>CM028131.1:1309212500-1310511500 GCA_016271365.2 Neoceratodus forsteri
CTACCCGTGCCTAGTAAGCAGAAATGGCTGCCAAGTACACCTTAAGGGTCGACCAAAGCCCTAGCTGAGAAAGGGACCATAGGTAGTCCAGAATGCTGGCCAAGGAACAGGAGGAAGGGTCCAACCCCTTATCCTGACACCAAATAGAGAATCTCTTCCATTTAAAGGAATAGCATTTTCTGGTCGACTCCTTACGGGATGCCTCAACAACACTGATAACCTCGTCGGAAAGACCCAAGGCCTGGAACTCTAGCCGCTCAGGAACCAGGCAGTCAGGTGCAGAGATTGAAGGTCCGGGTGGAGTACTTTCCCTTGGCTGACTGAGATCAGGTTCAGGCTGGCTGGAAGCCACCTCGGGAGCCGGGAGCCTGGAGCCGAGGAGATCTGGATACCAGAACTGGCGGGGCCAGTCTGGGACTACCAGAATCACCTGTGCCTTGTCCCTCCTCGCCTTGAGAAGCACCTTGTGGATCAAGGGAAATGGGGGAAAGGTGTAGAAGAGGCCAGGGGTCCACAGCCTCGAGAAGGCATCACCCTGCTGCGAGCCCCGCTGAGGGGGGGCGGGTATGAAACAGCTTCAGCTTTGCATTCTCCCTGGAGGCAAACAGGTCCACCTGAGGTGTGCCCCAGTGGGAGAACAGATCATGTACTACCTCCGGCAGGAGAGACCACTCGTGAAATGCAGCACCTATCCGGCTTAGGGCATCAACCAGAGTGCTGGAGGCTCCTGCCACATGAATGGCTAGGAGATCCGCCTCCAGTCTGCCCATGAGAGATCAAGTGCGGAGAGCTTCCTTGCACAGAGGCTAGGAGCACGTCCCACCCTGGCTGTTTAGGTAGTACATGGTCGTGGTGTTGTCCGTCTGGATCTGGACCACTTGACCCCGTACAAATGGAGCTCCAGCAGGTTGATGTGGCATCGAGACTCCCGAGGGGACCAGAGGCCGTGCGCTCTGAGCTCCCCCAGATGGGCACCCCAACCCATCAGAGAGGTGGTCGTTAGAGTGACAGTCAGCTCTGGGGGCGGACAAACGGGATACCCTCCTGCAGAGGAGCTGGAACGATCCACCACTGGAGAGCGTTCCCCATCTCCTGGGTCACTATCACTGGCTGGTCCAGAGGACTGGAGCGCTGTGACCAATAGCGGGCCAGTCACCATTGCAAGGGACGCATATGCCAGCGGGCCCAATGGACCACGCTGGTGCAGGCCGCCTGAGGCCCAGGAGGCGCAGGAAGTCCCAGGCAGGGCGCAATTGCCCAACCAGAAATGATTGGGCAAAGGAGGAAAGAACCTCGGCCCTGTCCACGGGAGCCGTGCTCTGGCTCGAAGAGAGTCTAGCTCTGCCCCAATGAACTGAATCACCTGCGTTGGCATGAGTTCCGATTTGGCCTCGTTGATGAGGAGGCCAATCTGAGAGCAGACCTGGAGGGCCAGATCCCTGGACCGTTCCACCTCCAGCCTGGAGGGGGCTGCAATCAGCCAGTCGTCCAAGTAAGGGTACACCCGGACCCTTCGGCACCGAAGGAATACTGTCACCACTGACATGCATTTGGTGAAGACCCTGGGAGCTGGAGAGAGGCTGAAGGGCACGGCCCAGAACTCGAAAAGGGATCCCTCTGCCCTGAAGGGGAGGAATCGCTGGTGAGACGGACAGGTTAGGACGTGAAAGAACGCGTCCTGGAGGTCCAGAGAGCAGAACCACACGCCTCGCTACAAGGATGGAATGATCCGAGCCACTGTGACCATCCTGAAGGTATGGGACCTTAGGAACTTGTTCAGGTCGTGTAGGTCTAGAGTGGGGCGCCAGCCCCCCCCCGTCCGTTTTGGGACCAGGAAGTAACTGGACACAAACACTGAGTCTGGTGGAGGATCCGCCATCTCCTTCTGGAGGAGCAGGGCAAAGTCTACTCAACGAGCCAAGAGAGGCTGCGGACCCCGTAGACCCTCATGGGGCGATAGCTCGATAGGGTGGGGACTGCTCAATTCCACAGGCAGACCCTTTCCTACCACTTCCAGCACCCAGCGGTCTGTGTGATATCGGACCAGGCGGAAAACAAGCGGCGGAGCCGTCCCCCCACGGGAGCAACACGAGGAGGTGTGATGAGGTTGGGGCGACACCCCACAACCAGTCACTGGGCAGGCTTGGAGGAAGGGCCGGCCAAGGGGCCTTCTGGACCTTTCCCACCCGGCTTCCTGCTGGAGGAAGCAGCAGGCTTAGCTTTGAGGTGCCAAGTGCGAGTCTGCTGGCCCTGATGCTGGTGTTGCTTGGCCGGACGTGCCGCAGAGGCTGAATGCCGAAAGGGCTTACGCTGCTGCTGGCAGCCCTTGTCCTTCTGGGCAGACGTGACAGAGTCCAAGGTGGCATTGGACTTCGATCTTTTGCAGATGACCCTCCACCCCGGGACCGAACAAGTCAGTACCCAAGAAGGGAATGTCTGCCAGCCTGTGCTGGGTATCCGCTGTAAAAGTGGAGATCCGCAGCCAAGCTCTGCAGCGCATGGCCACTGCGGTTACTACTGACCGGGCACACGAGTCAGCTATATCCAAGGAAGTCTGGAGTTGCTGTTTGCCCACCGCCCTTCCCTGATCCCGCACCTGCTTGACCGTTGTCTGGAAGTCAGCCAGGAGATGAGGAATCACCTCATCCAGGGAGCCCAAAAGAGCATGCGAAAAGTGTGCCATCAGAACGGTCGAGCTGGCCTGATGAAGGCCTAGGGAGGAAGTAGCATAGACTTTCCACCCAGAGTAGTCCAGTTTCTTGGACTCATTATCGGGTAGCTTGTCCACATCTCGAGCATTTGAGCGCCGGAAAACGCTGTCGGTCACTAGCTCCTCTGCGAAGGGGTGCTCCGAGAAACCGCAGAGTGAACCAGAGGAAACTGCATTCTTTCGAGCCATCCTGGCCGAAGGTGCAGGACAAGAATCTGGCCGCTGCCTTAGCTCCAGGGCCAGACCAACAATGGCTTCAGCCACCGGGAAGGCCTCCGTGGGGGAATCCCTTCGGTCCGGTACCTCCAAGGGGATACCTGGCCCACTTTGAAACGGGTTCGAGCTTCATCCCAGTGGACTCTGAGATGAGCCGAAGCATTCCAAGGAACGAGGATGGGCTCTCGTCCACTGACTGACCCCCAGTGGACTCCAGGTTGAGGGGCCTGGAGAACAGGGAAGTCTCATCGTCAGACTCCGAAGAGTCTGCAAACAGCTGCCGAGGTCGATCAGGAGTGAGGGTGACCGACAACCGATGGGGGCAAGCCCTGACCCGACCGAGAATCCTTGGCTGGGGCCCCAATTTTAGGTTGTGGAGGCGGGGGTTCCACCACAATGGGTGGCACAGCCAGTTTCGGCCGAACAACCGGTGCCGGCTTCGGCTCAATTATAACGAGGGGTTGTTTTGGCCGCTCTGGTGACAGCCCCTTAATGGCCAAGGAAGGTGACTGAGTTGGCTTATTCCCGGTCAAAAGGAGCTGCTGCCACATCAGATCCTCATAGCGACGACGCAATTTGCGCTGGAGCCTATCCTCCGAAGAGGATGAAGACGAGGACGAGCAGTGCCGCCACTTTCCACGGTGCAGAGACAGAGACCACCGATGTCGGCGAGATCGGCTTGACCAGTAAGAGGTCTGAGACCGAGACCTTCGGTGCTTCCGAGGGTGGGTCTGAGAGGGGGCAGGGGAAACCTGCTCCTCCCTCAGTTCAGGGACCTTAACCGGGGACTCCGGCACAGAAGGCACAGGCAAGTCCTTGGTTTCCACTGGGGGAACCGGTAAAGAAGGGTTGTCCGTTTCTCCAGTCGACAGCCCATCTGACGGGTCAAGAAAAATCTCGACTGCGTCGACAGGTGTCTCGGCTGGCTCACCTGACAGGGACACCGTGAAGTCAGGGGCCTTAGCAACCTCGACTGAAGTAGAGGGTCAACTATCCGGGGAAGAGGGGACCTCTCCCGCTCCCACGAATGTCAACGGTGGGACTTACACTTGGAGTCTTTCTTCTTGGACCAAGAGGAATGTCCCAAAGGCCCCTCTCCCTTGGAGAGGGACGGACAAAGCTCCTTGAATGAAGCCATGCAGGAGGAGCCCAAAGAGAGCAGGATAAATGCTGTGACCGAAGATGATGCGGCCTGGGCCGCTTCCTCCTCGAGCTGTTCAGCCGAGCCCGCCGGACACCGCCCAACAGGCCTCCTTCGACTTGATCGGAGGATAACGTTTCTCGGGGCGCCCAAGTTGCAATCTGGCAGCGCGTTCCCCTAAGACGGTGGCCGAAAAGGACTTGCACAAGTTGCAGGTCTGCGAATCGTGCTCAAGCCCAAGGCAGTACACGCACGTGGAGTACGGATCAGTCCGATACATCTTATGCCCACAGGGTCACAGACGAAATCCAGGAGTCTATTTGTCCATCGCAGCCACGAGGGAAGATAAAGACCGATGTCTTATAAATTTTAAGATTAGTTTCGGGTTAACCGAAGAGTTTGGATCCAGGCCTAAAACAGAGCGCAAAGGAGGGAACTCGAGCTTCCAAGCGGTAAGGAAGATCTAGCGTCATGGGGCGGAGCCGAGAGTTTTACCACCCGGGTGGGAGGAGCCAGCTTGAAGACCTTCCAACAAGATTTAAAGCGGCAAGGAACCTGCCAAGAAATGTGAACTGAACAACATATCCATGTCTCTGGAGCCCACATTGTTTTTTTTTTGTTGTTTTTTTTATTGAATTTATAAATGCAGCAAGTTTACACAAAGCAATACATCACTTATTAATACCAGTTGATAACATCACAATACATTACATGTATACTTATAGCACTCATATCAAGGGAAAATAAGTTAACATAGTATTACTTCGGTATCCAGAGAATCATAATTGCTCATTTTAAGTCCAGTTTGTGATCCATTCAAATCAAAATCAGGCACAGCACGGTGAGCCCTCCCCTTTTCCTCCCAGATTTTATTCCCATTAAAATTCAAGGAGCATAACAGATCATATCCCGAATATCTTTTCAGTGCAAAACAAAAGCAAAATTACATGCTCAGTACACAGCTTAAGGTACAAAATCATCATAATGATTCAGTTGGTATGATATCCACTTTTGCCACTGTACACCAAAGTTTTGAACTTTGTCCATCATCTTGGCAGAGAGTCGCTCAAGGGCATACATCTCCCTGGACAAAACAATCCAGGCTTTTTTAGTGGGTATTTTATTTGTAAACCACAGTCTAGTGATAATTCTGTGGGCTGCTGCTATAAAATTTTAAAATTTGTTTCAGCAAGTTTTTGTCAATTCGCAGACCTTTTGGTTTAATAAGAGTCAATATAAATGCGGGAGTGAATAAGTCAGTGGTGTCATAAATTGCACTCAGCTCCTCGAGGATCTCCTTCCAAAACCTGGATAGCTTAGAACATGACCAAAGGACATGGCTCTGAATTGCTCCATCATCCCCACATTCTCTCCAACACAGTCCCTCCCCTAATTCTCCCACACTAGCCAGCAAGGCTGGTGTGCAGTAGAAATAAGAACGAAGTTTCCACACGTATTCACACCAGTATGGTGAGAAAAAGATTTTTTTATAGTTGGTAAAGCAGAGTCATTCCAGTCCTGCTCGCTGATCGATACCTGCAGTACTTGTTTCCATCTAAACCTGATTGAACAGTCTGTCATTTAAGGCACTCACACACACTCACACACACTCACACACACTCACACACACTCACACACACTCACACACACTCACACACACTCACACACACTCACACTCACACACACACTCACACACACACACACTCACACACTCACACACACACTCACACTCACACACACACACACACACACACACTACACACTCACACACTCACACACTCACACACTCACACACTCACACACACACTCACACACACCACACACACTCACACACTCACACACACACACACACACTCACACACACTCACACACACTCACACACACTCACACACACTCACACACACACACACACACTCACACACACTCACACACACACTCACACACACTCACACACACTCACACTCACACACCACACACACACACACACACTCACACACACACACACACACTCACACACACACACACACACTCACACACACTCACACACACTCACACACACTCACACACACTCACACACTCACACACACACACACACACACTCACACACACTCACACACACTCACCTTACTAATCGGGTGATCCGAGGTTGTTCCTCTGATATGAGCTTGTAATAGTTGTATTGTTTGGGTATAGTTTTCACTTAGGACCGCGAGTGACCATTCATATGGCTGTATGTATGATTTAAGATGTAAATAAGAATATTTATGGAGAAAGTGATATTCCTTCTGAAGGGAGACAAAGGGAAGGAGACCTGTTCTGCTCACTAACTGGAAAATGAATAAAATGCCATATTCTCTGTCAATGAACTACATAGGGACATGCTGTCAAATTTGCATTATACTTCAGTGTTCCCAAGAACAATTTTTCAGGGAATGTAAAAATCCTTACTGATCTTAAGCCATATTTTTAAAGGGTCCCTGGTGAACTTTGGATAATTCATTATCCCTTGGCACTTGGGGGCCCTAAAAGGAGCTCCTGAGTGTTGTATACGTCTCCCCAGGTTACTTCTAATTGTTTCCAATGTGCATCACACCGTTTATTTAGCCAGTGTAGGGCTACCCTTAACTGTGTTGCCATCGCATACTTTGAGATCAGGGAGGTTAAGGCCACCTCTCTCTCTCTCGCCAGTTGCAGAACAGAATTTCTAATTCTGGGACACTTTCCACTCCAAATAAAGCGGGATATCATTCTGTCCCACGCCTGGAAATATGTTTTAGCTCGGGCGAAGGGCAGTGTCTGAAGAAAGAACAATATGTGGTGAAATACTTTCTGCTTAATTGTATCTATCCTACTCAAAAAGCTTAGCGGGAGACATGACCAACAAGATAGATCTGTCAATTTTAGGGTTAAAGGTTCGAGATTTGAGAGCTCTGCATGATTGGGGTTTCTTGCGAGCTTCATTCCCCCAAGTATCTCATCTCTTGTCTGTGCCACGCCACTTAAAGGGAAGTCTTTTTTGAAGTGGGAGGGAGGCAATTGTACGTCAGTACCTCAGTTTTTTGATGTTAATTTTATATCCTGCTAGCTTACCAAATGTTTGTAGCCATTTCCATACCTCTGGGATGGACTGTTCAGGCTCAGTAATAGCCAGCAGAATATCGTCCGCAAATAGTGATATCTTGTGCAGGCGACCTCCCAATGGAAGGCTCTCTATGTCCACAGAAGATTTGATGGCAATGGCCAGGGGTTCGAGATATGGAGCAAACAACATTGGGCATCCCTGGCGGGTGCCCCTGGAGAGTTGGAATGCATCTGAAAGTGCCCCATCCACCTTAACATTTGCTTTAGGGGAAACATAAATATTCTGTTATTGTTTTATAAGTTGTTCCGGAAACCCAAAGTGCTCCAGAGTCTGCCATAAAGACGACCAGCTGATCCAGTCAAATATCTTTTCAGCATCTAACCCCAGTAGCACTAAAGGGATTTATCTTTCTATAGCATAATCTACTAAGGAATGTGCACGTCTTATGGCATCGTGGGCCTGTCTGCCCTTAATAAAGCCCACTTGATCAGGGTCAATAATAGCTGGTAGTAAATGGTCTATTCTAGAGGCCATGGCTGACATGAACATTTTGTAATCATAATTTAGCACTGAAATGGGGCTAAATGAGGAGGGGTGTTTAACATCTTTATGGGGTTTAACTATGGCTAATATGGTGGCATACTGCTGTGGGGAGGGTTTCTCCCTCCTGGACCGCATACAAGGCCGGGAGTAATATGGGTACTAGCAGCTTTTTGAATTTGTTATAAAATTCAAAGTGATACCCATCTGGACCTGGCGCCTTCGGGGTCCGAGTTTTTTTTTTTTTTTTTTGGAAGAACTTGGAGTAGTTCTCCCTCTTCGATTGGCGCCAGCAATGCTTCAGCCTGTAGTGGGCAAATTCGAGGTATTGGTTATCTCTGTAAAGATGATTTAATGTTGTCTAGAGGAATTTCCTCTTTAGTGTACAACCCGTGGTAAAACCACTGCAGAATAAGTCTAATTTCCTGGGATCTTTTTGCTAATCTCCCTGTTTTAGATCTACCATGCTGATTATGTTCACTCTGGTTCTCTGTTCTCTCAATTTTCTTGCTAAATTTCTGGAGGCCTTGGGTCCCCACTCACGATGTCTTAACTTTAAATAAAATAGTTTTTGTTGTACCGAATGGTCTACTATTTTTTGTAACTTTTGTTTTACAATTCTTAATCATCGTATTGTGGGGTCCTTTTGATCTGGCCAATGCTTTAAATGTAACAGCTCCTCCTACAGGTCTCTGTTTTTTCCCCCGTCTGCCATTTTTTAAATGACAGAAAATCCTATGATCTCCCCTCTTAATACTACTTTTAAAGTATCCCACAGAATTGTGCAGGGAACTGCATGTTGCGTGTTGTCTTGTTTAATTCTAGTTACAGCCTCCTGGACCAATTCAAGGAACTCTGGGTCCCTAAGATGGGCAAGGTTCAGGCGTCAATTGGTTTGCTTATATTGCACCCTTAAGTCCACCCTGAGATATAAGGGTGCATGATCAGATAAGGTGATCCCATGCCACACAAATGGAGTCTAAATGCTCGGCCGTGGTTATAAAGCAGTCCAGTCAAGCCCCACTTCCTACCTGCAGGGCCCAGTGGGTGTATTATTTTGTCTTAGGAAAAATGTCTCCAGGTATCCATCAAGCCCCGAGAAGTGAAGGTTTGTTTTATGTATTTTTGGAAAGTGTTAGATCTATGGGCCAAAAGGGTATCAGCATCCAAAGAGGGGTTTAAAGTGATATTCAAGTCTCCCCTCAGCAGCAATTGTCCCTCCATGAGGGACATTAAATCCGCAAAGAATTTTACTGCTAAGGGCTTCCCTGACCTAGGAGGGAAATAGATGCCAGGGTAACTGGTCTTGAGTACAGCTTGCCAGCCACTATGGCATAGCGG
Organism: Neoceratodus forsteri; assembly: GCA_016271365.2. NCBI lineage: Eukaryota > Metazoa > Chordata > Ceratodontiformes > Ceratodontidae > Neoceratodus > Neoceratodus forsteri. The sequence goes on from CM028131.1 coordinate 1,309,221,531, forward strand.
CCCTCCGGGTCACTAATCTCACTTTGTTTTCCTGGGAAGAATAGAATCACCACCCCTCTCTTTTTCACCACCCCTAGGCTTTCCTGCAGCATAAGCAGCCCCGGTCTCTCTTTTCTGAATAACTGAAATAATCGACAGCGCTTTATCGGATTACCAATCCCATTCACATTTAAAGATAAAATCAAAGTTCCTTAATCATAAACTGCTTCGCAATCGGGAGTCTATGGTCTTCTGCAGCCCCACAACAAAAAAACTGCACTTCTCCATTGCAACTCACCCTTGATCCCCACTTCTCATACGCTGTCCATATCTGCAATGTTGCAAAGTCTGCCAATGCAAGGTTAGGCATATTATTCCAGTACAGGAAACACCATCAGTGGCCATCCAAAGCTCCATCGTCAGCATCACAGACTATGATCTTATCATACATGGGTCTGCAACTACCACTGCTCTCAAAAGTATTGTGACCTCCCTGAATAAGGCCTGTCGTCTCATCACTGGCTCACATCGCCATACCCACACGTGACCTTTATTCCCAATCTGGATGGCTTCAGCTGGACAAACGCATAAAATACCAAACCTGCATCACGGCCAAGAAAATTATAATGGGGCTTGCCCCATCTGGTGTCTGTGCCCTCCTTAAGCCTAGGCATAGGAATGTCACTACAAGGAGATCCAATTCCCATCTACTACATATCCCATGATGTCACACAACCCCAGGACAAAGATCATTCGCATAACAGGCATCCAACTGGCTCAACTCTTTTGGCAGCGACACAGCGACCGCTCCAACACTCAGCCTCTTCAAGTCCAAGCTGCGCCTCTCACTGCCTGTATCCTGAGATTGCCCATCTTAATATTTCCACCATTCCAGCTGCACATGCCCCAGCACTTACAATCAGTCTTTGCACCCCTAGCACCTTACCTGTCATATTCCCTCGACAAGGTCCCCTGTCTGCACTGTCTCCCGCCCTCGCCCACCTCCCCCCATATCTCCAATCCTGCTCCCACCCCTAGCCCCCTCTTGTACTTCCCTTTACCCCCTGCACCTCCTTCCCCACCTCGATCTCCTACCTCACTTCCCCACTCACCCACCCCCTTCCCTTGTTTTTATTTAAGAGTTTTACCAGGAAAGCATACTGAGCAGGGTTACCACTCTTTCAGTTGCGTCCTGGGGAAGGGGGCAATTGGACACATAAATCATAAGCATAGTGAGAGAGTACAAGAATTCAGAATGTGGGAACATACAAAACATAAGCACAGAGAAGTGTACCAGGTGTAAATAAATTTACATACATTAGAGAAGTATTGTATCAATTATATTTGCACTAAGCAGACTATTGTGGTAAGAGCACATCAATGGAAAACTAGAGCAAGCAAAAAAAAAAAGTAGTTGGAGATGTATGATTACATATTATAAATATCGGATGAGGAACAATAGTACATGTAATAGAAGAACTTCAAAATCTCACAAAGTAATTACTTTACTGTGAGGAGCCTCCAGGTGTAACCTCTAGCTATACTCAACTTAAATGTGTGAGCTAGACAGGGGGTGATGTGCTAAGAGCGCAGCGACTTAGGCGTCCTTATATGCAGGCACATGTTGAGAAGTGTGCTTTGATGAGGAGATTTAGGTGAGAGGCGTTAGTGCAGTCATGAATGCTTGTTGGAAGTGCGTTCCAGAGTTTAGGCACGAGATATTTGAATGCCGCTTGGCCCTTTGTTGTGGACATACGTGGACCTCTTAGAAGCCAGGAGTTAATGCTTCTGAGGGAGTAGGCAGATCGTAATGGGTCAGAGGGCAGATGCAAGGTAGGGGGGGGAGGGACTGCGACCAGAATTTCACTGTGGTCCTGATGCTGTGGATGTGTCTACGAGCCTGGAGCGACGTTAGATCGAGGGAGCTGTAGAGGTCGCAGTGATGAGTCGAGAGAGGGCAGTCAAGGGCAAAACGATAGGAGTGAAAGAGGGTCAAGGCTGGCAAGGGCAGACTTGGGGCAGCGTTGTAGACTACAGTGGCGTGATAAAGTATTTCCCCCTTCCTGATTTTCTCTATTATTGCATATTTGTCACACTGGATGTTTTCAGGTCTTTAGACAAAATGTAATATTAGATAAAAGGAACCTGAGTGAACAAATAACACCTTTTTTTTTTTATACTTAATTTAAGGAAAAAAGTTAACCAACACCAACTGGCACTGTGTGATAAAGTAATTGCCCCCTAGTTAAATCAACCCAATTAAAGGGATAATTAGAGTCAGCTGACTGAACACAGCCAGGCTTGATTACAGCCAGCCCTGCTCAATATAAACCTCACTTATTTTGACCCTTACCATCAGAGTCACGTTGCCAGCACAAAGATTCAACAAGCACATTATGCCACGATCAAAGGAAGTTCCTGAAAAGATCAGAAAAAAAGTTGTTGCTATCCATCAGTCTGGAAAGGGTTACAAAGCTATTTCTAAGGCTCTGGGACTCCATCGAACCACAGTGAGAGCCATTATCTCCAAATGGAGAACACTTGGAACAGTAGTGATTCTTCCCAGGAGTGGGCAGCCTGACAAAATTACTCCAAGGGCGCAGCGTAAAATCATCCAGGATGTCTCAAAGGATCCTAAAACCACATTCAAAGAACTGCAGGCTTCTCTTGCCTCAGCTAAGGTCAGTGTTCATGACTCCACAATCAGAAAGAGAATGGGCAAAATTGGGCTTCATGGGAGAGTAGCAAGGCGGAAACCACTGCTAACCAAGAAGAACATAAATGCTAGTCTCTCATTTGCCAAGAAGCACCTGGATTATCCACAAGCCTTTTGGGAAAATGTTCAATGGACAGATGAGTCCAAAGTGGAACTTTCTGGACGACATGGATCCTATTATGTCTGGCGTAAAGCAAACACAGCATTCCACAGTAAGAACATCATACCAACAGTCAAACATGGTGGTGGTAGTGTGATGGTGTCGGGATGCTTTGCTACCTCGGGACCTGGACGACTTGCCATAATTGAAGGAACCATGAATACTGCTCTGTACCAGAAAATTCTTAAGGAGAATGTCCGGTCATCCATCAGTCAGCTGAAGCGTAGTTGGGTCATGCAACAAGACAATGATCCAACACACAAAAGCAAGTCCACATCAGAATGGCTGAAAAGAAGTAAAATTAAAGTTTTAGAGTAGCCTACTCAAAGTCCAGACCTAAACCCAATAGAGATGCTGTGGCAGGACCTGAAACAAGCAGTTCATGCTCGAAAACCTAGCAATGTTACTGAATTAAAGCAGTTCTGTGAGGAAAGTGGGCTAAAATTCCTCCACAGCGATGTGAAAGACTGATATAGAATTATAAGAAGCGTTTGGTTGCAGTCATTGCAGCTAAAGGTGTCGTAACCAGTTATTAAGTGTAAGGGGGCAATTACTTTTTCACACAGTGCCAGTTGGTGTTGGTTAACTCTTCATTAAATAAATAAGTAAAAAAAACACAAGTGTTATTTGTTCACTCAGGTTCCCTTTATCTAACATTACATTTTGTCTAAAGACCTGAAAACATCCAGTGTGACAAATATGCAATAATAGAGAAAATCAGTAAGGGGGCAAATACTTTTTCACGCCACTGTATATCCCCATAGCCAATTATCAGGAGGATTACTTTCTGGACAATTTCCTTACAGGTTGCCAGAGCTAAGCTACACTTGTTTCGATATAATGCGCCTAGTTTTGGGCATAGTTTTTTGTGGCTCGAGTCGATGTGAGTGGAAAAGTCAAGATGCTGGCCAAGCCAGACCCCGAGATACTTGAAGGAGGTGTGGGTCTCTATAGGAGACCCCTCAGTTGTGAGGAAGGTAGGGGTAGACTGGAGCCGGGAGAGCCTGTGTCTTGTCCTGAAGGTTAGGGAGACTCTTTTCTTGGCATTAAGGAAAAGCTGGTTTGAGCGAAACCAGTGCTGTACCGCATTAATCCTGTTGGTGTGGCGGCCACATCCGTGGGATAGGGGCCTGTTACGAATAGTACAGTGTCATCGGCATACAGGTGTATGGATGTGAGTGCAGACTTGGGGAGGTAGTTTAGGAAAACTGAGAAGAGTAATGGGCTTAAGACTGAGCCTTGTGGGACCCCAGTAGTAACGAGTGGTGGTGGGGGAGGTGTTAGGACCAATTCTCACGGATTGAGACCTACCTACTAGATAAGAGTGAAACCAGCTGGTGGCAACATCTGAGAGTCCGGCACTGGAGAGTTTGGAGAGCAGAAGGGAGTGGGAGACTGAGTCGAAAGCTTTAGTGAGATCAACAAAAATGGCTGAGCTGGTATGTCCTTTATCCATACCCGTAAGGATGGCGTCGGTGAGCCTTATCAGGGAGGTTATGGTGGTGTGCGATTTCCTGAAACCTGCTTGTAAGGATGTAAAGAAAGAGGAAGAATCAAGGAAGGAGGAGAGCTGGTCAAGGACAAGGCGCTCCTGTAGTTTGGCAAGGATGGGGAGAAGGGAGATTGGACGATAGTTACCCGGTGATGAGGGGTCGACCTCTTTTGGGAGGGGGAGGACTGTCGAATGCTTCCAATCTGATGGAACGTCGGCAAGAGAAAGAGATTGAACAGCACAGCCAGCGGGGTGGCAATGGCCGGGGCAGATAAATGTAACATTTTTGAGTGAAGCCCTGTAGGGCACATGCCTTTAGAGCGGCTGAGAGACCTCAGGGCTTTCAGCACAATCAGTGGGGTAACTAGATGAAAAGAGAAGCCAGTTATCTGTGGGGATGTAGGCATCAGGGTGGGCGCATACTTGGACTGAGGCAGAGAGGCTAAAAGTGAGGATGCACAGCTGGTGAACAAAGTGTTGAAGACTGCAGCCACTTCAGGTGGTTCAGACACAGTGAAGCAGTCCACCTTTAGGGTAGGGGTGGGTGGCTGGACGGGGGAAGAGAAGAGTGACTTGACAGATTTCCAGAAATGGGTTGGGTGATTTAGGTTTGTGCAGAAGGATGTTTTGAAATAGTTGGATTTGCCTAGTGCAGGAATTTTGAAGTGAACGGTACAGCTGGAGTGCCGCCTGTGTGCCTGTTGCCTTGTACAATTTCCAGGCTCGGTCCCTGGCGTGGAACTAGTCAATGAGTTTGGCAGAGACCCAGGGCAGGTGGGCACCCCTTACTCTTTCTTCTGAGGGGCGCGTGGGTGTTCCACACAGCGAGGGAAAAAAAGTGTCCACTACAAAAAAAAAAAAAAAATTGTAGGGCCAAGTCTAGGGAGGAAGCTTGGGGGATGAACGACCAATTGGCTTGCTCCAGGTCCCTTAGAAGCACATCTAGGTTGAGAGCTTTGTATGACCTAATGAGTAACGTCCTTGGTGGTGGTGCTCTGGGTCTGAATATTTTTCTTACTGCGTAAGTCATGTGGTGATCGCTTAGAGAGTCCAGGAGTACTCCTGTTGTTTCGACGATCCAATGGGGGTGAGAGGTAAGGACCCAGACCAAGAGGGAATGGTTCTGAGATTTGTGGTTTAGACAAGTGGGTTCAGAAATTCGTTGGGTGAGGTTTAAGGCTGTGATCTGGCTGCGAAGTTTGGAATTATTGTTTGCGAGTCAACTGAAACTGAAATCCCCCAAGATATGTAGCTCACCCCCAGAGGAAGTAGACTTTCGGGTGCCCAAGTGCTCCAGCATGTCAGGCTGGGAGGTGTCCAGGGTGCAGTAGGACCCTGCAATATATAAAGAAGTGGAGTGGGGAAAGGAGAGTTTGATTAGGAGAGAGCTGATAGAGTGAGCACGGAGAACTGAACCTGGGTGAACTGAATGTTTGAGGAGATGTACATGGCCACGCCCCCCCCTTTTTTTTTTTACCCAGACGGTCTTGACGAATGACCGAGTAGCCTGGTACAGATACTTCTGTATTCGGGTTAAGGGGTTTTAACCAAGTCTCAGTGATTATCATTACATCTGGGCGAAGTGAAAAAACGACTGGTTGCAAGGCTGTGAATTTATTCAGGATACTACAGATATTGAGGTCACAAGCTTAAGGTCTCTTGGTAAAGTGAAGGACTGGTAGGTGCTGGTGGTTTGTGGGCCAGGGTTTAGTTCTATGTCCCAGACAGGAGGAGCAGTAACACTAGCAAATGTTTAGGAACGTGCATGCTCCATTTTGACTTGCGAGGAGTAGTAACCTATTGTGACGTGTGTGAAGGGGTAATTAGTGTGGAGATAAACAACACTGTTAGGCCTGCATGAAAGGATGGAGGCAGGATGGAAGCACAAGGGATCCAGACGTTCAGGGAGTAGTGGTGTATCATCAGTAATGGGGTGAAAGTAACATGATGGAGGGTAAAGACGCTGCCTAGTGAGAAGGGGTATGGAGGTAGGCTAGGATGGGAGGGAAGTTAAGGGAGAAAGCTGGCACATTGTGGAAAGAAACAGCAGCAGCATGATGCCTGCAGTGTTTAAGAGAGGGATAACAGTGGCCACTAGTGGGGGGGACCTATAAATTGCTAATGGGAGAGTGGGCAGATTTTATAAATGTCAGTCAGCCAAGGGTGGTGGGGGCAAGCGTGTCTTTAAATTCAGCGCTTGTGGCTGCATTCGGGCGTAACTGGGCAATGGATAGTTTCCTCCGCGGTGCTCCAGCGGCGGGAAGGGGGGGGGCGCGATTCCTCCGTTGACTGCACAACAGATTGGGGAGGGAAGGGAATGATTATTTAATGGCACAAAGCAGCACGAGAGCACAATCAATTCCAGAAACTCAGGTAAGGACTTCCTGCTACAAGCATGGAGCGCAGAGCAGTGAGCAAGGCTCTACTGGTCAGACAAAATGCTTCAACCTTTTACCTTAAACAAACAGCTCTATCTTACGGCCTCCACACGTTGCTAACGCTTAAGTAGGACAACAGTTTAACAGGTCGCAATATTACCATTAAAATTAGCGCTCCTTACAGCGCTAGCTCCACTCTGCAGGAGTTAATGTACAAACATAGTAAGAAATTTAAAGCTCCTTACAGCTCTAGCTCTACTCTGCAGGGATTAATGTACAATAGTGCTAGAAATTAAAGCTCCATTCCAGTTAGAGATCTACTCTGCAGCAGTAATTGTAAAAGCAGCCATAAAAACTAACAGCAATGCTACGACGACCAAAAATGGAAAGGCCTGCTTGAAATTGGCGCCTTTACTCGTCTACCATTGTTCCTGCCACGCGTCTTTAAATTCAGCACTTGTGGCCACCTTTGGGCGTACCTGAGCAGTGGATAGTTTCCTTTGCGGTGCTCCAGCGGTTGGGGGTGGTGAGATTCCTCCAGTGACTGCACAACAGACTGGGTCTTGCTCATAGCACAAGTCTTTGTACTGGTCATTACACGTCTATAAGTCACTGATCATATGTTTGTAACCAAAAATGATGACTGTTGCTGACTTGGAACCTTTGTAAAAGAGCATCGGCTCAAAGGTATTGTAATCCTAGATTGAAATAAATAAATAAAATAAAGTAGACAGCCATATCTACTTCTGATCAGTCCTTGTATGCATATTTCCTGAGTGTTAAAGTACAGTATATCCCTTTCCTACCGTACTTATGCCTTTTCACCCCTATGCTCAATATTGTATCATTAATTGCTTTATGTACTGTCACCGATATAAACGAACACCACCACATTCTTCACTGATGGAGGCTGTCAAGTATTTTGTTGTATAAAATTACTAAAAGCTGTATTTCACAATTATACAAAGCTCTCGCTTACTGGGAGGCAATCCTAGCAGAAGCATTAAACAGAAATGGTCTCAGGAGGTGGGACTTTTTTTTTTTTTGGGGAGACTGGAGGAGGATTTTCATTAATAGTTAAAGGACCACATACTCGCCATTGTGGCAGGAGTTCACAAGGAGCGCAAGGACCCGTTACTTTCAGACCCCTGTTATTCAGGCAAAGTGGGATCATAGTTCTCAGAGGAGTGTTTCAGGAAATGTGGGGTTCTTTCAGCACATCATAGGCACATATTTTGGACCTGTCCGTCGCTCGTTTCCTCTTTTGGGAGCAGGTGACTGAGGCAATACAAACACTATTCATCCCAATTCCGTTCACATTCCAGCACCTGACTCTAGGCCACCCCCCACCAAAGGTTACTGGTGCAGACAGGTTGTACTTATGGAACATATTATTGCCCTCAGTGCACAAAGCTAAAAACCTGCTGTTGGCTACAAGCATCTCCCACACCTTCTCACAACGGGTGGCCATTGTGCAGAAGACTAGCATAATGGAGGAGCTTACCCATAGGGTGAACCTCAGAACTGCCATATACACCAGACGTTGAGCTAGATGGATCCTTTACAGAGATACTGAAAAACCCTCTTCCTCTTGATTGGTAACTTGTACCACATGACCGGTAATACGTCCCACATTCTAGCTAGATTGTTTCACCACAGACTACTGAATATTCTGATTCATTTGTTTCTGTCATAGTGAATATGTCAAGAAAAACAGCTGCTGTGCTTATAATACCTACATGTGCTGTACTTGTCTTTTGCAATAAAAAAGACACAAACACACAGATTGACTGCTGGACATCAGTCGCAAACCCCGACACCCTGAGCCAGGAGCAGCGCCAGAGGCAAATGGCTACTGTCGAAGCCCTAGCAGAGGCACCCACTGTATCACAGCAGGGGTTGAAACTGGCACCGGCCCACTAGTCAAATACTGATAGATTTTCAATTCAGTTTTATTTTTACCAGGATAAGACCATTGAGACAGCTCATTCGTGAGGCGGTCCTGGAAGGAATAATATACAAAGGGGTACACATAATTAAGTATCACAACGGCTAATGCAAAAGCCAGTAACAACAATACCAGTCGTACAAAACAAGTAATGTGCAGGTACAGCTTACTTAGGTTCTATACATAAAAATCAGGGCAACAGATAGCACAGTACAAGGGATACGAGACAGATAATGTACCGGTACAACAAAATAAATACAGAGAGGACACCAACACTAAAGAGTGCAAGAACAGGAAGAGTTGCTGGAATAAAGTGCAAGAGTATGGGGAAGGGGCAACAAGAGAAAGACCGGCAGGGGACAGGGGTAGGAAACCGGAGGTTGTAGGGATAGGCAAAATTAGGAAAATGAAGGCTCAGAGAATAGCGAGGAAGTACAAGATATTTATTTAGGATTAGTACAAGAAGCAGGTTTGGCAAAGAGGAATAACCTACGGGATCCCTCCACCACAGAAGAAAACAGGAATACACAGAGTGTAGAACACACGACACCATGGTAGTAATAAGTGCAGTAGAACCTTTTTAGGAAATGGGCCCATTATTTTGTAAAGCAAGAGCACTTGTCCTTTGTCTGCAAAGCGAGTTTAAGCAGGTACTTAAAGGTACACATCCCAATGGTATGTGTAAGTTAATTTTTTTTTGTAGGGTATTCCACAGAGTGGTCAGTGCATATCCCATGTATGTGGAACCAAAGTGAGTTCTTATCTTGGGGGAAATCAAATGTAATAAGAAAGTTTTTTGAGGGAATACCTGAAAGGGGAACATTTAAATAAGTTGCAGATGTAAGGGGGAAGCTTCAGGATGATGGTACCATACACCCAGAGGGACGCACTGCGCCACCTCCTAGTATTGAGGACCAATTGATCTGTAGGTAAAGAACAGTGGTGACTGTTAAAAGGTGCATTTAAGATGAATCTCAAGGCTCTGGGATAGCCTCTCTCTAGAGTTCAGGGGACTGTTTTAGGGCATTGGCTATAGGAGGAAATCTGCAGTCAATTAGAGGGAGGAAGGTTGTCTGGACCAATCCTACTTTGGCTTCTTAAGTAAGTAGGTGCATGACGCAAGTCCCAAGTCTTTGGCGTAGTTTTTTAGCTAGCTCCTCGATATGGGTAACAATGATAGGAGGCATTCTTAGAATGGCAGATAGAAGGGTCATATTGTTGATGGGGGACCCGAATATGCCAGATGTGGCTGCAACAAATGTGCTCCAGTTAGCATCCAAGAGCAGTCATTCTCAATGCCCTACAGGGGCATGCCTCAGGCAGTTAGTGTTGGAACCCACTCAGGAGGAAGCAGTTTTAAACATGGTACTCTCAAAACAGGGATGGTGAGAGGATCTCGGATTTAGAAGTCTGTAGACATCTGGGAACAAGCACCACCAGACAGTGTGGTTCACAACAAACACAGCCATAGAGTCAAGCCATACAAATGCAAGGATACTGAACTTTCAGAGTGTTGACTTTGGCAGAATGGGAGAGTGCCTAAGGAATGCACTAGCAAAAGGGCAAAAAGGAGGGGTGGAGGAACAATGGGGGAAAAAATCAAAACTGCCATCACAAAGGCAACAAGCCTTTGTGTGAAGCAAATAAGAAAAAGGAAAAAACACTATGGTTTTCAAAAGAGATGGGGAAAGTTAGGGGGAAAAGATAGCATTCAGAAAGTACAAGGAATCACAGAAGAAGGACAGATAACTGGACCAGTTAAAAACAGAAGAAAGCGGGGAAGGCAGTCAGAATAACAAAGGCCCAAAACGAGGAAAAGATACACAGCTCAGTTAAGAAGGGGGGATAAAACCTTTTATAGGCACATCAGTGAGAAGAAAGATCAAGGGAGGGATAGTGAGGCTTAATAAAGGGAGGGTGGGCAGAGGTGACACGTAAAGGCAGATATACTGAACAAATACTTTTGTTCAGTCTTCAAAAAAAACACACACACACACACACACACACACACACACACATAGGGGGACGTACCTAAACCAAACAAACGCACTCTGGATCGGGGAAGGGGGGGTTGATAGCAGTCCATTCATGAAGAAAGGGTCCTGAAAGAACTCCTAAAACTCAAGGTGGACAAGGCAATGGGGCCCGATGGGATTCACCCAAAAATTCTCAAAGAACTAAGGGGAGAACTAGTGACACCACGGACTACCCTTTTTAACACATCATGGGAGGAGGGCGTGGTACCAGAGGACTGGAGGAGCATGGATGCAATTCCCCGTCATAAAAAGTGGGAGCAAGGCAGAGGCAGGAAACTACAGACCTGTTAGTTTGACCTCAGTGGTAGGGAAAATTATGGAATCGCTTCTGAAAGAAAGAACAGTCGAGTACCTAGAAGCCAGCGTGACACATGATCAAAGGCAGCATGGATTCACAGTGGGAAGGTCATGTAAGATGAATCAAATAGATTTCTATGACTAGGTGACCAAAGTAGCAAACCAGAGAGGGGATATGGACATGGCTTACCTAGACTTTAGCAAGGCATCTGACAGTCCCACACAAAAGATTAATAAACAAGTTAGCCAGTTTGAGTGTGGGTCCCAGGGTGGTTGCTTTGGTAAAACATTGGCTGGACAACAGGATGCAAAGAGTAATAGTAAATGAAGTCCACTTCGAAGAAAGGGGTGTTACTAGTGGGGTACCACACTGTTCAGTACTGGGGCCGGTCCTCTTTAATGTCTTCATAAGTGACACTGCAGAGGGACTGGAAGGAAAAGTGTGCCTCTTTGCAAATGATACAAAGATCTGCAACAGGGTTGATACACAAGAGGGGTGGAAAGGATGAGAAGGGACTTGGCAAGGTTGAAGGAATGGACAAACGTATGGCAGCTTTGATTCAATGCAATGAAGTGCAAAGTAATGCACCTGGGAAACAAAAAATGAAAATTACGTACCTACCATAATTCTGATCTTTCTGTGCATCTTCACCAATCATCACAGATGGGTACCTGGCCGTAGGGCAGGACCCCGCAGCAGTTTTTTTTTTTTTTTTATTAAACAGGGGTAGGCGGAACCGACACACCATCGGCACCACCCTCGAGGCAGACTTACTGCATGGCACTCGAGGGTTGGCCGTTAGGCTGTGTCGACTCCGCCTGCCTACCAGTTCTGAGTCGCCGGAGAGGAAAGAGGAAGGGATGGAGGATGGGACAGAAAAAGGAAAGGATAACAACTAAAAGGAGAAATAACGACTGAGAGCACAGCAAAGAAGAGGTTAGACTAAGGGGATTGGGTAGGTGCTCCAATCTCTGGAAGCGGAAGAAGGGAGGGGAGAGAATTTAGGAGAGAGGGAGAGGTATTAAGGTATCCGAGACCTTTGTCCGTCACCAGATTGTGTAGGAACTGCAAGGAGTAGCAAAGCTCTCTGCCAGAATTCAAGGCACAGAATAACTTTCAAAAACCCCAGAAGCAGTGTCTGCTATTCTGGAGGAAGGACAGTGTACAGGGATTTAGTACTCTCGCAGGAAAAATGTTTGGTGAAAAGAAAGTTTTTTTTTTGGTTTTTTTTTGGGAGAAATAGTTGGATGGAAACCAGAAGGAGAACAGAATGAGGGCAACTACCAACTCCCATCCCATTGGGGTGGAGACAAAGTAGTAGAGAAGGAGTGCCGCTCGAGCTGTCTACTCTTCATTGGAAAATACCCCTGTGTGACTCTACTTTACCCCGCTCCTAAGGAGGAGAGGGGGAGCCACAGAGAGGAAGGGGGACCCAGAGACTGAGACCCCAGTGGGATGGTGGGTGGGTCTGTGATGAATGGTGAAGATACACAGAAAGATCAGAATTACGGTAGGTATGTAATTTTCATATCTTATCTGTGTCAATCTTCACCATTCATCACAGATGGGTGAGTACCAAGCCCCCCCCGAAGGGAGTTGTTTCCTTTACACCCTAAGGGACAAAGTCCCTTAGCCATCAGTGGGTGACACACTAAGGGGAAGAACCTGCCGGGCCTGGAGAGGCCCGAGAGTGAGGAGAGAGAGACGGAGTCCCGCCCGGAGGGGGAAGGAAGCTGCCCCGACAAGCGCCGTCTTACTCTACGGGAGAAAAGGTAGGTTCCCTGGTGGGCAGAGCTAATCAGCCTACGCCAGGCCAAGGGTGACAACCAGGAAAGACATAGCCATGCCGATCTCCTAGTGCAGATCGCTGTCCCTACGACCCTGGTAGCTACCTCGTTGGCGTCATAAGATGCTCTCGCTTGGTGCCTTGCTAGCTCCAGGCCACGTGCAGAGCGCGCGATGGCTTGTCTGGTTTGCTCAGAGTCAGGCAACGAGGCTAGGAGCCGACCTAGCCTGGACCACAAGAACCTGTTGTAGGCTGCATAGTGGGCCTGATGAGCAGAAATAGAGAGGAGTAACCATGCCAAGTAGAAGGTCCTCCTCCCCCAAAAATCAAAATCCGAGGAGTCTTGATCTGGGGCCGGTCACAGTGGAGGGAGCGAAGCCCATCAGGAGTATCCAAGTGTGTCAAACCAGACTGTGGATGAGGCATGGAATCTGGAGACTTCGGGGGAGCACAATACCTCTGGCTGAGGTCCCTTGGGGCGGGAACTCCAGAGAAGGCCTCTGCCAGAAACGCAAGGACGCCTCAAGAAAGGGAGCTGGCCAGGGCGGCACCACAAGGGTGGCCTCGCCAAAATCGCCTAGAAAGGCGTGCGCTGCGTGCTCAGGATTGCCGATAGTGGAGGGTGAAAGGTGCAAATCCTCCAACATCCTCACGAGGAAACGCTGATACTCAGAGATCAGCGGCCGGAGAGATGTGGACAGAAGGTTCCTCTCCCTCCTGAAGAGGGGGGATGAGGAGCTGGAGGTCACCATGTGTTGAGAGGGTGGCTGCACCGGGGTTTAAAAACCTGGCTGTCCATTGCCCTAACGTAAGCAGGGAACCCGGCAGCTACCGCTCTGAACTGCTCCCAGGTGAGAGGGCAGCTAGGACCGAGGATGCCTGGGAGCGCAGGAGAATGTGGCAGAGGGATAGGGGCAGAGCCGAGAAGAAGAGAAGAGAAGTCGGCTGACCTCCGCCAAGGCTAGGTAGCGGACCGTGAGTACCCGAGTAGGGTGCCCCGGAAGACCTCACAGCAGACAGCTGTACAACCACATTGGTACTGCCTTGGCTGCGCCCAGAAGAATCCCCCCCAGTGAGGCGACCGGGGCCGTAAAGGTCCAGAAGGACGGTCCCCTGCCTCAAAAGAACGGGACTCCCTCAAGGAACCCGACGGGGAAGGGTGGAAATCTGCACTATGGCTCAGTCCAGGGCCTGAGTGGACCCTGGAAAAGAGCCGACGTGGCGACCCCACACCCCTCGACCCCTCAGAGTCCGAAAGAGTCCTCCTCCTCGAGAGGGCCAGCCTAGGTAGCTGGCATCTCTGGGCAGCCCCCGAAGGGGAGACCCAGGGAGCAGTACCCTCACCTCCTGCAGGCTTCTCTATGGGCCCCAAAGTCGGGCGATCAAGACACACCACTGGAGAGGGGTACCACCACCACCCAGGGGTCAATGAAACCCCCAAGACCAGGCTGCAGAGCTATGGTGGCACGCACCACTGCCTGCTGGTCAGCACCACTGACCCTAGTCTCGGGGGCCACCAGTCTCTCCTCAGTAGGGGGCTGGTTCCAACTCGTCGATGAAACCACAGTGCTGCTCACGTCCACAGCCAACCCCGAGGGGTGCGACTGCCCATCCGAATCGGAGCTAGACTCCGAAGAGGTGGAGTCTGAAGCTCTGAGCCAAACCGTAGGAGGGCGGGCAGAACCAGCCTTGCCACTGGGCCCAGCAGCCACTGCTGTGCCCGAGTAGGCACCCGTGCCCTCCGTGACCCTGCGAGCGGGACCTGCAGGAGGCACCGCACCAGCTCAAGCCAGAGGTCAGCACCAGGAGCGGCACCAAGGACAAGGATGGCGCCAACAGCCACGGTGGCACCCTCGGCGCAGTCACCCGGCCCCACAGCACCACGAGCGGCACCGAGGACCGTAGCAGCGCCGACGACGGCCCTGAAGGCAGAACCGCGCCGATCAAGCTCAGCGCCGCGAATAGCCAGCAGAGCGCGGACGGCAACAGACAGATGGAGTTGAAAGGTCCCACGGGTGCCGAGCCTCAAGACACGGGCATCGCGCTCAACCTCGCACCGAGGCAAGACATGGTGAAGGACGCACGCTGGATCTGGTCCCACGGCGCCACGAACAGTGTCAGCGCCGCGAACGCGCCGATTGAGCCCACAGCGCAGAGCGACAAGTTCATACTTTGACGACCACTAGGGCCCATGGCATTGCGAATCGCGCCGACCCAGGTCTTCCGAGCCGCAGGAACGCACCGGGAGCCTTCACCCCAAAGGGGCGACTGCCATGGCGGCACCTCCTGCCCGCTCCCGGGAGGAAGCAGGACGGGCCTCCTGCGCCTCGGGAGGAGCCTCGGCGATGGCCAGGCTACAAGTAGCCGAGACTCCCTCCTCCTCGGTCCGTATAGAACCGGGAGGGGACCCGGAGGAAGGGCCGAGAGAGCGCGGCTTGGCCCGACGAGTGCGAACCCTACCCCGGAAAGTCGGCGGAGCTCGCCCCACTTTCTAACGCCAAGACTGTTAGAGGACCCAGCGTCCACGGAGAAGCAGGCGTCGACGAGTCCATGTCGTGAAGGGCCAAGACACGCAAGACACCGGTCGTGTTGGTCGGTGACAGAATTCTCGGCCGCATGGGCACAGACACATGGGGGGCCGACCCGTCCTCGAAGACTTCTTGCCCTCCGACTGAGACATGACCTACCGGAAGAGAGACACACAGCAAAACAGACTTGACGTCGCAAAATTCAAATAAAAGGAAAGATCTTACCGGGCGACGTCGAGTGGAGGCTGAACACAGAACCGGCTGGCAACTGACAGACTGAAAACGCCGAAGGCGAAAGACTGAAAAGGCCTAAAATTCTTGCTGAAGCTTCCCACGAGGTGACCTCGACGGCAGGAGACGAAGAACTGGTAGGCAGGTGGAGTCGACACAGCCCAACGGCCAACCCTTGAGCACCACGCAGTACGTCGGCCTCGAGGGCAGCGCCGATGGTGTGTCGGCTCCGCCTACCCCTTTAAAAAAAAAAAAAAAAAAAGCTCCCGTGGGGTCCTGACCTCCGGCCAGGTACCCATCTGTGATGAATGGTGAAGACTGACACAGATAAGATCCTAGGGGAAGAGTACATAATGGGGAGAGGTACTAACAACAACAAATACAGAAAGGGATCAGACGACCTAAAGGTAGGCAGGCAATGTGAGAAGACAGTAAGGAGAGCTTGGAGGATACTGGGATGCACAGGGAGAGGTATCACCAGTAGAAAAAACAAACTTGTCATCCCTCTGAACAGACAGTTGGTGAGACCCCATCTGGAGTACTATGTGCAGTTCTGGAAACCCCATCTCCGCAAGGACAGACAGGATGGAGAAAGTCCAGAGGAGGGCATGATAGAAATGTTCAAGTACCTCAAGGGAATCAAAGTCCAAGAGGGTAGCATCTTTCAGAAAAGAGATATGCAAGAACAAGGGGCACAATCTGAAGGGGGGGCAGCTCAGGGCAACCTGAGGAAGTATTTTTCACAGAGAGGTGGTGGATGCAAGGAACAGCCTCCTGAGGAGGTTATGGGGTCAAAACATTGAGGGAATTCAAGAATGCATGGGGTAGACATAAGGCAATTATAGTTGGGGGGGGGTAGGAGGAAGCAGGCTGTTGGTTAACTAGGATATGCAGCTTATTCAATAGGTAGGGAAATGGGCAGACTGGGTGGGCCAAGCGGTCCTTATCTGCTGTCAAAGTCTAGATTTCTATGTAACAAAGGAAAGTTTTCAGTCCAGCCAGAAACCTAGATATCTGAATTTCTCGACTAGTTCGCATGGTTCCCCCAGAATTGTGACAATCTGTAGGTTGGTATTCGAGGAATGGGGAATTGGCTCTTTGGAATAAGGGGAGAGGAGCATAACTTTTTTTGGCATTGAGAAGTAGTTTCAGGTGAAGCAGATTTTTTTGTTGGTGGTCAAATTCATGCTGTAAATTAACATCTCCTAGATGATGTCTGTAGTCAGTAAAACACACTGGTGTGTCCCGAGGACGCCTGCAGAAGTCGGCTACTGACTCCCAGTGTGCCCTTGCATCGTCTGGAGAAGTCACATATATTTTAATATATAGTACAATAGAATATAATATATATTTGACTGCATAGCACAGTTGGAAAGGTAATCTTATGCTGAACAACTTTGCCACTGATATTTTGTGTATATCATGTATACTTTAGGAGGTATTCGCATTTGTTAATGGTATGGTGTGTATGGCTTATGCTACCTGTTTTAGTGAAAATAAATATTTTCCTTTTTGCTGTTTCAACCAGCATAGAAAAGAAATGTTTTTTTACATATTTGCATACCACCATTAGAAAGGTAATTTTGTGCTGAATAACTTTGCCACTCATACTTTGTGTCAAGCACTTACAGTTCTTGAGCTATTAGGATTTGTTTGTGGCATGCGGACTACAGCTTGATGTTGCTTAGAAAGGCCCAGGATTTACTGTTAACAGTATACAGGAGACAAGTGGTGCAACTTTAGAGAGCTCCTGTGGAGGCAATGAGTTAAGGCAGGTGAGTTGTAAGAAGAGCCTAGCGACCTTTAACTACCCTACAGACTTGTGCTGAAGAAAGTAACATTTCAGGAGGTACACTAGCTGGGCCAGTGGAAAAGTCTGTGGGGCTAGCTGATTTTCCCCTAGTCATTATCCCAGCTGGCTAGCGGCTTATAATTTCAACCCCTGCACAGGCAGCTCTCAACAAGCATCTATCCATGTTCACACCAGGCTGGAGAGCCTCAAGCATATCCTGATTTTGAGGGCCCTCATAAAGGGCTGGGCAGCCAATTTAGCGGTGTCCCTGCAGTCAGCCTGGTACTTCAACATGCGGCCCACATAATTAATAACTCTAATGGCTAGGGTAGAGGATGCGAAGATCCGTTTCCCCATCAGGTCCAGTTTCATGGACTCCTTATCAGGAGGAAGGGAACTGAGGTGCTCGGGTTTCTTAGAGCAGGAGTGGGCCACACTGGTACATAGAAATTATTAGCAGGTAAGGACCTTCTGGACGGCCTGGTCTGCCCTAACAGACCCTACATGGACTCCAGCACATCCCCCTATTACCTCTAGGATACCCCTATGCCTATCCCATGCACTATCAAATCACGTGACCAATTTAACCATATCACCTCCACTACCATCTGAAAAAGTACTTTTTCGCATTACCCTGGAACTCCAACTTCATACCAGGACCCTCTGTCCTTGAGGAGCTCCTACTTTGGAAAATGTTCCCCTCCTGTACTTTAATTCCTGTGAGGTATCCGAGTGTCTGTATCATATCCACCTTCCCTCCTGACCTCCAGGAAGTACATATTTAAATCTCCAAGTCTTTCATCGTAGGGCTTCCCATACAGGCTCTGCACCATTTTGGTTACCCTCCTTGCACCACTAAACTGCCGCGGGGGCCCAGAGAAAAGACCTCCTGGGGGCCAGGTATAGTTTGTCAACCTTCCTGGGCATTTGGGGACGGGGGCGCCAGGTGTGGTCTATACCAGGCTGCTGGAACAGCATTCTTATAGCAGTCAATGATGATAGGTAGTATTACGTGGGGTGGGAGCTTAGGCAGACGTAGGTAGTGTGCCAAATTTCTCAGAGAGGCATCCTGCTCTGCAGAGTCAAAGATCATGGCTGCCTGCAGCTGACGCATGATGGCTGCGCGACAGGAGGCACTGGGGGACTGTGGCACAGTTGGAGTTGTCCCCCACGGATGAGGTGGGGTTCTGGCCCATGCAGCCTCCTTCATCGTCCTCGTCTGGTTGAAGGAAGTCCAGATGATAGTCATCATTCCCTGGGTTTGGGGGGCAGAGGACAACGACTAATGGAAAGGAATGGCCCACTTGTCAGTATTGGCCAGTGCGTGGGCACAGTCGGCCAAGCCACCCCCCCCCCCCGACTGGGTGGGAGTCAGGACTAGGATGCAGTACAAAACAAAATTCACATTTATTAAAGTGCTAAAAAATAAATCACAAAATACCGGTCTGTGTAGCGCAACTGAATCTGCAGGATTCAAGCAAATTCAATGGCACTGTACAGCCAGATATTCTGTGATTTTTTTAGCACTTCGAAATGTAAATTTTTTGTACTGCATCTTACTGCAGATATCAGTTTGTCTGCACTTTTTACTTCGTTCCAAGGCACAGGAGCTGTAGTGGAGTGCAACTTTCTGCTTACTGGGAGTTGGGACTACCCGCTGAACACGGTCCAGGACTGAGAACAAGACCTGGACATCAATGGTGACAGCCATGGACAAAGCGCTGAGAAATGAAGCCTGGGAGAAGCGAGACCCCTGCAGCAATCAGACCGCAAGAGGAAGGTACAAAGGGAAGGGGGGGCATGCTGGGGAACCAGCTGAGGGGCCTGCATCCCCAAAGTATTCGGAAACTGCATCGATGGGACAGGTCGACCGCAAGAGAAAAACTGCCTGCCGCTGCCTGCAAGCAGACCAGTGGTATGACCTGGCTGAGCCCCTTGTGGGGGGGGGGGGGCGCCGCAGGAGCAAACCCCAGTGAAGACCACCCATCGTCGACCGAGTCGAAGGGTCACACTGCCAGCGCAGATAGGGTGAGAAGGCAGTGGGAGCTTGGAGGAGCCCGCTGCCGACAAACTACTGCTGGACTGGGCTTTCAAAACCTTCCCTGTAGCCAGAAGGGCACGGAAGGCAACAGGAAGAGTCATCGACGAGGGCGATGACCCTAAAGCAGTCGATGCAGCAGGCGGTGACAGAGACCGCTCACGGAAAAAACGACTTTTCCCCCAGTGGCGGTGCTTCCCCAAAGACTTGCTCCACGCTTTGCCAGACGAGAACCAGATGACAGGGCCAGGGAAATGGAGGAGTCCCCAACTTGGAGTTCCTTCTCTTAAGATGGCCACCTTCTGCTCCATGAGGTACACCTTAAGCTCCTTCAAGTGGTGTCAACGGATGGCCTGGTTAAAGCCGCCGCAAATTCCACAGGCCTAGATACTGAGACCAGTGCTGAGGCAACAGACAAAGGAGTGGTGGAGATCCTCAAATATTTTCTGCAAGCAGCTGCAGCGATGGAAGAGAGTATGAACTGGACATGCACAAAAGGGGAGAAGGGGATCACTTTAGGAACTAAAAGGGAAAACACACTAGGGAGAGGAAAAAAAAAAAGAGGGAGGAAGTGAACAGGATTAGCTGGTAGCAAGATGGCAGTCAACAAGCAATGATGCTCCACAGAGTCCGATGCTAGGCAAACAAATGAGGAGGGTCTAAGGCCATACACAGCTATATAACGGGGCGTTGACGTAACGGCACTACTGTGGGCGGCGCCAGTTACAGTGCTTGGGATAAAGCTTGTGTGTGTGGTCCCGGCACCTGAAGGCTAAGGTTCCCAAGATGTAACCTGCTGCAAGAAATATCAAAGATCCCATTTACCACAGTGCCTTCCAGACATTCCTCTGTGGTCAAAATCCTTGTAAGTGAGCACTAAAGGAAAGGAATACCCTTCTGAGACTGCCTTCTTCTTTCCACCAAGCCAGTTCTTGGTATCAGTTTGTTGGATACCAGTACTTGCTGTTGCAATGGTGCCCTTTTTCGATGCCAGTACCTTCTAAGGTGGCACTGGACATTTTCCCAGGACACCACTGCTGTGGTTAATGCAACATGGCCTAGAAATCCCAAACATTCCTGTGTAGTATCTTTCCGACCAGTCTGGAATATATTTGAACAATGAATCAGAGCTTCTGCCCTCTATAAATGGAGAATATTGCAGTTGGGGGAATTTTAACCACAGTCATCAACTTCACAGCTCTAATCACAATGTCATACTGCCTTCCTACTTAATTTCCCGAAAAGTGGCATGTAATGCAACGGAAACAGAAAAGTGTATGCAATTTTTACCGTGTGTCTTTCATAAAGCGCATCACATCATATCTTAAAGAATAATCAAAACAAAATATAGCATGAAGTACCTGAATGTTTTCTCAGGAATTCTTGTATGGTCTCTAAAGAGGTGGTGCTATCTTTTGAGACTTCTGGACTCCTGTAATGGACCGATGCACCAAAGTTCTCTGCCACTTTTGCTATTTCATCATTGTCTGTTGAAACCCATATGCTGTTGAATAGACAGGACATCAGTGAATAATGAAAATAAAAATCAGATATGGTAGAGAGGAAGTCTGAGCGACCAGTAGTATACACACAGCCTAATTGAACAGTCTGCACCTATAAATTCTCAACCTGCGAGACAGATTGCGTGCTCACATCCATAGTAAGATCCCACAGCTTGCTCTGATTACTGTGGATGCATCTACCTTTACAGTTTGTTTTCTGCCTTGTATATTTTAGCCTGTATGCAACTATTCCAGCTGGACTATGTTAACCTGTTTGCTGCTGTCCTCTCTGGGATCCCAATAAAAATGAGATGCTGCATCTAAGGGCTATCCCAGTTGAAGTCATTTCAAACATATAATGTTGTCATACTTTTATCATGACAATCCAAGCCCTGACTATACAGAGCTGCCCTTAACATAAACTAGAAATAAACACTACAACAAAAAAGAACGTAAAACATAGCAACTACATAACATGCAAATTACCAACAAAGTAAGAAATCAAAGTCTTTACTAACCATTACTAAAAAATTTAAAGGAAAAATGCACTCCAATTTGTGGCTTATCCTAAGTTAACTTACACATACGATGAAAAAAAAAAAAATATCCACGCATCACTGTTTGGATAATAAACATTCTGACCCATACAGTTATGTAACCATCATAGCTACATGGACTGGAACACATTTACTAATCTGAACTACATTGGCAATACTAATTCCTTCATCTCCAAACAAGATCTAATCTGCTATGGCTCCTAAATAGCCTCCAATAACCCCCCCCAAAAAAAATCTGTACCATCAAACCATTAAGATCTTTGTTTAAAATCCATTACCACCCTAATCTGACCTAAAAAAACCCTCCCATAAATTCTATATTTCAAACTTAAATCTAATTTGTTAAAGTACATACACGAGTGTGATTTACAAGGACCTATACTTCTTGTGTGGTAACCAAGGGAGGGATTTACCAGTAAATTATCTGGATATGACCCTCCAAAGATGGGTTTATTTTTCATGTATACCTGACTCACCAAGTGTGTGGATTGGTATGGGAATTTGTGAAACTGCGTTTGTTAGGTTTGTTTACTGATGTGCAAACTGGTTCTTCTCAGCAAGACTGTGGCTCCTTGAACTGAAAAATCTCATTTAGAATATTCAGGACTGACCTTGCAACTCTAAAATTTGCCATTGCTCTTGCTTGTTCAGGGCGTAACCTCCCACGCACCAGAGTTCTGCGACTTAAACAATGTACTGGTATGTGTAGTACTAAAAGGGACAAAAGGAGCCTGATGGGGACTGTCTCACTGTCCTCTTACAATCTTTACATTTTGTAAGAGGCAAGCCTCCAGGAAACCATGATGCAACAAAATACAGCAGTGGTCCCCGTGCCCCCACCAAACCGCCTGTCTATTACAGGAATCAAAAACACAACCCTCAGCTATCAAATCGTATGCCACAGCTCTGGGTCCAGGGCTCCTGTCTCCTCTGGAGACCAGCCCAATTTTCTGCACACCTCACTACCAGAAATTCCTTCCCGATACTATGCCCCCCCCCCCCAAAAAAAAGAAGTTCAAACTGTTAGAGGAAAGGTGCAACTGTTCTTAGCACAGCAATGTACTTGCCAACGATTAAGAACACAGCTTCTCTCTGGAGACAGCAAGTGACTGTACTGATCCTACAGTGCCAATCGCATCTGAAGAATGGGTCAGCATTTCACATGGCGCCAGAAAGGGCACAGGAGGCATGGCGGTCTGCATGAGGGGACTGTGCTAAACAGACCAAGTGTGTGCACACTCAATGACCTGGTGGCAGGTGCGTCTTTAACGAGCACCTGCAGACTGAAGAGATGCAAGCGGGCGTGGCTGTTATGGTGACCCAACAGGGCACCATCATGCCTGCACTCAGCCAGCTGGTCATGTTATAGAATGCTCGTTCAGGTAACCAAAACCGGTTTTGGAGGGTGGTCACAAAGGCAAGGGGAACGCGAAACCACAAAAGCTGAAGGGGGGCTTTAGGAAGAAATCCAGCCTGTGATCTACAAGGTACAACCAACCCCACGCCATCCTGACAGCAAACCGTTTTCCGCCCCTGGAGAAGACTCAGATACCCAACTCCACCCGGGGGACTCAGTCAGGGAAATGGATGTGACAAGCCAATGGCACCCTGGGTTGAGAGTACGAAGGCAGCTAGAAAATGTTAGTGGTCGAGGATTCAATGATCAGGGGACTAGAGGGTAGCAGGCGGGGGGCTAGGAATTCTGGTACACTTGGGCATCAACGACATGGCGAACCAACTTGTACAGGAAGTGAAGCACAACTTTCACAGGCTGGTGGACAGACTGCAAGCACACAGCCTTCCTTGCCTTTTCTGAGGTCCTTCCTGTATGGGACAGGGAGAAGGGAACAGGAAGGAGAGAGAAATTAAATGGGCGATTAAAGAAATGAATGGTATCAGAAGAAAGAGCACCACTTTGTGGTGAACTGGGGGGCCTTCTGGACAGGATGTCTTCACAAGGAAAGTCTTCACCTGACAAGAGTGGACCAGCATGCTAGGGCAGAAGTTGGACATTTATATTAGACAGTTCTTTTGGGGGTGGGGGGGGAGAAGATGACCAAGGTAAAGGAAGGGAGGGAGGGGGAAACTAGCTAGCACTACCCCACACAGGGTACTGAACAGTATTAAATAGCTGTTGTAACTAGCGTGGCAAACAAAAAGGATACGATTCGTGCAACCACATCAGGTGACCATGAATTGATTTCTCTCAAGTACTCCACGGTTGCTATCTCACAGCACAGAACACCGAGTAGGAGGAGCCTGATCCGTCCACAGTGTAGCAACAGCTGATCACTGTCAAGGGAGAGTACATCACACTGTGAAACACACACCGCAAGCATGACCCACAGCTACAGTGCTAATTTCAGCCTGTGTAGAAGTGTCACTACTACGGAGTGGGTCAACAGACAGTATGGCAATCAAGCTCCTGGGAAGAAAGGCAAAACAGCAAACGCAGAGCTTGAGAGCACTTCGCAGCAAGAGCCCGAGATTCCCAGGGGCCACATTGTTATTGACCCCCACTGAGCTGGATGTGTTGCAAAGCAGGAAAAGTGAGCAAAACACGCACAAGAACACCACCTGGGCAGTGAATGTGTTCATAGATTGGCTCACTTTCACATCCAGACACATCGACCTGCACACGATCTCTAGTCACAATTTAGCCCAATTCCTCAGACAGTTTAACAGCTCAGTCCGTACAACTGTGGGAAAGCAATACACAGTGAGTCAGTTCTGTCAGACTCCAAATCGGACTGAACAAATACTTTAATAGTGTCCTAATGCACAGAAAGTTTAACATTGTGACCAATCCCGAAGCTTACATCGGCAAACAATGTCTTTGGAATCCAAACAGGAGTCTGGGCAGGGCTTTAAATAAGCTGCGAAAATTTATTAGCACTTTAATGCGCAAAACTGCTAATCAAATGTGAAAATGCATAGCACTTGCCTCAATTTCATTAGCAAAATTAAAATGCTAAACATGTACTTTTTAAAACCTGAAATAAAATCCTTTATTAAAATCAGCACTGTCTTTGCTTTATCCGTTTCAATATCCTAAACACACACACACACACACACACACCACCGCAACCCCCACCAATCTCTGTACCACCACCACAGTCACCCATGTTCCCTGCCCTCAAATACAGGACTTAAGTTTTCCTGCCTTGTGTAATGACTCATCCACTCATCAAAATATCCCCCACACAGTCAAGTCCGGTTATATATACATACATACATACATACATACATACACACACACACACACACACACACACACACACCATACAAAAAAGATGTCATTTAATTTCCCTCTGCATGTGACATGCAGCTCACATAGCCTCCTCCCCAGCACAAACAATCCAGCCAGACCAGAATTGCAGACCGACCCCTGTACCCATTTCTTAACTGCATTCTCAGCATGAATCAATAAGACTTCAGAGAGAACAAGTTACAAGACAGGAGGCTGAGTTTGTGTCTAGAGTTACATCATTGGGGGAGGTAATCTAAAGAAAGAATGACCTATAAAACACACACTGGAGTAAACCCCCAAGAAAAAAGTGCACCTACTATCGTTTAGCTTCCTTTAAAACCTTGGCTTTCTTCTCTTCTCTTTATTTTATCCCTTTGTGGGTACTTTCCTCCGTATCTCTCTAAACACTTGCAAATACATTTTCTGACAGCTAACCTGTACAAGAGATCAGCAGCAGTCTCCGCTCTCTGGACTTCACTAACAGCAGCATCCAAGATTAACACGAGACATAACAAAAAGTAGTCAAATGGCTTTCCTCAGACTAAGACAAAGTGTAGCAGCTGGCCTACCGCTATGCTACCGGGCAGGGCAGCTGCTATGCATTTGCCACTGCACAACGTAGTCACTCACCATACAAAGTGGATGACCTCTGCTGAACATCTGGACAGTCCTGGTCAGACCCAATCGAACTCTTGCTGCTCCACTACGGAGTCCTCCTCCGGTAACTGTTGATGGCAGGTAACATTAATTGCTGCCTGGTGCTCTTCTGACCTGAGCTAGGCTGCTAGCAGCAGATTAATCATGGCGCCAAAACTACCCGTACTGCTGGGAGCACCAATCACTGCTCTTTAGCATTCCCCCTCCCGATACTGAGCAGTCACTTAAGGGCCAGGGCCATGCTAAGAGATAGAAAGATTATATATAGATATATATAGATATACATATACATATACATATACACACACACACACACACACACACACACACACACACACACACACGTCGGATTCCATATCGGCAGGAGCGCACCAAAACAGAAAAATCCTGTAATGTTTTTACCTTTAGTCATGTTTAACAGCACGGTCACTGGACGGCACTCAAATGCACGAAATGCATCGCACTTTTTGCGATGGAAAAGTAAAAATGGATAGCATGAACTACCAGTTCGAATCGCAAAGTGCGATGCAATACCGACTATTTAAAATCCTGCAGGGCTGCCCATAATCCTGGAGAGGATGTCTGAGTGAGTAGTAATGGGAAAGACATACAGAAACTTCCCTGTGCAGTACAGCACCAGGTCATCCTCGGGGACCGTCCCTCTGGCTGGTGGTCTGCAATAAGATTGTGGAAGTTTACAGTTCTCCCAAGATGTAAAACAGGTCTATACTGCGAGTGCCCCACCTTCTGAACACTGTGCTCAGAAATTGGTTTCAGGCATTTGTGCGACTTCCCTGGACAATTCTGCTCGGACATTGTCTTTGCCTCGCAGATGCACTGCAAACAGGTTCGCTTCCAAGGAATACGCCAGATCCTCATTGCCTCTGTGCAGTTTGAGGCCCTTACTCATCCCAGCTTATCTATATAGTACAGATTGTTGTGTTGTCTGTCCTGATTTGGACAGACTGACCCTGCAGCTGGGAGGACTGCACTGCTAGCAACACTGCTCTGAGCTCCAGGAGAAGTGATGTGTTCCAGTGAGGCATGTGCCACTCACCACAAGGTCCTGCAGGTGGGCACCCCACCCCGGGAATGAGGCATCTGTAGTAAGAATACCAGTTAGTAATTGCTGAAGGAATGCCCTCCCTGAGGTTACTTTCTTCCACTACTCTAAAGATGCCACTAGTGCTTTTGTCACTGGCACTAGCTTTGAAAGTTGATCCCATCTTTGAGATCAGTTGTCTCTTACATAATACTAGATCTCTCTCATTTGAAACCTTGCCCACAGATCCACAGCTGTGGATGCGGCCATGAGCCCTAGTAACTGCAGGAAGTCTCCTGCGGGTCTTGGCTGACCTGTGAACAACTCTGCTGTTGCTATCAAAGCTAACTCTGGCCTGCAAGAGGAAAGCTTTACCCTGAAGGGTACTGAACTCTGTTCCTATGAAGTCCAGTACTTGAACAAGCTCCACCCGAGACTTCTGTAGCTTTATCAAAAATCCCAGGTTCTCCAAGCTGCTTTTTACCAAATGAACGGAGCACCTCGTCTCTTGTGCCTTTCCCCCCCCAGAGACAAGCCAGTCATCCAGGTAGGGGAAAAACCACTGCACGCTGATTTCCCAGATGTGCTGCCACCACAACCAAGGACTTTGTGAAAACCCCTGGAGCCGAGGTGAGAACAAATAAGACAGCTGTGAACGGGTACTGGCAGGTCCCCAGCTTGAATGAGATTTTCTGGGGGATTGTCCAACTGGGATATGAAAACAGGCATCTTTCAGATGCAAGAGTTCCAGCCAATGATGGTCATCACCATCCTTAGTGTGACCATCTTGAATTTTTCTTTTTTCAAATGCTGGTTAAGAAATCCAAGTTCTAAAATGGGTCGCCACTTCCAATTGTTCTTGTAGATCAGAAGAGTATTGAGAACAGGCCTCTAGACCACTGGAGGCCTGGACTTTAGCTATTGTTTTGATATAAACCCCCCAAACTTCAGCAGACTTCTTTCTGCAGGATAGTGAGCTGGAAAACTACTGTATTTCTGCAGGTTTGTAAAGCATTTGAACTGCGGACACAACCCATGGCCCACTACTTCCAGTACCCACTTGTCTGTGGTACTGTCACCCACTCCTGGAAGGAATGTGCTCATCTTCCTCACAATGGCTGGGTGACATGGGCAAATTGCCAGGGGGCTTGTTTTGGCTGGGCTTAGGAGCTAGATCCGCAGCACTGTACCTGGAAGCCCCCCCCCCCACTTCCAATTCAGGTCTCATTATCTACCACTTTCAGTTTTATCCCATGGAAAGAAAAGTCTTGGCAGATGTTATTTTTTCCAAGTACATAACTACACACTTGCTGATGCTGAATTGCACTGGATTGCCAGCCAACATTTGACTATATTTTCTAGATCCCTTAAAATTCCAACCCTACCTGAAGTGTTTACAATTCCACCCAACTTGGAGTCATTAACGAATTTAATCAATCTGTTATCATTGTTGAGTTGTAGGTCATGGTTAAAAATATTAATAATGATCCCAGAACATAGTCCTGAGGCACCCCACTAGTGACCTACCCTCATTCGAAAAAAGGCCATTAATTAATTACTACTGTCTGGGTCCTAGCCAGTAAGTCAATTATCAATCAATGTCATCAGGGAGTTGTCAACATCCAGTCAACAAAGTTCTGAAACTAAGCCTTTGTGTGGTAATGAGTCAAATGCCTTTTTTTTTTTTTTTTTTTAATCCGAGAAAGTTACAGCCACCTCTTGACCACAGGGTTTTATTTAACTCTAAAAACTGATTAGCGTTTTGCTCATAAAAGCGCTAAAACATTGTAAAAATGCATAGCACCTGCCTCACCATGTTTAACATACATAACACTTCTAGAAAACCAAAATACTTTTTGAACAGTTAGTATTGTCCCAGGAAAAACAAGCATTTGTCAATGCCAAATGTTTGCTTGCCGGCACTGGCATTGGTAGTGTAGAAGTTACAGAACTGCATAATAGGAATGGCAGCGAAGTAGTGAACTGAAGCCAACCCCACCACCACCCTGCAGAGTGTGGCAGGCATTGGGGTGTGCCTTTGGGTTGTCAGGCATAACGACCACGCCATTTCACCAAACCCTACCCTGCAGACACTGACAAGTGTCACGGTGTGCCTTGGGGTCTTTGGCCCTTATGCACACCCCATTCCATCAGGAAATATGGCAAGATGGGTGCAGTATAGGAGAATGGGGTGAAGTTTGGGCCCGAGGCACACCCTGATGCCTCTCACTGGCTGCAGGGGGTGGAATGGTATGAACATGACAGGCAAAAATCCCAAGTCACAACCCTGATGCCTGTCATACTCTACAGGGTGGGGCGTTATGGTCGGAAACCCTAACGCATCAGGCATTCGTTGGTATTTTCACTCCAAATTTTCAACATGGTTTTTTTGTGACCCCCTCCTCATGAACAGTGGCAATATCAGTTTGTTAGTCGAAAACTGCTTTTGCACAGCGACTATGGCATTTGGCAAAAACACATTCCGAACAGGATGTGAAAAATGACAGCGGTACTGTTCATGGGGAGGTGTAAAAAATGGCAATGTTGAAAATCTGCTGTGAAAACCTTAAAAAAAAAAAAAAAACTGGTGCAGTCACGAACGTGCGTAGAAACTGTGCAATGCACATCCATAATGTAACTAGTTTTGGGAATTTTTTTTTTTTTTTTTTTTCCACACACACACAGTAGATTGTTAACACAGGCGTTTTGGGACCTCCGAACAGTGCCAGCGTGATTTTCTTTGTCTCGAACAATGATATCCCACAGCGACCACACATCTCTGCACTGAAAGTGTGAACACACATTTCGGCCATGTTGTGCAAAATGACAGCTGTACTGTTCACAAGGAGGTGTGGAAAAATGTCACTGGTGAAAATCTAGACTGAAAAATATTACAAATTCATGAACCTATGAGGGTGCGTGGAAACTGCGCAATGCTCACTCGTAACAGTCATTTTATGGAGTTTTGTCACCAAATTTTCAACATAGCCATTTTAAGATCTCTGCTCATGACCAGTGTCACTGTGATTTTCTTAATCTGTCCCAAACATTGTTTTCGCAAACAGACTGTACCATTGTGCGCTACATAGGCGGAAACACGTTTTGGGTGAGATGTGAAAAATGACAGCTGTACTGCTCATAAGAAGGTGTGTTAAAATGGCAATGTTGAAAATCTGGAGTGAAAATATTGAAATTTCTCGAACTTACGAAAGGCATGAGAATTGGCAAGAACGACGCCAAGATAAAACAGTCATTTTTAGGAATTTTCACCAAATTTTCAAAATAGGTTTTTTGAGAGCCCACCATGAACACTGGTAGTGTCGTTCGTTAATCGCTCCGAAAGGTGATTGCGACAGTGGCTGCGAAATCACCTTTGGGCCCGAGTAACGCCAATGACAGTGCAAGAATTCATGAGGAGGGGTCCCAAAACCCCATGGTGAAAATTTGGTGCAAAAATTCAAAAAATGCCTGAGATATGCAACAAAGTTGAAAACCCCTATCTATCCCATTATACAGCTTACCGGCATTTCCTCAGTTCACGGTCGGCTTTGAAGAGCACAGACGTGTTCCCAGTCCACCGAAGACTGTCGCGCTGGACTCCGGAGGTAAGTATGGGGTGGGGAGGCAGGGTGCACAGTGGGTGGGTGTGGGTTGTGGGGCAGGGAGACTGCGAGGGACCGTTTTTTTCTTTACAGGGTTTTTTTTTTTTGAAAAAGACGACGCGGGGCGTTTGCCACGCTGGGGTGGGCTCCCAGGGTGGCAGAAGGACAGCTGGGGGGCGCGTGGAGCCGACGGGGGACTGGGCACCACCGTCAGCCATGGCATCTGTTGCCACACTGGGGTGGGCTCCCAGCGTGGCACCCTGTCTCTCGGGGAGACAGGTGAAGCCGATGAGGATTGGACACCCCGTCAGCGACAGCATTGTTGGGGTGGAGAGAGACCAGTGAGCCGGCCCGGGATTAGGCACCCCAGCCATTACATCATTTGCCACGCTGAGCCGCACCTGGATGCTGGCATGGAGCCGACAAGGGATTGGGCACCCCGTCGGCCGCGACAGTGTGGAGGGGAAGGCGCATGAGCACGCAGTGTGTGTGCATTTGGGGAGAGTTTGCTCACTCTAGCGGAGCTCTCCCTTTCAACTGTATGCCACTGCATTTTCAGCTGTCAGACAGCTGGAGCAGTGATTGGCGCTCTGCGATCGCACCTGCAAATACACTGACTGAATTGGAAGAGGATGACACACCTCTGGAAAACTCGTATGATGGCACTATGTTTCCTGCACATGCGTGCAAGCAAACATAAAAACTGCTAAGTAATTATTTAAAACCCTGTGACCATGATCTGTACTATAGCTAATAATCATAAAAGATGATTAAGTCAGTGGTACAAGATCTACTCTTGGAGAACCCATGTTGCCAAACATCACAATAACTCCTTTTCATTCAAGAATTTACATAACTCATCTTTGATACTACTCTTAATGATTTTACCAGCAAACGAAGTTAAGGACTAATTGGCCTGTAGTTTCCTGTATCAGATTTATTCCCCTTCTTGTAAATGGGTACCACTATTGCCCTTTTCCAGTCTTCACACAGGAAAGGAAGTAGACGTCTAGCGAACATCTTTCCAAAAGCCATAAAATGAGTAAACACAGAAGCACAGAAACATAGACTTTGATGGCAGAGAACTGTTTGGCTCACCCAGTCAGCCCACTTCCCTACCTATTGGATAAGCTGCAGATCCTAGTTAACCCAACAGCCTACTTCCTCCTACCCCCACAGAATTGCCTTGTGTTTGTCCAAGGTATTCTTTATTTCCCCCACGATTTGTGACCCCACAACCTCCTCAGGAAGGCTGTTCCATGCATCCACAACCCTCTCCATGAAAATATACTTCCTCACGTTGCCCCCGAGCCATCCCCCTCTATCTTCAAATTGTGTGCCCCTTGTTCTTGCACATCTTTTTCTGAAAGATGCTACCCTCTTGGAATTTGATGATTCCCTTGAGGTATTTCTTTGCACTGAATCTAAGCTGCCATAATTTTGACCATTCTTTCCACCTTGCCAAGTCCCTTCTCATCCTTTCCACTCCCCTTGTGTATCAACCCTGTTGCAGATCTTTGTGTCATCTGCAAAGAAGCATACTTTTCCTTCCATTCCCCCTGCAATGTCACTTATAAACAGACAACAAAAAGAGGACAGGTCCCCGTAGTGAACCCTGCAGTACCTTGCTAGTTACCCCCCAACCCCTTCTTTGGAGTGGACTCCGTTTACTATTACCATCTTCGTCATGTTGTCCAGCCAATTCTTTACCCAGGCTATCATTTTGGGACCCACTCCCACGCTGGCTAACTTGTTTTTTAATATTTTGTGTGGGACTGTGTCAAATGCCTTGCTAAAACCTAGGTAGGCCATGTCCACAGCCCCTCCCTGGTCTACTACTTTGGTCACCTAGTCAAAGAAATCAATCAGATTCACCTGACATGACCTTCCCGCTGTCAATCCATGCTGCCTTGGGTCCTGTGCCCCACTGGCCTCTAGGTAATCAGCCATTCATTCTTTCAGAAGTGATTCCATCATTTTCCCTACCACTGAGGTCAAACTAACAGGTCTGTAGTTTCCTGCCTCTGCCCTGCTCCCACTTTTGTGAAGAGGAATCACATCCGCCCTCCTCAAGTATGGCACCATCCTCCCATGATTTAATAAAAAGGATAGTCACAGGTGTCACTAGTTCTCCCCTTAGTTATTTTAGAATTCTGAGGGTGAATCCCATCAGGCCCCATTGCTTTGTCCACCTTGAGTTTTAATTTGATATTGGGACACCCTTAAATGAGTGGCTAGACTGTATTGGGGGTGTTTCTATGCCCAGGAAATGTACAGTGGGAGCTCATCAAGGAATGTAAACAAACATGTTTTTGTATGGCAACACCAGTGCAGTGGGCAATCAGTTTTCCATTTTTAAAAGAAAAAAAAAAAAAAAACACAACCAGAATCAAACTACCAGCTACATCAGCAGTCTCTTCATACCAACATACTAAAATGCCAGCAGAATAGGCTTAACAGTCTTTCGTGTCTACTCGTTTGGTCAGCCCCCACCCTGGGAGCTGACCTTGCTGTCCCCCTCTCTGGCTTCTCCCTTCTCAGTCCCAGATATTCTCGCTGCACTGGATTTTGCTTCCAGAAACCTTCCCCTGTACCTATCCTACACCCCTACAACAGCCCCCTGGGCAGTGCATTCCATGGCTCCACCACCCTCTCAGTGAAGTAGCACCACCTCCTTTCTCCCCGGAATCTCCCCCCCCCCTCCAGCTTCCACTCATGCCCTTTAGTTGCCCCCCTCCTTCCTTCGGAGCACCCTGACTGCTCCTCCCCCATTAACCCCTTCATGTACCTGAAGACCTCTATCATGTGCCCCCGGTCCCTTCTCTCTTCCAATGTGTACATATTTAGCTCTTCGAGCCTCTCCCCATAGGTCCTGTCCCCCAAGCCCCAAATCATTTTGGCTGCCCTCCTCTGGACAATCTCCAGGAGTTCAATGGCCCTCTTTAAATGTGGCCTCCACAAGTGCACACAGTACTTGAGGCACAGCCTCACCAAGCAGTTATACAGTGGGAGTATCATTTCCCTCCTTCTGGAAGTGATCCCCCTAGCGATGCATCCCAGCATCCAGTTGGCCTTTGCCGCTGACCTCCTACAAGTGTTCAAGTTGTTCATCTTGTCATTCACCACCACCACAAGGTCCCTCTCAGCAGTCAAGACTTGCAGCATCCCCACGGTGTACACTTGGCCTGGGTTTCTGGCTCCCAAGTGCAGTACCTTGCATTTCCCTGCATTGACCCTCAACTTCCACTTTCTAGACCACCTTTCCAGAGCCTCCAGGTCCCCCTGTAGGGCCCACCCTCCCCTCCTTCCACCACCCCCAGTTTTGAGTCATCCGCAAAGAGACTCATCTCACTCCTGATACTCTTCCTTATGTCAGAGACGTAGGCATTGAACAGAAGGGGCCCAAGGACCAATCCCTGAGGGACCCCACTAATGACTCTCCTTGGGGATGAGGCTATCCTTCCAACCACGACCCTCTGGGTCCAGCCCTGCAGCCAATTTCCTCTCCATCTGATCAACTTGTTCCCCACCCCCATTTCTCCGGGCTTATCCAACAGGCCCCTGTGAGGAACAGAGCAAACGCCTTGCTGAAATCAAAAAAGAGGACGACTACTGGTCTACCCAGGTCCAAGGCACTCGTCACCCAGTCACAGAACTCCATAAGGTTTGTCCGACACGATTTCACCGGGACGAATCCATGCTGGCCATCGTCCAGGCACCCCAACTTTTCCAGGTCCCCCCTCGTCTCTCCTCGACAATGCCCTCCATCACCTTGCCCACCACTGATGTCAGACTGACGGGGCCTGTAGTTTCCTGCCACCTCTCTTGTTCCCCCCCTTGTGGACAGGCACTATATGCGCCACCTTGCAGTCCTGGGGCACCCACTTTGTTCTCAGAGAGATGCTGAACAGCTCCCCCAGGGGTTTTGCCAGGACATCCGCCAGTTCCTTCAGCACTCTGGGATGTAATTTGTCTGGCCCCAGTGCTTTCTCCATCTTAAGGGACCAGAGGGCTTCCCTCACTCTCTCTGCTGTGATTTCCACCTCCGTTACCGTGTCCCCCTGCTTTGCCCCCCCACCTGCCAGTGATGCCCCCCAGACAAGCCGATCAGTAAAGGTCCCCCTCCTCATAATGTGGACAAATATTTTTTAAATTAGGGACACTTTGAGGCCTAAGGTGAGCAACGGTGTCCTTCTGAACTGTAATTGGTTATATATCTACTGGTTAGGGTCAATAAACCACCGTGGGCAGACCCTAGCAAACTGAGTTCCATAAGCCACGGTTCTACGTCACGCAAAGTCATGCAGTCTCACTTTTTTGCAGTGCTAACCGCCAGTAAATATAAAACATGGCCAAGTGTGCTGGAAACTCAGATTTTATGCACACCCTCCATTTGCGATGCCAAGATAAAGAGGGCTTTATGGGGCATCACACACACCGAGGGTGTGCATAAAATATAGGACAAAGTGTGGGTTGGGGAGTGTAACGAGAAGTTTATGTACACCCGAGGGGTTTATGACTAGCATCTAACCCCGAGGGTGTGTGTAAACTTCTAGTTTACACATCCCGACCCATATTTTATTTCATATAATTGATGGATTTCCCTTTTTCGCCTCAGCAATTATATCAAATAAAGAGCTTCTAGTGGGTCCTCGGTTCGGTTTAGTTTTAGCCCACTGCCGAGATCTGCCGTATTTTAAA
Organism: Neoceratodus forsteri; assembly: GCA_016271365.2. Classification (NCBI taxonomy): domain Eukaryota; kingdom Metazoa; phylum Chordata; order Ceratodontiformes; family Ceratodontidae; genus Neoceratodus; species Neoceratodus forsteri. The sequence goes on from CM028131.1 coordinate 1,309,256,224, forward strand.
CCAGTTTTTCTTCCTTTGAGCAGGTCTTTATGTGTTTACAGCGTATGTGGGGGAAACAAGAAAATAACTTACCACCAAGTTCTTCTGGCGGTTCTGTTTCGGGCGAGACACAAGCATTGAGCGGTCTCGACTGCTCGCGCTGCTGCCTGAGCATGAGCACAGCAAGGGAAACTGTGCACGTGGTTGCCGTTATAAACACTCCTTTATAAAACGACAAATTACAGCACTGTTTCCCTATGGGAAAAAGGGGAAGCCGGTTATTATATCCTCATGTATTATGCTATAATTAGACAACAGGAACAAAAAAGCTGGCTCCTGAATGGTTACCGAGCAAGATTTACAACATGTAAATCCTGTTAGTACCCCACGGGAAAAAGTACCAGCTGCCCCTGTATCCAATCAATATCGCTCAGACACTGCACAAAGCCGCTGCCCGCCACTGTATCTCCAGTTCGCTAAGAAATGCGGTAAATTTAAAAACCTCTACATGGACTACTCCTTTAAAATAATTGCTGAAAAGGACCTAGACTACACATTCTGTAACATTATGAACCCTTACCAGCCGCTACAAACATTCAGGCTTCCAAGGAAAACTTACCTTAAAGTAACAGTTTTACTTGTCGAAACCCCAACTAACCTCAGAAGCACCACCAATGCTATTAACTCCTCGTCCTATATCATCACTAGTTCTGCCTACTGCGAACACCCTCTCCGCTGCTCGTCCACTAGTAACAGGCCTGCCAGCTCCATAATTCTAGTAGGAACTATTTTGTTCCTTCAAATCAACAGATGCGTGTCTATATATATATTAAAATAAACCATCAGAGTTTTCAGATTCCATCTTCACAATTCCCAGTTGTATAATAGCAATATCCCACTCGAGACTGCGGATGATGCCAGGATTTTCCCACTTCTGGTGTGTTGTTGGTAACTCGGCTGCGCCTTGTAACTGAACACACCAGGCGTGGGTGAATCTTGGCATCACCCACAGCCTCTCGTGGTATACTGCTTAAATTTACCACGGCTGACGAGGATTTACCCACTCCAGCCGTTGTAAATTCCCTGATAACCCACACACCTTCGTGGCTTATTTAAGCAATATACCACGACAGGGAGTAGGTATATTGGTGGATTTACCATGCCCGGTGTGGTTCGGTCACGAGGCACAGCCGAGTGACTCAACCACACCAGAAGTGGTAAATCCACCCCATACCCTCTCCCTGTCGTGGCATATTGCTGTTAAACAATGCTCAACTTTTTTTGTTTTTATAGTGATAAAACTTTTACAGTGGGTATACTGGAAGATTTGCCACGGTCATGTGATGTGTTCTGACCAATGAAGTTACAGGATTTTCATACATTGTATAATGCTCAATGTTATGACCCTGGCCTACTTGTAAATGTTCTCTTCCAAGTGGACTAACTGCTGCCCTTAAACAGATATACGATTCAAAACATGAAATAGAGGACTGGACCACCACCCCCACGCAAGCCTAGTATTAACATTACTCAGAAATCGATGCATTATATTTCACAGTCCCATGCTGTAACACCTCACAATTAACAGCATGTAACAATCTCGGGTTAAACATAAAATGAATAAGTTTCTTCGGTTTTATTGCACCGATATTATTTTTATGCCCAACAAATGGCATCGCGAAAATCTCACGATGCCTCATTCTGGAAACCAGATATTGTGCATTTTTATGGTTACTGGTTGGTGACTTAGAAGTCCTACACTCTCACCTGTCGAAGACTCCCGAGTCGGCAGCTGCTCTCAGAACCCAGCCGATGAGCGGCAGACCGGCCAGTTTCTTGACATTCTTCAGTGGGATGCCTTTGCTGCCGCCTCTCGCCAGCACCAAGGCGGCTAGGTGTCCTTTCGCATGGGAAACGTCGTTACTGTTTCTAACGGCGGTATCGCCCTGGCCCCCCGCCGCCGGGCCCTGGCTCGCGCCATTTCCAACGCTTGGGCGCTTCTTCCTCCTCTTCTTTTTACGCGACTTCTTCGTCCCGTTCGCGTCGTTGGGCGCCAGCGGCTGCTCCCCCTGAACCTTTAAGCTCTCAGTGGGCACTGTGTTTCCGTCGCCGCCTGACAGCGTGCTCGCAACGCCACTGGAAGGGGGTGGCTGTTGTTGCTGCTTTTTTTTCTTTCGCCACCGGCGTCTCTTCCATTTTGGCACTTCGCCAGATACCTCCGACCGTTCCTCGTTATCAACCTGGTCAGAGATAGGCCGCTTCCTTTTGCCCCCTTGCTCCGACTCCGCTGTCGTTGCAGTTGGTGCCGTTACATTTGGTGTCGTTGCAGTTGGTGCTGTTACATTTGGTGTCGTTGCAGCTGATGCCTTTGCATTAGACGCCTTTGCAGGTGGCACCGTTGCAGTTACCTGTGTGGCATCTGGTGGTGTTTGCATCGTGGACCTGGTTGTAGCCCGTATCCAGATCCACGCGCACCCGCAGCTCCCAACGCTAGACACACGGCAGGCGTTTACGTCACCGCAGTAGTTCACCAAATAGACCTACACAAAACTAGAAGACTCTAAAGGCAAGTGCGATTATTGAAGTACCACCCCTTCTGCGGGAGCGAGGGATGCCGGGAAGAGTTGGTTTAGCCGGCTCTTGAAACACTGGAAGAGGCGGGACTGGCGTTAACCATTCTATAACAATTAAGCAATAAGGCACGATAAGGTGCGTGTTATCATGCAATAACGTCACTCCTGGGGTGGGTTGAAGCACGAGGCGAAGCCGAGTGCTTCCACCGCACCAGGAGTGACTTATTACACGATAACACACACACCTTGGGAGTGCCTTATTGCAATTATGCAATTGCGTGATGTTATAGAAAATAAAAATGTTTTTAGTAGATTTTTAGTGAGGCAGTATATCTTTGTTTCCGGAAAAAAAAATTAATATAATCCTCCAAAAAAATCAACACAGTGATGTTATTGTGTAATATCATTACTGTCTCAGGCACACACTGGCCAATCAGAGTTCAGGAAATTTTCTTGCCATTGCATAATTTTTCTTGCCCTACTGGGGAAAAAGTTAAAAAAAAAAAAAAAATATCCATTAAAATGTGAGTTGAGTTGTCAAATATGAAAGACAGATGCCCAGAATACTTCCGCAATTAGTGCATCATCCATTCATGCCCACATGGGCAACAAATTGTTTTTAAACTTTATGTTTATTCGTTTGTGAAACAACATACAGTCATTGCACCTTCATTTAACGTTACAGGTATAAACAATACTGAGGGCTTCACTTCTTTTAATCAGTTGATCTATTAAATGTAATAAGATACAACTTTGGAGGAGATAACCATTTTAAAGTATAGAAACTTATAGGGCAGGATTCACAAAAGAGATGCGCTGGCGCAAGCCATAAATGCACCGTAAAACAATTCAGAAACGGCAACTGCGCCAGCACAACTGAAATGCCCTGGCGCCGAACGACATGCGCCATAGGTGCAATATAATGAAATGCAGTGCATATACAGGGGCGTACCCATGCATACACAGTGCTTATCTATGGGGTATCCCCAGTGCAAAGCCAAGATGCGCCATAGGAAGATAAGTACAAAAGAAGGAGACTTTAGTCTAGCCCACCTACAGGGCGTTAATGGAGTAGCTGCAGCAGCACACTGCTGAAGCCAGAGGAGGAGAGAAAGACAGAGACAGCCAGCCGGCACACCAAGCCAGAGGGTCACACAGACAACCCCGCAGCCAAATGAACCCAGCAGCAGTCGCCATAGCAGATGCACTAATGAGGAGGAGGAGACAGGGCGCTGGAAGGCACCGTAGGCGGCCAGCCGCACGGCGGTATTGTGCCAGGCTCTCTGAGCAGCTAACAGAGGTGGAGACAGTAGGGTGATACCACCTGAACAGGGCCGTGCTAAGGCAGCTCTATGAGCTGTGCCATGATGTGATGCAGGCACCCACTGCACGAGGTCACGCCATCTTGGTGGAGACCAAGGTGACAATGGTCATGTGCTTGCTCGCCACAAGAATCTTCCAGAGGCCTACTGGGGACACCACTGGCATATCACAGGCCTCTACGTCCCGCCTCCTCACACGTTTCCACACCACACTGCTACTGCATGCTTCGGAATACATCCATTTCCCAAGCACGCAGGCAAAGCAGACAGAGCCATGCAGGGATTCTACAGGGTGGCACACATGCCAGGTGTCATGGGGCCATTAACTGCACCCATGTGGCGAGCTGCGCACCACCTGGTGATGATGCCATCACATACATCAACCGGAAGGGGTACCATTCCGTGAATTGCCAGGTGGTGTGTGATGGTACAGGGCGCATCACCAATGTCTGCGCCACACACCCTGGGAGTGCACGTGATGCATACATATGGTATCAATCAGCACTGTGCATGAGGTTCGAGGATGGGAACATACCAAGTGGCCATCTGATAGGTACATCACATCTCAATAGTCAAATGCTGATCGGATCACCTTCAGAACACTCTAATGGCGGGTGGAAAGAGGCATGCAAGCTTGTTATTTCTGATCTGACAAAATGTTAAAGTAGACTCCAAATGTGTGTGGGCAAGGGGAACCTGAAAAGACAGGAGGCGAAGAGCAATCTAAAATGGATGAAAAATGTACCATATGGGTTTGCAGTGTCCACCACAACATGAACTGCTTTTAATTGAAACTTTGGGATTATTTCTACCCTATTGTTTTCTTTTTACAATCTAGTACTAGCAATCAACTTGCATGTTCTACAAATGTCTGTAATTTTTGGATGTTTATGTGTATGGTTATAAAAGGATTATTTCTACCCTATTTCGAGTGTTTTCTTTTTACAATCTAGTACTAACAATCAACTTGCACGTTGTATAAATGTCTGTAATTATTGGATGTTTATATGTATAGTTATAAAAAGGGCCTTCTTGAGTTCTTTGTGTGTGATAACTGTGAAGTAAAGCTGAGCAGTTGCAGCACACAACATTCTCGAAAAGGCATTCTTATAATTCAAAGGCTACACCTGCTGTTCAGTGAGTGGGAACAACCAGCCCCTCCCTGTGCCTAAACTATATATGTGTCAGTTTTCTCCAGTCTCGCTCAAAAGCACCGCTTTCTTTTCCACAGCCAGATGCTCTGCTGGGGTTCTGCCACCACCACCCATGTTTGTCTCCCATTCGCCTTTGCGCTTTTGGGCTTTCACTTTGGTTTGTGCCTCACCGACTTTCTAGGTCAGTATTTTGCTTTCTGTCTTCCTGGCTCCAGTTTGTGCTTCCTTCTTCTGTCAGTCACCTACTTCTGCTGCATTCCTGTTTTCTGGTAACTCCTGTTTCTTCCTGTTTTGGTTCTTATGTGCTTATTAGTTTTCACAGAGTCCTGCCTTTGTTGTTCTATGCTTTGCTTGTGCTATTTCACGCTTTACAAGTTGCTGTTTGTTCTAAGCCATTTGCAATCTTCTAATTCATCTACCTGGCTCCAAGCAAGGCAGTCACTCCCGTTTGTTCTGGTTGTTTAATTAGTTGCTCAGTCCAGCAGCATGCTGCTTCCTAGTTTTCAATTCTCATATGCTCCTGTTATTTATTTATTTATTTTTGCTTGGGTTACCAGGTAGGTGCACTAGGCGTAGCAATGCCTATTTTCAGACAAGACCCAGGAGGGTACAAGTAGAAGTACAATGACAACAAACAGTTTGTAAAAGTACAACAATAGGTGAAAACAGTGGGTATAGGTCCAATACAATTTTACAGTAAAATAGAAGTACACTTTACACAAATCAATGAAAAATAACAAGAAATAACATAAAAGAAATGAAAAATAGCAAGTGCAAGTTCACCCATTTTTTTGGGGGATGCAATATGGGAGAGACAGCTTACCGAAGTACAAAAGTACAGTTCAAAATTGGAGACAAGTTTAAAACACAATAGATCAACTTGAGCAAAACCAAAGAAAGTACAGTTACGTAAAACTTACCGTAACAGTAGATCTTCAAGAGAGGCTCTTGCAGTAAGTAATTACATATAGGACTAAAGCCAGCAGGCATCAGGATCCCACGGAAAAATTTCTAGCTAGCAGTCTCTGGCGAGGGGCCGCCCCCACGTTAGGTGACCAGCAACAGGCGATGTCGGTATAAAGGGGCGGTCACTCACGCCCGCCTTCCAGTTCTTTCCCGCCAAAGGCCAAAAAGGCGAAACAAGAGAGAGGCGGATATTTCCCTCAATGGAAAAGGAGCTGAAAAAACTTAGGGGGGTGGAGGGCAGGAAGGTATTACCTACTACAAGAGCCTCTCTCGAAGATCTACTGTTATGGTAAGTTCTTACGTAACTGTACTATCTTACTTTGAGAGGGCTCTTGCAGTAGGTAATTACATATAGAACTGAGTCCCAAGCAGTCTGGAGCAAAGAGAAGCACACGGGAGGAGGAAACCTACCCATAGGAGATCCTCTGGCTGAGAAAGACTTAAGAAAGAAGTCCTTGCAGAACAGCCAACCAGAAGCCGGCTCTCTGGCGAGAGGCGATATCCAAACTGTAGTGTTTCGTAAAGGTATGGACAGAAGTCCAAGTTGCAGCGGCGCAAATATCAGCCGATAACACATTCTTGAACAGGCAGCAGAGGCCACAACACCCCTGGTGGAGTGACCCCTGACCTGGCTTGGCAAGGTCTTGTGATACTTGTGGCAGAAAGTGATACAGTGAGCCAACCATTTGGGCAAACATTGTTTGAAAACAGTGTTACCTTCTCTTTTGCTGACAAAAGAAACAAATAGTTGGTCAGTCTTTCTGAGATCCTTCGTCCGGTTGGTGTAGTATCTCAGAATCCGGTGCACGTCCAGGGTATGTAAAAGATACTCCCCGTGATTGGAGTGCTGCATGAAAAAAGCAGGCAGTTCAATGGACTAGTTCAATGTAGATTCCACTACCACCTTAGGAAGAAACTTAGGATTGGTGTGCAGAGCCACACGCTCCTTATGGAAAATCAGATACGGAATGTTGCACATCAAGGCCTGAAGCTTGGAAATTCTTCGAGTGGAAGTAATAGCCACTAGAAAGAGAGTCTTCCACGAAAGGAACTTAAGTTCTGCTGAGGCTGCTGGCTCAAAGGGAGGCAGCGTAAGCTTCTGAAGAATGAAATTCAAATCCCAAGGAGGTGCAGGAACCTGAATGGGGGGTCTCAAATGAAGAACCCCCCATAGAAAGGTCTTCGCGACCTCCAGCTGAGCGAAAATTCTGTCCCCAAAGGGAACATGATAAGTGGCCAGAGCCGCCATGTGAACCTTCAAAGAGGAATGAATGAGACCCAGGTCGAAGAGATACCACATGTAGTCCAGTAGCCGCTCAACGGGGCAGGAGAAAGGCTTCAAGTCTTTGGACAAAGCCCAAATGGAAAACCGTTTCCATTTCATGGTATAGGTGGAGCAAGTGGACGGCTTCCTGGCCTCCACCAAGATCTCTGCCACTTATGGGGAAACCCCAAAACAGGCTTGTGCTACATCTATAGGAGCCGAGCATGCAGCTTAAGGGACCTGAGGCCCGGATGGACCAGGGATCCCTGATCCTGGGTCAACAGAAGCCTTGAAAAAGGAAGAGGAATCGGAGGTTCCTCTGAGTACTGTTGCAGAAGAGAGAACCAAACTTGCCTGGGCCAGAAGGAAGCGATGAGAATCATATGGGCCCCTTCTGAGCTGAGCTTGTGCAGGATCCTCAGAATCAATGGAATTGGGGGGAAAAGCATAAACGAATCTGCCCTTCCAATTGAGAGACAGAGCATCTCTCCAGAGCCACCCGTGCCCTGGAGTGAGCAAGCAAAAGGTGGGCAGTTTTGCTTTTAGTGGGGATGCAAACAGGTCGACCATAGGGGTTCCCCAACATAAGAAGATGCCATCTGCTATTTCCTGGTCCAATTCCCACTCATGAGGCTGTGCCGAGGATCAGCTCAGGTGATCTGCCAATTAATTCTCTACCCCCAGGACATGGATCGCCATGAGATGAAGGTTGTGAAGGGTCGCCCATTCCCAGACTCGCATCGCTTCCCGACAAAGAGGGTAGGAACGAGTCCCCCCCCCCAATTTGTTGAGGTACTAAACTACACTCATATTGTCGATCTGGACCGCCAGGTGACCGGGAAGCAGAAAGGGGTGTAACGCTTGAAGAGTGTATAGCACTGCTCTGAGCTTGAGCACGTTGATGTGAAGCATCTGCTCGAGAATGGACCACAAGCCCTGGGTGCAATGAGATCCTAGATGAGTTCCCCGACCTTCACCTGAGGTGTCCATTGTCAGAGTTTGGGAGGGTGGAGGAAGACAGAAGGGAACTCCCCGACAAAGGTTCTCCTGAACCAACCACCAGTGCAAATCCCGAATCATCGGGGTCGAGACTAGCACCTCTTGGTCCAAGTCATCGACCAGTTGATCCCACTAAGACCAAAGAGTCCACTGAGAGATTCTCATGTGGAGCTGAGCTTACGGAACTGTCAGAATTGCAGCCGCCATGAGCCCCAGGAGGTGAAGGACCAACCCGGCGGGGATCCACCTGTGAGAGGACAAGAAGCTTGCCTGAGCCTGGAGTGTGGCCACCCTGTCTGGGGTTAGAAAGGCCATACTGATGGTTGTGTCCAGAATTGCCCCGATGAACTGGAGGCGTTGAGATGGGATCAAATGGGATTTGGCCTGGTTGATGGTAATACCTAGGCTGGTAAAGACCTGCCTGGTAAGGCAAAGGGAACGCAGGAGCTCCTCCCTGGACGGGGCTGCCAGGAGCCAATCATCCAGGTACAGGAAAGCCTGCAGACCCTGGGTACGCAGGTGGGCCGCCACTACCGACAGACATTTGGTGAGTACTCGGGGGGGGGGCTGAGGAAAGACCAAATGGGAGGGCCCTGAACTGGTAGTGGTGCCCCTAGAAAGCAAACCGGAGGTATTTACGGTGGGAAGGGCGGATAAGGATATGCAGGTACACATCCTGCATGTCCAGAGCATACAGCCACAGTCCTGGCTGAAGGAGGGGCAGGAGACTCTGTAGGCAGAGCATCCTAAACCTTTTGTACTCCACAAACAGATTTAGAGAGCTGAGGTCCAGAATGGGCCTCACATCTCCTGTCTTCTTGGTGACCAGGAAGAAATGGGAGTAGAAACCCATCCCCCGAAGAGAGGGAGGGACGGGTTCTATTGCCTCCTTCAACAGAAGGGAGGAGATTACTTCCTGAACCTTAAGAAGATGTTCGGGGGAGCCAGACAACCGGGGGGGGGGTTCTGGGAAGTTCTGAAGAAATTCTATGGAGGGGCCATCTGCTATAAGCTGGAGGACCCAAGCATCGGTAGTGATCCTCTCCCAACCCGGCAGATGAAGGGAGAATCTCCCGCCTACTGGTTCCTCTGGGTGGGCCAGAGGCTGTGGGAGAGGGAGGGAGTTAGGAGGTGTGGGGCAGCGCTGCGGCTGGAGCTCCCGCAGCCCATTTGGGTGAGAGGTAGACTCACAGCCGGAGGGGCATGGTGTTTGTTGGCCCACTTTCCTCGTGGCTTAGCCTTGGGCCGTGCGCAAAGGCGAAAGGAACGATGCTGCACTTGAGGGGCTCTGTACATGGAGTCGACCTCCTCGAGAGCAGAGCCCCTCTCTCTCTCAGCCCGTAATGATGTCCTTGACATCACCTTCGAACAACACCGAACCTTGGAAGGGGGCATCCTGAATGGCGGATTGTACTTCTGAGGCCAAACCTGACACCCAAAGCCAGGCATGTCGCCGCAGACTCACGCCGAACGCCGAACTTCATCCCGATGCATCCCCCGCATCGTAAGTAGCATGCAGCATGAACCTACTGGCCGAATGTGCGGAGCAGACTAGGTCTGCCACTTCCTGTTTAGTCTGGGACTGAGGAAGGGTGTCCAACTTAGCTTCCACCTCGCTAAGGATAGCCTTCTGGTAATCCCCTATGTGAGCCACATAGTTCAAGGCTCTGATACTCAGAGTGGAAGAAGAAAAGACCTTCTTGCCATACTGGTCCAGAAGGCGGGATTCCTTATTGGGCGGGGACGAGCTGAGGTGTTTCGGGTTAGCCAAACAGCCACGGGCGGCGCTGATCACGACTGAATCAGCCTTGGGGTGTGACGAAAGAAAGTCAGTCCCCGCGGGAGCCTGATACAGCCTATCCACCTTCCGAAGAAGGGGGGCTAAAGCCGATGGTTGTTTCCAGATAGTGGAGACGAGATCGGCGTGAGGCTCGATCCAGGGTGGAACTAACGTGGGAGCGACCTCGGGCAGATCCAAATGGGCAACTAGCTTCTGCCTCTGTGGATCCAGCTCCAGCGATTTCCACTGATGAAGAGCCTGGATTTTTCTCAGCAACTCCGTAAATGAGGGATCCTCTGGAGGGGACTTTGGAGGAGTTCTGGATCTGGGCTTGTCAGGAGTGCAAGGCTCGTCCAGATTGGAGCTATTTGAGTCATCTGATGAGTCTGATGAAGAAGGAGATGAAGACCCTTCCCCACTCAGAGGAGGAACACGGCCCCTAGGGGGCAAGGTGCCACCCCCAGCCTTAGACCCCGTAGCAATGTCTCTGGGGTTGGGGGGGAGGAGGGGTCTCTCGCCACCGGCGACGGGGATCCAGGACCGGGTCCATCATCGGGAGGCAGCTCTCCACCTCCCTGGTGAGCTGAGCCTTGGCCTCAGCCCACCAAGACGCCAGAGTCTCCCTCAGATCCACCGATGGCTGAGGGGGTGGTAGTGGGGGAAGGGGGATACAGATACTGGGGGTATCCGTAGGGCGAATATCCGTAGCCCAACGGCGGGAATCCCAGCATCGGGTACTGAGGCACTGGGTACTGCGGTGTCAGATACTGCGGCGTCGGGTACTGCGGTGCCAGATACTGCGGAGCCAGATAAGACGGCGTTGGATAAGACGGCATAGGATCTGGCACCAGGGGCTCTACCAGAGTAGAAGGTCCTGGAGGAGGCCTCGGAACAGGGGGGCCCCGCGAGCATTGGGTCCAGCGTAGGGGTGATGTCCGCCAAGGGGACATCATCCGGCGATGGGGCCGGTGTCCGAGGGTCTGACATCAGGCCATCCGGACCTACGGGAGGAAGGCCTGATGAAGGAGCCAAAGAATCCCCAGTGGCATCCGGGGAAGGGTCAGAGGGATCCTCTGGGTCCAGCTGGGGAGATGCAGGGGCCTCGGACAGCAGTGGCAAAGACTGCGGGAAGCCAGCGGTGCCGGATGAGATCAGAAGATCTGGTGTAGGCTTCTTTGCCGAGCAACCGCCAGACGGGACGGTGGATGTCTGACCGGCAGGATCCGGGCAGGCGTCGGAGTAGCTGATGTCCTACTGATCAGACCTAGCGCCCAAAGAAGGCCACGAAGGGGAGGCGACTTTAATGGGCAGCTTGACAACTGTACGCTGCCCTGAAGGGTCGAGCGACTTAGCAGTCGGCTCTGGGTGGCCGTCTGGGAATGGATGCCTCCTTTGCCCCAGAGGCTTCCAACTGGCCCGAGTGCGAACCAGCCTGGGGGAGCGAAGCCATCTCAGACACCACCAAGACGGCTGTCGAGGAACAGTCCCCCGAAGGGGACATTACCTGAAGGGCGGTGACTCCAGCCGAAGTCGTCGCAGCTGTGGATGAGGAGTCCCAGTCCCGGTGCTTCTCTTTCTTCTTCTTGTTAAAGCCTTCAGGAGAGGTGGAAGCCTGTTGGAACTTTTTCAGCTCCTTTTCCATGGAGATCATCTTCTTCTTAAGTATGTGAGCCTCCAGGGACTGCTACCTTCTTTTGCGGGTGGCTGCATTGAACTTCAGGCAGTGCTGACAAGGAATCCACGGGGTGGTCAGGGCCTAGGCAGATGAGGCACCGAGAATGGCCGCCCTTTTGCGTGAGTTGGGTGCTGCATGAGCCGTACTTGTTCTTGTGCTCGGACGTGGTAGGGGGCAGCATACATGGCAGGTAAGAAAATCCTGATGAAAATAATCGAAATCAGAGAAAAAAATGATGGTATAACTACCGGCAGCGATAGACTGATGAGAGTAGAACTTAACCGCGAGGTGCTGTCAAAAGCAAACAGCGGAAAAGAACTGGAATGTGGGACTGCCCCTTTATACCGACGTCGCCTGACGCTGGTCACCTGATGTGGGGGCGGTCCCTCACCAGACACTGCTAGCTAGATATTTTTCCGTGGGGTCCTGATGCCTGCCGGCTTCAGTCCTATATGTAATTACCTACTGCAAGAGCCCTCTTGAAGTAAGATCTAGAGGTCCAAAGAAGGTAGTAGAGTGACAGTTTAGAGAGAAATACAAGGCTGAGAACAGGGGAGTATATACTATTCTTAGGTCAGGGGAAGGAAGTAGTAGGGGTAGAAAATAGGAGATTAAAGAGAGAAGAGGGAGAGTGAAAGCCTAGGAAAAGTGTAATGGCAAGATGTGAAAGAGAGGAAGGCAGGAGGTTAGGTAGAGAAGAGAGTTGGGTAGAGAAATACAGTAGTAGGTAGAGGTGAGGCGGCCAGAGGGTGGAGGATAGGAGGGTCTACGGAGGGTGAAAGCATGCACAGAGGGTTGAGCCAAGTAGATAATTGCAATGTAGCCTCTTGAAGCAGGCAGGGGTCGGAGCGAGACAAATAGCTTGGGGAAGGGAGTTCCAATATTTTGGTGCAGTCTGTGAGAAAGCCTGCGCGCCCATAGCAGTTTTACATCTAGGAATGTGGAGACGTGCATGGTCAGTGGATCGAAGCCCATAGGAGATTGTTTGTGTGTCCAGCATGGAAGCTAGGGATTGGGGGAGACCTGATCTGGCAATACTGTCAATGAGAGATCCAAGGGACTGGAGCCGACTAGCAGTAGGTGAGGGCGATTTTAGATTGGCATAAAGCTGACAGTGGTGCTTATAGTGAGGAGATGCAGAGGCATATCTGCAGATATTGTAGGTGGTGTCCCACTTGTGAAGAGAAGTTTTAGATGCTTCTAGGTAGGTTACAGAGCCATAAAATAGTGCCAGAAGCAGAAAGCTTTGTGCAATAGCCAATGGGTAAAGGCATAACTAATTCGATAGGCACTCCTGAGTTTAGCATTTATGGACTTGCAGGTGGCAGTAATTTTTTTTTTTAATGTCTGTTTTTTCCCCTCCTACTTCCCTCAGAGCCTCATCATTGGGATATGCCAATTAAGCCAGTACCTGCCTAGTGCCTTACCTGACAACCCCCGGTCCCTCCATCCTGCCTCGGAACCCCCGGTGGGGTCAGCATAGGGGTCAACCCCCGAATCTTGTGATCCTTCTCAGGGTCTGGGACTGCAGGCAGGCACTGGCACAATGGGACCTGGCTCAGTGCTCTGTCATCCCGGCTCTAGAGTTTTTTTTTCCTTTTCTGTGGGAGGTGGTGTGCCCATTCATCAAGGTGCACACGCCGACATCTGCAACATCCCTCCTCCTCCTTCCATGAAGGAGTTGCCCCTAGAGCTGATAGGTCCCAGACCTATGCCTGTAGCCAATCATGCCCCAGTGATTCCAGCTTGCTGTCATGCCCCCAGCCTCTACCAGGGGTCACCGCTTACTAGACTATAAGGCCCTCCCACCCCCGGAGAAGGTGAACTGTCGTAAGATGCTCCAGCCTTTCTCCCCCAGCCAACCAACAGCAGCTCAAGCTTGTTCCCGAACCTGGGTTGCCGGCATGGAGTGAGGTGTGGTATCCAGCGCCTCAATCCTCAGTGCCACTGGGCCGGCAAGGTGGCAGTAATGTGTTGATCAAAAACCAGAGATTCATCGAGCAGGATGCCCAGGTACTTGAAAGAGCTAGTATTGACCAATAGTGAGCCATCAGAGCAAAAGATTTTGAGAGGGTTCTGATTTGTTCTGAGTCTGGCAGGTTAGCCAGAAAGCATGGAGTGCATTTTACACACGTTAAGAACAAGGTTGTTTTCAGTCAGCCAGGACTGAATGTGGATGAAATCTGAGGAGAGAGAGCAATTTATGTCCGAGGTGTTCCTAGCACTGGAATAGAGAACAAGGCCATCTACCTATAGCAGACGAGCAATCAGGAGAGAGAGGGGGGAGATCATTAACAAAGATAGAAAAAAAGTAGGGGTCCCAGAATGGATCCCTGTGGAACACCAATATGTAAGGTAGCCTAGCAATTTCATTTGTTGTTCTCTACTGCCTCAGCCTACCTGACTTGCAGTTCATCAGCAAGTAACACTGACCTCCCTTATGGAACTGGTTGGCATGCACTCACTGTTCAGTCCAAGCACATATCATTCAGTCTTATACAGTGTCTTAGTCATCATTTAATGTCTCATGCAGTTGTTCAGCCTTGCCTATGTTTTGTTTCTAAGTTGTGCTCATGGCCATCAGGTTTCACCATCAGCCTCCCACTGCTCCTGCACTCGGACATATGCCAGCCATGACCATAGCATGGTTTCCAGGGCTCCCTGCTCTTTATGCCAATGGCCTTGCTCTGCTCCCTTGAAGTCCACATCTTGAGGGTGGGTCCCTCGACTCGAGTGGTGTCCTTCTATTTCTGCCTTTTGGGTGAGAATGTCCTACCCTTTGGGGGAAACTTTGGCAATGCAGATTGACTCAGTGGCACCTCTTTTTTTTTTGACTTTGTATTTCTTGCACCTTACTACCCCTTCCCTCCACTCTTTCAGACTTCCCATGTACACACACCTCGTAGTCGGAGTCTGCCCCTAGAGTACCTGGTCACACTGCCCTTGACCTGTGATGCCCGGTTAACCCCCTGGTGGGGTGAGGAGGAACTCTCCCTTGAACCTCCCCAGCAACTGTTTTGCAGTGGACCCTGCACAACGCAGTCTGCCCCAACAAACCACAGGTGTGTAGCGAGGAGTCATCACCTAGGAGGGACAGGGGGTTGTTCCCTTTGTTCAGCCCCAGTTGTCGACGTGCAATGAGGAGCTAGGAGTGAGGAGACATGCTGAGACATGCCTTCTGCTGTGCCCCTCTGCCGACATCTGCCCGTCCCCTTCTACTGCTAGCTCCACGTACCACACCTTCCACCCGAGCACCCCCGTGTGGGGTATCATAGTGGGAGTTTGCAGGTGGCCCCCCCCGGAGAAGGAGAGCAGCTGTCGGGGCGCTCCATTCCTCTCCTCCCTGGCTGACCCCCGGTGATCTGTGATTGTTCCTAAACACGGGTCGCCGGCATGGTATGAGGTAAGGTGTCCAGCACCTCAGCCCTCAGTGCCACTGGGCCGTCTCTCAGTGGCATCTTTTGATGCCAAAGGGTGGAGCCTCTAATTCCACAGGGGCACCTTTAGCTGTGCAGACCATGTCAGCAGCACCTTCAAAAGTTATCCTCCCCCCCACAGCTGCCTAAGGTTCACATGGTCTCTGACTACTTCCCTTCCTCTGCCCCTCAAAGGTGAAGATTATACAGTTATGCAGTTACCAGCCCCTCAAGGGCCCAACTCCTATGTGACTATGTCGAACCCCACAAGGGTTCAGCTTCCTCTCTAGGCCTCCCCTGCATGGAGACCAGGTGAGTGCCTTTCAGTGGTTGTTGCTTTCCTCCTTCCACCTTGGAGATGGTCCTCCTTCATGGGGAAACCTCCTTTAGCTGCAGAGATCAGCTTATGGCACCTCCATGGCATTCCCGTTAGAGGGATAGAAATGAGAGCCTTTCCTCTAAAATTTTCCCCTGGAATTGGGTCTCTAAATTGCGGTAGCTGAGGCATCACTAATTTTATCCTGAGCCTGAAGGGAAGGTGACCAAGGCATTGGATGCCCAGAGGTTTCTCTTCGTAGGGGTTTTCCTCTCTTCCGTGCCAAAGGTCATAGGTGGTGGTCCATAATGTAGTACATTTATATTAGTATAACGTTTACCCTAGTAGATTTCTGTGAATTGGGGTTGGATGGCAGCCCTTTTTCCATCCCACTGTTCCCGCTCTGCTGATGGAAGTCATGCCTCTGTCTGCTATCGGTTATCAATTACTGTCAGTCATGGCTCAATTTAGCCTCTGTCTGTTATCAGTCATCGCTAGTTGCTGTCAATCTTGCCTCACTCTTAGAAACATAGAATTTGTTGGCAGATAAGGGCCACTTGGCCCACCCAGTCTGCCCATTTGTCCCTACCTACAGAATCACCAGAGACCCTACTTGCTCTCCAGCTCCTTTTCCCTCCCCCATTTCTTTTCACTAAGATCCCCTTTATGCATATCCAATGCATTCTTGAACCCCATTACTGTCACCACTCAGGCTCTGTGTTCACCACCTGCTGAGCCATACTTTTAGGCTCCTTCCTAAGGTACCTTTAGCCTAAAGGAATTATGTTCCCATGGCACCTCATGGGGTGGAACCTGGTTCCTTTGCCTTTGCAGTATCCTGAGGGACAGAGATTGCGAACAGCCAAAGTATCCACATATCTCAGTCAACAATACATTCATTCAGATACTTTCAGACTATCAACAAAGTTGCACAAGCGTAACTCCTCACTAAGGTGTGACTGTGTGTATGCCCATTGAATCCAAAGGCTATACCTGCAGTTCAGTTGGCAGGAGCAACCAGCCATGCCCCCTGCCTGTGCTGTGTAACCTGCCTTTCTCCAGCCTCACTCGGAAGCACTGTTTCTTTGCCCTGCCATCCTCCCCTCCTCCTCCTGTGGTGTGCCTCTTTCTTTGAGGCTTCTTTTTAAGGTACATTTAGCCTAAAGGAATTTCCATGTCACCTCTAGGGGTGGAATCATCCTCAAGAAGGTTCCTTTGCCTTCACGGTACACTGACAGAGAAATAGTTTCCCATGGGACAGAGAGTGCGAATGGCCAAAGTATCCACATAATGTATGTTAGTCAACAACATATTCATTCAAATACCTTCAGACTATAACAAATTTTCACAAGCATAATTCCTCACTACAGTAAGCTGTGTACACCCACTGAACCATAAGAAATCCCAGAACTGCACCTAAATCATGTTAAAACCTGTTTTTAAAAATGGAACTCAACTGGAACTTAACATCAGTATGTTTGAGTTTGTGGAAGAGAAGAGAAGCCTCTGTGTGGGAAATGGACAATGTCAACTGAACTTAGAACTTCAGAATTACACATCTGTTAGCATGAGAGACCGTCATATGGTTAATATAAGAGTGTTTAGAATATTTAGAAATAAGTACTCCTGAATGGCTAAAAATTATGTAAAAATTTATGATAAGCTAGATTTTTTTATGTTTTACAACTGATTCTGTAAACTTAATCTATGTTAATGTCTTTATTGATCTAGATTGCTGCTTTGCTGTTGGGTTTATCTTTTGTGTAGTGCTGACACAGTACTAAAGTGACACAAAATACTATTATAAACCATGACATCATTTTCAGCCAGTCAGGACAGCTTATTTAAAAACATTCCAGGTAGTACAGGGATTGGCGAGAGGTACATGTGGTGTCAATCCATAAAAGGGGGTCGAGGGAAGTACCAGGTAACTATAGACCCATCAGTTTGACCTCGGTGGTGGGAAAATTAATGGAGAGTATACTAAAGGAACGATTGGGGGTGTACTTGGAGGAGGTGGGAGGTCTGGATAGTCAGCAACATGGGTTTGTGCCAGGTAGATCATGTCAAACCAATCTTGTGGAGTTCTACGGATGGGTAACATCAGAACTGGACAGGGAAAACCTGTGGATGTATTATTCTTGGACTTCAGCAAGGCATTTGACTCTGTCCCCCACAATGGTCTGGTGGAGAAACTGATGGGTTTGGGAGTAGGCCCTTTGATGGTCAGATGGATTGAAAACTGGCTAGCTGGATGCACCCAGAGAGTAGTGGTCGGTGGGGAGCTCTCGAACCCTAGAGAGGTCAGTTGTGGGGTACCACAGGACTCGGTCCTGGGTCCGATCCTGTTTAATGCATACATATCGGACATCAGGGAGGGTATAGGGTGTGAAATGAGTCTCTTCACTGATGACTCCAAGATGGGAGCAGTAGTTGAGGGGGAAGAGGGGAGGTTGGCCCTGCAAAGGGACCTGGACACCCTGGAAAGCTGGGCTCACACATGGAAATTAAATTTCAATATCACCAAGTGCAGGTGTTACATCTTGGATGGGAAACCCTAAACACAGGTACACCCTGGGAGGGGCTGGAGGCCTCAACAGGGGAAAAGACCTAAGGGTCATGGTGGATGCGTGTATGAATAACCTGAGCAGTGCAGGAGAGCGGCTAGCAAGGCAAACAGGATGTTGGGATGCATCGTAAGGGGGATCACCTCTAGGAGCAGGGAAGTGATTCTGCCGCTGTACAATGGACTGGTTAGACCACACCTTGAGTACTGTGTACAGTACTGGAGACCACACTTGAAGAGGGACATACAGCTCCTGGAGAGGGTACAGAGCAGGGCAACTAAGATGATACGATGACTAGGGGATTTGACGTATGAGGACAGACTCGAGGAGCTCTGCCTGTTTTCATTGGAGGAGAGGAGAGACAGGTGGACATGATTGAGGTCTTCAAGTACCTCAAAGGAATAAATAGGGTAAACATGGAGGGGATCTTTAGACTAAAGCAGGGAGGTATCACCAGAGGGCATGGTTTGAAGTTGGAAGGTGGAAGGGTGGGGGGGGGAGGAGGTTTTCACTGAGAGGGTGGTGGACCCTTGGAATGCACTGCCTGGAGAGCTGGTTCAGAGGTCCACAGTGGAAGGCTTCAAGAGAGGGTGGGACAGACACAGAAAGTGAATGTATCAGATGATGGCCTGGCCCAGGGGGGTGGGGATGGATGATAGGGGTTTCTGGAACACAAGTAGGGGGAGGGCCTTGGCATACAACTAGGGATCTGAGGTTCGAGCAGACTCGATAGACCGTAAGGCCTCATCTGCTGGCAATTAGTATGTTAGTATGTTAGTACTATAACCATAGGAGAGTGTCTCATGCAAACAACTGTAACATTCTGAGGTTCTAATTTCTATTGGCATAGTTCATTTTCATAAAGGAGATTGTCCAATATTCTGTAAAGTAAAACATTGTGATTTTAAATAATTGCCATATTTTTAAACAACGGTTTATGTTTATATGTACAGTCTCTGTGTCTGTTAAGCTTGTAGGAGTTTCTCTCAAGTCCTTTGTGTGCCAGAACCGCTCAGCCTCACATTGCAGTTCTCTCACCCAAAGAACTCCAGAATGCACTCTTATTTATTTATTTACTTGTTGACCAACTAAGTACCCTTGTCCAAGAGACCTTTCCTGGAATAAACCGAGACTAAAGAAAAGGGTGGAGATATGAACTATGTGGTAATAAACAAACTGGGAAACACATTTCTAAGAGCAACTGAAAGTACATTAAAACAAAATAATTAGCTACATTTTCAATAACATGCCATGGAATTTTGTTTTGTAAGAATGCAATACCATTGCTAATATAGCTTGAGGAGTACAAGTGGTGCTAACATGGCACATACTGTATAAACTGACAAGACAGGTGCCAGTATCTTAGGCTGCACAGTTGCAGTGGTATGCACGTTGTAGGTGACCCAGAAGCTGTTATTTAAAGAGGGTGTGGGAGGGGACAGTTCTAATTCTTACTTGGAGGGCATTCCAGAAGCATGGGCCAACACAGACGAAATCAGGTAAGACAAGCATTAGCCAATGTCGAATTTTGTCTTGCTGGCATTGGTATTGGTAGTGCAGTAGTTAGAGAGATGCATAATAGGAATGGCAGTGAAGTATTGAACTGACGCCAACCCCGCCCCCACCCTGCAGAGACTAACAGGCATGGAGTGTGCCTTTGGGTCGTCAGCCATAACGCTCACACCATTTCACCTCACCCTACCCTGCAGACAAGGACAAGTGTCATGGTGTGCCTTGGGGTCTTCAGACCTTACGCTCACCCCATTCTATAAGAAAATATGGTGAGATGAGTGCAGTATAGGAGAAGGGGGTGAACTTTGGGGCCGAAGAGTCCAAGGCACACCTCGATGCCTGCCACTGGCTGCAGGGTGGAGGTGGAGGTGGAATGGCATAAGCATTACAGCCGACAATCCCAAGTCACACCCCCAACACCTCTCAGTCTCTACAGGGTGGGGCATTACGGTTGGAAACCCTAATGCCCCAGGTGTTTGTTGATGTTTTCACTCCAAATTTTCAACATGAGCTTTTTGTGACCCCACCTCATGAACAGTGGCACTATCAGTTCATTAGCCGAAAGGTGATTTTGTACAGCGACTGTGCCATTTGGCACCACAGGTGCAAAAACACATTTTGGGCAGGATGTGAACAATGACAGCTATACTGTTCATGAGGGGGTTAAAAAAATGGCAATGTTGAAAATCTGTAGTGAAAATATGAAAACTTGGTAAAGTGATGAACGTGCGTAGAAACTGCGCAATGCATGCTCGTAACACAATTATTTTGGGGATTGTTTTTACCAGATTTTCAACATAGGCATTTTTGGACCTCCACTCTTGAACAGTGGCACTGTGATTTTGTTAATCTGTCCTGAAAATTGATTTCCCACAGCTACCACACCATTGTTCACCAGATGTACGAAAACAGATTCCGGGCAGGATGTGAAAATTGACAGCTGTACTTTTCATAAGGAGGTGTGAAAAAATGGCAATGTTGAAAATCTGGAGTGAAAATATTAAAAACTGTCGAAGTTATGAGCGTGCATGGAAACTGCGCAATACACGTGCGTAACAGTCATTTTTTGGAATTTTTTCACCAGATTTGCAACATAGGCTTTTTGGGACCCCACCTCATGAACAGTGGCACTGTCATTTCTTTAATCAGTCCCAAAAGGTGGTTCTGCACAGTGACTGAAATCACCTTTCAGGACTGAATAATGAGATGACAGTGCATGTGCTTCATGAGGTGGGTCCCAAGAACCCATGTTGAAAATTTGGAGCAAAATTAAAATAATGACTGAGATATCCACCTAAGTTGAACCCCCATTGATGCCATTATGCAGCTTCTGGCATTTCTTCATTTTGCAGTTTGGCTTTGAAGAGTCCAGACATGTTCCTGCTCCATCGAAGATCGCAGCGCCGGACCTCGAAGGTAAGTATGGGGTGAGTGTGGGTGGAGGTGGGGTGCACAGAAGGGTGGGTATGGGTTGGGGAGGGTGCCGTGCACAACAAAGGACCGTTTTCTTTTTTCAGGTAAAAACAGACATCGCTGAGGTTGGGAGGCACATGGGTGGGCTCCCAGTGTGCCACACAATGTGTGGGGGGGTGGGAGACATGCCAACAATGGGGGTGGGGGAACATGCTGACACAGTTGGCTTTGTGTGAGCGGCAACACACTGGGGTGGTCTCCCAGTATGCCACACAATGTGGGGGGGTGGGGGACATGCTGACATGGGTATTGCATCCCTGATGTCGGCCTTGTTTGGGGGATTGTGTGCCGCCACCATGTTTATTGAAATTTTTCACCAGGAAAGGCACATACAGGAGGTGTGTCATCTCTGCCGCTGCATGACAAGCTTGTCTCTGATTGCAGCGGCACATTTCTTTCAAGTTGGTGGCACTTTACATAATTCTTGCATCAGTGCTAGCATGCTGGCTAATTGGGGAATGAGGGACACACCTACTAAAGCGTGCCCTGCATTCGACAACACTGACACACCTCTCACTGTGCTATCACTACCAGAAGATGTTGCTTGCGCACGCGCAAGACAACATAAAAATAGGGATAGACACAACATTGTCATTCCAGTCTATTCATTTTATTATTATAGCTCAGCAAATTTGTGAATGGGTAACCTTTCTTGGCCAAGCCGCCACTTTGTCTGGCCCACACTGTGTTATTTCTGTCAAGCAGCAAAAACAATAATCACTGTTGACAGAAACATAATTTCAGTTTGACTACACCACTGTGCCACCTACATCAAGTATTAGAGTGCTCATAGCACCATATAAAATCCTTCATTCTCAATGCTTATACCGGACTTAGTTTTTTTGTTTTAAACAGAGCCTTTCCCAGTAAAATTAAAAACTTTTGCAAACGAACACAACGTTCCCTTACCTTTATGGGAGTTCTTCTGCAAGCAAGATTAATTTTATAGAAGTTGTCCCTATGGAAGGGAAGGGGTAGTAAGTTGCCCTGAGGGATTCACTGCTCGATCCCTTCAACTTCCTGTTTGCTGGCCATGCCCCTGTGCTCCTATGTTTTGTGACATCTGAATAGGGAGAGCCCAGGGGTGTGCTCCATGCAAGTTTATGGAGTGGCTTTTCAGATACATATTTAGCCAACAAGACCAGCTGGCTTAACAAGACCCTTATTAGCTAAGCGCTGGCTTTCATTTTTTTCCAAAGCATAGGTTAAACAATATAAAAATGCTTCAGCAAAACTACCCCATAGACTTGTTAGGAGTACACCCTCGGGCTGTCCCAATGCAGATGTCACAAAACGTCAGAGTGTAGGGGCATGGCCAGCAACCGGGAAGTGGAAGGGATCAAGCAACAAGCCCTCAGGGGCAAATTATTATCCCTACCTTTCCTTGGGGGCAACTTCTAAGAAAGTAGTCCATGAAGATAAGGGAGCTTCCTGTTTGCTGTTAAATGTTTCAAGAAAGGTGCTGCTTAAAAACTATGCAAATATGTTTTTCTGTAGCGCTCCACATTGTCAATGGGTAATCATAACAACTGGGTATAGCGCACCCCTAACAGGGGAATGGCACCGTCCAGGCTTTAGAATGTTGGGCATATGATGCTTCCATGCTGCAGCAACTCCCCACTTTAGCTGTGCCATTTGAAGGGGACAGAGCTACTTTTATCTTCTCTCAAGAATTTCAAGTTTCAAGATTTCAAGACTTCATGGGGCTACAATTCTGCACTGCGGGTTGGGGCTGCCTGTTTCAGGGAGCACTCCTGAATTAAAATCGTGCCTGTTAAGCTGCAGCTTTCAAACTAAATAACCTGCCCTTTTTCTCATTCCCTGTGTGGATTGGGATCCACTTCTGCCTTGCTAGGGTGTTTTAATGGTCTCCATTTAACAAAAAAAAGGTGCCACAGGTAGGTACAACCTTATTTATTGGGAGTGTAGTGTCTCTTGGGGGGGTCCTTTGGCTCTGGCATCGATTCTTTTTGCCCCCCTCCAAGCCTCAGGTTTTGCGTTTGGTACTTTTTTGTAGCTAATGTGTGATTTTTGGTACATTTTAGAGGTGTTTTGGTGATTTTCTACCACAGACCTTCGTTTTTCTGTTTATGCGGCTGCCATTAAGGCTGGACACATGCTCCTTCTTCAGTTAGGCTTCCCGCCATTGTCTAGACATGCCAGTGGTGCACGCATTTCCGCAGTGCAATCCCCATTGAATTGTATTGCACAAGTGGGCACATGTCTGTACAAGTGTGCTAACGAATGCACGCACCCATCAAGAGTGCTCACGCTCATTCTAGCACTTTTTTTGGTGCGCTAATACAGTATTACAGTTGCCTTTGCTGATTTTAGCACAACAAGCAACTGGGCTAATAATTATGATATTATTATGACTTATACATTCAGCAGTCCTGGGATTGATTCCCACGACCTCCACTTACATAATATGTGACTGAACAAGGCATTTAAGACAACTCTGGGGGGCATATTTTAGCCCAGAAAAGATATTGGGGCTAATCACTATTTTTTACCTCATAATTGTTATTTGGCACAATTATATTTAATATGTATTTTTGTTTTCTGTGCTGTTATGACTTGCCTCGGTATCCATGTACTCACTAGATGTTGCTATTTTCCTGTGGTAACTGTAAACTTTTGTGCTATGTGCCATCTAAATGGCCTGGGTCATGCCTGAAAAATGTCCCTGGGACCAATGTACTTCCCCGGTTATGACATAAATAAATAAATAAATATTTATCTTGGCACCATGACTTATCGGAGACCATTAATCAAGAAACAGTGTAAGTCCTGCAAAAAAAGGGTGAAGAGGCCCTCCCCCATGGGTTTCTTTTGCCCTCATTGTGTTGCTCAGCAACCCCCAGCTGGTTCTGCGGCCTGGGGAGGGGGGAGCACCTGGTTCTTTATTGGCAGTGGCAGCAGAATTGCAAGCTATTACCTTTGTGGTTCCAGAGTGAGCTTGAGCCCCGATGTCCCACAGGACATCCACACAAATATACCCAACCCCAATAGGGCTCCTCTGGTTGAGGGGGGAGCCCATCCAGGCACATCCGGGTGCGGTGCAGCAAGCTTAGGCTGCATTAACTGATTTGCAGGCAGACCCTGACCCTGCCCTTTTGAAGGTCAGGATGATGATTACAGGGATCTTGGGGAACTTCCTGACTTAATTAAAAAAAAAAAAGGAGTCTGAATCATAGAAACATAGAATTTAATGGCAGATAAGGACCACTTGGCCCTCCTAGTCTGCCCATTTTCCCTACCTGTTTCATATACCGCAGGTCCTAAATGATCTGCAGCTTACACTCTCTTTCCGGCCGCTAGAGTTCCTTTATGTCTGTCCCATGCGTTTTTAAATTCTCTTAACATTTTTGCCTTTACAGCCTCTGCCAGGAGGCTGTTCCATGGATCCACCACCCTTTCTGTGAAAAAATACTTTATCATGTTACCCCTAAGTCTACCACTCCATTTTCATACCGTGATCCCTTGTTCTTGAACATCTTTTATTTTTTGAAAGATGCTACCCTCTTGTACCTTATTTATACTCTTGACGTATTTGAAAGTCTCTATCATATCCCCCTTTCTCGCTTCTCTCCTCTCCTCTCCTCGCTTCTCCGCCAGGGAATGCATATTGAGATCTTCCAGTCTCCCCTCATATGACTTTTGGTGCAGCCCTGGCACCATTTTTGTCACCCTTCTCTGAACCGCTTCTACTCTGTCTATGTCCTTCTGGAGATGCGCCTCCAGAACTGGAAACAGTAGTCTAGGTGAGGTCTCACTAATGTTCTATACAGTAGCATCACCACTTCCTTCCTTCTGCTGGAGATACCTTTCCCAATGCACCCCAGCATTCCACTGACTCTCCTCACAGCCTTCAAGTTCTCACATTGTTTGGTAACCTTCAAACCATCAGATATGATTACTCCCAGGTCCCTTTCCTGTTTGGTGGCGGTCGGTACCTCCCCCCCATCATGTACTCCTCCCCCGCATTTCTGTGCCCCAAGTGCATAATCTTGCACTTCTTTGCATTGAATCTTAGCTGCCACACCCTTGACTACTCCTCAAGCTTGCTTAGGTCCCTTCCTATTTTCTCTACCCCTCCTGGAGTGTCAACTCTGTTGAAGATTTTCAGGGTCATCTGCAAAGAGACACACTTTCCCTTCCAGCCCCTCTGCAATGTCTGTTAACTTTATATGTTGCCAATACCATGTCTGTACTCTCTTACTGTGTTATGAATGCCTGTTGTTGTGTATTGTACCTGACGTGGAGCCTTTGGAAATGAGTCCTTGACTCAAAGGTTGTAATCTGATACTCTCAATAAATAAATAAATAAATGTCGCTTATGAAGATTTTAAAGAGAACTGGTCTGAGCACTGATCTCTGTGGGACCCCGCTGATCACCCCCCTCTGTTCGAACTGCACTTCATTCACCACCACCCTCTGTGTCCTATCGCTCAGCCAATGTTTGACCCAGTTTACGACCCTGGGACCCACTCCCAGGCTGCCCAACTTGTTCACTAGCCTCCTACGTGGGACGGTGTTGAAGGCCTTGCTAAAATTCAGGTAGGCCACATTCACCGCCCCACCGTGATCCACCTCCCTATTCACCCAGTCAAAGAAATCTATCAGATTTGTTTGACAAGATCTTCCCACTGTGAATCCATGCTGCCTTGGATCCTGTGCTCTACTGGATTCGAGATACAGTATATCACAAACCTTTCTTTTAGTAGTGATTCCATTAGCTTCTCCACCACCGAGGTCAGGCTGACTGGCCTGTAATTGCCAGCCTCCTCCCTGCTCCCACTTTTTTGGAGAGGGACTACATTCACCCTCCTCCAATCCTTTGGTACAACACCAGTTTCCAACAAACTGTTGAACAGAGCTGTCAGTGGTCCTGCCAGTACCTCCCTGAGTTCTCTTAATACTCTGGGATGTATCCTGTCTGGCCCCATTGCCTTCTCTATGTTTAGCTTAGCGAGTTTCTTTAAGATGCTCTCCTCCTTAAATGGACTGGGGTCCACCTCCCTCCCTCCTAGTGGTGCTTCACAAAAATACTTGTTCAGGATTTCTGCTTTTTTTTGGTCTCCCTCTGCACATTTCCCTCCTTCCCTTTTTAGTCTCAGAATCCCACCCTTATTCTTTTTCTTTCACTAACATCGGGGATGTTTTTCTCCCCTGCTTCATAATGAGCCCTTGTCTTTTTGGGTAGCTGAGGCATGTAGCCCCTTACAGCTCAGGCGGTATAGTCTGTGGAAACGGCAGATGTCAGTCTGTCTCTGTCTGCATCTTTCTTTGGTATCTATGTGACCAAAATTATTGAGCAACATTGGGAAGGTGTGGAACAGAAAAGTCTTGTCCCAACCATGGCATGGATCTTTCTTTTTAAGGAAAAGGTCTCACGGGTGGGAAGCTCCTCCACTGAAAGACAAGGATGTTTGTATTTCTGAAAAGACTCCGCTCTGCCTATAGAAGGCTCTGGCCTTGACAGTCTTTCATGTTAAGCAGGTGAACACCGCATGCAGGAGGGGTTTTGCCTCTATCAGCACACAACAGTTGTACATCTTATGCTTTTTTTATTGGCCAGAGCCTTCAACATATAGGTCACTACCCTGGCCAGTCTTGTTCCACCTTTCTGAAGAGGCAAGGCTTTTTTGCAATTCATGGCCTCAGAAAAGCACTAGCAAATGGGCAAGAAGGAGGTGTGGAGAAACAATGGGGAATAATCAAAACAGCCATCACAGAGGCAACAAGCCTTTGTGTGAAGCAAATCAACAAAACAAAACAAGGGAAAAAAACACTATGGTTCTTAAAAGAGGTGGAAGGGAAGGTTAAAGAGAAAAGGATAGCATTCAGGAAATATAAGGAAACACAGAAGGAGCAGGAGAGATAACTTTATCAGTTAAAGCAGAAGGAGGCAGGGAAGGCAGTCAGAATAGCAAAGGCACAAACTGAGGAAAAGATAGCCAACTCTGTTAAGAAGGGGGATAAAACCTTTTATAGGTACATTAGGGAGTGAAGAAAGACCAAGGGAGGGATACAGAGACTTAATAAAGGGGAGGGAATGACTCTCCCGGCCTCTCACTGGGTGGGGTAATGTTGCACATGGCCCACAACGGGAGGTGTACAAGCCAAGAAGCTGGGCCACCACAGCTTCAGCTAATGGTGGCCCAGACTGGCTACGTGGCCAGTCCAACCTCCCACCCAGAGGGGGCGCGGTCCGAGCTTCCGGGGGAGGGATTCCAGGGGTTACATAAGGGCAGGACAGAAGGGTATTCTCCCTTCTCTGACCCTGCCCTTGATCATTGACATCGCTTTCTCCAGTGCATTCGCATTCCGGACGGCATTCTTTTTCTTCCTGGTTTCACGCCGAATTTCAGCGGATTGCAGAGTTTTGCCCCCCCCCCCATTCTGAGTCCTCCGCCTTGATAAGGCTCGCTTGTCTGTTGGCCTGTTGCTGGTCCTCAGAGAACTCGTGACCCCCTGCAGGTAAACCTACAGGTGAGTGGTTTTTCATCTGTTTTTACAGTTTCTCCCTCCCGCTGGCTAGAACACCGAGGCAGGATACCAACGGCCGCCACTCGGGCAGATTCGCTGCGACTGGCGGCTGGGCCTGACTGAGAAGCAGAGCTTGCAGGGTACGCAGCAGACTGGGGGGAGGAGTTCTCAAAGGGTAAAAAGAAATTCGGCAGCCGAAGAGCTTGGGTTTTTTGGTCATGGAATTTTTTTTTTTGTTTGAGAGGGCCACGTGGCAGGCCTCCCTGTGAGCATGGGCTTGAGGCTTGGTTGGGAGGGCTTGGATGAATGGGAGGCTTGTGCTCGGCCCAGTCACTGGCTATGGCAGTTCCTGCGGTGAGACAGCAGATTTGGGGGGGGGGAGATAGAAATAAAAAAATGTTTGTTTTCGGTTGTGTTTTAGTGATTTCTGTCCGATGGAGCTGGCGTTTCTTGGATCTAGCATTGTGTTGAAGGGTTTTTGGCTCCCAGTCTGGTTGCTTGGCCCAACCACGAGGTAGGCCTGGCTAGGTCCACGCCAGCATCCAACCATGTGGCAGGCCCCATGGTGTGCACGGACCTGGGGCTTGGTTGGGAGGGCATGTAGCAACAAGGGGCTTGTTTTTACATACAGATGGAAGGGATTTTCATGAATGTGCACAATTGATAACAAAACCTTCTGCAGGCACCAATAACCTTCCCGAAAGCAAATGTTGATAAAATAAGCATTGTAATGAGATGACGAACATGGGACTTGTTTTTACATACAGATGGAATGGATTTTCAGGAATATGTACACAGTTTGATAACAGAAACCTTCTGTGGGCACCAATAAACTGCCCAAAATCAAATGCTAATAAAAGAAGCAGTGCAATGAGATGGGGCAAAGCGCCCAAAATACCAGGTTGGTATTTTCTTCCAGTTTTATTCCCCGTATGGGGGGGGCTTGCTTTCTAAGTCTCAGGAAACAGCTGGGCTTGTCCAAGTTGTAGGCCTTATTAGGCCTGGATTTGAGCCCCGAAGCAATGTTTTATTTCAGCAACCGTGCGCTACTTTTTATATTGGGCATTCTGAATTCTATGGCTATAGATCCGTGAGTAAAGAACTCCAGGTAGCCTACCTTACGGGGGTGGGGTGGCATACAGTTGAATAGTTCATACAGCAGAGGCTGGGGGTGCCCAGCCTCCCTACTGGTAGCATAAAAAAAAAAATATATATATATATATATATATTTATATACATGCACCGGCTTTTGAGCCAATTTACAGCAATGGCCTGTGGGGATAGTGGGTCACATGTAAGATTCCCAGGGCGATAGATATACGACAATGCAAATACATCAAAAGAAAAGCAGTTTAATTTAGTTCATCCACTACATAAGGTATTCTGCAAAGGGGGGGGCCAACAAGACCGGGTAACGGTACTGCTTTTAAGCCAATTTACAGTGGCCTGCGGGGATAATAACTGTGTCTTCTCTTTTCCATATAGTTTAGGTTGGAATCTACTGTCCATTGCCTTGTCCCTAACATCCACTAACCCATTATGACAGCCAAAAGAACGAGACTGGAGCTGGCTTCGCAGGCTGTGGCCGCTCCCAGCTCACAGCAGTCTGAGGGTCCCGACAGAGCCCTCATGGAAGCCTTTCAGCGAATGAAGGAACTGGGAGGTCCCAATTGGTGGGAGGCTGCGGCCAAGCTGGATCCATCATTGCAAGTGACTGCCCCCATCATGCATCCCCCACGGGCACGTGATGCAGGACCTAGCATGAGCGGCGATACCTCAGCTGGTGGACAAGAGGTAGTGCCGGGTAGGCATCCTGCACGGTAGAGACAGCCATCCGCACACCTCTTGGAATCAGTAGCCCAGTTGCCTATGGGAAGGAAAAAGGGACGAGGTAAAGGGACACCGGTGACAAAGCGGCAGGCAAGAACCAAAAAGGTCAGAGGTTAGCAGCGAATAACTGAACATCTAGGCAAAACCAGAGCAACGCATTGCAGAACACCTCCGATGCCTGGAGAGCAAGCAGAACTGAGGTTCGGGGGCATGACGGACATGAACCTGCTGGTGAGTCAGGGGGTTTAATTGCAGCGGACTCGTTCCACACTTCCAAGGTGGAGGAGCTGACTGAGGGGGAGGAGGACCAATGGGGAAGTGATGCATCCTCAATAGCGGTACAATCACCCGTGAGGCTGCGGACATGGAGGTCCATTGCAGAAAGAGAGGGTTATGCCCCAGACCTTCCGCTAGAGATTGGTGAAGGGCCACGGGGTGGGGTACGTGGGGCCAAGTGGCCCCATAACGAGCCCATTGCCATATACGGGTGGGATTCTGACCGCCGGCGGCCCCATAGCCCGCCATCCCACAGGGACTCTGCAGTAATTGGGGATGGCCCATACGGACAGGATGATCCTGGGATGGGAGCAAATGTCAGTGTCTCAGAGACTGGACATGGGGGACAGCAGCGGGTCCCAGCACAGGCCCCCGATCGGGTACATCCTATGACACTGGGCTCAGCAGACACGGCTGGAATCGGCCTGGGTCGGGCCCAACTGGAAGGGGGTGTTCATGCAAATCCATGGGCGTCCTTTTCTGTGGGGACCCCCTTGGGCACAAGGCCCCCCCTCTCTGGCCGGCATAGCCCTGGGAACCAGGGAAGAGTACACAATGGGGGATGATAATAACAACAACAAAAATCGAAAAGACCTAGGAGTAATTATATCAGATGACCTAAAGGTGGGCAAGCAATGTGAGAAGGCAGTAAGGAGGGCTGGGGGATACTGGGATGCATAGGGAGAGGCATCAACAGTAGAAAACAGGAAGTTGTTATCCTCTGTACAGACAGTTGGTGAGACCCCATCTGGAGTACTGTGTGCAATTCTGGAGACCCCATCTCCGCAAAGACATAGACAGAGTGGAGGCTGTTCAGAGGAGGGCAACCAAAATGGTGCAGGTCTGCACTAGAAGACATACGAGGAGAGACTAAAGCAGCTTAATATGTATACCCTTGAGGAAAGGAGGGAGAGGGGGACATGATAGAAACTTTCAAGTATCTCAAGGGAATTAACAAAGTACAAGAGGGTAGTATCTTTCAGAAAAGAGATGTGCAAGAACAAGGGGACACAATTTGAAGATGGGGGGATGGCTCAGAGGTAATGTTAGAAAGTGTTTTTTCACAGAGAGGGTTGTGGGTGCATGGAACAGCCTTCCTGAGGAGGTTGTGGAGTCAGGAACAGTGGGAGAATTCAAGAATGCATGGGACAGACATAAGGCAATTCTAGTGAGGGGGTAGGAGGAAGTAAGCTATTGATTAACTAGAATCTGCAGCTTATCCATCAGGTAGGGAAATGGGCATACTGGGTTGGCCAAGTGGTCCTTATCTGCCATCAAATTCTGTTTCTATGGCCATAGTTCCACCTTCCAGGTGGTTATTCACTGGAGAATTTCTTGTCAGACTGCTTGGCCTACTTCATTGATTTCAACCATGAGGGTCATGTGGCGTGTCATTGGGTCTGGTCAAGCTTCATAAGTTAACCTGTTCAATATCCTCTTGCGGGAGGCCTATGCTTGATTCCACTGGGTGCTATTTTAAAAAAATGCGGTGAAAAGGGCTTTCTCCAGGGTCAAACAATGGCACAAGACTACCATAACCCAATGGGTTCAAGGTACCGGCTGGCACAGACAGTTCCGAGGGGGGTTCCGTTCCTTCAGAAATTGGCTCCTGAGAATGGAAGAGCCTACTCAGGTAACAAGGTTGCAGTATCAGACAAGCACTGGCCAGTCACAATGCAGGAGACCCAGCACCACAAGCATGGTGCCTCAGAAAAGAGCATGTGACCTATCCCTGACTCCATTTCTTGGTGCTAAATTAGAGGAGTTTTCCTCAAGACAGGCCAGAACAATGTCATAAGCCTTATTATGGGTCACTTCTTCACCCCAGTTTTCAAAGGTGGCAAAAAGGCCAGATGTCGTCAGAGCTTCTGGCTCTCCTTTTTTCTTTCTGGCCATAGTTCAGGTCCCGCTAATTAACGAGTTCAGGGGTCCTGTTGGTATTATTTTATGGTCCCCAGAAAGTTAGGGAGTTGGCAGGCCCATTCTAAATTCAAGCGCCTGAACAAGTTTGTGCCCCACAAACCTTTCAGGATGGAGCCCCGGAGGTCAGTCACTGGGCTGCTCAGTCAAGGGGTTTTCTTAAGCCCAAATACATCTGACGGATGCCTGCCGCCACATTCCCCCATCAATCCTACTCAGAGTATCTTAGGTTTTTGATACTGGACCAACCCTTCAGTATGGGGCATGTCTTTTCGCATGAGTATCAGCCCCTCTGAGTTCCTTGAAGGTGCTGGTGTTGGCAAAGAAGTGCAAGATCATGCACATAGGGAAGACAAACCCTGAAGCCACCAATAGGTTGGGAGGGGAGTTGCTAGCAATCACAAGGGAAGAAAGAGACTTGGACATCATTACAGATGACCTGAAATCATCCAAGCAGACCACTAAAGCAGTAGGTAAGGCTAGAGGGATGTCGGGGTGTATTAGTAGGGGTATAACAAGTCATAAGAGGGAGGTAATATTCCCTTTTTACAAGACACTGGTTAGGCCCCATCTGGAGTACTGCATGCAGTACTGGAGACCGCACCTACACAAGGACATTAACAAAATGGAGGCAGTACAGAGAAGGGCAACCAAAATGCTGTAGGGACCGCATCAGAAAACATATGAGGACAGATTAACGGAGCTCAATATGTATACTCTAGCTCAAAGGAGGGAGAGAGGTGATATGATTGAAACATTCAAACATCTTAAAGGGCATTAACAAGGTAAAAGAGTCTAACATGTTTCAATATAAGGAAAATAGCAGGACAAGAGGACACAGCATGAGATTAAAGGGAGGCAGATTATGGGGTAATGTGAGGAAGTTCTTTCTCACAGAAAGGGTGGTGGATGCATGGAACGGCCTACCTCAGGAAGTGGTGGACATGAATACAGTGCATGGCTTCAAACAGGCATGGGATAGGCATAAGGGAGCAATACAGATGAGTATGAATAGATAGGCCATTGATAGAGTACAGGCCTATGGCACATTCATAAGGTAGAAAAAATGGGCAGACTGGCTGGGCCTTGCGGTCCTTTTCTGCTGTCAACTTCTATGTTTCCTGGTGGCTTAATGTCTACCCTGATTGTACAACCTACTTATTCATGCACCAAGGTTGTCCTTAGCAAGAGGTCAGTACTCAGCAGTTTAGATATGCCAGAGTCGCATGACTAAGGGTGAACCGGGAGACTAGCTCTCCTGAGTCGTCTCAGACCTTGGAATGTCTGGTGGTAATTTTCAGCAGAAAATCAGGATAGGTTTTGCCGTCTTTTATTTATTTATTTAGTTAGTTAGTTTTTGTTGACCGGGAAAGGAAGACTAGACAATTCTGCCTATTTTCAGCCTTGTCCCGGGGGATGGAAATACAGATGGATACCAACTGACACTGAACCAAATTAAGCTGTTTTTCGTGGAAGGTGACCTTTTTCAGAAGTCCACAGGCTCACTGTAGTTTGGGCCTTAGGATAAGCAGCGATAGTTCAATCCCATGAACTCGCTTCTAGATGTGGCCTATTCAGTGAGTTTACTGTAGGTCTGGGATCCCTCATTGGAGAATTAGTAGCCAGTTTTCCTTACCCCTCAGCTTTGCCACTCCCTGAGTTGATGAGTGGATGTGCAAGATCTGAGCAAGTTCTACTAGAACTTCCAGAGTTAATTCTCACAACAAATGTCAGCCTAGACAGAGATGGGGGCAGGTCGGAGCCACTTTGCCACTCAGAGAACTTTGTCAGTCTGTGAACAGCATCTCCACATCAATGGCCAGGAGATGGAGAAGGTCCACCTTGCTTCCCTTAGTTTTCATCCATGATGCTAAACATGGCTTGCATTTGTACATAACCATTAAGGCATGGGAGATGTTTCGAGAGTTCGCTGACCTGTCAACAGTTTATCTGGCAGGGGGATGGACCTTCAGGTGAACTGGTTAAGCCACAAAATGTTCATCCCGCGGAGTAGAGGTTGAACTAGAGGTTTTCGAACTCCTGTGCAACCGGTTTGGTTAACCTCAGATCAATTTCTTCATATCCAGCCACAGGGCTTGGCTTCAAGAAGGTTCTTCAGTCTTTTTTGGTGTCCACAGCTGGTGGCAGTGGTCACTCTACCTCAAGAGTGGACCTTCAGCAGAACATATTTTTCCTCTACTAACTCTTTTTTTGAAAGTCTTTATAAAAAAAAAAAAAAAAAAAAATAAAAGGTGCTCTGGAGGGAGCTACATCTTATTAGCTGCACAGTGGCTGAGAAGACTGTCATGGATTTAGCGAATCTTGCTCAGCAAGCACCCTTACACTTTTTGGTGTGTAGACCTGCTATCAGGGTCTCTCTCTCCCCACCCAAAAATACAATAAATCCAGGAATGATACAGCTCCCGCCCTGGCTCCTGAGAGGAGGAGGCTCTTCCATATACTAAAACAAAATTAAAAATAATATATGTATATATTAATTGCAAAAAACTTTGTTAATGCATCAGTTAGGGTTGATAGCACAGTGACAAAAGTATGGAAATGTGATGTTAGGGTTACCCCCCCACCACTCCACCACCCCCCACCCTTCACACACCAACAGACATCAGGGTGTGCCATGAGGTCATCAGGCCCAACTCTCACCCCATCCCATATGTATGCAAGCTGACGTGCTACAGTATAGGAGAATGGGGTGAGAGTTAGGCCTGACGACCCGATAGCACACCCCAATGTCTGATGGTGTGTGGAGGGTGGGGGTGTGGGTGTGGGGTGGTGGGGGGGTGACCCTAACATCACATTTCCATACTTTTGTCGCTGTGCTATCCACCCGAGCTGATGCATTAATGAAGTTTTTTGCAATGAAATTCCCTTCTTTTTGAGAAAGTGTAATGTAACTGGTAACTGGTATGTGTTTGTGGGAGTGCGGGCCCTCCAGTCCCTGCGCTCCCTTCACGTTGCCCAGTTTTTGCGTAATGGTATGCGTATGTGGGAGCGTGGGCCCTCTGGGTCCTGTGCTCCCACTTACACATAACTACAGAGCCATACAGCAGCCCCATAGTACTGAAAAGGAACCCTTGTAACACTTATTTGGCAATATCTCAGTACCCGTAGCAACTATGAAAAAAATTCCACTGCAGTTGTAATCATGACTTTAAAACCTCCACACAAGCTTAGCTGCGGGTACCGTAAAATCTGTATCTCGAATAGTTTCTGAGATAAGGGCGTTGAAAGTTGCCGCTAGTGCCACAGTGAGAGCCTATGGGAAAATTCTGAACTTTGGAGCGCTGTAACTATGGACCCGTTGAATGTTTTGGGACAAAAAAGCACATCTGTGGGACCAAGGCTTGCCACCCTGCAAATTTCAGCCCAAAAGTCCCAACCGTTTTGATGCATTGGGTGGCAAAGAATTGTTGTTTTTGAGTGCAGTTCTGTCGCAAATTGTGACACTTTTGCAAAAATTTGCGATAGAATGGGCATGACACTTCCATGATTTGCAAAAGTGTCACATCCGTTCTGTCACAGTTTGCGACACTGCAGGGGATCTGATCATCGAAAAGGCATTTCTGGGTCCCCCCCCCAAAAAAAAAAGATAGTGCTGTGATCCTCAGGGCCCAACTAGGTAAACACAACTGTCAGTGTTTAGACCAAATAGACAACTCATGTGGTCTGTAGCCATGGGCAAAGAAACACGCAAACCCCTCGTTTTTGTACTTTTTTTGGTGCTCTGCAGCTCTGCAACTGCTTATCCGACTGTAACAAAACTTGCCAGATCCAGAAATCTATGGTGCCCCACTGAGAATGCAAAATGTCAAAAAAATCTGTTGTACGGTGGCAAAGTTATTAAAGTGCAAAATTTGGGGTTTAACATAGAAGATAGTTTTTCCTGAGAAAACTACTTGACTCCTTCATGACTGCCAGAAATACTCTATGTCTGCAGTCTATGCTCTGGTGTGGGCCACCTCTCTTTTTTTACCTTGGGCCAGCAGGGAAAGTCTTCTCCTATGACAGCCTCTATTCCGCAGTGTTTTGGTTTTCCACAAGAAGGTGAAGAGGTTGACACTGAGTTCACTGAGAGGCCGGGTTCTGCTCTCGCAGCCCTGGGATTTTTTGACCTAGGAACTAATAGGCACGTGTTTGTTGGACGCATCTGCTGTCCTGATCTCTGGTTCTCTGTGGGATCTGAACTGGGTTCTGAATGCTCTTTGCAAGGAGATTTTTGAGCCATTCCCATCCACATCGCTGGATGTGTTGTTTTACAGGCTTCCTATTAAGGAGCCATATCTTATTAGGCATAAGGACAGGTGGTACTCAGAACGGTGTTAGTCCCTCAGGTACTCATTGCCTTCCAGGAATCCATGATATAGGTTTCTGTGTGCCTGTCCACAACCTCCTCAATCCAAGGGAAGGAATTACACAAGTTGGATTTATCTCACATTGTTAGGATTTATCCTAAACGGGCAACTGCATTCCATGAGTCTGAGAGTCTCGTTTGTTCTCGTGGAACAGACAAGCAGGGTCAAGAGGCCTTCCTTTGTAGGCCACACTCACTAAAAGGGTGCAGGCCTGCGTTGTTCAGGCCAAAGTTGTAGTAAGAGGTGGTCCCCAGCTCTCCTCAAGGCTCACCACTCCAGGGCTAAGGCTATGCCTTGGGCATGCATGTGAAGCATTAGTTTTAAGGTTATGCAAGGCAGTTATGTGGTCTCACAAAACCCAAAACATCCATCTTGATGTTCAGAGTTTGGCTGATGCAGTTTGGTTGCAGAGTACTACAGACAGCAGTTCACAAGTAATTCTTAGTGCTTGCCTCTGGCGTATGGGATAATCTTCTCCCCCCTCTCCCGTTTTTTTTCTGGGTACTGCTTCTTAGAACCCAGTTGTTATGAGGTACTGGGTCAATATAGCGCAGACAAAACCGTACATGGAATACCGTGCTGTAGGAAGCGTGAGTGGTTCTACAGTGACAGGGGTTGTTTCAACATGTAGTAAGAACCACTACTCCT
The DNA here is from genome assembly GCA_016271365.2 of Neoceratodus forsteri. Taxonomy (NCBI): domain Eukaryota; kingdom Metazoa; phylum Chordata; order Ceratodontiformes; family Ceratodontidae; genus Neoceratodus; species Neoceratodus forsteri. The sequence goes on from CM028131.1 coordinate 1,309,292,756, forward strand.
GTTGTACAGGCTGCCATTAGGGAACGTGAAGGATGTTGCCGGGGTGGTGCCTGGCTGAGCCACTCCTGTGGTAGAGTGGCTAGAGCACCTGCCTCCGGTGGCATCAGGGACCTGGGACTGCGGTTCGGTTCTCCCCAGGTATCACTGTAATGTGGCTTTAAGAAACAAAATTCCCCGGTCCGAGTTTTCTTTGTTCCTCGAAGTCTACGACTCCCTAGAGTTGATTATAATAAGTCCGGGTGGTATGGAGGGCAAAGACAGTTGCTGGATCTTCAACAGCATGTGCTCTTGTTGTATCAGTCAGAATTTTGTTAGAGTGCACGCCGCTGTATCTGTGCCATTCTTTGCACGGTTTTGTCTGCGACATTATGACCCCATGCCTTGTTATGATTACCCATTGACAATTACTTTGGTTTTTGAAAATTGGCAGCTTGCTGGCTGCTTCCTCCCCAACTGAGCCCTCTATAGATGAAAGTGAACACTAAAAATGTAGGTGCCACAGGCTGGTTGAAGTCATGTGGCCAACCCTTCTAACAATGGTGCTGAGTCCAGCTGCCTTGTAGCCCACCCCTTAGCCTCCCACAATGCCAAAGCCAGCTTCACCTCTCCATTTCAGCATAGCCCGGGAGCAACACCAAAATCATCCCATTTTTACAAATAAAATTTTACAGCAGACTAACACTGTCCCAGACTCGTACAGCTTGATTGCTGCTTTCTCTATGACTAAGAAATATAGACTAGTGCACGGGGAAGTGTGGTTTATGGGGATTTTATGCACACCTGAGGTGTGTGATGCCTCATAAACCCCAAGGGTGAAGCCCAAGGGGTTTATATGGGCATCACACACCGAGGGTGTGCATAAAATCCCCATTAAACCACACTTTCCCCATGTTTTATTTTTCATATTTACTGGTTTTATGAACGTGCCTGTCAAGGCTCACACATATGTCTCTTTTGTGCAGGGTTCATAATTAGAGCCATCTGCTTTCGTTCACAATGAATGAACTTTTGTTCCCAGGAATGAAACACGACACTGTTGCCATATTTATTTAAAAGAATGTACCATTTTATTTGTTTATTTTGTGGGTTTTTTTTGCCACTTTATGAGGTTCTGTGTGACCATCGACAAGACTGTCTCTTGCGTTGAGTGTCTGAAAGACTAGCGCTAGTGGACGTCCAGTGTGAGGACAGCTTGTCCAATGGCTTTTTCAGATGCTGCTCAGGTTTAATTGTGCCTGTGGTTTACAGCGCTCTGTAAACCACATATGTGGTTTATGGAGCTGTTGAGGTCCTGCTGGCAGTGGTTAATCAATAGTAACCAGTAAATATATATGGAATCTTTACTCATTGTTTGCCTCTATAGCTTTGGGTATTTTTTTATTTTCAACTGATCCTTCATGTGCCGTTTTTTCCTTGTAGGTTTTAACTATTTAGTTCTTAGTTGCATATGGTAATTGTAATATAACAAATCATGTTGTATAACAGATAATATTACATATCTACTACTGATTTCTTAATGTATGAGTAACATAGAAACATAGAATCTGACAGCAGAAGGAGACTGATGGCCTATGAAGTCTACCAATAGTTGACATTATTGTACCCCGGGGGCCGGATATTCAGACTGCACCTAGTAGTGGCACAAGTCTGGGCACAGTACAACTGGGATGCGCCGGGACCAGGACCAGGTGATATTCAGTGGTGATGCGCCATGGCGCAGTACCGTTGAATATGGCATGGACTGCGCCAGCACAAGTCACAGATAGGGAGCACGGGGATGTGCCAGCACAAACACAATAAACAGGGGGTGAAAAGATTATACAGAGACCTGAGAAAACTAAAGAAGCGTCATATCCAAAGGCATGGCAGCTGAGTTTCAATGTGAAAAAGTTCAAAATCATGCACTTAGGGCACAGAAACCCAGAGACAGAGTGAGAAATGGGAGACGAGGTATTGATCGTCACCAAACAGTAAAGGAACCTTAAAGTATTCATATTTGATTACCTCAAATTGGTGAAACAGTGAAACAAGACAGTAGGTAGGGCCAGTGGGATGCTGGAGTGCATAGTGAGGGGTACAGCCAGTAGAAGGAAGGAGGTGGTGTTGCCACTGTATACAGCATTGGTGAGACACCACCTGGAGTACTGTGTCCAGCTCTGGAGACCACATCTCAGGATGGACAGAAACAGGGTGGAGGCTGTCCCGAGGAGGGCAACTAAAATGATGCAGGGGCAGCATCAGAAGCCCTATGAGGAGAGACTGAAAGACCTCAATATGTACACCCTGGAAGGGAGGAGGGAGAGGGGAGACATGGTAGTGACCTTTAAATACCTCACACGGTTGAACAAGGTACAGGATGGGAGTGCTTTTCAGAGGAAAAATGCACAAGAAAAAGGGGATGTGCAATGAAGCTGGAAGGGGAAAATTTAGGAGAGAAATGAGGAAGTACTTCTTCAGTGAAAGAGTGCTGGATGCCTGGAACAGTCTTCAAGTGGGGGTGGTGGGGCAAAAACAGTGGTGGGCTTCAAGCATGCATTGAACAGGCACACTGGAATCCTAGTTGAGAAGCAATGGGGGAGGAGGAAGCCGGAGATCAAGTAGGGTCTGCAATGACCGTATAGAAAGGGGCAAATGGACAGACTGGGTGGGCCAAGCAGTCCTTTTCTGCTGTCATTCTATGTTTCTATATTTATTTTAAACTGTACCTCTGTCTGCTGCTGTTTATGATCTGTTAGACTTGTATTTGTATCTCATGTTCCCCTTACTCCAAATCATACCTGGAAATGCACCTAAGTCAGTGTACTTTTCCTGGCCAAGCTTTCTAAATTCATTAATAAGCCCCCCCCCCCCCGGAAATGCGATGCTTGACAAATGTGGACATAAGTGTTCCTACGCAACTATATACGTGCACTTAGTAACAAATAGCCAGCACTCATCTTACCAATCAGTGGCTGCGAGAAAGTTGTGATTATTGGTATAGCAAAAGAATGTAGCATACATACTTGCATGTACATGGTCGTCTGGCAGCATTTGTTGAAATTATTATGCATTATGTTGTTGCTATAAACTTCTTTGGCTACTTGATCCTGTGCTTTTCAACATCTTCAACAGTGACATTGGTAAGGATATAAATGGTAGATTAGCACTCTTTGTAGATGATACAACTTTGGGAGGCAGGGTGGATACTGAAGAGTCTATCAGAAACCTTCAGGCCGACTTAAAAATGCGTGAAACATTTATTTATTTTATTTATTTATTTAAAAATCGGAAAGACCTTTGAGCCAAGGGCTCTTTTACAGAGGTTCCACGTCAAGTCACAAGAATAGCAAATTACAATGGTTTCAGTAAGTAGTACAACATGAGGAAAGTAATTACATAAACAAAAGAACAATATGGCAAGATAAATATTGTGTCAAGTGCAGCAGTGGCCTTGTCTGAGGAGGGTGAAAGGGCTTACAAGAAGAGAAAGTACAGGGGTGAATTGGGGAAGAGCAAAAAAGAGCAAGGAGGGAGATTCCACAATGAAGCTTGAGCAGGAAAGACCCATGGGGCAGGAGTAGAGGGCGAGAACAAGGTGAGGAAACAGAGGAGAGAGGAGAGAAGTGGGAGTGGTCCGTGGAGGGGTAAGGGAAGGGGGGGTGAGGTAGGATGAAAAGAGGGCAGGAATGGGAAAGGGATAAGGGAGGAAGTGCTGTGAGTGGAATAGCACAGCAGCAGCATAGGGCTATACAGGGACAAATGGTAAAAGAAGGAGGTCCCAGAGCATTTAGCTGTCAGCAGAGACTAGGTATAGCAGTCACAAGATGCTCTGGAAACTAGGAATTGATGAAGCTTCCGCTTAAATGGTCCCAAGGTTGCAGTCATTGCAATCTCAGGAGGAAGGGAATTAAATAAATTAGCAGCTCTAACTGCAATGGATTGCTGTCGGAGCGAGGTTCGACAGCGAGCGACAGTAAAAGTTTGGCTCACAGAACTTCATGTGCTCCGAGTGCCCCGGAAGGGACTGAAAAGTTGAAGGGAACCTGGTGGTAGAAGATCTGCCTTCTTAGCCAGAAGGCAGGCTTGATTTTCAATGCGAGCCTGGAGCTGAAGCCAGTTTGCTTGTTCGTAAAGGTCACAAGTGTGAGTACGGTATGCTGCACCAGTCAGTAGACGGCATGCCTTATTCAGAGCTGTGGTGAGCTGACGTAGGGTTGTGTCTGTGGCAGAACCATAAATGACCAAACCATAGTCAACAATAGACACAACTGAACTTTGGATAGCCAACCTGAGGGCTTCGATAGTAAGGCAGTGTTTATGCCTGTGTAGAAGGCCTAGGCGAATGTTAACTACCTTTGCAACATTCTCAACATGGTTGGAGTAGGAGAGCATACTATCCAGAGTAATTCCTACGTATTTAAAAGATTGAGTCGTATCAAGGATAACACCAGCACTGTTTTTAATCACCAATTGTTTGGCTTTGTGCTTGCTGTGGGTACCATGGAAGAATATGACCTTAGTTTTTTTGCAGTTAAGCACCAACTTATGAGAGGGATGAATCAGGACTCAGATTCAGTAAAACTTTTCTGACGTTGGGTCTGAAGGAGGGTAGGGTTAGCAGTCTTTGAGAAAATGTCCGCATCATCCGCGTCGAGGAGTACTGGTTCGGAACAGGATGCCGGAAGTTTATTGAGGAAGGTGCTAAATAGAAGGGGTCCCAGTATCGATCCTTGAGGAACTCCAGAGCAGACAGGCAGTTTAGTAGAAAGGGCAGACCCTATTCTCACCTGCTGTGTGCGGTTTGCTAGATAGCTGGTGAACCATTTTAGAGCTTCTGAAGATATACCAAGCCCAGCAAGTGGCTGTATCAGCAAATGGTGATTGACTGTGTCAAATGCTTTAGACAGGTCAATAAAGGTTGCACCAACAAGTTGACCCTGATCAAGAGTATGGTGAATGAAACCTGTGAATTCCAGTAGGGCTGTAGATGTGCTGTGCCATTTCCGAAAACCATGTTGTTGGACACATTGTAGGTTGTATTTTTCCAGGTACTCCACAAACTGGTCAGCAACAATCCTTTCAAGTGCTTTGGACAGCGGGGAAGAACAGATATTGACCTATAATTTCTGGGTAGTAATCTATCCCCACTCTTAAAAACTGATGTAACCAGAGCAGATTTCCAGGTCTGGGGGAATTGTGAAAGTATGAGGGAGTGATTGAGAAGCTTGGTGGGGAGGGGGGATAGGACTTCATCTAGAGTTAGGATAAGATGTTTTAGGTCGAGGGTATCACTGCTTGTCCTAGTTCCTCCTAGAACTTTATGTAGGTAGGTATTGGTCTCGCTTTCCGAGATAGCTTTGAAGTAGAAACATGGGTGGGTAGAGGCCTCTTCTGATTTGGTGGATGTAGGAGCGGTGTTTGGTGGTTCAAAGAAATTTGGGGGCAGAGTTTGGCTAAGGTCTGTGAAGGATGAATTAAATGTGTTGGCAATTAACACGGGGTCATGGGTGATAGACCCATCAACATTTAACATAGTTGGAGCCTGTTTGGATGCTTTCCCAGTGATTTCTGAGAGGTTTTCCCCAGAATGTTTTCCCATCAGCCCAGGTCTTGGAAAGGATGTCCTTACAGTAAAGTGCTTTGTGCTCATGGATAGCCTTAGTACATGCATGTCTGGCCATCTTATAGGCCTGTATGTCAGGCTGACTGCCAGAGGTCCTGGCCCTATGCCAGAGGTGGCCATGATCTTTCATTTGAGCCAGAAGGCTAAAAGAGATCCAGGGATTATCAAGTCCCCTGATCTTACATGTCCTAAAAGAGGCGTGAATGTCACAGGCTTCACTGAAATGTTCAATGAAGTATTGTAGAGCAGAGTCAATATCAGGTGTGGTTTCAATGTAAGACCAGTCTTGTTGTCGGAGGAGAGACTTTAGTGGCTGCAGGTGGCCATGGAAGAGCACTCTATTTGTGATTGTTCTGGCAGGGGGCTTGAGAAATTTGTTAGACCAATAACACTTGGTAGGAGAGTGATCACTGATAGTGTCGGGCAATACTTCAGAATGGGAGATATGTGTTGGACGATTCATTAGGACCCAGTCCAGGAGTGTGCTAGTCCCAGTCTTATAGTTTATACTGGTTGGCGTTGTTATTAACTGGGTAAAGTTCAGGCCTGTTAACTCATCCCTATGCCTTCTGGCACCTAACGAGAGCCAGTTGACATTAAAGTCACCTAACAAGATGGTTTCTGTGTCTTGTTTTAGACTCAAGATGCAGTTCATTAGGGGGTTTAAGCCCTGTTCGGCAAGGTCTGGGGGAATATAGACTGAGCCAATGTTGTGGACCTTGTTGTGTGCACTGAGCATAACCTTAACAGCAAGGATCTGAATATCCATAGCTGGTTCAGGGAGGGAAAGTGGATAGGCTAACAATGACTCCTTTAGGCATATGGCACAGCCACCTCCTCTTCTAGATAATCTGTCCTGTCTGAAAAGTGAATAGCCTGCTAGGATGATGGCCGAGTCAGGGGTAGATGGTGACAGCCATGTTTCGATGACTGACAGGATGTTGGGATCGTGTACTACGACCCAAGCAATGAGGACATCAAATTTCTTTAACAGACTGCAGATGTTCATACTGGCCAGGACAAGGGTACCCTGTTTTTTGTTGCCATTGACTCCATATGAAGGAAGGCCTGGATTAGGGTGTACACTCCCAGAAATAAGTAGAAGAATGAGGCATTTCAGGAGTTGTTTTAGTAAATAGAGTGTAAGGGGATGAGATTTCCTCTTTAGACGTACTTTAACAGGGCCCGTAGGAACAGAGAGACGTTTGAGTAACACAACAGTGGGGTCAATAGAGGACAGACAACTTCCATGTTTCATGTGCAGCCTGCTGTGGTGCAGCTTCCATGGGAAGAAAGGGTTGCAGTATGTTACATCGACACTGGTGACCATGCAGGTGAGATAAGAGGAAGCTCTGTGGTAGGGAGAACAGGGGTATGAGATATGGGGTGCCATCCTAATGAGAGTGGGACCCAAAGTGTGCAGAAAAGCACCAGAAATAGTTTCACACCTTGTGATACCATTGGACAAGAGAGGAACCAAGTGAGGTAAAATAGGATTTAGTAAGGAGGCAGTACAAGGAAGTAGCAAGTAACGCAACTGTGACTTTAAGAGGGTAGACTGTTTTAAATGAAAGAACAAGATCCCTCTAGTGGCAGATCTGTATAACCTGCTAATGGAAAACTAGTCACAAAAAAACCCCCAAAAAACAGAAAACAGTAATTTTAAGTATAAGGAGCAATTGTGGCATCAGGAAGAATTAGCCAGGGGAAAAGCCACTTGAGATGCAGCAACATAGGGCAATGTCCAATCAGGATGTGGCTGTGGAACGCACCAAAAATTGAACCTGATGGCTGAGTCCTGTCGTACCTTTGCAGGGTAGAGGAGCTTTCTTCCAGGCAGACTAGCTGAGCAGCGCAGGTGGAGGCTTAGTCAGAGCTGACCACATCGGGCAAGGCTTTGGGAGGCATGGTCCGAAGATTGGCAATTCAACTTAATGCAAAGAAATGTAAGGTGATGCATTTGGGCAAAAACAACCCCAAGACTGAATAGTGCTTAAACGGAGTCCAACTTATCACCTCATCTGAGGAAAAGGACCTAGGAGTGTTAATCTCTGTATCCAATCAGTGTAACTCTGCATACAGCAAGGCCATTCAGAATGTTAGGGTGCATCAGCAGAAGCTTTAACAGCAGGAACAGGAACGTTATCATGCCTCTTTATAGAGCTGGGGTGAGGCCTGTATTGGAGTACTGTGTCCAGTTTTGCAACCCTTACCTTAGGAAGGACATCAACAAGCTGGAGACAGTCCAGATAAGGGCCACAAAGATGATATCAGGATTACACGACCTGCCGTATGACGAACATCTGAAGGAGCTGAATTTCTTCTCACTCAAGTCTAAAAGGGCGAGGTAGGACATGATCATGACATTCAAGTACCTAAAAGGCTTCAACAAAGTTCCATACTTGGAACTGCTTACTAGGTCCAACAACACTAATATGAGAGGGCACAACTGGAAACTCAAGGGGGGGATTTCAAGCACGATATCAGGAAACACTTTTTCTCAGAGTGAGTGGTAGTATCTTGGAATGGTTTACCCTCTGAAGTAGTGGAGGCCATAATGGTCACTTCATTCAAACTAGGATGGGACAAGGCATACATGCAACATAAGGTCAGGGGAGTGGCTTTGCCTAAAACATAAATTATATGAGTTAGTCTATAAGGCCCAATAGGGTTCCCTGCAAACTAACAGGCAAACTAGATGGACCATCAATCTCCTTCTGCCATCACCTTTCTATGTTTCTACTCTTTGTGAAATGTGTTGTGTACCATTTTAGCTACTGCTTTAGTATGTGTTTTTGTTCAAGCACTTAGACGTGCTACATGATGGACACTCTCCAAAATAAAATTGATTAATTGATGAAATCTATAAATCTGGTATACTATTATGCTTACTATTGAATGGAAGTTATTTTAAGGGCAATGAACTTTGATTTGGCGTCTACTGTCACTAGCTATAGAGGTATTAGAGGCATCCTCTTGCTTATTATCTTGAGTTAAATTCTGATGCTGCAGACACTGAACTTGCGTTCTCCTGTTCTACTCTGTGATTGGAAGGCAGACAAGAAATGCAAGTGTCCGCTGTATTTTGTTTGTCAGCATTCACTTTATCCAGCGCTGATGTGAATTCTGGAATACCAGACTATAGAATGTAGTTATTCTGTTTGAGTTGCCTTCAGAATTAGTGCCCCTGATTGTACCTTCTTTGGATGTAAAGCTGGGAAGGAGTTGGACTTTGATTTAGAACAGGAGGTGTGGTTTTACAAAAACTAGCTAGAAGTCTCTAGATACTGAAAAGTGAACTGCAACCAGCTGGGACATGATCACATCTTTACTTTCAGTGCTGGCACATTTATCGGCCATATACCACCAAATGTAGTTCCCTTAGGGGGCCAGTAGAGCAAGTGATAGCCACAGAACTTAGTGCTGGCTATGAATCAGTGCCACTCTCATTACTAAAATACCTATCAGATTCATAGTTACTATGCAGCTGTTCCTCCTGAACCATAAACAGCAAAAAAAAAAAGTAAATACAAAAAGTAGGTTTCATGTATCATTCTCTAGGTGAGAGATGATTAGTAAACAAGTGTTTAACTTTGAGATTAACAGATGGTCCACTACTGTGTACCGGAACTTTAACAGCAACAGCAAAGGAAGGCACATCAGTCTTTCGAAGGGGTTTAAAGCAATTGTTACTGACTACTTGAATTGGTCCTGTAGCTGCATTAACTACTGTAATACAACCACTTCTCCTTCCCTAAAACAAGTAACGTACACATAGGTTTAATCTGTTAAACTGAATCAGCTATGATTATCATTTACACTGACTTTAAGCATGAGGGTGGTGTATGGTTAAGTGGCAAACAATGTAACCTGACACACTATTGCTATAGAGACAGAAAAATGTATGATATACAGGTATTGCCAAAGTTTATGTGTCAAACTATTCATAAGACATAAACATATTACCATACACTTAAATACATCGCTGTTGTATTCTGAAGTTAGTGACAGGATGCTATATAGTTCGCAGCTATTTCTGCTACATTATTTCTTCTCTCCAGTGGCACAGGATGTGCATTGTTGTCAGATAATGGGACACCTTGTGTGAGTTGTGATGGCATGAGGAGTCTTAGAGTGCTTTCAGCCACCTGATAAATGCTTTTATTTCATTGCACATACCCTGGACTGTCCTTCTGCAATTACAAAATGGCCCCTCCATTTCTCTCCAAACACATACACGATTGTAAATGGGACTTGCAAAGCATTTATATGCCATTTCTTAAAGAGATAAGCATTGCTTTTCTCATAGCTAAAAAAGTAAGTGGCTAGTACAACAAGCATTTGTCAATGCCGAATGTTTGCGTGCTAGCATTGGCATTGGTAGTATAGGAGTTAGAGAGCTGCATAATAGGAATGGCAGTGAAGTATTGAGCTGAAGCCAACCCCACCACCACCATGCAGAGACTGACAGGCATTGGGGTGTTCCTGTGGGTCGTAAGGCATAATGGCCACGCCATTTCACCACACCCTACCCTGCAGACACTGACAAGTGTCACGGTGTGCCTTGGGGTCTTTGGCCCTTATGCTCACCCCATTCCATCAGGAAATACGGTGAGATGGGTCCTTTATAGGAGAGTGGGGTGAACTTTGGGGTCGAAGAGTCCAAGGCACACCTCGATGCTTCTCACTGGCTGCAGGGTGTGGAATGGTATGAGCATTACAGGCGAGAATCTCAAGTCACACCCCTGATGCCTTTCAATCTTTACAGGCTGGGGCTTTATGGTCAGAAAGCCTAATGCCTCAGGCGTTCGTTGGCATTTTCACTCCAAATTTTCAACATGTTTTTTTTGTGACCCCCACCTTATGAACAGTGGCAATATCAGTTTGTTAGCCGAAAGCTGATTTTGCACAGCGACTACGCCAATTTGGCACCACAGGTGCGAAAACACATTTTGAACAGGATGTGAAAAATGACAGCTGTACTGTTCATGGGGAGGTGCAAAAAATGGCAATGTTGAAATTCTGTAGTGAAAATATTAAAAAAATTGGTGCAGTCATGAGTATGCGTAGAAAATGCGCAACGCACACTCGTATTGCAGTTAGTTTGGGGATTTTTTACAGCAGATTGTCAACAAAGGGATTTTGTAACCTCCACTCATGAGCAGTGTCACTGTGATTTTAATAATCTGTCCCGAACATTGATTTAGCACACCGACTGCGCCATTGTACGCTACATGGGCGGAAACACGTTTTGGCCAAGGTGTGAAAAATGAAGCTGTACTGCTCATTAGGAGGTGTGGTAAAATGGCAATGTTGAAAATCTGGAGTGAAAATATTGAAAATTTACGAACTTACAAGCGTGTGTAGGAACAGCGCAACGCATTTCGTAAAACAGTCATTTTTGGGAATTCTTTCACCAAATTTTTAACATAGCCATTTTAACACCTCTGCTCATGAACAGTGTCACTGTGATTTTTTTAATCTGTCCCAAACATTGATTTCGTGCACCGAACTGCGCCATTGTGCGCTACATGTGCGGAAACACATTTTGGGTCAGATGTGAGAAATGACAGCTGTACTGCTCATAAGGAGGTACGGTAAAATGACAATGTTGACAGTCTGGAGTAAACATATTGAAAATTTGCGAACTTACGAGTATGCGTAGGAACAGCGCTATGCATGTCGTAAAACAGTCATTTTTGGGAATTTTTTCACCAAATTTTCAACATAGGGTTTTTGGGGGCCTATCTCATGAACTGTGACACTGTTGTTTCATAAATCGGTCCCAAAAGGTGGTTTCACGCAGTGACCGAGAAATCACCTTTCGGGCTCGATTAACGCCATGACAGTGACAGAATCCATGAGGTGGGGTCCCCAAAACCCCATGTTGAAAATTTGGTGAAAAAATTCCTCAAAATGCCCGAGATATGCACTAAAGCTGAAAAAACCCTATTTATTACATTATACAGCTTACAGGCGTTTCCTCAGTTCATGGTTGGCTTTGAAGAGTGCAGATGTGTTCCTGGTCAACCGAAGATCGTCGCGCCGAGCTCCGAAGGTAGTATGGGGTGAGGTGGGGGGTGTCGAGGAGGCAGGGTGCACAGTGGGTGGGCACAGGGTGGAAGAGGGTTCAAGACAGCAGCGTGGGAAGGTTTTTCTTTCAGTTTTTTTTTTTTTACTTGGACTCACAGCGGGGCGTTTGCCCGCAGCGGGTGGACTTTCCCAGCGTGGCAGCTGGAAGGCTGTTGGGGGGACCGTGGAGCCAATGGGGGATTGGGCACCCCCGTCAGCCTTAGGAACTGTTGCCACACTGGGGTGGGCTCCCAGCATGGCATCCTGTAATCTCTTGGGGGAGGGGACCGTGGAGACGATGGGGGATTGGGCACCCCCGTCAGCCATACAATCTGTTGCCACACTTGGGTGGGCTTCCAGCATGGCATCTGGAACTCTGTTGGGGGAGGAAGCGCAGCACAGCCAATGGGGGATTGGGCACCCCTGTCGGCTATACAGTGTGTGCGTGGGTGGGGGGAAGCATGAGCATGCAGTATGCGTGCGCGTGTGTGTGTGTGGGGAGGAGAGCACAAATGAGCATGCAGTGTCTTATCACTGCTCACTGAAGTGTAGCTCTCCCTTTCAACTGTACGGCCACTGCATTTTCAACTGCTGTCATAGACAGCTGCAGCATTCATTGGAGAACTGCGGCCGCTCCTGCAAACACACTGACTGAATTGGAAGACGGCTGCCACACCTCCGAAAATTCAGATGATGGCACTATGTTTCTTGCACATGCGTGCAAGCAAACATAAAAAGTGACAAGTGCTATGGTAAAACATGATGCAAAATAAAGCTTTAATAGATTTGTTATAGGTTATATATAATTTGATATCTACTAGAGACTCATGACCGAACTCGGCTAAGTTTATATTTATCTAAAGTCAAATTTTAGCATAATTTTAAACATAAATAAAAAAAAGCAAAAACTAGATGTGCTTGGACTTTTTAATTTTTTTTTCACTTTACAAAGGCTTTCTTTTGTCATATTTGTGATCCTGGTCAGATCTTAGAACTGTGTGTTTGCATTTTGTTTTTTTCATTGATTCTAAATGACCGGAACCAAACAGTGGCTGGAAACACAGAAACATAGACTTTGTTGGCAGATAAGCACCGCTTGTCCCACCTAGTCTGCCAGTTTTTCCTGCCTTTACTGACACCATAGACACTACCTGATCTCTGGCTGCCCCCACCTTGCTTTCCTACCAAGATTACCTTGCATCTATGCCATGCATGCTTGAACCCCACCACTGTTTTCACCCCCATTACCTCCACTGGAAGACTGAGGTGGCATCTACCACTCTTTCATTGAAGAAGTACTCCCTCACATCCCTTGATTTTCATTTTTAATACTTTTCTCTTTCCCCACTTCCAGGTTCATTGCATGCCCGTTTGTTCTCATGCACCTTCTCCTCTGAAAAATACTCCCCTCCTGTACCTTATTCACTCCTGTGAGATATTTATAGGTCTTCATTGAGGGTATCTCTTGCATCAGGTCACACCTATGGAACTATAGCCACCAGGCACTAGGACCACATGGAAACTTTTTGGCTAGCAATCTGGTTGGAGTGGCCCACGATGATATCAGATGCTGACATCCTCCCTATATAAACATGGGAGGTCCCACATCCTCCTCAGTTCTTTTCCCACAGTCAACTGTCATGCATTGGACTCCATGGAGACACTGCAGCTTTATTCGACTGCCTAAACTTTGATTTTAGATTTTCATTTACTACTTTCCTCTTTCCTTTGTTTTTCAATTATATTCATCATCAGTTCTGTTGATGAAACCCACCGCTTCTGCCTCTGTTTTCAGCGAGCATAACGGAATTTCCTGGGTGGGCCCACGTAATGGTTGGGCCTGGCAACTCTGCAAAACTGTATCCTCCTTCATCATAGAAGATTCCCTGGTGACCCTGATATCCAGTCCTGCTTCTTTCTTCCGTCAACGAGCAGCAGGCCTCCTGATGGAAGAGCAAGTTTTCCTAGAGGAGCCCCACTCTGATACTAACCTTCTCCTTGGGCCTCCCATGCCACCAAGGCCCAATGGATGGCTTCAGACCTTCTCTGTCTCCAGGTAGAGGATTATTCTCAGTATCCTCTGTGTTGCCACTGCTCCTGGTGCCAACCGCAACAGCATTGTCGTCCATTTGGCGGCAACACCTCCTTCTATCCAACACCTTCATTTCCACAAGGTACGGCTCTGGCAGTGAATTCTTCCGGACCTTCCAATGGCCAATGAGGACCCATTGACACTGGGGCTTCAGACATCACCCAATGACATTGCACACCTAAAAGCGCTTCCCGCTGGTCCTCCTATGGCCAGCAAATGCCTGTCTCAATTGAGGCTCCTGTCTCCCCAGTTGGCGTTGCATCTGCTGCCACCCAGATCTCTCTTCTCTCCTGGTCAGCTAGCAGTGAGTTTTGCTGGGATGGCCAGCAGTTACCTATTGACATTGGGGTGGCTGTTTCACTCAGTCGATGCTGTGGTTCCTGCCACCCAGGCCTCAATACCCTTATGGTCGACTGGCAGTGAGTTCTGCCAGACCTCCTGTGGATGGCAAAGGCCTGTCGACATCGGGGCTAAGGACACGCTTGTTGACATTGAGAGCCCTGCTGTTCAGGCTTCACCTCCTTCTCAGTCCACTGGCAGTGGGCTCTGCTAGACCTCCTATGGCTGGTCTTAGCCACTGACATCGGAATCTGTGTTCACCCGCTGCCGCCGCAAGGCATTCCATGGACGTAGGGACCTCAGCCTCCCCTGTTGGCACTCCTCCTATGTGGCCAAAATCAATGTGCAGACAGGGCTTTCCTCCTTTGTAGAGGCAGTCCAGCACCTTATGCCTCCTCCAGGCACAACGATGACAGGGCCTGTGCCTCCCTCAGGCACAGCAATGATGGGGCCTATCGGACCAGCCCTCACATTGACACCTGCTACGTCACTGCACCCAGCTCACTCTAGGGTGTCGACTTCCTTGCTTCCTTTTATACACAACCTTCAGAGCTCATTGACAGGGATCTGGAATACAACCCAGACCCCATAGAGCAAGAGGAGGAAGAACATGATTTGGATGGGAGTCCATTCAGCATGTCTGGCCCCAACTCTCCCAACAGGAATGTGACCTTTGAACTGTGTATTCTGAGGTCCCAGTCTCAAGGCCCCTCCATCATCTTTATGATGAGGCAACTTCAGGCCTGCTGTGGGGTTGGCTGCTCAGGAGTAAGAGCATCTCAGTGAGACACTTATTAGCATTTCTAGGGCTACCAGACTCCACACCTGTTATCATTTCTCCTCTGCTGGCAGCCTGATCTGTGCCATTCCTAGAAGGGCAGACATGATGTACTAAGCCCCCTCAGCAGAGCCCTTTTTTTGTGGACCAACCTGAGGCTCATCGGGGTCTGATTAAGGCAGCTCATGATAGGTTTAGGCTGCCTATATTTCTCAGTTTTCTCCCCCAAGGTAAGGAGTCAAGAAAAATGGACCTAATGGGGCAGAGAACCTTTCACCTGCCACACTGGGCCTTAAGATAACACATTATTAGGCCCATATGGTTAAATACCAGCATATTCTCTGGGAACAGGATAAGGCAGCAGGCCAGTCCCTCCTGGAGGGTCCCCAGAAGCAGGAGATGCTCAAGGTTCTCCTGCCTGGGGCTGACAGAGGTAAGTACCTCTACAGGTCTCCCTACAACTTCTTAGGTGCCTCAGCCAGAGCAGCTGCAGCTGGTATCTTCCTAAGAAAGCATTCTTGGCTACGAGTATCAGGATTTGCTAGGGATGTCTAGCAATCCAGCCCACATGTCCTTTTCAGAGGACACAAGCCCTTTGGGCTGCTGTGCAGGCTGTCCTCACTGACCTGCCAGCTTCAAGTTATACTCTAGGTCAGTCCCTTCCTTCTACCACTCACAACCCTGCAGTGGGTGGAGGAAGCCTTTTTGCAGGGCTACCAACAAGCCTGGGTCAGGGGCCAGACAACAGAGCAAAGTTAGAACATGGTCAGCTTTTCTGGCCCCAACCTTCTCTACAGGTTCCCTCTCTAAAGCCCTTAGAAGTGGGGATGCAGCTGCAGTCACTGGTTCTGCTTCAGCTTGTCTCATTCATAGGCCTCCGCCCTCCTGTATCTATTCTGGAGGTGGTGGAATGGGGTCACCTTTCCCTCCTCCTGGAGCAATGGGGGGGGTTTACGACTGATGCTTTGGCCCTGCAGTTTATGACTCAGAGCCATGCTGTAGCATTTCAGGAGTTGCCTCTAGACCTTCTTTCAGATTCCCTCCACTCCTCTTCTAGAACACATACTAGTGCTACTAAAGAACATATGTTCACCGCTGCAGAAGAGGGTCATAGCCTCTTCCCCTGGGATCAAAGGGACAGGGGGTTCTATTCTCATTTCTCTCTAGTCACCAAGTATACAGGAGACTTGAGGCCCATTCTGGATTGGAGGAAGCTGATATTCTGTATTCAGTACAATCAGTTCAGGCTGGTCACTCAGCAAGGCCTGCTGTTTTCCTGCAAAAAGGGGGACTGCAAATACTTACTGGACATGCCGGTTGCCTACCTGCATATTGAGATTTGTCCATCCTACAGGAAGTCCCCCAGGTTCCTGTTTCGGGAGGAATTCTTCCAGTTGAGGACATTGCCTCTTGACTTGTCTTCTGCATCACGGGTATTTGCCTCATGCTTGACAATTGTTAAGGCAACTCTCAGCTGTAAGGGACTGTTTGTCTTCCCCTACCTAGCCGACAGGTTGCTCAATGCTCAGTCTAGGGAGTAACTGTCTCACACCCTAGGGGGTATTACACACTGTCCGATGCTCTAGAGATCCCGGTCAATACGCCCATGTCAGTCTTGACCCCTTGTCAGCATCTACAGTAGACATGGGCAATCCTGGACACAGCTTAGGGCTTTGCCTCCCTACCCCCAGGACAGGGTAGAGCTCCTCAGGGCACAGGCCTGGCTGCTTTACAGCAGATAGGCATGTCACAGTCGGAACATTCCCAAGATTGTTGGGCCTGATGGCAGCAGCCATAGTCAGGTCCCCCCCAGCCAGAATGAGGATCCCTCACTGGACACTGAGAGTCCAGCGGGATCAGCTCCTCGGTGATCTATAACAGCAGGCTGTAATAACCTCTCCTATCTGAAAGGTGTTCTAATGGTGGATGGAACCCAGCATTTTGCTTGACAGGGGTTTCCTTTCTTCTTTCTTCCCCTCGGCAGAGTGTCACTGTAGACACCTCGTGGCTAGGCTGGGGAGCTCATCTGGACCTTCTTCAGACATCAGGAATGTGGTCCAGAGTGAAGACTTCCCCCCACATTAACGTCCTAGAGATGTGGACTGTTCTGTATATTCTTCTGGCATCCCAGGCCCATCCATCCCCAGACCATCTGCTGGTGCTGACGGACAACACCAGTGTAGTCATTTACACAAACAAGCAAAGGGGGGGACCCAGTCATATTCCCTGCACAGGGACGCAATGAGGCTCTGGAATTGGGCTGTAGAACAAGGCCTAAAACCAGCACCTGTCCATGTTCTGGTCATCCTCAGCATCTTGGCAGACAACCTGAGCAGGTCGCAGTCTGGGATGTATGAGTGGGAACTGCTGACCTTGGTCATAGAAGACCTGTTTAATGAGTGGAGTCATATAGAGTTGGACCCTTTTTGCGTCCCCACTCAACACAAAACTGCTGCTTTCCTGCTTGCTCACTACAGGGTCTGGAGTTTCCTGGCAAGATGCATCATCCCTCTCTTGGCAAGGGAGGCTCCTCTACTTCTTTTCTCCCTTCCCACTAATCCAGAGGGTGCCGATCAAGCTTCATACAGAAGGAGCGACTATGATGCTCATTGCTCTCTTCTGGCCTCATCAGCTCTGGTTCCCCTTACTACAGCAGTTGGCGGTGGAACCTCCAGCTCCTCTACCCCTGTGCAAAGGCTTACTCTCACAGGAGTGGGGCACCCTGGTCCTTCTGGACCTCCAGTTGCTACCCCTCCATGCCTGGCTCCTGAAGACATAGCCATGTTTAGATCTGGGGTACCCCAAAAGGTGGCTGATGTCCCGGTAGCTGTCAGGAAACCTTCCACCAGGGTCACCTATTCCATGAAGTGGAAGCAATTTACTCTGTGGGTGGCTTTCCCTCATCCAAATCCTTTCACTTGTCCAGTGAACCAGATCCTGGGGTACTTGCTGTCCCTCTCAGACTCTGGTCTGCAATACTCATCCACTGAAGTGCACCTCATTGCCATTTCAGCCTTCCATGTGCCCATTCATAGTTGTATGGTAGCAGAACTGGAGCCGTCCTGCTCATTGTTGAGAAACATTCTTAGAGGAGCACAGAATACTCAGATATTATGTTCATCACATGAGGGACTGCAGGAAGTCCTCGCAGCTGTTTGCTTCACGCGCCCCTGAGAAAGATGTCACTCTGGTCTCTAAACAGTGCCTGTCCAAATGGTTGGCCAACTGTATAATTTTTCTGTTATTATAGGAAGTATGATAAGGAACTTCATGGGGTTTTTTACAGCCACTCCACCAGAGGCAGGGTCATCTCTGTTGCCTGTTTCAGGAAAGTGTCAGCTGCTAAAATCTGTGCTGCTGCCACTTAGAGTACTGTCCTTACTTTCACTAAACTCTACAGTCTGGACATTGCCTCTAGGGGAAGGGCAGGCTTCAGCCTAGTTGTGCTTCAAGGCCTCCTGTCTTAGACTTATAGTCTTCAGCCACCCAGACTGTCTCTCTGTCAGTATTGCTTGGGACTCGTTCCATATGTGTAGCCTGATGTAAGAAATACCCTCAATGAAGATAGTACAGTTACGTAAGAACTTACTGTAAGTACAGTAGATCTTCAACAGGATCTCTTTCATTAGGCCATGCTGACCCACCCTCCATCCTCCTTAGCCTCAGGGCTTCTCTCTCTTCCTGTTTCTCTTTCCAGGATGAGTTACCTTCTGTTTCACCTTTCTTGCTGGCGGGAACCTCTGCTGTCCTTCAGTTCCCCGGCAGGAGGTTCTCCAAATATGGTCCACAACAGGGGAACCGAGGAGGTTGCTTGGCTGCCCACATTTATATAGGGAGGACATCAGTGCCTGATGTTGTTGTGGACAACTACAACTAGACTGCTAGCTAACATGTTTCTGTGTGGTCTTAGTGCTTGGTGGCAATAGTTCCATAGGTGTGGCCTGATGGAAGAGATCCTCTCGAAGATCTGCTGTTATGGTAAGTTCTCACATAACTGTACTGTCTCTATCATGTCCCTCCCTCCCTCCTCTCTTTCAGGGTTACATATGGAGATCCCTCAGTCTCGCCTCATAGGGCTTCTAATGTGACCCCTGCACCGTTTTAGTTACCCTTCTCTGAACAGCCTCTATCCTTTCTATGTCCTTCCTGAGATGTGGTCTCCAGAGCTGGACAAACTATTCAAGGTGGGTCCTCATCAACTATCTATACTGTGGTAACACCACCTCACTATTTCTGTTGATGATACTCCTCCCTATGCACTCCAGCATCCTGCTTGCCCTACCAACTGCCTTGAACTGCCTCACCACCTTGAAATCATCCAATATTACTCCAAGATTCCTTTCCAGCTTTGTAACCATCAGTACCTCTTCCCCTATTTTATACTCAGTCTCTGGATTTGTGTGCCCTAGGTGCATTATTCTGCACTTTTTCATATTAAAATGCAGCTGCAATGCCTTGGACCATGCCTCACATTTTTTTTCACCTACCCCCCCCCCCCCGGGAGTGTCCAACCTATTGCAGCTTTTGGTGTCATCTGCAAAGAGGCATACCTTCCCTTCCAGCTATTCTGCATTGTTACTTATAAAGACATTAAAGTGTATTGGTCCCAGTACTGACCCCTGAGGTACCCCACTGATCACCTTTCCCTCCCCAGAGTGAATGCCATTTACCACTACCATATGTTGCCTATACATCAACCAATCTCATACCCAGTTTACAATCTTAGGATCCACCCCCAAACTGCTCAGTTTATTTATGATCCTCCTATGTGGTACAGTGTCAAAGGCCTTCCTGAAGTCTAAGTAGGCCATGTCGCCTGCCCCACCCTAATCTATTTCCCTAAACACCCAGTCAAAGAAATCAATTAGGTTTGTCTGACATGACCTACCCCCATGAATCTATGCTGTCTCAGGTCTTTCAGCCCATTGCAGAATCAAGATACTACACAAGCCTTTCCTTTAAAAGCCATAGCACCCCTTGTGGTCGACATCCTGACGGCGAAACACAGAAAAAGACCTTTATGGCGACATTTGCGGTAATGGTCCTTTTTCTGTGTTTCACCTTCCCCCAGTGTTCAGCCCCCTCCACGGACCAACTCCAACCTGGAATTGGAATTCTAGAGTCCAGGGGGTGCAGGGGGCAGATCCCCTGCACAGGGGGGGTGTGTGAAGGCGCAGCCTGAAAACAACGATAGAAGAGGCAGCACAATAGTCACTGTGGGTGAGGTCGACATTCTTGCCGACTAGATATCTTGGTGCTTCCTTTAAAATCATCTCCATTAACTTCCCTACCACTGACTTTAGGCTGACTGGCCTATAGTTTCTAGCCTCCTCCCTGCTACCACTTTTATGAAGTGTGACTACATCTGCCCTCATCTAGTCCTCCAAACTACTCTTGTTTCCAATACATTTTTGAATAGGGTTGTCAGAGGTGCATGCAGTACCTCCCTGAGCTCCCTCAACACCCTTGGGCGTACCACATACAGCCCCATAGTCTTGTCCACATTCAGATTTGCAAGTCCCTTCAGGACTCTGTACTCGTGAATGGGCTTGTATCTATCTTCCTCCTCCCAGTACTCCTACTTCTTTTATGTGGTCCGTCTCCCTCCCCTTCCACTGTGAAGACTGAATAGAAGTATCAGTTTAGGATATCTGCTTTTTCCTGATCCTCCTCTGCAGTCTACCCTTCCTTTCCTAGTCTCACAATCCCTCCTCTTGTCTTCCTGCTTTCATGAATGTCCCTAAAACAGGTCTTGTCCCCCTTAGTCACTTAGTTACCCCTTTGGCTATCTTTTCCTCATTTTGCACCTCTGCATCCCTCACCGCTTTCCCTGATTCCCTCTGCTTCTCCTGGTATATCTCCCTTTCCTCTTCCCTCTGCATCTCTTTATACCTCCTAAATACTACCCTTTGTCTTTTTTTTTTTTCTATTTTTGTCCCCCATTTTCACCTCACTAGCTGCCAGGATCTCCTTCCACCTACCCAAGCCCTTATGCCCGCCGCAGGAGTCCTTCTGAGGTCCTACCCACAACCAGTCTTTGCTCTACAACTTCCCTGGACACCCCAACTGTAACCCATGGCATTTCCCCCGTGGGTGGGACCCCCTGGTTTCCCAAGCCAGGAGAAGATACTTCACTCGATGGTCAGGGCCTGTGAGGGGGAGCCAGCAAGGTGTGGGAGGAGTCAAAGTGACTGCTGTGGTGTGGGGGTGGGGAAGGGTGGCTTCATCTGCCTGGTGCTGCTTGGGGTATTTTGCCCCCCTGCTAGGCCCTCCTCTTATACCACCCCAGAGCATGACCCTGAGAGGTGACCCAGCAATCAGCCTATCAGGGCAGTTGGAAGGGTGGGGAAGCCCCACTCATCCTTCGATGCTCCCCTGCTGGCCCCTACTCTGGGCTGGTGATGCCTCCACATCACCTGCCAGGCAAGTGGGTACATGCTGACTGGAGGTCATCCCAGAGGAACCACTCATTCCTTCCCACAAAACCCCCCCCCAATCACGAGGAGGAAGTTGTACATCCTCTGAGACAGGAGGTGTCCAAGAGATGCCTGACCCTGCCTCCCCAGTCAGCAGCAGATGTCCTGGACTCAGGGCATGAACCCGGGTCTTCTGGATGGTAAGTGATCCTTTTAGTCTTAAACCTTTGCAGCCACTTCCTTTGAGAACCAAAGTGGTCTCTTTTTGTTTTCTCTTGCCTTTTTCTCGCTTCTTTTGCACAGAGGTTTGTTGCCTTCATTATGATATTCCTTAATTTGGCCTACTGGTCCTCCTCCTCCTCACCCAGGCCACCCCCTTGCCCATATGTTTGAAATCTGCCCGACTGAAGTCCAGGACCCTTGATCTTATGTGGTTTGCTTCTGCTGCCATCCATATGTTGAACCACACTGTAGTGATTGCTGGTCCCCAGGTGTCCTCCCACCTTGAGGTCTGCAACAAATGTCCCTGTTTTTGAGCACTAGGTCCAGTTTTGCCCATCATGAGTGGCCTGTAATACTACTTGTCAAAGAAATGCCTGCTGCAGGGAGCCTAGAATACCCCTACTTCTAGCACAGGCCTAGTCTGGGAGGCTCCAATCTACATCCAGCAGACTGACGTCACCCACCAGCACCTCCCTTTATTCTACTGATGGCTTTCCCCATGCCTTGTCCAGTTCCTTCCACTGTGTTCGAGGTCTGTAAATCACCGCAGTACAACTAGTGACTCTGGCTCCTGTCTCCAGGGTGACTCACAGTACCTCCAACCCCTCCTATGCCCCTGTTTTCCTTGAATTTCCATCGCTTTGATACCCTCCTCTTACATGCAGCACAAGCCCTCCTCCCCATCGTATCCTTCCTGATCTAAGTGTAACCTGGAGTGGCTATGTCTCAGTCATAGTTGCCTATGCACCATGACTCAGTAATGACCACAATATCCAGGTCTGCCTCCACCATGATGGCCTCCAGGCTTGTAATATCATTTCTAACACTCCTTGAATTTGCACACACATGGCCCTTCACGCCATGCTTCCACTCTGCCTGCAGTTCTAGCATTATATATGTCTTAAATCCATTCTCATGTCTGCAGCCGGACAAACATATTAGAGATTATTTTAAAACTATACCTTTGTCTCTAATTTTAAAATGGCATTTTCTTTGGCATTTAAAACATATTAATTATGTACAGTATCTTACTGTGCCTTTATCTGTGTAATGAAATTCGGGTCACTCTGTTAAAAGGGAATCTTGTTCTTCCAGTAAGCTTAGCCATAAAATGCATCTATACCCCCGATTAAGTTTTTTTTTCTAGTATTTTGCAAGTCTGTGTGTTTTTTTTTTTAAAGTGCTCCGAAACTTCTGATAAGATATCAGCTACCACCATCTTGCACCCAGCACATACTTTTTTGTGCTCACTCTATGTAAATATTCCCTGTCAAATCATGGAGATTTTTTCATGCTGTGTATATCCTATTCCCTGCTGTATTTGCCAAGACTAAGCCTTGTTGTCATGTTTATGCTTATAATTAACATGGCTGTAGTAAATACCAACACGCCTCAGTCGCTTATTAGGCTTTACTCTTAACATCAACTCAGCTCAACTTCTGTTTGCAGGCAGAATTCCTGTAGCTTAAACACAAGAAACAGGAAAAGACAGTTATCAGGTTTCTCCTAAAGGGACTCTCTAGATATCACTATTATAACACAGTGAACACTAACTAAGGAACAAATAACAATTACAATATGCAGACCACTTTATAACATCCCTCCTTTTCTAAAATCTGACTACAAATTTAAGCTATCTGGCACCCTTATGATCCTTTTTGACTTATGGAGTACAGGTACCACTAGATCACCTTGAGGTGACACCTCTCCTTCTCCCACAACTCCTGTAGTTTGATCTTGCTTAGAGGCCATCTGTGACACATCCCTGGGTGTCTCACCCTTCCCCATTACTCCAACAGAGTCTACTGCCACTGTTGTACTTGGTACCTCTGGTGGGACTTCCCAATTCTCCGTGCTCTTCCGCTTTGTATTCCTTTCCAGTTCCTCGACTGGGAGGGTATTTTGTCATTACCCCATGAATATGGTCTATATGCCCTTTTTGGGCAAGGTTATTGAGAAAGTAGTTGCGTTGCAGCTCGATGACTTTCTTACCACCCATGAGGTCTATGATCCTCTCCAGTCCGGTTTCAGGAAGAGGCACAGTACCAAGACAGCATTAGTTCGGGTACTTAATGATCTCCTAATAGCGAGAGATTGGAAGAGCCATTCGATCTTGGTTCTCTTTGATCTCTCTGCAGCGTTTGACACTGTGGACCATGGGATGTTCCTTGATCACCTGCGGCTACTCTGCGGACTGTCGGGGACACTCCTCAGATGGTTCCACTCTTTCCTCACAGGCAGAAGTCAAAGGGTAGTTCCAGGGATTTGTTCTTCTGCTCCCTTTGCGCTATCCTGTGGGGTGCTGCAAGGCTCTGTGCTTTCCCCCATGTTGTTCTCGGTGTATATACTGTCGTTGGAAGACATTATAAGGCATTATGGGCTGAGTTTTCACTGCTATGCAGATGATACTCAGCTCTATATGTCCTTTGTGCCCGAACTGAATGATGCATTATCGGTCTTTAACAACTGCCTCGCTGAGATTCAGGACTGGATGAGTGCAAACTGGTTGAAACTAAATTCAGATAAGACTGAGATGTTGGTTGTGGACCTGGGTCACCATGTAGAGAAGTTGACTCCTGGGTCTCCCTCTGGTCTTTTATTAGGGGGTAACCAGTTGAGACCTTCTGAACAGGTGCGAAATCTGAGCATAATTTTTGACAGTGAGCTGACACTGAAGACACATGTATCGGCCACTGTCAAGTCTTCCTTTTACCATCTGAGGAATAACGCCCGGATAAAACACCTTGTTCCACATGATGACCTTCCTGTGCTGGTCCACGCTTTTGTTTCCTGGCATCTTGATTACTGTGATGCTCTATATCTGGGGTAGCCGGGGGTGGATCTTCGTCGTCTGCAGCTGGTGCAGAATGCTGCAGCCAGGTTGTTGACGGTGTTACCAAGAACCTGTCATATCACACCTGTGCTGCATGAACTGCACTGGCTGCCAGTGCAGTGGAGAATCACCTTCAAGGTCGCATTGCTGACCTATAAGACCCTACATGGTCAGGGACCGGGCTACCTGCAAGATCTCCTTTGTCCTTACCGCCCTCTCCGCCCACTCCGCTCCACTGTTTCAGGGATTGATAGAGATTCCCAGGGTTCATCTTCAATCATCTGGGGCCAGGGCCTTTTCTTTTATGGCCTCAATCTTCTGGAATTCTCTAACTCGTCAGATTAGAGAGTGCCTGTCCATGGAATCATTTAAGGTGTCTTTGAAAAGCCACTTATTTGCACCAGCATTTGAATAAGCTTATGGTTGTTTTAACTGTTTTATGTCATTATTTATTATGGTTGATACTAACATACTAAAATGCCAGCAGAATAGGCCTAACGGTCTTTCGAGTCTGCTCAATTGGTCAGCCCCCACCCTGGGTGCTGACCTTGCTGCCCCCCTCGCCTTCTCTGGCTTCTCCCTTCCCAGTTCCAGATATTCTTGCTGCATTGGATTTTGCTTCCAGAACCCTTCCCCTGTGCCTGTCCCAGCCCCTCTTGAACCCCTCCACTGTCTCTGCCTCCACCAACCCCCTAGGCAGTGCATTCCATGGCTCCACCACCCTCTCAGTGAAGTAGCACCTCCTTCTTTCTCCCCTGAATCTTCCCCCCTCCTGATGTTTATTCTTGATGTGTATTAGCATTTTGATATATTGAAAAGCACTTTATAAATAAAATTTTGATTGATTGATTGATTATGTCTTTTTACCACTCTCCCTGATACCAGATGCACCTCAAAGGACGCTGGACTTGTTTGTACACACAACACCCCTGGCACCCAATGATTTTTGTCTCTCAAACTTGTGACCCAAACAGAATTTCTCCCTTGCAAAAAACTTGGGTCTGTCCTATTCCTTTTGGCCCCCTGCATTTATGCCTGACTCTGATGCACTTTGGTTCCCAAAATTGGGTGGATCAAATCCAAATGGGAGCTAAGTGTCCTGCC
This sequence comes from Neoceratodus forsteri, assembly GCA_016271365.2. Taxonomy (NCBI): domain Eukaryota; kingdom Metazoa; phylum Chordata; order Ceratodontiformes; family Ceratodontidae; genus Neoceratodus; species Neoceratodus forsteri. Next base: position 1,309,318,214 of record CM028131.1, read on the forward strand.
AAACAATAGCTCAGCTGGTAACACCCCTGTCATTGCATGTGGTGTAACCCGGTATCATAATAAAAACCTCGCTATATGCATTTGCATAGATACTGAACCCAACCGCTGCAACCCTTCTTTCACTGTTTGCACCTCCCTTTCGGCTAAACCATTAGAGGCTGGTTGGTAAGATGCAGTCCGAATGTGTTGGATTCCATTGCATTCCATACATTCTTGAAATCCCCTTGACATAAAGGTGGGCCCATTGTCTGACACAAAAATTTCTGGTAACCCATAAATGGAAAATATTTGCCCAAGCTGGGGCACAGTAGCCTTTGTGGTGACCGAAGACATTATCCGCACCTCCAGTCACTTGCAGTATGCATCCAGCAGAACTAATAACATTTTCCCCAGATAATGTCCTGCAAAATCAGCATTTACCCTTACCCAGGGTCTATCTGGTCACTCCCACAGGTGCACTGGTACTAGGGCTGGTGCATGGCGTGTCTCCTGACAAGCTGTACACTTGCCCACCAGTTCCTCTATTTCCTTGTCCATACCCGACCACTAAATCACACCCTTGCCACCCCAAAACCTCAGCTCTCAAGTGATGGGGTACTACCCCTCTGCTTCTCCACAACAGACAGCCAGCATGAATTCCCAACTCAAAACGCTGCTGAAAAAAATGTCTTTAATGTCTGCTCTGACACCCACCTGTGCCACCCATTCTGTACCCACCCCCAAAACAAATGCCAATGTTGGGTCCTGATGGGTCTCTCTCCTAATATGATTTGCTGTCACTGGGGTCCCTGATAACAAATCCAACAATAGGTTCATGTCTCCTGGTTCCAGAACCTGCTTTGGGCAACCTGACAAAGGTAGCCTACTAAAGGTATCAGCGTTGGGATGGCTGATATTTGGTTTCATACAGGTAGGCAGACAAGGTCAGCGCCCACTGCTGCACACGGCTCAACTCCAATAGAGGCACTGATTTGCATTCACCAAAAAGGCTCACCAGAGGCTTATGAACTGTGAGGATTGTGAACTGGTATCCATACAAATACTGGTGAAATTTCTTTATTCCAAATATGATTGCCAATGTCTCTTTGTCTAACTAAGAATAGTTTTCCATGGGTGTCATCGTGTGTGATGCAAACCCTATAGGTCTCTCAGATCCATCCTGTAATACATGTGAAAGGACAGCCCCCACACCATATTAGGATGAATCACAGGCCAGAACCATCAATAACTTTGTGTCAAAATGTGCCAGCTATTGAAAAGACTGCAGCAACCTTTTTGAAGCAAGAATGCCACCTCCTGAGCCTTCCCCCATTTCCATGGAACATGCTTGCACAAAAGAAAATGCAACGGTGCTAACACTGTTGACAACTGGGGCAGGAATCGGTGGTAATAATTTAAAAGGCACAAATATGCTTTCAGTTCAAGCACCAACCTTGGCGCAGGGGGTTCTGCCTTTACCCTTACTTATTCCCTACAGGGTGCAGGCCCTGCGCATCAATTACATGAACCAAAAACTGTACAGACAACCAAGAATGAACATTTGTCCCTGTGGAGCTTCAATCCTGCCTGCTTCAGTCTCAGAAGCACAGTCCATAAAGTGTGCAAATGTGACTCCTGGTCTGGTCCTGTCAGCAGTGTCTCATCCAGATACACCAGAACATTTGGTATGCCCTGTTACACTCCCTCAATTGCTCATTGAAAAATTCCTGGGGCCGATGCAACCCAAAAGGTAGACAGGTATACCTGAACAAACCCAGATGTGTACTGATTGTCGATAACTCCTTAAGATTACTCATCCAGCAGTAACTGCTGATAAACATTACTCAGGTCCAGCTTGGAAAACAGTGCCCCTGCAGCTAGTGAAGCAAACAAGTCTTCAGTTTTAGGAATTGGGCAAGAATCCAGATTAGCCACTGTGTTTACTGTGATCTTGTAGTCCCCACAAATCCTCACTGACCTATCATTCTTGATCACGGGCATAATGGGTTTGAGCACTTTGCAAACTGGACAGGTTCCAGGATCCCCTCCCACTCCAGATGTAGCAGTTCTTCTTCCACTTTACCTTAGAGAGCACACCTATGGCACAACACGGGGTTAGAAAATTGGGGGTTGAGCTTCCAGGCTCGGCACAATCCAGGCTGTTGTTTCCTGTAAAGTCCCCAGTCCTGCCATAAACACAGAAGCTGCCTGCTCCAATACCTCTTCCAGTGTTAGTGGCCAGAGCAAGCATATCCCCCTGCCAGTCCAGTTTCAACTCTCACAGCCAGTTATGCCCCACCAGGCATGGACCGGACCCTCTCCCTGCACTACCAATAAAGGCAGTAGCTTCTGCTGTGACTCATAAGTAACTTGGACCAGCATCTTTCCCATCAATGGAATCAGTTCATCTGTGTATGTCCGAATTTTCACTCCTGCTGGTTATAGAACCAGGGTTTTTGCAGGGGCCCACAAGGTAGAAAAAAGTTTCTTCACCGTCATCAAAAATGATGCCCCTGTGTCAACCTCCATATCCATGAAATGACTGTTCATTGTCACTTGCACCCAGATAGGAGGCAAACGACAATTGGCCACTGTATACATATAGTAGACTCCATCGTCACCCACTGCCTCCGGCTCTTCCTCTTCTACAAAGCTGGTTTGGCCCTGATGATTTTTAGATTGAGATATCTGTCCGTGGAGCATACTCCCAAAATGCCAAAGTCACGCCACGTGTCCCTGGCGGTGGCAGCTCTAGCATTTCTTCTCTCGGAACCTGCAAGTCTCTGAGTGGTGTGCGCTGCCACAATGGAAACATTGCTCATCTGTGTCTCTATGAGAGCAGCTGCACTGTAGTCCCCCATGTGCAGAGCGTAACTATGGTGGTGGTAAGGCAGATTGGCGAGGCTGTTCCACTTGATACACCACAGCAGCCCCTTCCACCGTAGAGCTCCACAACTCTTGAGCCTGTTGAGCTGCAGCCTCTATGGCTAGGATAATGCCCACTGCCCTGTGGAAATCAAGCACTGTCTCTACCAACAAACAGTGTTGAATGTGTTCATCCTGCACTCTACTCACCAACTGGTCTAAGAGCATATGATCCAAAGTGTCTCCAAATTCACAAAACTCTGCCAAATGCCGCAACTCAGCCACATAGTCTGCAGTTGTCTCCCCTGGTTGACGCATTCTGCCATGAAACTTAAATGACTGCAAAATAGCTGAAGGTCAGGGAGTTGACATGGTTTTGAGCCAATGTGCACAGTTCCCGCAGGGTTTTAGTCCCTGGCCCCTGTGGAGCCATTAACTTATGGATCAAAGAATAAGTCTCTTGGCTACAAACAGAGAGGAAAATAGAGTGTTGCTGATCCTCATCTGTGATTTTATTTGCATTATAGAAATGTTCCAAACGCTCCACATATACAGACCAGTCACTTGTGCCATCAAACTCTGCCGTAGTCACAAATGTTGCCAATCTGGGCCTGGTTTATCCTCGTCGCCAATATAGGAAACACCAACACACCTCATTTGCTTCTTATCAGGCTTTATTCTTAACAACAACTCAGCTCAACTTCTGCACACAGACAGAATTCCTGTTGTTTGAACACAAGAAACAGGAAAAGACAGTATCAGGTTTCCCCTAAAGGGATCATTTCTAAATATCTATTGTAACCCCTAGGCAGTGCTACTCCAAGGGCTACTACCCCTGCATTGCAGGCCTAAATAAGGTTGAGGTGCCTGGGTCCCAAAACTTACTTTAAACTGGTTATTTTCCATAAGATTACATAATGCGAAGTGCCGCCACCCAGAGTTTACCTTTTAAATGGGTTAGATGTTACCTGGTACAACCCCCTGGGATGTCATACCACCCACTTTTACCTTTAGCCACCCCAATACCCAACCCAATAGCATCTCCCCACACTTCCAACATTTTTTGTAATTAAAGACTCTCTCTAATAATATGCTCATGCCACCATACTAGCAAAACAACAATAACAATATTTATTTAGGGGGCATAAGTGTTAGGAATGGGGAAACAAAGGAGCAGGAGTTATACAGTGATTAATATTTACATATTTACATTTGATTGGATTGGTTCTGGTTTGTGTTAGTGAAAACCCTCCAGGTGGGTACATCATGGTTAATAAATCAGAAAAGGCAATCACCTTGTGACAATGTAGATATCTAGAACCCTAGCTATGTTAACTGCATAACAATTATTTATTTATTTATTTTTGCAATTGTTTCACCAGGAAAGGCACACTGAGTAAAATGTTGCTCATCCCACGGTGCGACCTGGGGGAAGGGGTACACAGGGAGGATAACACGCAAGTTATCAGAATAGAGATACATTAATTAGATGTACAGAGTTACATACACAATAGAGATACATTAAACAGATGTACTGTAGCTGGTAATTACTTGGTTACAGCATTGGGTAAACATTTAGTAAAAAGTGTAAACCAGTGTATACAGCAAGTACAACCTACCTGCATTAAGCACAGATTGGCGTAGAAAACTACAGTCTAGGCAGGACAGAGAGGGGCAGAAGTGTGAGAGGTGAGAAGTGCCTTTGGGAATATAAGCCAGCGTCCAGTGAAGGGCGTGCCGCTGGTAGGCATGGGAACTGATAGGAGGAGGGAGCCATTTATTTAGGAGTGCAGGCACAGTTTAACGCGAGGTAGTTTGCCAGTGCAGCTGATAGGGAATAGGTAATCAGATGGAACACATATCATTATTGTTACCCACCACTGGTACCAGTTCCCCAGATTCAGTATGAAACCCCTCAATCTCATACACTTTACCCTGAGCACCCAGTTACCAAAAGTCCTGTAGATGGTTGCAGGCCTGGTGGATGTTGCAGCGGTGCATTGGCCAGCTTGATTTAAAGAGGATTAGTGTTTAACTTGAAAGCAAACTAACAAGCAACAATTTTAGATCCTTTGGGGTATGCAGAGATTGCCCTGCTGGTCGCAGTCAGAACCATTTGGCTGTGTGTAACCACTTTGTCACACCATGTTTGGAAGCAGAGCATCTTTTTCAAACTGTTTAGCACATGTATGTGATTTGAAACAATCAGCACATTTATATGAAGGGATAGCGCCTTCCACCAGAGGCCAGGAGGGACGCCTTGGTTAGATTACTTGGGAAAGTTTTCATTTCCGGGTTACCAGATGGAAAACTGTCATTTCCAGGTCACAGAAAATCCGATTTTTACTTTGGGGTCTCAATCCGTTATGTGGCTTGCTGCTGTGGCTTTCAGCTCCACTGGACATCTTGACCAGACAGGACAATACTGGACCTCCCAGGCAAAGTCAGGATGAGTCCCTTACTGAGTGCTCCCCTTCCAGTCCTGTAGGTTCCAGCAGACATAACATATCAGCACATTTCCCCTCTGTTCTGGGCTTACTATGGGTGTAACCCCCCCCTGCAAATGGGGTTCCTAAAAGTCTCCAGGAGCTTGCTTGAATGCTCCAAGCCTGGATGGTGTTTGGCGTCTAAGCCATTTATCTGTGAGTGCTTTTAAAACCTCTGGTACTGTCTCTTTAAGAGCTGTCTGCCTGCAGACATAATTAATTTGGATGGGGGTCTGTGTGTTTCTCTTCTCGAACCCCGCTCGAGCTACTGCCAAGTCGCTCCATTTCTGCCATCGCTAAGTGGGCAGAAGGAGCACTCTTCAAAGATGTAATTGTTTGCTTGTAACCTGTTAGAGTAATAATGAAAATGTAGTTTGTTTTAACCTGCTTTCTTGTAGCAAGGACAGTGCAGAGTAGCTCCCTCATGTTGGTTTTGAACTGCCGAATTGGACCAATCATTGTGGGGATCTTTTAAAATGGAGCCTGCTCTGGGCGAATCAGAACTTGGACTGTCCTCTGGAGCTAGCCACAATGGGACTGTATGGCAGATGCCTCTGGGAATTGTAGTTTGGTCTTCGGCACCTTTTTGCACCAACAGGGGGAGTCTGATTGTGAGTGACAGCCAAACCAGACAACTGAACTGGGAGGAACTCAAAGGAAATTCCCGGCTCTGTCTACTGGAAAGATCAGATGAGTTGGGGCAGTGAAGAGACAAGGAGCTGTGTGCTTCTTCGGTGTGTAGTTTTAGGGCGGGAATCATGTGTAAGGCCCTAAGTTTCAGTCTGCAGCTTGTGCAAGCGCCTGTTCGGACTGAATCCGACCTGTGAAGAGAATCAAGGAGATCTGAAGAGTAGAATCCAGGCTCACCCTGTAGAAGACTGGAGAAATTGCTGAATCATGCTCGGTCTGTCAGGAACTGAATCTGCTGTGTGTTCTCCCGGGTATTGTGCAGTAATTGCGATCGGGATAGAGAAACAGCCTGCCTGGTATAATACTTTCCTTTTACATATAAATGTGTGTAGTGCTTGTGGGGAATCGCGTCTCAAATCCCCTGTACAGTGAATTGAGTGCATGAAGCTGGAAGTAAACCCCAGCTTAATCCAGACTACATCCATTTGCTCTAAACTGCAGTGGGGTCCAGTCACAAGGACCTTGTCCACAGGGTCTGCTCCTCCTGGCAATCCAGGACAATCTGTCTTCCATCCAGTTCCCAGCATTGAGTTTGTGAGTACAAAGCAGGGTAGCTCCCTGCCATCTGTTTATCGAATTGCAAGTGTGTCATCTAATTGTTGTTTTTTTTTCATTTCTTCACAAACTGAGCCAACCGGCTCCAGATTACAATTTGGGTATTGTGCCAGTGTTTTTCCATCACAGGGCCATTACCAGCTGCACCGATCCTGGCTAGCCCCCATCCTGGGTACCCAGTGAAAGTGACAATTTGGGACTCTGAATATGCACACAGTACTGTGATTATTAATGTGTTTAACATAATTAACCTGATTTCCCCCTGTCCTTGTTACAGCTCCTTAAATAAATCAGATCTGTTTGTTTCAGCAAAATTACATGACTGAGGTGATCGTTTATGTTAAGTATTGTACTGTGGCTTTGCACTGTGTCATCTTGTTTTACAGGGGTCCCAGAGTCCAGTCGACAGAGCCAGCCCTGGGGTCAGTGTACATTGTGAAGATATTCCTGATGCATTGTGTGGGCCACTAGTGGGAAGAAAGGGGGGTTACAGTGCCCCAGAGGGCTGTGACCAAGTTAGTTTAACTACTACAAACCCTGACCTCTGGGTGGAGGTACCCGCCATTGAACCTAGGCCCCTCAACCTGTTAGTAGTTAAGCAGGCAGGGGTAGTAGCCCTTGGGATAGCGCCACCTAGGGGTTACATGGATACCCTCAGAACAGTCATGGTTAGCAAAGGTTCCAACATATGGTCCCACCCTCACTGGGCTAAGGTTATGAGTAGTAGTTGCAAGGTGCAAACCAAAGACGATCTCACATAGCACAGTCACTTGAGCAAGGCTGCCCCAATTTTGCAAGATTTCTTTCTTTCTTGCACCAGGGGGGTTACAAGAGTACTAGCTCAGACTCCTCACAGTAGAATCTCCGCAATCAAGGTTCCTGAATTCTTCAGTTCTCTCACAACTGAGGTTTGATCAGCTCTCTCACAGTTGGCTTGATGTCATCAGTTTGCAGGTCCACATCTTTCCCCAACGTGGAAGGGAGGACTAGCACCTGGGGGACATTCTGGCAACCCTCAGGCTAGCAAGGAGTACAGAAACTAAATAATGTTTACTTTAACTGCTAAAAGGGGCAAATACCCCCTCCTGGATGGAGAGGATTAGCTGGATCTCCAGGCTTGGCTGCATGGCTGGGTCAGAGCCCCCACCCCATGGAGGTTCTCACCCGAATCTGGCAAAATGCTGGAAAACACAGTCTCTTATAGGGCTCCCCTGAGGCTCCTGATTGGCTGGAGCTTTTGGGTTCATGGTCTCTGATTGGCTGGAGGGCCTGTCAATCAAAAAAATGAATTATGCATGAACCTCACTCGATGCACTGTTGGTATGCTGTTTTGGTGCCTGAAATTAGGTCCCTGCAGTTCCCCATGAGTACTCGGTATTTTGCTATGAACTTTGGCTAATGTCCCACAAGTCCTGGCTTTGTTATTCTAGCTTTCCGATTGGCTGTGCTGCTTTGTAATGGCTGCTAAAAACACACAGTCTCTTTAGCAGATCGGGATGGGTACAGTGTCAAATTAAGTCCTGGTGCAGCCAGAATAAATCGGATATTTGCCCAAATGCCCCACAGTTCGTTAGCCCTGGTTGTGTACTTGTTGTGCCTGCACATCTGATATAAATTGCTCAGTCCATTTTCCTGTTGCTACTGCTAATATTTGAGGACAGCAGACAGGCTGTCTCTTTGAGTCCCAACATTTTGTCTGGTGCAGCCAAGAGTAAGGTCACCTTGCCTAAATGCTTCTCCCCTTGTAAAACATTTTCCCCCAAACATACAGGCAGTTACTTTTTTTTACATTTCTTTTTCTTTTCCTTTTGGCTGTAGCTGAAATACAGCTTCCCAAGGGTAAAACAGATCTTCATGAATTTTCATAGAGCAGGGTTCTGGCTCATTAATATTCATGAGCCCCGATCTAGACACCTTGTGGATTTTTCCAAATTTTCAGAAAAGTGGTCTCTCTTGGCCTTTTCTGAGGTCACCGGACCCTTAGAGATATGAAGGTAGGCATCGGGACCTGAACGGCATCTCCCAATCGACCGCAAAGTAAGTGGCCAGGAGATCAAAGGTGCCACTGGTGCATGCACGATCCCCACCGTCACCGGAGTACCTTTTGCAGTCCGAGGGATCACGGTTTTGTTTTTCACCCCCCCCGAAGGGCTGGAAAGTACACTGGTGCTAAACGGGGCTCCAGGGACACAATCAAGAACTCGAACAGAGGACTAGGCAGGGCAGTGACCAGAGGAGTGCAAGAGCTGCAGTTGGAGTAGGGCCCACACTGTTAGAGGGCCCACTGCCTCAGAGGTCAGCATTAAGAAAACCTTTTGTCACAGACAAACTTGCAAATTTCATTTGAAACTGGGTCTCTAAGCAGTGGTGTCACTAGATTCCAACTCCAGTTTCACATGGTTATTTTGGGGGGGGGGTACAGAACAAAGAAGCAATAGGGCCCACTATTTGAAACATCTAATTTTGGTGATGGTGTCCCCAGGAGGAGCAGGAAGAAATTACACTGTTCAGTTCTTTGATCATGGTGTCAGCAAGGGTGGGGAGAGCATGGACAAACTGTATGTTCAGCAGGACAGATACAAAAAAACTCACTCAACAAAAATTTCATATGCATGAATGGTATTTTTACATTTACTGGTGGGGAGGTGGGCCCCACAAAATATTTTGCAGGGAGGCCCTTACAGTTGTCAGCACAGCCCTGGGACTAGGGGACCAAAAAAATTGCCGGCTGTTCCTGGAGGTGCCAAATGGAGAGCAGAAACAGTAGCTACAGGGCTGCAGGTAAGCCCCCGTTTTGGCAGGGGTGGGTGGGTTACACTATTATTACACAATGAACAGCAACTAGGGAACAAATAATCACAATATGCATACTACTTTATAACAATGGCATTTAGGCATATTCTTGGCAAATACAGCAGGGAATATGATATAGACAGCTTGTAAAATCTCCATACATAGGGCACAGTAGTTGAAGGGACATTATAAACTGGCAAGAAAAATTCCTGGGCTCTAATTAGTCAGTGCTGACCTTCAGCAGTGATGTTATCTCATCACAACATCACGTCTATTCAAAAAGTAACTAAAAATATATTTTGACCTTTCTTCTTTCTTTTTTTTTTTTTTATTTATAAGCAAGTCATTTTATGATGCAGTAATGCACTCCAGGACTCCAGGGTGTGTGTCGCTGGGATAACTTCAGTTCTTGGGTGTTGGACCCACTTGGCCTGCAGTGTCGTGCCCACCATCTGAGGCATAATGTTATTGCAGCATGACACGTGCTCTGTCGTGCATTATTGTGTATGCTCCTCAAATGGGCTTACATTTAGAAGTTTCGGTCCTGGTTGCGGCGCGGTTTTGTATTGGTGCTGGGGGGAGGAGTTCGCACCTTGTGGTTCCATTTTGCTGTTTTCGGCTCTGGCCACTGGATCCTGGTTACTTGGCCTGTGGCAGAGAGGCTGAGTGCCGTGGATGCTGTTCTGTGCCTCTGGATGCATTTTCCAGGGGCTTGGGGAGCCGTGGAAGAAACAAAAATATATTGTAAATAATTTAGGGCAGACTACGCTCTGTGCATACGTGGCCACCGTGTAGGAAATTTTAAAGAAGCAGCTTCTACAGCAGTATGGGGAGTAGTTTCAGCACCAGCTGGTGCATTAGGGGCACAATTGTACATAGTTGTTTTGGGACTATAATACCAAGTGGCACTGGGGGCAAAGTGAGTTTTGACACCTTGAAGTTGGTCAGGATTAGACCTCGAGTTGGCCGGGGAGTTTTGGTGCCAGTTTGGGAGAGAATGAAAGGGGCTGTTTGGTGCCTTACAGGGGGGGGGGGGGGAAGATCCAAGGAGGAAGACGTGGAGAGAGGTCTGAGTGGGGCCAGTTGCCTGCTTGGCCATATTGCCCGTGGTTTGCTTGTTTTTGTGTGGTGGCAGTACAGTGTTGGCTCAGAGGATGTGGCTGTGGCTGTATTGTTTTGTGTCCCTCTTCAGGGGGGCCTGGGATCCAGTGAGAGAGTAGAGCAGCTAGCATGAGCCTAGAAGGAGGGAAGGACTGTGAGGCTACCTGTACCAGGGGGTGACCTATATTTGTGAGCCAAGAAGACCACTGCTGAGTGGGACCCCTTCTAAGGAATCTGTGAACAGGAGAGAGCAGAGGGAGGGGTTTGCTTTCAGGCACCAGAGAAGGAGATGAGAGAAGAAGAAAATGGCACCTGAGAGGTAAGGGGATCCAGAGATTTGGGCAAAACCCCTGGTCCTAGAGACCGTAGATGTGTGCATCCAGTGATGAAAGTGAACAGGAACACACAGGAACTCGGTTCCTGTACCTTTTTTTGCAGCAGGAACAGAGTTCCTGTACTTCTTCCCACTGACAGTGGGACTGAAATTCTTAAACCAGCAACATAATGATAGTTTCTGAGCCTGTGACCTGAAATCAGGGTTTCCATAACAATATTTGACTTGTACAACAATGCTATTTTTCAAGAAATACTTCAGTACCTCTAACTGAATCTACTAGTGTCGAAACAGATAGAAGTGTCTTGACACAGCCATCCTTCAGATTGAGGATCTTCATTCTGTGTAACCCCCCTACAAATGGGGGTTCCCAAAAAGTCTTCCTTGCGCTTGCCTAAATACTCACTGCCAGGCTGGTGTCCTGCATTTTAGCAGTTTAAATGTGATTGCCAGAGAGTGCCTGTATAGCCTCTGTGTACTGTCTCTTTAAGAGCTCCCTAGACTGCAGTCATAAGTACTCTGAGAGGGAGCTCTGTTGAAAGATGTAACTATTTGCTGAAAATTATTTAGAGTGATAATGATAATGTAGTTTGTCTAACCTGCCTTCTTTGCAGCAAGGACTGTTTTAGTTATCCCCACCATTTGGCCCGGGACTGCAAATTGGACCAATCAAGTACTGGTGGGACCTAAAATGGAGCCGGACTACAGGAGTTGTCTGGAGTCAAAATCTGTAGGAACTGTAGTTTTGGGCTTTTGGCGTCTTTTTTGCAACTGAAGGGGGAGCTCTTGCTTTGACTGACAGCCGAATCAGCCAACTGAACCGTTTGGATCTGAGGGAAATCCCCAAGTTGCCTGCTGTTTAAGGCAGATCTAAGTTGGGAGCTGAAGAGGCACACAGCTTGAGACAGTCAAGCAGCAATCCTGAGTGGATTCATATGGGAGAACTGTGAAAGGGCTGAGTTTTGGCCTGCATGTCTGCCTGCTGCCCCTGAGAGGGAGAGAAGGGAATTGTTTTGGATTAAATTCGAGTTTGTGAGAACAAAGTAAGTCACAGACTTTTACCAGGCTCATACCTGAAGAAGACCGAAGATTTTGCTGAATGTGATCGGCCTGTCAGGATTTCCAGCTACTTTTAAATCCCCGGTTTGTGTAGAGACTGCAATCATGACCGGAGAGCAGTTTGCCTGGTACAGTAGAACTTCCTTACATGTAAATGTGCTGTGAGTTATTAGTGGGTTGTGATTTGGTTCCCCACTGTGTGAACTGTGTTCTGCTTGCTGGAAGCTGTATCCAGCCCAAAATGGACTGCATCCACATCTGTCTCCATTTGGCCTGGGCCTTGCCACACTGGCCCAGCCAGACTACCCCCTGCACAGAGAAAGCCATTGACGAGAGACCTGCCTGGGGATTAGCCCCCTGCTCCACGCTCGAACAGGAACGATGCCTTGGCGAATCGTGTGGGCCCTGCTTCTCCTGGCACTCCAGATCAACCATCTGCAGTCTCAATTTTCATCTAGCCTGTGTCCAGTCTTGGGTATCGTGAGTAATCATCAGGGTAGCTCCCTGCAACAACAGCCTAATCTAAAAGTGTGTCATCTGATTGTCTTGTTGTTTCCTTTTCACAAACAGAGCCCTCCGGCTCCAGATTACAATTAGTGTGTGTGGTGCGTGTTGTTTTCTTCCATCACAGGGCCCCAACCATCTGCAATGTTCCTGGCTAGCCCACCTTTCTCCATCTGGGTACCCAGAGTGAGTGACTGGTTATAGACCCTGAAGTGCATGCATAACTGTTTGAATGACAGAGTCTTTAAGCAAATTAACCTGATTATGGCTCTCCCGTGTTTAAGTCCCTTAAATAAATCAGATCTAGCTCTTTTTTGCATTTACCCTGACTGTGGTTTCAGTTTGTGCAAGAGTACTGTACTGCTGTTATTTGCTGTGTGCTGTGTATAACTTTGTTTTACTGGGGGTCCCCAGGGCCGAGCCAGAGGAAAGCCCTGGTGGTTAGTGCAAACAGTGTGGGTACTTGTGTGGTGTATCGGGGTATTGTGAAAGTGATTATTGTGTATTGTTCTGGCCATTAGTAAGGAAACGGGGTTTACAGTGTCCCAGGGGGCTGTGCCCAGGTTAGCTTGACCATTACCAACCTTGACCTCTGGGTGGAGGCACCCATTTCAGAACTCAGGCCTCTTAACCTGCTATTAGCCAAGCAGGCAGGGGTAGTAGCCCTTGGGATAGCGCCACCTAGGGATTACATTCTGTATCTCATATTTGCCGATGCCTGAGTTAATGTACTTCTTGTCTACCACTTGCACCACAGTGTGCATCAGTTATGGAGGGACTGTGAGCGGGGGTCTGTTTGGAGCCAGGGGGTTCAGAGGCACCTTCCCTGGTCCCATGGTGACCCCAGGCTTAGAGACTATCCCAATTTCTGGTTGGAGGGAACTGTTGCTGTTTGATTGATGGCCTGATTCGGCTGCAAAGTTAAGCTGCCTGCATTTTGGGCTGTTGGCTGTCTAGCCTGCAAGGTAGCTTCCATGACTTAGCTACTGAAGAGACACTCATGGTCCTGAGCACCACTGAGCTTCAAATGTGACCTTTTTGGTCCAGAGCAACCTGTTTGTGCGTTTCTGCTCCATGCAGTGACTGTTCTTGTTTTTATTAACTGTTCATTAAATGGGATCCCCTGTTCCTGCAGTTTTGGTGTTTGCCTCATTTGTTTTGGATGAACGGTTTGCTGCTTACAAGGACTGTGCCTCCACAGTGCAGGCCGTAGTGTATTCCAGGGTGTGAAGCTGGCGGAACAGAGGACCAGCAGAGAAGATGTTGAGAGGCTTGCCTGGTGAAGATTGTCTACAAAGGCCTCCAGAGGCGAAGATGGCAAGACCAGGCAGGTGAAGACCAGCAGTCTCCATATCTCCAGTAGACCAGCTCTGCACCCAGAGATCCGTGGGCACTCCAGTTTCATCAGGTTTGGTAAGCCAGGCCATCTATGTGCATGGACTCTTTATGCTGTATAGTGCCTCCCTTCCTTGGACTTTCACCGTCATACCCCTGGATGCAGGGAGGGGGGCTTATAATTGCTTAAATTGCACATTATCATATCACAGTATTACCGCTCTCATTTAGTGGGATCTTAGGGGTGGCCACAGGCATGCCTGTCTGTGCTCTATTGATGTTTTTGTGTGGGCTCCCTTTGGACATACATAGTATGGAATTTGCACCTGCACCAGCGATTATATTACTGAAGCCCTAGTCTCTTCAATATGGCTGTTAAAAATGAGACAGTAGCTCTTCTTTAAGCATGTTTTTTCCTGTAAGTTCAATGGACTTCTAGCGTTATCTGCCGGGATTCCCAAGTATGTCACCATGCTGATGGTATTTAATCCAGAGGTCATCTCCTCCTTCTTTCCCAATCAACATTTGTTTGACAGCATTTTGACTTTATGTGATGTGGAGCCCCCTACCAGTCTTCATAATTCTTGGAGAATTTCAATGCCACCTGGATGATTGGCAGAGTTGGCGAGAGGAGGGTATGTGACAATCACCATTCTCATTTCCACCACAGTGCTAGTTTCTTTGGTTTGGAGAAATGGGGAATGGATGGGTTGGGAAAGAGGAGGTGTCATTGTCTTTTTTTGGGATGGGGCTGATGCAGTACTGTTTGGTGTTGCTGAGCAGGTGAGGGAAGGGAGGTTTTATTGATAATTTTTCCAGTGATGGGGTAGGTAAGTGGGATTAAATATTGCTGAGTGGGTGGGGGGAGGAAAGTTCATCATGATACTGGTTAGGGCTGGGGGAGGAGGAGGATGAAAGAAGGTGCTAAGAGAGGATGGGGATTGGAACTTACCTTTTTAAGACTTTTGAGGCATTTTTTTTAAAGAAACTTCTGCTGAAAATTGTTGGGGAAGTTCACGTGTAGTGCAAAGGCTGGATATTTACTAACAATTCATCAGCAAAGTAAAAGTTCACAAACCTCCTAGCAGCAATTCTTTCCCCTATTGGACTGTTGGAGTTCTTTCTCAGGCTCTCCAGGCTAGAGATGTGCACAACCGGTTCTAATTTAAAAAAAGTCACTCCAAACTTGGGTGGCTTGGCAGGAAATGAGTCTGAGCTGAACCTTCCCAATTTGGCCCAGAAATGACTCAGTGCTTTTATTTTATTTGTTTTTTTCTGTTTTACATCCCCTTGCTCTGGCCATACCCCCTTCCAGTCTTACTTCCCCAGACCCATCACCTGGTTTCTCTCAGGCTTATCTCTACTCATGGCTTGCCGCTGTGGCAAAGGCAGCAGGGCTCCCCAATTCCTACTGTAATCCAGGATCCAGCTTGGAGGAGGGCCATGTCACTGGTGTGGGGCTTGCAGAAGACTCTTCTGCTTCTGGATGGAGATTTATTGCTTTTTTATGAACCTACCCTCAGGAACCTGGTGATTGTGGTAATTATGTATCTTTGTGCTCATGCCATTGCCCTCCCTATCACCTACCTTCTCAACCTCTCTTTCTCCTTATCCTGTGTCACTAATTCTTGGAAGTTGGCTATTGTCATTCCCCTTCCTAAAGGGGGTGACATCACTTCCCTTTGTAACTTCCATCCAGTCTCTCTCCTACCCACTCGGGCTAAACTCCAGGAGCATGTTGTTTTCTCCCAACTTTCCCCTTTTCTTGACACAACCTCCTTCTTTATTCCTTTCTAGTCTGACTGTAGTAAGTCCTACTGTACCTCTACCTCTTCCATCTGGCTCACTGATACTGTCCTGTCTGGCATGGATCAGAGCCTTGTCACCTCCACCATCTTTTCTGGCTTAGCCAAAGTTTTCGACACTGTTGCCCATCCCATTGTCCTGCACAAATTTAAGGCAGCTGGTCTCTGCCTCCTCAAGTTGAGTGGTTCTACTCCTACCTTCAGGGCAAGTCGCAAGTTGTCTGTATTGGAGACCTCCCACTCCCAGTCAACTCAGATGTCCGCTGAGAGTCTGTCCTTGACCCAAGTATTTTCTCCATTTTTTAAATGACTTCCCAACTGCCTGTTCCTATATGTCCATTCATATGTATGAAGATGATACAGTGCTCTTTTTACCCCGTCTCCTCTGCCCCGACCTCATGAAATAGCTCCAACTGGACTTTAACAACAGCCAGCACTGGTTCCAAGAAAATCAGTTATCCATCGATGCAAAGAAAATGGTCTGTATGATTTTTGGCACCAGGCAGAGACTTGCTGGAGTCTCCCTATTTCTTTTCTTTCATACCTTTCATGATGTAGTGATTTAAGATGTCTCCTCCTTCAAATACCTTGGGGTCTGGCTGGATCGCCACCTAGATTGCTCTGTTCATGTGGATTCAATCCACAATAAGTTCCTCCCCAGACTTGGAGCACTTTACAGGAATAAGAGAAGCATCCCACTTCCTGTACACAGAGAAATCTTCACTAAGATGAGTCTCCCCATTTCTGACTATGGAGACATTGTTTACAGTACTGCAGCAAAGTCCACCTTAGCTAGACTGGACCCCCATCACTCCTTCTGTCTATTTGCCCTTAATAAACCGCTATATACCTTTGTTGCCATCCCATCTCAATGCCAGGTGCCTTACCCACTGTGCTTCCTTTATCTCCAAATTTTGGTTTGGCTCTCTCCCCTCATATCTTGCTTCTTTCCTCTTTCCCCGCTTCTACCTTTCACTCTCTTTGCAATGCTTGCTTTCATTCTCTTGCTCTTCCATCAATGAAATCTACTGCTGGCAAAGCGGCCTTCTTGTTCCGCTTCTTTTAACTGTGGGGCTCTCTCCCTTCTTCCATTTACTCTATTCCTTCCCTTCTCACTCTGAAATCTCTCCTCTCTGAATTCTCTGTTCACTCCTGCAATTGCTTCTGATACTGGTTTGGACTGACCTAGCATCTCTCCCCCAGCCATCAGTCACAACTCCCTGTTCCTCATGCTATTGTTTTGTTGCTCACTGTTTAATGTTCGTTTGCTTGCTCTGCAATTTACTGTATGCCAATTTTATTCATGAAGCAGTTTCTTGTAATTTGTTTATTTTGTTATACTTATTTCCATGGTATTGTATTGTTTTTGTACATTATACTTTGTATTTGTTCTGTTCTCTACTCTCCCCCCTCCCCCAGGACACATCTGGAAACAAGCTAATACCAGCTCAGTATGCCTTGTCTGGTAAAACGTTTGAAATCAATCAGTCAGTCACTCAATCTATTAATCAATCAGTCAAGCAATAACTAAATAAATATGTGCACACAAATAAGCATGTGTAGCAGGGCACCAGACTGCACCCCCCCAATAGCTGTTCCAGATGCATTGCCCTGTGTGGTCACCCAAATGGCTGTATAGCAGTGGAGACTGCTGCCTTACCCCCCCCCCCCGAGGAGGAGCGCATCTTCTGGGCTGCTCTATCCACCTCCCCTGGTTAGCCTCTGATGACCAGGCATGTTTTGAACCCAGGTCATTGGTGTCGGGAATGGTAACTCTACTGCTGTGTTGAGGGGACAGCCTGAGCCTTTTTTTCAGATACAAAAATACCTGTTTCTTTTTACTTTCCTTATCCTGCCCACCTTCCTGTACCTTTTGGGGCAAAAGCCCCAGACATCCCCTTTAGAAAGACTGATAGTGGTTTTATTTTAAGAGAACAATTTCTCTCTCTCTGGTTATGTGCCATGCTGCTTCACTGAATTTACAGACAAATCCCTTTGTGTATGTGCATACTTGCAATCAGAGCAAACTTTTTTCATGCACATTGAAATAAATATCTATCAACTGCATGACTTGTGTAGTAACAAAAATAATACATAAGTTAGGTCATGACTCTGATCATTTTTATCCAGTGCTTCATGAAATTGAACAGACAGTGCTACATTTAATGCTCGTTTGTTTTATTTTTAACTGGATAATAGGCGCACTGGCACCAAGATGCCTTTTTCAGACACACCTCGGATACTAAAATGTACAATATATAATATCAAAGAAATATTACAAAATATAAAATGTAAAAGACACACAAAAAACTGTAAAACAAAATAAGTATTGCACAAAACCTGAGAAGATGTTTCATTTTTGTAAGAGGTTGTGATGGTGTCCCAAAATGAAGTGGCATGGTAACTGAAAGAATATTACACCATACCAGTATGCATGAATGGAATTTTTAATAGATAGTCTGCTGATAAGCTAGAAGATGGGTTATTAACCAAACCTACAATGCTTGGTGAGACATTTAGGTGTTTTCTTATGCTAAATCGTGAACACAAAATTGGCTAACGTTACCGGAGCTGACATACACAACAGAGCTGCTAGAGCTCTCACTTCATGGCCGTCACCACTTTGCATGCTGCAGCTATTTTATGGAACAGCCAGAGCATGCTTTTTGAAACAGAAGGACTTACAAAACTGAAGGTATCTTCATTATATGAATGCAGTTTTAGTATTTATGTAAACAACAGCCTCTGTTTTACAGCAATGGGAAGTCACTTTTGCTGAGTCAATATTCTAGATGGGTGTGTGATGTTAGGTATCATTTACTAACACTGTAACAAGGACTTCAACAAATGCTATAATAACAGGAGATAGGCATCATTTAAAATCATTGTCTTACTTGTAGATTTACAGAACAAAGCATCAGAGTTCCCATTTTAAAGATCCTCACTCTTTGGGGAGAAAACAAGGATTGCACGAAAAAGGTTGGTACTAGCAAAATAACTATGACAAGCATTTGTCAGTACTGAATGTTTGCTTGCTTATATTTGCTATGTAGCTGTTGAGCATAGTTGGCACACACTGTCACCCTGAAAGCCTCCCACACATGCCCTCTCACGACAGAGCCCTGCACAGATACTGTACCCCCACGAGCCCCACTGATACAGGGACCACCTATGGGGTTGTGGTGATGATGAGCCAAACAGAGTGAGTGTGTATGTGGGATAGGGAACAGGTTGTAACCAGTCTGTGTGTGGTTGGTGGGGTGAGAGCGAAGAAAGAGAACAGAGTGAAAGTTTCCCATTGCTCTTCTCCCCCCTACCCCTCACACCAACCACCAAGCAGAGTCAATCTGGTCACAAACTATAACACAGACACACACACACACACACACACACACACACACACACACACACTCTGTCTCATAATCACAATCCGCCCCACCTCCCAAACAAAAGTCAGTATCACTCCACTCTCTATTTGGCATTTATTGGTACGAGTGAGACAGTCTCCCCTCCACCACCATATAATCACTCTGGGGCATCATTGTGCCTCCCACCATCTCCTCCTCCTCTACCCCCCCCAAAAAAAACTCACCCTGCTTATTTCTTGTGCACCTTTCCCACTCTTTGTGGCCCCCTGTCATTTGGAGCTGTTACCAGTCCGATACAAGCATTTGTCAGTGCCAAACATGTTTGCTTGCATGCTGTGACACATGAATTATACAAATGAGGTGGCCATGATTGGGAAATGAAGAGGATCACACATAACATTGTTTTCTTAGATTGTGACCATGAATTGTGAAGACATTGCAGTTTGAGGTGGGGGCAGTGAGGGAGATCTCTCCTCTTTTGAATCCAGTTTGACTGCCATCAGTATGGATCACCTAATACTTCTTAATTTGGGGTATGGACAGAGACTGGGGAGTTCTGATACTGGGGACAGTGGGGTTTGGGGCAAGGGA
Organism: Neoceratodus forsteri; assembly: GCA_016271365.2. Taxonomy (NCBI): domain Eukaryota; kingdom Metazoa; phylum Chordata; order Ceratodontiformes; family Ceratodontidae; genus Neoceratodus; species Neoceratodus forsteri. The sequence goes on from CM028131.1 coordinate 1,309,337,679, forward strand.
GTGAGGGAACTCCCTCCTCTTTTGGATCCAGTTTGACTGCCAGCAGTACATATAGCCTGATGCACCTCAGTGTGGAGTATGGACAGAGACTGACTAGTTTCAATACTTGTGGTGGGGTTTGGAGCTTGTCTTGTAGATCAGTAGATTTTGATCAAGTATGGGTCAATCAACCTCAGTGTGGGGTAGGGACTGATACTGATGGAGTCCAATACTGTGGACAGTGGGACTGGATGTAGATAATGATTGAGAGTGCTCCTCTCATACATCCCTGAGTTAATTTGGCAAACCAGCAGGCTGAATGGACTGAGCTATCTCAGTGACCCACTCACAAAGAGACTGAAACTGTTTTTTGTTGACAAGAATAACCTTTGAGACATGTAATCCTGTCTTGAATGTGCAGATGGGTTCTTGGGCAGGGAGTCATTAAGAGACAAAATTTGACCAACATAGTAAAGGAAGCCACATGGATCAAACCTACAGTATTTTGGGGAAGCTGAAACAGTTTGAATGCTTTATCTACTTAAGAAGCTTTTTGTTAGATTGAAATTGTTTGTACCAAAAACTATGGAGATTTGGACATTGTAAGGGATGTGCATCTTCTCCAGGAAATGAACATTTGTTCCCTGCCAGTAGGAACCGGAGTAGTACTGGTGGTGGTGTGCAAAAACCGTTTCCATTAGTTCAGCAGAAGATCTATAACTATAGCAAAAGCAAAGACATTCAGTTAGTGTGGCCCAAAGCTCGGTCCCATTCTTGCATCCTGGCAAAAATGGCTTCAACCCCTGCTGGGACCTGGACATACAGCACTGTGGGTCCCTCTTATTACTCAAGGATACCAGACATTGAATATTACAGAAATAACAAAGCACTATTTTACAGTGTTCTACTGTGTATCATGGCTTCTATCTCTGATGAGGTGTCCTACTGGACATATGGAGCATCAGTGCTCTAGAGACAGACATTGGGTATGGACTGGTTTGCTACTGCAGCTGACTCACTTCATTTTCAGTGCACACGGTACTAGGTGTGACAGGTACCTCATGGTCCCTAAACCGAGCAACAACCATTCCCGCTTGATATGCCCGAGTAGTACTAGTTCGCCATTGCATAGAGTTCTGTTATCATGACGCACAGTTACTTGCGGATGTGACAGATTGCTCTAAAGTGATGTGAGAAGGTAGCAGTGCTTGTGGCTACACCTGTGAGGTTGGGGAGAGCATGATGGGATTGGACAGAGTGTGGTAGGGTTGGGCACAGGGTAGTGGCTCTTGCTCCTAACAACCAGGGTGTCCAGCAGAAACTGAAAGTAATAAAAAGAAACTGCATCATGGTGAAAAGTTTTCTAGTACATCATTTGACCCTGTAAAATATTTGTTGTGTGCCATTTGCTGGTGCCATCTGCGAGATCTGGTGGAGCTGGAATGCTGGCATAGGTTCTGTAAGTGCTGTATAGATGGGCTTGGGGAAGGAAAAAGGACCCCTTCTGTGATGGGTGTGGAGAGGAGTTTCCAAACAGGGAGTGCACAGTGTTGTGAAGAAAGGAGAGCTGTGTCATGAGACAGAAAGCTCAGAACATAAACCTGCCCATCTCGGGGAGGACAAATCTACAATGAGATTCTACACCAAGACCACCAGAATCATTAACAGCCTGTGAGAGGGAGATAATAGCCCTGCCATGTAACATCATCTGAAACATCATCACAGCAAAGTGACCAAACAGCAACTTGAAGGTAATTATAGCCCCAGGATGAAACCTGACTTAGAAATATGGCAGTACTAGGCCAGTCAGCCCACATCAGAGGGCAACTGAGGGATAGAAATCTTCTGGTACCAATGACAGGTTTTGTGACACTGAGAAACAGCCCCAGCCCTTCTGTCCTGACATTGCAGTGAGGTTCACAGTGATGGAAACTGGGTCAGATATATTACTGTATGGGTCAAATCAATATCTGCCGAGGGACAGTTGAGGGCCTGGAAGTGTCCAGCTATGATACTGGGGACAGTGGTGTTTGGGACAGGGAAAGCTAGGAAAAGATACCATTTAGTGCTTCCCTGGCTCAAATAATCCATCTCCATGACCTGTTTGGAGAGAGAGAGACTGACTGAGTCTGGAGTTGGGGAGAGTATGGTTTGAAATGAGGACAGTGAGGGAGAGAACTGCTCTTGTGCATCCCTGAGTTCCGATGCCAGCAGTATGGAACCATGAGTCTACCTCAGTGTAGGGTATGAATCAAGAGTGATAGGGTCTGATACTAGAGACAGCGGGGTTTGGGATGGGGCAGTGCGGTAGAGTGCTCTTCTTGTGTGCTCCTGATTTTGGATGCCAGCAATATGGACTGAATAATCCAGCACAGTGACCCATTCGGAGAGAGAGACCATCAGAGTGTCCAGTATTGGGGATAACTGAGTCTGGGGTGGGTACAAGGGGGAACAGTGCTTGTTTATTCCAGTATGATCTCCAGCAGTACAGTTCAATCAGCAGATCTATCTCAGTGACCCAACTGGAGAGAGCTCGATAGTTTTCACCTACAAGGCCAAACTTGCAAACAAGTTTTTATTTGGGGGAAGCGGTGGGTAACCAAACATTGTCTTGTACAGACAGTAAAGGAGGATCCAGAATCAAACCAGGCTTGGGGAACATGAAATTATGGCTCAAAGTGAGACTGTTAGAGAAGTCTGTTGTCAGTGGGAAGTCATCTGAAGCTGACAGGAATAGGGTTTTGAACACTGCAATTGATAGGGCTCTGGTAAAGACATCATTGAGCCTCCCTTCCAGAGTTCAGGGTGGAAATGCAGGACTTCAGTGAAGAAAACAATGTGCCTCCCCACTGAAGTACCATGGTTGAAATATGGGGCTCTGAATGACATGGGGAGTGGGCAGGTTTACCCATGTGGATGCCACAGTCAGCCATCTGCCCTGCTCGCTGCTCGCTGCTGCTGCCAGGACTGATTGAGCAACTTGCCCAAAGAATTTCCTCGTTGCTGCTACGCACCAGCAAGAATAGTGGTTCCATTTGGTGTTCTTTTTTTGTATTAGTGCACGCTGACCTGCATGCTCCTGTAGAACAGATGGAGCGACAATGGGCTGCTGCCGAGATCAGTGACTCTGTTTGGTTTCTTTTGTATTATCACACACTGAACCATGTGTTGCTGGAGAGATTATGAGGTGTTAGTAACCTGGAAGCCATTATAAAGTGAGCCAGGAGGGAAGTGGTTTGGAGTCGATCGGAGGAGACACCACCATGATGGGGTGGGGGTTGGTGGTAGCTGTGGACTGACCGGACCAACTCAGCATGATGGGAATTGGTGTAGAGGAGCTGCGCTATTTACAGAGAGGTGAGAGATAGGTGCTACCAGGAAGGGGGAAACCATTATTATTTATTTTCTGTATATATTGTAATTAATCTTGTATGCATTGTAATTATCTATGTTTTCATGTTACTATTGTTTTATGTTTTGTATATTCTGCAAGTGCATTCTTGTATTCCTTGTACCTCCCCCCCCGCCGATCACACCTGGAAATGAGCCTCGGCTCAGTGTGCCTTTCCCAGTTATCAAATTTTAAATAAATAAATAATTGCTCACTGAGAGTCGATGACCTGAGCAGAAACCAGACGCCGATCCTCCTTCCTCACAACCCCATACCCCTGATCAGCCGATGAAGCTTTGCCCTGCCTAAGCTTGAGGCATTAGCCATAGGGAACAATCATATAATAAAACTGCCGCCAGCTTTGAGGCACCCAACTGATGAATGTTTTTTTTTGGGAGGGGGAAGCTTCACATGATGCTGAGCCTGGCTGACATATAAAAGGCTACACACTGTGAGATGGTTGTGGACAGGTTCCATATTAATTGCAAAATTGATTGGTTCCTACTACAGTTGAGGTTCTCAACTTTTGGTTAGTATCCCATGGAAACAACAAAAATCACTCCAGTTTGAATTAACAGGAAAGGGAAAGGGAACCCAATTTGCAGTAGGATATTTACACATCAGACTCATTGATACTACTTGTCTGGGTTCCTTCAATTTACGGAGACTGGAGTAGGCGTGGACAAGACAGTGGGGTAGGAGCTGTGACTTGTATTACTCTCTGTTATCTGATAGCCCTCCATAACCCCCTTTTCCAGGAAAGAAACACACTGACACGTCTTAGAGAAAATGGCTGCAGCCATGTGTTTATTGAATAACAATTGGATTAACAGCAGCGAGCGCATCCAGGAGGATCAACTACCCCATGGTAGTACTGGACCAAGGCTGTACAGCTGCCCCCCATCAGGTGCCATTTTCCTTGCAGTATAGATATACCTGCTGCAGATGGACCGTGACCCCTCTCCCAGGTCCGGGGGTTCAGGTCTGCCTCCATGCCAACCAGAGGGTGTCACGAGCTCTTCAGAAGAACTCAGCTCATTACCGCCCCTTACCACTATGCCATCACTTACTGATCCTCCTGAGACACCACAGGACAGACAATGTCCGACCCCCCAAGCCACCTGCTCACCGCTTCCTCCAAGACTTTCTCCAGTGCTCCTAGCCACCACTGTAATGCCTGCTTGGTCAAGTGAACCATCCCAGCTACCATGATTTGACCAGTGGCCTGAATCTAACTATGTTTCACCATGGTCCTCCAAGCTGACTGCATTACTGCCTGAGAGGGGCCACCCTTCCCCGTTCGGCCAGCTGGACCTCTGGATCAGCTGGGACCAGATGAGGATGGTCTGTGGCCACCCGTACCTAATGATTCGAAAGTCCTTCTTCATGGCCAGCAGCAAATCCACCGTCTTCTGACTTCCCAAGTCATCCCCTCCAAGGTGCACCACCAATATCTCCGAGATAGGCTGGGTCCACTCCTCCATTCTTAGTAGGGGGATCAAATCGTCCCAGCTCATCCACTCAGACCCCAGCCATCTAATCTGGTTAATCAAAAGACACTTGCTATTGAGCAGCCTCTCTGCCCTGGCCGCCACTGTTGCTGCAGTTTGTTGTATGAAGGCATTGCCACAAATTCAAATTGAACACTGATTCCGGGGGACCCTGGAAGAAATAGAAAGCCGTTATTGCAGATGTGGGCACACATACCTCAAGAATGCCTGGGACCTCTAACGCCCCAGTGCCTGTATTTGCCAATCTGCTCACTCCAAGCTCCCAGTATTTGTGGCTGCCCCAATTCTGAAAGAGTGCGTACCAAACTCCTTAAGATTTCAGCCCCACCTCCTGCTCTACTTTGGTTAGAACTGCTCTAAACTGGTAGGCCGTAATGGGCCTGCCATCCTCATGTTGGAAGAATGACCCAACTTTCTTTGGGTTTGCAGCTATGTAAGCCTTCACTCTGTCCTGAATCCTCCAGGGCATCCCCGGCGGAGCCTTAACCAGGTACCAGCAGCCTTTCTGCCCCTGACTGGTTTTGCTCCTGTGAAGTCCTACCCATGCACCCTCCTCAGTCGGAATGATGTCCCTTAGCCCCAACCTGATGGCCTTTGAAAACTGGTTGGGCTGCATTAGCTCCGACAACCCTGAAGGCCCCACAAAAGGCCAACAGGAACATGGTGTCAAACAACCACGCCTCGAAAGGGGACCAGCAAACTATGGGGAGAGCCCTCCATATTCTCTCTAGGATCGCTGGGGTGATGGGTCGCCTCGTGCCTTGCCGAGAAGACAATGGTTTCTCCCACCCTTCCAGCATCTTCTGCACCCTGAAAACCTTTGTGCTGTTGGTAATCCCCATGGCCCTGGAGAATCAAGACAGGTCAGCAAGTCACCTCCTCACCACCCCTGGCATGTCCCCATTTTGTCTAGACAGCATAATGCACATGCACAGCTGCTCGACTGGAATAGTCCAGTCCTCTGGGCTACGCTGCTGCGCGCACACCCCCGATAGTGTTCTACCCTTTGGAGTATACTTCCTTGTCTTGGTGCAATGGAATTACCAATGCATTTCCAAGTTGAGATGTCTCTACCCACCATAAGAAGGGAGGTACATTCATGGCTGGTGCTCTACTGCTGGAGCCAGGTTACAAAAACTTTGTCACTGTGAACGAGATAAAGCATCAGCACTTTAATTGTCAACCCCTGGCACAATTATGGCCTTAAATGTGACGTGCAGCAGCAGACATTGTTTTAACCCTAAGATGCGTATCAAGGCCCCCAAGCAGGCACTAACCCGATGAGTGCTACCCCATGGGCGGGCATAGCCCTCCCTCACTGCCTCTCCTTCCCCAGTTTCTCCCAGACCAACTGTGGATGCACTCACATGGACTTCTGGCTTCTGGCTTCCCCTTGGGCCATTGTATTGGCTCCTGAAACCCCATCGAAACCCCCCCCAGCAGGTTGGTGGCATAACTGTCCAGGTACTGACTAATCCACAGGCTACTCCTGCCTCCCCTTTCTGGGGTGGTCAGGCTTGGTCTCTTGTGACTTTCACAGCTTCCTGTTCATTCTCATAAAGACTCCTCTTGGGGAGTGACGGGAAGTGCACTGAATGAAGGGGTGTTGCAGTCCGCAGACCAGGCAGATGTGCCAAAAACAGCATGACACCTGATTGCACTTTGATTGATTAAAAGCATAACACGCTTGTGTTGTGGCTGTCCCCCCCCCGCCTTCTGTGGCAGGGTCAGACGCAGAGGTAAACCACTGTCCATGTGGACAACTACCTCCCCGTGCATGACGTCCACCAGGAGGGTCATATCCACTGTACCTCACCCCAGTGTGCTGTCCTCCTGACATCTTCTCCTGAACTTCTCATCATACTCTAGCCATGCCATGCCCCCCTTTCTCCGATGCATGAGGTGATCCTATTCTGGTAGGTGAACAGCCCTAGCCCTTGGTCCTTCTTAGCCTGCAGGATAGTGCCCGCAAAGATGGGAAAGGCCGCTATCTAGTTTTCAAAGGTGCGAGGCACCTTTGGAGGTTTTCTGTCAGAGTCCTCGCCCTTCTCCTTCTTTTTGTCTTCCCTCTCCATTGGCCTGTTCAACAATGAGAACATGTCCACGTGCTCCCTGTTCCTAATTTGCTGTCTAAGCTTCTCAGTGAGATGGGAAACCAACTGCTTATCTATTCCCGCATCGGTAGAGACTGGACCTGGAGCATCTGCTGGCCCTGTGGCCTTCGCCTGTCCACCTGCCTTCTCCACAACTGTTGCCATCAGAATAAGCAGCTTGTCAAATTTAGGTCCCAACCCTGCTGGGTCACTGGCCAACCTCTGGGATGCCCCCCCCCCATGGTACACTCATCCCCAGAGACAGCCTGGTGCCTGAGAGGCGCAACTTTGACCGGCCCAGCCAACACCCCCCTTTCTCCTTCTTTGGGCCCCCCTTGGTCATGCTCCCCATTCCCTAGGGATGCGTCGAGCACCTGGCATGCATCACTGTCGCTCATGTGTCTAAATTTTGTTTTTAATGAGACTGATGCCCTTGTAAGTTTATGGGTTTGGTGTGCTCTGCTTTTTAAGTAACATTGTTGTGTTCTTTTTCGGAGCATTGAAGCACCATATTCCGTGTGCCTACTCTGTGAGTACAAAAAAATTACATAGACAGTGTTCAGCTTTCCATTGTACAGGGAAGTTATTTATAGCAGGGTTATGTAGTAGAACAAATAGCACATGATTGCAATCACAAGCCTGAGAGAAAAAGGATAATAGTTAGGGCAGTTGCTGGTGCAGGAATCCACAGAACCAACTGGAGGTAATAGCGGGGGTTGGGGGGGTAAAGGGACGATGGACAAATGTTTAGTTAATCTTTGGGACAGGAGCAGAGACTGAAGTTAAGTAGGTGCTCATATAATCCTTTCCGGAAATTCACTAGGGAGGTAGCTTCCTATAGGTGACCAGGGAGCATGTTCCACAGTACAGGGGAGCATGGGCATAGGGTTGCTGCCAGCTACGGAGCTGGTCCTTGGTACTTCCAGGAGTTTTTTGCCTGTGGTGCAGAGGGGTCTGCTGGACTGCTTTGGAGCTATTAGCCCACTTACCCTGCGGGGGGGGGGGTGGTAATCAAGAAGCTTGTAGGTGCTACTTAGCAGGGGGTACTGGAGTCTGTGGCTGAAGGAAGGCCAGATAAGGGAGGCAAGGACATCGCAATGGTGAGTCCTTAGGTGTCATTTTGAGGCAAAGTGGGCTATTTCGTGATACAGGTTTTACTTCCTACAGTGGTCCTCTTTGCCATGCCATGCAGAATTGGAGCAGCATAGGTTACGGTCGGGAGGAAGATACTCTTTGCAGTCGCCAGTCGGGTCTCAGGTATCATGTTGGGGCTAAGGGGGTAGAGCAGGCCAAGCTTTTGGTGTATGTTTTTAGTTACTGGGTCCACATAGGTTTTTAGAGAGAGCCCTGGTCCAACACCAGGCCAAGATATCTGAAGGATGTAACCTTCCCAATTGGGGAGCCAGGTACTGTGACAAGCAGGAGAAGATGAGTACGGTCAGGGCCTAGGGATCCAGAGACGAACAGGAGTGCTTTTGGAGACAGTAAGATAATGATTGCTTCTGTCTTTCCAAATTCAACAGTCTAAACATCTGCAAAACAATGTGGCCAAGAGGAAAGAAACAACTGAAATTAGAAGTTCAAAAATGACCCAAATTACTAGCTGTTGAAAAAGTTCCAGTCACTCAGTCAGAGAAAGAGTTTTTCTTCTGGTATGTTCTAACTTTAAAGAAAATTATAAAAAGCATCTGAGAAATACTAAATTCTGATTGGCTGATCCATTCCAACAACCCTATGTTAATCTTCAATTAATATACTTTTTGGGCCTGATTACCTGAGCACTGATTTTCTTAGTGATGTACTATATTTTTAATTAATTCTATTGACAGAACTCAGAGCCGCCATGAGACTTAACAGCTAGACCTGGCAGAAACAAAACTTAACATTGCATAGACCCCCACCTAACAACCAGTAAAATAGATATGAGAAAGAAATTGAAGTTTCCCTGTTTTAATATAGGCTGCTCTATTTTTTTTTTCCAGCTTTATTTCTGCACCCCACCTTCCTGAACTCTTTTAGAAGTGATCACTCGAGGTCTGTCTTGTTCCCGCTTGCCTGAAGCTCCCTTTCGCACCTCCCGGAGGGCCACCTCCAGCTGCTCTCGCAAACCACCCAGCCCCCTGGCCCTGAGTCCCCCAAGGCGGGACCGCCAGATTACGCCTCCTGGCACTCTATCAACAATTAAGTCTGGCAGCGCGAGGCAGTGGAGAGCAGAGGAGCGAGAGGTTGAGCCCGACATTGGGTGTGGTGGACCGACATCCCCCCCGGACCCTCCGTCACTTATCAGGAGGCAGAGGGAATTTTCTTGTTAGGTGTTATGCCCTCACCCCCACCTCCCAGGTGGAGCAGAGCATGCCATGATGCCAGGGGATGTCCGTCGCAGCTCCGCATCCCTCTATGCATGCCCTGTGCATAGCAGTACCTCCGGTCACCACCGGAGGCCACTGTGGTGCTGGGCAGTCCTTCTGGAATCCCCCGAAGGAGGAGAACTGTCTTCTGGATGCTCGATCCTTCCTCTCCCCTGCCGACCTCCAGTGGGCCAGGCTCATTCCCAAACCCAGGTCGCCGGCATGGCGTGAGGTGTAGCATTCAGCACCTTAACCCTCAGTGCTACTAGGCTGGCCTGGCTTCTGTATTTTAACTCTGTTAATTAGAGTGGTGTCTTATTCTTAACACTCTTGCCCCAGCTAACACTCCCCTAACTCTGCTATGATATCGGTCTATACTTGCCCACAAGATGAACCCTATAAATTACATACACAAAAAAAAAATTGTTGACTGCCATTTTGTATTCCAAACCTGTCTGCAGTAGCCTTTGCTTCTCTTTATTTAAAGAATAAAAATGCAAGGATACCAAAGGTTACCATGGAAATGATGAGCAACCCCCTCTCGTGTGACACATGCATACATTTACTGGGCTTCCTTTGGTCCCACCTCTGATGCGTGGTCCTGAACAGCCCAAATTAACAACTTAGTGACAAGAATAGGGCATCCTGGGCACCTATCACTCATTGCCCAGCTTTTATGTGTAAAAATACAACTATGCAACACTGCTGGGAGACCATTGCCATGGCAACTATCAGCACACCCAGGCAACACCCACATTTGGAGCTTCTGCTTCACAGTCTCAGAGTTCATGTAATTTTGATAATATTTATTAATTTATTGTGAAAATGTTTCTGTTATTCATCAATCCTGTATCACCTCAGAGAGACTTGGTTCTTGTTTCAATGCCTTGGACAGAAGTCCCCACAGTAAACACTGCCATAAGTACTAGATCGGATTAGAGAGTGCCCATCCACAGAGTCATTTAAAGTATTATTGAAGAGCCACTTATTTGCACTAGCTTTTGATTAAGTATTTTGCTGCTTTTTAAACTGTTTTTTATATTTGTATTTATTGTCGACATATGTTGTTTTGGTTATGTTCTGCACTTTGGCATTTTAAAAAGTGCAATATAAAAAATATTGATTTGACCTGATTTACTACAAATGGTGAAAGAGAGGTTTTGATGCACTTGAAAGGACATGAGACTGTCAGAAAACCTATTGATGGTTTTAAGCAGTTATTCCATTTCACACAAGAAAACAGAGGTAAACGTGATTTAAAAAAAGTGTAACACTATACAATCTAAAACATTTATAAGCAGGTTGTACAGGATTTACAATCCCCCAGGTACAGTATAGCACACCTAGAAGTTCTGAAAAGCATTCCTAAGACATTTCTTTTTAATTTTTTATTTATAATAGCAATACGGTATGAGTAGGGGTTATATTAATACTCTTGTTAACCACCACCTGGAGGCATTAGGCACTCAGCTACACCTTGTGCCACGTTACTGGAACATTAACATAATCCCTGGTCATACCTTATTGTTTAAATGGAGTGTGGCAACTAACCCTAGATCTCAGATGCCTCAAAAGGCACACACAGTAAAAAAAGAGAAGGCCAGCCTGGAGTTTCTTCTGGCTATTATTCTACTGCTTCAAAGACGGGATTGGATTTGTGCAGTGGATCTGAAAGTGTATGCAGAATGGCCTTTCAGTGGTGGTAGTAGTACCTCATAGACAAGGAACAACTGTTTACCCTTATCTAGATGTTCATTACTGAATGGAAAAACGAAAGAACAAGCTAAGTCAACTCTGCACCAGAAAACCTGACTGATAAATATAGGTTTCTTCTTAAACCTAGAGAAATCAATATGAGACCCTACTATGGTTCTGCAGTTCATGGAGTTGGAACCGAATATAGAACAGGGAAAAATGGAGCTTCCTCAGGAGTAGTGGTGTGTGAAGTTCTAAAAATTTGCTTTCAGAATTAGTTCACAAATTAGAACAATTTTAAGAATTTACTTCACTTCTGTGAACTGTCAGTTCTCATAGTCATGCAAACTTCACAAATCACGTAAAGTGCAGTTCACTGTGAAGTTTGCCTTGCACAATCCCTTGGTATACCATGTGACTTGTTCCCAGTCAGGTCACATGGCACAGTGAATTGAAAGTAAAAACATTTGTGGTGTGTGTTCAGTGCAGTCCTTTGAGTCAGTAAAGGGGTGAGGTCTGCTCTCTGATATTTCATGCAAATAACAGTGATTTATCTTAAAAAAAATCATAACTTTTTAGCAATTGCACCTTGATATTCTTAAAGGTGTGATGTTCAGTACTGGGCTTCATAGTCTGTTACCTTGCCGCGGCAATAGTCCGTCTGTGCTAAAGTTATAAAATTTAATATTGTCCTGTAAGGGAGGGAAGGAATCATAACTGGCCAAACAGCAGGCTAGCCGATACCTTTCACTTACCAGTCCTCTTGCTCCACCCCGCGGTCTGACGTTTTGTGATGTCTAACCAGGGAGATCATGGGGCGTGCCTCATTGAAGTCTATGGGGCTCATTTTCAAAACGTTTTTACAGAAGTTTAAGCAACCTTTGATAAACTCACCTGCTGTCTCTCATCTGTCAACCAGAGGTCAGTCCAATGGACTATATTGCTAGCCATCCCATATTCCTTATAGAGTCAATTAATTCCTTGTGTGGTACCTTGTTGAAAGCTTTTGCAAAATCCAGAAATATCACATCTATGGTGGAGTTATGTTCCAAAGCCTTACTAACCTTATTATAAAATTCAAGTAAATTAGTCTGGTATGAGTGGCTCCTGGTAAAACCATGCTGTGATCCATCCACCCTGTCAGACTCCTTGACAAAGTAAGGTGAGCACATTTATTGTGGCAGACAAGTGCTTGAAGATGCAAAAACATCACTGGTGCTTCAAATGTGTGCAAGTTCTTCCTCAGTAGGGCCGAGGTGCCACTGCAGCTTGAGACTCGCCTCATGGCCTATGACACCTGTGAGCCCCCCAGTCCAGATTTCGGTCCAGGCACAGTACTGAGACCCCACTGGTCAGGGTGCAGAATGGTCTCCTCAGGGCAAGGGACAGAGAAGAGCAAACAGTTCTGGTGCTCCTCAATCTCTCTTCAATGTGTGACACTGTGGACCATGGGTTGTTGCTGGACTACTTAAAGGAGTACTGTGGAGTCACTGGCACTGTCATCTGCTGGTCTGAGTCCTACCTCAGAGATATGATGCAGAGGGTAGTGATGGGAGATTTCTCCTTTCTCCCAAAGCCCCTGCTGTCTGGTGTGTTCCAGAGGTCAGTACTCCCTCCCATTTTGTTCATAATGTACATGTGGTTCCACAAGCAGGTGCACTCCAGCAAAGCACTTCAATAAAAAACAAACATGCATGACTTGCTCAAAATGCCTTTTATTGCTGTTTAATGAAGTAACTACAGCTTTTGTATTTAGAGCAGAGCAAAACGCATAGCAACATAACTTACAAAACACAGTGAACATCACTATGGACCAGTGACCTGGCGCATCGATCAGCAATGTTCTCCATCTGGGGGCCACTACCCTTAGGAAAGATCATCAAGTGTTACGTGCTGGGTTTCAACTGCTATGCAGACGACATCCAGCTGTGTCAATCATTTGCACCTGGTATGCCTGACACAGTCGGGGTGCTTGATGTGTCTGACTGAGATCCAGAACTTGATAAGCACTGGGGCCATGGCGTGATATTCAGCCACACCATGCAAATGAGCTCATTGTGCAAGTAAGGTGCTAAGGGGCCATTTGCATGCCCATTATGGCTCATTTGCATGGTGAGTGGTGGTCCTTTTGTGCCCATCCTGTGGGCACCTGCCACATCATCCCTGGTGGTTACTGGCACCCTCTGACCCCCATTACCCTTGCTGCATACTGAATATACTCCCGGGTGGCTAGCAGCACTGCCACCCCCCGATCACACTTGCTGCATATTGAATACCACTCCCTGGTGGCTAGTGGTACCCCCCCGCCCCCAATCAACCTTGCTGCACATTGAATACCACTCCCTGGTGGCTAGTGGCAGCCTCACCCCCCAGTCACCTGTTCTGTATATAGGTTACCTCTTCTTGGTGTCAAGAGGCACCCCAACCCCTGAACATCCATTCCAATGTCCTTAGTTTCCTGGTGTCTAGTGGCAGCCTCCCCAATCGCCCATCCCTGTTACTATAAACATTTTGCTGGTGTCTAGTGGCACCCCCGACTCCAAACACAACATCCACCCCTAATGTCATTAGACAGCTCCCTGGTTTCTAGTGGCACCCCCCACCCTCCATCCAACCATCCTGGTTATTATAAATGTTTCCCGGGTGTCTAGTGGCATCCCTTCACCCTCTGCTCATTCATTCTGGTTATTATCAACCTTTCCCTAGTGTCTAGGGGCACCCCAACCCCCCAATCATCCGTCCCGGTTATCATAAACCATTCCCTGATGTCCAGTGGCATCCCCACCCCCGATCACCCATCCCTGTTCTTATAAACTTTTCCCTGGTGTCTAGTGGCAACCCCCACCCTCCTATCCCCTGGCTCATGTACCCTATACTATCCCTGGTTTCCAGTGGTACCATTGCCTCCACCTTCCAAATGCTGGTCAACTCAGGGACCATTGAACACTGGCAGTCCAGTGGCCCCCCACCCACACTCTGAACACCACCCATCCAACCCCCTCCCAATGCCACCGTGGCCAGGGACATGCATTGCATCCTGATATGGTGACTGCCACAGCCCTCCTCTAACCTCCTTGGTCGGTCACCATATGAGATGTAGTGAGTGAAAAGGTCCAACATGCGATTTGCAACTTGGACGCATCACATTCAGAATTTGTGAGCCTTTCAGCAGCCAGAAAATGCCTTACTAGACAGTGGTTCACTGTACAACAACATGATATAGGGAAGTGGAGGGCAACAGTAAATGAGCTGTATAAAATGAAAAGAATTACTTTTAGTTTAAATGGTACATCAAAATTATTTGCATAGAGGTGGAATATGTGGGTGATATATGTTATGCAATATGATGTTAATTTTGTACCCTAAGGGGATGGAGAAACCCTGGCAATCCAGCCAGGGCAAATTGGGGGTGGGGGAGTGTCAGGCCTCAGTAGATTCCCTGGGACAGCCCATCATTTAACCCCACACACACACCCTTTGCAGTACCCTCCATCCCAAGGTATTATGTATGAAGTTAGGAGTGGAATTGATAATACAATAACCCTTACCCCACTGCTGTACTGGGAGAAGGAGGGACTGTGCTATGGGTTTGTTCTGGGAAACATTCTCCTAAAGCATATGTATTTTGGATTCCTTGCTTCTTAAACATGTAATGAACACTCATTTGTAATAAAAGAATTCATGAGCCACTGTCCTCATTCTTGATTTCTGCCACTAACATAACTGCCACCTTCACTGTTATATAAGAACCTTCAACTAGGCCCTATAATACCTTCAGTTACAAAATACATAAATTGATGAAACTCCCTTGAATTAAAACATACGTAAATAACTGAATGTTCTTTCTATTCATGATCCCTTTCTTATACAATTACATAAATAAAAAAAGCAAGCACTATTCACATTTTTTTTATTTCTGGTGTATTTTTGATGACAATAAGCCCCTCCATAGCCTAACCAGTTTGACAGAGCAATCTCTGCTGCTGACCCTGCCCCGGAAAAAAAAGTAGCATCTGGCTCAGTATGAAGCCTGTGTGTCTGTGTACATAGTTTTGAATTCATGCATTCCATATTAACATTTCATGCTTAGAATGTGTCGGCAGATGGGGTCCATATGGACCATCTAGTCTGTCCATGTATACTACCCCCCCCAATCAGGCTGCTCTGTTAAGTTTTCCGCACTGTCTGTCCCATGCCAACTTGAATTCTTTGACCATCTTTGACCCCACCACCTGTGGGGGGAGGCCATTCCAAGGCTCCATCACCCTTTCTGAAAAGAAGAACTTCCTTGTGTTGCCCCTGAACCTGCCTCCCTTTAGGTGTGTGTCATGACCTCTGGTCCAGGTGCAGCTGTTTAACTGAAGGAGATTCTGTGCCTGTACCTTGTTAATACCCTTCAGGTATTAAAATGTCTGTATCATGTCCCCCCATCCCTTCTTTGTTCTTTTTTTTTTAAAATCTCTGTTTATGCCCCCTCATCTCTGGTGCTTTACCTGACTCCCTGGCAGCCACCACAACCCTCTGGGACCCCCCACAGAGCCACGGAGCCTTGTTTTACCACCCAGGTGGGGATGAGTAGGGGACCTCTCTCAACCTCTCGTAGGTTCCGTGTCTTGTCGGAGTCCTCACCAAGGATCACGGTGGCCACTGGTGAGGGATAATCTTCAGCCCTTGCGTCAGTGTCACACTGGGGCAGAGTCTTTTTACTAGTATGCCCCACCCTGGAGAAGTGGCTACACTGGAACACCAAGACACATGCCAGCATCAGCCACACCGCCCCCCTACTTGAGACTACAGGCTTGCTGAACCTTTGGCTGCTGCCAGAGGTCAGGCATGCACTGAGTCGGCATCCCCAACCCCCTGGAGGAGATGAGCAGTCCGACAGATGCTCAAGCCTCCTCCCTCAGCCAGCCCTCTGATGACCCAAGTCTGTTTCTGAACCCGGGTTGTTGGTGTCACAAGCGGTGGCACTACCGTTGTGCTGGCGGGCCAGCTATCCCTTCTTTGTTCTAGTGAGTACATGTTGAGCTGTGTTAGCCTTGCATTATATGGCTCATGATGCAGACCTTGCACCATCTTTGCTGCCCTTCTTTGTAAAGTCTCTAGTCTTTCTATGTCTTTCCTAAGGTGAGGTCTCCAGAACTGGACGCAGTACTCCAGGTGAGGCCTCAGCGGGGACCTGTACAGTGGCATAATCACCTCCTTTTTTCTACTGGTTATGCCCCTCCCTATGCACCCACAATATCGCTGGCCTTTTGTGTCACCTTTTCACATTGCTTGCCAACCTTCAGGTCATCTGCCATGATCACCCCAAGGTCATGCTCGTGTTTTCTTACCACCAGCTCTACCCCATTTAGAAAGTAATTTCCCTCTGGGTTGTGTCTTCCTAGGTGCATAACTTTCCATTTTTTGGCATTGAACTTCAACTGCCAATTCCCTGACCATTCTTTCAATTTCCTAAGGTCAGACTCCATCTTTTGAGTCTCTTCAGCTGAGTCCACCCTATTGCAGAACTTTGTGTGTTGTCTGCAGATAGGCACATCTTTCCATTTAGGTCATCAGCTATGTCTCTGATGAATACATTGAAAAGTATTGGTCCCAGCACTGAATCCTGTGGAACACCACTTGTAACTCTACCCTCCTCTGATAGTGTGCCATTTACCAGTACCTTTCGTGTCCTCCCATTGAGCCAGTTTTGAATCCAGATTACAATATTTGGCCCAATGCCCGCATGCTCCAGCTTGTTTATTAGCCTTCTGTGTGGAACGGACTTGAAAGCCGCACCCCATTGTCCAATGTTTTTGTGACCCCATCAAAGTATTCGATTAGGTTAGTCTGGCAGGACCTTCCTTAGAGGAATACTTAAGCAATAAGACATGACAGGGTGTATGTTGTGGTGGGATAATGGCACACCTCGAGTGTATTGTGAGGCACAAGGCATTACAGAGTGCCTTCAATGATCTGAGAAGTGCCGTTATCCCGTCACAAGGCACTCCCTGCAGTGTCTTATTGCAATTATAAAATGAGTCCAATATTTTTTTTTCTTTTTTGGGTGATGGTGAAAAATGCACACACAAAAAAAATAAAAATTTTCATGAATTTAAAAAAAAATTCATCCACCTCAGCAAAACTGTTCCAGCACATCCCGGCACTGACATGCGGTCTCAGGTTCAAATAATATGCACAGCAAAACACATTTATATTTTTATTTAGCCATTAAACACTCTATCTTTCCCAAGCTACCCCCAGTTACCCTATTTCCTCACCTTCCTTCCTTCTTTGTTATGTAATTCCCTACCCCCTTCCCTAACCTTGTTTCTTTTCTGTCTTTCCTACATTCAAGAGATGGAACGTTTACTATGAATGAAATAGAATAATTAAAATCTCTGCTCCATTCTGCTTGCAGAATGTTTACCACCTCAGTCACACAACAGAAGGCCTCAGATGGAACCAGGGTTTCTGTTTTGTCTGCAACAAGAAAGTAGGTGGCTACTTAAAACTGCCATTTGGAGCCACAACATAAAAGTTACAACACTGCCAAGAAAAATTTGGGCATCATTACAGGATATTTATGGCTTGATTGTCCAGGGTGATTTATGTAATTGTACATATGTGTGAATATATCCATGTTTTCTGTGTGATTTGATATATTAATTTGTAATTTGTTTGTACACTGGGCTGTTTTATGGTGGCTTAGTAATGATCTGAAAATTTACACTGTACCTTTAAACAGGTACCCTATAAGACAGACCTGTGAAGCCATGCCTTGAAAAAGCGTTGAGTATGATGTGAAATGTTGGAGGCTTACAGGGAGGTTTGTGCTGCTGTATTAACTTTTGTCTTTTTAACTTATTAAATGTTTTTCTAATGAAGCCTACTGCATTAAGTTTTTTGTGTGCCAGTACACTGTGATGCCCAACTTTTTCTTGACTCTTCTGTTTTATCTGTAGTAGGTTAAGCTGCAGAGATTTCCCTGGTATGCAGGTGACAATAGGAGGGGACTTTTCACAGTTAGCAAAGAAACACCAGCAATTAAAATTGTAAGTACTGGAGTCCTTTTTTTTTAAATTTATGTATGTATGAGTAACAAGAAAATTATGAGGGCAAATAACATTTAATTATTATTTTTTAAATTGTAGGCAGTTTTATTTACTAGGGCCTAGTTGATGGTTTCAGTGAGTAAAGGTGACAGCCAAGTTTGTGATGGCAATCAGGGATATGTGGTTAGTACTGATTTTAAAGTGAAGAGGCTGCTTGAGCTTTATCCAGTGCTGTTGTGCTGAAATAACAGCATGGACTAAAGATGGCCCTCAGCCAATCAGGTTTCACGATTTTTAAAACCCATTTTATAATGCACGCTCATCATTGTACCTAATATTCTTCCCTCTCCCTCCTCTTTCTTGATGCCTGGCACTTCACCCACCGTGTCTCCTTCATCTTCAAATTTTGATTTGATTCTCTCCTCTGGTATCTTACCTCTCTCGTCTCCTTCCCCCTTTGTCCTTTTATTTATTTATTGAAATGTTTCACCAGGAAAGCATACTGAGCAACAAGTTGCTCATCTCCCGGTGCGACCTGGGGGAAGGGGAACATGGGGATAGTAAACAAAGTTCTGGTACACAGTATAGAAACACATTTTGAAAACAATCAAATACATACAGAGATTTGGAAAACAATATAGGAATACAATGTGCTTATTACAATACAGTGGCAGGTCAGTTCAAACAGTATTTAACAAAGGTATGCTAACTTGTATGAACTACAGTAAGTGGATTCAGAGCTAACAACGAGAGCTAGATAAGTACGGTAACACAACTAGCAGTTGACAATTCCTGGTGAGGCATAGTTTTGTCATTAGAAAATGGCAGAGTGGAATCAGGAGGATTGAACTAGGACATGGTGAGAAGGGACGCAGACAGCAAGAATTACAAGGTGGACAGAGGTGTAGATTCAAGGTTGAGTAGAAGTGCTTTAAGTTTAGGGGTAGCCCAAATACCAGGGTAAGTTAAGGGGGGAAGAGGGGGTTGAAGATGGGGCTGGGGCAGTGGAAGTGGGGGTAGAAGGAAAGGGAGGGGGATGGGGAGAGAGCTGAGCGATCCCCTCCAGCATGCTGGTGACCTTGCCTGCACAAGGCAGTGGTCAAGCATGACAAGAGGGAAACAGGTTGAGGGCAGTGAGAGTTTAGGGTAAGAGCAAGGAGGAGTGAAGGAGGGAGGAGAATGGTCAGCTGTGGCCTGGCCATGCCAGTGTCCAGAGGAACCCTGTCTGCACAAGGAAGAAGTAGAAATGTGGGGAGTAGGGAAACAGGTATCAGGTGGGGGAGGAGTAAAGAGAAGGGGAGGAGGCCAGAAGATTAGGAGGTAGAAGGCAGGGGATTGAACCTGGCCCAAATTGCATGAGTATGGGGGTGGGATAGGGTCACAAGTATTGGGTGGGGGGGAGGAGAGAGAGGGGAGGAGGCTGATAGCTGAGGAGGTAGGAAGCGAGGGATTGATCCTGGTCCAAATTGCATGGGCATAGGGGGTGGAGGTTGATGCCTTGTAGACTGAGAGATTTGGAGGGAGGAAAGGTGGGGCAAGGGACAGATCTAGGACAAGTAGAATGGATATGGGGGTGGAGGTAGAGGGGCTTGCAGGAGCAAGGGATGGGGAGTTGGGGAGGTCAAAACAGGAACAGCTAGGTGCTGTGAAGTTTCTAAGGGCTCAGTTGATGGAATAGCAGGAGGAAGAGTGACGAATCTGAGGGGGAAGGGAATTGCACATTTTTGGAAGGCAATAGGAGTAACCCGATTGACCAATGAGGGTGTTTCAGTGGGGAACCACCAGGGTACGAGAGTCAGATGATCGTAATGAGTGGGCTGGAGGAATGGGGGTTATGAAGGAGGAGGAGAGGTAGGTAGGGAGTATGCCCAACCAGTGATTGGAGGTGAATTGGCGCAGTGGGAAAGTCATCTATTTGTGAGGGAGGGGAAGGATAGGGCATGATAGAGAGAACAGTGATGACAGTGGAGAGGAGCATTGAGGGCAAAGCAGCAGAAGGCATTGAAGAGAGTATCCAATCTGGCCAGAGAGGACTTGGGAGCAGCACTGTAGACTATGTCACAGTAGTCAAAAATGGGTAAGATCATCTTCTGAACAAGGTCTCGCCTGGCTGTAAAAGGGATGCAATTACAGTTCCTGAATAGTGCACCAAGTTTGGGGTGCAGTTTTTTCCTGGATGGCATCAATATGAACAGAGAAGTTTAGATGTTGTTCAAGCTAGACACCTAAGTACCTGAAGGAGGATGTCTCCTCGAGTGGGGTCCCATCAAGAGTGTGGAAGGTGGGCAGGTAGGGAAGCCTAGAGAGTCTCTGCTTTGTGCCAAGGGTCATGTAAACAGTCTTCTTGGCATTAAGAAAAAGTTGTTGGTTTGCAAACCAAGCTGAACTTTGTCGAAGTCATGCTGCAAGTTGGTTGTGACCTTGGCAGGGCTGGAGCCAGATGCATACAGGACCGTATCATTGGCGTACATTTGAATGGCAGAGGAGGGTAAGCAGGTGGATGGCAGGTCATTTAGGAAGATGGAGAATAATATAGTCCATAGCACTGAGCCCTGTGGGACACCTGTTCTAATTTGGGAGGTGGGGGGGAGATGACATCAGAGATCTTGACAGATTGTGTTCTACCAGTGAGGTAGGCCTTGATCGCTTTGTGGCTGAGGGGGACAGGCCAGCTGTTGAGAGGGAATCTAGAATAAGGGAGTGGGAGACAGTGTTGATGGCTTTGGCCAGGTTGACAAAGATGGCTGAAGTGATTTGTCCATTGTCCATCCCTGTAAGGATGGAGTCAGTGAGCTGAAGTAGGGAGGTGGCAGTGGAGTGATGTTTCCTGAAGCCAGATTGGAAAGGGGTGAGGAAGGAGGTGTCAGTTAAGTAAGAGGTAAGTTGGGCAAGAACTAGGTGCTCTTGTAGTTTAGCTAGGGTGGGAAGGGGAGAGATAGGATGGTGGTTTCCAGGGGAGGAGGGGTTGCCGCCTTTAGGTAGAGGGAGAACAACTGCATGTTTCCATGGGGAAGGGACTGTGGCTGTTAAGAATGAGAGGTTTAGAATGAGAGAGAGTGGACAGGCAATGGCCGGGGCAGAGAGAGACAGGAGTTTAGAGTCTAGGCCATCTGGGGAAGAGCCTTTAGAAGAGCTGATTGCTAGGAGGGCCTGAAGGGTGTCATGTGGGGAGACTGCAGTGAAGGAGAAAGGGGGATAGGAGTGAAGGGGAAGAGGGGGTCCATTTGCAGGTGGAGCGGTTAGAGGGCAGTTTGGGAGGGATTTCAGTAGCTCAACAGCGCATGAGGTGTAGTAGGAGTTAAAAGCGGCAGCTACAGCCCCTGAGTCATCCACAAGGGAGCCATTTATATTAAATACAGGTGAGGGAGGGCAGGATGGAGGAGAGAATAGGTCATGGAGCACCTTCCAGAATTTGGAAGGGGAGTGTATGTTTGTATGGAAAGCAATAACTTCCATGTGCTCTGTTCGTAATGCTTGCTCTCACTCGTTCTCTCTCCCTCAGATGAAATCGACTGGTGGCCAAGCTGCCTTCTGATTTTGTTTCCCTAAACTTTAGGGTTTCCTTCCTCCTTCTATTTGTTCTGCTCCTTCCTTTCCTGCTCTGAAATCTCTCCTCTGTCAGTTTTCTACTCACTTCTGCAGTTGCTTCTGATTTTGGGCTTAGTCTTTTACCTGAAATTTACTTAATCCTGTGTCCTTCAGCCATTCTCCACCTCTCTTTGTATCAGTCAATCCCCCTGTTTCTTATTTGGATTAGTCAATAACTATTTTTGATTGTTCTTTTGTTCAGTTCCATAGTTTATTGCATGGTAAGTTTTATTGATTTTCCACTTATCATTAAAGTACTGTATTTCTCCTGTTTATTCTGACATACTTATTTCCATGTTTACCCTGCTGTTGTTGTAGTTCATCATCCCTTTTTATGTTTGCTTGCATGCATGTGCAAGAAACATAGTGCCACCATCTGAGTTTTCGGAGGTGTGGCAGCCATCTTCCAATTCAGTCAGTGTGTTTGCAGGTGTGGTTGCAGTTCTCCAATGAACGCTGCAGCTGTCTATGACAGTAGTTGAAAATGCTGTGCTATACAGTTGAAAGGGAGAGCTCCGCTTCAGCGAGCAGTGCTCCCTCCCACACGCACGCACGCATATTGCATGCTCATGCGCCCCCCCAAACACATACTGTATGGCCGATGGGGTTCCCCAATCCCCATCGGCTCCATCACCCTCAAAATAAGCTTTCCATGTGCCACAAGGCCCATCCCAGCATGCAAAACATGTTGTATGGCAACGGGTGCCCAATCCCCGTTGTCTTCAAACCCCCAAACAGCCTTTCAGCTGCCACGCTGGCCCACCCAGCGTGGCACAAGTCCATATGACGACTGGGTGCCCAATCCCTGTCAGCTCAGGCCCCCCAAACAGCCTTCCAGCTCCCACACTGGGAGCCCACCCCAGTGTGGCAAACGTTCTGCGTCGTCTTCCTAAAAAAAAAAAAAAAACTGTAAACAAAAAGCAGTCTCTCTGCCCAGCCGCGCCCACCCACTGTGCACCCTGCCTCCCCACACCCTCCCTCACCCCATACTTACCTCCAGAGCTTGGCGGGATGATCTTCAGTGGACCGGGAACATGTCTGCACTCTTCAAAGCTGACCGCGAACTGAGGAAATGCCGGTAAGCTGTATAATGCAATAAATAGGGTTTTTTCAACTTTAATGCATATCTCAGGCATTTTTTTGAATTTTGGTACCAAATTTTCAACATGGGGTTTTTGGGACACCCTCCTCATGAATTCTTGAACTGTCATGTCATTAATCAGGCCCGAAGGATGATTTCACAGTCACTGTGTGAAATCACCTTTCAGAACTGATTAATGAAACAACAGTGCCAGTGTTCATAAGGTGGGCTCTCAAAAAGCCTATGCTGCAAATTTGGTAAAAAAATTCCTAAAAATGATTGTTTTTCGAGCGTGCGTTGTGCAGTTCCTACACATGCTGCATAAGTTCACAATTTTTAATATTTGCACTCTGGTTTTCAACATTGCCATTTTATCACACCTCCTTATGAGCAGCACAGCTGTCATTTTTCACATCTCGCCTAAAATGTGTTTCTCATATGTAGCGCACAATGGCGCAGTTGGTGTGTGAAATCAATGTATGGGACACAGTAAGAAAATCACAGTGACACTGTTCATGAGCAGAGGTCCTAAAATGGCTATGTGGAAAATTTGGTGAAAAAATTCCTAAAAATGACTGTTTTACGAGTGTGTGTTGCGCAGTTCCTACGCATGCTCGTAAGTTCGCGAATTTTTAATGTTTGCACTCCAGATTTTCAACATTGCTATTTTACCACATCTCCTTATGAGCAGTACAGCTGTCATTTTTCACATGCCACCCAAAATGTGTTTTCCTGCATGTAGCGCACAATGGCGCAATTGGTGTGCGAAATCAATGTATGGGACACATTAAGAAAATCACAGTGACACTGTTCATGAGCAGAGGTCTTAAAATGGCTATGTTGAAAATTTGGTGAAAAATTCCCAAAAATGACTGTTTTAGGAGCGCACGTTGTGCAGTTCCTATGCACGCTCGCAAGTTTGCAAATTTTTAATTGCCAGATTTTCAACATTGCCATTTTATTACACTTCCTTATGAGCAGTACAGCTGCCATTTTTCACATCTCACCTAAAATGTGTTTCCGCACATGTAGCGCACAATGTTGCAGTCGGTGTGCAAAAGCAATGTTTGGGACAGATTAACAAAATCACAGTGACACTGTTCATGAGCAGAGGTCTTA
This sequence comes from Neoceratodus forsteri, assembly GCA_016271365.2. Classification (NCBI taxonomy): domain Eukaryota; kingdom Metazoa; phylum Chordata; order Ceratodontiformes; family Ceratodontidae; genus Neoceratodus; species Neoceratodus forsteri. The sequence goes on from CM028131.1 coordinate 1,309,361,524, forward strand.
AAATGGGTATGTTGAAAATTTGGTGACAAAAGTACATAAAATGACTGTGTTACGAGTGAGCATTGCGCAGTTTCCACGCACCCTCGTAAGTTCATGAATTTGTAATATTTTCAGTCCAGATTTTCACCAGTGGCATTTTCCACACTTCCTTATGAACAGTACAGCTGTCATTTTTTACAACATGGCCAAAATGTGTTTTCACACTTTCAGCACAGAAATGCGAGGTCACTGTGGGAAATCATTGTTCAGGACAGATGAAGAAAATCACAGTGACACTGTTCATGATCGGAGGTCCCAAAATGCCTGTGTTGACAATCTGCTGTAAGAAATCCCCAAACTAATTACATTACGAGTGTGCGTTGCACAGTTTCTATGCATGCTCATGACTTCACCAGTTTTTCTTATATTTTCACTGCAGATTTTCAACATTGCCATTTTTTACACCTCCCCGTGAACAGTACAGCTGTAATTTTTCACATCCTGTTCGGAATGTGTTTTTGTACCTGTGGTGCTAAATGCCGTAGTTGCTGTGCAAAAGCAGCTTCCGGCTAACAAACTGATATTGCCACTGTTCATGAGGTGGGGGTCACAAAAAAAAAATGTTGAAAATTTGGAGTGAAAATACCAACGAATGCCTGAGGCATTAGGGTTTCCGACCATAACGCCCCACCTTGTAGAGAATGACAGGCATCAGGAGTGTGACTTGGGATTCTTGCCTGTAATGCTCATACCATTCCACACCCTGCAACCAGTGAGGGCATTGAGGTGTGCCTTGGACTCTTTGTCCCCAAAGTTCACCCCATTCTCCTATACCGCACCCATCTCACCATATTTCTTGATGGAATGGGGTGCGCATAAGGGCCAAAGAGCCCAAGGCATACCGTGACACTTGTCAGTGTCTGCAGGGTGGGGTGTGGTGAAATGGCATGGCCGTTATGCCTGACAACCCAAAGGCACACCCCAATGCCTGTCAGTCTCTGCAGGGTGGTGGTGGGGTTGTCTTCAGTTCAGTTCTTCACTGCCATTCCTATTATGCAGCTCTGTTACTCCTACATTACCAGTGCCAATGCCAGTAAGTAAACATTCGGCATTGACAAATGTTTGTTTCCCTTCACACACCACTCCATCTGTTTCCTCCTCTGAACCTGGCTACTACTTACTTCCCTTACTTTCTTCTTTCTCCATGACACTCTCTGATCGTCGAAAGATTACCTCCCTTCTCCCACCTATCCCCTCCTCTCAAAGCTACCCAGTTACTGAATGCCTAAGAGACACTGCATTCTTTCTATAATCTATTTCCTCCCCATGTTAGTATTTAGCCCTAATTTCTTTATAAATGACTGTGTTGGTTACACTTACCTGTGATACTGTATTACCTATGTTACTGCCTGCTTGTATGTATCCACTACTTTGACTACTTCTAAAAATATACTATTACTGTCTATTTCCAGAAGTCGTTTGGAACTCTCCTGGGTCGAGCCTGCAAAATAGTCATTAAGCCTAATTGTATTGCAGTTTGACTGTGTTGTTAACACTCACCTGTGATACTGTATTACCTACTCTACCTGCTTGTATGTACCCATTATCTTGACTACTTCTAATAATGTACTGTTACTGTTAGTTCCTGAAGTTTGTTTTGTATGCTCCAGGGTCATGCCTGAAAATAGTCATTGTTATGGCTAGCGCACCTACCCGGTAAACAAAAACTAAATAAATAAATAAATAAAAATGTTTAAAGTATTTTATATTTTATATTCTGTATGTTGTATCTGTTATCATTTCCTCTCCTCCCCTTACCTCAGGATGCATCTGGAAATGAGTTGATACCAGCTTAGTATGTCTTTCCTGGTAAAACATTTGAAAAAAATAAATGAATGATATAGATTATTGAATTCGTATGTTCCATTGCAAACAGACAAACCTTCTACTGTATGTATAGAAAGACAAATGACTGGCATGTAGATACCATCAGTGGAGGGAGTATTTACATTTTCTAAATTAATATTTTATTGCATTTTTTGGTGTTTTTTTTATCTTTTAGAGATTTTTTTAAAATTGGCCCAACCTATTTTCCAAGTGCAACAAGACCCTTCAGGGTGTGGGGTACTGGTGGATACCCACACTTCCAGAGCCCTCAAGGCCCTCCACCTGCGGTGTTGGATCTTATCATGCCCCTGGGTGTGCAGGTATCCACCAGTATCCCACACCCTGTCAGGTCTTATAGCTTATCTGAACTGTTTTTAAAGCTGTCTCCCTTATAAAGTGCTCCAAGTCACTTAGATGTGGTGCAATAAAAATAAATGTGCCTTGCCATTAGGGCAATAAGTAGTGGTGAAGATCGAATCATGACTTTGCTCAGTGTGAAGCCATGTGGATTAACTCTTTTCAGGCACTGCATCCCAGAGGCCTTAAAGATTGCATTGATTTTGTTCTATTTTTATGATACAGTGTTACAGATCTGGTATATTCTGAATATATCTGAAATGTCGATCATGCATGCAGTCCAAATTGTAATACACCCCAGTGGAATTATAGTTGTTCTTCAGTGAAAGTTATCATTTTTTCTGTATTGGATGTTAATACCACCACAGAGATCACTCTTATGCTTGTAAGAGTGGTCTCACATGCATTCTTAGGGTATGAGAACTGCGAACCAAAGGTGAACAGCTCTGATACCCTAAACATGTAAGTGAGATCACTTTTACAAGTGTAAGGGTGGTCTCCGCGGTGGCATTAATATATTATTGATCGAGCACTATCAATAATATTTATTTACTTATTGAATTTTGTTGACTGGGTAGGCCCACTGAGACTAGAAATTCCTTTTTCAGGGGCTACGGGGGGGGGGGATACAGATGGTAACCAACTGAAATTGAACCAGATTAAGCTGTTGGTGGACTTTTCAGTGAATGTAATACATATATTTTTTTAAACTGTGCCAGAACGTGCCCGTTTCCAGGGCATCTGCACATGAGACACTCTTCACAGAGTAAGAATGTCTCACGTGCAGAGGAAAGGAGTGCTCCGATTGATCAGGAGCACTCTCTCAATCTATAATGAAATATATTAACCTTTGTGTTTGTTCCTTTTTCTCTTCCTTTTCTTTTTCATTCACTTTTTCTCTCCACCCTTTTCCAACATCCTTCCCTTCCCTCGATAATTTCCAGTCCCTTTGACAATCCTCTTTTTACGCAATCTCCAATCCCTAGAAACACTTCCTCTCCCAGTCCCATTCCTCCACTACCGCCCGTCTCTATGCTCTGTGCCAAGCATTTGCTGGTGTCCACTCACTCACTCACTCACTCACTCACTCACTCACTCACTCACTCCTATGACAAGCACAACTTTGGTGACAAGCACAACTTAATGCACTTTAAAAGGTGATGTGTCACTGAACCGGTAGCCAGTGCAGTTTATGGAGCAGTGGTGTGACATGGATAGATTGAAATGCTTCGACAATTAGCCAGGCCACTGGGTTCTGAAGCAACTTTTGTTTCATGCCCAAATATTTCCTGGTGCCCATCGGCACACCCTCTATCACATCATCCCATGCACTCCTTTGTGTCTACCGACATATGCCTACCTCACCCCATGCCTTTCCAGGTTAAACAATTTCCCCTTCCCTTCCTTCCCTATACCACACCATGCTCAACTTGACGTCCAGTGGCACTCCCTTCCCTAACTCTGTCCTGCACCAAACACTCCCTAGTGTCCATTGGTACCCTCTGCCCTCACCCACCCCCCAATTTCATATTACCCCCTCTCTTACCCCATTCCATGCTCAGCATTCCCTATTTTTTATTGAGACCTCACTCCCTCACTCCACCCTATGCCAAATACTTGCTGGTGTCCACTGGCACCCCTTTCCTCTTTCTGCTCTGTGCCATGCTGTCCCTGTTATCCAAAGGCACCCTATTCCCTCACCCCATGCCATGTCAAACACTCTCTGGTGTCCAGTGGCACCGTTGCCCTCACCCTATACCATACCACACATTCTCTGTTGTCCAGCAAACCCTTTCTCTCCATATCTCAGTAGTACCCCTCTTCCAATTCCAAGTCTCCCTGGTGTGTAGTTGCACCCCACAACTATTTCATCATCTATCTCACCTCAACTGGCCAACATCTAATTAGAAACTGTACTAAACCACTATTCTGCTAGGACTCCTAGCACTGCAGTTTCATTTCTGGTGGAGGGTATTAGCAGATGTTTGGTAGTATTTAGGATGTGCTTTTTGTATCAATTTTAGTTTTGGGGGAGTCAAGGGTCTTGTCAGCATCAGGATGGGCTCCGGATACTGCACATACACTTGGGGAGGGAGGGCTTTGATTGTTTTTCATTGGTACTGAGGATGGACTCCCAGTGCTGCATTCAGGGCATGTGTGTGTGTGTGGGGGGGTGGCATTTATGGCACTGGGAAAGAGCTCCCAGTGATTCTCTTGAAGTTTGGGGCATGCAGTTAGCTGGGGATTCTTTCTCAGACCAGGCAGGAGCATGCAGCTAAAGGACAGTCATGAGGAATATTTGATGAGACTCCCAGAATGAAACTCTATGAGAAGCCTGATCACCTATGGATGCCAATGCATACCAGCAATGTGCCCTTTTCTGACCTCTGCTGTTGCATGTCCATAGGATTCAATGGGAAACACTAGGAGGTTTCAGTGGGATGACAAAATAGCTGAGGACAGATTGCAGGGATCTGCTTAATATCCCTTATACATAAATAAAATATTGAAAATGATTTGGTGAGAGCGAGGCTACCCCATTCATGCTCAACCAAATAAAATACCCATATAAGAGACAGTACATGTTCCCTTAAAGACTGCCTATGTGTTAGAAATGTCAGAGCTAGCTTAGATTACTCCTTGCAACCCTTTTCCTCCAAGCTATCTGTAAGAGATTCAGTGGCAGTACAGCGTACACCTTTGGTAAACACAAGAGCATTACACAAGTTATCAGACTCGTCACAGAGTGCTGCTCAAATATTTAGACTGATAACCAGTCAACAGGAACAGGATTTGCTGTAGCTAAATGGACTCGGTGACATTTGGTGTGAAGGCATGGCCTGCAGTGTTCCATTGTTTCAGCTCTGGGATAACCTCATTTAGGTGTAACACCTTATTTCTAAGAGAATGCCAGGTCGCAGGAAGAGCAGCAACATATGTTCCATAGGACCACAAAAAAACATATACAGAACATATTTATATGTGCATCTGTATAGTGCATAATGTTTTATAGTCAGATAGTGTAGTTAAGTTCTAGGGCTGGGGGCTGTTCTGCATTAAATCAGAGCTCCTACCCAGTTTTCAGCACTTACGCCTGAACTTGTGAAAAAAAAGGACTTAGGAATGAGAGTCCTGTTCAAAGTCCATGAGAAAGTGCAGTGTGAAAATTTGCAGTATAATTTTCAGCACTGCCACTTGCAGGCTTACTATGACTGCTGCCTGCCTCTCAGCTGGGCTGCAGCTTTTCTTCTCTACTGGCATCCTGGACTGCTTCCTGGAGGCATTGGGGACTCAGCGTCTAGGCCAGGACATGGGATCGGCAGTCACATGATAGCCTGACTCTGCCAAAATTGCAAGCCTCCATTTTTAACTCTGCTTCTGGGTTTCTGTGCCCTAGGTGTACAATTTTGCACTCTTTTTCATTGAAACCCAGCTGCCATACCCATGACCACTCCTTGAGAAAACTAGAAGAGTGGTACAGGGTATGGCAGCTGGGTTTATGCAAATGCACAAAATCGTGTACCCAGGGCACAGAAACCCAGAGGCAGAGTATAAAATGGGAGAAGAGGTAGTGACAGTCTCCGAACAGGAAAGGGACCTTGAGGTCATCATATCTGATGACCTCAAGGTGATGAAGCAATGCAACAATGCTTTGCTGATCTGTTTAACACCTCCTTGGACACAGGATGTGTACCACAGGACTGGAGGATGGCTCATGTGGTGCCCATCCACAAAAGTGGCCCAAAGGTTGAACCAGGCAATTACAGACCAGTGAGCCTCATGTCAATTGTAGGTAAGCTAATGGAGACAATACTAAAAGAGAGGCTGGTGACCTTCTTGGAGGACAGTGGGCTCCAGGACGGTCACCAGCATGGGTTTGTCTTGGGTAGATCCTGCCAGACCAATCTTATTGAGTACTATGACTGGGTGATGAGGGAACTTGATTCTGTACCGCATGGCAGGCTTGGGGGGAAGCTGGAGTTTGTGGGGGTGGGTACAAAGATGGTAAGGTGGATCACGAACGGACTGAAGGGAAGGCAACAGAGGATGATGGTGGGTGGCAAACTCTCACCACCGGAAGAGGTGACAAGTGGGGTACCACAGGGATCAGTTTTGGGACCGGTACTATTTGGGATATTTATTGCTGACATCTCACATGGGATCCAGGGTAAGATCAGTCTGTTTGCAGACGATACCAAGATGGGAGCCATGGTTGATGACACTGAAGAGTGGAAGGGCCTGCAGGAGGACCTGACTAAGCTACAAGAGAGGTCGGAAACATGGCAGTTGGGGTTCAATGCAAAGAAGTGCAAGGTACTGCACTTTGAAGCCAGGAACCGGAGGAGGAGTTACCAGTTGGGTGGGGTTCAATTGTATTGCACTGAGGAGGAAAAGGACCTGGGGGTGCTTATTACAGGGAGCATGAATAATTCCATTCAGTGCAGGAAGGCAGTGGCAAAAGTCAACAGGATGCTGGGGTGTATGGCAAGGGGAATATCCTCCAGAAGTAGGGAGGTGATCCTTCCCCTGTACAGGTCACTGGTCAGTCCGGACCTGGAGTACTGTGTGTATTACTGGTGCCTGTTCCTGAAGAAGGACATCAGGTTTCTGGAGGGTGTGCAGTGTAGAGTGACAAAGATGATCCAGGGTCTAGAGGGCAAACACTAAGAAGACAGGCTGAGCGAGCTCAATATGTATTTCTTGGAGGAGAAGAGAGATGGGGGGATATGATTGAGACCTTTAAGCACTTGAAAGAGATAAACAAGATGAGTACAGAAAGTATTTTCCAGTTGAGAAGAGGGAGGGACACGAGAGGGCATGGACAGAAATTGGAGGGAGGGAGATTCAAGAGAGAAGTTAGGAGACATTTTTTCATGGTGCGGGTAGTGGACAGGTGGAACACGCTACCCAAGAAAGTGGTATCCTGCAAGATGGTGGGCAGCTTTAAGAGGGGATGAGACAGGGTGAGGAGAGGAGTTATGATGAAGAGGGAAGGGGAGGGTGGGGCAGCTGTAAAGTGAGGGAGCTAGCTGACTATTCGAGCAGACTCGATAGACCATGTGGCCTGTTTCTACTGGCATTTTTGTATGTTTGCATGTTCGTAACAAGGCAATAAGTAAGGTCAGGTCCCAGGATGAGGTTAAGAACTGCAGGCGACAGAGCATTTAGTGTCGCTGCTCCCGTCCTGTGGAATTCGCTCCCTATAGTTGTTAGGGAGGCCCCGTCTCTTGAGGTTTTTAAGGCCCGACTAAAGACATTTTTATTTGATCAGGCATTCCCTGACTATGTTTTATAGTTTATATTGTTTAATTCTTAATAATGAAACAAATTGTGTAGTAATATAAGGTTTTAATTGTTTGGAGTTGTATATTTTATTGATTGTATTGTGTTGTGTTGTATTTATTTGATTAATGTACGGCGCCCAGAGCCTCCGGGATGTGCGTCTTTTTAAATAAAATTTGCCTTGCCTTGCCTTGTCAGCAGGATGCTGGGGTGCATAGGAGGGATATTACCAGCAGAAGGAGAGAGGTTGTGTTACCATTGTATAGGTCACTGGTGAGACCCCACCTAGAGTACTGTGTCCAGTTCTGGAGACCACATCTCAGGAAGGACAAAGGCTGTCCAGATGAGGGCAACTAAAATGGTTCAGGGGCTGCATCAAAAACCGTATGAGGAAAAACTGAGGGATCTCAATATGTACACCTTGGAAGAGAGGAGGGAGAGAGGGGACATGATAGAGACCTATAAATACCTCATGGGGGTGAATTAGATATAGGAGGGGAGTATTTTTCAGTGATGAATGTGCACAAGAACCCAGGGGCATGCAGTGAAGCTGGAAGAAGGGAATTTAAGAGGGATGTGAGAAAGTACTTCACTGAAAGGGTGGTGTATGCCTAGAACAGTCTTCCAGCAGAGGTGGTGGGGGCAAAAACAGTGGTGATCTTAAAGCATGCATGGGATAGATGCAAAGGAATCTTACCGGGAAAGTTGGGGGGGCTGGAGATCAGGTAGGGCCTATGCTGACAGTATAGGTAGGGACAAATGGGTAGACTAGGTGGGCCAAGTGGTCTTTGTCTGTCGACAAGGTCTGTGTTTCCAGGTTTCTAAGCAAAGTCTTGGGATCATGAGATGTAAGTCTCTTGTGGAACGTAATAGTCAACAGACTTTGTTTTTGCTGTTGCTGGCTTGCTGCTCATGTGACCTCCAACCAGGGGCTATATAATCATGTGTGCAATTAGGAGAAAGAGGGAGAAAGACAGACAGACAGAGAGAGAGAGACAGAGACTTAAACAGAGGTAGATAGAGACAGTCGGGAAAGTGTACAGTGTTGTTTTATTAGATCGCTAAGTGGTGCATAATGAAACACAGTGCTTGCCTGCTTATCACTGCAAAAAGTACCAGACAGAGGCCCACATATTCAAAAGAGATGCGCGGCTCATCCCCGGACTTGCGAAGTCCATTGGGGGAGTAGCAATATTCAGAAGCCCCCGATGCACCCCGCAAACCCAACTGTGCTGCCATACGGAATATTGCATTGCAGGCATGCAAATGAGGGATCCCTCATACATACATATTCCTTACATCACAATATTCGAACAGCCTCTGGCTAAGACATGGCTTGCTGTGCCAGCGCAAAATTAGAAACAAAAACCCTGTCTTAACTGTGTTTGGGGCAGGATGGTGCCCTGCGTACAGTCCAGGGCTGGTCACATGATCTCCCCTCCCCGAGTGCTGGTCTGGCATGATGCTACCCCCCAGCCTTGATTACCATAAAATAAAACATGTACCCATGCCCCTGTTCCATAGTGTAGGGCCCCCCCCCAAGCCTGATCACTGAAAAATAAAATATAACCCCAGGCCCTTTTTCCATAGTGTAGGGACCTCCTCCCCTCCCCAATCATCGTGTGCAATAATAAAAAAAAACCCTTCCCCATAGTGTAGAGTCCCCCCTCCCCACCCCGATCACCGTAAGAAATACACAAAAACATGATTCACTGTTTTCCACAGTAGTGTCTCCCCTACCCTGATAGGCAGTATCTCACCAATCACCCCATCCCGTCCCATGCTGGTGATTGGCACAGCCCTCCTACCCTGCCATGACCAGCCGCCAACTGAATGGTACTCAAAGCGCTAGCAATAGTATGCGCCACTGGTCATTTTGACAACCAATGAGCGCCGCATCGTTTACTGTATGCACTTGGGTACTGTCTAGTCAGCGGCCGGGCCATGGCAGGGTGAGGAGGGTCAGCCGTCACTGGCACGGGACAGGATGGAGGGGTGCGGGGTGGTGGGATACTGCCTACCAGGGGAGAGGGTCCCTACACTATGGAAAAGGGGTTCTTGTTTTTGATATTTGTCTCACAGTGATCGGAGTGGGGGGGGGCGGGGACCGCTAGACTACCAGGGAAAAGATGATTTCTACTTTTATAACTGACATGGCTCAGGGGGGTTTGGGGGAAGGGCTGGCCCAGCGCATTCTGACCAATGCAGCCATGCTAATGAGCCCATAATGGGCATGCATGAGGCCCCTTTGTGCCATGCATGCCCAATGAGCTAATTTGCATATTCTGGCTGAATATCACCCTTTGGGGACACGGTGCATCCAGGTAGGTACCACACATTCCCCGATTGGTGGTCTTCAGCCCCACACCCTGAATGCACTGCGCCATATATGGCAGCCACCTGCAATGCACTGCGCATCCACTGTCCGATATTCAGACAGAATGCGCAATTTGTTCTGATTGTGCATTCTGTTTGAATATCACGTCAGAGCCAGCCAGCCCAATTTTTTTTGTGGGGCACATCGATTTGCTCGCATATCTGGCCGGCTCTGAATATGTTCCACAGAAAAAAATACACTTAAGTTACTTTTTTCTTTTTCACGGCTGTAGTCTGTGGGCCCTTGGTGTAGCAAAAAGGAAGGGGCTCTGATGGTGTGAGTGGTGAGTGAGTGACTGAGCAAGCCATGTGAGAACACTTCAGCAGCTGACAGAGACAGATATATAGCCTGGCTGAGACTGACTGAAGTTTAATAAATAAAAAAGTAGACCACAGTTAGTTCTCCAGTGACCATTTCTTCCACAGTATTTTTTATTGTCCAGTGGTAGTACAAAGTATTGGGGCACCTTTCCTCCATGTCCTTGGACTATCTGGTGGCTGTTTTGTTTGCACATGCAGCAAAATCTTTTGCTCAGCTTTGCTGAAGCATGTGCCAGTTTACTTTCTTTCCATGAACAAAGCATGTCAGCCTAGAACTTTGTAGTGCACTAAATGTGCACTGAGGCAGGGGCTCTCTAATAAGCTGTCTGACTGAAATAAGTCACTTAATTTTTTTTAAAGACACGTGCAGTGTATATCCATACCTTTTAAAGGACACTGTGCAAGTGTATATACTTGAGTGACTCTTACGTCACTTAGTTCAGTTGCCAGAGAGTTGAGGAAAAATAATTAACAAAACAGTCTATTGGTTTTGGAACATAAATATCTGTATCACCATTTTATTTTCAAATGATTACAGGAAAGTTGTGCTACCTTCCCTTGTTACATTTTTTTTAACTCAGTTTTATTAGGGAAGACAGCAACAATACAGGTAAAAGTATATTCTTTCCATACAATTGTTGCGCACTAAGCCAGGATGACGGTAGATAATGTTGCATTACAGACTGCTTTACATTAATATTGAAAGTACATGGAGTAGCCAGCCTGGTGGAGCTGAGGGATGAGGCACTGAGCACCTTACCTCTCGCCATGCCGGCTACCCGTGTTCAGGTATGAGCTCGGGCTGCCGGGGGTCAGCCGGTGGGGAGGGCTGGGAGTGGATAGAGCGGCCGCCTGGCAGCTCTCCTCTACAGTATCAGGGAGGTTGGCTCTTAGCCTAAGATCACCACCATGTGGAGGCATGATGGTGGTGCAGGAAGAGAGGGACGCGGGCACAAGGCCAGGGGTGGGAGGAGAGGAGTCAGCTGAGTCAAGGCGCGCACACACGCCTCCACGCGCATGCCTGACCTTGATTGGAGCATTGAGGCTTAAGGGGACAGAAAAATGGAAAAATGCAGGTGGCGATGGCTAGATGACGCCCCCAGACTGGCTCCAGTGGTCCTGCCGGGGAAGTGGGGGTGTCAGTTGACACAAGCTGCCAGCTCACTGGAAGGAAAAAACTTGTAAAAAAAAAAAAAAAGAAAATACATAGAGTACAGATACATAAGTCGGTCTATACTCTAACTAAAGGTACTACTGTCATATCATTATTATTGTCTTCCCCACAAGTAATAGTGAATAACAGGTACAAACTGGCCAACTGTGGCCACAGGGTTTGAAGAAGGAGAACATAACAGAACAAAGCACAGCACTGGTATTTTAGACTTGTATATTGTGTGCGTGAGCCCGAAATGAACAATAATAACTACTTGCCTATGCTTGAAAGGTGAGGAGCAGTGATGGTCACCTTGTGAAATCTTATGAAATATGTCTACAGGTATGTGTCTCATGTATGTACGCTGTGTTTAGCTAGGCACTGTAGGAAGGGACATTTGCAGAGTACAAGGGCAGCCAGGATGGCCAGTAGCATGCTGGGGTGCATAGGCAGGGGTATCACTAGCAGAAGATGGGAGGTAATGATGCCGTTATATAAAACCCTGGTCAGGCCTCAAATGGAGTACTGTGTGCAGTTCTGGAGGCCGCACTTTCGAAAGGACATTAACAGGCTGGAGAAGGTCCAGAGAAGGGTGACTAAGATGGTACGGGGCTTGCACCACAAAACGTACGAGGAGAGATTAAGGGACCTCAGTATGTACTTGCTGGAGGAGAGGAGGGAGAGATGGGACATGATAGAAGCATTCAAGTACCTCAAGGGCATAAACAAGGTGCAGAGGGGAGACATCTTCCAAAACAGGAGAAGTACAAGAAAGAGGGGATATGACATGAAATTGGAAGGTGGCAGGTTAAGAGGGAATGTGAGGAAGTTTTTCTACACATGGAGGGTGGTGGACGCATGAAATGGTCTGCCACAAGAGGTGGTGGGAGCAAGCACTGCAGTTGGATTTAAACATGCATGGGACAGTCATAGAGGAACCACAGAGGTAAAGCAGAGGGAGGGTCAGAAGCTGTAATCACATATGGGGCTTACGGGCAGACTAGATGGGCCCAGCAGTCCTTATCTGCCGACAATTTCTTTGTTTCTATGTTAATTATAAGCAAAAATCTCTGACAACGACTGCAAATTTTACCTACAGTAATGGATCAAAATCAAAACAGTGGTCAGACAGAAATGAATGTCCAGGCAGGCACTGCAGCTTCATTTGGTCAAAAGGGAGGGTAAAATACTCCTCCTCCTATGAAAGGCCAAATAGATCATCCCCCCCTCCCCTAAAAGTGATTCCCACCCTGGGGCCACCAAGTTTATTGCTGTTGCTTCAGAGGTTGCCTAGGAAAAAGAGGGCCAGCTGGACTATGGTGGACAGGGGTAGCAGGTCAAGGGGAAATATTCTTCAGCCTGTGCCACTACAGAACTCTTTCACTGTTCTGGTGGAACAGGACTGTAGAGAGGAGGCACCCAGAGTAGTGACAAGGGAGGATGTTGGCGGTCCTCTGAACAGGAGGCCCCAGGGTGTGAGATAGAGGACCCCAGCAGAAGAGATAGCAGCTTCTGGTGGAGAACTCGACTGTTATGGGGATAGGTTTAGGAACAGGAAGGGGGGAAGAGAGGGAGGTTAGATGCCTACCTGGTGTCCTGGCTTGGAGAGATGGACAGAGGATCCTAAGGATTACTAGGGTGGCAGGCATGAGGGGGAGCAGGATGTCATTGTCCACCTGGGGACTAATGACCTAGCAGGGGCTGGGGCTTGGACTGTGCAGGGAGAGTTCAAGGAACTGGGGAGGGTCTAAGGCAAGTAATGCATACAGTGGTATTCGCCGAGGTGCTACCTGTCTATGGCCAAGGGGAAGATAGGGTACTCTGCACCGGTAGCTTCAACTCATTGTTGAGGGAATGGTGTAGAGAGGAGGGGTTCTGTTTCACTGAAGACTGGGGACCAACCTGGATGGATGTGGGTCTATACAAAGGTGATGGCCTATATCTGTCTGGGAGAGGAACTGCAGTCCTTAGTGAATGGTTTAAATGTTACTTTGATGAACATTTAAACTAGCTGAGGGGGTGGCGGAAACACAAAGATAGACATAAACTGCCTCCCCAACAGACTGAAGCAATAGGAAGGGAGAACCCGAAGGGAGAAAACGCCCACAGGGAGCAGGTTAAAGGAAGCAACAGAGTAGTAGAGGACAAGGGGAACAGGAACAGCAATTGTATAAAAAGGGGGATGAGGCAAAGCACAAGGGGGAGGGGGATTGCAGGCAGAGAGGGAACGAGTTATGGAAGGCCATGTGTGGAAATGCAAGGACTCTTGGAAAATAAATTTGAGACCTGGAGGCAGTCATGGTGGAGGTAGACCTAGGTCTTGTGGCCATTAATGAGTCATGGTGTACAAGGAGCCACTACTGCAGCACAGCCATACCAGGCTACCCTCAGTTCAGAAAGGATAGAAAGGGGAGGAAGGGTGGAGGATTTGTGCTGTATTTGACCTAGGGTGTCAAAGCGATAGACATACAAGGGAGCTAGGGGGGAAGGAGGGGTTGGAGGTGCTGTGGGTCACCGCGAAGACAGGAACTGGAGCCACTGTTCACACTGGAGTGATATACAAATCTTCAACACAGGGGAACACACTGGATAAGACTTCGGGGAAAGCCATCAGCACAATGGCAGAAAAGGTGGATGTTTTGCTGGTGGGGGGACTTCAGCCTGCCGGGTATGGATTAACGCCCCACAGCCAAGGTGTCAGCTGGAATGGGGCCATCCTTGACTCCACGTATGGGGATGTTTCTCAAGCAGTTAGTCAGAGTGCCCACTCATGATGGGACAAAACTGGTCCTGGTACTCATAAACAAGAACAGCATCGCAGATGTTGAGGTGGGATGCCACCTGGGGACAAGTGATTACCCTGCAGTGTGGTTTAACATAAGGACAGTGGCAGAAGCAAACCACACAAGAATGAGGGTCCTGGACTTCAGGAGGGCAGATTTTAGAAAAATGTGTGAATGCCTCAGAGATTACCTAGAAAGGGGGATTGACTGGGTGGGGTGAAGGAGCACAGTGCCAAATTAAGGGATGGCATAGTGAAAGTAACAAACCTCTGTGTGTAAGAAGTGAGGAAAATGAGACCACTATGGTTCTTGAAGGAAGTGGCTATAAAGGTGAAGACTAAAAGTGTAGCATTTGGGAGGTACAAGGAGACACAGAGGCAAGTGGTCAGTGCTTAATTTGTAAAGAAAGAGGTGCCAGGGCTCTGAATCCAAATGCCAAAGGCCGGGGGTCTGGGGGCCGCCAGACCCCATAAGCTGTGGGGTTTTAGATGCTCTGTGGTGAGTTTTAGGGGTTATATTGAAGATAAAACACATTTCTGTGTCAGGTTCCCAACCCCTGAATCCAGGGTAAGAATTTTTTTTTGGGGGGGAGAGTTAGGGTATTGAAGAGTCTGGCTGACTGCCGGTAAAGGATCGTAGGCTTATATAAAGGGCAAGATGCTGTGAATTGACCCAAAGGCCAGGGGTCTGGGAGCCAGTAGGCCCCCAGAAGCTCTTTGGTTTTAGATGATCTGTGTTGAGTTTTGGCTGGGGTTATATTGCAGATAAAATACATTTCTGTGTCAGGTTCCCTACTCCTGAATCTAGGGGAAGAATGTTTTGGGGGGAGTTACCCAGAGTCTCCAGTACCATAACTCGAAGTTATGGTATTGGAGACTCTGGCTGACCTTACTAAGTAACAACATGTTCCACGTAGCATCTTGCATGGTACAAGTAGTAGAAGAACCAATTAAAACTGAAGCATGAAAAGGTTTTTTAGGTAAAGGATCATGGGCATGTAGAAGCAATGGCACAGTGCAGTGATGACCCAAAGGCCAGGGTGGAGGAGTGAGTCTCAGAAGTTTGTTTGGATGTCTTGTGTGTGTTTGTGGGATTTTACTGAAGATAAACATACTTGTTACAGAAGTGTGCTTTATCTTCAATAAAAGCCCCCAAACTCACCACAGAGCATCCAAAACCCAAGAGCTTCTGGCCAACCTATAACATTATAACTATGCTCTTGTAATTTATTATAATTATTTAATTCCTTAGAGGTAGTTAAAGCAGTTAAAGGACCTAGGCTGACGACTGTGTGAAGGGGATTAAGAATTTAATTGACTTAGCAGTGGCTGGTAGTATGTGCTGCTAATGCTTATGATTTGGCAACACATACTACTGGGAGTGGCACCCCACAATCACAGGTATCGGGTGCCGGATACACAGACGTTTACATCTCCTTTAGACCAATCTCAAAAACCTTTATACAAAGAGTCACCTCCTTCCCTGTGGACACTGGCTCCACTGAACCTTTGCTCCAAAGCATGTTCTGTTTTCCTGTGTCAGTTTACTGTACTCAGACACAAAATACACTGTATGTATCTGCAGCATTCCATACTGTATACACTCACTCACTTGCCAGTTTCCTGATAAATAAAACAACAGTGACACAGTCACACACACCTCAGATACCTGTCTGGCCTGCTGCAGCCACCAGAAAGTGGCCGGCAACCACCTACTCTGCCTAGCATTCAGCCTGTGTGTGTGTGTGGGGGGGGGGGGGTTACTTCAGCAGGCTAGCACATCAGCCTGCTACTAAACAGTCTTTCAGCAGGCTAGCACATGAGCCTGCTGCTCAGTCTTCAACATACTCAGCTAAACCATTTAACAGGCTGCTTTATGCTTGTTTAAAACATTTGATAAGTCTAACCTCTGCCCACAGCCACTGTCACAAAAATACCATACCCCCCCTTTCATTTTTTCTAGTCTATATCCACCTGTCTTGAAAACTGGGGAGCAGTATTCTACCCCACTGACCGGGGGTATTATTCTCATCCCCTGACAGTGGGTATTTTTTGCTTTACTCCCCTCCCCGATTTAATTAGATCAAATTGACACCCGACCAGCCAGGCCCACCCTGACCCACAACAAGTGCACTGTGCAGCAGACAGTCAAGGTGAGAGAGCTCTCTTTCTCTCTCTCTCTCTCTCTCTCTCTCTCTCTCTCTTACTCACTCAGTCTTCAGCTCTCAAGGCACAATGCTGAAAATGTAATGGTCGTTACTCTCCTGATGTACTGAGACTGTGAGACTGACAATGACCTACCTCCTTACCAGCAGCGCACTAGTCTTCTCTCCAGTCTGAAATGAGTCCTGGCTGGCTCTGTGTGACTCCTGCTCCCAACACACCTCCTGGCTCTTTTCTCCAAGTTCCAACATGAACAGCAGTGGCGGGCCCGCTCACTCAAGTAACTACTGTCTTGTCATGGCCCTTGAATTAACCAGCCGGTCAGGCGGGGGGGAGTCGGTGACTAGGAGTGGTAAGGTAACAGACGGACTAACACCACGGTACTAGACTGCAGCAAGAATGGCATTGATCAGCAAGAAGAGATCCTCACAGGACCGCCGCAGGATAGATCGATCGGGATTCGACGCACTGCACTGCCCTGAGCCAAGTTCTCACACTAGGGGTCACCATCAAAAATAAATCCATCCAGTGAGCAAGCACAAGTTGGCTGCACAGTGATGAGCAATCACATTATAGCTCCTTTGAGTCCTTCCAATCCTCCTCATCATTCCTTGAGTCAGTAACTGCAGTGCAACAGTGCATGCCATGAAGCGCCACCACATTCAAGCTGCCGTGCATTTCTGATTGGCTCACAATGGAGAGGAGGAGGAGGAGGAGGAGCGGACTCGTCCGGCGATCAGTTGGGCCTGACTTGAGTAGTAATTTGTTGTTTCTTCTCTGGCTCAGCTTTGAACTCTGTGAGTGCTGCTGCTGCATATTTAATTTAAACTAAATAAAGTCAAGTGCAATGTCAGAGAGAAGAGGTGCCGGGGCTGAGCCCCAGAATGAAAAGAGGTGCCGGGGCTGAGCCCCGGCTAGCACCAGCACAAATTAAGCACTGTTGGTTTGGCAATCCCTACTCTTATCTGGACTGCCTTTCCCCTGCTCTGCTGTACAGCAGGGTGCCTTTATGCTTATCCCATGCACTTTTGAATCCTTGTACTGTTTTCACTTCCACCACCTCCGTTGGTAGGCTGTTCCACAGATCCACAACCCTCTCTGTGAAAAAATACTTCCTAGCATGCCCCCTAAGCCTCCCTCCCTCCAGCCTCATGTTATGTTCCCTTTTCCTTGTGCACTTTCTTCTCTGAAATATTGTCCCCTCCTGTTCTCTGTTTATTCCTCTAAGGTATTTCAAAGTCTCTATCATATCCCCTCTCTCCCTTCTCTCTTCCAGTGAATAGATGTTAAGTTCCTTGAGACTTTCCTCATAAGGCTTGTGGTGCAGTGCATGTATCATTTTTTGTTCCTCTTCCCTGGACTGCTTCCACTCTGTCAATGTCCTTCCTGAGATGCAGTCTCCAGAACTGGACACAGTATTCCAGATGAGACCTCACCAGAGATCTATATAGTGGCATCACTACTTCACTCCTCCTACTGGTTATGCCCCTTCCTATGCACCCCAGCATTCTGTTTGCTTTCCCCACTGCTTTTTCGCATTGTTTGGATGACTTCAGGTCATCGGAGATGATAGCCCCCAGATCTTTCTCCTGACTTGTGTTGGCTAGAACCTGACCCCCATCCTGTATTCCTCTATTGGGTTTCTGTGTCCCAAGTGCATTGTTTTGCACTTCTTAGCATTGAAACCCAACTGCCAAACACTTGACCATTCCTCAAGTAGTCTTAGGTCATTTCTCATTTTATTTAGCCGCTCCTGTGTGTTGACTCTGCTGTAGATCTTGGTGTCATCTGTGAACAGGCATACTTTCCCTTCCCATCCCTCTGCAATGTCACTTATGAAGACATTGAATGGGACTGGACCCAGCACCAATCCCTGTGGCACCCCGCTGGTCACCCTCCCTTCAGATGTTTTGCTATTTACTACTACCCTTTGGGTCCTGCCTTTTAGCCAGTTTCCAACCCCTTTTACTACTTTAGAGCCCACACCCAGATTCTCCAATTTGTTAAGCAACCTTCTATGTGGAACAGTGTTGAAGGCCTTGCTGAAATCCAGGTAGGCCACATTCACCAACTCTTCCTGATCCACCACCCTGGTCACCCAGTCAAAGAAATCGATAAGATTAGTCTGACCTTCCCTCGGTGAATCCATGCTGCCTTGGGTCTTTTGTACCGCTTGACTCCAGGAACTTCACTACCCTCTCCTTAAGCAGGGACTCCATCAGCTTCCCCACCACTGAGGTCAGGCTTACAGGTCTGTAATTGCCTGCTTCCTCCCTACTTCCACTCTTGTGCAGGGGTCCACCTCTGCCCGCCTCCAGTCCCCAGGTACCTCCCTCATCTCTAGTAATTGGCTGAAGATGGTTGTCGGCGGACCTGCTAGGTCTTCCCTGAGTTCCTTCAAAACTCTAGGGTGAATCCCTTTTGGCCCCATTGCCTTGTCTGTCTTTATGTTCCCTAGTTCCTCCAAGACTGTATCCACTGTAAATAGGCTGGTGTCCACCTCTCCCCTCTGTAAACTTTTCTTTGTGAGTCTTGGCCCCTCCCCTGCCTCTTCCTTGGTAAATACTGAGCAAAAATACTTGTTCAGTAGCTCAGCTTTTTTAAGGTCATCCTCCACCCACCCACTCACCCACCATCTCTCATCTTTAGCCGAACAATACCATTTCTGGTCTTCTTCCTCTCACCAATATAACGGAAGAAGATCTTGTCTCCCTTCTTAATAGCCTGTGCCATTCCTTCCTCCGTTCTTGCCTTAGCCCATCTGACAGTTTTCCCAGCTTCTCTCTGCTTCTTCAGATATTTCAGTCTATCTTCTTCTTTCTGTATCTCTTTGGATTTCCTGAAGGCCTTGCTTTTTACTCGCACTATCTCGGCTACTGACTTAGAGAACCACAGTGGCCGCTTCTTTCTTTTGCTTTTGTTAAGCGGTCTGACACATTGACTTGTCAGTCCTGCTGTGGATCTCTTGAGTCGAAGCCACTGTTTTTCTACCTCGCCACCTGAGTCTTCTGCTGCTAGGGCAATTTTGGGCTGTTCCCCCATCTCCACGAAGTTAGCCTTCCGGAAATCTAGGACCTTAATCTTTGTATGGCTTTCTTCTGTCAATGTGTTGACTCTAAACCACACAGTTCTGTAGTCACTGATACCAAAGGGACTGCTCACCTCAACATCCATGATTCTGTACCCGTTTGTCAGCACTACATCCAGTACAGCCCCCTCCCAGGTGAGCTCAACCACAAGCAGCCTTAGGTTTGCTCCATATATGGCAGACATTAGGTCCCTGCTGCTTGATGTACTTGCAGTCTGGGTATGTCAATCTGCATCTGGCATTTTGAAGTCACCCATTAGTAGTACTTCCCCTTGGCGGCCATATTTATTTATTTAGTTTTTGTTGACCAGGTAAGTGCACTAGACAAATCTTGCCTATTTTCAGGCACGACCCGGGGGAGGGGGATACAGATGAATGGCAACTGATTTTGAACCAGATTAAGCTGTTTGTGGTATTTTTAGTGAATGAGGGAAATTTGGCCAGGACACTGGGAAAATTCCTCTACTCTTGTCAGTAGGGGGCCTGTTGGAGGTGTAGCGTGTCATTCTGTGGCTGACATGGAAGGAGAGAGGTTGGTGGATGATGCAGACGCTAGTATGTTGGAAACCGAGAAGCAAGAAGGGGAGATGAGAACTGCAGAAGCAGCGGCTGGGATGCACCCACGAGGTGGCCAGCATATCGCCTGCGATTGGAGTTCCGTCTCCGAGTCGGGGTCTTTTCTTAGTTTAGAACAGAAGAAACAATGTCTGGAAGAGGAGCTTAAGAAAATAAATAACCAGCTGGACGATGCAGTCCCTCAAAAGAATGACGACCGTAAAAGGAAGCGATCTGTGGATTCACCAAATAAGGATGATGGATCAGGTCCAGGGAAACTTCAGGCATCTACAGACAACCCAATTTCATTTCCGGGTATGAAAACTAGGCCCCCCACGTCATGACTGGAGCGAGGGAGATGACGCAGAATGGTCACCAGAATGAGCCCTATCTTTGGTAGGATGGACGTCCTCATCTCAAGGAATCTGGCAGCCGGATCCTACTTTTGCAACATTTTCAGAAACTATGATGACAGGAAATAAAGACATGGCTACAGGAGGCGATTCGGCCCTTCCAGGTAAAAACCCCTCTGTAGGGGGAACAGAGCTAACTCTTTGGGACAGGGAAAAGTCAGGGACACAACAAGCTAAAGGTGGGGAACCTCTACCTGAGGGGGAGACATTTTCCAACAATACCGAACCCCTGACATATGCCAGTCATTTTCATAAGACTGTGGACTTAGCCAAAAGACGAAACACTGTGCGATTATGATATATAGGACATAGAGACACTGCCCCAGATTGTTTTCATGTGGGCAAAGTATTATTGAAACAATCTTTGGGTTTCTCCCCCTTGGAGATTTATGCCCTAATTCATGCACCAGGAGAATATACTTTTGATGTAAGCTTTCGGACTCCGGCTTTGTTTGAAAGATTTTGGTGTAGATTTTCAAATTTAAAAACGAATCCACTTTGGGTAGATTTTATTGTGATACCTTTGACAAAACAACCCTTTAGAGTTGTCACAGTTCTTTTTTGAAATGAGGGGGTGAACATTACAGATATCATCTATTGGCTAGAAAAAAGTTGTTCCATTCAGGGGAATCCAGCCCCAAAATTGGATGATAAAGGGTTTTGGACTAGTGGTTGGAAATTTAAAATTAAGCTACACCAGTCTGATGAAGATGTTGTACATTTACCAAACTGTTTTTTTATAGGTTGAGATAAGGGGTTCCTGTTCTATCCAGGGCAACCAAGGATGCACTTTAATTGTGGTTCACATAGGCACATCAGCACATTCTGTGAGGTATTGAAGTGTACTTATTGTGGGGAAATAGACCATGTTAGCGCACATTGTTTTCAAGAGCTTAAGTGTAATCTTTGTGATGATTTGGGCATGTATTCACTGACTGCCCTTGGGCAGCAAAAAACACAGAGAATGCTGATTTTGGGGTCCAGGATTATTATATTAAAGAAGCCACAAATCCCTCTGTATTAACTGGTACTAGGTTTCCCCCAGATAAAAGGACAACAAAAGAACTTGACAAGGAACGTCCTCCCCCTCCTTCGGTTCCTTTAAATAATATTTCTGGGCCTGAACCAGTCCTGATCACCTTGCAAGTAGAGAACCCTCTCCACTTGTTTGACCACCTATTTCTCATGACTTCATGGTAGTTCATAGTAAGAGAGGACGAGGCCCTAAACCTAAGATTCAAAAACTGTCAATGGACCTCTTAGAAGATAAAAACCCTTATGGCATACTGCAGGATGTACCCACAGAGGGGGATGATGATATCTCCACCCCATGGACAGCCAGCAACAGGAAGGGGAACTTGGGGACCCAGGAGAGGTGATCGATGGTACTCTAGTTCCTAAAGTTAGTGGCAGGGTCACCTGGGCCTCAAGTAAGTTGAAGTAATATAGTCTGCCTTTCCTCTTTTTTTCTTCTCCTTTTTTTATGGCTTCTCCTAGATGTCAATTCCGAGTGGCATCTCTGAATGTGAATAGCATCCAGTCGTACTTTAAGAGACTGGCTACTTTTCACCTTTTTTTACAGATCAATCTGGATTGTCTGTTTATGCAAGATGTTCATTTACATTCACCAACAC
The DNA here is from genome assembly GCA_016271365.2 of Neoceratodus forsteri. Lineage (NCBI taxonomy): Eukaryota > Metazoa > Chordata > Ceratodontiformes > Ceratodontidae > Neoceratodus > Neoceratodus forsteri. The sequence goes on from CM028131.1 coordinate 1,309,383,515, forward strand.
TTATAGAGGCAGCGACCGTAGGGTGGATATGGGGGACCAGTGTTTGGTCTCAAGGTACAGTTTCTTGCTCCGGCGTGGGGATATGTTTTTTCTCACAGGTTAAAATACTTAGGCAATTGGAACTAATAGAAGGTCAGGCATTATTGCTGGATATTTTATGGAAGGGTCCACCATTCCGTTTAGTGAACATATATGCTCCCCAATTAAAATTCGACAGGGTCAGACTTTTTTGTGTTATGCAGCCCTTTTTATTCACTAATATGCCAGTGATCTTAGGGGGTGATTTTAACTGTTCCTTCTCCCTGTCAGGAGAGAACCCTCCAGGGAAAAAACAATACTGTGATGTTTCTTGTTTAAAAAAGGTCATCTCAGATGTTGGTTTGGTGGATGTTTTCGGTTCCTCATTTTTAGTGGCCCCATATACATATTCTTGTGGTCCATGTACCTCAAGAATAGATTATTTCTTTATTTCCAGTTTTCTTCAGGTACAGGAAGCAACTGTGGTGGATGTAGTGACCTCGGACCATCGAATGTTGGTCCTTTTAGTGGGGGATCTCCCTGAACAGAGGAGAGGCCCTGGGATCTGGAAATTAAATATTTCTTTGTTAAACGTTCCACTCATTCAAGAAGGTTTTAAACATGTTTTGGAAGCAAGGAAGTCAGGTTTTTTCTTATATGAGGATTTGAACGAATGGTGGGAAGACTCAAAGAGGGAATTTCATTCTTTCTTGCAGTCTGTAGGGAAACTTAATGGGACCTTTAAACGTAATAACTTGAGGTATTTAAGACAGACACTACACTGTTTAACTACCCATCATAATACTGGGGAAAATGTTCCCCAAACTGCTATTAAGGATTTGAAAGAACAAATAACAATGCTACAGCAGGAGATGATGAAGAGGATAGTAAAACAACAGCGCTACCAGTTATTTGGTAAAAAAACAGGACACCATCCCTTTTGGTACCCTTGCCCAAGTACGGCAACAGCGAACTATGGCCTCTTTACAGGGGACTCATGGCAATATTATAACTACTAATTCGGCTATGTTGACGGAAATTAGCCGGCATTTTACAACGGTATTTCCCAGTAGGAATTTGCCAATTAATAATATGATACAGTGGTTGCAGAACTGTTCCCTTCCTAATATTTTGGAGGAACTGGGGAAGGTTTTAGTTGCTCCTACAACATTATTAGAACTGAGACAGGTAATTTGGTCACTTCCTGTGGGTACCTCCCCTGGTAGTGACGGGCTGCCTTGTGCCATTTATAAAAATATTTTGGAAATGTTAGGAGATGAACTAGTGGCAGTTTTAAATAAAGTATTGAAATTAGGAGTTTTACCTACTAGTATATATAAGGGGATATTAGTACTCCAATTTAAGGATGGGGACAGAGGGAATTTAAGGAACTGGTGTCCCATACCTCTTCTTAACACCACTAGCAAAATACTTATGAAGGTGATAGGAAACAGATTGGTAGGAGCATTGGATTCAATCATTCACCCTACACAATTTAGTGGGGTTCCCCCAAGAAAAATATAGGATGCCTTAATACTTATCAGGGAGATCTTACAAAAAGGTAATAATCGAGAGCTATTAGGACATTTGGTAAGCCTGGATAAGTCTAAAGCCTTCGATAGAGTGGAATATACATGTATGTGGGCAGTCTTACAGGGTTATGGGTTTCCTGATCAGTTTATTTCTTGGTTAAAAACATGTTATAAATGTATTTCTTTACTGCCTACTATGAAAGGGTGGGTGGGGGACAAGATTCAGGTTGGTAGACGGGTTAGACAAGGCTGTCCCCTTAGTCCTCTATTGTATTTATTGACTTTGGACCCCCTTCTTCATAGAATGCATAAAATTGATGACATTATGGGGCTTTTGGTGAGTAGTTTGGATACACAGATAAAGACAATTGCATATGCAGATGACCTATGTCTGGTACTGGCTGATACTGCTTCAGCTTTACTGGCCCAGGAAGAGATACGAATCTTTTCAGATGTAACTGGCTCGATAGTTAACAAAGGTAAAAGTTGTATATTATCATTGGGTTGTGAGAGGACAGTGGTCTTCTATTTGATGGTTTCCAGTGGTAACCAGTTATACCAAACTTTTGGGTATTTTTTTTTGGTGGTCCTGATCCACAATTTTATAATTGGGATTTAAAGCTAAAAGACGCTCATATGATGGTTACAAAATGGAATACATGGCATATGTCAAAACGAAAAAGGATTTTCATGATTGAGTCACATTTGCTGCTAGTGTTTTTGTTTTTATCTGCCGTCTTCCTCCTTCCAAAACACCTGGAAACCACAGTCTATAGTGTTTCATTTCAGTGCTTTGGGGGAGTAGATTGAATCCCATAAAAAGAGGTGTTACTTATTTACCCATAGCCTTAGGAGCATTGGGAATGATTAATTCAGTAGCTTTTTTTATGTTACTTTTCTATTTCACAATGTAGTCCCTATCCTACAAAATAAAATACAAATATGGCGCCCACGGGTACTGGATGAGTCTGAATCTATATTACAGACTTGGGGTTCTTTGGATGTTCTCCCTAAGCAAGTGAGAATCTCCATATTAGCTAATTTTTGGAAAGATATAGTTGAAAAACTTAAAGTTTTGAAACTGTCTTACAGACATCTTCACACAGGATTCCGCAAGGCAGTATATGAATGGTTAATGTTAACTTGGTTTTATGAAAATCCTTGGTTCATAGAACTTTCACCTGGTAGACGAGATACTTTGACTCGGTTTCTTAGCAGTCCTCGAATCCCTGCCTATACGTGGGATTTTATTTGGCTTTGCGTACATCAAAAACTAGGGGTAAAAGGAAATATGAAACATAAAGGAGTGGTGGATTGTACCTGTCCAAGAGTCTCTACTTGTCCTGAGGTAGAAACTATGTAACATTTGTTTGTAGACTGCCCATATGCTGTAGAGTTTTGGAATATCTTTCATACTTACTGGCCTTCTAACCCCTTTAGGGTACAAAACCCAGACATTTGGGTAGGGGGCCCTCTCCCAGTATCATGGGTCAAATTTGACTCCGGGACAATACATTTGTTCATTGGGTATGTAACATTTCAGTTATGGCAAACCCATTGTGAACTTGATTATAAGACAGATAACACTGTCAAGTGCACAAGTTTTTAACTCAGTTCAGAGAGTAGTCTCCCGTTGGCGCACTTTTGAGCAAAATACGACCTCACCTGATTTGTTCAACTTATGGTGGAGACATATGTCTTGGTTGGATACAGGCTGAATACTAGGGGTTAAATATCCCTTTGTCTTCTCCCCAACCTTAGGCTCCTGTGTGGCTCCCCACATTTCCACATACACTTAAGGTGGATCATGGTTTAAGGCATTGAAGGTTTATAAGTATGAGTGTCTAAGTTTTGTATAAATTATGATTTTTGTATAATTTGCTTTCAATTCGGATTAAAAACTCCCCCTATGTTTATAATAAAGAGAGAGAGGGGGTATATATAATGTGTTTTCTTTATGTTTTTGGTTTTTGTATGAAGTAATACTCATCCTTGTTTCCTTTTCTTAATTTTTATGTGTGAAATTTGTCTACAAACACTACGAAAAGGGGTTCCCCTATTCTGAATGGGAAAGGGGAGAGGGTATACACATGGGCCCGGATATTCAGATTGTGCCAGGCTGTGGCGCAAGCCTGGGTGCAGCACAGATGGGCTGTGCAGGGGCGTTGACAGGGTGATATTCAACGGAGCTGCGCCATGGCACAACATCACTGAATATCGCACCCTGGCCACCCTGCAGTGCACATCGCCAGCGCAAGTGGCCAGAGTGGAGCAGTGGGATGCGCTAGCGCAAGTTCCGTTGTGCTAGGCGCAACAACTGCGATATTCAAAAGTGCACATGCAAATAGGGCCATAATGCATGCAAGGCGCAAATGGGGCCATTTGCATGTCATTATGGCTCCATTTGCATGCAGGTGCACTGATCCCCGGTGACTTGCGCCTGGCGTCCTGCCAGGCTGCAGCCATCGGGGACCGATGACCCCTGCACATCATGGCAATGTGTCCCACTGCCCGATCACAGGCATCTGTACAATAAAGTATCTGTCCGATATCCCTGGTGGTCCAGTGGGCCGCTTGCAGCCCGATCATGGGCATATGTTCTAATTTAAATGTCCAATATCCCTGGTGGTCCAGAGGACCGCTCGTAGCCCAATCACGGGCATCTGTAGAAAAAGATAAGTCCTATATCCCTGGTGGTCCAGTGGACCGCTTGCAGCCCGATCGCGGGCATATGTTCAAATTTAAATGTCCAATATCCTGGTGGTCCAGTGGATTGCTTGCAGCCCGGATTATGGCGTTAGTAAACATTAATGCCCCAGCAACCATACCCTGGTGGTCTAGCGGTACCCTCCCCACCCGCCCACTGAGCCCCACCATCCCACCCCCTGGTCAGCGGCGGGTGGGAAGCTCCCCACCCGCCTGCCAGCCCCGCCGCCTGCTGACTGACACCGTATGGTAGGGCTGTATGCCCATTGGTCCACAGTGTGAGCCAATGGGTGTGCAGCCCGTACTGTACTACACAGTCCAGATATGTGAATGGTGCGCTCCGGTGCATCAGGATTTGTGCCAGGCACAATCCCCGTTTGAATATCGTGCCGGGGCGCATCAGTGGGTTGTGCAAAAGGAAATGGTTATTGTTTAATGTTGTTGGATGCACCAAATGTGTTCCCCTGAAACAGTTGGGTCTTGTTTAGCAAACATGTAAGTTTTGGTCCCCTTGAGGGTGAGTAGGATGGGGTGCCAGACCTGAAAGTACCAGCGGTTTGTCTTAGGGAACTCAGGTCAGGTAGCCATGTCCCAAGGTAGAGACATAGTTAGGTGGGGAGTTAATGTAGGTAGGTGGGGTTGCCCATTTTGGGAAAGTGAAGGCTGCTGTGCAGTGGCCTAGCTGGTGGAGCCTGGCTGTGGTGGCCTGTGGGAGAGTGCACATTATCCCAGTAGGTCCAACAGCTTGGTTAGCCAGCTTCCAGAGAACTTCCCCAGGAGGTGAAGTATTTCTGTGGGGGGGGGGGAAGCAGAAGCAGGGCATTTCTGGACTCTTTCAAGTAGCCTTACTCAGGCAGGTGGTCAGGGAGCCAACTAGAGGTACTTGATGTGGTGCTAACAAATGGAGATAGGGTGGGGGATGTGTCGGTGGGGGAAAACCTTGGTACAAGTGACCATGGTACCGTGTGGTTCAAGGTACGCACATCTGCCACCATTAATCAGACCAAGGTGAAGGTGCTCGACTTCAGACAAGCGGATTTTAGTAGGATGGGGGTATATGCTCGTCAGGCACTAGAAGGAGTGGGGGCAATTAAGGGGGTAGAGGACATGTGGGACTCAATAAAGGGGGGACCATACTAGGTGCCACAAACCTCTGTGAGAGGAGGGTGAACAAACATAGGAGAAAGCGGGAGCTACTATGGTTCAGCCGGGAAATGGAGAGCAGCATCAGAGCTAAGAGAATAGCATTCAGGAGGTCTAAAATGACACAGGGGGAGGAGACTTGGGAAGAATATCAGGCTAGGCAGAGGGAGGCGGGCAGGGAGGTCCAGTGAGCAAAGGCAAGGGTGGAGGAGAACATTGCTAGGGAGGTTAAGAAGGGGGACAAGAACGTCTTTAGGTATATAGCTGAAAGGAGGAAAGCGGAGAAGGGGATTCACAGTCTGAAAAACTGGTTGGGGGAGAGGGTGGTGGGGGATCAGGAGAAGACTGAACTGCTGAACAGTTATTTCTGTTCAGTATTCACAAAGGAAGAAGAATGGAAGGGGGATAGCCATAGGAAAGCACCGGTTGCAGGGGAAGGGGTGGACGTGAGTCTACATCAGGAGGAGGAGGAGATCCTAAGGCAGCTTAGGGATTTGAATGTAAACAAGGCCATGGGGCTGGATGGGGTGCATCTAAGGGTTTTGAGGGAACTAAGGGATGTACTGGCTGCTTCCTTGATCACCCTATTCAACAACTCCTTGAGATCGGGGTGGTACCTAATGACTAGAAACGGGTGGATGTAGTGCCTCTTCACAAGGGAGGGGTGAAGAAAGAGGTGGGCAACTACAGGTCAGTGAGCTCAACATCTGTGGTTGGAAAGCTGATGGAAAAGCTGCTCAAAGACAGAATCAAGTTACCTGGAGGCAAGAGGCCTTAGGGACCCAAGGCAACACGGGTTCACTGAGGGCAGATCCTGTCAGATGAATGTAATATTTTTTTGGCTGAGTCAGCAAGGTGGTGGATCGGGAGGGCTTGGTGGACGTGGCCTACCTTGACTTCAAAAAAAGGCATTCGACGTGGTGCCGCACATGAGGCTATTACACAAAATGGATCGCCTGGGGTTGGGGGAGGGGGTAATAAAGTGGATCAAGAACTGGTTGAAGGGAAGAACACAGAGGGTTTTGGTCAAAGGGGCACCTTCAGAGGAGTCTGCAGTCATCATTAGGATTCCCCAAGGGTTGGTGCTGGGGCCTCTTCTGTTTAATATCTTTGTAGGGGATATATCAGAGGGGCTGGAGGGGAGGATGAGTCTGTTTCCAGAGGGTGCAAAGGTCTGCAACAGAGTGGACATGCAGAAAGGGGTGGAGATGATGCATAAAGATCTGAAGAGGTGGGAAGAATGGTCCAAGGGGTGGCAATTGTTATTCAGTATGGCAAAATGTAAGATCATGCACTTAGGCAAAAAAATAGGAAAGCTGAATACTGGATGGGGGGGAGGGTAGATCCCTACAGATTACAGAAGAGGAAAAGGACCTGGTTATCATCATTTCACAAGACCTGAAGGTGGGAAAGCAGTGTGGAGGGGCAGTGACAAGAGCCAGTAGGATATTGGGTTGCATAGGGAGGGGCATTTCCAGCAGAAGGAGAGAGATCATAGTTCCTCTATACACCCAGCTGGTTAGGTCGCACCTGGAGTATGGGGTCCAGTTCTGGAGGCCTTACCTCAGGAAGGATGTGAAGAGGTTAGAACGAGTCTAGAGGAGAGCAAAAAAGATGGTGAGAGGGCTCGATCACTTATTGTACAAGATGAGATTGGAGGACCTGGGCATGTACTCACCGGAATAGAGGAGGGAGAGGGGTGACATGATTGAGACATTTAAATACTTCAAGGGTTTCAATAGGGTGCCGGTGGAGAGCCTCTACCAGCTAAAGGAGCGGCCACAGATGAGGGGACATGAATTCCAAATCAAGGGGGGTAAATTTAGAGGTAACCCTAGAAAGTACTTCTTTACTGAGAGGGTAGTGGAAAATTGGAATGGGCTGCCGAGGGTGGTGGTGGGGGAGAAGACAGTAGAAGAGTTCAAGAAGGCATGGGATACACACAGGGGGGTGCTGAGAATGGGGGGATGACTATAGTAAAGGCCTAAGTGGACACTTAGGCAAACTGGGCAGACTGGGGGGACTGGCGGTCCTTTTCTGCTGTCACATTCCTATGTTCCTATGAAAGTGTAAATCCCATGCCAGTTTTGGGGGGAGTTACTAATAGATGCCCGTTTGGCATCGGGGACTTGTGTGATGCTAGGTTTGCCAAGGGGCAGAGCCTGGGTATCACACACTACTGGGCTAAATGTGCCAAGTGCGTGAGGGAGAAGTGGCAGTTGAGAGTGAGTTGGGGATTTGTGAGGAGCACCAGGGTTGGTGTGTAGGCTAGTCAGGAAGTGGGCCACCAGTCAGGGCCAGAGAGGGCCGTGGTGGGTAGATTGCCCCTCGGTGCCCCAAAGTAGCTGATAGACCCCCACATCCATCACTGGGAAGGGTGGAAGGTCAAACTGCAGCATCAAGGAGGAGAGAGCGAGAAGTGTGGAGCCCGTCCAGCTCCATGAAGAGATTATGGAGAAGAGGTGGCTACCATGGCCAGCCCGGACTAGGTAGTAGCAGTGTCCTGGTTCTGGAGGGTTCAGTGTGGTGAACTGGACCCCTGCTGTAAGTCCATGTCCATCTGTGGTTGTTGGTAGTGCTGTGGAGTGTTTAGCCTTGGGAATGTTGGCCCCTGCATTGTGTGACACCAGCTCGGGATCGGCAAGGGTAGGGAGGCTGTAGGAGTTTGGACTGTGCCCAGAAATCCAAAACAGAGTGCCCCAAGTACAGAGATGCCCCACTCTCACTGGTGGGGAAGGAGAAAGGAAATGTGTACAGGGAAATACCTGTTGTACCAAGCTGCACCATTGGGTACAAAGTAGGGAGCAGGAAGTTACATACATATTACCATTGTGTCTGAAAGAAAAAAGTATGACTGTGCAACTGATAAAATCAATAAAAAAAAACAACTTAAAAATGAAAATTTAAAAAGGTAACTAAAACAGGTACATTTTAAATCCTTACTTTGTGCTGTTGTTCCAATGCTGTTCACTAGCACATAGCTGCAAGACTTTTTTGGGGGTGTTGTTGGAGTGATGGATTTTCTAATGGAAAACGTTATACACAGTCCCATGCATGAAGCAGATCTTCAAATGTTTTCAATAGATTTTATGCTATGAGCATTATTTTTTTCCAAGCAATGCAAAAAAAAAATGTGAATGCTTAGTGGTTTAAAATGCTGTATTGAATTTAATATGAAGATGTGGAGTTTAATTGTTTGGGATCAAATCTAATTTTGCTGGCAGTATAGCCTAGAGGTTAGAGTAATGAGCTGTGAACGAGCTTGTTACATCCAGCAGACTAGACCTTGGTCTGATTCTCACAACCTCCACTTGCATACTGTGTGACTCTAAGAAAGTCACTTAACCGCCCAGTGCTCCCAGGTTACCCCTGTAAACAGACACTTGTGCCTAGTGGGCCTTACCCGGTTACCAAAGAGTAAAATAAAAAAAACAAACAAGCATTTGTCAATGCCGAATGTTTGCTTGCTGGCATTGGCAGTGGTGGTGTAGAAGTTACAGAGCTGCGTAATAGGAATGGCAGTGAAGTATTGAACTGAAGCCAACCCCACCACCACCCTGCAGAGAGTGACAGGCATTGGGGTGTGCCTTTGGGTCATCAGGCATAACGGCCACGCCATTTCACCACACCCCACCCTGCAGACACTGACAAGTGTCACGGTGTGCCTTGGGGTCTTTGGCTCTTATGTGCACCCCATTCCATCAGGAAGTATGGTGAGATGGGTGCGGTATAGGAGAATGGGGTGAACTTGGGGCTCAAGAGTCCAAGGCATACCTCGATTCCTCCTCACTGGCTGCAGGGTGCGGAATGGTATGAGCATTACAGGCAAGAATCCCAAGTCACATCCCCTGATGCCTGTCATTCTCTACAGGGTTGCGCTATGGTTGGAAACCCTAATACTCAGGCATTCGCTGGTATTTTCACCCAAATTTTCAACATGGTTTTTGTGACCCCACCTCATGAACAATGGCAATATCAGTGTGTTAGCGAAGCTGCTTATGCACAGCGATCACGGCATTTAGTGCCACAGGTGCAAAAACATTCGAACTGGATGTAAAAATGACAGCTGTACTGTTCATGGGGAGTGTAAAAATGGCAATGTTGCAAATCTGCAGTAAAAATATTAAAAACTGGGTGAAGTCATGAGCGCAGTATAGAAACTGTGCAACGCGCACTCCATAATGTAATTAGTTTAGGATTTTTACAGCAGATTGTCAACACAGGCATTTTGGGACCTCCGATCATGAACAGTGTCACTGTGATTTTCTTTATCTGTTCCGAACAATGATTTCCCACAGCAACCACGATCTCTGCACTGAAAGTGTGAAAACACATTTCGCCATGTTGTGAAAATGACAGCTGTACTGTTCATAAGGAAGTGTGGAAAATGCCACTGGTGAAAATCTAGACTGAAAATATTACAAAGTTATGAACTTACGGTGCGTGGAAACTGCGCAATGCTCACTCGTAACACAGTCATTTATGGACTTTTGTCACCAAATTTTCAACATAGCCATTTTAAGACCTCTGCTCATGAACAGTGTAACTGTGATTTTCTTAATCTGTCCCAAACATTGCTTACGACAATCGACTGCACCATTGAGCGCTACATGTGCGAAAACACATTTTGGGTGACATGTGAAAAATGGCAGCTGTACTGTTCATAAGGAAATGTAATAAAATGGCAATGTTGAAAATCTGGAGTGAAAATATTGAAAATTCGCAAGCTTCGAGCGTCTACGTGGGAACTGCATAGCGCTGCGGCTAATTAAAAACAGTCATTTAAGGAATTTTCCTGGGTACCTTGTAGCCATTTTAAGACCTCTGCTCATGAACAGTGTCACTGTGATTTTCTTAATGTGTCCCATACATTGATTTCACGACACTCGATCGCCTATTGTGCTACATGGTGAAACATGTTTTGGGCAAGATGTGACAAATGACAGCTGTACTGCTCATAAGGAAGTGTAATAAAATGGCAATGTTGAAAATCTGGAGTGAAAATATTGAAAATTCACAAACTTACGAGCGTGCGTAGGAACTGCGCAACACACACTCGTAAAACAGTCATTTTTAGGAATTTTTCACCAAATTTTCAAAATAGCCATTTTAAGACCTCTGCTCATGAACAGTGTCACTGTGATTTTCTTAATGTGTCCCGTACATTGATTTCGCACACCGACTGTGCCATTGTGCACTACATGGGCGGAAACACGTTTTGGGTGAGATGTGAAAAATGACAGCTGTACTGCTCATAAGAAGGTGTGCTAAAATTGCAATGTTGAAAATCTGGAGTGAAAATATTGAAAATTCGTGAACTTACGAGCCTGCGTAGGAACTGCGCAACGCACGCTAGTAAAACAGTCATTTTTAGGAATTTTTCCACCAAATTTTCAAAATAGGCTTTTTGAGAGCCCACCTTATAAACACTGGCAGTGTTGTTTCGTTAATCATTCCGGAAAGGTGATTTCGAGCAGTGGCTGTGAAATCACCCTTCGGGCCCGAGTAACACCATGACAGTGCAAGAATTCATGAGGGGGGTCCCAAAAACCCCATGTTGAAAATTTGGTGCAAAAATTCAAAATGCCTGAGATATGCAACAAAGTTGAAAAACCCTATCTATCCCATTATACAGCTTACCGCATTTCCTCAGTTTTGCGGTCGGCTTTGAAGAGTGCAGATGTGTTCCGGTCCACCGATCATCGCTGGAGTCCGGAGTAAGTATGGGGTCAGGGGGATGGGGAGGCAGGGTGCAGTGGTGGGTGTGGGTTGAGGGAGGGGCCAGGGAGAAGCGCCGAGGGGCAGTTTTAATTTACAGGTTTTTTCCCTAAATGATGACGTTGACGCTTAAGCCACGCTGGGGTGGGCTCCAGCGGCACAAGGATGGCTGGGGCGGAGCCAACGGGTGGAGCCGACGGTGGATTGGGCACCCCTGTCACATAGCATCAGAAGGCTATGCTGGGGTGGGCTCTCAGCGTGGCACCCAGTACTCGGGAGGGGGTAAAGATAGTGAAGTCGACAGGATTGGGCACCCCGTTGGCACAGCATGGGGGGTGGGGGTGGGGAGATAGTGAGCCGACGGGGATTGGGCACCCTGTCGGCTATATGATGATTTGCCATGCTGAAGTGGGCACCCAGCGCGGGCATGTGAAAGGCGTTTTGGGGGGGAGTGCAGCACAGCCGACGGGGGATTGGGCACCCCCATCGGCTATACAGTGTGTGCGGGTGGGGGCAGCACGCAGTAAGCGTGCACTTGTGTGTGTGTGTGTGTGTGTGTAGGGGGAGCTGCGCATGAGCAGGCGATATCTTATCGCTGCTCACTGAAGCGTAGCTCCCCCTTTCAACTGTATGCCACTGCATTTTGGAGCTTGTCATAGACAGCTCCAGCATGCATTGGCGGACTGGGGCCGCGCCTGCCAACACACTGACTGAACTGGAAGAGGGGGTGACACACCTCCGAAAACTTGGATGATGGCACTATGTTTCTTGCACATGCGTGCAAGCAAACATAATTAGCTTATTACAACTCTTGTTTATTTAGTTTTTGTTGGCCGGGTAAGTGCACTAGACAAATCCTGCCTATTTTCAGGCATGACCCGGGGAAGGGGGATACAGATGAATGGCAACTGACCTTGAACCAAATTAAGCTATTGGTGGGAATTTTTTTTTTTAGCGAATGAGGGAAATTTGGCCAGGACACCGGGGGAAATTCCCCTACTCTTTTCAATAAGTGCCATGGGATCTTTAACATCCACCTGAACTACCTCCAATCCAGGCAGATGGGACCTTGTTTTTCACGTCTCATCTGAAAGACAGCACCTCAGAAGTGCAACACCCCTCTCATGCTGCACTACAGTGTCAGTACTGGGATATTAACCCAAGTGCCAGATGTGGGAACTGAACCCACAGCCCTCTGATCTCCCGGCCTCAGAGATGAGTGTGCTACCTACTAAGCCACTGACACTGCATAAACAGACTATGTATGAATATATATAGATATATAGGGGATACATGATGGGCAGGAGTGAGATATGGTAAATATTCTCACTCCTGCAGAGTGAGAATGCACAGCTCACTCTGCATGAGTGAGAATATTTACCATATCTCATGACATGCTCATCATGTGTGCTATTTATACAAATGGGGTGAGAGCGTCTTTGAAATAATGTTGTTATAGGTCTTTGGTTGTTTATGGTTGTGCTATGTATATTTCATTTGGTTGTAGTGTTTGAGGGGTGGAAGTTAACTGGTAATTTGTGAGATTTAGATTATTTATTTATTGTGGGGAAATGTTTTGTGCAGACATAATGATTTTTTTTTACTGTTTTGCGGTTTTATTCACCTCGGAGTCCTGATAAGGGTATAGGGTTTATTTTGTGCAACTCCATGTCAAGAACTCATTTATACTTTTATTTGAAAGTAAACATTTTCAAGTCAGCAAATCAGGAAAGCAGTGTTTAATGATATGGGGAGTGTTGATTGTAGTGTCCGACTGTTTCATTTTGTTGTTTGGGTTTAGTCTGTATCAGAGTCCGATGTTAAGTCTCTGTCTCGTTTTCTGGCTGTCTGTTGATATTGGTGTCCTGTGGAGATAAAAAAGAATGTTTAGTGTTGTTCAAGTACGTAGTAGTAAGTGACAGTTGTTCGTTTGGCATACCTTGTATTATGTTAAATGTTATATGTGATGCGTTAATGATTGGATTGTTGAAGCAGGCTGGGAGCATGTCCATGTAACAGGCAGCAGGTGTTCCAGGTTTCAGGTTCAGAGTGCTGTGAGACGCAGGTTTGGAAGTAGAGGGTTTTTCGTCGTCTTTCACTGGGTTGCTCAGTAAGTCTGATATTTTTCTTTGCTTTTTGTCATTTAATTTGGAGTATGTGTTGAGAGATTCGAGCTTTTTGTGTCCAGAAACTTGCATTATTTCTGTGGGGGCAAAGTCAGAATCCGTCAGCTTTTGCACCAGGTGCTTCCGAAAGGAATGGTTTGTGAGTCTTCGATCGGTTTCTAGTCCCGCTTCCTGGACCATTGTTTTTACAATCTTTCCAATAGTATTTATCCCTAGAGGTTGGTTTTTGTACCAACATGGGGATTGTATTTTAATGGGGTAATGTACTGATAGAAATAGTGGTGCATCTGGGGTATTATTTGTAAGGTTGTTTGTCTCTGTATGTTAGGTATATTTTTATAGGACATCGTTTAGGGTCTCTGGTTTCATAGGCTCGTGGTTTTATTAGTCTGGTGTCTTTGGGGTTTGAGCCACTGTGGGTTTTTGTTTGTCTTTCAGTGGAGATTTCCAGGTAATTTGTGTCTTGGTTGTCTTTTTTTAAAGTTATATCTCCCCATTTTATGTTTCGAGCTTCAGAGTTTCCTCTAATTCCGAAGTATAAATTGACAATTAACCACATGGAATTGAGGAGTGATTGTGGATTGTCAGGTCCTAGTAGATTGCTGTCATATAATTTTGTTAGTATTTCATCTGTGATGTCATCTGCTACAAATGGTTTGTTTCCCATTCCTTTTTGTTTTAAATGTTTTTGTTTAGATAATACGACTTGTCTTGTTTTTTCGAATTTCAGAGATGTGGAGAGAGATTCCGAGTATCAATTTTCTTTTAAATGCCTCTCTATACTTTGGAAGCGGGAGCGAATGGTGAGGGGTTCATAATCAGTGCCATCCTTTTTTTGTTCCGTTATAAAATAATGGCATAACAGGCTGTCCAGTTCTTCTGGTTCAGTTTTAGTAATGGGAGTTGTGATTTCCAAATCCTGTAGCAGAAACTATTGTAGATGTCTGAGGTCCGTTTCTGTTTTCTTTGTTGTGTTTCGATTTTTAGTGCTGTGAATGTATTTTTCTATATAGTCTGGATCTAGGAAATACAAGTTTTTGTGTGGCATTTGTTGTTCTTGGGTTTCTGGTATAAGGTGTTCTGTAGGGTCAAGTAGGGGTTCCGTGTCCCGTTCAAACAGGGTACATAGATCTACAATTTCATTTTCCATCAAGGTCTTTTTTGTATATTCAGTCATACTTGTTTGTTTCGTTTGGCAGGCTTTTGCTTCTGTTCAATGAATGTTGTTTGATTTACAAGTTCTCTTCATTTTTGTATACGAGTTTAATAGCAGGCTTTTTTTTACTTTCTACAGGGACAGTAAAGTCATTTTGCTGGAGATTTTATGTTTAGGTTTTGAACAAGAGCACGTGAATGTGGAGGAGTTTGACATTGTGTTACTGAGGTTCAGGTGAGTTTTATTTAAATTTTGTTGATTTTTTTATTGGTTGTAGGAGTTTTATTGTAGGGTTAACTAGGCGACGTCAGTGGAGTGAGAATAAATGGATATATCTCACTCCACTGATGTCATGAGCATTTATCTCACTGCAGTGAGAATATCTCAGTTTATTGCACTGGAATAGCTCTCACCCCCATTGTATAAATATATATATATATATATATATTTGAAATAAACTTTGAGCCAAGGCTCTTTTACAAAGGTTCCACGTCATGTGAACAGAGTATAGACATTCAATCAAGAAGGTTACAGAGATTTAGGACATTTGAGACACTGTATAGCACAACAATCAGGAAAGGTTACAGAGTTTCTTAGTCATTTAAAACACTATACAGCACATGGACATCATCTTGAGCTGTTATAAGTACTGGTAAAGTGCAGAGGCACTAGAGGTTAGGTTAGGTTGGGCAGAGGGTCAGTAAGGACAGGATTTTGGTAGGGGCGCCTCTAGTAAAGTGGGCAAGGAGGCAGGGGCTAAGGCCGGGCCGCCGAAGTCCCATCCTAGAGTGGAGAGGGGATAGAGGAGGTGGAGAGGGGGGTAAGGGGGACAGGAGCAGCCCCTTAGAGTGATTCAGAGGCATTGTCAAGGCACGAGTGGGAGGAGACCCTCTGTCTTGTGCTGATAATAGTTGCTGTTAGCAGAGCCAGGCCTGGACATCCCAATCTACTTTTTAAATCAGTGCTCTTTGGAATGTCAAAGAAAAAGGGGATGAGCAGGAAGCATACAAACAGAAATACTGTAGAGTGTGCTGTGGGAGTCAAGTGACCGGCACACAAAAAAGACGAAGGTGGCTATTCTGGCACACAGATGAATGAAAATGGTGGTTTCCTCTAGTTGTACCTGCTTAAACTCTATGAGGTACACAGAATGAAAAAAAGTTACAGGAGGAGATGTGGATTGTAAAGCAAACAGAATCCTTTTAGAAAGTACTTTGGAGAGTGACAAAACAAATGGAGCTGTTTATGGGAATATGCCCAAATGACAGTTTGGAGCTGTTAGAGACTGAAGTGTGCAGCTGTTACATGAAGGCTCTTTTTTTTGTTTTATTATTTTGTTGCTTAGATTTTGAATGATAGGGTGCCTGATTACTATATTACCCACTAAGTTAGATACTGACTTAGTCATATTCTGCAATAATTTATTAAAAGGAGGGTCACCCCTCTCTATCAGCTAAACTACTATGCTGCAACTGTATGTGTTAATGTGGGCATTTACAGCATTCTGTTATAATCAAGGTTCTCTGTCATTTACTGTCATTTTGGAAATGTTAAGCTGCAACACAACATGTTATTTTGAGGAAACAATTGTTCAATTGCCCGGTGGATAAGATACTGGGGCACTGGAGGCCAGTGGACAGAAGGGTGCAATAAGGGAACTGGAGGAGCCATGTGGGGTGATGGGGCACAGTAGTTCATCAGCTGCGGTATTTAGGTACCCAGTGGGGTGCAGCCCACATGGACCTAAAATAAAGCTATGTTTTAAAATTATGCCTGGACTTTAAAAAGATGATCCCTGCTCGTGTTTCCCACTCACTCACTCACTCACTCACTCACTCACTCACTCACCCAATTCATGATGCTTCCATATAATCCATGGTGGTGTAGTGCCCCCCGCCAACCAGGGTGATCACCCAATTTCCGTTGATAATAATTCTACTATTGCCCTAGATATAATATCACCCCCCCACACACATATACTCAAGATCTCTTGAAGAATGAAAAAAATTTAATTCCAGTTGTTCTCCCTGGTGGTCTGTTGGTCCACCACCCTCCTCTCTCTGTCAGGTATTGTCCAATCATCCAGCCCCTCTTGCATTCTCTGCCCTGATCCTATAACCCACATTGCCCTACTCTTACCACCACTACCTGCCGCAGAATGTGATATCAGGTACACAGTCCTTGATAACGCACTCTGTGGCCAGCAGTGGTGATGAGAGATGGGCAGTGTCGGTAGAAGGTTTGGAACGGGAAATGGAAGATGGGCAGGATAGTTGGACAGTACCTGATGGGGAAAGGATGGTGGTTGACCACTTGACCACCAAGAAATATAGCAGGATATTTTTGTTTTTCAAGAGCTCTGGAATATAGGGGGTGTGGAGGGAGTGGTATTGTACCACAGAATCAATTGGTAAATTATTCTTGGGAGAGTTTGGGCGATCACGTTGTGGGGGGGGGGGAATTTCACTACACCACCAGGTCTGGCTTTAGGGTTTTAGAGTCCCCCCCCACAGAATTAGTGAAGTCGTAGGAGCCCTGCTACTCGACCCACATTCATCCCATGTGTTTGACTGTAGCCTATACTGTCATCACTTTATTTTATTTTGACTTTCTGTACAATCAGTGGTATATTTAATGAGTTTTTGGGGGGCAACTGTGTTAGTCCTTAGGGCTATTCTTCCCATTCTGTCCATTGCTGCCTATCTGTCTCTTATAGATGGCGTCATAAGTTTTTACTGAACTAATGATGCCACATCAGAGTGAGTTGCACACCTGGTTGCACAGTCCTTTGTAGCTGTTTTAAGAAGATAATAAGATACTTTTTTTTTTATTGATAAGGTAAACTGCTCTGGTAGGGAACCCTCATAATCATGTGGCCCCCAGCAACTGTAGGTTTTGCTTATGCCCAAAACCGACTATGTACACCACCGTGAATTGTAAATTACCACTGGGAACTGGTTGTGGGGACGGGGGTAGGAAAAACAATAAGGGATAATGTATTTTTAAAGTATAGACATGATTTAAAACTAGACTGTCTCTTCGGACACTGCGGGCTGCACTCGAAACCACCACCCTCTCTCCCCCGGGCGACACCTGATCTCACCCAAAAATAATTCAACAATTGCCACTGTGGTATAATACTTCCTCCCCATTCCATATTAGGGTGTGTGTGTGTGTGTGTGTGTGTGTGTGTGTGAGATGATATCATACAACACTGACATTAGTTGAATAATTCTCGGGTGAGATCCGGCTACTGAGGGGAGGTGGTGTTGGGGGCTATGGGGTTCCACTACACTACACTATCTATACACACTCCTTGATAAGGCATTCTGTGACCGGCATTGGTGGTGGTGAGAGGAGGGCAGTGACAGTCGCAGGATTGGAACAGGGATGGGGAGGGAGTGGGATGGTTTGATAATACCAAATGGGGAGAGGAGCATGGGGGACCACTAGACCACTGGGGGGGGCATATAGCCATTTTTCCCCCCAATAATTTTGGAATATAGGGTGTGTGTTGGGAATGGTATTATACAACAGTAACAATAGTTGAATTAATCTTTGGTCATCTCTGGTAATATCCAGAGATCGCGTGAAGGAAGGTGGTGGTGGTGGTGGGGTGGTGGGGTGGGGTTTCACCACAGTACCAGGGATTATATGGTAGCATTGGGAACTGGGGTGTGGTGGTGTGGTGAGAAACACCAACAGAAAATGTATTTTTTAAAGTACAGGCATGATTATATAACTAAGCATTCTTTTCTGACAATGTGGTCTGCACTCCACAGGGTGCTAAATCAATAAAAATTAAATCCAGATTTCCCCCTGTCATCCCAACTGCCTCCTCCCATGCCCTATACCCTAGGGTCCCTCATGGCACCATGTTCCTTCCACCCCTCACATGCTCTATGCTTACCACTTTTGTCTTGCCAGGTCTTTTAAAAGATGTTCCATGGTAGTGATTTCCCACCCACTCACCAGTTACCCATGCTACCGTATAATCCCATGTGCTGTGGTTGACAAAACCACCTTCCCCCTTCCCCGGGCAACACCTGATCTCACACAAGAATATATCAGTATATACCACAGTGATATAATACCACCCCCCATATTCCAGATCTCTTGAAGACAAAAAAAAATCATGACTGGACTTTACAAAGACAATCTTTGCTCGTGTTTCCACACACTCATGAATAACAAAGATTCAATATAATCCATTATGGTGTAGTGGAATAACCCCCCCCCCCCACCTGGGCGATTGTCTGATCTCCCACGAGAATAATTCTACAATAGCCCCTGTATTATAATACCACTCTCCCCACAAACTCCCATACTTCAGATCTCCTGAAAAAAAAAAAAGAGAAAATACTGTCAGACTCCCTGGTGGTCTAGTGCCCCCCCATTTCCGCAGTCAGGTATTGTCAAACCATCCCACCCCTCTCCTCTTCCCTGTCCCATTCCTGCGAAAGGCCCAGCCCTCCTCTCACCACCACTGTCGACTGCAGAATGCATTATCAAGGAGTGTACAGATACACACTCTTTGATAATGCATTCTGTGGCCAGCAGTGGCGGTGAGGGGAGGACAGTGCCAGTCACAGTATTGGGCATGGAAAAGGAATAAGGGCAGGATGTTTGACAAAACCATATGGGGAAAGGAGGGTGGAAGACCACTAGACCACCAGGGAGTATAACCGGATTTTTTTTTTAAAACGCCCTGTAATAAAGGGTTGTGTGTATGTGTGTGGGGGTAGGAGATATTATACAGAAGTGACAATTGTTGAATTATTCTCTGGTGAGATCAGGCTACTGAAGTGGAGGTTGGGGCTATGGGGTTCCACTACACTATACACACTCTCCTTGAAAAGGCATTCTGCGATGGGCATTGGTGGTGGTGGTGAGAGGAGAGCAGTGCGGGTCGCAGGATTGGGACAGTGAAGAGGAGAGGTATGGGATGGTTTGACAATACCTGATGGGGAGAGGAGAGTTGGGGACCACTCGATCACTAAGGAGCATAACCATAATATATTTTTTTCATGAGTTCAGGAATATATGGGGTTGTGGGGAAAGTGCTATTATACCACAAGGGCAATTGTTAAATTATTCTTGAGTGAGATGAGGCTATCAAGGGGAAGGGGGGAGGTTACACTACACCAACAGGGGTTACAGATTATCATCAGGAATCAGGGGATGGGGGTGTGTGGTGGGAAACACTAACAGAGCATATGTATTTAAAATACAAGCACAGTTTTAAAACTCAGCTTTAACTTCAGACACTGTGGGCTGTACTCCGCTGGGTGTTAAAATCACAACTTATTGAAGTACAGGTCAGTAACACATCAATTCTTTATATAAAAAAAAGGAGCACACATTCTACATCAATACACTTTTCTTATCTCCTAAATACCTAAATGATCCAGATGAAGGAGCAGAGTAACAAGCTCCGACTAACAACTGCTTATCACGCGCAATGCTCGCTCATGAGAGTGATTCATGAGCGAGCAAAGTGCACATCAAATAACGTCAAGTATCATGTGATGTCTCATGCACATGTAAACAAAGACCACTGAGAGGTGATAAAGGTACGGACTGCTACAGATACATAAACAAACTGAATTAAAAAGAATGGGCTTAGAATAGTGCATACATGACATGCAATCCTTAATTCTTACTGCTGTCTGGGTCTCATGAAACTGGTCTCGTTTATGTCCATGGACATTCTTTGTAATGCAGACAGATGTCTATTTGCATGTGTCTGCCTACCCTTTTTTTCCCCCTTCAGCGGACTAGAGTGCCCATCTCTGTGACTGCTTCTTTCTCCACCCTCCTCTCCAGGTCACCCACCCTCTCTAGAATGGGAACATTCTTTTGAAAATGGGGCCCATCCTCTAGCCAGTGCCTAATGAAAATCAAATGCAAGTTAAAAATATAATGAGGCCAATTAAACACATTGAAGTTTTTTTCTCCTTTTACGCTCCCTCCCTGCCCTCGGCTTCTCTGAAACAGTAATCACTTGGTTCCATAGCTACCTTGATAAAAGGACACAGCAGGTTAAAATAGATGGTTCCCTATCATGCAGTCTCCCTGTTCGCTCAGGTGCCCCACAAGGCTCCATCTTGACACCCCTGCTGTTCAGCATATTCCTAAACAATCTGCTCAAAGCTTGTGACAGTAATATGGTTCTCTACATGGATGATGCTTTTCTCTTTGCCAGCCACATCAACCCCTCTCCCCTCTCAAATGAACTCCAACTCAGCTTTGCTAAGGTCGAATCCTGGTTTGCTAGTCACAAATTTCTAATGAACTACAAAAAAAACAAATCGATGCTCTTTGTCAGCAGCCACAATAAATTCAAGTCAGCTTGTCTTTCCATCCAGAATAACCAGAACCAGCCACTTGAGATGGTTCACGAATTCAAGTACCTTGGTATTATGTTAGACAGTACACTCTCATACACTCAACATATTCATCAAATTGCCAGGATGGTCAACACCAGATTTGGAGTATTGTACAGGCAAAGGCACTGCCTCATGCCTGCAACTCTAAGACTAGCAGTCACCAGCTTGTTCCTGTCCATAATAGATTATGTCTTGGTCATCTACAGTGCAGCCACGGACACCGCCCTCAAACATCTAACGGTCACACTAAATAGAGCTTGCAGGCTTGTAACTGGTGCTGATGAATACACCCATACCTGTGACCTCTATGTGCAATTCACATGGCTCCACCTACAAGACAGGATTGTCTATCAAACCTGCCTATTTGCCAAGAAAATCTGCCGCTCCCTAATACCACCAGCCACCCAATCCCTACTCCTACCCTCTGCAAACCAGAGGTACATGCGCAGTATGACCAAACCATCTTTTCTTGTCCCTTGCTGTTGTACTTCACAGGCCCAGTGTACCTTTAGCTATAGGGCACCATCCTGGCTAAGTGGCCTTCTGAACGCTGTCCTCTCTGAGACTAAACTAGGCACTTTTAAATCTAAGCTCTGCCAACACCTCACAGCACAAGGCAAATGTGACTGTACGCACTAGACACCAGGACCATTCCTCTGGCCCCTAGACTCTCTGACATCTGCCTCTCCCCACCTAGCTCTTGCCACCTTTTGCTATCCCTTCATTTTTTCATCTTTGCACCTTTCCCCCTCCCCTTGCTTTTCTCCCTCCTATCTTCCCCCTTTCTCCCCCGTTTCTCCCTCCTGTAGCTTTCACTCCCACTAAAATTTAACACTACTTCTGCTTTTAGAATTGACTAAGTCTATTGTTAGACTGCTCACTCGTTTGCTGCCACTGTATGTTATGCACAATTGTACTTAATTGTCCTCTCTGTATGACTCACTGCTGTATTTACACTGTACCACATCATTGTTATTATTTGTTTCACTTGTACTATCTGTCTGTCTATTGATGTGGAACCTTTGTAAAAGAACCCATGGTTCAAAGGTATTTGTAATCCTAGTTATCAATAAATAAAAATAATAAATTCCTTTTTTTGTTTGGTTTAACATCTTACTTGACATCTTTTTGGATGCTGATATAAAACTCAGGAAACACTTGATACCTGACAAGGTGGTGTCTGAGGTCATCAAAGCATGGACGCTGTAGACATGTGATTTCATAGCTGGTGTTAGCAAGTAGTTGCACAGTAAGTTTGCCATTAAATCAGAATTGATGCTATTGCACCAGTGTTTCAGCAGGTGGCACTGTAACTCTACACAACAATTTTCTACCAGCTGTCACTATTCAGAAACACGTTAGTGGCCTGTCAGCTCTTCCTGTGTAGATAGAAACCCTCTCATATTTTTTGCTGTAAACTGTGCCTGACCCAATATCATGCAGTGACTCAGCTGGAGTCACTAACCAGCTTGTCAGCTAGTGCAAACATATCTGGCAAACTCATTTGCCTTTTGACAGTTGGAGGGAGATCACCTTAACTGGCTCCAAGGGGTGCAGCCATGATGGGGCAACTAAAAGGGACCCTTCTAGTTTGCTAAAATTCAGCACAGTTCCTACAGTTCACATTAAAATGTCACGTCAGTGAGTTGCTTTGGCAGTGTTTCAATTTTCTTTTTAAATGGCAATGCACTGGCAACTCCTGTTGAGCTGTTTTTCTTTTTTTTTTTCTCCTTTGTTTTATCTCCCCCTGCTCTTCTGCTGGCCCCCTTCTTGGCAGCCCTTCCTAAGCCAGCCACCCACCATTCCCATGTTCTTACTTCCTTGTGCTCCCACAACTTACCCCTCGTGGCAGAGATGGGGGGGACTTGCCCTTGTCCTCCCCCCCAATGCGGGTGTGGGTGCCTGGTCGGTTCGCCAGGCCAGTGGGGGAGTTGCCTGTCTTCATCCCACATGGCTGGAGTGTTTCCTCTGTTTTTCTTCTTTTCCTTCACTGTGCAATTGTGCTCTGCATTTTTGCCAGTGTCCCTCCACCCTGCTGGGCCTCCCAAGTGACCTGACACACAGGCTGCACCGGGTGTCAGACAAGTTGCAGGAAGCAAGACCTACCCTTTTTGAAAGAAGAGAGCTGTACTCTGGTTGTTCAATCCTCTCCCTCCTGTAGTGACTTGAGTTCACTTCTGAACCTGGGTCGTGGCCATGGCAGGCAGTAGCACTACCACCGAGCAACCGGGCCAGCTTTTGGGTTGTTTTTCAACACTTAACCATAGAATTTGAAAAATAGAAACATAGAATTTGATGGTAGAAAAAGGCCCAGTGGCAAATCCAGTCTACCCACTATATCTGATTCTCTTACGCTAGCCCCACTGGTCATTCTTCTCCCTTACCCTTTGCTCCCTAACACCCTTACTATGGCCTAGTGCCTGTCCCACAGTTGTTTGAATCCCTCCACACTATTCTGGCAGATATCATGCTCTCTAGCAGTCCATTCAACTTGTCTACCACTGTTTGCATTGAAAAGTGCTTGCAGATATCCCTCTTGCATCTTCCCCTGGTCAGTTTAAGTGAACACTGCCATGTACTTGTACATGTGTTTAACATGAACAGTTCTTTGCATGACAACCTATATTTATTTATTTATTTAGTTTTTGTTGACTGGGTAAGTGCATTAGACAAATCCTGACTATTTTCAGGCATGACCCAGGGCAGGGGGATACAGATGAATGCCAACTGACTTTGAACCAGATTAAGCTGTTGCTGGTATTTTTAGTGACAAGGGGTAATTTGGCCAGGGCACCAGGGAAATTCCTCATCTCTGACAGTAGGGGGACTCTCTGACATCCTGGTCCTAGACCAAGATGGCTGCTGTGGAGGAGCCGAGGAGCTGATGGATGCAGCGGAGGCTGAAGACTTGGTCTCAACCCCTGCCTCTTGTGGTTCTGAGACCGCTCTACCTACTGGATTACCACAGAAGAAGTTGTTTCCTGTAACCGATATCCTTGAGAATCGCCCTGATATTGACAATTCTGAGCCTGCAGCACTTTTGATGAGTAATCCTGCTGTTCTGCCTGATTTCTGTACTGACTCACTGGATATTGCTAGCTTACAACACTTGCTGCGCGATGGGGAACAGCGCTATGCTAAGAGAACACAGTTGTTACACTCTGCATTACATTTGGCACACTCGCGCACTTCAGTGCATATTTCTCCTCCAGTGCTACAATCCACTACAGTGTTATCTGTTGCTATGACTGTTGCTATGGCTGAGCCTGTGTTTCAGTGCCAGCCGCACCCTGACTTGACTTCTCCTCAGCCTTCTTCTCCTGTGATATGCAGTACAGATTTGCAAGGGATTAGTGCTCTGGAAGGAGCACCGGGAATAGCATTTGCGGACTGCAAGTCCGGCCTAAGACGCCCTTCTTCTGATGAAGCACATTCTTGGTCTGTTCAGACTGCTGTTGAGCAAGCAGGATGGATTTCTGACTCCCAGGGCAATTAGATTTCTGGTCCTACTCCTATTGTTACCTCGCCGGCTCGCCAGGGTAGCGAGGTTCCGCTGGACTTCCCCCCTGCTGCACCTGCTGTCCCACTTCTGCAGGATGGCTCTTTGCCTGATCTTCCTGATTTCCCTCTTCATTTGCCGTCTGCCTTGCATATGACTGAGACTCCTGTCTTGCGTTTTGACAAGCCTCCTTCACCTGTGGGCCCATCTTCAGTTACTTGTCTACCTTCTCATTCTACTGCATTGGAGGGGCCTCCTGCAGTGCCTTTGAATTTATTACACACTTCTACATGCAAACCGTATGCCTCCTTGTCCCACCAGCCTATTTACCCAGCTAAACGGCATAGTGCCGTCTGCCTGATTTATAAAGGTGGCATGGACACGATTCCTGATAGAGTATTTGTTGCTAAGACTTTACTTAAAGAATCCATGAAGTTCTTTGCAAATGAGGTTTATGCGCTTATTTATGTCTCTGGAGAAACTACTTATGATATCAGCTTTAAGCTTAACACTGGGTTACAGAGATTCTGGGTGCAATATCATGTTTTGAAGCAGACCCCCCTATGGGCCCCTTTTGAAGCTGTACCCCTTACCAGGCCTGCATATAAGACCATTACTGTTTTGTTTAGGAATGAGGGGGTCAGCACCACTGACCTTACTTATTGGTTAAAACAACATTGCACTGTTTTGGGGTCCCCGGAGACAATCTTTGATTCAGAGAATATTTGGACTTGGGGGGTTAAAATCATGTTGCACTCTTCTGATACTGGCCTCTGACATCTCCCGAGGTAGCTTTCAGGTAGAGACCGGGGCGTTCTTTTCTACGCCGGTCAGCCTAAGGCCTGCTACAAGTGTGGGTCTACAGCACACCTTAGTAGCATTTGTGACCAGGTTAAGTGTACCTTGTGTCAAGAATTGGGTCATAGCAGTGGGAATTGACTCAATGAACCCAAAAGCAATTTGTGCGATTCTATGGGGCATACATATCAAAGCTGTAAATGGGCAGCCCACAATCAATCTGATTCTTCTTATGATGTTGAGCAACGAGTTTTGATTGCCGTTGAGCAGCGCGAGTCCTTTCCTCGTTCTTCTAAGCCACCAGGGCCGCCCACCGTTCTCCCCCTTGCTCTTCCTTCCACCTTGTCCCATGAGACTGCCCCTCCCCCTCCTGCACAGCCAGGACTGAGTAATGCTCCTTCTCCAGCTGACACTGAGCAGCCTGAGCAGGACTCAATAGATACGCCCCCCAGGTTCAGAAGAGATCGACCAAACGAACTCCGGCTGTTGAGCAGTCAGCTCCCAAAATGTCCAAAACCCTCTGATTTGCCTCTCCATAACCGATGCGAGGCATTTCAGACTGTTTCAGAGCTCTCTGATGCTGACTCTGAAGGTTCTTCTTTGTGGTCCTCCCAGGTAGACCTGCCTTCAGAACCTGAGGAATCACATCAGAATCTGAAAGAACAACAACAGAGGTCCCGAAGAACCAGAAAAAAGCCTACTTGAGATCTGTGTTACTCCTTTTTCTTGAGCATACTTTTTCTTCTCCAACGTGTTACTTGCCCCTTTGACTATTGGTTCACTTAATGTTAATAGTATCAAAGGCTGCAAAAAGAAACAGATAGCCTTGTCTTTTTTTTATCCAGTTCCTTTCATGTCCTTTTTCTACAAGATACTAGGCTTCATACTGTTTCTGAGCTTCATGTTGTCACAAGGTTGTGGCATGTTGGTCCATCATATTGGTCACTTGGTACAGATACTTGCTCTGGTGTAGGGATTTTGTTTCATTCTTGTACACCAGTTCAGGTGATTAAGTTGGTAGACCTGATACCTGGAAGGGCTTTGATTCTGGATACAAAAATTTGTAATTCATAGTATAGGTTTGTTAATGTTTATGACCCACAAACGAAGGCAGAGAGGGTTGCACTGTTGAAATCAGTGCAATCATCTGGTTTCTTCTCAAGCGATAATTCTTGAAGGAGATTTTAATTGTGGCCTGGATAGATGAGATAGAGGGCAGGGTACTACTACTAGTAAAATTTTTTGTGATATGATGCTTTTGAAGTCTAGTATTTCTACATCCCATTTAAAGGATGCCTACATGTCTGTACACCAGATACCACATCCTACATTTCAGAAAGGGAATCTGGCTACTAGGATAGACTTTCTCTTTATTTCAAACTCCCTTGCTTTCTCTTCTATCCAGATTACTGAAGTTGAATTCTTTGATCACCAATTGTTGGACTTGTGTTTGGGGCCCCCTTCTCGATTCCCCCATGGCCCTGGTACTTGGAAATTTAACTCCTCCCTTTTATCTGCCCCTACTTTACTTCAGACTATTCAGTATTTTGTTACTTGTAAAAAGTCAGTGTTGGACTTGTTTGATTCCCCTGCACTCTAGTGGGCGGATGTTAAATTTGATCTGAGATGCCTCCTGCAACATGAAAGTAGGTCTCATAGAGATACTGCTTATATGTCTTATTTATGGCATAGACAGCAACTACAAAAGCTGCAGTCTCTGGCTAGACACACTACACATGATTTTAGTTCCCAAATTCAGTCTCTAAAACATGAAATGGAAGCTCTCCATTTACATCAACAGAACAGTCTACACCATCAACAAAAATTTGGGGTCCAAGGTAAAGCAGCAGTTGTGTGCCCGTTTCTGCATTGCCATAACAGGCTCAAACATAAACAGATAGAGTCCCTTATGGACTGTTCAAGAATCCTCTTTACTGATAAGGATAATGTTTTCAGGATTGTAATGCAACATTCCCTTGCACTTTTCTCTCAGCAGAGAGGTTCTTTTGGTCATTTTCCTGAGTTTCTCCCTGCTGATCAGATCCCTGTCTATCCAGCCTTTCTTCTGCGTGATTTAACGAAAGCAATCACTGCTGCTGAAGTCACAGTGGCCATTCGGTCCTTAAAATCTAGCACTGCACCTAGGCCAGATGGCTTGACCCCTGAGTTTCATAAATTACTGGGCCCTTTGATTTCCCCTGAGCTGGCCTCGGCATTTACTTATATGTTGGAGCAGGATTCTGTTCCTCTTGACATGGAGAATGGTCTTCTTATTTTTCTATATAAAAAGGGAGAGAAGACTGATATCTCCAATTGGAGACTGATTTGTCTCCTCAACACTGATTTTAAAATTCTTGCAAATATACTGCATTCCAGATTATCGCAACTAGCATTACATTGCATCTCACCCACACAAACTTGTTCCATTCCTGATAGGAAACTTTGTGATCATTTTCTTCTTTTGAGGGAATTGATTGAGCGAGATAACTGAGGAGTTGGAGGGTTTTCTTCTTTCCCTGGACCAGAGGCAGGCCTTTGATGCGGTGGATCATCATTATTTATGGGACATGCTAGCCTATTATGGTGTACCAGCATAGTTTATTAATTGGCTTACTTCTTTATATAAACCTGCTATGGTTTCTCCACTGATCAATGGTTGGTTGGACCCCTTGATTCCTATAAGGAAGGGTGTATGGCAAGGCTGTCCCCTTAACCCCTTATTATATATTTTTAGTATTGACCCCTTATTGAGGAAACTTAATTCTCTTACCAGTTTGACCCATATACGGGTCAATGATTATATTGTCCCACATGTTGCACTGGCTTATGCTGATGATATTACCATCCTTGTACAGACTGTTGATTCAGTTTCTCAAGTACTGCATACCTATCAGGAGTTTGGTACTTTTTCTGGTTCTTCTTTAAATCTGCAAAAATGTGTTGGCCGACAACGGAGGAATCCAATCCTCTCCCACCCTGATGTAGCTGGTATTACTCTTACCAGAGACCCGATTATTGTTTTGGGCATATCTTTTGGCTCAGGAAATTTGACTGTCCTTAATTGGCAACCTAAACTTGAACAAGCGCAGAAACTTGTTCAATGTTGGAACTCATGGCAAATGGGAAAGAAGAAGAGGATGTACTTAGTGAAAACCTTTCTTCTCCCTCTCTTTTTATACATTAGTTTACTCCCCCCTCCAAGGGTTTTGAAGTCACGTTGTACAACACTTGTTTTCAGGCTATTTGGGGGAGCAGTCTTAATCCTCTGAAACCTAATAGTTTATATTTGCCTGTCCATCAGGGAGGTCTGGGAATGATTAATCCCATGATCATGTTTTATCTTAGATATATGCTTACGAACTTGCGCCCTCTATTGACCCAAGTCAGACGTCCCTGGTTTTTTTTATATGGTCTCTCTTGTGGCCCATGGTTCCCCCAGTGGTTCACTAATTCCCTTAGAGTAGTTCGGCAGTCTAACGTTAGTCCCTTATATTTGCGAGATGTGTTTCTCAAACTTAAAAGTTGACATGTGACCTCTTGTATGCTCTCTAATCAGCATAGAAAGTTTTTGTACAAACAGGTTCTCACTGCTTGTTTTCGAGAGCCAGTTACTTTTCCCAGCTGTCCTATACATCTGCTACCTGGCTTATTGGATTACCTGAATAATCTGAGAATTCCAGATAAATTGTGGGACGTTCACTGTCTATGTTGTCATTCCCGGTTGAATGTCAAAGCACATCAAAAACATAGACAGTTGTCTGAATGGATGTGCTCCAGACCACAGTGCTCTTTGCAATTGGAATCCCTTTCACACTTATTTTTTTCTTGCTCCTACATTTCTACCTTTTGGTCCTATGTGGCCTTGAGATGGCGTTTGCTGAATCTCAATCATATCACCTTGGAGATTTTGTTATATGGGCATTTGGATGCATCTTGGGCTGCTTGGGACAAATCTACTTTACAAGTGTTTTTTACTGTGATTAAATGGTACATTTGGAATTCCTGTTGTGGTTTACTTTGCAGCAAAAGACAGTTTCACTTCTTGAATTGATGGAGAAAATTTAATGGGATCTGACTTTGATCTATAGGCATGAGCTTTGGACTATGTCTCAATCCCAGGTTTTCCAGTTCTGGCGGAATCTTCCCTGGATTATGGACTCTGATGTGCCAATCACATGAACTTTTCTTTTGCCATTGCCATTGTTACAATACCAGTACTGATTTGCTGTTTTCTTTGTTTTTTTCTCGTGACATTTATGTTTTTTTCCTTGTTTCCTTTCTATGACATTTGTTTTCCTTTGTGTATTTCTTGTTTTCTGGCTGTATGATTTTTTTTCAATAAACACTAAATGCCCCTACTCTGCTGTAGGGGAAACCCTTGTTGGTCACTGCCAAGATAGCCAACATCCAAGATGGTGGAGGAGGTGGAGGTGTTGGTGGTGCTGAGCTTCTTAGCTCTGCTACCCCCACTATTATGCCTTCAAATCCTTGTAATTTGCCTTTGGTCTCTGATGATGATAACACTTTATTTGTTGAAAGTGTTGTCTCTCAGGTTTTAAACCCGCATTCCCCATCTCTCCAGAGGGTGGATTCGAACCTTGTCTTTGATGCTACTACCTCGGATGCCTCTGAAGTGGATTTGCATCAAATATTTCATCAGCATAGATCCTTTATGGTACAACTGGTCCAAGAAGAAAGCAACTCACAAAATACTGTTCCTGAGTCTACTTATCAGGTACCGACTGCTCCTGCTATGACTACTACTGGTACTTCTTGTGCATTTGCTTCTACTTCATCAGTGTCCTCTACAGCCCACCGAACTGTTACAACTTCATCTCTGTACCTTAGAGATACTCATAGGTCACATGATCCCACGGAGTGAGCTTGGTACCCGGAGGCTGCTCTTCGTGCAGCGGGATGGCAACCAACTGTAGAAGGTACTCTCTGGACTTCCCCTTATCCAGTAAGCACTCAGGACATCATTTCAGCCTCAGCAAACACTGAGGGTTACTTCCCTCTTCCTAGCACTTCTGCTTGTCACCCCAGCAGCCCTACTACAGACTCCTGTCCTACTACTTTGGCTCCACCAGTAGGAGACACAGACCCTAGCCGGCCAATGCTCTCCATACAGTCTCTCAACCAATCCATGGGCCCCAACGATTCACTACAGCTCTCTGGACATTCTTCTTTGGAGAAAGATGTTACAAACACTTTAGAAGCTACTGCTCCTGCCTCACACTCTACAGATGATCCTCCGGTGGCTGCTGCCTTTATGATGAGCGACTTGTTCCAAACTTTGGGGGAACATGCTCAACGCAGGAATGCCATCCAGCTGAAGTTTTTGGGGTCCATTAATCAGGCCCCTGAACACAGGACTGTTCTGCTTGGTATGTTGAGGGGCTCTTTGGGTATCGGGGCATCTGAGCTATTTGCCTTTATTCATGTGCATGGTGAACCCATTTACGATT
Source organism: Neoceratodus forsteri (assembly GCA_016271365.2). NCBI lineage: Eukaryota > Metazoa > Chordata > Ceratodontiformes > Ceratodontidae > Neoceratodus > Neoceratodus forsteri. Next base: position 1,309,414,068 of record CM028131.1, read on the forward strand.
TAAGTTTTAAAAATATTTTTTCTTTGGAAAAATTCTGGTCTAACTATGAACTTGTTAAAGCTTCATCTCTGGGCATCCTTTTTGCTCATCTTCCTGACCAAACCTATGGTTACAATTATCACTTTATTGTTTCGTAGTGAAGGGGTGAACATTGCAGATGTCCAGTATTGGTTGAAGTAGCACTGTGACATTTTGGAAGCCCCTCGTCCTATACTGGATGAGGATTTAGTCTGGACAGGAGGGTGGAAAGTAAAGGTACAGTTGAAACAAACTGATAGGGGTATTTCACCTCTACCTGGCAGTTTTTTCATAGATAGGGACCGAGGGCTGTGTTTCTATCTGGGGCAACCTCAGATCTGCCACAAGTGCGGCTCCAGAACTCACCTCAAGTAACACCTGTGATAAACCCCTTTGCAACCTCTGTCTCTCCTATGGGTATGCAAGCCTGGGATGCCTCAACCCTTTGAAGTGTAATTTATGTGATGAGGCAGGTCGCTCTTACAAACAATGTCCTTGGGCTGACCACAACCAGTTGGATCATCCCCCCTCAAGACCAGGTTGCTCTTATCACTGACTCAGAGGTATAGGCTTTACATCGCAAGGAGGCTCCCACAGAGCTTCTAGCTCTAGCCTCCCCAGTCATTGCCTCTCATGAAACCCCATCTGACCCACCACCCCCTTCTGATGCACCTCTAGTGATCCAGTCAGCTGCCTCTCCTGTTCTTCCTTCTGGGGCTTCCACTATGGAAATTTCTCCTTCTCTGGAGGTTATGCCCCCCGCAGGGATACTGCCACCTACATAATAGTTCCCCCCTCTAAACATGGGAAGTGGAAGCGGAAATCTTAAAATCTCACTCCCAAAAAGACTATCCTTACTAGAAACAGATACCAGGCACTAACTATGAGGAGACAGTGGGGAGATACTGAAGAGGACGATGGTGACTCTGACTCCTCCCTTGCCTCCTCTTCACCGATGGATTACTCCTCTGATTCACAATGTGATCTATCCTCCTCTAAAGGTACAAAAGGCAAGCAACCCCTGTCACATGGCATTGTTGTTGTATTTCTTTCTACTCTGCTCTACTGCTATGCATTTGAGTATCACCCTCTGCAGCCTCACACTAAATGTATGTAGTATGAAAGCCTTTAGGAAGCAGGTTACCACACTGCAGTATTTGACTGATGTCAGTCATGATTTAAATCTGCTCCAGGATACCAGACTGAAATCTGGGTTTGAAATCTCTCAGGTAAAATCCATGTGGACTAAGGGAGCCTCCTTCTGGTCTTATGGAGAGGATTTATGTGATGGCCTAAGTATCCTGTTTTCTAATTTTCATTTCCAAGTTTCTAGGTTGGTAGACATTTTCCCAGGCAGGGCATTGCTAGCGGATTGCATGTATAAACAGCAAAAAATCTGGCTTATTAATGTGTATGCCCCCTAGAGTATCACCTCTCGCTGTGAGTTATTCACTTTACTGCAGACATATTTATATACCAATCAACTTCTTTTTTTTAAGGGGGGGATTTTAAATGTGGGCTAGGTCTGGTAGACAGGGGTGGATCTACACAAAAAATTTTGGGAGACATGGCCACTCTGAACAAAGTCATACACACTGCAACTCTTACAGATGGATACTGTGCCATCCACCCTACTGGCGCAAAAACATACTATAGAGGCCCCTATGCCACTAGGATTGATTTAATCTTCCTTTCCAAGAATATTACTGTGCAGAAAGCCTCAGTGATACCTTGCGAAACTTCAGATTATTTGGCTGTCTCCCTTGAATGTACCTCAGCCACTGGCTCGTTCCCTGATAAAACACAGCCCCGCTAGAAGTTTAAGAACTCCCTACTATTGGACCCTGCCATCTCCTCAGTCTGTCAGGGTCTTCTAAGGGCATGGCTTTCTGTCTATCATGCATACGTCCTTACCTTTAACATGGTGGGATGAGACCAAGTCTGAGTTGCAACACTTTTTTCTTCAGCGAGCCAAATCTAAGTCCCTTTCCAGCTATCTTACATATTTAGGACTTTGAAAAAACTACTTGATTTGCTCTCCAGGGCTTTTCCCTCACACTCTGACTACTCTCAGCAGATTTCTGAAGTGAAATCTGCAATGGAGGCACATCAGTATGATAGGGCTCTCTCCTTAAAAATGGAGGCCCAATTTGGCACTCAGAGCTCCAAACCTTCTATTAACATATTTAAAACTTGCACAGATAGAGTCTCAGCCACTCACACAGAGCAATTGCAAGACCCAGCCACAACTCTTGTATACAATACTTTGCCCTCAATTAAACGAGTTGCTCAATCACATCTAGAGGAGATGTTTAGTTCAGTCTCCTCTGCTTCTGATGTTGATTTTTTCCGATGTTTCTATCCCTGAAATTTTTCCTGCACACCTCAACTCTTGAACAGTGCCTGTTACTCCTGTCGAGACTCAACAGGCCATTTTTTGACAGACAAAATGTACTTCTCCTGGTAAAGATGGCCTTACTGCTGAATTGCTTCAGCAATTCTCTGAATTTTTTGTCCCCTTTTTGACTCTGGTTTTCAATATAATCATGCTCATTGACTCAGTCCCAAAGGAATTTTAAGATGCTATTATGATACTCTTGTTTAAAATGGGTGACAGAGCAGACATTAAGAACTGGAGACTCCTCAGCCTTCTAAATGTAGACTACAAAATCTTTACATGCATTTTGCTTTACAGACTTACACCCATAGCCTGTTAAGTTATCTCAGAAGTCCAGACCTGCACTATTCCAAACACGTCTATCTTTCACAATTTAACTCTACTATGGGACATAGTAGCTACCAGTGCTAACTCTTCCTCATCACTCTCCTTTCTCTAGATCAGGAGAAAGCATTTGACCGTGTAGATCATAATTATCTATTTCAGACCATGCTTCACTACCATATACCACAAAAGTTCATCTCATGGATATGACTTTTATATGCCATGGCTTGGATTTATCCTTATGTCAGAGGTTCCCCAGGGCTTCCTTTTTTGGTCAGAAAGGGGTACAACAGGGCTGTCCACTCAACCCTCTTTTATATGTTTTCCAAATAGATCCTCTACTCAGGAAACTTTTACAGCATCCCACTCTTCCTAGAATCCTTCTCCCCTCTGGACAATCTGTCCCCTCTGTCTGTACACATGCGGATGATCTCTGCATCTGCACCATCCCTGCGTTGCAGGATTCTGACTTTATTCCTATTACTTCACAATTTGAGACAAACTCAGGCTCCAAATTGAATTACAGAAAAAGTTCTGCCATTATTACCCCCTTCTCAGTTGTCACATCACTCCCTTCTACTCTGACTAGTATCCCTGTTATGTCTTCCCCTATTAAAATATTGGGACTCTTCTTTCACAGTACAGATGATGCTTTGCATAACTGGTCTATTACTCTGGACAAAGCCTCCTCCCTGGTTGCCTCCTGGAAGGGACGCCCCATTTCAAAATGAAAAAGGGTCTTTCTGTTTAAGACATTAGTCCTCCCCCTTTTCTTGCACCTAGCATCAGTTTTCCCAGTTCCCTTCTCTCTAGAAGCAAGAGTGAATAATGCTTTTTTCAGGGTTTTTGGGACAGTTGTCTGAACCCTGTAAAAAAGCTTTACACTTACCCTGACTACTGCCATGGGGCACTAGGATGCTTAATCCTATTGTTTTTTTTCATAGTTTATTTATTACAGGAAGTATTTCTGTACTACTATATCCCCTTACTCCCATTTGGGTCCTCATTATGCAATCCCTGGCTCTCTCATTATGTGGGATTTGGCAAAAGCCTCCCTTTGAGATCCCCAGAAATTTTCAAAAATACCATATTCCTTCATATTTAGTTCCCACGTTTTCAAAGATCCAGCGGTGGAGATTAACAATTACTGTTATCTTGGCTTCAACAAGGAAGCACTTGTATCACTCCATCCTTAGTTCCTGCTTCTTTGAAGCACCACACTTGATAGATACACTTGGGCATGTTGTAGTTTCTAACTTAGTATTTTTACCGCGAACTGATGTTAGACTCCCTTTGCGCTTTTGGAATGTTACTTGGCTGTCATTCATGGATGACTAGCAGTCCACAATTCTCTGAATCTTAAATCTCTGGAAGAAAGGATGTGCCGTCATGACTCTTGCCCTCACACTCTGGAAACAATTCACATTTTTTTCTGGAGTGTCCTTATACCCAGTCTTTCTGGAATATATTCTTACAGAAATGGAAAGAGAAGCACCTTACTACTATTGCCTATGATATCTTGATTAAGCAATAAGGCATGACAAGGTGAATGTTATCATGTAATAACGTCACTCCTGGGGTGGGTTGAAGCAGGTTGAAGCATGAGGCAAAACTGAGTGCTTCCACCACCCCAGGAGTAACGTTATTACACGATAACACACACCTTGGAGTGCCTTATTGCAATTGTACAATGGCTCAATGTTATAGAAAAAAAAAAATGAAAATGTTTTTAGTAGGTTTTAGTGAGGCAGTATATCTTTGTTTCTGAAAAAAAAGGTGCATACTCCATAAAATCAACACAGTGATGTTACTGTGTAATATCATCACTGTCTCAGGCACACACTGACCAATCAGAGTCCAGGAAATTTTCTTGCTAACATACTAACATACTAAAATGCCAGCAGAATAGGCCTAATGGTCTTTCGTGTCTGCTCGTTTGGTCAGCCCCCACCCTGGGTGCTGACCTTGCTGTCCCCCTCGCCTTCTCTGGCTTCTCCCTTCCCAGTTCCGGATATTCTTGCTGCATTGGATTTTGCTTCCTGAACCCTTCCCCTGTACCTGTCCCACCCCCTCTTGAACCCCTCCACTGTCTCTGCCTCCACCAGCCCCCTAGGTAGTGCATTCCATGGCTCTACCACCCTCTCAGTGAAGTAGCACCTCCTCCTTTCTCCCCTGAATCTTCCCCCCTCCAGCTTCCACCCATGCCCTCTAGTGGCCCCCTCCTCCTTCCTTCGAAGCACCCTCACTGTTCCTCCCCTATTTACCCTCTTCATGTACCTGAAGACCTCTATCATGCCCTCCGGTCCTTCTCTCTTCCAAAGTGTACATATTTAGCTCTTGAGCCTCTCCTCATAGGTCCTGTCTCCCAAGCCCCAAATCATTTTGGTTGCCCTCCTCTGGACCCTCTCAGGAGGTTAATGTCCCTCTTTAAGTGCGGCCTCCAAAACTGCACGCAGTACTCCAGGTGCGGCCTCACCAAGCAGTTATACAGAGGGAGTATCACTTCCCTCCTTCTGGAGGTGATCCCCCTAGCGATGCATCCCAGCATCCTGTTGGCCTTGGCTGCTGCCCTCCTACAAGTCTCAGAGTTGTTCATCTTGACATCCACCACCACCCCCAGGTCCCTCTCAGCCATTGAGACTTGTAGTATTCCCCCAGGGTGTACACTTGGCCTGGGTTTCTGGCCCCCAGGTGGAGTACCTTGCATTTCCCTGCATTAAACCTCAGCTTCGACTTTCTAGACCATCTTTCCAGAGCCTCCAGGTCCCCCTGCAGGGCCACCCTCCCCTCCTCCCCATCCATCACCTCCCCCAGTTTCGAGTCATCTGCAAAGAGACTCATCTCACTCCTGATTCCTGTCCTTATGTCAGATACATAGGCATTGAACAGAAGGGGCCCAAGGACTGATCCTGTGGGACCCCACTAATGACCCTCCTTGGGAAGAGACTATCCCACCAACTTCGACCCTCTGGATCCGGTCCTGGAGCCAATTGCCTATCCATCGGATCATCTGGTTTCCACCCATTTCTCCTAGTTTATCCAACAGGCCCACATGAGGAACAGAGTCAAATGCCTTGCTGAAGTCTAGAAGAGGACATCCACTGGTCTACCCAGGTCCAAGGCACTTGTCACCCAGTCATAGAACTCCACCAGGTTTGTCTGACACGATTTCCCGGGATGAATCCATGCTGTCTATCGTCCAGGCACCCCGACTTATCCAGGTCCCCCCCTAGCCTCTCCTTGACAATGCCCTCCATCACCTTGCCCACCACCGATGTCAGGCTGACAGGCCTGTAGTTCCCTGCCACCTCCCTTGATCCCCCCTTGTGGATAGGCACTACATGCGCCACCTTCCAGTCTTGGGGCACCACCCTGTCCTCAGAGATGGTGAAAAGCTCTGCCAGGGTTTCGCCCAGGACATCTGCTAAGTTCCTTCCAGCACTCTAGGATGCAATTTATCCGGCCCTGGTGCTTTTTCTCTGTCTTAAGGGAGCTGAGGGCTTCCCTCACTCTCTTGCTGTGATTTCCACTTCCAGTACCTCTTCTCCCTGCTTAGCCCTCCCCCACCTGCCAGTGATGCCCCCTCTCCCCAGACCTGCCGATTGGTAGGGCCCCCCTCCTCATTATCTCTGTCTCCTCCATGTATGATGCAGCATCCCCATTTTCCCGGTGAAAACTGAGGTGAGTACTCATTTAGTACCTCAGCCTGCTCCTCTGGGTCTTGTGCCCATCTCTCCTGATTTAATCCTGCTAATCTGCCCCTTCACCCTTCGTCTTTCCCCAATGTATCTAAAGAACCCCTTTTCCCTCTCCTAATTTCCCTGGCCAGGTTCTGCTCCTTCCTTGCCTTAGCCACCCTCACCACTCCTAGTGGCCCTTCCAGCCATCAGCTCACTTCTCCCTCGATCCCTTTTCACTCCTTGAGCATATGAATTTCTTATAGGCTGCTTTCTTTCCCCACACCACCTCCTGGACGCCCTGGTCCACCAACAGGAGTTTTGGGCCCTACACCATGTTCGTCTTACTCTTGCACCAGGTGCTGGTAGCATCCTGCACCCCTCTCCTGATGATTTCCACCTACTATCAGCGTCCATGTCTGACCCAATCCCATCCAAATGCTCCTTAAGGATCCTTCCCATTTCCTTAAAATCCACCCCCTGAGTCGAGTTACTTCCGTCTTTGTGCAGCCTTCTACCCTCCTAGGTCCAGGCAGAACCAGACCGTGGCATAGTCCTCCCGCCAATGGGTCCCTTACCTCCAGGCCCCAATCTGGTCACTGTCTGCCAGGACCACATCCAGTACCCGTGCCTCCCTGGTCGGTTCCCTCACCTGCTGAGTTAGGAACGTGTCTTGAAAGACATCCAACAACCTCTGTTCCCTGGTCACAGAGGATGTCATAGTCTCCCAGTCTGTTCCTGGCATGTTTAAGTCCCCTAACACCACCACCTTTCCTCTGCCCAGTCTGCAGTGTCTCCTAACATCTGCCACTGCTATTGTATAATATTGTATAATATATGGTATATATCCCCCTGAATTGCGGCACTACCACCCTAGTACTTTAAGACTGATTTTTGCTTTTTGCAGATTTTATTTATGGCAAGCCAGATGCACTTTTCTTCTACAGCAAAAAAGTTATGCAAATGTACAAATTATGATGCATATATTGCAAAATCTATTGAATGTTTATAATGCAGAGAAAACATCTCTTTCGTCTACCACTTTTAGGCAATATTGGAACAATTGCAAGTGGATTTTGACTGTTTTGAAATAATGTGATTTTCTTTTCTCCTGTGATTACATAGTACACTGAATTTGTGCATTAATTGTACTCCATCTAATTTACTTTTTTATTTTTATTGTATAGTTTTTCTTTTATGTTTATATTGCATTATTGTTTGTTGTGTATTTTCCTTCAATAAAACATTCCCCTACTCTTTTTGAGAAGTGCTGTGGGATCTTTAACATCATAGAAACATAGAAACATAGAATTTGATGGCAGATAAGGACCGCTTGGCCCACCCAGTCTGCCCATTTCCCTACCTACTGGATAAGCTGCAGATCCTAGTTAACCAGCAGCCTACTTCTTCCTACCCCCACCCCCCAGAATTGCCTTATGACTATCCCATGCATGCTTGAATTCCACCACTGATTTTGACTCCACAACCTCCTCCGGAAGGCCATTCCATGCATCCACAACCCTCTCTGTGAAAAAATACTTCCTTAAATTACCTCTGAGCCGCCCCCCCCCATCTTCAAATTGTGCCCTCTTGTTCTTGCACACCTCTTTTTTTGAAAGATGCTACCCTCTTGGACTTTGTTGATTCCCTTGAGGTACTTGAAAGTTTCTATCATGTCCCCCCTCTCCCTCCTTTCCTCAAGGCTATACATATTAAGCTCCTTAAGTCTCTCTTCATATGTCCTCCGGTGCAGACCCTGCACCATCCACTGAACAGGCAGATGAGACCTCGATTTAATGTCTCATCCGAAAGGTGGCACCACAGGAGTGCAGCACCCCCCTCATGCTTCATTACAGTGTCAGTATCAGGATTTAACTCAAGTGTCTGCTGTGGGGATAGAACCCGCAGCCTTCTCATCTCCCGGCCTCAGAGGTGAGTGTGCTACCTGCTAAGCCACTGACACTGTAGGTGTAACCCTCCTATAGGTAAAGAGTTACTAATCCAGTTAATACTTTTGCTTGGCATTACATTAAAGGGTGAAAAAGTGTAGCCCATTCTGACATGTAAATACATGTTTCCTGTAATGGCAACTTTCTTCCTCAGGAACAGGGAGTTGTACTTGTCCTGAGAACATCTTGTGCCCAGTGGCTCAGCACTTTTCCAAGTTTTCCTACCTGCCCACCTGGGGGATATAAATGGGGCCCCAGTCCCTCCAGGAGGGGAGGTACAGCTGGCTTGTTTGTGCCAAAGATTTCTGAACCAAAGGGATTTGCTCCAGCTGTGATTGGCTGGAGGGGCCTTGCAGTCTCAGGATGGTGACAGGGTCCCAGGTCTATTGTGGCACAGGCTCCCTCTGGTTGAGTCTCCAGAGGCGCGGATCCCAGCTGGGGTCTGGGTTTGGGGACAGTTAGGGACTATTGGCATTTCTCCACTGAGAGCTGCTTGATGGCAATGGGGACCATTCCCCTATCTGGATCAACATGTAACCTGCAGTTTCACTGTCCATTCTTCTGGCTCCACAAGAAGGGAAAAGCAGTTTAAACTCAAAGCTGGAGAACCTAAGTAGTAGTGCCATGACATTGAGACCCAAGGGTTAAGAGGCTGTGAGGCCTGTTAAGTCTTGCAGTTGCAGCAATCTGGTACTGTGACCTCAACACCCAAAAAAGGGGATAAGATGCAGCAAGCCATTTTCCTACCTCACTATTTTGATGCCAATGCATGGGTACCAGCAAAATGCTAAATAGATGGGAAAACCCCAAACTCATCTGAGTATAGAATATGGCTGCCTTGAGTAACTGCTGATGCCTTAACAGTGCAGGTACATCCCATGGCCCAGTCCCCTGTGGCTACAAGGGAACTAACATGAAATGTTCATGTGTTTAAAAATAAGGTAATATGCTGCCACTTGTGGTTCCTGCTGCCTACGGGTTTGGGACTTGTACATACTGACTGTGTCTGGGCCCTTCGCAAGGTTGCACTTGGGGCTCTGGCCATTTAATTCCTTGTCACTTTACCAGTGTTGTGCACAGTTCCTTGTAAAAAACTTATTGATGTTTTGCAAACAAATAATGCCTGAAGTGTGATGCCCTGTGTCCCACCTCATAACTGTGATTAAACTGGGGGATTTGATTTGAACTGAAATATTCCTAAATTCTGACAGCCTCTGAGTTAAAATGTTGCTGTTTCCCTGAGTTGTCTTGCCATGATCAGTATATAGTTTGTGTAAATAGAGTTTTGTTTTCTCTACCAAACAAGGGTGGTTCAGAGTAGCTGATTGTCATCATGGAGCCCTGACAATGGGGCAAGGATGGCAGATATCCAGACTGTGAGGGCCGTTCAGGATCTTCTGTGAGGGGCTTGGTCCCTAAGTGGAGTGTGGTTCCACTGAGGTGTTGCAGGAACTTATATAGGTGGCATCCCGGTGGTCATATTATGGAGGAGTAAGGCAGCTGGAACTGAGACATTTCGCAAAGAGTGGATCTTGGTGAGATGTTAAAATCCAGATATTGGCAGACACAGGAGTCACCTGTCAGGATGTTCAGCCCTGCTCAGGTTCTTGGTGGTAATAAACCAGCAAAAGAAACAACAGACAAGTGGCATGTGTGGTAATAAACTTGTTTATGACACAAAAGAGGCAGATGCCCTAAAAACAGGTCTTACCAATAGACACTGGGAGCCAAGAGTTTCCCAATACCCCAGGGATGAAGAAGGTCTCAGTGAGAAAATGGTGGACATGGACTTATATACTTAGATAATTACCATGACAACAACTCTTATTTGCGTATGTTAGATATAGAAAACAGGTCCTATTGGCCAAAAGTTAGGTGGCTCCACAGTGTTATCTAAAGATATACAAAATGTGTAAAATCAGCTAAAATAAGAACAAAGACTTATACATAAGACAGAAAATAAATATAGTGTTACATAAATCCGCATGATGGCAGTGTTGGCTATACAATGACTTCTCAGAAGAGTGTTACATATAAGTGTATTCTCAGTATAATACTTGCAATGCATTACTAGCAGTAAATATATTGGTTATAATCACTAATATGTCCCTGGTTACTTACTATTGTAGGGTAAGTACCAACACCCTATGTGTTAGTAATAATCACGCATAGCAAATAACATATATTGTCATCAGTGCACAGTGGGTATCCAGTGAGGGTGTGGGGACCAAGTGTAACATTCCCCCTTGTTTTCTCACTGGAAAGGCAACAACACTATGGGAAAGTAGTGGGGGCAATCTCCTTCATTTACAGACCTGATACATAAGCCTTGTAAAGGATTGTGAGGTGCTCATGGTGTTTTTTTATCGTGCGCCATAGACAGCAAAGAATTAGTATCAAAAATATAATCAAAAATAGTTGTATAATCACAAAACCTTTAAATGTTAACTCTAACCAGGTATTGGAAAGTGCGGTGCTTAAATCACCATCATGGATAAGGATGTTAAGGGCTTCTCCCGCTTTGGAGATGTTATTGCTGATGTAGATGAGATGGGTATTCTTTCTATCCAAAAGTGTTTTCAGAGATAATGTCAAGAGATCTATGTGGACATTAAAAATAGGTAAATACTGAGATAGAGCAAGCAAATATTGAGGATCTGTGTCAATAACATCTGGTTCTGGGATGGGAACAGGAGTAATCACAGTATGACCAATAACAGTAGTTTGATGAGGAATAAAACAGAAATTAAGACATTGTATGTCACAAGACTTAGAACCATAGGAAAATGATTTATGATTAGTTACCACACAGTACTGTCCATCAGAATTATATGACATTTCACTGTAGACACCCTCCATTTATGTAGACAAATTGGGTAGGTGAAAGATTGATTCATGAGCCTTGTAGTGAAGCAATGAACCTCTTTAGCGTAGTTCTGGTAAAGGCATCCAATCTGGCCCACTGGTGATGATGTAGTTGAAGATGAAGATGCTGATGCCTTAGGGGAACCAGTTTCATATGAGTTAATGTCCAAGTCCAAAGTGAAAGCCCAGTCAATGCTGTCCGGTTGAGTATTCACAAACTGGCTTGATGATGTTGAATACATCACAGCGACACAAGTAGTGGTATCCCTTTTTGGCACAACAGTCAGTGTGAGGTGCTACCCAGGCTTCCAGGGTGGGATGAAAGACCAGAAGAGGTGGAAGGTCGATCCTCTCTCAGTAGATGTCCTTGTTGAGATGCCCAATGGAATGAATAGAGGCAAGTCTATCAAAAATAGCAGTCTCTGGATCAAAGAGTGGTAAGAATACAATAAATGTAACAAACATGGTATCCCATATGGTACAGTGGTTGACAGTGTAACATGGTCCCCTGTCGGGATGGCATGTGACATGACCTAAATTTCTAGCAGTAGACATTGGTATAGTAATAGATCTGGACATACACATTGTAATATAAGCAGTAGACCTACAATGTGGACAATACTATTTAGCAAGGTGTCTGTCATGGATAATATCTGGAATACTTTCAGATTCCAAATCCCGGAAGAGAATATTGACAGTGGTTATGATATAAGAGATATAAGCAGAGCATAAAAGTTACCTGGCAATATATTGCTTGTCTGCCTCTTTGTTATTCTTAAAACAAGGTCATTAATTTTATTCTTAGTGTTATTAAAACTCTTAGCAATGTTGTGCATATTGTAAACAGTGTACCTCTCTTCCTGACTAAGCCCATCTACACCATGCAGTAAGGGTGGTAAAACATAATTCTTCATGCCAGTCTGGAATTTAACTGTTTAGCTTTTGATGGCCACAATGTCTGCCCTGTTCCAGATGGACATGCTGGATCCAAAGAGTCTGGATATGGTGGCAGTTGCACCAGTGACATCAGCAGTGGCACGCCTCCTGCATGATGCAGACATTTTCTTGTTAACAGGGTTATGTCTAGACCTGAATAAACCTAATTGTTTAATGGTATGTGGACCAGCCACAGGATATTGTATGCATGCCTGGTATGCAGCAAGACTATCTAATAACATATTGCTGACAAACTTAGAAGTGTTACTTTTAGAACACATACCAAATTCAGCCATATTCCAATGGGTGAGATTAGAAATAACTGGGATGTGTATAAATTGCACATTGTTCACAAGTGTGCCTGGAAGGAAGGTGGCAATAAGACCACTGGGTGGGCCACATTCCTGTGAAGGACAATCACTAAGTTCTGCTTCAGTAGGCGGTACTACAGACAGAAGCATAGCTGCTGTAGCCATATAATTGCAAACACAAAAGTCTGTTGCAGAGTCTTCTGGATATTTATCACAAAAGGTAGAATCAATCAAAGCAGTAAGGTTATAAATACCAGAATGTCTGTAATTAGCTTGGCGAATGGACAGGGTACCATTTGGGGCACTTCTAGTATTGGGCCAGCCTTGGAAAGTGTCTTTGTAAAGGCGGCAATGGGAAGTGTCTGTCCATTACTGTCAGTTTGCCATTCAGTTTGGAGGGAAGATTTGTCAGGTGCCACAACCATGGCAGTCAGGTAGGAGTCTGTGCCTTCCTGAACAGTGATCAGTTTGCTGGGAACATCAATGCTGAGTCCTTCAGGGATGGTGGTGTCAGAAGGTACATTATGTGGTGAAGGTTTTGGGGTGGATGGAGATCAAGGTGGGGATGTGCAGGTGAGTCAAGATGCTGATGGAATAGCTTGATGCGTGCGGCGTGTGCTGCATCCTGTGAATGGACACCTCAGAAGATTCCTGCAATGATTAACAGTAGCAAGATAGCCACCTCACTGGTATACCTGTAAGGAAGAAAGAAAGAAAAATGTCAGTAGGTACAATTCCACTCAATGGGGCTAGGAAAAGTAATTATTCTCTTTTATACAACTTGAGCTGATTAACATGTAACCATTTCTCAGTAGGTTTCTTCTGCTGAATGAATCTAACTTGGTAGACTGTGGGACTGAGTTTGTTAATGATGGGGTAGGGTCCTTCCCATTTATTGGAGAAGGGATGTGTAGGGTGTGCAAATCTGAGTACCATTACCTGATCTCTGCCAATCCACCTCTTGTGCATGTTTGTCAAAGTGAATCTTAGATTGCTGTTGGGCCTAGCCCATACAGTGTGCAGCGTACAAGTAGGTTTTGATTATGTCATCTCTGACTTTTGCAACATATTTGTCTGCAGACACTCGGTCTGCAGTGGGTATGTTCAAATCAATCAACAGGTGCTCAGGTAATCTCATGGTTCTACCAGTCATCACCTCAAAGGGTGTGCACTGGGTGGTGGCTGAAGGAGTACCCCTAATTGCCATAAGGAGTAAAGGCAAAAGGGAATCCCAATCCTTGGGATTGTCCTCAATAAATTTGGAAAGCATTTGCTTAATCTGTTTGTTGGCTCTTTCTACCTGATCTGAAGATTGTGGGTGGTAAGGAATATGGAACTTCTGGTGTACACCAAGAAGTTTGAGTGTTTTTTGCATCAACTCACCTGTAAAGCTGGTTCCTTGACCAGAGTCTACCTTAAGAGGTAGGCCCCACCTGGAAAATAGTTCTTCTGCCAGGACTTTTGCAGTTGCCTTTGCTGTGCATTTTCGAGTGGGAAAGGCCTTGACCCATTTGGAGAATAGGTCAGTGACTACAAGTGCATACTTGTTGTTCCTGCTGGTATTGGTCAAAGGACCAATAAAGTCGATCTGAATTGCATGCCAGGGACCAGATCGTCTCTGGGGAAGTAATTTGGCATTTCTCTTGGTTGGGGCAGGATTGTTCTGCACACAAATTAAACAGTTTTGGACGTAATGTTTGACATCCCTGGTGATGCCAGGCCACCAACCTACATACTTCAGTATTTGGACTGTATTCTCTACCCCTTGATGTCCACCAGTTGGGGTGTCATGGATCTGAATAATGAACTCAGATCTCAGCTTCAGGAATTATCCACAATCTGTAACTCAGGTCATCAGGCTGATACCACATCAGTTTGTTGTCATGGGATAGATGCAATTTATCTGCATGTCTTTTGTAAGGGTTGTGGGTAGAAAGTTTTTGTTCAGTTCCTTTGTCTAGGAATCTGAACACTTCTTTCAGCTGAGGGTCAGATTTTTGTGCTGTGGACAAGTCTAGTGGCACAAGAGCTTCAGTTTTCTTCTTTGTGGCAGCTATTTGTGCAGCTGCCCGAGCCACAGGGTGAGCCATATCCCATGTGTCCCCCCCCGAGCACCCTCTTTGGCAAGAGTGTCTACTCGATCATTGAAAACATGATATGGGTCAGATTTTAAATGGGTCTTTACCTTGTGGATGAACAGTTTGTGTTTAAACTGTTTTGTCAAGTTGTGAATATATACAAAGAGTGCTTTGTATTTCACAGGAGTGCTGTCAGAAGATGCAAAGGAGTTCTTTTCCCAGAACGGTAGAAATTCAGTCAAAGAGCAACAGACCCATTTATTTATTTATTATAGAAGTCAGAATTACATCCTTTGAGCTAAAAGCTCCTTTATGAAGGATCCTCATCATACAATGAAAGGGGGGAGACAAAAAGGGGGGAACATGCGTGGCTGGGAAGTATTGTCAATTTAAAACAATTAAGTACATAGAGTATACAGTATCACAGTACAGGCATTAATATCACAATATTCACATATTTGGAACAACAGATTATAAGGGAACACATCCCAAAGTGAGGAGGTAAAGTGCTAAAGTCAAAAGGCACAGGAGCTAGATAATAGGGAGTGAGATAGTAGATGCAATACTAGCAATGTGCCTAGGTCTAGCTAGATGGGACACAGGAGATAAGTAGGGGACAATGACAGAACCTACCAGGTTAGCTAGTTGTGGACGTGGTGGTGGGGGGGTTCAGGAAGGCAAGTAGTAGAGGGGGATTATGGAGGGGTAGGGAGACAGGAGAGACTTGGGGGAGGATGTAGGGGTAGGGGCTTTGGCAATGGAATTAAGCATGCAACCAGGGCCAGGCCAAAGCATTAGGAGAGCTAATATCCACAGGGGACTAGAGATGGCAGAAGCACTGCTCAGGAGCGCAATGGATTTTCTTAGTTCAGTTTTGAAGTGGCTAAGGCTTGTGTGGCTGTTAGCAGAGAAAGGGATTGCACTGAACCATGAGGGAGCCCTTACAGAAAAGGCTCGCTTTCCCAAGGCTGTTTATCTAAAAGGCACAGCTAGGGTGTGTTTAGAGACACTTCTGATGGCATGCTCGGCCGGGGCTGGTCTGAATATAGCCTGTAAGGAAAGTGGTTAAAAGGTTAGTTAGAGTCTGTAAAAATGATGGTATTCTCAGTACCATGTTGTATCTGTTCGAGAGCACAGGCCACAGCTGCCAGTTCTGTGTACTGAGAAGATGTAACACTGCAGAGTTTGGAAGCATGAACAGTGTTGCCATTGGGGTGTATGATGAGCACTCCAAATCCAGCTATCTGTTCTCCTTGGTAGTACAAGGCAGAGCCATCAGTAAAGGCATAACACAGGGAAGTGTCAGCAAGGAGCTTTGTAGTAGCAGGAAGGAATGGGCCCAGATCAGGCAAATCAGGAGGTTGGAGTGAGCAATCATGTGGCTCTCCTTGATACAGAAGACCATGGGCTAATATTGAAGGCCTTTTGGCAGTGTGGACCTGTTATGTCACAGTCTTGGAGAATAAGAGACCAGTGAGTCAGTGTGGTATTAGACACTGAACTGTCCTCTGTCTGACAGCAGAAAGTTTGTGTGAGTGTGATTGGTATGAAAAATGATGGGTGAATACCTAATGATGTACAGGAAATGCTTCACAGCCCATTAGGTATCCAGAAGGTTTCTTTCACAAAGACTGTACTTTTGTTCCACTGGGGACAGCATCTGGGAAGCATAGGCGGTGGGTCTCAAAATGCCATTAACCTTTTGAGCAAGTACTACAGACATGGCTATGTCTGAAGTAAGAGGTTCTATATGGAATGGAAAAAGCTGGATTGAGGTTGACTAATGCTGGAGCAGAGGCCAAGGTCTGTTTCAGAAGGGTCACAGCATTAGTGTGAATGAGACCCTAAGTCCAGGGAACATCCTTTTCCAGGAGTTCATGGGGGGGGGGCGGCCTTTTGTGCACACTCACAAATGAAATCCCTGGAATAGTTGACCATTCCCAGGAAACATCTGAATGTTGCCACACTGGTAGGAAGTGGAAAATCTTGTAGGACTTGGATCTTCTTCCAGGCAGGGTCTTTGCCTTGTTCTGTGATAAGCAGGCCAAGAAAGATAACCTCTTTCTGGCAAAGTTGTGCTTTTGCAGGATTGCACTTGAGGCCTGCTCTCTATAAGACAGTCAGTAACTCATCAAGGAGGTCAAGATGTTGCTCCTTGGTAGTAGTTGCTAATAGTAAGTCATCCACATACTGCAGGAGGCATTATGGGGCAGAGAAACCCTGTCTATCATGTGTAGATGGAAAAGTGAGGGGCTGTTGTGAAAGCTCTGAGATAGGCAGGTCCAAGTGTACTGATGACCCTCAAAGGTGAAAGCAAATTTATTTTGGCTTTCCTGAGTAAGGGACAGTGACCAAAACCCATTGGAGATGTCAAGAGCACTGAACCACCTATGTTCTGGAGTGAGCAGTTTGAGCACATCTGGTGCTGAGGCTACCATAGGGGAGCAGCTAGGATTGACTTGGTTAATTCTCCTGTAATCAACAGTGAGTCTCCAAGATCCAATGGGCTTTTTCACTGGCCAGATGGATGAGTTGGTAGTCAAGACACAAGGCCTGATCACACCTTGCTTAAGGAGTGACCAAATGGTTTCTCTGAGTGGTGGTAAAGCCTCTGCAGGAAAAGGGTATTGCCTTTGCCTGTCATGTGCTGTGTCTGGAACCTCAATGATGGTTTTCATTCTGCCACAATCATGTTTGTGTGTTGCAAAGGCATCAAGGTGCTTCTGTAGAATGGGTAACAGTTCTTCGAAGAACTCATGTGTCTGGAATAGAGCTATGATGTCATATTCTTTGTCATTGACCACATTGGCAGCAACCACATGAGAATCAGGAATCATGACTGCATGGTATTGTCCCCCCACATACCCCTCATGGGGGGGCTTCACCTCCGCACCCCCCTGATTTAATATGACCAGCTCCAGGAGGGTGCATGTCAGGAAGGGGGAGACAGTCAGAAAAAAAAATTACAGCACAAGCAACAAAATACTTCCTGTTCCCCTGCCTCAAACCCCAGCACCTGCTGCGCTGAAGCTAGTCACCATCATTACCACCACACCACATGGCTAGCTCAGTGGCAGCAGTCCACATTACCCCACACAAGCCCTCCTCTATATACCTGCCCTTCCGGTCACCCTTGTAACACTCCTTCGCTCATCCCTACCTTCACCTTTGCATTCCATCACCACCCTTACAGGGTAGCTTAACAAAGTAGCGCTGTAAATGAGCCAATGTTTTGACAGTCACTCATTTACAGTTGCTATCATCACTGGATACCATTATTTGGATGGGGGACTTCAATGCTGGACAGGCACATTCTCAGAACATATGCGTATGGAGCCATTTTGGGATAGTGGTGCCATTTTAAATGTACAGGATAGACATTATAGAGATGTTAGCAATGCAAAGAGGAAAATTATTTTAAATTGCCTCTCTGAGAATTATCTTCATATTATTAATGGTGACTCTTTTGGCACCTTTATATTCCCCAGAAAAAATGGAGATGGATGTTCTGTCCTAGATTATGTTACATGTAATATTTTTGATTGCAAATTAGTCAAGCATTTTGAAATCTACCCAAACTATTGCAGTTACTATTTGCCTATTGTCACCCATCTTAATATATTGATCTGTTCTCCCCAAGGAAGGATGTCAGAATCCACTAAAAGAAAAGCACTAAATGCTTAATATTTATTTATTTATTTATTTATGACAGTAGTAAGATTTAAGTGGAACCCTGTTACACATACACAAATTGACATTTGCAGAGAGAAAGATATATAGAAGATTTGAGAAATAACATTTTAAAAACTATATATATATATATTACATTATTAAATGCTGATTAATATAATAACAGGTAGAATAAGCCTCAATTATAGAATGCAAGAAAAGTAATGATAAAATCAAAATCATCGTGGTTCTGTAATAACTGTAAAAGGTTGAAACAGATACAGTAGTAAACAAAATAGGTAGATCAACAACAAGCCAACCAGAACTAATTATGAAGAGGGTACTCATTGAAATCAAGAAAGACTATACATCTCTTTTAGAGCAAAAGAAAAAGAAATGTGAGAAAAACCTATGGGGAGACCTTCAAAGTGCAGTAGTCAAAAAAGATATAAAATTATTTTGGACCCTAATTGCCTATGAAAATAGTAAAGTCAGACAACACATTGATGTTATGATTTTTTTTGCAGTCACATGGGAAAATTACCACACTAAATTATATTCAGCTTCTAAACAGGATAGCAATAACATCTCAGAGATTTTAGATTTGAACACTAATTGCTTCTCTAGTACCAGAGTGACACAATCTAGAGTTAACCATTGGATTACAGTGAATCCTTCAGAAGTTAAAAGCTACATTATAGTGCAAAAAAACACCAAAGCACCTGGGGTGGTCGGCCTTCCAGCTGAAATCTTTAAAGCAAATATCATCTGGTAGGCTTATAATCTTGCAGCTCTTTTCAATGATATTAACTACTCAGGTCATACATCTGTTTAACTAATGGAATTGATCCCATCCATAAAAGTGGTTAAAAAAATTATCCTGTAAACTTTAGACCTATATCCCATCTATGCACCCCGGCTAAGTTATGTAATCACTGTTTATTGAAAACATAGATTTATGGGTTGAGGAAAATAAAATAATTTCAGAAAATCAATACGTATTTAGAGTGGGCAGATCCATTGTAGACAATTTATTCATTGTAAAACCTCCAATACAAAAATACATAACAGGGAATCAAGCTAGTTTGTATTTTTGCTTTACTGACATGAAACTGTATTTGATAATGTTGACAGAGGTATTTCTTGAAAACTTTATTCTAACTTAGGCATGGATCCACACCTTTTGAACATAATGATGTCTACACACAAATACAATGGCACACATCAAATATAGTGCAGATGGGAGACTAACTAATAAGATTCATATCAACAAGGAAGTGAAGCAGGAGTGTGTCATGGCCCTAATTCTGTTTAACATCTACATTGATTAGATTGTAAAAAATAGAAACCTAGAAACATTGACTCTGTCGGCAGATAGGAACCTCCTGGCCCACCTAATCTGCCCTATTTTTCCTACCTATTGTGACACTGCAGACCCTACTTAGTCTCCACGCTTCCCCCCTCCTGACTTCTAAGATCCCTCTGTGTCTATCCTATGTCTTCTTGAATCCTGTAACAATTTCATCCCCCTCCACCTCTGCTGGGATGCTGTTCCATGCATCCACCACCCTCTCCGTGAAGAAGTACTTCCTCCCATTTCCTCTGAGCCTCCCCCTTTTATCTTCATAATGTGATCCCTTGTCCTTGAGCATCTTTTTCTTTGGAATATGCTTCCTTCTTGTACCTCATTTTTACCTGTGAGATATTTAAATGTTTCTGTCATATCCCCCTTTCCCTTCTTTCCTCCAGAGAGTACATATTTAATTCCTTTAGCCTTTCCTCTTAGGTCTTTTGATGCAGACCATGTACCATTTTGGTTGCCTCCTTTGAACTACCTCCACCCTATCTGTGGCCTTGTGGAGATGGGGCCTGCAGAACTGAACACAGTGCTGAAGGTGTGGTCTCACCAGTGATCTATACAGGGGTATTACTACCTCTCTCTTGTGGCTGGTGATTTCTCTTTATAAGCAGAGGAAATCACCAGCCAGAAGAGAGAGGTAATAATACCCCTGTATAGATCACTGGTGAGACCACACCTTCAGTACTGTGTTCGGTTCTGCAGGCCCCATCTCCACAAGGCCATGGATAGGGTGGAGGTAGTACAAAGGAGGGCAACCAAAATGGTGCATGGGATGCATAAGGCATCCCAGCATCCCACAAGCCTTTCCCCACTGCCTTGTTACACTGCTTCACAACCTTCAGGTCATCAGAAATGATCACCCCAGGTTCCTTTCCTGCTTTGTGACTGTTAATACCTCTCCTCCCAGTTGATATGTTGCCCCTAGGTTCCTGTGCCCCATGTGCATTATTTTGCACTTCTTTGCATTAAAACCCAGCTACCAAACCCGTGACCATTCTTCCAGTTCTTTTAGATCATTCTTCATTTTTTCCACCCCTCCCAGTGTGACCACTTTGTTGCAAAGTATTGTGTCATCTGTGAACAGGCTTACTTTCCCTTCCATCCCTTCTACAATGTCACTGATGAAGACATTGAAGAGGACCATCCCTGATACTGATCCCTGTTGTACTCCACTGGTCCCTTTGCCTACTCCGGAGTGACTACCTTTTACCACCACCCTCTGACTCCTATTGCTCAGCCAATTTTCCACCCATTTTACTACTTTAGGACCTATTCCTAGGCTCCCCAGCAATATGAAAAATATTGCTACAGATGCACCAAAAAATCACACATTATTCTGTTAACATTGTAACATATGCAGATAATGCTCTTATTATTTCTAGATCAGCTTATGGCCTACAAAAAGCACTGAAAAAAATTGTTGATTCACTTAGCGGCCTTAAACTAAAATGTAACATGCAAAAAAAGCAATGTTTTGACTATGAATAAACCACAGTCTTTCAGATATAAATGGAATGTGAAGGAAGGATCACTGAAGAGATAGATGAGCTGAAATGCCTAGAGGTTATTATAATTACAAACAGTGGATGTCAAAGTCATATAAAATATACAAAACAAGCAGCCAGACAAATTGTCTTGGGTATAAAAAAAGTTCAGTGAGAACTTTATCAGTAGCTCATTTAAATCCATGATGGAGAGCACAGTGGAGGAAGCAGAGACATCAGGGGACGATGACAGTGCTGGAGGGGTGGGACAGTGGAGTAAGAGGCAGATTATGGGTGAGAAAACTGGGGGACTGCAGGGATTAGAACAGAGGATCATCATAGTAGGTGACTCAATAGTGAAAGGTATCAGGTGTTGTGGGGGGGGGGCAAAGGAGCCAGGAATAGTTCTGTCTGGGTGGAATGCATGCCAGGTATGACGGCAGGTAGAGTAGGACAGCATGTCATTAAATGTGTGAGAAGATAGGTGGTGAAGCCTCACATAGTGGTGCACTTAGGCACTAATAATCTGGAAGGCAGCAGAGTGGAAGAAGTGCAGGACGGATTCAGGGAGTTGGACAGGTTGTGCAGCATCGAGGGGCAAACAGCCGCATTCTCTGAAATCCTACCAGTACTCAGGGCAAGCACAGCCAGGAAACAGAGGATCATAAAATGTAATGCATGGCTGGCATAGTGGTGTAGAACTATGGAGTTTGGATTAGTGGGGGATTGGGTGGCAACATGGGACAACAAGAACCTCTACTCACCAGATAGGCTTCACCTGAGCAAGGGGGGTTCCTGTGTCCTTAAATAGAAACTGGGGAGTTCATACACAGCCAAGTATAATTTAAACTGACTCTAGGGTGGGGGAGTTTAACACTGGGCAGCAGCCAGAGGCAAAAGGAGGAGGCAATGTGCCTCCCCAGCTAACAAGGAGAGGAAGGGGAGGCAATCAAAAAGCAGAAGAGGTAGAGGGAAGGGGAATATTGGGGTAAGCAGGAGATCCTGTTGGAGGGTGGTGTCACTAAATGCAAGGAGCTTGGGGAACAAAATACCTAAGCTACAAGCATTAATGGCAGAAGGGGAGGTGGATATAGCTGCCATCACCGAGACATGGGCCAACCAGCACCATGACTGGGACATCATGTTATTGGGATACAGACTGTATTGCAGGGATAGGACAAAAGGAAAGGGTGGAGGGTGGCTTTATTTGTGAGGAAAGGGATAGTGAGCAGTATGGAGGAGGGAGGGAGGCAAGGGGAAGCCAGATGCCTTATGAGTTGAACTAAAGAACAATAAAGGTAAAAGAATCAGACTGGTGGTTGTGTACAGACCACCCGCACAGTCAGAGGGCATCGACAGGGAACTGGCAGATCAGTTATGGAAACACTGTGGAAGGAGTGGCACTGTGGTGGTTGGGAATTTCAGTCTACCAGTGGTTAACTGGAAAACCATGTCTAGCACAATCGCTAGGGAGCAGGTCATTTTGGAAGCCTTCCTGGGTGTATTCCTGTCACAAAATGTGGAGGAACCGACAAGGGAGGGGAACATTTTGGATCTTGTGCTGACTGATGGAGACTACATGCAGGGCGTATGGACTTGAGGATCCTCTAGCAGGTAGCAACCACCGAACAGTGTGGTTCTCCCTGGATATGGGTAGGGAGGGGACATCTACAAAAACCAAGACAGTGGACATCAAAATGACTGACTTCTGCAGGATGGCTGGCATCCTCAGGTGGTATTTCACTAGCATCACCCCTGACATGGATACCATCCAGAAATGGGCCATCCTGAAGGAAGGCCTGTTAGCAGCCACAGACACCTGCACAAAGAAATGCAGTAAGAAGGCAAGGACCAAGAAGCCATGTTGGTGGTCAAAGGAGATGCAGATAAGGATGAGGGAGAAAAATATGGCTTTCTGGAGATGGAAGGGGTCCAAAAGAGAAGAGGATAGGAAGGAGTACACAAGGAAAACCAGGGAGGCGAGCAGGGCTGTGAGGCTGCCAAGGCTTCAAAGGAGCTAAGGGTAGCAGAGGGGATTAAGGAGGGAGACAAGGCCTTCTTCAAGTACATAAGGGAGAAGAGGAACTGCAAGGAGAAAATCACCAGGATAAAGGATGGAGGTTGGGTAGAGAAGGGGGTTGAACAGGCAGAGGTGCTCAATGGGTACTTCTGCTCAGTTTTTACCAGGGAGAGAGATCGGCCAATACTGCAGGGGTAGGACAACACTGGCATGGGAGGAGATAGGATAGTGGATGGGGAGATCCCTGTGAGCAGAGCGCTTGAGGACCTTAAGTTACTGAACACGGACAAGGCTCCAGGGCCAGATGGGGTGCACCCTAGTGTCCTGAGGGAGTTGGCTGAGGTCCTGTCGGCACCACTGGCAGACTTGTTCAATACCTCCCTGCAGATGGGGTGCATGCCTTAGGACTGGAGGATGGCACATGTGGTACCCCTGCACAAGAGTGGTCCAAGAACGAGCCTGGTAACTATAGACCAGTCAGTCTGACATCCATTGTGGGTAAGCTTATGGAAATGATCCTAAAGGAAAGGTTGGTGACCTTCTTGGAGGTGAACGGTCTTATGGATGACCAACAACATGGGTTAGTCGCCAGGAGATCATGTCAAACAAACCTGGCTCACTTTTTTGACTGAGTGACAAAAGAACTAGACACTGGTTGGGCCATAGATGTCCTGTAACTGGATTTTAACAAGGCCTTTGACTCAATACCACATGGCAGATTAACTAGTAAACTGAGGACTTGGGAGCAGAGGAGAAACTGGATAAGTGGGTTGGTAACTGGTTGGGGACAGCCATCAGAGGGTGGTTGTGGTGGGGGGGACTCTCAACTCAAAATTCAGTCACCAGTGGGGTCCCACAGGGTTCAGTGCTAGGGCAGGTGCTGTTTAACATCTTCATAGACAATATAGCAGTTGGAGTTAAGAGCAGAATAAGTCTATTCACAGATGACACCAAGACAAGTGCAGTTGTGGATGGGGTAGAGGGAGGAAAATGCCTCCAAGAAGATTTGGGAAGGCTTGAGCAGTGGTCAGACATTTAGCAGCTGGGTTTCAGTGCTAAGAAGTGCAAGGTCATGCACTTTGGTGCAAGTAATCCTGGGTACAGTTATCATCTGGGAGGGGTTCAGCTGTCCGTCTCTGAGGAGGAAAAGGATTTGGGGTTAATGGTCACAAAGAATATGAACCACTCATCTCAATGTAGGAAAGCAGCTGCAAAAGACAATAGAATGCTGTGGTGCACTGCTAGAGGAATCACTTCTAGGAGTGAGGAAGTCATTATGCCACAGTACAGGTCGCTGGTGAGGCTGCACTTGGAGTACTGTGTACAGTTCTGGAATCCATACTTAAAGAAGGACACCAGGTTACTGGAGGGGGTACTACGGATGGTGACTTAAATGATCAAAGGTATGGAGGGGAAGCCTTATGAGGCTAGGCAGAGGAACCCCAACATGTACTCATTACAAGAGAGAAGGGAAAGGGGTGATATGATCAAAACCTTCAAGTACTTAAAAGGCATCAACAGGGTTAGTACAGAGGGCATGTTTCAATTAAAGGGAAAAGGGATTTCTAGGAGGCACAGCCTAAAGTTGGTGGGGGGGTAGAGTTAGGAGGGAGGTGAGGAAGGATTACATTACAGATAGGGTGGTAGGGGGATGGAACGCACTTCCTGAAGAAGTGGTATCTCTTAAAACTAACACAAAAGTTGCTAAATTTTATAAAGATTGTGTTCACCCCTACACCTAAATTGCTGGCCTTATAAAAGTGAATCTGATTGAAGGCCCGTTGCTCTAACACCTTTTTTCTGTTTGTTTTAAACTAATGATGGCCAGTCAAGCCCTGTTAGTGCTGACTCTCAGCCCGGTTCTACTATCCCTGAGCGTACTCACAATTGATGTTTTACTGGACCTATATCTGCAAGTGAGTATAGACTCTGATGATGTCACTTATTCAAACATGATAATCCAGCCAGATAGGTACATTGAGGTTACCCCAGCATTCCTCCCAGGATTCCTTATCTACTTTACCACGGCATCAGTAGTAAAATGGCAGCATCTCCATGGTTATCTAATCCCTTCTTTTGTGCCTCATAAAGTATGGTACCTGGTATTATTAGCCCTTGTGCTGTCTGGAGATGGTGCGCCAAACCCGGGTCCTATACCCAGCCAAGTATCCATAAGCAATGCCAGTTATGGACTAAGGGTCTGCGCATAGTTCACTTAAATGTTAGAAGTCTGCTCCACAACCATGCAGAACTTTATGCTTGGGTTGACAGCTACCAGCCTGATGTCCTATGTATATCAGAGACACGGCTAAGGCCCTTGATACCTGATACCTGCTGCCTACTCCCTAATTACAACTTTCTAAGGTGGGATAGGCCACCCCCTAAATGCACTGGGGGGGGTGGCGGTCTATTTCAAAAAACACCTTAACCTGTCCCTAGTGACTGATAACTATACTTCTACATGTGAATCACTACATACCATCCTAACCCTAGAGGCAAAGAAGCTTCATATTATATGTGCTTACAATCCTCCCAAAGGTGGACAAGCTGGCCTGGAGGATTTACTGAACCACAGTATCTCAGTAGCTGGGTAGAGTGAACTACTCATCCTTGGGGACATGAATATAAATTGGTTGAGTAAATCACATGGTACCCTTCAATCCCTGGTGCAGAGTTACAGTTTACAACAGTTCATAACTAAGCCGACAAGAGTGTCACAAAATAATGGTTCTAGCACCCTCACTGACTGGGTCATGATGAATCGCATAGATAGAGTTGCGGCTGTGGGAACTCTGCAAGACACAATAAGTGATCACTCCCCGGTCTTCTGTGTATGGAGTAACTCAGTAATCCCCATATCTCCCACACGCTATATGTCATTCAGGAACAATGCAGATCAAAACCAGACTCACTTTCTACATGATGTTTCTGTTATTGACTGGTCACTTATCTACTGGGCCCATAACACTGATGTCACCCTCAATATTTTTCTAAGCAAGTTTTTATCACTTCAGGATAAGCATACCCCTCTTTGCACTCACTGGGTAAGCAGTAAGCAATCCAAATGGTTGCACAAGGACTTACAACACTCAAAGCTAGGGACAAATACTGGAGAAAATTCAAAACTTTGGGCCTCCAAGCGGACTTTCATTTCTATAGGGAACAGTGCACAAAGTGCAAGAAGCAAATCAGGCTTGCCAAAAGCCAATACTGCAAGGGATTATTGGTGGATGTGGCTGGTGACCAAAGGAAATTCTGGTCATACATAAAAACCTTCCTTGGATCCAAGCAATCCCACACTACAAATGACATGATACTGAATGGAGTCCACTGCTCAAATCCACACACACTAGCAAACATTTTCAACAATCACTTCTGAGACCTCTCCAAATATACTACTGCCTTCCCAGCTGCACCCTCTACTCCTGATATCTCCTCCCCAAAAGGTTCGCCAGTGAGACCGCCATTCTATTTTAAAGCTGTCTCCAAAACAGATGTATTCAAGTTACTCAATGCCATATTGAACAGCACTGTGGTTGGGTCTGACTGCCTGGAACTTAAACTCCTCAAGCTGGCTGCCCCCTTCATTGCAGGGACACTATCTAAAATCTTCACTATGTCCCTTAGTGAAAGAGTAGTGTCAGATATCTGGAAAATGGCCAGAGTAACGCTGGTCTTTAAAAAAAGTGACAAGAAGGATTTAGTGAACTATAGACCAATAGCAATATTATCTGTCTTAGACAAAATCCTGGAGAAACTTGTCAAAAGACAGGTAACAGAGCACCTCACCAAGTATAACCTCCTGTCCACAAATCAACATGGCTTTAGAAAGGGTCACAGCATCCAAACTGTCCTGCTACACCTAACCAAAGATACACTACATGCTATGGATCAGGATCTTCTAACAGGATCTTCATTAATAATATAACGAGAAATGCCTCCTCCTGCTCATCGCTGCTGTACACTGATGACCTCATTCTCTATACCAGCTCTGATAATGTGCTTACTCTCAACCACATTCTATCAGGGGAACTTCCTAAATGTACAATCCTGGATCACTAGTCATAGGCTGGTTCTCAACATTAGTAAGACTCAGGCTGTGCTTTTTGGTTCACCTGCCAAACTAAAAAATAGTCGTGATCTCTTCAAAATAGTAAGTGTGAATGGTACGCCTTTGGAAGTGGTAAACTCATTTAAATACCGAGGAGTTTTACTCAATGGATCCCTTAACTATGAGACCCATATTACTACTGTGTGTAAGGCAGTTAATACTAAGCTAGGGTTAGCTTACAGAACTAGCCACATTCTTACCTCCTCTGTGAGGCTGGCCATTGCCAGAGGAATTCTTCTCCCATCCCTTGTATACGGAACTTCAATCTATGGCAATGCATCTAAAAACTCCTTACACAAATGGGACGTAACCTATAATAACACTGTATATGTCATTATGCCTCTGCATCCCCTCAATTAAAGTATCACTGCCTGCTCTATGCAGACCTTAATTGGCCCTCTCCTATGGTCCACCGGCTCCTTGCTCTTGGAGCCCTTCTGGATGGAATCCTGAGGTCCAGTGTGCCTAGCTCTCTTACCACTGCACTCACCCCACAGACCACTTCCTATGGTCTTTGCTCCGCTGATCTTTCCTTACTCCACATTCCTAGATGTAACACTTCCAAAGGGAAAACAGATTTTTCCTATGTTGCCCCCAGTTACTGGAACTCACTGCACCTTGAAATACACCATTCATCTAGCCATGCCTCATTTAAAAAGAGGCATCACTCTCTGCTTATTGAGAGTACACAGTGCAATTGTTTTAAACCACCCTAGATTCCTGACTCCCTACACTATTACTGTCTCGGTGTCCTCCAGTACTTACACCTTATAGTTTCTACTTGTCTTACCACACCTTCCCTACCCCACCTCTTACACATCTTTCTCCCCCTCCTACTTTCTTCCTGTGAGGTCTTACTACCTCAGCCCTTCCTACCCACTTGGTCCCTCTTTGGTGTCATATTCTTTATGTTATAGCCAGTTTTGTAGAATAGAGTCAATGCCTAGATTGATAATCAACTGTTATATGTGCACTTACCTTTGTTGTGCTTTGATATGTGAAATGTCTGCATTGTCTCCTGGTTACACCAATTGCTCAAACTGTTATCCATTTTTACTATATCCTTAAATGCTATAGTATAATATGCACTTACTTTCACTTCTGATATGAAGCACATCGAAATGTTTCTCCAGTCACCTCAAATTGCTCAATTTGTTATCCATTTTAATTGTATCCCTAATATGTTGTACTCCTATATTGTACTGTATCATCACTGTTCTTTCCTGTTGATGTTGTAACCTTCCATGTCGTGCCTGAAAACAGTCACTTTTGTGTCTAGTGCACTTACCCAGTTATCAAAAAACTAAATAAATAAATAAAACAGTGGAGAGCTTTAAAAGGGGATGGGATAGAGTTATGGGCAAGATACTAGTCAGTGGGAAGATGAGGGGGGAAGAGAGGGGGGCAAGGGGTGGGGAGGGAGCAGCAGGATTCTAACCTCTGTGCTGTACAATCGAGCAGACACAATAGACCATTTGGCCTATATCTGCTGGCAGTTCCATATGTTCATATTTAAAATGACAAAGTGGACTCAGTACTGCTGTATGGCTCGGAAGTGTGACAACGGACACAGCTGTTGCCTCCCTGGAACCAATACAGAACCTGTCTTGAGACTAGTGTTAGGTTTGTCGCAAATAGTCTCTGGGGAACATCTTCACCTGGAGACAGAACAAAGGTTCATGTTAACTGAAGCACTGATAAGATCTATGAATTACTGGCATGAAGTGACAGGTAATCTGAAAAGTATTCTGTTGCATTCTTCTTGCAAGAATACTTGTTTTACAAACAAAATAATATGATATCTTATTCATGGTTCTCAAAACTTAATTTGGTATTGAAGAAACATTGTCTTTGTTCTCCTTCTGATAATACAGCAATTATGAATTAAAAAAAATATAAAGATGTGGCCATACAAAGGGTCATTAACATTTCAAGATACAGTATGTGGAGCATGAAAGAATTATCAATTTAGCATTATTCCATACATACAAACGCTTAAATAATAGTTCTCTGAAGGAAGGTTATTTGTCTTGGTGTGAAAATGCTCTTCATAGGAAAACAATGGCGTTCAATGTTCATTTTCATTATAGAATTGTATTCATTACATGACAAGAATATAAGACAAGAAGATATACTTGTGACAACATGCCACTGATATCATCAGAATATCTTACTCAGGGGTTGTGTAACATTAAATGATATAAGAGTGAGATGGTTAGCTAAACATCTAGAAAAATTGACCAGATTGAATGTACGCAGTGGATTATGATGCTTGCTTTATCACATAGTACCTGTGCAACTCTTTTACATATGTTTTTGGAGGTGACATTGTGGCCTAATATGTTTTTATTTGAGAGTGTTCATCTTTCATTATATACTCTTTTTACCAATAGATTTGACTTGACTTGATTTTACCGGCCTAGGATGGGAATTGAGATTGAGAGATACTGCAAGCAGTGTAGTCGATACAGTCAACAGAAGACCCTACCAAAGAGGGCAGCCCCTCTGACTGACACTGTAACCAATACACTAATGAAGCTTGTGTGCATTGATATTCTCAGTCTGGAGCCCAAAAGTGACATCAATGATGTGTTAGTGGTGACCAGTCACTTCACCCAGCATGCTCAAGCTTTTCACACAAAGGATCAGAAGGCCCCATAGTTGAGCTGTGTGGAATATAAAATTCTGTCTGCAGAATGCCCATGGAAAGAGCATTCTGATTCCATGGAAATCCATGGAATGTTTGTGAAAATTCTGTGGAATTTCACAACATGTTAAATTTCAGTTGTTTCACTATACTTTTAAAAGTATGTGTCCAAATAACACCGAATTTGGAACACAAGCAGTAACCCATAGTATACATGGGTGTTCCAAATGTCAGAATTAAGTTATAGATTGAAAGGGGGCAGAGTTATGGGTGGCCAAACATTTAATTAAAATTTAATTTTCAGTTATTTTAAGATTCCTTATCCAAATTTCTCCACAATATCAGGATTCAGAGAAGCTCCTAGAATGCATATATGCACCATGTTTTAAGTCTCAACCTTCAATGGGAGCTGAGTTATAGGTAGCCAAATATTTTGCCAAAATTTGGATTGCTGTAATTTTAGTATAATTTTGGTAGTATTCATTGAAATATTACAAACATTGACAAGTATACAGGTTATCATTACATTTGTATATGCACATAGTTTCAGATTTCTAGCTTTAAATGGGACTGCGTTATAGCCTGCCAGATATGTTGCCAAAATGAAAATTTCAGTTAGTTTCACCTAATTTTAATACTACATATCCAAATTTAACCAGAGTTGAAACATTTAAACTACTATACCACATGGTAATTTCTGAAAAAGTTCATATGTTCAGCTTTAAATGGGATTGAAATAAAAGTAGTCAAACTTTCACAACATCACTTAGGGTCAGTGACTGCATGTAAGTTTAGGGCTTAAGGGCAGACTAGATGGGCCTAGTGGTCCTTATCTGCAAACAATTTCTATGTATCTGTGTAACATTTAAAAATTTAATTTTGCAAGAATGTAAACTACAAATTTATAAACCCCTGAACTTTAAAACTAGAGAATGCAATACCATTAAATTGGCAGGTTCTTAGACCTTACACCTACTGGGTCATAATATCGTACACTTAATAGCATTTGACATTATAGCTAACCCATAATAGCGCTGTCTAGGACAGTGAATGGTGCAATACTGCATATACTGCTGTACATGGTATTGCACCATTCACACACTCTTAGGCAGAGGATAAGACCTCTACTGGGAGTGTGTTCCACCTAGCAGCTGCCATGGCTCACTGGACAAAGTCACAGCAGCAAGAACCCAGGCATTGCGTCTGGGAGTGGGTGTGATTCCCAGTCTCAGAAATCTTATTTTTTTCAGTCTTTTTGCACTTCCCAAGTTGGACCCCCTTCCCCCCGGAGTTAAGAATCTTTAGTAGGAGGGGCAAACCCCCCACAGAAAAAAGAGTTATGCTGCATGGCATAAATCGCGCTGTATTGGCAGCATGATTTAGCAATGCGGCATAATGTCTTGCGACATTGTGACCCTGTGCCGACCTTACAAGGAGACTGTGTGTGCCAATTTTATTAACTGCTTGCTGTGAGAAGTTGCAAAATAACACCTGTACTTAAAGTCAAATCCCACGAGTCTGTGAAAATTGTAGAGTTTCATGAAAAATCCCATAAAACTGGACTTTTCTAATTTCACTCAGCATTATCTGGGGGATTCTAATTAAAGGATAGGGGTACAAGAGGCAGGTAGTGCAGGGGGTCACTAGGTTCTGGAGTTAGAGGCACAGTTTCATCAAGAAATGAACAGCTGAGTTGGGTAGCACAACAGTGGTAGAACCCCAGGTTGGAGCAAGAAAGCACAGAGCATCAACAGTTCCAACCTGAATGCAAGATATTTAAGGATCACATCCCATAAATGTATGCTCCGGGGAGCCTGGTGTACATGCAAGTCTAGGACTTAGAAGAACTCAGAAAGATGTAGTGGGGGGGACAATGTCTTGGGCAGCAGGAAGAAAGAATTGTGGTTATTCCAACAGGGTAGGTCAATTGAAAAAGGAGTAGGTGGCTCACATTTTAAGGGAGTTTGTCACTGTAAAGAACAAAGATGATATCAGTGGGATCAGTAGTTCTACTGAGTCAATGTGGCTATGCCAAAGGGGGGGGGGGTTAGTCACCCAGAGAGGAACTCCAGGACTGCAAAAAGCTCAGCCCAGCTTATCAAATGAAGTAGTTAAATATGCATTGTTAATGTTAAATTCCACAAAAACATTCTAGATGCTTCATCTACAGTATATGCTATCATAAATAGCCACCGTGTTCTCAAACAATATTAACCCCCCCACCATGTTTATTTGCTGATGGGGGTCCCAATCCCCGTTGGCTTCAGTGTCTCAATGTGTATGTTGCAGACGTGGGAGCCTACTCCATGTCGGCATTATGTAACCCCCCCCCGCTTATATTGTCTGCCGATGGGTTGCTCAATCCCGTCGGCATAATGTCACCCCCTTTTTGTTGTGTGCTGATGGGAGTGTCCAATCCCCATTGGCTACAACACCCCCACAAAGAAAGACTCTGGTGGCATGCTGGAGCCCACCCCAACATGCCACATGCCCCTGTAAAATAAAAAGCGGTCCCTGATGTCTTTTTTTAACCTGTAAAAGAAACTGTCCCTCGGAGGTCTCCCTGCCCCCCTCCCACAACCCACACGCACCCACTGTGCACCCTGCCTCTCCACACCCTCTCACCCCATACTTACCTCCGGAGCTTGGTGCAATAATCTTCGGTGAACCAGGAACATGTCTACACTCTTCAAAGCTGACTGCGAACTGAGGAAATGCCGGTATGCTGTATAATGGAATAAATTGTTTTTTTCCAACTTTAATGCATATCTCAGTCATTTTTTTGAATTTCGGCTCCAAATTTTCAACATGGAGTCTTTGGGACCCCTCCTCATGAATTCTGGAACTGTCATGGCATTAATCAGCCCTGAAAGGTGATTTTGCGGTCACTGCATGGAATCACCTTTCCGGGGCTGAGTAATGAAACAACAGTGCCAGTGTTCATGAGGTGGGCTCTCAAAAAGCCTATGTTGCAAATCTGGTAGAAAAAATCCAAAAAATTACTGTTTTACGAGCGTGCGTAGAGCAGTTGCTACACACGCTCATTACTTTGCGAATTTGCAATATTTGCATGCCAAATTTTCAACATTGGCATTTTTTCACACCTCTTTGTGAACAGTACAGCTGTCATTGTTCACATCCTGGCCGAAATGTGGTTTTGCACTTCTGACGCAGAATAGCGCTGTTGCTGTAGGAAATTAGTGTTCTGGACAGCTTAAGAAAATGACAGTGACACTGTTCATGAGTAGAGGTCCTAAAATGTCTATATTGAAAATTTGGTGATGGTACTCCATAAAATGACTGTGTTATGAGCGTGCGTTGCGCAGTTTGCATGCACGCTCATAACTTCGCATATTTGTAATATTTTCACTCCAGATTTTCAACATTGCCATTTAACCACACCTACTTATGAACAATACAGCTGTCATTTTTCCCATCCTGGCTGAAATGTGTTTTTGCACTTCCCGGTGCAGAATAGAGCGGTCGCTGTGGGAATTCACTGTTTGGGACAGATTAAGAAAATGACAGTGATACTGTTCATGAGCAGAGGTCCTAAAATGCCTATGTTGAAAATTTGGTGATGACAGCCCATCAAATGACTGTGTTACAAGTGTGCATTGTGCACTTTTCACGCAGCCTTGTAACTTTGCAGATTTGTAATATTGTCATGCCAGATTTTCAACACTGGCATTTTTGCACACCTCCTTATGAGCAGTACAGCTGTCATTTTTCACATCCTGATTGAAATGTGTTTTCATAGTTCCAGCACAGAATAACGCAGTCACTGTGGGAAATCAGTGTTCGGTAGAGATTAAGAAAATGACAGTGGCACTGTTCATGAGCAGAGGTCGTAAAATCCCTATGTTGAAAATTTGGTGACGAAACTCCATAACATGACTGTGTTACATGTGTGCATTGAACTGTTTCCATGCACCCTTGTAACTTCGCAAATTTGTAATATTTTCATGCCACATTTTCAATAGTGGCATTTTTTCACACCTCCTTATGAACAGTACAGCTGTCATTTTTCACATCCTGGCTAAACTATGTTTTTGCACTCCTGCCAGAGAATAGCATGGTTGCTGTGGGAAATCAGTGTTTGGGACAGATTAAGATTGAACGAGTGAGAGGGGGAGTGACCGAGCTCAACTGAGCTCTGTCGGGACTGCTGCAGATTTGCTTGTGGGCAGAAAAAGGGCCCAACGTAAGAGTCCACTACAAAAGGGCAGCCTGCAGCACTGGGAGAAGCAGAACGAGAGAGCGAGTGGGGGGGGGGAGTAAGCGAACTCACTGGAGCGCTGTCAGGACCGCTGAGGATTTCTTTGTAGGCAGAAAAAGATGTCAATGCAGGTAGGGGCCCAGTACAAAAGGCCAGCCTGCAGTGGTGGGAGAAACAGTATGAGCGAGTGAGACAGGGGGACTGAGTTAGCTCAACAGAGCTCTATCAGAACTGCTGCGGATTTCTTTGTGGGCAGAAAAAAGGTGCCAATGCATGCGGGACCCCCGTACAAAAGAGCAGCTTGCAGCGCCAGGGCAAACAGAATGAGCACATGAGAGAGGGAGACTGAGCGACCTCAATGGAGCTTTGTCGGGACAGCTGTGAATTTCTTTGTGGACAGACAAAGGTGCCAATGCAGCCAGGAGCCCCATACAAAAGCACAGCCTGCAGCACCAAGAGAAACAGAAGAAGTGAGTGACAGAGTGGTATTAAGCGAGCTCAATGGAGCTCTGTGGTAACTGCTGCAGATTTCTTTGTGGGCAGAGAAAGCCACCAACGCAGGCAGAAGCCCAGTACAAAAGGGAAGCCTGCAGTGGCAGGAGACACAGAATGAGCGAGTGAGGGAGGGGGAGTGAGTGAGCTCAACGGAGCTCTGTTGGGACTGCTGCAGATTTGTTTGTGGGCAGAAAAAGGCAGCAAAGCATGCAGGGGTCCAGTACAAAAGGGCAGCCTGCAGCAGTGGGAAAACCAGAATGAGTGAGTGAGAGAGGGGGAGTGAGTGAACTCAACGGAGATCTATTGTAAGTGCTGCAAATTTCTTTGTGGGCAGAAGAAGGCAGCAACGCAGGCAGGAGCCCAATAGAAAAGGGCAGCCTGCAGCGCCAGCAGAAACACAATGAACGAGTGAGAGAAGGGGCGTGAGCGAGCTCAACAGAACCTTATTGGGACTGCTGCAGATTTCTTTGTGGGCAGAAAAAAGTGCCAATGCAGGCAGGAGCCCAGTACAAAAGGGCAGCCTGCAGTGCTGGGAGAAACTCAATGAGTGAGTGAGACAGGGGCAGTGAGCAAGCTCAACGGAACTCTGTCATGACTGCTGTGGATTTCGTTGTTGGCAGAAAAAGGTGGCAATGCAGGCAGGAGCCCAGTACAAAAGGTCAACCTGCAGCACTGGCAGAAACAGAACGAGTGAGAGAGAGGGAGTGAGCAGGCTCAACAGACCTGTGTCAGGACTGCTGCAGATTTCTTTGTGGGCAGAAAAAGCCACCAACAGAGGCAGGAGCCCAGTACAAAAGGGCAGCCTGCAGTGCCAGGAGAAACAGAATGAGCGAGTGAGAGAGGGAGAGTCAGCCACCTCAGTGGAGCTCTGTCGGGACAGCTGTGGATTTCTTAGTGGACAGAAAAAGCTGCCAAAGCAAGGCAGGAGCACAGTACAAAAGAGCAGCCTACAGCACTGGGAGAAACAGAATGAGTGAGTGAGAGAGGGGGAGTGAGCTAGCTCAACAGACCAACACAATCAACATTCGGCATTGACAAATGCTTGTTTTAAAATAGGTTCAAATAT
The DNA here is from genome assembly GCA_016271365.2 of Neoceratodus forsteri. Classification (NCBI taxonomy): domain Eukaryota; kingdom Metazoa; phylum Chordata; order Ceratodontiformes; family Ceratodontidae; genus Neoceratodus; species Neoceratodus forsteri. The sequence goes on from CM028131.1 coordinate 1,309,449,695, forward strand.
TTTACCCAAAATGCTAGTCAGACTGATAGGTCTATAATTGGATATTTCACTTTTATTGCCTTTTTTGAAAATCGGTGTTACCAATGCAGCTTTCCAATCATTTGGTACTATTCCTGATATTAGTGATATGTTGAATGTTTTGTATAGTGGTCAGGCCGCTCTTGGAGTACTGTGTGCAGTACTGGTGGCCGTATCTGAAGAAGGATATTAATATACCGGAATATGTGCAATGGAGGGCAACAAAAAAGTTACAGGGGATGGAGGGCAAGGCCTATGAGGACAGGTTGAATGAGCTGAATATGTACACGCTGGAAGAGAGGAGGGATGGGTGATATGATTGAAACAATCAAGTATCTGAGGGGGATAAACAAAGCTAGCACTGAAGGGGCACTTAAACTGAGGAAGGGTGGGGAGATGAGGGGCAAATACTAAGATTAAAGGGTGGAAGATTTAGGAGGGAGATGAGGTGGCACTACTTCATGGAGAGGGTGGTGTCTAAATGGAATGCTGTACCAGAGGGGGTGGTATCATGTAAAACAGTAGGAAGTTTTAAGAGGATGTGGGACAGAGCACGAGGGAGGGTCTGGGTGGAGGGGGCTGATGCCATCATGAGAATGACAGATGGGGAGGGGGTTGGGGCAGTAGCAATCTAGGGGGCTAACTGCACATTCAGGCAGACATTGATAGACCAGGTGGTCTGTTTCTGCTGGCAGACTCGTATGTTCACATGTTTTTATGTGGTGCAGCAGCCCTGCCCATTTGGGGCAATGAAAGTGGGTAGCAGAATGCAGCAAAAGTTGCACCTCTGGTGGCTAGGGCAACATGGTGCAGCAGCCCCAGTTGTGGAGGCAGGGAACCTGGCACTCTAGGACTTAACATAGCACAGCAGCCCTGACTGTAGAGATGGGAACAGGGTCAACAGGTACAGCATTCCATACTGTGAGGATGGGGGAGAGATGGCAGCAGGGTGCAGCAACCCTAACTGTTTGGGCTGGGGATGGCATGGTGCAGCAGACCTGATTCTTTAGGCAGGGGATGGAGGCAGCAGGGTGCACAATCCCAGACTGTGTGGGAGAAGACAGTGGGCAGCTGGATGCAGCAGCCTTGAATGTGGAGCAGAAGGCAGGGTGCTTGTGGGAGCAGGGGACTGGTGGTAATAGACTGAAGCTGCCTCAACTGTGCAGCAGAGACACGATTTATCAGGATGCCATATAGTGTTTCTAGTTATACACATACATGATGAATTTTCACACAAAAACCACCAAAGAACTGAACTTTTTGAGTTTAGATAGTACATGTGCTTGAAATACTGTAGCAGAATGTAACAGGCAACTGTTTTTTAATCTGACATAAAAAATGTTTTTACATGAATGTATTTATGAAGGCTACATCAACAACAAACTGTTTCTGTGAATGAACAAAATTTAGATTTATTTTATATTCATTTAACAGCCCTGTGTTATATAGTTAGAAAAAAAATCAGAGTTTTGATTAGAAAGAACTGAGAGCTGTGATACATACAAACTGATTTCTCACAGAGAAAGATTTCCACTACTTCAATTCAGCATAGAAACTCAAATGATCAGCTTTTTAAAGGGAAGAGAATGATGGATCTTAAGCCGATCTATCTAAACAGAAACCAGAAACTGGGTTTTTCAAAGACCTGGAGAGCTCAGCAAACTATTAACTCTACAGAGTGCTGCTCTGATTGGAAATCTGAAACAGCAAGCTACTCCAAAATTATGTCATCGCTCTCTAAGTTTGACTGAGAGGACAGAAATAACTCCACTGTTTTTAGCCACTGTAGAGCAAGTTAACAAATGCCGATTTAAAGAAAATCATAAAACCAAACAGCATGACATTTTCAGGAAATACTAATCATGACACATGGACTTGAATTTCAGCTTTTCAAGCTTTTATTAAAATATATAAAAACCATTGCACATTATATTTAACTCTATGCATGCAAGAGCAGAAAAGTTACAAACATCCACATTTTTGATAGTTTTCACAAAGTTTTGCAAATTTTTACATAATGAAATTTGAACCCCTGTAACTTAAAAATCTCTTATCTAATTATTTCCATATTTAGATCATTCTATAAGCATTACAAAAAGGTTATTTGTACTAATTCACACATGTCTAGCTCCAAATGTACCCGAGTTATACGCAGGTGAAATGTTTTCATAAAATTTCCTGAAAATAATAAGATGACAGATTTTGAGCACATATCATTTTGAGGTGATGCATCATATTTCCATGAAATCTGGCACATTTTTAGAACACCCATCATCAAGAAACCATGCCAAATTTAAGACCACTGACCCAATAGATGGTTACGGTATATACAGATAAAAATGTTCACGAAATATCGCACAAACAATAAAATGACAACATCTGAGCACCTGTAATTTTGAAACTATCCATCTGTATTTCTTGATATTTGGGATGTTAAAGGCCATCGACCCAAAGAGTACATATCCTACATTTCAGAGCTCTAGTTTGAACTGTGGCTGAGTTATGACCACATTACTAAATTTTAAAAATTATGCAAAATTCTAATGAAATTCCACAAGATTTCATGGAGTTTTGCGAAATTTCATCGAAACTCCACGGATTTGGAATTTTCCCATTCTGCAGAGCTCTACCCCATAGTTGCTAAAGTCTTTGTGGAGAAATTCTTTGTTCGCTATGGAGCACCACAATGGATTAGTCCATACCAGGACCTCGATTTTGAAATCTAACTCATAAAAAAACTGTTGTTCTGGGTGGTGGTGGTGGTGGAGGGGGAGTATGAAACTCTAGAAGCACACCTTATTATCGTTAAGGTGATGCTTAACTTAAATGGTTTAACTAAACCTTGTTAAACATACTAGGACCCTGAAACCCAACCAGAATATCAAATAGAGCCAACTAAGGAGAATGCCTTGATGCATACCTACAAGTGTACCAAAAGTGATGCAATAAAATTTTCTCCCTACTACTTAATAGTCGGATGAGAAAACTGAGTACTTGTTAACTTTGGCTTTGGAGTCTCTGTGAATGGCCCCACCCAGAGGCTTATCTGCAGTATCCGCAGAGACTGAAAGACCAGTTGACTGCTGCCTACAAACTGGCATCTGCAACTGCCGCAGAGAGAAATCAGGCCAACAAAAAATGCTATGATAAGAAGGAGCAGGCTCCGAAAACTGTTGTCCACAGATAAAGTTCTCCCAAGGAATATTGAACTACCTGGTAAGCTCAAGATTGCTGATTGCTGAGGCAACACTCTTTACGTATTACTGGAACAGCTTGAGACTTTGTCAGTGTACGTTGTACAGCTGGGGGGGACATCTGGGATGTCAGAAATGATCCATAGAAACCATCTACTGCCAGTTGGAGAATGGATGCTTGAGATGGAGGTAGCAGATGCACAGCTGTCCAGATTACCTGCAAGTTGAGCTGCTAGCTGCAGACAGAAAGCAGAGGAAGTGGGGGTGTATACTGACTGCCTAGCTGAGTGGATATGTGCTGGAGGAACTCTGCTACTGAAGAAAACAAAAATCAACAAAATAACAGCAAAGTGCTCAACTTTTCTTGACATTTTAATCAATCCTAATAATTATCTCCCTACTCTGGAGATTGATCAAATTTGAGAAAATTCAGCAATTTGGGGAGTCAGAGGAAAAAACAGGAATTAATGGAGTGTCCTACTAGATTGACAATGTGGTTGGCAGATGTGCAGCCTGTGAGTGCTAGAGCTACAGAAGAACTGATGCTGGCTTTATTACTAATTTAGTTTATTAGTTGGTTTGTTTATTTGTTCAGTTGTTCAAACCATTACAAATCCAATAATACACACACACAATAAAAACAAATACATCCATTAAACAGTATATAATGCCAGATACATCACACATATAAAATACTAAAAAGTGAGCTCATGACAATTAAAATCTGATAGATCCAATTACCAGTATAATTAAAAGTAATCTCCTGACTTGAGAGCAAGCTCTATTTACCTTGTCTCAGTATTGGTCAGGTCTCAAATCACCTTGAAAATTCTGCTATTACTAGAAGATTAATGCAGGCACACCCTAGTACAGGCAGTAAAATATTGCAGTTATTAATATAATATCTCCTTTTTCATAAATAACTTATCCAAGTTCATATACCCTGTCCGCTCCTTCATTGTCCTATCTTCTTTGAAACTACATTTCTCCATCCTGCAATTGCTCCTGACCCACATCTCCTTCACTACTTTTCAATTCACTTTTACTTTTCACTTCTCTCACTTCTGTCCTATTTCTTATACCAACTGTCCCCCCTTCTGCACCTTCTTGGCATGCCAAAAGCCTATAGCACTGGCTGGGTATGCATCGAGCAGTGTTCATACCCTTGTGGGGGTTCTGCTCCTGAGGGTAATAGGTTTGCCTTACACCCCCACACACAATTTATCCCACAAAAAATGTTTGGCATGATTTCACTGTTTTCCGTTCTATGTCATTATGCTTGTTTTATTATTGTGGAACTTGAATTGATCTGCCCTTCCTGTCTCAGACTTCTAGCTTGTACAATTTTCTTCTTTTTTAGCTCTATGTATATTGGATCACATATGCCAAATTGTCGTACCAGGTTATAATGTCGCACGCTTAATAGCATATGGCATTATGGCAAAGCCCGGACCTGTGCGCTCCCCAATTTGGACCCCCAGATTGAGAATCTGTAGTGGGAGGGTCAGGGTTGCAGCCCCCCATAACTGGGGTGTGGGGGCAGAGCCCCACAGAAGAAAAGACATAATGCCTCATGGCATTAATCGCCAAGAGTAATAGTGCCATGCGGCATTATGTTTTGCGACATAATGACCCCGTGCTGCCAACTGTATTCCCTTCTCCCCTCTCTCCCAGAACGCATCTGGAGATGAGCTATTGTAGCTCAGTGTGCCTTTCCTGGTGAAACGTTTCGAATAAATAAATAAATAATATACCTACAATATTCCTACTATTGACATTACTATATCATAAATCAATTTACCAATAGTATTCAAACTTTTCCCTACAGAGCTTTTGTTAATATTTTAATACCTATGCACTTCCATCTCAAAAAAATATTCAAACACCCCTAAATAAAGCCCATATTATGTTGACTCATGTTAGCAACAAGGGAGGTCAGCTGGGATATCCCCCAAATGTAACAGAGCCGTAACGGCCACTCCACACCCATGCTGCAAATCAGTGGCAAGCCTTCTCTTGGAGATCAGTGTGGGTGCACAGACATCATACTGGGGGAAGGGGGTACTCTGGGTCTAACATTGGGCTGCTTTGACCTGTGCAGTTAGCCCTGCCCAAATATATTAGTTCCTCCCCATGCTCATACACCAGCTAGCTCAGACACATTGAACTGGAAAACCGCTTGGGTCACTCTGCAGCTCATACTGCTCCATGACTAGTTGGTTAGGGAAGGGGAGGGGAAATTGTTTAACCTGGAGAGGCACACTAAGCTGGCGCTTGTTTCCAGGTGTGACCTGGGAACACAAGGAAGTTAAGTGACTTGCTCAGGGTTAGTGTGCTTTTCCTGGTTAAACAATTTCCCCTTTCTCCCAATGGCTGGATTTCTCAAAAACTTTCTATCAGATTCAGATCGAAAATATATTTTCTATATGTTACTATAGTAATGCTTATCCAATATATGAGGTATATATAAATACACCTTATTTAGTTATGAATGTTGGATTTGGGCTCACACATAGACCTAAAAACACAGTTTTAAATAACAACACAATAATACATTAAAGAGCCACCGACACCTCAAGAAGAACTTTGAAAAACATATTGGGTCCTACGCACATACAGATGGGAAGTACACGCTGGAGGCATGTATCCCGACCATGAAGGGCTGCACCTGTGGACAGGTGTGCACCCAGGGGTATGCACTACTTAAGTGCACCTGTCCATGGCCCCCCCCGGCATGCAGGAGCATGGAGGACAGATACATGGACCGGGCGGACATCAAATGGGATGAAAGACCTGGTCTGCAGGTAGATCCGTTGTACCCACAGGCACAGAGAAATGGCTGTGCAGCAACCAAGAAGTGGGCTGATGCCTGGACAGCTGTCCCCAGACCAGCATTCATTTTCCACTGTCTGGGGCGGCATGGTGAGGGGGACAGCATTCCCTACCTGGCTTTTGGTGACCAGAGGGGTGGCATCCCAGGGGGGTGCAGACCTTATGGCATGGGGTACCCTCTGCATACTGTGCACCCCCATGCCCAGTGCTCCGCAACTCTGTGAATGTCACAGAGTGTGGGCACACCCCCTAGCATGCCTTCTACCTGCCCTGACCGCATTGCTCTCCGCACAGTCTGGAGGTGGGGCTGCATGCCCCATAGGTGAATCCCCTGGCTGGCGGCGTGGGGGACACAATGGGTGTGGAGTGGTTATGCAGGATGCTTATGCGGCACATAGTCACTCCACACCACAGTGCATATTGCCCCATATTTGGACATGAAGCAGCTTATATTTCTAACTAGTTCTGTATTTCTTATCTCCATCATTTACTACTGAGGTCATATGGATGAAAACAGGATAATTGTTCCTTGAGGATTCATTAGCTCTTGTTGCTTCTTCTCAACCTGATGTCATAATACTCTGCTTGTGACAACACAGTGATTTCCACAGCAACAGACTGTGATGTCACAACAGAACATTATATAATTTCAAGTAGGGAATAAGCTTCAGTCTCAGATGAACTCTCAGGGATACAGATCATGTTTTAGTGAAAATTTCTTTAGCAATAAATAAAGGAGAGAATAAATCTATAGGATATATATAAAATACAAGCCAAATTGTATCTAAATATTGTGTTTTCCAAAGTGTTTCCAAAGGCATCAGCTGCTCTTTAACAGTTATTACTCAGTGAAGGTGTCTGAAGAAAGTTCAATCTTTGGGAAGCTAATTCCAAAATGAAAGCAACAATTAAAATAGGACTCCAGAACTGCTAGTTTCAAGATTGCTAGTACAGTGTTCATACAATCATGTAATACTAACATACTAACATACTAAAATGGCAGCAGAATAGGCCTAACGGTCTTTCCTGTCTGCTCGTTTGGTCAGCCTCCACCCTGGGAGATGACCTTGCTGCCCCCCTCGCCTTCTCTGGCTTCTCCCTTCCCAGTTCTGGATATTCTCGCTGCACTGTATTTTGCTTCCAGAACCCTTCCCCTGTATCTGTCCAACCCCCTCTTGAACCCCTCCACCGTCTCTGCCTCCACCAGCCCCCTGGGCTGCACATTCCATGGCTCCACCACCCTCTCAGTGAAGTAGAACCTCCTCCTTTCTCCCCTGAATTTTCCCCCTCCAGCTTCCACCCATGCCCTCTAGTTGCCCCCTCCTCCTTCCTTCGAAGCACCCTGACTGCTCCTCCCCTATTTACCCCCTTCATGTACCTGAAGACCTCTATCAGTTCCACCTGGTTCCTTCTCTCTTCCAATGTGTACATATTTAGCTCTTCGAGCCTCTCCCATAGGTCCTGTCCCCCAAGCCTCAAATCATATTGGTTGCCCTCCTCTGGACCCTCTCCAGGAGTTTAATGTCCCTCTTTAAGTGTGGCCTCCAAAACTGCAAGCAGTACTCGAGGTGTGGCCTCACCAAGCAGTTACACAGAGGGAGTATCACTTCCCTCCTTCTGGAGGTGATCCCCTAGTGATGCATCCCAGCATCCTGTTGGCCTTGCTGCTGCCCTCCTACAAGTCTCTGAGTTGTTCATCTTGACATCCACCACCACCCCCAGGTCCCTCTCAGCCATCGAGACTTGTTGCATTCCCCTCCCCCAGGGTGTACACTTAGCCCGGGTTTCTGGCCCCCAGGTGCAGTACCTTGCATTTCCCTGCATTGAACCTCAGCTTCCATTTTCTAGACCATCTTTCCAGAGCCTCCAGGTCCGCCTGAAGGGCTACCCTCCTCTCCTCATCATCCACCACCGCCCCCAGTTTTGAGTCATCCGCAAAGAGACTCATCTCACTCCTGATACCTGTCCTTATGTCAGAGACATAGGTGTTGAACAGGAGGGGCCCAAGGACTGATCCCTGTGGGGCCCCACTGATGACCCTCCTTGGGGATGAGACTATTCCGCCAACTACGACCCTCTGGGTCCAGTCCTGGAACCAATTGCCTATCCATCTGATCATCTGGTTCCCCACCCTCATTTCTCCCAGCTTATCCAACAGGCCCTCATAATGATTTATTAAGATAAATTAAAGCTCCTTGAACCCTATCAAACAGTCTTTTAATTGTTCCTTATACTTCCACCCCGATATCAGACTGGTAAAACTCTTATTGTGGGCCGTTTTATGGGTTAGTTTTATGCCAAATAGCACAAATCCCAAACATACGACCCCTGAACACTGTGGAAAATACAAGAAATCCAAGGAGATAAGAAGTTGAGCAGCACATATCTGTGTCCCCTGCTATCTGAGTTGCATAAAATGTTATTTTTGGGAGAGAAATATACCTCAGATGTTCACACCTCTCTCCAGCCCATAACTAAACCAAAAGACTTCTGTGTCCGTAAATTATATTCATCAGTTTCACTCCCCTTCTGAAGAAGTTCCTGGAAGATTCCAAGCAAATACTCAAGCTTTAGCTCTTTTAAGGGACTTTTATTTAAATGTGTCAATAGGTTCCATTCCTTTTCTCAATTACTCGTCCGACTCCTTCCATGACTCTGTAGCTCACCAACAGCATGGCACACAGCATACATCTGTGTATGAAAAAAAAAAAAGAAAGAAACACTCCACTGAGAATAGTAAATTTGTAATATCTGGCTGGTTACTGAGAACCCACCAGTTCCTAAGCAATGCTGGCATACCTTTTCCAATAGCTTAAGGGCATAATAGCACACACAATGCAGCAGTAACTCTCGGCCCTTGGCTGATTCTCCATGTGTCCTCGAAACTCCCTTGGGCTGACAGGCAGGAATGCAAATGGGAATAAGCCTATACCATATCAGAGACTCAGACAGGCAGGTATGAAATTAACTTTAACACCTTGAAGATGCTTCCACCTTATAGCTGAACACTATGGAAAGCTATTGGTACCTCAATAAAGATGATACAAATTTCCTAAGAAGCAGTTTCAGTCCCTCCAGGATACACAGGCAAAAGCAAAAGAAAGCAAAAAAAAAAAGATGCCATGGAGCGGAGCAGCATCGCGGTCATCTTGCTGCTGCTCCGCCCCCCCTCCCCATCTTCATTACTAGTAGCAATTCAAAAAGTATATAAAAAAGTTGAGTACTGTACTTTAATCAGCAAATGGTACTTTTGAAGAAAAAAGCTGAGGATTCTCTGATAGATGCCACAAAGCTGGGAAAGATCACAGAAAAAGGTCTCGTCACCATGGCAGGTCTTGTAATGAATATGGTGTGCTCCAGACAAAGCTGGAGCTGCTAGAGAATTTCAGCAGAGCCTCAAATTTGTGGATCTTGGGTCTTCTGAACAAATGGAGGGCCAGGGCCTAAAAGCCTCTCTAACCCAGTGGCTGTCAGCTTCACTGCAACTGCAAGACAGTGTTTCTGTGTGGAGAGTATACTGCCATACTGCATCTCTCCAAGGAAGAGGCAAGATGGGAAATCTAACACCAGGACTGTGCTGGCTATGTTGAGGAGTAATGAAGATAGATACACCTTGCTTCTTGCCACTAAGCAGCATGGAGGGCTGAAATGGGAGTGTACTGCCATCTGTATCTTCCCAGACCTGAGTTACAGTACCAGACAACAGAGGAAGGGGTTTGATAGTGTGTGCTCCCTCCTCTGTGAATTAGGCATCAACCATTATGCAGCTGGCAAGGCTCAAGGTGCAACATGGAGGTAGGGCATATATATTTTCCAACCCTTCTGATGCCTGCAAGCTGGCTGAGAAACTTAGAAATGAATTTACCACTCACCAGGGGCTCAAGGGATGAGTAGGAACCTTAAATGAACTACACAGAACTTGGACATTGAACATAATGTCTTGTAGCCTTATATATTTTAGAATAATTTGCAGATTGGTTTAATATACACAATGGGATGTAGGTCTGTTTTTAAATCAAGCTAAATATGTGTGTGAAGTGTTGCTGGGGTGAGCAGTGGGGGTCTGGCTTCATGGACTGAGGCTAAGGGGACATGTCTTTGGAAGGGGCTTATTACCCCCATTGCAAGAACCTTCCTTATGGTTCAGATTGGGACCTCATGGTCTAGATGGCACCATGGTGCTGTGACAGTATGGATACAAGAGACTTCTGTTCCTTCCCACAGAGTGGAATACTTTTTACCACTTGGTAAAACAAGAAGTTACCATTTGAGTGTTCTGACCAAATTACTCCAATTCTGCCATAAAACTGAGAGATTTGTCTTATGTATTTATAGTTGCGCTTCTGGTAATTTGTTATTGCCATTTGAGTGCACACCTGTTTACAAATGCAATTTAATTGGCTTGTAAGAATGTCTAGTGACTAAAGCATAAAGTGTGTTATGTTCTGAAAACTCCTGTTATGAGATAACCAATCTTAAAATGTTTCCTGCTGTTAAGATCTTTATGCCATATGAAACTTCTAGCACTGTATAGCATTCAAAGAGAATTTTTAAAACATCACAGAAACCAAGTGAAACTAAGCCACTGGCTGTAAATTCTTTGGATTAACTATATGTTCTAATGGGTGTTCACAGTGCTGTGCAGTCATTGGGTTTCTTCTTGACTTATATTGGAGAACTTTATGAACTTTTGTTATTGCATTCCCAATGAAGTAACAAAGACAGACAAGTGCTTCATACTCCTTTATTACAGGTTATATGTATAATGATGTCATGGTTAATTTGTGTACTCCCTTGCCTCTTGGGCATTTTATAAGTTGTACTTCGATTTTTGTGAAACACATAGTTGGTTAACCACATGTAAACAAAGAGTGAGCATGGATGGCTATACATCAGATTGGAAACCTATGGTAAGTGGTGTACTGCAAGGTTCAGTTTTGGCCCGGTAATATTCCAAATATTTATAGCTGACCTTTCATCCAACATTAGTAGATGGATTACCACCTACGCCAATGATTGTAAAATTGACAGAATTTGTTCTACTAGGGAAGACTATCTTAAAATCCAACAAGATCTAGGTAATCTAACTATATGTGAAAAAATGGGGGCTATTTTTCAATAACATCAAATGCAGCATCTTGCATTTTGGTGCATGTAACCCTAAATACAGCTATACACTCAATGAATTTGAATTAAAAACATCTGATTCCAAGAGGGACTTGGGTATTACTGTTCATAATAACTTCTCTTTTGACAATCAAATCACCAATCTAATTAAAAAAGCAAATAGTGTATGGTGGGCCATTATAAGAAATAAATTATCTAAAGACAAATCTATTATCCTTCTTTTATATATGGCACATATCTGCCCTATTTTTAACTTTTCATCCTAACTATGGTGTCCTTATAAAAAAAAAAAAAAGATATAAGGCTTGAAAAATCCCAAAAAGTCACTACATTTGTGCAGGAGGCAAATAACTTGTGTTATGACCAAAGGCTAAACAAATTTGAGCTAATGTCCTTTGAAACACGTAGACTGAGGGGGGATCTTTTACTAACCAGGGATATTATTGCAGATGATTACGTTATGTCTGAAACCAGATTAGAATTGAAACAAATTAATATTAACACTCGGGGTCACCTGTTACAGTTAAACCATGGTCGGTGTTCTTCTAAAAAACATGCACACTATTTTTCTCAAAGGATTATTAAACCTTGGACTTCTTCATCAACAGAAGAGATTGTTAGTAAGTCAAGATACATTTTTAAAAGAAAGTTAGATGAGTTTATGTTTTCTGGTGTTCCATTGTGCTAGTATGGTAATGACAGGAGCTCACTTTTGCTCCTTTACAGTGACTTAATGAATCCCAGTGAATAAAATAAAGTTAAAAAAAAAGAAAGCAAAGCAAGTAACAATTCAATTCACACCTGCTGCCTCAGAAAGAGATCAAGACAGCTCAGACAAAGAACCAGAGAGGCCGAGGTACTATTCTACCGGGGATCTCCACAGTTCTTTAGCCGAGTGCCCCCCCCCACCAAGAGATATAGCCAGAGGAGTCCAACACCTAGGATCAGAGTTGGACCCCAGTGCAACACTGTTTTGCCTTCAGATACACAACTGCTGTCTAAAGAAGTTGCCATCATTAAGGAAGGTTGAGATGCCCAGGACCCAAGGGATACTGTGGAATCAATTTCTGGTGAGGATACTCATTTGCTGGTCAAAAATACTAGAAAGTACCATCCAGATTTCAAGGAAAAAGTGATTGTTCCACTTTTTTGCTCTGTGAGATACTATAAACCCATCCTTAAATTAACCTATTACTTTCCTTTTTTTTATACTTAATTTATTTGAAATGTTTCATTATCACATTACATCTTAATTACTGTGATAACAATTATAGATAAAAATGTCTAATTTATTTGTTTACAGTACATTCCATTCTTGCTCTTTTCAGTTCTGAATGAATTCTTTTTACATACATTTGAAGACATCTTATTTATATACAACTCTAAAACTTCTATAGAACTAATTATGAGGGACACATAACCACTTGTTTTGGTTGATATCTGATTAAGAGGAGGCAAGGAAGGGAATGGGGAAGAAAAAAAAGTAAAAAAAGAAAAGGGGGGTTCAGTTAATTTATTTATTCCACTAAGTCTTTATATAAATCCCAACGTGTCCATCTATTGTTATATGAAATTGTACTGTGGTTAACAACAAAAGTAATTCTCTCCATTGCTTGAATTTGATCAATTATTTGTAACCAATCAGTAAGCCCTGGTGAAGGTTGCTGCAACCACTTTTTAGTAATTGCTTTCAATGCAGCAATATTCAGCACAGCCCATAAGTAACGCTCTTCTTTACCCTTAATTTTGGAAGGACATAGTCCCAGTATTATATTTTCTGAGCTTATGTGGGTGTTTAAACTAAAAAGTTTACTAAGGTGGTGCATTACAGCTTGCCAATATACCTGTAACCTTGGACAGGCCCAAAAAATATGTGCCATGCCAGCCTCTACACTACCACACCCTCTCCAACATTCAGCTTTCGAGCTCATGCCCATTCAGACCTGCCTACTTGGAGTTAGAAAGTATCTTACTTCAATCTTCCAGGCAAATTCTTGCCACATCGGAGAGGACGTGGTGCGTCAGCTACTTTTAAAGACCTGGCACCATTGTGTATGGTTAAGTCTTACCCCCAACTCTTGTTCCCATCCCTTCTGTATATGGCATGTGCTATGTGTTCTGTCTGCTATTGAATTCCAATAGAGCATTGTTAGTGCTCCCTTGCCATGTGCTGAACTCCATGCTGATTCAAATGCTCTAGGGAAGGGTCTCCTATCCTCATATTGGAGACTCTTTTGTAGTTTATCATTTATGTAATTTCTTAATTGATAATAATATAAGCGATCCCTTTCTGTCCAGTTGTATAGGACCTGGGCTCTTTCAAATGGCAAGATTGTCATGCCCTGAAGTAACTGCCACACAGCACATATACCCCTCTCTTCCTGCTTTTTATACCAGTTTGAAAACTTAGCTGGTGCAAAATTTATGTCTGTAGACCACCAGGTATATCTCCACATATCTCTAACTGTATGGCCCCACCTAACACCCTGGAACCATCCGAAAAGGGTTACTCTAACCGAAGTCAGCGACTCCCCTGACTCATAAGTTCTACCATGTGGGTCAAATAACCTTGAGCATAATTGTGTTCTCCCCATCTGTTGCAACTCTAACTGTTGCCAGTGAGCCCTATAATTCTGGTGTGCCCATAACAATGCTGTTTTCATCTGGACTGCAATCCAGTAATCTACCAGAGCAGGACAAGCTCTACCTCCTTCCTGTTTCGGTAGGAACAAAGTTTTTTTGGCTATTCTAGGGTTGATGTTTCCCCATATATAGGCCATGACCCGCCTTTGCCAACTAATAATTTCCTTTTGAGGGATTATACATGGTACTGTTCGAAATAAGTATAAGAATCTCAGCAAAATGTTTGTCATGACTATTTGTAACCTTGAATGAAAAGGAAAGGGTATGCAATTCCATTTCTGGAGGTCTGCACGCAGTTGCTTAATCAGAGCGGGAAAGTTATCAGCATATAATGTTGCTGGGGATTTACCTAATGTAACTCCCAGGTATGTTATAGTCTCACACTCCCACTTCATAGGATACTTGGATTTAATCCCTTCAGGTATAACAGCAGACATCACTAGTACTTTGACCAGTTAAGGGTGTAGCCTGATAGAGCCGAGAAATGTTCAATTTGTTTAAAAACCTGATGCAAGGATTCAACGGGGTTCGCTAGATAGAGGAGGACATCGTCAGCATAAAGAGCTATTTTGTGTGTAGTGTTTCCTGTATTTACCCCCATAATCGTATTATCCATCCAAATACTCTGTGCTAAGGGCTCTATGTATAGGGCGAAGAGTAAGGAAAGGGCATCCTTGCCGGGTCCCCTCTCAATTTAAAGGAGCCAGATATATGACCATTCAGCCTCTGATGTATGCTAAGGGTGGGCGTATAACTTAGATATGAAATTTAAAAAAGGTGCCAGAAAACCGAAGCCAGCCAGGGTACCCCACAAGAAAGACCATGATACCTGATCAAAAGCTTTTTCCGCATCTAGACTCATCAGGTAAGCCGGAATCCTTGATTTTTGCAAATGTTCAATTATATTTACCGACCTCCTTATGTTGTCTGAGGTTTACCTTCCTGGTACAAAACCCGTTTGATCTAAATTGATTAGTTCCAGTAATAGGCTTTCTAGCCTTCTAGCCATTGCCCCTGTTACTATTTTGTAGTCTGTATTTAATATGGAAATTGGTCTATATGAGGGACATAAGGTAGGGTCCCTAGCTGGCTTCAGTAGCACCGAAATAATAGCCTGAGCCAAGGAAGGAGCACATCTATCTTCCTCAGCCCATAGCGAATTGCATGCCTCCTTTAGGAGGGGCATAATGGCCTCTCTAAATGTCTTATAAAACTCATTTGGGAGGCCGTCAGTGCCGGGGCAATTTCCTGCCTTTAAGCGGGAAATCTCCGCTTGTATCTCCCCCTCTGAGAAAGGTGAAATTGGAGAGGGGTCAGATATCTCTCAATGGCCTCGGGAGTTGGGTTCGGTCCTTCACTATATAGTATTTGGTAGAAATGTTTGAAAGACTCTGTTATTCCTTCCGCATCAGATTTCCATGTCTTATCTACTGGGTCTAAAATGTTTGGTATACATGCTTTGGCCTTCCACTGCCTAAGCCTACTGGATAGGAATCTTAATGTCCTCGGGCCCTCTTCGTAATATCTTTGCCTTAAGAATATCAATTTTTGTTCTACTTGATAGTCGAGAATTTCTATAAGCTCCTTCTTCAACTTCTTGAGTAACTTTCCCCTTTCCCTACTTAGTTGTTACTGCTGTTGATATTCCAAGGTAGCTATTTGGTTTTGTAAGTGAGCTTTTTTTGTCTACCTCAATTTTTTATTTCTAGATGAAATCTCTATGAACTTACCCCACACTATAGCTTTTACCGTATCCCACAGCATCCCTTGGGCTATTTCTGGGTCTTTGTTTTCCCTAACCACTTGTTCTGTTACTTTTTCTATTGTCTCCTTGATGTCTTCTCTGTGCAGCAACGAGAGGTTCAATCTCCAGAAGGTGTTGTGTTTAGTGGGACCCAATTTAAGTTTCATATAAATTGGGGCGTGATCCGATAATACTATGTCACCTAACCAGGCGTCAGTAAACAGGGACATTGAGTCTACATAAAAAAATAATCTAGTCGTGAGTATGTTTGGTGTGCTGCAGAAAGAAAGGTATACTGCCTATTGCTTTTATGC
The DNA here is from genome assembly GCA_016271365.2 of Neoceratodus forsteri. Taxonomy (NCBI): domain Eukaryota; kingdom Metazoa; phylum Chordata; order Ceratodontiformes; family Ceratodontidae; genus Neoceratodus; species Neoceratodus forsteri. The sequence continues at coordinate 1,309,465,567 of CM028131.1, forward strand.
ATCTGCCTCCACACATCTATGAGGCCAAGCTCACCGATTAATTTCACCACCTTATTGGCTGTCCCTCTCTTCTGTCTAACCACTCCCCCAGATGTATCCTTGTGTGCATTGAATCGTAGGTTTAAGTCCCCTCCTATAATTAAATGACCTTCCGCCCACTTGGATATTTTGAGAAAAAACTCTCTATAAAAAGTAAAGTCTGAACCTGGAGGAGCATATACCGAAACCTGGGAGACAACTGTACCATCATACTTGCCCTTTAACCCAACAAAACAGCCCTCTTTATCCCTAATGATATCCTGCACCTCAAATGGGCACTTGATAGGAATCAAGATAACGGAACCCCTTTGCCTGCCCTTCTTATATGAAGTAGATACAGCTAATTGGTAACCAAATTTCTTGAGCTTGTCATGCTCGACCTGGTTCAGGTGTGTCTCCTGCAACATTATGAATGTTGCTTGTGTTTTCCGCAAGAAGGATATAATTCTACTTCTCTTGATCGGGTGCGTTAGACCATTTACATTGAGTGACACTGTTATTAACTCAGACTTATCCATTATCCATTGGTATTAAGCAATGCCTTACATAATTCCCCATACTAAACCTGTTCTCCTGTATTTCACCCTCCCCCACTCCCCTCAATTCAGCCTTAACAAGGTCCCCCTAAACACTTGTAACCATAAACTGTTGTGAACAAAACCGCATCCAAACCATAGATGTGGAAGCCTATTTAATTATTTTAACTTAATTTTAACTTGTACTTCCAAATGTGGAAACCCCTTACTGCACAGGGGTTTCTAATACCAGTAGTTTCCCAGTACTGGAACGAGGAATGTTCCTTACCACACCAAATGCGGCGTTCCTCGCGAGCCTGGGGGATTATAAGATAGTATTACCAGGCTCCTGTATATACGGAGCCCATGTGGGCATGGCAAGAGTCAGGGTCATTCAAGTCCTAGTGGGTTGGGCCAAGCTAAGGGTGCCCATGGCAGGTTAGTAGGTGATCTGTTTACATGGTGAAAGTGAGGCATCATGCAAGAGCTGGACTGACTATGGTCTATCATAAGAGACCCATCTTTTGGTCTCATGTTCTTTGCATGTGTCAATAGATGGGACTCAATTTAAGCATGGGTATTGGTCCCACAGGATAGTGTCATGTCCTGCCTATGTTAGGTGCCACCATTGTGCAGCCCTATCGGATGCATCTCCCCATTCAGCACCCTCTCCAATATTTCCTGGTAAAAGTAAAGTAGCAGCAATACTAAATGAATGGTAGTTCATGACAAAAAGTATAAGGTCTTGCATACTGACAAAAGAAATAAGAAAACAGAGTACTGGCTGGAGGGAGTGAGGGTAGAGCAGACGTTTGAAGGAAGGTTTCTTGGGATCATTATTAGCGACAGTCTAAAGTCTCAGGCTCAATGACAGAAGGATGCAAGGAGAGCACAGAGGGTGTTGGGGTACATAGGAAGGGCACTATATCATAATGCTGAAAACAAGAACAGTGCAATCAAGAACCATGCACCACTACAGCCCTCCTGGAATTCTCCCACCTCCTCCACTCGGCTCTCAACTCTGGTCGCACCACGGGAGCTGTGTTCATTGACCTCTCCAAGGCCTTTGACACTGTCTGTCACCCCTTCCTACTTAACTCCCTCCATCAACTTGGCTTCTCCCCTGACCCCCTCACTTGGTTCACCAGTTACCTCTCTAACAGATCCTAGTGTGTTAAGGTTAATGGTACCCTATCCAACTCCCAGCCAGTTTGCTCTGGGGTCCCACAGGGCTCCATCCTGGGCCCTGTGCTATTCAGTCTCTTTATCAACACTCTCCCCAATGCTTGCTCTGGCAGAATACTCCTCTACGCCAATGACGCTGTCCTCATTACCTCCCACCCTGACCCCGCATCCCTACAGGCATTCCTACAACTTACTTTTAGCTAAGCAGAAAAGTGGTTCCTTGACCATCGGCTGGTCATTAACCTCAAAAAGACAAAATCCATGGTCTTTTCTCACCACCAGAACAAGGCCAAAAATACCCCTCACCACATTCTCTCCTCCCCAACATACCACACCCTCTCGAACAGGTGTCATCCTACAAATACCTGGGCATCACCTTTGACTCAGCTCTTACTTTCCACACCCATATCAGTACCTTGTCCTCAGCTATAAACTCTCAGATTGGTCTTCTCTATTGACATAAAGACTGTCTCCCCCTACCCACCCGCCGTCTGGCCATCAAGTCCTCTATCTTGTCCCTAGTAGACTATGGTCTACCTATTTATGCCACGGCTGACAACTCTGCCCACGCCAAAATTTAGACCTCAATAAACAAGGCATGTAGGCTCCTGACTGACGCATCCCATTGGACTCATACCTGTTTGCTTTACTCATACTCCAACCTGCTCATCTTTGACGAATACCTGTGCTACCAGACCCACCTTCTTGCCAAAGAATCCCTGCTAGGCCTATTACTGCCTGGGGTCACCACATTCCTGCAGTGTGCATCCCCAGTTGTTTCCACCTGGAGTACTGCCAAATCCACCCTCCATGTACCTCGTACAAAGACCTTATTAGCCCAAAGGTCCTTCCGCTACCGTGCCCCCACATGATTCAACTCCCTCCTGCCCTCCATCAGGAATCTCACCAAAATTGGCCCCTTCAAAGTTGCCCTCCAAAATTCCCTCTTTAACGCCAGAAGCTGTAACTGCCACTAATATACTGTGATGGTGTGACATTTCGCGCTCCACTCTTCTAGCCTGACAGTGCCCGGTTGGGCTGCTACTCTGCATAATTTGCCTGACAATGTCCTCTGGACCCTTACTTCTTACATTTGTAACCACTGTATGCAATATTGTTTATGAATCATTCAGCAATGTTTCTTACTTGTTTTATGTATCTGCACCTGTATGTTACCTCTGTTGTATCTCACGCTGTTTTCTTGTCTTCCCTCCCTGCGACAAGGTGCCTTTGTAAATGAGTCCATGACTCAAAGGTTGTAAACCCGATTCTTAAATAAATAAAAAATAAATAAAAAACGGTATCTTGTGATAATAGCGACTAAATAATAGCGAGTAAAGAAAAGCAAATTAAATAATAATGAGTATCATTCAATAGCGAACCCCCTTAAAAGTGACTTTTGCATGTCAAAATAGTGAACCTTGCTGTTCTCCATTGAGCAGAACCACCTTAAAAGTGACTTTTTCATGTCACTCGAGTCCCATAGCACACTTAGCAATGCAACGTCTGACTCGAGTCCCACTACCACTGAGAGCTTCTGAATAGCAAGCGACTTTTGCATGTAGTGATCGACCTCTGAATAGAATAGCATCAACCTCACACAGGGACCTTCCCGATCTCCATTGAGCAATGCAATGCCTGACTCCAGTCCCACTACCGCTGAGAGCTTCTGAAAAGCAGAAAATCACTCTCCCAATACTGAATAGCACATAGAAATTAAGGAACTTGCATCAGTAAAAGATAAAAGATAGAAAATACAGAGACCATTCTGACTTACGTTAAAGTAGCGAAAAAGCTTTTAAAAAAAAACTGGCAATTGCCAGACAGCCTTTATTGAATACTCGTTGATCACTTTCCTCTGATTCTTCGAAGTCAAGTTAAATCTTATATTGGAAGTTGTACACAAGACCTTTTAAGTAGTCATAGGTAGATCTCTCACCATATTGGCGCACAATCTTCTCAATACGCTCATTTTGGTCTCTGTATTTTCTCTTTGTCCCTTCTGGAGTTCTACCAGCAAGTAACTGCTCCAGCTTAATTCCAGTAAGACTTTGTTCTTCTATCAAACACTCTATGAGCTTCCATATACTAGGATGGCAGGATCCGAGGTGGGAGTCGAAACCTCTATGCCACCCCTCGACAGCATTGTCAGTGCATGATAGTCCCAGTATAGTAGCTGCATTACAGTTCCAGTTCTCAACTGGGAACATTGCACGTCTTCTCTTTGAACATCCTTTTGGCCTTCCAAGCCAAGTGTCCTTGAAGTAATCGAGGATTGGTTGTAATAGCTCTTCATTTGATGTGAAGAACTCATTCTCTCTCTGAGCTCCTCGAATGAACTCACATCATCATTTGGCAGGACAAAAGCCAGAGACAGCAGCATTCTTAGATGTAGCGCAAAGTTAGAGTCGCTACAGTATCTTTTTTCTACTTCATGGCATTGTTGTATTTTACATCACACAGCTTGTGCAAAGTGAAAAAAACAACCACGGACAGATGTGCTTGTGAAAACAGTAGTGAACCCCTTCCATGCAGCTCTTTCATAGTCCATAATTGCTGTAGAGGAGCTGTTATCACCACACATAGCCTTAATTTGCCTAAATACGAGCTCATATGAAATTGCAGTGCATGAGCACATAAGGATGAAAACCGCAGATATAACCTGTCCAGAACGCATTGCATGTATACTGTACAACTGTGAAAATAGTGATGGGTATGACTTAAAGGTACCATCCAGCATCCAGTCTGGACTGTCCTTCAGCAATCTAATGTTACCCTCAGTGCCAAATACAAGAATTCTGTCAGTTTCTAATCCACTATCATACAGCAGGAATCTTTCACCTGATCCAAGCACAGCAAACTCATTAGGAATTACAAGTGCCTCCACACATGTAGGAGTCACTGGGCCAGCACGCTCTTGTTGCCTAATTCTTTGAATTGTGTGCTTCATTAATTGAATTTCTGCAGGTGTCCACTTACAGAATCAGGAACACTGGCAGTGCATGCCACAAGTACTTGTGACGTGCTCTTGACTGTAGTTTGTGCTCTGGCATGAATAGCTGCCATAACCTGATGCGCTGCAACATCTCCAGAATCAGCAACATGGTTATGCTGTTTAATAACAGCTAAAACAGGGTCAGCAACTGTGTGAAGCTTTGCCACACATTTGAATTTATAAACATCCACACACCTTCAATACACCTTATTTGCAGTTGCTTTATCCAAGCGATATAAGTAGCCCTCATGAAGAACTAGTGGCTTACCCTTTTGACTCGTGATAAATTCAACAGACATCTCTTGCCTGAATCGATGTAATTTCGGTTGAAACCCAGCATAAGAAACAGCGACGCAAGGTAGGGGGCCATTGATGCAAAGGAACTTATACATTGGAGAGAACTATGGGTGGACTATGGTCTGGTTACCTGGCAACAATCGCTATGCGGAAACAGGAAACAAATTCAACAGATTGATAAACAGAGTGAATACAACGATAGTACACAAAGAATGAGAGGCAACAGGTATAGAAAACAGTTCGCTATACTTGCTGTTCAATTATTATGATGCTCGCTATACTTTAACTCGCTATTGTTGATATCGCTATTTTGCACTCGCTGTTTTTGAACTCGTGATTTTGTTTTCGCAATTTTTACATAGAACCTAAAAAAACACAGCTAACAACAACAGCGCCCGTCCAAAATGCTGACTACAAAAACAGCACCAATGGTAGCGGTGAAAAAACACAGGGAGGACCACTACATGGTGAAGAAGCAAAACTGCAAACCCATGTCCAAGAGCATGTTAGGGTAATTATTAACAAACGTGATCGCAGCCCCTTAAGTACACATTTTGCCCTGTGCCATAACTTGGACCTTTCCTGCCTCAAATTTACAGCCCTAGAGAAAGTGGGACCTTTTGAAAGGGGACGGGACAGACTAAACAGAAAGATGCCTGTTGGATAGTGGCCTTAGACACAGTCCAACCACGTGGCTTTAATGAGGAAGTAGATTTCTCTCCTTATATTAAAGCTAAATAATCTGATACAGGAGATCTGTATGAAGAGGGAACCTGTCCCCCAAACTAGCAACTGAGTTCAATAATCCCAATTAAAATGCTCTGTGGCACTGACTGTCACCTGTCTTTGTTGTTAGTCTACTCCATGTATGTTTACTATTGTTTCTCAATTATGTTTTTGTGCTCTTTTGTAGGTTCTGAAACTCACAGCATTTTATCTCCATATTAAAAAAAAAACAGGGACACTCTTAAAGTGTGTAAATGATGAATTCCAAGTTGAAAGTTGTCTATAACCCTAACAAATGAGAGACTGTGAACCTCTTTATCTTAAGATAGCTTTTGGTCCTTTGCCTTACCTGGATCTTGTGTCATTATACATAAGCACTCTCTTTCCCCTACCATGGCTAGTCCTCCTTCCTTTATCTGTCACCCCCATGACCCTCCCGCCCCACCCCATCTGCCTCTGGTACCTGTCATTCCACCTTTTACCCCCTTTCCTTTCCTCCTCTTTACTTAGTGCTATGCATTTAGTATGGTTTTGTATAATGTGATTATTTTTGATTATTTGTGATTTTATATGATTAACTTTTTTATCAAGTATAAAAATTAAAAATGAAATGAATGAATGTTTGAAATTGTGTGCATCACTTTTAGAAGGTGTTTTAAATGGGAACTAGGACTGAGTGTGGGGACACGCTCCCTGACGAAGGCCTAATTGTTGGTCCGAAGTGCTGGGGAACTGCACCTCCAGCAAGGTAAATGCAAGGTTTATGCCTTTGATGTCTGGAATGCTCAAATAAAGGCTTTGTTTTTGCAGCAAGTTGGAGTCTATCAAAATGTGTAACCTGGAGTGATTCAACTTATGTCTACGGAAAGTGAAGAAATTACCAAGGGGATGGGTTGTAACTGTCATAGAGGGGTAAAATGAACCACTCTACTTGTTTTATTCCAGCTCCAAGTGTGGACATTCCATGAGATTTGTGAGTTCCTGGTCCTCCTCTCCCTGGCCCATCGTGACAGAGGATAGTATAGGTTGTCTGTACCCCCCCGCCCTGTGTCACATGGTAGGCCTAGAGCCATTTATGTGGGTTCATATTATATATGCTGTAAAGTTTAGAATTAAGACAGTGTCCCTTTAACAGGTAACTACAAAATATTCCACTGTGGCTTTCCATGACAGGGAAAGGTAATGTAGTGATCTAGGGGTCAGGGGTCAAGCCAAATGCATGGACCATCTATAAAGGCTAGTGTGGACCTGTTATGTCTCAAGATAAGGGAGACTGGTATATAGCCCAGGAAGGCATAACATATCCCACTGTGGCTTTCTATGACAGGGAAAGGTAATGTAGTGACCTAGGGGTCAGGGGTCAAGCCAAATGCATGGACCAGATGTCACTGGGGTTGACATCAAACCTCACATGGAACCACAATGACAACTACAGGGAAAGGTAAACTGTTGCACCCTAATATCTGTATTGCCCTGGAATCATTAACCCCACCCCAGAGAAAAAAATAAGGTGGATGTGTCCTAAAATGACCCTCAAGGATATTATCAGACACACTCTTTGAATGCAGAGCAGTTGAAAACCAGCTTAGTTGGAAGGCAGATAGTCTGTCCAGCTGGCATATACTTGTAGACCAGAAGTATATGTGTAGGCTTGGTAAAATCTCTAAAACCAGACCTGAGTGTGTGGAAAGTTTGACTTGTCCCATACTGAACAGAAAATTCTTATTTTTTAGTCAGAATTTTGGAAATCATGACTTTGCACCAAGGAAGTGCCTGGAAGACTTTTTAAAAAGGACATTTCAGAGACTTGACTTGGAATACATACTTGTTACACAACTGTTGCTTAAGGACTCATCTCTATAAGGACATTTGAAAACTTTTCTGAACTCTAACATCAAAATAAGGTACAGTTTAGAGTACAGTATCTAGTGTTTTCTGTAAACCATCCGGTTGTACTTTTGCTATTGTCTGCATTTCAAAGTTCTTCCAAACTGTAGAATTTTCTGTATTGCTTTTATTTTAAGTAAACTTTTATGATTTTCTTATCAACTCTGCTTGGGGTCTGGTTGTGTGATTTAATATTTTAACAAAAGGGTTTTGAAAAGACTGTGTGCCTTGACAAGATAGAACCACTCAGCTAGTGTATAAAACTACCTAGGCAAGACATAACCAGTGACCGTGGTGGGATTCAAATACTGAAAGTAGTGCAGAGTCTAGGGAACTCAGAACTACAGAATCCACCCTCCCAATGGGAAAAGAAAGGCTGGTAAGTCTTTTGGAAACCCTTACTCCTGCTTATGAGTTCTGAAAAAGGGAATCCTCTCTGAAAACAGGAGGTCCTGCTGGGCTGCCCAAGGTTTGGGGGCCAGGGGCACGTGACACCCCATATGACAGTTCCACCACTTCACTAGACTCAAGATAGGGGAAGAAGGTTACGTACATAGAGGTATTTCTGCTACCCCCAGGTCACAGCCTCATATAATCTTTGTTAATGCCCCCTGGGTGAAGTAGTAACATGGGTTGCCTGACTTGCCAAACTGCTAGTTTAGGAGTTATGCCCATACTATTGTGACCTATGCTAGTTGGGACACAATTGTCTCATTAGGCTGTTGCAAGTTTGTTGTATGTAGGTTACTCAGCTTTAAATTCAGCATTGAGGAAGATATCAAGCATTCAGGTGGGGGTGAAAGTGCAACTCCCCCATACATGGGGCTTATCTGCACTGCCTCAAACTGAGCCATTACACTATTGATAATTAGTTATGCTCCTCATGACCTCCGGGGACTGTGGACTGCTACAGTAGGAGCTGGAGAGCGAGTGAAGAGGAGTGAGGAGTGTTACTTCTTTGGTGCCATCTGCACCTGGATTTGTGGTTTCGTTATGGCACCCAACATTTCTCCCCTGACACTAATGAGGAGCATAGGCGATGCTTGGAATGAGAGGGGATTTTCCTTGATCTGCAACTTTGATTAACTGAATAATAACACTCACCCATGCAGGACATCCTGCAGGGCTCAAAATAAATTTTGAGACTGAAGTCTCTTAAGGACTTTAAAGATTTTGTATTTGGAACTGATAGCTTCCAGCATCTTTGGCACCTCGGACCCCATCTTAGTATGGCAACCAGGTCAAAGGACAACCAAGCAACCAGTGAAGCAGGACCTGTTTCATTGCCACCAGAGAGCTCATAGACCACAGGAGGACTGCATTAATTCATCTGGGTTTGGTAGACTAATGAGCCATCATCGCTGAGCTGATGGATAGACCCTCCCCTGTGTATGACAGGGACTTATTTTATACTGGGGTCTGTCTACTCATGTTTCTTTGCCAGGAAATTCCCAGTTTGAATCAATGCATTCCTAGTGGACGTGAATGTATAGAACTGCTGTCAGTGCAAGCTAACAGTGCACAAAGACTGGTGAGGGAGAAAGAAGTGTGTTTCTATAGCCACTGAGATGGAGACTGCTACATGTATGATCTCTGCACCCACTCTGCCAAATTTGCAGCTACTGGTATTAGTTTGTGAGGGATCAGCCTTACAGCTGAACCCATCAGCAGTGAGAGAAAGGAGGTGAAATGAGAGTTTATTCTACCCAAACCTGAGAGGTCTGAAGAGCAATTATACCAGTAAGGCCGAGGAGCAATCATGACAGTCATCTCAGCTTGGTGGTGATGGTGGTAGTATGAAGTGGGTGCTATCAGAAGGCATACTGTGGCAGGGGTGCTCACAAACCTTACATGCACCCAGCACCCAGAGAGAGGGTTAATTGGAGGGAGAGCCTAGCTAACTGGAAGATGCACAGGAGGTGATGGCCGAGGTGAGATAAGATATCTGAGGTGTGATTCAGTATGCAGAGACAGACCCAGTCAAGACTATGGAAATGGAAGCAGTCTGTTGCTGTTCAGTTTAGGATAACCATAAATAACTCAACAGGACTTTTGGGCCCTGTCCCCTTCCAGCATTCTCACTAGACAGTGCCACAGTTTTGCTACTGTTAATCTGTATGGACTAGAGCATCTAGCCTAGATTAAGAATTGGAGGAGTTTTACTTTCTAGACTAGGTCATCAAGCCAAGATTATAAATTGGGTTATGTTTATTGTTTAAGTGTACCAGTGTTGACCAAACACCTGCAGCTGTTGTTGGACCTGCAGCATTCATAACAATGGGGTAACTACTATTCATCAGGAACTCCCTAGAATTAGGTCAGTGACACTGGTGCCAGTATGATGTGAATAGTAACTGACTGTATGTTTGGACAAGGGCAATGTGTTGGTTGTGGGATCAAACTGCATGCAAGTCCTAGATAGTTATCATTGGGGCATTGCATGTATTGTTTCTAACTACCCTTTACCCTTTTCCATTAGAATTTTGTTCCTGATTCCTTAATAAACTCCTTTTTATCTGTTTGAATTTCTGACTCACAAGCATATTTTTTGCAAAATGTTACGTTATTACATTTTGGGCAAACTGTTGTTGTACTGCATGGCAATTGGACGGGTTGTGCCAGTGGGGAACATAATGGGTTAGTACTTTTCCCAGGGGGTACTACTAGCTTGTGACATCACACAAGAATCACCACACTCAAGAGCAAAGTAAAAAAGCAGCATGCAGCCCAAAATCAATCCACAGAAATGTATCTGGGTTTACAAGTCAGAGAAGCAGTGCTATATATATACCCCGGCAGTTTGAGTCCAAATGACTCTTTGTCAGAGTGCTGCCTAGCTTGTGAAATAGCCTACTTAACTTTTCCTGAGTAGAGGAACTGTGGCACTGTTCAGATTATTTCCAGCTATAACATAGTTTGGTAATGAATCCCCACAGGAGTTATTGACCCAAGCTCCCTCAACCTTATCTGAGCCCATAAAGCAAGGGTAGTGTATTGACATCCATGGGGACCCAGTACATGTATATTTGTTGCTAATGTGACCATTGTGCATTTACATTTAAACAAGCCCAGTGGTGGTAAAAACAGCAAGATAATACCTTTGTAGCTAGCCTTAAGCTGTTATGATACTGTATTTATGGTGTTAGTCTTGTCATACCTCATATCTTGAAGGTTAGTTTTATCACAATGGAGTACTGAACCAATCAGAGAGAACCTCTCATGATTGCCTAGTGCAGTACTGAAGCCAGCAGTCTAAATCAAAGAGAAGTAGTTCAGTCTTCAAGCAAACAGGTTTAACAGCTATAACTAGTAAACAGATTTTGCATAAATTGCATATGCAATGGTCTGTCTCAAAACATGCAGCTTATCATCACTTGTGAGGAGGTAAGATTTTCATAAATCAGTCATGAGTTATGGTTATGCCTCCACACACTTGAAAGTTGTGCGAAAATAAAATACATATTTTCAGTTAGGCAATTGCGTATCACATATTTATACAATATTGGTGAGATTCAAAACTTACAGATTAACTAGCTACAGAATTTTAGCCACTGAAGCATTCTGAATGAAGATAAATCATTTTGAGCACGTATCTCTTCTTTAGACAGCTCACAGTAGGGGGAACCTTTTGAACAATGCCTGTTTGCATCACAGTTGTCTCTGCTGCACTCAGAAGAGTAGTGAAATTAAGCAGAAATAAACTATACTATAAAGAGTTAATTTAAAAGCTTTACTATTTAAAATGCATTGCACAAATTGGACACACAAAGCCCTGACTCAGAATATGCCACATATCATCATTGTGAATGAGCTTGCTCAACGGAGTCTTTCCTGCAATAAACTTGAACTTGAACTCATGAGGGGGCAGAATTTATGTAACTCACTCATGGATGCAGGCAATAATGGCTGCGAAGCAGTTAGATATAGTAGCAAAAATGGATGGAAACACTGGATAACCATAGCTGGGATCTAAATGTCCTGGGATATGCTTTATTTAGAAAGGACAGAAATAATTCCAAGGGACAGGGAGTGGCATGGTATGTTAAGGGGTCTATCAGGGTCTCACATAAGTAGTCTTTCTTGGGGGTGAGGGTGTGGAGTCACTATGGCTTTATGTGGCTGAAGAAGGGGGGGGGAGTGAAAATATGACTGGAGAAGTCTGTAGACCACCAAATCAGATGGCTGACGTAGACACAGAGCTAGAAAGGGAGACTAGGAAAAAAAGCTAGTCAGGAAAGAATTGTACTCAGGGAAGACATCAGTCTCATAGAACTAGTCTGGGGGCACACCAGCGGCAAGGAGCTAAGAAAGCCAGAAGTTTAGAAAAGTTATGCGGGACTGTTTTCTAATCCAATGGGTACATGAGGCATCCAGGGGGGAGTGATATTGGAACTTGTAATGTCCAACCATGTTCAGAGATATCAAGATTGTGACCCAAAAAAGAAGAGTGACCACAACACTGTGAAGTTCAACACTGTGCTGGAATCCCAGCAATGTTGTCCCTGATTTTAGGAATATTGACTTTGACAAAATGACAAAATTAATCACAGATCAGCCGAAGAATGTATAAGAGTTAGAGGGGGCAGAAAAAAGTGGGTGGCACTACAAGGAGTAGCATTACAAGCAGCCTAGGAGTGCATTACATTTGTGATAAAGGAGAAAAAGCGAAGGATACCAATATGGCAAGACAGCCAAGTGAGGTATGCAATCCAGGACAAAATGTGAGCTTATAGGAGTTACAAAGTTGAGCAAAATTACACTAACAGGGAGGTGTATAAGGGAAACTAGAGAAAAGCAAACAGCTCATTAGGACAGAGAAAACAAACTTAAAACTAAAGATAGTAGAAGAAGCTAAGGAAAATGGTAAGACTTTTTTTAGATAAATTAGAGAAAAAAAGACATCCAAAATGTAGCGTAAAAAGGATGATAAGAAATAGAGAGGGTGTGGAGGAGGATGTGGAGAAAGCACGCATATTAAATGAGTACTTTAGTTCTCTGTTTATGGTGGAAGAGTTAGGATGAATACCAGACAGTAAGATACCAGTTTGGGGTTCAGCTAGTCACAAGATGGGACATATATCCAAGTAGAAAGTACTGAAGGATCTGTAGAACCTAAAGAGAAGCAAGTCTCCAGAGCCAGAAGGGATGCACTCAAAGGTGATGAGAAAACCAAGACAGGCCCTAGCAGTACCCTTCTCAGACCTGTATAACGAGGTAGTAACAACATAGAAAATGTTGTTGCACTGTACACAACAGTGGAAATTGGGAGAACATGGAAAATTGACATTTATAGAAGGGAAGCTATCAGAGGCAGTTATAAATGATCAGATGGATGGATTCCTGGAAGAACATGGACTTTTGGGATAGGAGTCTGCATGGGCTCATGAGATGCAGGTCATGTTAAATAAACTTGATTGAGTTTCTTTAATTCATTGACACAAACAGTTGCTACAGGCCAGACAGTCGACATTCTGTATCTGGATTTCAGTGAGCTCTTTGTTTCAGTGCCAGACAGGAGGCTAGTGAAGAAAATGGGTGATCTTGGCCAGACCAGGGGATGCGTTAACTAGATGGATTGGGAATTGGTTGATGGATAGGACTCAGAGGTTGGTCCTTAACAGAAAGTTTTCTAATGTTAGGTAGGTAAGTAATGGTTACCTCATGGATCTGTCCTGAAGACTGTACTCTTGACAGATGATGCAAAACTCTGTGGGGCAGTGGATAGTGTGGAGGGAATTAACAACATATAAAAAAATGTAGAGAGGCTGGAGAAGTGGTCCAGTATTTTAAAATTGAAATTTAATGCAAGAAATATGAAGTAATGCAAATTGGTAGCAGAAATCCATAAATGGTTTATCGCATAAATGGAGTAAAGGTAAAGTAATCAAAGGAAGAAAGGGATCTGGGGGTGATAATTACAAGCAGTTGAAAAACCTCTTCCCAATCCAGTAAAGCATATGTGAAGGCAAACAGGATGTTGAGGGGCACCAGGCAGGGTTTCATCAGTCATAGGAGGGAAGGAATACTATCACTGTACAGGTTATTAGTTAATTCACACCTAGGCCCAGATATTCAAAAGGTTTGTGCCATGCGCAACAGAGATGTGCCAGCGCAAGTCTGAAAATCTGCCATTGTGCGATATTCAGCGGGGAGGAAGTAGCTGTGCCCCAAAATCACAATGTGCAAGAGCCAATGGTAATGAATGCATGCGCAGCTGAAGGGGGAGGAACCATGAATAAATGGCACAGTGCGATATTCAACAGCATGCGCCATGCGCAATAGGGGAGGAAGCGGAAGTTGCATGATAGTGGAAATGATCCAAAATGAAAAGGAACAAGAGAGAGGTGCAAGAATGCTACAGGGAAGCCAGAGGTGGGAGCGAGGTGACAGCAACAAGGCAGAGAGAAGCAATGAGCAGGACTGGGCAGGAGCAGGACAGAGCACACCTGGAAACTACCAGGAACAGGACAGGAGTGGGGAGCCAGTGCCACTGTGCAGGAGTCAAAGGGAAGTGCCACAGTGGACTGAGGGCAGTGACAGTGGGCAGGACAGCAAAATCTTGGAGGTGTTCCCCGTGCAGGGGGAGTAGCATAAAGGACAGTGGGGGGAATGGGAATGCAGCTGCTAGGAGGGGGAACACATGCCAGGGACATGGCCAGTGCCACCATTCAGATGGAGGCAGTAATGAGGTGTGTGAGAAGGCAGGCAGCAGGGGGGCGCGGCCGTGGAAGGACTCATCAGAGGTATGATCCCAACAGGCAGTACCGAGCCTGCACCAGCTTCGAGCAGTACAGTGACACCGAGACAGTGTGCCGGTACCGCCTGAACTGGGTGATCCTGAGGCAGCTCTGTGAGCTGTGCAATGATGAGATGCAGGCACCCACACAAAGGAGCCATGCTCTGTCGATGGAGACAAAGGTGACAGCTGTCATGTGCCTGCTCACCACAGGCACATTCCAGAGACCAACAGGCATAACCCAGTCGGCCGCGTCATGCCTACTCACACAGTTCCTCAGCGCACTGCTGCCACATGCTGCAGAGTGCATCCGTTTCCCCAGCACACAGGTGGAGTGCACAGTACACATACAAGAATTTCACAGGGTAGCACGTATGCCTGGCATGCTCGGGACCATTGACTGCACCCATGTGGCAATCTGCATGCCACCTGGCCTGGAAGGTGCTGCATACATTAATTGGAAGGGCTATGCAAGCATCAACTGCCAGATGGTGTGCGATGCTAGGGGGCACATAACCAATGTCTGTGCCACACACCCTGGGGGAGCACATGATGCCTTCATCTGGCACCAGTCTGAACTGTGCCACAGGTTTGAGAGTGGGGACATCCCCACTGGCCACCTAGTGGGTGAATATGCAAATCACGCAGAAAGACATGGATCTTGGGAGGGGCATAGTCAGAGGTGACATGGGTATTGACCCCATCACAGCAACGGTACAATGAGGCACATGCCACCACATGTAATGTCATCGAGCGGGTGTTCGGGATGTTGAAGGCACATTTCAGTTGCCTGGACATGTCTGGCGGTGCCCTATAGTACAGCCCCTCAAAGGCCTGTGGGCTATTCCTGGCCTGCTTCATCCTGCACAACATGGCCAACGACTGTGGGATAGCTGTAGAGGTTGAAGAGGGGGACGGCAATAGGGGCAATGAGGACGCTGGTGCAGATGGTGATGGGAAGCCCCCACTTGATCGGAGGGACCCCCGACTGATCTGGATGGTGCAGCTGCACCAGGACACCATCACAGAGGAGCACTTCAACCAACCCAGGTAAGTCATGAGGCCATGTGCAACCATGAATGGCAAGTGCACAACCCACAAACATGCATGGACAATCCCCAGGGGTGCATGTCATAAAGGGAATTGGCCGAGCATGGAACCGCACATGCCATCAGGGATGGGCAAGACCTAACACGGCATGTGGTCACACACACACACACACACACACCCCCCACAAGATGTGCACAAAGGGTAGGAGGCACGCCGACCCCAACCGCCACCCCTAGCCACACACGTCCACAGACCACCACACCCAGTGCCTGTCATTGTGCATGTCTCAGGTGCTGGGCACCATTGCACAGTGGCAGACAGCACAATGCAGGTATCATCATGCACGCGCCACAGTGGCCAGCAGCCGGGAGGTTGTGCACATGGAATGTGTGTGTGTGTGTGCAGGGCTGGGTACCCCACCTGTGCATTGCACATTGAACAACACACTGCACACAGGGCAGCATCACACCGTAGCCGTGGTGGGAGACAGATAAGTCACGCGGCACAGTGCCATGGCCACCACGGATGTGTAGGCAGCCCCGCCGAGACCCGCCAGCAATGACAGGCTGACCAATGGCCTCATGGGGTGGCACCGACAGTCCCCCGGGGTGCTGCTGTGGGAACACTACCATTCTCGAGCAGGGGTCTGCAGCTCACCGAACATGCCTGCCCACAGCTGAACCCAGTATCAACAAGGAGGGTGTCGCATGATGCTGGGAATGGGGGGTGGACATGGCACTGCATGGTGTCTGCGGCGCATGGGCAAATTACTGTGTGCCCATTGTGGCCATAACAGCTGTGAATGCCTGTGTCTGCCTGTCAATGGTGGCGGTCACAACCTCCTGCAGCCGGTCCATCCCTACCAGGAGCAGACTGGTGCCCCTGCTATGCCACTCCTCTGCCTGGCACAGGACCACACTGAGTGCATCCACTGCCGTCACAAGCCGCAAATGCTGATCCACTGATTCTTGGAGTATGTGGGTGTGCTCATCTAAGAGGTCATCTGCCTGATCGGCATGCTGTCCCTCATGGTGTTTGTGGCGGTGCTGGGCAGCACCCCTTGAGGTTGGGCACTGCACACCAGGGCCATGCCTGGGCATGTCCACAGGTGGTGCACTGATGCTGCCCCCAACACTGTCCCCCCATCGCCATTGGCCAACTGCTGACACTGCCCCTCTGGACGCCACTCTCCAGGGCTCAATGGTGCCACAGCAGCAGCTGCAACAGCCCCACTGTCCTGGACACACCAGTGCTGCCCCACTGGTGCAGACAGGCACAGACTAGGACTGTGATGTCATGCAGACCTCCATGGCGGCACCACCCATAGCTATGCCTGTGCTGTAACCAGCTGCGTGGCCATCCTGCAGCCCACACGTATCACTGTCCATGATGTGAGCTCCATTATCATCAGTGATGGATCTGGCACCAGTCCGAGTCTCAGCATGCTGGCAACCATGGACGCTGTCACACTGGGACACAGGCAGGGCCTCCTCCAGGCCTGCTCCACCAACATCAGTCCGGACAGCCAGGCAGGCCCACTGTCGTCCTGACCCTCGGACACCTGTGGAGGTGGATGGACCCTCCTCTGTGTCCATGGTATCGCCCTCAGTGGACGAGCCCACCACTGCTGACCCACATAGATGCTCAGGAGCTGTAAGGGAACACAGTAGCATTAATGTATCTGCCCTACCCTGTGGCACCCTGTGGGGGGCCACAGTGACAGATCAGGACCTACCATGCAGTGACAGGCTACCACCCAACTGGAAGCCACCACCTGGAACACCCTCGATGGCACAACGCCGCAAGCTGCAAGCAACTCACTCTTCCTGTGGCATCAGGTATTGCACGGCCGGCTGTCCCCCACCAGTTGCAGCCCATGCTGCCCTGATGGCAGCCACCTTATCTTTAATCCTCCTCCTGTCCGTGCCCAACTTCTTCTTGCACTCCTGCATTGACCGCTGGTGGCTGCCATGCTGGCTGATGGCACGCACCACCTCACCCCATGCTGCAGCATGGGTCTGTGGTGTTTCCTGCTGTCCACTGAGCAGCGGTTCCTGGTCAAGGTAGGCGAAAACAGGGCATCTGATTCTGCCTTGGTAAAGTTTGGCCTCCGTCTCCCACATCTCTGTTCCTCCTCCTCCACCTCACGTTCACTCATCATTGATCCTGTGGGAATGACAGTTACCTCTGACTGTGCAGTCCCATGCATCTCCCACACACCACAGTCCACACTCCCAAACAGCATGCAACTCACCACAATAGACTGCAATACCAGACTATCACCTCTGCAGCCCCATGTTGCATTTATATAGCGCAATGCATGCGAATGAGGCGAGGCTCAATTTTAAGTGGATGCTAATGCAGTAGCTGCGCCATTGAATCGCTGATAAGCTGATCTGCATATACCAGCTGAATATCGTGCTGTTGTGCCATGTGCAATTGTGTTGAACGTGCTCAGGCAAGGGCGCAGCTCTGTGATGTGCACAGTAGACACCGAACAGCGCATGCCCGGGGCGCTGACGCTGATGCCTGCCACGCTGCTGATGTGCTGTGCATGGAAGGCAGTTCAGGGCATGGCCACCATTGTGACAATGGCACTAGTGCGCTGTTGACATGTATGGTGCTCTAGCACTGGGGCGCCATAGGTGCCGTGGAGTCACAGCGCGGTAGGCCACTACAGGGCGTCTCACACAGGCACCCAATGGTGCTACACGAAGGGAGTACCAATCACGCTGTGTCAGTCTGTGTGGGAGCGACCCTTGACCCTGTACCTGACCTTTGCCCCTACGCACCATGCGTCGGCATGGGTGCACCCCTATCACTCTGTTCGGTGACAGCGCGATGGGGAATGGCAGCGCTGTACTGTGCAGCATCTGCACATGGTGGAAGTGCGCAACAGAGTGCAATTTTGTCTCCAAACTGATACAGAGATGGCAAGATGGAGGGCTGATGTGTGGAGCCAGATGGAGCTGGCCAATTTGGTGGCCATTGTGGAGCCCCATGCTGGGGCCCTTTTTGGTAATGCACCCCTGGATAGGGCCAGAAGTGCCATCTGGGAAGAGGTGATGGTGGCGCTGGAGGAGGCCACAGGACTTGCCCAGACATTGGAGCAGTGTCGCCACTGATATGGGGACCCGGACAGGCTTGCCCACCTGCAGGCACACGTCAGGTGAGGCGCAGTGCCACAACCAGGTAGGTGCCCCATCCATACACTGGTTGCATCAGTACGGGTACTGCGGTGGGCATGTGTCCACCACATGGGGGGGCAGTCCAGTGTGGGTGGTGGTGGTGGTGGTAGTGGTGGTGGGGTTGCGGCATAGCTGGGCTGTGCGGGATCACACACACTCGGGGGGGAGCCTTTGCTACTGGTTTGTACTGATGTTACCCTCTCCATGTTTGCACTGTAGGCCCTGAGGAGCAGCAAAAGAGCCAGGGAGGCATGGCAATGCTGGGAGGCAGGCGATGCAGGGCAACAGCCACAGGCTGCCGGGCCCATCCAGCAACAGTGCCTGGATCCAGACAATGCAGGTGAATACCTTTCTTCCGGGATATTCTGTGCATGCTGTGTTGTGGGATAGGTGGCGAGGCATGGCCACCATCCATTGACACCACTGACGTGCACGCCACATGGTACACTCAGCACTGTCCTATGGCACTGCATGTGTGGGTGTGCATCGCTGGTGGTCCATGCGTGCACCAGGTATGTGGCTGTGCCACTGCCTTCGCACCGCATGGCCATGTCACTGTACAGCCACGATGCTGCTGTGCGGGACTTGGGTGGCGGGTGTGTACAGTGGTCCGCATGGCTGTGTGCACGCGGGCAGGCAGGTCTTGTGGACATGATCACTGTGGGTGGTCACACACCATCACAGGGGTGTGGCCCATGGCTGTATGCCATGCACAATGGGTGGGCTGCAGGGGGATAGACATTCACTCATATTGACTCTGCTTCCTTGTCTTAGGTGGACGGTGGCTGATGCAGATAGAGAGGGCCATGCAGGAGCTCCTGCACATAATGAGGGCGTCATTGGTGTTACTCCAGCGATTGCAGCGGCATAGTGCCCCGAGGCGGAGGACAAGGAGGTGCCACAGGAGTGGGGAATGGGACAGCCGCTAAGCACTCCATGCCTCTGGATTCACCCTACCCCCAGACCCACCCTCACACCCTTCTTCCTCTCCCATTTGTTCACCCTGCCCTTACCCACCCCACCTGGTATGTGGCCCTCACTCCCCCTTATGTAAATATTTGTATATAGTTGTTGGGACCTTTATATAATACATTTGTTTTGTTATACCTACTGTGGTGGTCTCTGATTTGCAGTGGGTTACAGGTGCTCAGCTGCAGTGGTGTGCATGGTGTCAGGGGTGGTGCAGGCATGGGCATGTGTGTGTGTCCGGAGGGGAACCGCCTATAGTGTGGACATAAGTATCAGTCACTGTCTGTGGTTTGTGTGTTGTTCCCTGTGCACTGATGACTGTATGCAGTGGTCCACAGTGCATGCAGTGTGTTCATGGCGCACCTGTCAGATCATCCATGGCCTTTGCAGCTGACACGCTTGCATGTCTGTGATTTGCACGGTCTGCTGGCATGTCAGAGGTGGCTGTCCATGCTGGACAACCACTGCACCTGGCACAATGCCGGGTTGCCTCCTGTTACCAGTATGGTGCACGTCTGCCTTGGGTGGCACTGTGGCCTCCATTGTTGTTGTTCCCCCTCCATGCTGTCGCTTGTGTCTGTTGCAGGGGATATGCTCCACTGTCTGTCACTTGTGCTCTGGCCACATGCTGGTGGTGTACGGCTTCATGGTGCCTGCGCAGGGTGGCTGGCACACCTGTGCCATGGAGGGGTTCTGGCCATGTGTGCATGGCTGCCGTGGCCACACACCAGTGGCTTTATTGACCCGCT
Organism: Neoceratodus forsteri; assembly: GCA_016271365.2. Classification (NCBI taxonomy): domain Eukaryota; kingdom Metazoa; phylum Chordata; order Ceratodontiformes; family Ceratodontidae; genus Neoceratodus; species Neoceratodus forsteri. The sequence continues at coordinate 1,309,485,903 of CM028131.1, forward strand.
ACTGTGTCCCTGTGTTGGTGTGCCCTTGGGTATGAGTGGGTGTTTGTCCATGCACTGTGTTGCATCCTGTGTGGCGCATGCTTCCATTCAACACTGTGGGTATCTGTGCTGGCTGTTGTGGCCAGTACTGGGAAGGGGTGTTCCTTGGGAGGGTGTGCAGGGTGCTGTACTGCTGGTGGTGGCTCCAGGGCATGCCCTGTCACGTGTGGGGTACCTTGTGTGCCGACGCATGGTTGGTCTCTCAGCTGTGCCTCAGGGGGGGACGTGCAGGGTGGCACTGTGTATGCAGTTGTTGCATCGCTGTCTGCTGCCAGCCACTGCAGTGTGCTCGCGGTGGGGCTGCCTTGCATGGCTCTGTGGTGCACAGGGTTGCATTGTCACAGTGGGGGTGGTGTCATGCATGGGGTGTCCTGCACTGTTGGGCACTACTCCTGGGCAGGGTGTCTGGGGATTGTGGTGCAGGGTGTGCTCTGCATTGGTGGGATGGTGTGGCACGGGGTGGCCAGGCATCCTTGTGTGCTTGTCACAGCTTGCCAGGGGGTGTGCTGGTGTACCATGCCCCGGCTATGGGTTTGTTACTGGTGTCCATGGGCCGGTGGTTCTTCCAGCTCTCCTCGGGTTGTACGGTGCATGGGGTGTGGGGGGGGCGATGTCTGTTCTGCTGTGTGCTCCTCTGCCCATATCTACCATGGGTGGTGGACCCCTGCATCCTGTCCCTGCGCATCCCTGGTTGTGCTGATGTGCTGCTACCCTGCTTCACTGCACATCCCTGGTTGTGCTACTGCACATCAGACCACACCACTTCGCATCCCTGGTTGCGCCGTGGAGCAGTTGGTGTGATATTCAGTTGTATGGTGCAGGAGCATCTTGACCTGCTCAGTGTTTTAATATTGAGCGTGTTGCGCATGGGCACACTGGATTTGCACCCGCTCCTGCTGTTGTGCACTTTTGTGGCACAGTTTGAATATCTGGGCCCTAGAGTATAGAATACAGTTTGGAATCCACATCTGAGGAAACTATACCACCAAGGATGATGAGAATGTTCCAGGGACAGCAATGAGGCCCTAGGAGGAGAGACAGGAAAGTCTCAGTAAGTATTCTCTGGAGGACAAGGGGGGTTATAATAGAAGCATACACATACGCATACACAGAGGGGTACAATAGGGTGAACTCCACAGAGTGAGGAACAGTTCATCCTCTAGGGGGCACAATCTTAAGTTGGAAGGAGTGACTTCAAGAAGGACATTACAAAGTTTTTTTTTCACAGAGCGGGTGGTGGGCAGGTAGAACATTCTGCCCAGCAATGTGATTAATGCTGAGACCAAACTTGGGTTCAAACACAAAGGGACATCTTTAAGGGGGTTATTAGCAACAAGACGGTGGTAAATATCAGGGAAGACTCTGAGAGGAAGACCAATTCAGACTAGTACATCATAGGGTATCACCGAAGACTTGATAGACTAACAGATTTTTTCTGTTCTTATTGTATATTTCTATGGCTTTGCCACTCGTGGGTTATTGTCCTTCATCCTGGTTCATAAACATAAAGGGATATTCTGATCCAAATATATACACACATTGGAGTAGAGTTTCTTTTCTTTTGCAGACAGTCTGAGTCGGGACATTGTGTATCACATTTTATCTCTAGAGGGATGGTAGAGAACTTTGGGAAAGTTGGTTTGTTTAGTGTGGTATGATAAGCTTTTATTATGTGTACTTAAACTGTCTCCTGTTTGTTACATGATATCTTTTTGTATATCTCATTTTTCCTGTCTAATGCTCTCTCTGTCTCTTTGAATTCCCTTGGAGCAATGTATTAACTTCATCAGGTCCCTCTGGGCTGCGTTGAAACTTAAGAAATAAATCTTTAAATAACCAGCACTCAGAGGGCTTCTTCCTAGTCTGCACTGCAACCGAACTATGGAGCCCAGCCTGGGAAATTGCACTCCAAATCAGCATCCTACGTTCTGCAGCATATTGTGCCGGATGGATTTTTAGCAGAGTTCAGGTCTGGTGTGGGGTAAAGCAGTGTGGTCTTGACAAGCTACTGGGGTCATGTTATAGCACTGAATGGGTATAACAGAAGATCCCAAGTCTACAACCCTGGAAGCAGTGTTGGAATTAAAGGGGGGCTTACGAGGGCTTGGCCCCCAGCTCTGAAGAGAGCCCCAGTAGCTCATATTGCCACTGACTTATAGTGGGAAGGGGGGGCTCAATTTAAAGCTATAACCATTATGTACTCCCCTAGCTCCCAAAGCTCAAAAAGTTTAATTCCAACACTGCCTGGATGTATACATTACACAAATAAAATACACCGTCCTCTCTGTTATACCCTATACGGTTATGAGTCAGAATTACAGTAATGGAAACATTGTTTCCTATTGCCCTGACAGTTCTCTTTAAACTCATTTGCTCAGCTGTCAGTTTACATAGACGTACCAAAACTGCAGCACACTGGGACTTGCCATTGTGGTGAAATGATTGAAAGGTTCTTTAGGTCCTATTCACTAATTTCATTGATTTTCAGCCTTCATCCACATATCTTATTCTGTTCTTTAATAATCAGCATTCCAAGAAAATCTCACTTGTCTGGGTAAAGCTTTGGGATATAGTTAAAAGGATTGATGATGTTTATGGTGATAATCTACTGGGAGAGCAAAAATATGTGCAGATGTGGACAAAAGAATTATGTCCTCCCAACCCCCTTGGGACAGAGGGGGCATATACAAGTTTCTCACAGTGTGAGCCAAAAAGTAGAAAGAAATGGAGCTTTAAACCTTCCGATACGGGATGGCTTACTAAAAGCAGCAGTGAGGGCTCACATTTTCTAATGTTATTATATTGATAGCAGTATCATTTGTTTAAAGAGCTACTGACCCTCAGGGAAAACATTGAAACTGATAGTTTTAGACACACAGTTTAGTTTGTACTTTATATATTTACCTTTCCCTTATGGCTTTTTGTTAACTAAGCATACTATGATGATGAGAGTTTAAATAACACAGACGCCACTAAGAATACCCAGAGTGAGCATACTAGAAAGGCAGTTTGCAGGAAAGCAGAGTGGGGGGTTCATAAAAGGATGCTAGGAGAGAAGAAATCATTGAGAAGACGACATTAAGATAGTGCTTTTTATGTTGCTATCCCCAGCTTTAGGTAGCAGGCTTAAATTGGCTGAGGTGACAGTGTTGGCTTGTTTAGCATGATGGCTGAGCGCCCAAATGTGCAGAGTTGGGCACTGCTGGAAAAGAAAAGTGACTTAATAAGCGAGGGGGGGTACCACCCAGAGAAACAGAATGCAAAAGCGGCACCAAGATGTACTAAGAGTAACCAGTAAGATGCAAAATTTAAATAAATATTCAATAGACAATAAATAACTGGGTAATACATGCCAACCAAATAAATAAAACAGTGTGAGTGGATCATTGCAGTGAAGGAAGGACAATCCTTAACTGCTCTAAATGGATTAACTTTAAAACTTAAGTACTCTAGTTGTTTAACTGCAATAAGGCCTCCTTGAGGTGAAGAGAAACCAGGGCTAGGTCTTGCCTCTGCTGGCTTGGTAAAGAAAAGGCTACCACATATGACTCTGTGCAGTTACAAGTCCTGGAAAGGGCTTTTGTCAGGACTGAGATCCACCCTAGGAATTCTGGATGCAACAGCCAATTGGCTAGGCATTGGGTGCCCTTACTAGCTCACTCCAGACCTAGGATAAGGATGCCTTAATTACTGGTACCCATTCCACTACATCACCTCCACAGGAACACCTCCCAAGATGCCACATCTCCCCCACCAGGTACTGACTGCTGCTAGGTCTGTAAAGGATACAAGCATTTGTAGATGTGGTACAGCTCTAGCTGACCTACTAGCTGAGTCTCCATTGCCTCATGCTGCTTTCCAACCTGCTACCTGAAACTTTGCTGCTCTTCACTGCTAGCTAAACCTGCTAGATGTGTCTCCTTTCCCTAAGGGTGCCTGGTTACTGGGTACCCTTTGCTGCTGGGCCTGCCTCTGCTAGGCTGCCACCCCTGCCACTGGCCAGCTCACCAAGATAGAGCCTGATGATTTTGTCCATGACCTATCCTGTATTTACTAGTCCTATCTGTACTCAACTAACTGTGTTTCTGCCGCTTTGTCTCATTTTCTTGATACCTATTTTGCAATACTAAACATGCCTACACATGTCAATCAAGCAGTGTGGTTTACCTAATTTTGTGCATAATGGGCACTATTCACTAACATGGGAGGGGGTATGTGCATATGGCAAGTATCCCCCCCGTGCAGCTCCGCACCCATGGAAGATCCACACAGGGACCACATTCATGACCACCTGTCCCCGCCCGGCTCCCTTGTGTGGCTCCACCCTCTGGCACACAGGTTCATGGGGAAGGGCAGGCATGGAGCTGTGGATCTGGCCAGGCAGTGAACCAGCTTCCCATCCCAGGCCCTTGCTGGATCCTTTGCGCCATTGGGCACCATGATGTTGACAGGCGTGAATGCACCCACAGCACTGAGGGGAGGGAAACCCCCAGATGACAGTCCCCCAGCGCTCCCAATGTGCCCCAATGACAGTGGCGGCCATAGTGAGGGGTCCATATACCTCTGCCATCCCTGCCATGGCTGGCGGAGGCATTCCAAGGGGGGGCACGTACCACTTATGGCTGCCTTCTGGATGACACAGCCATCACCCACCGCACAAGGTACCAGTGTCTTCATGAAGGGCATGGAGTGCAGGCACGCCCTCTGCACTCGGTCTCTGGTCCACCCCCACATGGAGCTGCATGTTCAGCTGGTGCCCCGGCCATGTAGGGGGGGATTGCGAGGTTGTGAAAAGCACATGGGGGGGTGCAGTGTGCATGGCCAAGTGTGGGTGAGCTATGCGCCAGGGTTCCGTGGTGCGTATCCCATCCACATCTTTGTGAATAGGGCTCAATCAAGGATTCTGTGTAGTGGAAGCAAGGCAACCACTACAAACCAGGATGAACCATCACCGGCACATAATATTAAAACAGATTATTAGCACACCAACAAGACAGCACTTTTGTCAACCAGACCACTCTCTTTCAAATCTATCTGTTTTAATATTAGAAGGCAACTTCAAAAGCACATAAGAGGGAAGGCTATGGTAATTAAAATATATCAAACAATTAAACTCTAAATTTATGACACACTATGAAAAATATTAACAACTGTAAGACTGAATAGTACTTTATACAGATATGTTTTTCTATGACCTCCCCTATACTTGTGCATCTCAGATAATTAAGATGTCCTGTGTTCCGGTCAGGAAACCTTTTACATTAGCACTTCAAAGCACCCGTTCAGCATTTCTTATGAATACGCCAAACACTATGACCGCTTGGTCAGTGTCTTAGACAGAAATAAATGCCGTCAAACTATATTCACGCCTTAAGAGCATGAATATAGCGAATAATTTAGTCAGCTTTTATTTCTCATTCTGCAGTATCTTAGCGTCTCCTACAAAACATTGTTTCATAGCTATAGACCTGTTCCTAGCCATTGTCTACCCCACCTTTCCTTTTAACTGTTTTCACTATCTTGTCATGTCCTGTTAGTGGCTATGGTACCCAATGCCCAAATTCTTTGTAGATATTTATCTATTTTTGATTCGGAAAGATCATTTAAAATAATAGCTGAGACACTGAAGGAGATAGCAACTTAAATTATTTTACATAGTTCATTGTCCTGTATGTCGATTGCCACCATTGCTTAATGTATACATGTGACCAAGGCATATGAGCTAAATCTCTTTTAACTCTGCGTTGGTACCAAAATAAAAAAATGGGAAGTTATACCAAAACAAAATAAACTCTGCATTGGCACCAACACAAAAAAATTTGAAATTATACCAAAACAAAATAGTTTAGCTGGTATAAAGTATGCCCTTTATATTATTTTAAAGGACCCAATTTTCAAAGCCCTTAGATTGATGCATGGTGCCTACGTCAAACATAAATGATGAAAGTGGCACCTTGCATTAAATAATGCACCCTGAGCTATTCTCAAAAGCAGCCTGCATCAAACACAAGCTGCATGTGCCAAAGGAGACTTGTGCCAGCCTTGCACCACAAAATGGGCTGTGGCATGGCACTAGGGGGCTTGTGGCAGTTGCAGGCTGCCGTATCCCCTCATTTAGTATTCTCAAAACTCTGCCAGAGGACAATGGTCTAAGTACCGTTAGACCAGCCAAGGGCTGGTGTAACGCTATTAAGAAATCCTCTGAGAAGGTGTGCCAATGTGCTGGGCCCCCCAAACCCCAATCCCCCTTATAATATATGAATTATCCATGGTAATCTAGTGGCCCCACCAAGCCCCGATTCCATGTTATAATATATAAATTATCCCTGGTAGTCTAGCACCCCCTCCAGCCCCGGTGCCTTGTTATAATATATAAATTGTCCTTGATAGTCTAGCAACCCCCCCAATCCCTGATAGTGTAGTAGCCCCACCAAGCCCCAATCCCCTGTTATAATATATGAATTATCCCTGGTAGTGTTTGGGGGCCCCCCCAAGCCCTGATTCCCCATTATAATATATAAATTATTCATGGTAGTCTAGTGGGCCCCTCCCAAGCCCTGATCACCTGTAATAATAAGTAAAATAACCCTGGTGGTTTAGTGGACTGCCCAAGCTCTGAGCCCCCATTATATAAATTTTTAATATATCTGGTGGTCTAGTGGACTGCCCGAATCCCAAGCCCCCATTATATCAAATTTTACCATACCTCATTGGATAGTGGACCCCCCGAGCCCCAATCCCCCATTATATCACATTTTACTACACCTGGTGGTCTAGTGGACCCCCACCCACAGTGCCCCACCACCCCACTCCCACCAACCCATAACCAAGCCAGCGACTGGCACAGCCCACTGCTCACCACTGTGGCCAGCCACCAACTGAGTTCTGAATGAGCACATACTAAATACAGTATGTGCTCAGTGACTGACAGGTGCTGTCAATCATTGAACGCGTACTATATACAATATGTGCTTATTCAGAGCTCAGTCTGTGGCTGGCTGCAGGGGGAGTGGTGGAGTGGTGGGTTGTGCCAGTCACTGGCCCAGCTATGTGGTTGGGGAGAGGTGGTAGAACACTGCAGGGGTGGGGTCCAATATTATCAGGTATATTTAAATTTGATATATGGGGTTCAGGGCTGATGGCCCACTAAACTACCAGGGTTACTTTACTTATTATTATGCGAGATTGGGGCTTGGGGGGGTGCTAGACTACCAGGGATAATTTATATATTATAATGGGAGATTGGAGATCAGGGTTTGGGGGGAGGTGCTAGGGTTTGCTTACGCACATTGCTGCGGGCTTGCAGCAACCTATCCATGTCTGCCCTCTGTTTGGCACACTGCTGGGGTTGCTGCATGCCACTGGGCTTTGCCACTGGGACTCTGTCTGATAGAGGAATTGAGTACAGGGTCTGTGGCACATGGGCGATTGGTACAAGTTGCCTTTGGCACAGCTTGCACTGAGTTTTGAGAATTGGCCCAAATTGTATTAAGCAAGCAATAAGGCATGAATGTGTGTGTAAACCATAGTTTACACACAGCCAGGGAAGTAGTAAGGCAAGAGGCCGAAGGCCAAGTATCTTCAGCCACTGGCCGTGTGTAAACTATGGTTTACACACACCCCTGAGTGCCTTATTGTGCTTATAAAATTGACTTATTTTTTTTTTACTTTTGACTATTGGGAAAAGCATGTTTATATGCAGAAAAAATAGATTTACTTGTGTGCATTTGTGATAAAATAATCCTTCCGCCCACTGCAAGTGATGTAATTGATGATGTCATTGTATCATTGCCTACTTTCTTCTTCCTGTTTTTTTTCTCTCTCTGTTGTTCTCCACATTTAAGATATGGAATGTTTATCATGGAATACATGCATTCAAAATTCTGCTCAGTTCCACTGGCAGAATGTTTCTCTCCCAACACACTGTACACACAGACAACAAAGGCCTTTGTTGCAGCCAGAGACTCAGTTGTCTCACTATCAGCACAAAAAGAAAAGAGTTCCCTGATAAGCAGTTAAAGATAGAAGGGGTATTTTTCACTGTCAGTGAAGAAACAGTTGTAGTGAAAACTATAAACAATGCTTATTGTCTCTAATTTGTTTATGTATGTAAGAAGAGCGTGATAATCAGGGAAACAGCATTTAATTCATTGTTTTTTTTTTATATTTAAGGTAGTTCTATTTTTAGGGCCCAGTTGAAGTTTTTTTTACAGTGTAAAGGTAGCAGCCATGTTTGTGGTGGAAGATCAGTTCTGTCAATAGAGGGCTAACTGTAATGCCTGTGTTCCAAATGCCCATTGATCTGTGTTGCAGACTGTTCACTGCTGAGTAGTCCTTTTTTTAACCATGTGTAAACCATAGTTTACACATGGTTAAAAACTCACCACTGCAGCCAGCCACATGAATAAGAGCCAATTAGATTACACAATTTTACCCTGCCATTTTATAATTTATGTTTAGTGTTGGCATATAGTTTATTTGCATCCCTATTTCTAATTTGCTATTGTGATTTAGTTACCAGTTGACCTTATTCCATATTTCACTTATTTTCTTTTAAATTAATTTTTACATTTTTTATGAGTGTGGTGCCCTATGTTGGTGATGGAGTTTTTATGGTATAATAGCCAAATTTTTTACTGATTTTGGATAATATTTTCCCAGTTGTTGAAGGTTATTGTTCAGTGGAATTTTTTGACTAATTTATTCAAATGTGTTTTCAAGGAGTTTATATATATATATATATATATATATATATATATAGGATACATAATGTGTGAGTGTGAAATATGGGAAATATCTGAATGAGTGCTTAGTGACCTCGGGTGATATCACGAGTGGCATAGCGAAGCCATGAGTGATGCAGCCTGAGTTCATTATGCACAAATTCAGATATTTCCCATATTTCACACTCACACATCATTTGTGTGTTTTATACAGTTGGGGTCCTGTGCTGTGGTGGGGTTAAATATTTCGCTTGTTTGCTGTTTTTATTTAATCTGTGAGCTGTTACTTTATTTTGTTTTCTGGGTTTATTTTACTGTTGGTGTTGTTGCATGTGGCTTGTGAATGAGTTGAATGGGTGGTGTGCTGTGTTTTATGAATGAGTACTGTGTGCGTGTTGTGATTGGTCATGTGGGTGTAGTAGTGTGTTGCTATTGGTTGGGCGTGTTATGATTTTTGGGGGGAGGCACTGATAAGCAGCAGGAAAATACCAGCCTCTCCCTACAAAACAGGGTACTAAATGTGAAAAAGACCGAGGTAGAAAGGTCAGTGGGGGATGCTGCAACAGAAGGTAAAGCCATCAAAAAATGGAAAGCAATGAGTACCAATGCCCATAGTCTGAGTAACAAGCTTCCTGAATTAGTGGCCTTGATGGAGGAGGAACATCTGGATATCGTGGCAGTCACAGAAACATGGTTCGCACAAAACCATGACTGGGACGTAAACATACCAGGATACACTATCTACAGGAGGGACAGAGAGGGGAAAAGAGGAGGAGGAGTAGCTCTTTACATAAGGGAAGGAATCAAAGCAACAGAACAAAAGGGAAAACAGGGAGGAGAAGAAGCACTATGGGTAAATTTGGAGACCGGCAATGGCACCGAATCTGCACAGGGATTGTATACAGACCCCCTTCTCAGGGGGAGGAAATGGACAAGGAAATGATGGAAAGTATACTTAGTATGGCAGAAAAAGGGGAGATATTGCTGATGGGTGATCTAAATATGCCAGATGTTAGCTGGAGTGCAGTTGCAGCAGCCACTTCAAAGAGTGGGGTTATTCTAGATGCCCTACAGGGGGCATGCCTTAGACAACTAGTATTGGAGCCCACTGAGAGGGAGCAATCTTAGACCTGGTTCTCTCAAATGGAGATGAAGAGGGATCACAGATGTAGAAGTGGGTAGCCATCTGGGAACTAGCGACCATCGAACAGTATGGTTCACAATAAACACAGCAATAGAGTCAAGCCATACAAAGGCAAAGGTACTGGACTTTAGGAGGGCTGACTTTGCCAAAATAGGTGAGTGCCTAAGGAAAGCACTAGCAAATGGGCAGGAAGGAGGGGTGGAAGAACAATGGGGAATAATAAAAACTGCCATCACAGAGGTAACAAGCCTTTGTGTGAAGCAAATAAACAAAACTAAACGATGTAAGAAACCACTATGGTTCTCAAAGGAAGTGGCAGTGAAGGTTTAAGAGAAAGAAAGCTTTCAGGAAGTACAAGGAATCACAGAAGGAGCAGGACAGAGAACTGTATCAGTTAAAGCCAAAAGGAAGCTGGAAGGCAGTCAGAACAGCAAAGGCCCAAACCGAGGAAAAGATAGCCAACTCAGTTAAGAAGGGGATAAAACCTTTATAGGTACATCAGGAGCCGAAGGAAGACCAAGGGAGGGATAGTGAGGCTTAACAAAACGGAGGGAGGGTGGGCAGAGGGTGACTGTGAAAAGGCAGAGATACTAAACAAATATTTTTGCTCAGTATTTACAAAGGAAGAGGGGGAGGTACCTTAAACAAACACTAGAAACAGTCTGGATACAGAAGTTGATACCAGCCCATTTACAGAAGAAAGGGTTCTGAAAGAACTCTTAAAACTGAAGGTGGACAAAGCAATGGGGCCTGATGGGATTCATCCCAGAATTCTAAAAGAACAAAGGGTAGAATTAGTGACACCACTGACTATCCTGTTTAACAAATCATGGGAGGATGGGGTGGTACCCGAGGACTGGAGGAGGGCAGATGTGATTCCCCTTCACAAAAGTGGGAGTAAGGCAGAAGCAGGAAATTACAGACCTGTTAGTTTAACCTCAGTGGTAGGGAAAATGATGGAATCACTTCTGAAGGAAAGAATTGTCGAGTATCTAGAGGCCAGAGGGCACAGTACCCAAGGCAGCATGGATTCACAGCAGGAAGGTCATGCCAGACAAATCTGATAGATTTCTTTGACTGGGTGACCAAAGTAGTAGATCAGGAGGGGCTGTGGACATGGCCTACCTAGACTTTGATAAGGCATTTGACACAGTCCACACAAAATATTAATATACAAGTTAGCTAGCCTGGGAGTGGGTCCCAAGATGATAGCCTGGGTAAAATTGGCTGGAGAATAGGACACAGAGGTAATAGTAAATAGAGTCCACTCTGAAGAAAGGGGTTACTAGTGGGTACCGCGAGAGTTCAGTATTAGGACTGGTCCTCTTCAATGTCTTTATAAGCGACATTGCAGAGGGACTGGAAGAAAAGTATGTCTCTTTGCAGATGACACAAAGATCTGCAACAGAGTTGATGCACAAGGTGGGGTGGAAAGGATGAAAAGGGACTTGGCAAGGTTAGAGGAATGGTCAAATGTATGGCAGCTTAGATTCAATGCTAAGAAGTGCAAGGTAATGCACCTGGGAAACAAAAACACAGGGGAAGAGTACACAATGGGGGGTGAGATACTAACAACAACAAAAATGGAAAGGGACCTGGGGGTAGTCATATCAGATGACCTAAAGGTGGGCAAGTAATGTGAGAGGGCAGCAAGGAGGGCTGGGGGGATACTGGGATGCATAGGGAGAGGCATCACCAGTAGAAAACAAGAAGTTATTATCCCTCTGTACAGACAGCTGGTCAGACCCCATCTGGAGTGCTGTGTGCAGTTCTGGAGACCCAGTCTTCGCAAAGACATAGACAGGATGGAAGCTGTCCAGAGGAGGGCAACTAAAATGGTGCAGGGTCTGCACTGGAAGACATATGAAGAGAGACTTAGGGAGCTTTATATGTATAGCCTCGAGGAAAGGAGGGAGAGGGAGGACATGATAGAAACTTTCAAGTACCTCAAGGGAATCAACAAAGTCCAAGAGGGTAGCATCTTTCAAAAAAAGAGGTGTGCAAGAACAAGGGGGCACAATTTGAAGATAGAGGACGGGCGGCTCAGAGGTAATTTAAGGAAGTATTTTTTTCACAGAGAGGGTTGTGGATGCATGGAACGGCCTTCCGGAGGAGGTCGTGGAGTCAAAAACAGTGGTGGAATTCAAGCATGCATGGGACAGCCATAAGGCAATTCTAGGGGGTGGGGGTAGGAAGAAGTAGGCTGCTGGTTAACTAGGATCTGCAGCTTATCCAGTAGGCAGGGAAATGGGCAGACTGGGTGGGCCAAGTGGTCCTTATCTGCCATCAAATTCTATGTTTCTATGTTTCTATGATTAGGTCTAGCATATCTGTAGGTGGGAAAAATAGTAGCGGCATTCAGTGATGGAGTTTCTGTTCCTTTTTGTTTGGCACAGTTTGTGGTATTTTTTCATTTTTTTATTTTATTTTTTCTGGTGGTGCAGGTTTATTTAACATAGTGGACTATTCTGGAGGTGAATATTTAATGGTAGATCTGAATATTTTATTGTTTTTGACACATTTCTATGGGTGTATTTATTGGTTTCACTTTCAGGAGCCCTGGTTTCTCTCACCAGGGGAGTTTCAGTTTTGGTTGTGTTTTTATTTTATTTTATTTTTCTATGCATCATTTTATTTATTTGTGCATCTGTGGAAGTTTATTTTTAATATATGTACTTGTGCGACGTTTTAGTACTGTGTAGATGTGAAGTCTCCCATTTATTTCACCAGGGGTTCCCAGCTCCGGTTTATTTCACCCGGTGGGGGGGGGGGGTGACATCTGCAGGAGCATAACATTTTTGTTTCAGTTAGACAAGGTGAAATATTTTTTTCTTGTTTTATTATGCTTTCTTCATGTTTTCTGGAGGTGTAGTTTGTGATTTCTGTTAGTCATAGTCTGTGTCTGATGTAATAACTCTAGGTTGTTTCTTTCCTTTTACTTCACATTGGTGTCCTGTGGGAAGACTTCTTTTACCTTTCAATATAATGGCCAGGTGTTTTGTGTTATCCTTTTTTTTTTTTAGTTTGGAAGTAGTCCCAGAGGGTTTGCTGATGTAGACACTATGGGTATATTTTAAGAGTGATGTGTTCACAGTAGGTATAGCTGTCAGTTATTTAATGGTGAACACAACATGTTTTGGTTTACTTAATAGGGGTGAGAATAAATGTTTTCACTTAACGTGATATTCCATCACTCCTATTGTATAAAATTATATTATTTTGTATATTTCCTCTAAATAATTTTGAGTCATCTTGTTACAAGTAGGAAAACCATCCTCATCTACAAGGTCCACAAGCATGAGACACAGGAACCCTCTTGGGGAGTGTTCTACTTCTAGAGGTGATGCAGGTATGAGGTCCCCCTAGTGCAAAGCTACTTTAGGCAAGAAGGCATAGAGGAGCAAATAAATGAACAGATGAGCATTTACTTCTGAAGGAGAGGAGAGACACAGTTGAAACTAGAAATACTAGTATTCAGGAAAGAATGCCAGGTTTGTAACATAGGTAACCACCCAGCTGCAACTCTTTACAGAAATATTTAACCTTGGATCATGACCTTCAATATGGAGGAGAGGAGAAAAAAACTTTGTGGAAGAAACCTTTTGGGAAACCAAGTGCTTGGTTGCCATCTCTCCTGGATTGCCCTGTTTTTTAATGATAGCTCTGAGCTTTACTGAATTTAGAAACAAATTCGAGGGAAGTGTTTACACAGGAAGGCTCTCACTCTCTCCCTCTAATTGGATAATGCAGTGAGGTGCTGCTGAATTGATCTGCCAACCAAATGGGCCCCCTCCATCTGCGAAGATGGCCAATGCCCGCAAGGCATAAGGCGAGGAGAGAAGCAACCAAGCTCCCAGCCTCAGTCTGTTGGAGACCTAACCCATGGATAACAAGCATTTGTCAATGCCGAATGTTGCTTGCTTCTATGTGCTGTTTAGGTATTTGGAAGTCATTGGAGTGCAAATATTGAAAATTTGCGAACTTACGAGCGTGCGTAGGAACTGCGCAATGCACGCTCGTAAAACAGTCATTTTTAGGAATTTTTTCACCAAATTTTCAACATAGCCATTTTAAGACCTCTGCTCATCAACAGTGTCACTGTGATTTTGTTAATATGTCCCATACATTGAGTTTGCACACCGACTACGCCAATGTACTACATGAAGCGGAAACAGTTTTGAGCAGGATGTGAAAAATGACAGCTGTACTGCTCATAAGGAGGTGTGGTAAAATGGCAATGTTGAAAATCTGGAGTGGAAATAATGAAAAGTCGCAAACCTACTGAGCGATGCGGGAACTGTGCAACGACACCTCAGAAAACAGTCATTTTAGGTATTCTTTCACCAAATTTTAAAATTCCCACTTTAAGATCTCTGCTCATGAACAGTGACACTGTGATTTTCTTAATGTGTCCCATACATTGAGTTCACTTTACCGACTGCGCCATTGTGCGACATGAGAGCAGAAACATGTTTTGAGCAGGATGTGAAAAATGACAGCTGTACTGCTCATGAGGAGGTGTGATAAAATGCCAATGTTGAAAATCTGGGTAAAGAAAATATTGAAATTCGCAAACATACTGAGATGCGTAGGAACTGGTGAACGACGCCAGAAACAGTCATTTTAGAATTGTTTCACCAAATTTTCAACATAGCCATTTTAAGACCTCTGCTCATGAACAGTGTCACTGTGATTTTCTTAATTTGTCCCATACATTGATTTCGCACACCGACTACACCATTCTGCGCTACATGGGGAAACACATTTTGGGTGAGATGTGAAAAATGACAGCTGCACTACTCATAAGAAGGTGTGGTAAAATGGCAATGTTGAAAATCTGGAGTGAAAATATTGAAATTTCAGTGAACTTATGAGCCTACGTAGGAACTATAGCATGCGCTAAATAAAACAGTCATTTTTGAATTTTGGCACCAAATTTTCAACATGGAGTTTTAGGACCCCTTCTCATGCATGATGTCACTGTCATGGTGGTATTTAGGCCGAAGGTGATTTATGCATCACTGCGCAAAATCACCCGCCGGGCTAAATACGCCATGACAGTGACTTTATCATTGAAGGTCAAAACATATGGTAGATATCAATCAAAATCTCTGAGATAATAAACAGAGTTGAAACCCCTCTGTACCCATTATACAGCTTACCGGCATTTACTCAGTTTGCGGTTGGCTTTGAAAAGTGCAGATGTGTTCCCTGTCTACCGAAGATCGTCGCGGTCGGAGGTAAGTATGGGGTGGGGGGTGTGGGGAGGCTAGGTGCACAGTGGGTGGGTGCGGGTTGTGGGAGGGTTGGGAGACACGCCCGCGGGACCGTTCCCGGTTTTCGGTATTTAAAAAGATGGCGTGGGACCCTTTGCCCACGCTGGGGTGAGCTCCTAGCATGTACGAGGATGTTGGGGGCGTTCAGCTGACGAGAGTTAGGCACCGTCGGCCGCATAAATTGTTGCCACACTGGGTGGGCCTCAGCGTGGCAAAGGACGGAGGCGTTCAGCCGATGGGATTAGGCACCCCGTCGGCCATGGAATTTGGGGACGAGAGGCATTCAGCCGACGGGGATTGGGCACCCGTCGGCAAAGAGACCGCTTGCCACTCTGGGGTGGGCTCCCAGCGTGGCAACTACTACTGGGGGAGGGGATGCAGCTCGGCCGGCGGGGGATTGGGCACCCGTCGGCTATACAATACTTGCAGTGGGGGCGCGCACGCCTGTGGGGGAGCTGCACGTGAGCAGCCTCTTATCAGTGCTCACTGAAGTGTAGCTACCCCTTTCAACTTAGCCAGCCACTGCATTTTGGAGGCGTGTCAGGAGACAGCTCAAAATGCATTGCTTACCTGAGCGCCCGCCTGCCAGCACACTGACTGAATTGAGGAGGAGGTGACACACCTCCGAAATCTCCGATGATGGCACTATGTTTCTTGCACATGCGTGCAAGCAACATAAAAATGATCGGATGACTAAAAGAAAGGGGAAACTGAACAGGACCAGATAGACTGTAGGCAGATGAAGGGAAGATTGCTTCAAAATGTGCCACTGATTTGATCTGCATGGCCAAAAGAACCACCATGATAAGAGTCATATCAGACAAAAAGGACCCCTGCTTAGTGAAGACACCACCCATGAGATGTGGACTGCAGGGAGCACAGCAAGAATATCAACCTCTTCAGCTAAGTAGCCCAGCAAGGCCCTCACGATATCCACTGGTAGGCAGGAGAGAATGGGGTCAAATGCTAAAGAATGGAATACAGGGAAGGGCAAAGCCCAGGTAGGTAGAATGCTGAGGAGGCAAAAACCTGGGTAGGTAAAATAGGAGTGGTTAGTTTGAATGACTGCCCAAGTAGGTAGTAAGGTAAAAAAAGTCATAGGCCATTATGGTTGCAGAGAATGAGTTGCAAGTCCAAAAGGGCAACAGAGAACAGATGTAGCACAGATGAATGGTGAAGCCAGGAGGTAGGGGGGTAGTGGGGTGCAGCAGCAGGGTGAAGGATATTGGAGAGCCCAATGGGGACAAAGAAAAGCAGGGGGAGGGGCAGCAGAACTGAGAAGGCAGGACAAGGCAGCAAGAAAGAGAGATGGCAGGGCAGTCAACAGTGGGCTTAGATAATCTTCCAATCTGGGCAGAGTTTTCGGACAGAAGTGAAGGACCGCTAACAAGCATGCATAAGTAGAGCAGAGAGGGAAGCTAAGGGCATAAGGAGACAAGAGCGCTTTTAAGTAACTAGGATGGAGACTGTGTAGGATGTTGCACATCAACAAGCATATCTTGAAGCTGATGTGCCACCACATTAGCAGCCAATACAAACTGCACAGGACCAGGATAATGTGCTTCTTATGGGATGTTTCAGCCACCAGCTGGGCTGCAGCATTCTAGAGCAGCTGCAGGTGACAGCTATGACCTTTAGAGAATTCCAGAGGGCTGGTCCTTTCCTCTGCCTCCAGCATTCATTTTGACAGCATCGTGGAGGCTTTTAAGGGTGCTTTAAAAGCTTGTTTATTCAGCTAAGTCTATTGTTTTGGCTAATTTTGTTTTAATTATAGAGCCTTGCAGTGTTTAATGTTAAACGCCAACGTTTGCACCTTAGTAACTATTGCTCTGTTTGTTGAAATTGCATGAAAGTTTGCATGCACAGTCAGAGTGGCAAGTTCTTATGACTTTGCAAGTTTTGAGACAGCTGCTTATCTAGATTCCAAGTTCCAGGGAGTGTAAAATCCCCCCCAAAAAAAAACTTTTGGATTTTTTTTTTGCTCATATCTACAGCAACAAAAGTTTGGAATTTTGTTCCAGAATTTCCAGGGTAGAAGTGGCATGGCCTAAGGAAGTGCCTTTTGAAGATTCTGTGAAAAATATTAACCAGTTTTTGAGTTATAGGTTTTAAAAATGTGGTTCTAAGCATGATCAATGGGGTATGCAGGATAGCTGTATGGTGCGAAATAAGCATTTTAGGTCATGAGTCCATTTTTATTTTGTGAGAAAATTTGTTTTAGGTCATGAAAAAATGCTTAGGTTGCAACCACAACCACCTTGCTTTTTCATTTGGGCAAAAAACAAAAACAAAACTGGAAATGTATAAAAATGATGCTTTAAAAAAAAAAAACACAGAAGTGCAGGCCCCTTTGCAGCCAGAAGTATTGTCATTTGGGTATCAATGGTATGTATTTGTGACTGCAGAAGTGGTTGTCTAAATCTTGCAGTGTGAATGAGTATCAATGGCTGCAGAAGTGCTGGCCCCACAGAGGCCTGCACTTGTGCAGCTAGAAGTAGTGCTGTAATTTTGGCATCATGAATATGTATCTTGTTCTGCAGCTAGAAGTGGGTGTGCATGTATTGCACTGTGCATGTGTATCTGTGGTTGCAGAAGTAGTGTTGTAATTTTAGTGTTGCTGAATTCTGTCTGTGATTGAAGAAGCACAGGCCCCACAGGGTCTTGCACATTTGCAGTCAGAAGTGGGCGTGTTGTCTTGCGGTGTGCATGTCTATGTGTGGCTGCAAAAGTGCTGGCCCCTGATAATGGTTGTCTTTTGTATAATCCTGAAACAGCTGTATGTTTGTCTTTTTCAATCACAAGAGTGCAGTGTGCACATGTAAGGAACACATACACTCAGAAAAAAGAAGCAGGTGTCTCAGCTGGACTTGAACCCAGCCTGCCCAGACTCTTGTGATTGAAAATGTAATTATCTGTGCAGCACCAGGTTGTGCATTGGAGAAAGAGTAATGTGCTCCAGGATGGCCCAGTTTCCAGTTGCTTTGGTGGTACAGCTGGTAGTGCAATTGGAACAGTATTCTAGGTGGCCTGTGTTCAAGTCCCAGCTGAGGCACTTCTTTCTCTCTTCTGTTTGTATGTTGTTTTTCTTAACTGATGATGGCTGTCTGTGGTTGCTTTTGATGTCTTGTCCTTTTGCTGCTTGGGGGAGTAGGGCTGGAAACCCTAGCTCCACATTTCCCTACATTTGGGACATTAAGCTACACACCAACTGGTGCATTAATGCAGTTTTTGCAATATGTATATGTGTGTGTGTATATATATATATATATATATATATATATATATATATATATATATATGGTATACTGGCAAGGTAGTGCCAGTATAGTTAGGGTTGACTGCAAACCTCTATGTTAAAGCCAAATTTTGAACTTTAATAACATTGGAACCATTTGACAGATTTGTAAGAAATCTGGCTCACATAATCTCTAGTTGTTGGTCACTTGATGTGTCAAATTTTGTGAGAATGTGTTGAACGGTACCAAAGTTATTAAAGTTCAAAAATCCCACAATTTACCACGTTTTTACCATTTCTTTGTCCACCTGTATCTTAGAAATAGTTTCAGGTTGTGGTCTGAAAATTTCAGGACAGAAAGCCATTGCCTCACAGATGTGTCTTTTGTAGGTTTGGTGAAAAATATTAATTTGTTCAAAAGTTATATCATTTTGGAATTTCCCATTATTTCCTATGGAAAAATGTATATGTCAGGCACAAAAGTACTTTTACTGTCGCAGGAGCTAGTATTTGCGAACACAAAATACTTTTGTTATTGCAGGAGCTGATGTTTTCATGCACATTTTTCATGAAGGGTCACATAGAGCTTAGTTTGTTTTCACAGAGTTCCCTTGTTTTCACAGGAGCTACTACCTTTTTGCATGTAGGGCCATATATAGCCTGCTGTATCTTTGCACAGTTCTGTTGTGTCCGCCATCTTGTTTTCCCATTAGTGAGAGACTGAAAATAAAGAAAACATGTGAAAATGAATGGAGTACAAAAAAAAAATCAGAACTTAGATAAATGGGACCCGTTTAGCTACATTCTGATGTTTTTTTTTTACATTGTGTCCAGAAACACCTTTTGTAGGCACCCAAAATCCCGGGTGCCGAGGTTAGCAAGAGGACCGCTTCTGTCACATTCTCTGAATGAGAACAGTGGGATTTTTTTACTTCTGCAGCTGCAGCTGCAACTCATGCTGCAAGCTGCAGGTTTCTCTGTAATCCACTGTTTTCTCTGATGTCTAGTGTCCCTATGGTTACTGTGATATCGTGCCATTTGCAGCACAAGTATTACTTTGAATGTCTCTTGTCCTGCACTCTGTCTCTACACTTATGGATAGATGGGAGTGCAGGGTCTTGCACTCCCTCATATGGATAACATTATGCAGTAATGGGAGCACAAGGCCCTCCATTATGCAGTCATAGGAGTGCAGGGCCCACATTATGGAGTGATGGGAGTGCAGGGGTCTGTGTTCCCATAGGGAGATGAAGGTTAATTACAATGTCTCTACACTTATGGTTAGATAGGAGTGCAGGGCCCAGAGAGTCTGGCACTCCCAAATGAAATCAGGGACAGTTACAGTATGCATGATTCAGGCCCTGTGCTCCCACATGAAAATCAGGGACAGGCCCTCCCACAATCACATAAGGGTAAGATTACATCTTCTCAAAAAGTAAGGAAATTCATTGCAAAAAACTCCATTAATGCATCAGTTAGGGTTCCTATTACAGTGACAAAAGTATGGAAATTCGGTGTTAGGTTTCCCAACCCTACCACTCCACCCCACCACCCTACACACACCAACAGGTGCTGGGGTGTACCTTGTGGTCATCGGGCCTAACTCTCATCCAGTTCCCCAATACTGTAGCATCTCAGCTTCCTTACACATGGAATGGGGTGAGAGTTAGAACCAACAAGCCCAAGACACACCCCGATGCCTGTTGGTTTGTGGAGGGGGGTGAGGAACGGCCAAGGTTAGGAACCTAACACTAATTTCCTATTTTCTTGTAATAGAATCTAACTGATGCATTAATCGAGTTTTTTGCAATGAATATATATATTATACTGGCAGGGTAGTACCAGTATTGGGTTGCCTGGCCACTTCTATGTTAAACCCCAAGGTTTGCACTTTAATAACTTTTCAACCGTATGACCAATGTGCCCCAAAGTTTTCATGTGCCATCTGGCACCATAGATCTCTGGATCTGGCAAGTTTCATTCCAGTCAGTGGTGCGGTTTTGGAGCTTCGGAGTGCCAAAAATTATGAAATTTGCCATTTAGGTGCAAATTCTTTGCTCGGTCATAAAACTGAAACGGTTTGGGGGTCTGGTCGGAAATTGTTAGGGAATATGGGGTCCCAGTCACTGATGTGCCTTTTGAAGGTTTGGTGAAAAAATATTAATCTGTTCAAAGTTATACAACTTTATTTATTTTTTTTAGAGACAAAGAACCTCTGTGCGCAAGCACTGAGGCAATGGTTACCCCAAAGGGCATTTGGCTGGGAAGCCAAGTTTCAAAGAAATTCAAAATCACACATGCCCCCACAATGCAAAGCATCATGGGCTGCATATGCAAATCACCACAGAATATTATGCTGGTTCAACTTTAAGCAAAAATGCATGGTGCCAAAAGGCCTCTCACACAGTTTGCAAAGGGTGCCAACAGAATACATAGACACGTGTTTTGTCCTACCAGGACTCATCAGTATGCCTCATCTGTTTGACACCCCAGTGGAACGAACCAGCTACCTTAAGATGGTCTATCTGGGTTATGTTGTGGTGAACCCAATTAAAATAAAAAACAATTTGAAAGACTGTCATGGCTTGTGGCTGAACTGATGGACACTGACACAGAGTTATAAGGTGTTGGAAAGGCAACTGCCAGACCAGAAATTTATTGTAGACAAAAATGAACTCAAAAAGCCATCAAAAGCAACTACTGTACATTTCAGCAAATAAAATACAAAATGAACAAAAACAACATCAAATAGAATTGAACTCCTGCTTTCTTGAGGCACAGGCAGCAACAGTCACCTCATCAGTAAATAGAGTTGACTACAGGTCTGGCAAAGATCAGACCTACACAGAGGGATCAGTAACCGGCTGATCCCAACCAGGATACCTCTTTTATAGCAAAACATAATCATGTGACTATTGCTGTCTCCTCTCTCAAACCATCTAGTACAGCCAAATGCTTACAAACATTTTATTATTTCAGTACTATTAGCTCAACTGAATGCATGTCTTTTATACATGTTTACAAATGTTTCAGTTCATAAAACAAAACAATGTAACAGATAAAACAGCTTTACTGCAGAAACAGGTGTCTCCTCCCCTTCCCCCAACTATAACTAAGGGAAGAGAAGGGCTGGTTGCCTCCTAAGGAGCCAGCAGAAACAAACAGCCACAGAGAGAGAACCACACCCAGTCCCTATGTTTGCAGGTAGGAGTGAACTTTAGGTTTCTAACAGTGAGAAAGGCTGTTTGTTTACAATGAAAGCAACTTAAAATGGTTAAACTATCTTTATGCTAGCTAGCAAAGTGCTTTGTGCTGTAAACTCTAAAAAGTATGCTTTATTTGGTGGATGGGGAGCAGGGCTTTTTTAAACAAACAAAAACATGTTTTAAAATCAGCAGCTACACCCACAGTCTCATGTGTAGTTTCAACCCAAGTTCATGTGTTTAAACTATGCTTTTTAAAACACAAACCTCAGTGAATGTGGTAAGGGAAGGCTGGTATTTGTTCTCATGCAGAGAAAGGAAAAAGCACTAGACTGCTAGAAAAGGAATACTGAAAAAAAGCACCCATTTTTAACTCAGGTGGCCAACCTGAAAAAATGGGGCAGTAGAGAAAAAGAAAAAGCAGAAAAAAACCCCAGATATGCTACTGCAGTAGACTTTTATTTTAGGAAACAGAGAGCATATGAACACAGATACCAGGCACCCTTCCACAAAGACAAAGAATCTCTGTGCGCAAGCACTGAGGCAATGGTTACCCCCAAGGGGCATTTGATGGGGAAGCCAAGTTTCAAAGAAATACAAAATCACATAAACCACACAACGCAAAGCATCATGGGCTGCATATGCAAATCACCACAGAATATTATGCTGGTTCAACTTTAAGCAAAAATGCATGGTGCTGAAAGGCCTCTCACACAGTTTGCAAAGGGTTACAACGTGTCTATGTCTTCTGTTGGCACCCTTTGCAAACTGTGTGAGAGTGAGAGGCCTCCCATCACGATGGGAGGGAGGCCTGGTATATGTCTCACCTTGTCCATCTGTAAGGCTCAAAAGCACTTTTTGCTGTTGCGAAAGCACTGTTTACTGCAGCAAATGGGCTATGTACTGTCATGCTGCCACCATCTTGTTTTCAGTGATGGGTAAAAAACCCTGTAATTGAAAAAGTACTGCTACTTGTTAAACACCAACAGTTGTGTTTACCTAATGGGGCCCCAAGGAACACGATTCTGGCATTATTTTTTTAAAATAGTGGCCTGAAATATGTTTTTTGTGTTTGGCCCTTGGCAGTGTCGCAAATTTGAAGCACTACTTTTGTGAAACTGATGCAAAATGCAACAGTTTTTGTGCAATTACCGACACTGTTGCGTGAAAACTGCTACAAATTTGAGGCACTTTTCGAGAAAACTGCTGCACATTTGCAGCACTACTTGAATAAAAAAAAATCAGACCTGTAAATTGCCAAAATCTTTTCTGGCCACTTTTTGCCCCAAATAACCACAGAATCATGTTCCTTGGCCCCCGTTTAGGTAAAAACCTGTTGGCGTTTACCTAATAAAAGGAGGTTTTCTCCTTTTACTGCCTCCAAGGGGGCCTGAGGCATGTATTATTGAAAAAAATTGTTTCTGCCGACATCGGGGTGCCCAATCCCCATGTCGGTGGTAGAAATCCACCCCATACCTCTCAAGTGTCCCTGATTTTCAGGGAAGTCCCTGATTTTGCCTCTGAAATTTCTTCTGTCCCTCCTAAATTTGGCATTTCTGTCACTGAAGAATGGGGATCTGAATCACAAAATAATGTTAGCCATTGGTGTTACAGTCTAGTTCTCATTAAGAAAATGCTATTCATACTAAGAAGCATGTTGTACACAGCTTCTGGAAGTAATATTACTATTTTTTCAGATGTGTCCCTGATTTTGGTCATTTGTCCCTGATTATTTTAAGCCTTGTCCCTGATTTGTGATGAGGGAGGTTGAGAGGTATGATCCACCCCCACCCACCCATGTGGGACACTGGGAACCCACTCCAAGAGTCCCGAAATATTTATTTTTACAAAACGTTTTGTGCCAACTTTGGGATGCCCAATCCCTATGTCAGCGGTAGAAATCCACCCTCCCACCAGTGTGGGACACTGGGGAGCCCACTCCCAGTGTCCCAAAATATTTCTTTTTCAAAATAATTTTTTTGCCAACATTGGGGTGCCCAATCCCTCTGTCAGCATGACAACATCCCCCAACAGTGTGGAACACTGGGTAGCCCACTCACAGTGTCCCCAGTTATGTCCTCCACCACCCAGTACTGTGGGACACTGGGAAGCCCACCCCCAGTGCCCTGAAATATTGCTTATTGTACCTGTAAAATAAGAAAACAGTCCCCCAATGTCTTTTTTTAAGAACATGAAAAGAAGAAAATGGTCCCTCATCATCTCCCTTCCCTCTCCCCATCCTGACCCTTGCACCAAGCAACCTACCACCTCCACAGCACCCTTGCCCTATACTTACCACTGGAAACCATTGGCTGCCATCTTCTGTGGGCTGGGACACATCTGCACTCTTCAAAGCTGAACTGCTAACTGAAGAATCAAAGTAAGTGCCATATAATGACTGTCAATGGTGTTTTGAACTTATGTTGATATCTCAGCCATTTTTTGGTATTTATGCACCGAATTTTCAACATGGGCTTTGTGGGACCCACCTCATGAACACTGTTGTTTTGTTAATCGGACCCTTGAGGTAATTTCTCGGTCACTGCGTGAAATCACCTTTCAGGACCAAGTAACAAAATGACAGTGGCAGTGTTCATGAGGTGGGATCCCAAAAGCCCATGTTGAAAATTTGGCGCAAAAATTCCAGAAAATGTCTGAATTACGTGTGTCTGTTGAATTTTTCCTATACACACACTAAACTTTGGTACTTTTCAATATTTTGCCACCAAATTGTCAACCTAGCCTTTTTTTCACACCACCTCATGAACAGTATATCTGTAATTTTTCACATCCTACCCGAAACATGTTTTCACACCTGTGATGTGGAATGTCTTGTTCACTGCACAAAATCGCCTTTCGGGACTGATTAACAAAATGACGGTGCCAGTGTTGATGAGGTGGGGGTCCCAAAAAGGCCATGCTGAAATTTTGGTGAAAAAATTCATAAAAATGGCCAAGTTATGTACATCTGTTGAATTTATTCTATGCACGTGCGTAACTTTGGTACTTTTCAATGTTTTGCATCCAAAGTTTCAACACAGCCATTTTTTTACACCACCTCATGCACAGCACAGCTGTCATTTTTCACATCCTGCCTGAAATGTGTTTTTGCACCTGTGGTACAGAATG
Source organism: Neoceratodus forsteri (assembly GCA_016271365.2). Lineage (NCBI taxonomy): Eukaryota > Metazoa > Chordata > Ceratodontiformes > Ceratodontidae > Neoceratodus > Neoceratodus forsteri. The sequence continues at coordinate 1,309,510,652 of CM028131.1, forward strand.
GCATTGCAGTTGTGCATAATTATGTTTTGCCTTGCATTTCACAATTTCTCTGTACCAGGGTACATGAGGTGGGGCAATAAGATGGCTATGCCAACAATTTGGTCACTGTTGTTTGAGATGTGGAAGTGCAGGGCACAGAGGGCCCTGAGTTTCCACACCTACATACATATGCACATCTTTGGGGGGATTCAGACCCTGCACTCCCACAGTAAAATAAAGATACTAGCAGAAACCACTGCAGCTCACTTGCTCCACAGGGGACAGGGACAGCCACCGAGGGATGACTAGGCCTCTGTGATTCCCCCCCCAGCAGAAACCACCACAGCTCACTCACTCCACAGGGGGACAGGGACAGCTACCAAGGGCTGAATAGGCATCTGTGAATCCCCTCCGCAGCAGAAACCACCACAGCTCACTGTCTCCACAGGGGGACAGGGACAGCCACCGAGGGCTGACTAGACCTCTGTGAATCTCCTCCAGCAGAAACCACCACAGCTCACTCGCTCCACAGGGGGACAGGGACAGCCACTGAGGGATGAATAGGTAAAGAGTCTACCTTCTCTCCTGGCTTGTTTCTGAGGGGTGTAAGATTATTTGCCCCCACACAGCAACAGATAGGTTCTTCAACTACTGGATGGACCTTTCAGACAGCAGGGAATCAGTGGGTGCTACGAGACACCGTAAGAGACTTTAACTGCTATACCTCTGTTGTATTTCATGCTCTGTGCCTAGCGACTATATCTATTCATTGTTTAGCACTGTTCTATGCTAGCCATTTAGCCTATTGCACCATGTTAGAGTGAACAGAGACAGTTTTTTTATGTGCAGTTTGAGATTCCTACCTTGGAGCCTCTCCAGGACGCCATTTCTCCATGCATGTGCACTAGAGCCTTATCCCAATACTGAGACAAAGAGTGTGCACATGTGCAGTGAGGACATCTAGGCCACAAGCCTCCCACTTCATACTAATGTATTTTCTTTGTTCTCCCTTCCCTTATAGGCCTCTGTGAATCTCCCTCAGTAGAAACCACCGCAGCTCACTCGCTCCATAGGGGCACAGGGACAGCCACTGAGGGCTGAATAGGTAAAGACTCTACCTTCTCTCCTGGCTTGTTTCTGATGGGTGTTAGGGTTGCTAGCCCTAACACCCCACCCACACCCTGAGGCAGCAACAGGACAAACTATTACAGTTTGATCTCTCGTGTGTCTTCATAAATTAGGTGTGGCATGTTCCTTGGGGTTGTCAGCCCTAATGCTCACCCCATTCTATCAGTAAATAAGCTTAGATGTGTACAGCATATGAGAAGGAGTGAGCATTAGGGTTAATAACCCCAAGGCACGTGCCATGCCTGATTTACAAAGACACAGCAGAGGTCAAATTGTAATGGTTTTTCCTGTTGCTGCCTGCAGGGTGGGCGTGTGGTATTAGTGTTGGCAACCCTACAAGTTCCAGTGTTATCCTATGGGAATTTGCATTCTTTATTTTTTATGCTTTTTTTGTATTGCCCCTAAATGTTTAGGGTGGAATATGCATTATTCTTGTAGTACTCATTAAGACCTTTGTTTTGATATATACATTGTCCTGAGGAGGCAGTATAGCGCAGTGGTTTAAGGCCCTGAGCTGCAAACCTGGAGACATGGGTTTAAATCCCACAGCCTCCACTTGCATATTGTGTGACCCCGAGTAAGTTACTTAACTTCCTTGTGCTCCCAGGTCACACCTGGAAACAAGCCCCAGCTTAGTGTGCCTCTCTTGGTTAAACAATTTCCCCTCCCCCGGGGGAGTTATGGCTTGTTGAAGTTCCAATGTTATCTTATAGAAATTATTATTTTTTATTGTTTTTTTTTTTATATTGCTCCTAAATGTTTTTTTTGGGGGGGGTATGTGCTATTCTTGTAGTACTCATTAAGATCTGTATATTGATATAAACATTGTCCCTAAGTCCAAATATTGAGGAAGTTATGGCTTATTGAAGTTCCAATGTTATCCTATGGGACTTTTCATTGTTATTTGTTAATATTGACACATTTCCATTTGTTATTTTTTTAAATATTGCCCCTAAATGTTTTTTTTTGGGGGGGGTTATACCTTATTTTTGTACTACTCACGAGGATCTTTGTTTTGATGTATGGGTTGTCCCTTAAGTCCAAATATTGAGGGAGTTATGTCTTGTTAAAGTTCAGATGTGGGAAAAAAAGTCCAAATTCTTTTTTCGTATGAGGGCATTCTTCTTTTGTATGAATGAAAAAAGCATATGAAACGGGATGTCTTCATGCAAAAAAAGAATGGGAAAAAAACTAAGACCAAATTCTTTTTTTGTATGAGGGCATGCTTTTCTCGTATGAATGAAAAAGCATACAAAAAAGAAAATCAGCTCACAAAAAAGGATTTTTAAATGTTAAAAAAATACATTCCTGGGTCATTTTTACTGAAACTAAGCGCAGAATCCTCCTAATGGGGTCCTGATGAGCAAGATACATGTGCTGGTGTGTGTGCAGGATGTCATTTTTGTGGGTTTTGAATTTTTTTTTTTAAACGGAAACAAGATGGCGGTCATACGAAAAAAGATTTTTCCTCATGAATAAGGACTACCTCCATATGAAAAAAAAATGCTTTTTCGTATGGACCAAATTCTTTTTTCATTCCAAGCAGCTATCCAAAAGACTTTACCGAGCATGCTCAGAACTGAAATCTCAAAATTTAATAACTTTAGAACAGATTAATATTTTTTCACCAAACCAGCAAAAAGCACATCTGTGGGCTAAGCCCTTTCAACCCTGACAATTGTAGACCAAAATTGCAAACCATCTGGGTGCTAGGTGATGAAAAAAAAGCAAAAAAAAAAAAAACACACACATTTGTTTTCACTTTTTTCACTATCCAGATCTGGAATCCACACGTCCAACCAAAGCAAAACTTGGCAAGTCAAGAGACCTTGATTCCGAGACCATCCTTGCAAAATTTTATGCAAATCTGTTGAATGGTGGTGAAGCTATAAAGTGCAACATTAGGGGTTTAACATTAAAGAGCCCACTCAATCCCAACTATAGTGGCGCTACCACGCCACTGCAATATAGTTCTTACTTGCTAGTTATTGATGTATTTTAAAGTATTTTTTCTGTTTTGCTGTATGGCACCCTGTGCCTTTCTGGAAAGGGTGCCCTATAAATAATTGTTTCCCTGCCTTGCCACTAACATCTAGATTAAGGGGCTATTCTAATACACTACTGAAAAAAGCATATAAAGGGGTTAAGGAAACACATAGGCAGTCTTTTGACACCAAATTTAAAATTTGCCCTGACAATCATAAAGTAACTTTCATGACAGAATACAATGGGTTAAGAAACCAGGTAAAAGAAATGATGACAGGCCAGCCCATCAGCGCAGCGGTAGTGCTGCTGCTCATGGCACTCCGGCAATCCGGTTCAGGAATGGAGTTGGGTAGTCATAGCTGCGGGGGCGAGGAGGAGGATTGAGCATCCCAAGGAACACTCTACTTCTCCAGGGAGGAGGGAGGGTCATCATCCCCACAGCTATTCCTCCACCTGGCTGACTATGGGTGGAGGTGCAGCTTGGGAAGCTGTAACTAAGGGGAGACATCAGCCAGGCTCCAGAGCAGTTTGGACACACCTCCACATGCCCACACTTCCTTGCTCTTCTTGCAGGCTGACATCTGGGGGGGTCTTATGGAAAAAAAAAAATAAGGCCCCACAGCCAGGCCAGATGTTGAGCTCCTGGTGCCTTAATAAGGACCTGACCCATGACCTGCAGATGCTGACTCAACATGGCTAGTGTTGGGAGGGAGATGGGGCACACACCTTTCCCACTCTGGGGGTAAACTGAAGCAACATGGGGGTGCGGGCTGCCAGTACCTGGGATCGGGCAAAGACATAGGATGCTTTAGGAAGACTTGGAAGGGAAGGCTGGCTGTGGCAATGAAAGTTAAAAAGTTAAACAAAACGGAAAAAAAAAAAGTTGTGACTAGACAGTGGAATATATTCCCAAGTGCTTTTTCCTTTAAAAAAATTACTAGGGGAAGGCATATGGTTTCTCTTTCAAGGGCATCCAAACTAGCAGACATAGTTACCCAAAGCCATTCTGTTGAAAATGAAAAAAAAAAAGTTTGTATTTGGATAAACCTTATGGTTATCAATTTAAAACATGCATGCTCTGTAAACATACTCAACCTGAAAATGATTGTTGCAATACCAGGTACAGTAATGACAAACATATTTAAATACTTCAATTTGCTAAGTGTTATACAGATAAAAGAATACTAAAGAGTTATAGGAAGAGGAGTAGATCTATAATGGTCCTTCAAGCCTGTTCCCCCTCTATCCAGTGATTTCATACTGGAGGATAGGAAAGCCGAAAAGGCATAGCCCATATAGACTTTCCCCACTATTCAGTGGTGATAACCGAAGTTACCAACTTCAGTAAGATACCTATCCAATCTTATTTGAAATGTACCCACACTATCTGATTCTACCACTTCCTGCGGTAGTCCATTCAACATTTTTATTGAGCTACATATAAAACCGTTACATAGATACATAGACAGTGTCGGCAGATAAGGGCCTATGGCCCACCCAGTCTGCCCATTTGAGCTTGTAAGTTCAGTTTATGTTTTCCTAGAAGTCTGTTGCCCCTTACCCCTGACCTCCAGAATTCCTTTATGTCTATCCCATGCATTCATAAATCCTGTGATTGTTTCAGCCCCCATCACTTCCTCTGGCTGGGTGTTCCACTTGTCCACCACTCATTCTGTGAAGAAATTCTTCCTCATGTTTCCTCTGAATCATCCTCCCTCCAACTTCATCCCATGCCCTCTAGTCCTGGAACATCTTTTTCGCTTAAAAATAGTATATTCCTGCACCCTGTTCCTCCCTGTAAGATACTTGTATGTCTCTATCATATCCTCTCTCTCCCTTCTCTCCTCCAGGGAGTACATGTTCAGTTCCTTCAACCTGTCCTCATAGGACTTGTGATACAATCCATACACCATCTTTGTTGCCCTCCTCTGAACCTTCTCTACCCTGTCTATGTCCTTACGTAGGTAAGGTCTCCAGAACTGTACACTGTACTCTGTTCATGTGGTTTATGCTGCCTGGTGTTTCTGCCATAGGATTTATGTGGATAGAACTATCAGACAGCTTAAAATCAGAATGCAGGTACTGTACATTACAGAGCAACAAGAAATGGTTTGACTACAATTGCTCTAGGAGCTCATTTTTTGGCAAAACATGACTGCTATATCACCTCCTTAAATTTACAGCATAGGTGTGCATTCCATGAGCGCTAAGGGGTGGAGATAGATTAAAAAAGCTTTTGAGGTGGTTTCCCTGCTGGTCCAGTGGCAGCACATAGCACTGATGGGCAGGTAACCGATATTTGGGAACAGAGTTAGGTCATCGTGCTGGGGGGATAGGCCTGTCTGAGGTAGCTGCCACATGGCAGTGAGCTTCAGTTGGGGAGGAGTGGCAGAAAGTTCAGGCACCACAGTGACCCTGCAGCTGCACCAGGGAGCTTGCCTATTGCTCTACAGACTCTGTTAAGGTGAGAACGATGGAGGCCCCGCTCATGCCACAGGAGTGAAGGGAGAAAACAGGGCAAAAAACTCCCTGCAATCTAAATGATGGCTCATAGAGCCTGAATAGGGTAGATCCCTGATTACAAGGTATATTCCTGATCAGATGGCAGGGCAAAGGGAAAAAGTGTAGATAAAAAAAAATACTTTTGAGAAGGGAAGCATGGCAGATTCACCACTGAGATACTTGGACACCAAAGGGACTGAATAAGGTATTTGATTTTAATCCATTTTTCCAGAAGTGTCAGTAGCTCAGTAGGTAGCATGCTCACCTCTGGGACCATAGGATTGACAGTTTGTGGGTTCTAGCCCCACACCAGGTACTTGGGATAATATACTAACTGATACTAGTGCAGTATGAGGGGTGTGCTTCACTGTTGAGGTGCCATCCTTTGGATGAGATGTTAAGCCAAAGTCTCTTCTGTCCATCTCTGGTTAGCTTCCAGGTGGATGTTAAAGATCCCATGACCCTTGTTGAAGAAGAGTATAGGAATTCTTTCTTTACAAAATATATATCGTACATACAGGCAAATACAGTCAATCTAGACATAACCAGAAAAATTATTCAAAAATGTGATCATTTTACATGTGCTACCACCTACAGTTTTTACAGTGTCATGCTCATTTACAGGTCAAAAAAGGCTCATGGCGTACCTTCACTTTTCAAACCTGCCCTTTACCAAAAAGACTTACTTAGCTGAAAAGAGAAAAAAACATAAAAGAAAACATATTTATTGGGAACTGTACAATTAGTTCACTGTGACTTTCATTTATATGGCATAATGGCCCCCATATTCAGAGCCCGCTGTCAGTGCTGCACAGACAGGAGCACTGCATGGCAGTTAGCACACAGTTGGCATGAGGCAATAGTCACGCAGCATGCTCAAACCAGAGTGTGCTGTCTGGATATGAAGCCATGCCAGAGCAGCCATGGTGACTATGCACTGGGCTGACACAGTCCACTGCTGAATATGGCTCACAGGGGAGCCCACTGAGATAGTGCTGCCCAAACAGGATACAGCCAGGGCTACTATGGGCCATATTCAGCCCTAGCATACTAATGAGCCCATTGGCAATTCAAGGCAATAAGGGGCCATTAGCAAGTCCATTATGGGCTTACTAGCATGCCATGCTGCACCTGGAGCACAGATCCTGCATCTTTAGACATATTCCCTGGTGCCTAGTGGTTCACCCCACCCCCGATCAGCCATACAGATTCTCTAAGCATATTCCCTGGTATACTAGCTCCCACCCCTCCAATCACCCGTTCCCCATTTAGTTCACATCTCCCTGGTAGCCTAGTGGGCCCCCACCCACCAGTTGTCCATTTCCAGTTTATTTCACATCTCTCTGATAATCTGATGGATTCCCATTCCTTGATCACCTATTCCCTGTTTATTTCACATCTTGCTGGTAGCCTAGAGGGCTAAGGAGGTAAGGAGAGAATGATTACGGTACCAACCAATGTCCGGGTAAGAAGGGCTGGGAGGTGGTGGATCCTGAGCAGGTGGGTCAGATGGGAGGTTTGGTAACTATTTGGGGAGATCTACTGGACAACCAGGGAGACATGTACTAAATGAGGAATGGACAATTGTGGGTGGGCAGTTAGCTAGAATATCAGGGATGCTACATAATTTTGTGAAATTAGTCAAAGTACTATGCAGAAAGGTTTAAAAAAATGAGGGTGGTCAAAGTTAAATGTGATACGTATAAATCCAGACAAAACTAAAGAAATACAGTTTGTGAAAATAAATTGGAGTGTTCCCCCCCCCCTGCTTTTTGGAGGGGTTACAGTTGAGACAGTTGCAAGTGTTAAACTGTTGGGAATTACGGTCAAACATGTGTTCTGGTGGAACAAACAAGCTGAAGGGATGTTAAAAAGAAGGAAATTCGAGATAATATTTTCTGACTTTGTTAAAAAGGGCAGCTGTTAGTCGGGATGACTTGGCATATTTTTATTGTACCGTGGTTAGATCAATACTCGAATATGGATCTTTAGTATGGGATGGGGGACGTACACAAATGGAAAGTGAAGAGTTAGGATACAAAAAGGAACTTTACGAATAATACTAGGGGCTGAGGTCCCATATGAGGAGGCCTTACAGAAGTATAATTTGGTGAGGCTGGATGTAAGGAGAAAAGAAATGGCACAGAAATTGTGGAAATCTGTGATCCAAAACATATGCCACGCTCCCTGATGCCACTAAAAGAGGTTCCAGTGTACAGCCTTAGGAAGCAGGTTAGGTGGTGAAGACCGATTCCTAGAACATAAAAGTACAAAACATCCTTTTTTATGTGATTTTTAGATGAATCATTTTTGTAGGTTATGTGATTTTTTTAGTTTATGTTTTTTCACAGTGTGAAATAACAAACACTTTTTAAAAGGTATATCAAATAATGTAAAATAATGTATGTTTAAATTAATTTGTACATGTAGTAGAGTGGTTTTATTTTTTTGTATTCATGAGGTATTTTTGTAAGAACACTTGTGGTGTGATGTATTTTGGTTTTTAAGCTACCGTTAATTTTGTATTTCTGTGGTCCCTTGAATGTATGGAACTTCAGCCTTTCCCTTTGGGGTTAAGCTGTAGTGATGTTTTAATACTTGTAGAAAAGGCTTCGAGCACATACAACTCATAAGAGAAACACGTAGCATAAAAAGCTTTATTTTACAAAACTCCTAACATGTTTCGGACTGCTCCCCCAGTCCTTTATCAAAGGAAATAAAAATCTTTATTTCCTTTATTTCCTTTGATAAAGGACTGGGGGAGCAGTCCGAAACATGTTAGGAGTTTTGTAAAATAAAGCTTTTTATACTACGTGTTTCTCTTATGAGTTGTATGTGCTCGAAGCCTTTTCTACAAGTATTCCATTGTTGGTTTCTGGAGCACTACGTCCCAGTGCGCACTCAGTTGGTTTGTAAACCAGTGATGTTTTAATAAATTAAACTAAACTAAATTAAACTAAATAATTATCCAGAATGGGCAATTTGGGAGTGGAGGAAACCACTAGAATACCACGGAGATGTAAAATTAATGGGAAACAGGTGATCAGAGGGTGGGGGTCCACCAGAATACCAGGGATTCTACATATTTACACAGAATGGGCAACTGAAGTGTGGGAGGACCACTAAAATACCAAGATGATGTGAAATATATGGGGAATGGAGGATGGGGGGGGGTGCTGCAGCCACTACACCAAATTTAAAGGGTTTTAACACCCAACATTATAAACAAAGCAGTAATAGAGCAGCAGCTTCCGTCACACGGTCTCAGCTAATGTGAAAAAAAAAACACAGTAAATGTTCCTGCCATTAGTACAGTAAACACTCGATCTGGAGGATCATTTTCACACAGCAGAAAGCAGTAGCAGAGCAATATCAGTAGAAAAATTGTTGAACTTACTGAGAGTTGCAGTTTCCATCGTCTTCTCACAGTGACTCACAGCCAGGCATTCTAGTTCAAAGTTCAAGGGTCCTAAATAATTTTATTAGTCTAATTCAAGGTTTGAGCACTCAAGATGCACTGTAGCTGTCCAGCTTTCGAAGTTTAAAATCCATTTTATCTATTTCAATCATTAAAAACATAAGTCATGTCATATTCAAAGTACCAGACTGTGTGCAATTCCATGAACGAAAACCTTCGCGGATTGCCGATCAATGTCAGACACAATACTTTAAATGTTTACCTCTCTCTTTTCATATTTTTTTTAAAGGAGATTTGGGAAGCCCTCTATTAATTTTTTCAATGGTCGTGTCAGTTACAATCTGCTTATTGTGAATCTCCTCTAAAAAACGATGAATCCCCACATGCGATGCTCCTATCAGTGTGCCAAGTCGCCTAAGCCATGCTTCTACTTTGTTCTGTTTTCTGGGTATTCCAGACAGCATCTGCAAGTGAATGGACCAGAATTGAGGTGGATATAAAGGGGAGTGCTCTTACAATAGTGTTGTTACCCATTCGGTGACAAACCCTACCCAAGACATAGCTCTCCTCAAACCAATCGAGTACCAATTAACTATCCATTGTCATTTCTATTTTGATTTCCTCATACACCTCTGGTATTTTTTCTGGTGGGAGGAATGCCAATGCCACCAGCTGGTGCATTTGTAAGCTAAATTTGGGTTCATGTCCATACTGGGATGCCAGATCTGCACCTTGGATTTTGTGCCAAACAATCTGTCCTAAATGGAACAGACACCCCTTATTCTCAGCTTCTGGGAATTCTACCCTGCACACATTGATTGATGTTTGTTCAAAGTCTGTTATTATGACTTTGGGTAACAAACCATATTCATACTCATCAGCTACATCATTTAAATCCTGAAATACTCTTAAGTAGCATTCCTCTGATTTTGATGACATTAGTGCATAAACCAGGGACAGTATCCTGCATGTTTCAATATTTCCAGTGGGTACATGAATTGAGTAGATCTGTCTAAAAAGTGTGGGCACTGTACTGAATGTCCCATCCATTATCCAACATTCTTCTGTACTTCACTTCTCCAGGTTTTGTTTAGTGCTTAATAGTAGTATTCTGTTATTACCACACTTAGAATCCTGGGCAAGGAAGGATAGACCATTAACTTGTATAAATTACTGTGGCACAGTAACATCCTCAAGAGACCTGGGTTCTGGTGGAATGTTTTCTCTAGATGCCCATTTCATGACTTGCTGTAGCGCATGTCTTTTGAGCATATTTTGTGTAACTTCTGGGCACAGCTTAGACAGCTCAGCCTGTATCAGCTGTGCAAGTGTGTCGTGTGTTGAAATTGCTCTCTCCTTCAGAGAAGCAACAGCTGTAGCAACAGGAGCATGGCTGGCATTGGAACTGTGGTTGTGCTCAGTAGTAGAACAAAGGTGATGTTGACCTCCCACAAGAACAGTTGAAGCCCGTCCATGGCATGAAGATGGTTTCTGACTCTGGCAACACCAGTAGAATGGCTTCTCTCCTTCACATACAAGTATCCGTCAATGCAGAGCTTATGATTTCTGCACTGCAAAGGCACTACAGCACACACTTGTGGCACTACATTAGAACCTGCGGCTTCTGCCATTATTCTACAGCTACAACATACTGTAGCTAGATACTGGGTATGTAACATATTGTAGGTTCTATTTATAATTTCTAAATGCTCTAGTGCAGACCAGTTTGCTAATTTTTTAATTGTTTAATTGACTGTCAGTGAGGTCTGACAGTCTACCCGCCCACTGATCAGCTGTGTCGGCATCTCATCTGATTGAAGATCAGCTGATCCACCTTTGACAGGCAGATTTCTGTGACACCACAACATTTTTTTTGAGCCTCATCACAATCAATAGCACAGTCGGGCACCAGAGAGTCAGGAGTTTATGCTTAGCGGGAAAGAGGGAATCAGGAAAACAGCATTGGGAATATTTGTATCAGGAACTGTCGAGACAGGAAGTCATACCAGACCCTTTTTTACTACCCTTTCAGCAACTAAAATGTAGGCAACTTCCTATTCTCTTTTTTTTCCAATTTTGTGTCAAAATGTAAAATCCCATAAAAGGGCAGCCCCCCATTTAAGTACTAGTTCATGTATGCAGTAAGTATAACTGAAAAACATCTGGTGTTTATTTTTCACCACCCTATCAACAACTAAAATGTAGGCAACTGTCTGTTTCCCTTTTTTCACCAATTTTGTGTCAAAAGGTAAAATTCAGTATATATAGATATATGGGTAGCTGACCATTTAACTACTAGTCAGCATACAGTAAGTAGAATTAAAATCTAAAATGTAGGCAGTTCATTACCTGCTTGTATTCTGTTTGCTCAGCTGATTAAACAAAGTAAACTCCATGTAGGTACCTGAATTGAATACGAAAATACATGCAATACATGCACCTCACAACATGGCATTTTACTGGATCTGTTACTGTTGATGTCCAATATTGTTCACCGAATTTCAAATACATTATTAAATGTCATCAACATCATCTTCACACACCACCAAGAAAGTACTCTCATTATGAGACATCTGCTGCAGCTGTTCTTCATCATCACTTTCATTTTCCTGCCACTGTTCCTTGAAATGGTAAGAACTTTTTGAGAGTGACTTTAAGGTAAGAGATTGTACGTTTTCAGGAGTAAGCCTTGTCTGGCTAGCAGAGACAACAGTTCCAACAGTGCTAAATATACACTCACAATAAAAAATCAGTGGGGAAGGCAACTGGCAAGCTTTATCGTAAAGGCGGATAGTGCAGGTCAGATCTTTTGGTTTTTCATCCAGTACCCAAAAGGGTCAGCAGTAATATTTAACGAGTGGTTCTCTCAAATATCAGACAAAGACAGAGAAAGCTGCTCCATGACACCTAGATCTGAATGATCAATTTCCATTAGTTTTGACCAAAAAAGTGTGAGATTCATCTGGGGACTTTTCAGAATGACATACTTTTTCAAGGGCCCATGAAAGAGGACTTGCTGAATAATGATTACTTGATGTTGATGACGGAGTAAATGGTGGCACTACAGCACACACTTGTGGCACTACATTGGAACTTGCGGCTTCTGCCATTATTCTACAGCTACAACGTACTGTAACTAGATACTGGGTATGTAACATTACTGAATAATGATTACCTGATGTTGATGACGGAGTAAATGGTGGCACTACAGCACACACTTGTGGCACTACATCGGAACGTGCGGCTTCTGCCATCATTCTACAGGTACAACGTACTGTAACTAGATACTGGGTATGTAACATCACTGAATAATGATTACCTGATGTTGATGACGGAGTAAATGGTGGCACTAACTGAAAATGATTGCTGTCACCACGAAGTGATTGTGCATTATCAGCATCCCTATCACTTCTACTATCAAATACAGCTTCCTTTCTATGTGTAGTTGCTGAAATCAGGATGTCAGTTGTACTCAGTATAAGTTACCGAGATCTGAAGGAGAAAACTGCCGCAACTTGAACCGAGGGTCAAGCAGAGCGGCAAGAAGAACATTGTTGTCTTTTGTCATACTGTTGAGTCTTGAGGAATGTTGGGATTGTTGTGTCACTTGGTCTGTAAGGGGTACACACAACTTGTCCTTTTCCCGGTCGAAACCTTTTTGCAGCCTCCTGCGCTCCTTGCTGAGTATATTTATGTTGGGAATAACCTGACTGAGAGTGGCATTCTCTTTATTAATCTGGCGGGTGGCTTCCTCAAAGGGGGTCAAGAGCAATGTAAAATGCTTCATAAGACCCCACTGAAATTAATTTAGTACAACACCATCTTTATATTCATGGACTGTCTTCTTTTGCATGAGTAGTCTTTGACACATATAAATGTTGAGTTCCATGTTGTTGGGACATCTTGTTTAAGCTGCTGTATTGGCAAGTTTTTTTTTTTAGCTAAGATGCTGAGAGATGTTACAGTGCGTGAAATGACCTCATATTTTCTTTGCAGCTCCCACTAGTGTGACTATGGGGTTGTCACTCGATAGGAAGGCTTGCACTAACAGATTTAATGAGTGTGAAAAACATGGAATGTGAGAAAAAACACCATATTTTGAAGCACAAGCACTGTTTTTGCAATTATGAGAAAGAACAAATTTAAACATTAAGACCCAATGGCTTGAGTGACTCAAAAGTTTTGCCATGATTCTCTTCTAAAATATTTACAAAGAGCTGCCATTCTTTGCATTCCTACTGCAGATGGCTACTTGTGGTGGCATTTGAAGATGGTTGTGATACCCAGTGTGCTGTGATGCATATATAATCAGTGGTTTGACAACTCGTCCACATGTCTTTGGTCAGGTGTAAAGTGTGACTTTTGCTCTCTTTAAGAGCCATTTTTTTTTTACTTTGCAGACGGTAATACATTTTGGGAACAGCCACAATGGCAAATTATTTACAGCTTGGTGCATTGTAATGTGGGGTAAAATATTTTTTCTTATACTATTTATGCTCCTGACTATGGCAGACTTGGCTCCCATCAGCTCCTGCTCCACTGCTCCCACCATCTCCCCAGACTTACTTGGATGGTTGAGTACCCCCACAGATTACCCCCCATGGTGGGGTCAGGAGGGGGAGGGCCATGCTCTCCTTGATGCCTGAATCCAGTGCCATAGACCCAGTGTCCAGGTAATGTGGCAGATGAGGGCACAGTGGGAGGGGACAATGTCATTACTGCTTGTCATGCCTCCCATTTTCCTCAATTTTTCACACCATCCCAGCCTCTGCCATGGCATACACGGGCAAGTGCAAATGAATAGTGGCACGCATGCATCCTGAAACCATGACTCCCTCCCACCAGTGACATTTGTCTGTCACTCGACTTCCCTATGCGCTATCACCAGGCCTCTATGTGGTGGCAGCCAGGAGCCGAGATGGCCTGTCACCCCAATCTGTGACAGCAGAGCTGCCAAGTGGCCACTTGATCCTCTTCCAGCCCTCCTCCTACAGCCGACCCCCAGCAAACCATGCTCCTTCCCAAACACAGGTCACCAGTGTGGCAGAAGGAAAGATGCTTAGCATCTTAGTTCTCCATGCCACTGGGCCCGCCATGGGTTAAAATATTTTAAAAGGGCTTTAAAATCCCCACTCTCCAATACAGAAAATGGCTGCAGGTCTTTAGGCAATAAATTCATAAACTAACTTATTCATTTTTAATGTTGTGTGATCTTCTGTGGGTAGACTTTAGTTCTAGAAATGTAATAATGGGGGTGTGTGGCTATCAGCCAAACAAGATAGTAGCTTAAAACTAGAGCTCCTGCTACCCTAGAACCTTATCCATGGATTATCCACTACTTTTGCACCAGAAAAATACCAAAGTAAGTGCCAATATAGACTGAAATTTACCCGTTATGAAGAGATCTTTATCAAAGCGGTGCCTCCAGAGAATCCTGGGATCCAGAGTGTCTACTGTATGCACAAGGCTGAGGCCTTATCTGGAGCTGAGATCCTTGGGATGGATTTACAGGTGGCACAGATGAAGGACTGAAACCTACAAGAAATCAGAGGCATCTTTGCTCAGATCATACAAAAAATGGGCAATATCGAACTAGCAGCACAGCGCAATACCTTCAACATCATAGATCTGTCACAGAGAGCTAAAGTGACAGAACAGCGACTGGCAGAAGATGAGGATAAACTGCACCGCATGGATGCCCGGCTCAGAGACCTAGATAAAACAATCCAACTGCTGTTGAGCCATGTGAAAGACATCGAGAATCATAGCCACTGGAATAACCTTCATTTTGTGGGGTTTCCGGAGGGCTGCGAGGGAAGGGACGCAGTCTTCTTTCTATAACAAAAGCTCCCTAAAATCCTGGGATAGCAAGGAGAGGGCCAACTAGAAACTGATCAGGCCCACCATTCTCTGGCCCCAAAACCTCCACCTGGGGGTAATTGCGCCCAGTATTTGCACGATTCCTGCAGTTTAGAGACAGGGAAGACATCATTGCTGGGGTCAGAGCTCAACAAAACCTCCAATGGCATGGTCATAAAATTTAGATCTTTGCAGATTTCTCACAGGAAGTTTCTGCATGATGAAGAGCTTTCACTACAGTAAGATGTGCCTGTGAGGAACAGGGTCTGGAATACTCATAAAGATACCCGGCAACCCTCTGCATAACAAGCAATGGAGCCCCAAGATCATTCAAGTCTACAGAGGCAGTGGAGCACTTCCTAACTACCTACGCCCCCACACCCAATCAGGGTAAAATGAGGGACCCACCTAAGGCTAATAAAACAAAGCAGGTTCCTATTCCCATGGAGTGCTCCATCCAAGGAGCCCAGGCCCCACCACATGCAAGCTTGCTGAGCCCAGCTCATGGCCCGCAGAAGGCTGACTCCAATCCCTGGACTCTGGCACCAAAAGGCCTGTGCCGCAACAGGTGGAAGGTACCAGATGAGGGGACATACTTGGATAAGTCTCCTAGGCTCTGATCTTGGAGCCATAGTTACAGCCAGGACTCTGGGTAGTCTTCAGAAAGCCCCAACCTCCGACCCGGCAGCAACAGATACTTGGTCCTGAGAGACCTACCCGAGGAGGCCCCTCAAGCAGTAAGGCCTGAAGAACTGCCGAGAAAGACTGCAGTGGTGGATGAACTGCACCCGGATCTCCTGGACAGATACTGGGAGTGCGGCTGACGTCCTGGCTCCAGAACAACTGACAGAGCCTGGGGATCTGCTTCCGATGGGGGCCCTCCCCCTCCTGGCGGATGCCATGACTGCAGAGGGCTGACCGCCATGAACTTTACGGGTACCGGTCACAGTTTCCCAAGGTACCTCGGCTCCCAAAGTCTTGTCCCCTTCAGTTATTGTTGTTTCTGGAATTCTCAGACTTGGAAGGGGCATGGGGAGGTGAACTGTATGTAACAAAAAAGCTGATGGTAAAGGCCTTATATCCCCCCCAGCCATGTGTAAGTTGGTCCGTATGCTCTGGGTGCTGCCATGTTGTATGGCAGATCTTTGCCTGACTGGTCTCTCTGTTAAATTGTAATATAATTTTACAAAGAAAGGATTACCAATTGTTTTAAAAGTTAGGCTCCTATACAAGGAATCACAGTGCTTGTAAGAAACGGCCACTTAGAGTGGCCATTCACCTCATTGGTTGGTGCTGTACAACAGCAATCCCACAGGGATACCCCCTGGCAGCAAGATAACTCCCCCACCAAGGCTCAGTTGCACCAGGAACAACACCTGATTCATGGAAACTTCCCCATAATACAGGGCCTCCACAAATGGGCATGTAAATGCAAAATGAAGTAAGTTTTCCAGACTTTTAAGCTTATGTGCTCTGTGGGCAGAATCTAGGGCAGCCATTATGAAAGGGGGGGGAGATGCTGGGACAACCCTATGGGGGAAGAGTGGGTGCTACTGTGCAAATGGAGCAGGGACACTTCTCCCTGCTATTGGATAGAAACACTGCTTAAATATTTAAAATATGTGCTCAGACAGCACTAGGGTGAAAGGATATAGTACCCTGGCACGAATCAGGGGACCGCTAGGTATAAGTAAGGACCCCACAGAGGTAAAGATCAGATGAACAAAAGGTGGAATACACCTCCCAGGGGCCCTGCTAAACTACAGGAAGTGGGGTACACCTGGATAATTAGATACATGGTGCAAAGTAGCATCAAGTATAAAGGGGTAGGGGTTGCCAAAGAAGAGCTACCATCAGACCTCTGTTTTGTGTAGCTGTCAACAAGAGGAATCCCCAGCGACTCTCGTTGACATCTGGGCTACAGGTATAGCTGATGGGTAAGGCGAAAGCTGGTCTAGGTCTGGGGGGGGAAGGGGAGGGGGTCTGGAACCAACATCTGTTACAGTTATGTTAGTTTTCATCTATGCTGTATTATATGTTGCTTGTTACTGTCATGTTATATTTGTTCTGAAATGCCATCGGGAAAGCAAGAAAAGAAAACGGGGAGGCAGAAGAGGGTTGGGGATGAGGTGGGAAGCATTGCCTTAGAAGATCACAGGTGTAGAGCCAATAACATGGTCTATCCTTCATTTAGCACAAGTACAGTTCAATGGGAGGTTAGCTTGCTCTCCTAGAATGTTAGGGGGCTCAACTCACCAATCAAAAGAAAGAAAGTGTTATTACACCTCAAGAGATTGAGCCCCCAGATAGCATTCCTCCAAGAAACCAAGCTCTCCTTGGTCAAAGCTAAGAAAGTACGGCAAGGTTGGGTGGGGGTCGAGTGTCACAGCTCTGCCCTCTCACACAAACAGGGAGTATCTAATCTCTTTCATAAAGACTTGGGGTGGAAAGTGGGCCTTTTAAAAAAAGATACGGGTGGCAGATGGGTAATGGTGGAGTTGGAAACATCACAAGGGCCCCTCATACTTCTTAACATATATGTGCCCAATCAGGACTCCTCAGAGTTCTTTCATGGATCAACCAGTCCATGTCGGAATTCAACATAAACAAGTGCCAAGTGCTAATTGGAGGAGACTTTAACCTCACCCTGGATCCCACAATAGACAGAAGCAAGAGAAATGGGGGGACCTCATACACAGGCTGCCAAGGCGACCCTGAGACTGATGGCAGAACACTATCTGCTAGATATCTGGCACACAAAACACCCAGGGATGAGGGATTATACCTGCTTCTTGGCCACACATGTGACATCAAGCAGGACAGACCTCTGACTGATGTCTTGTTCCTCATATGACTCAGTCACTAAGGTCCAGACCCACCCAACAGTATTATCTGACCACACACCCTTAGAACTCGGTTACAGTGGGGCTCTGAATGGCCTGAGACATCCACCTGACAGCTGGACATCCTCCTATTAGAAGACCCTCAGTTCAGACACTGGCTAGTGGTGGAATCCACAGAGTATTGGGACAACAACAACAATGGGGAGGTCTCGGATTCCAATCACAATCAGGGGCAGAATTATAGCCTGTGCTTCAGCTTGCAGGAGATGCAGACAGGCAGAACAGGCATCCCTGGAGCAGGAACTGGCTATGTTGGAAGCTCAGTATAAAGGTTACCACACCTGAAACCCCCCTGCCACCCTAATCGCCCAACTGACCAGTACCAGAATCAAGCTGAATGCCCATGGGGGGGGAGAAGGCCAGCAAACATCTGGCATATAGACTTAAGGCCAGGCAGGTGGCCAGAGCAATTCAGGTCCTGAGGGACGAGACTGGTACACAAACTAACTCCCCAAAAGGGATCAGTTTTATGAAATGTTATATTCATCCCCAGACCCACTGATGGTCACCACTACAGAGGATTTTTTGTCAGACTTACCCATACCTCGGATCACAGGCTCAACATCTACCTCTCTTGATGAGCCACTTACCTTCAAGGAGGTCAAGAGGGCCATAAAGACCATGAATCCTTGGAAATCCCCCAGTAAGGATGGCCTGCCAATAGATTTCTATCAAACCCCCGGGGCAAATATTGGCAGCTATTTACTAAGGGCCTTTACTGACTCCTTAGAAAAAGGAATCTTCCCCCATCAGTGAGGGAGGTGGTAATAACTGTACTACCCCAAAAAGGTAAAGATCCACCTAATCCCATCAGCTACTGCCCAATCTCCCTTATAAATGCAGACACCAAGATCCTTGTCAAGGTCCTGGCAACCCACCTGGAAGGACTTCTTCCTGCTTTGGTTCATCCAGTTCAGGCTGGCTTCATTAAGGGCAGATTGGGAGCTGACCATCCAAGGGCCCTTATTTCACTATTCCATCAGGCACAGTATTCAAAGAGTTCCATGGTGGCCTTGGCAGTAGATTTTGAAAAAGCCTTTGACTCTGTTGAATGGACTTACCTGATGCAGGCTTTGGAGAAAATGGGAATAGGTTCAGGGTTGGGGCTTGGGTAAGACTCCTTTACTCAACTTCCACGATGTCAGTCCTTACTAACAAACTTATGTCTCTGGCCTTTACCCTACAGAAGGGAATGAGACAAGGATGCCCACTATCCCCTCTACTATTTGTCCTAGCTATGGAGCCACTGACCATTGCTATTCGGGAGTTGAGTGGAATTTCAGGTATAACTGTGGGCAGAACAACCTTCAAAACATTCCTATATGCAGACAACTTGCTGGTCACGACCTAGTATTCCCCTGTCATTATTCAAGCAATTCTGGCCATTCTGGCAAAATGTATATGGATTTCAGGCCTAAAAGTCGATCAAGCCAAGACTGAGGACCTCCCCTTAAACTCTGTAGGTGAAGGACAGACCATCACAGCACTGGGCCTAAAATAGTCTCCTGAAGGTATTAAATATCTGTGAGTCACAATCCACCCAAACCTAAACAAGCTCCTCAAAACTAATTTTTACACCCTGCTGGAGGCTATTAGAGAGGATCTGGACAGATGGAAACCCTTAAAGGTTTTGCTAGCAGGGAAGATAGACTCCGTTAAATTAATGATTGCTCCCAGAATACTTTACCTTCCAGCCCACCTCCCAATGCATATTCCTCCCAAATGGTTCCAGAAGATGAATGCTGTAATAGGGAACTACCTTTGGGAAGGCAAGCCCCCTCAGTTTGGCAGACAGCAACTCCAGCAGCACTGGAGCGGGGGATGAGGATTACCATGGTTCCAAGGCTATCATATGGCCTTTATGACTGCACAAATGGTAAAATGATTCTCAACAGGTGGAAGCACAGCCCCTACCTGGGTATCCTTGAAGCTGCATTGGTAGGATCCCGCTTGCCGGCCACCCTACTGTATAGCAAAAAAAAGGGTGCTGGGGCCCTTTCCCCACCAGTTCACATCTCGGTACACTACTGGAAAAACCCCACAAGATTATACAAGCTTCTCCCACTTCAAGGCCCAATATACCTCTGTGGAACAACCCACCCCAACAGTGGGGAAGCAACTCAAATGCTGGCATATATGGGAAGCTCAGAGAATTAGTTTGGTGAAGGACCTATTTATGACTGGCACAAAGGCAATTGGCATGTTTGCTTCTGTAAAAGACAGATACTTCCTCCTGTCCAGCCACTTCTGGAGATATCTCCAAATTAGAGTGGCAGTTACACCACCCACACCCTCCTCAGCGAGGGCTGGTTCCCCTCTGGGCAACTCACCCTTATGCTGCTGGCTAACACTCAGCAAAGCCAGAGCAAGCTAGCTTTACAAAACACTATGTGAGGCTATCCCTGACCCCACTTGACCGGCTAAGGCACAATGGGAAAAAGAGTTGGGAATCCACATCTCTGAGCAGCAATGGGTGCACTGTTGGTCAAGGATACATCAGGCATGTAGAGATGGGAGATCCCACCTGGGTATGAACAAAACACTACTAAGATGGTACTACACCCCGGCCAAACTTAAGAAATTGGGTCTGCTCCAGGAAGACTGCTGCTGGCGGTGTGGGCAAACTGAGGCACACCTATACCACATTTTATGGGTCTACCCCTGTGTACAACCCTTTTGGCAAGTTAGCATAGTCATGTGATGAACAGTGCTACCAGGGATGCACATAGATGCTCCTCTTCTGTTAGTAAGGTGCACACCAGAAGAGGTCCCGAGGGCTAGCCCCAGTGCTTTGTGGGCCACAGTAGTTGGGGCCTCAGCAAAACGTCTAATCCTTATGTGATGTCGTATACAAGAATGCCCCTCAATGACAGAACTGCTGAAGTCCACAGTACAGGTGGCTACTTACCAAGGACTGTTTAGTTTTGCCTCCGTGACCATGACAAAATATGAAAGGTGCTAGCAGCCCTTCTTAGAGTCCACATACTGCTACAGGATGCATGAAGATGAGCCAGGCGGGGTACAGAGGGAATAACCCAACTGTTCCACCCCCACTACCCTCCCCTGGTTCTTAAATCCCCAGAAAGCTTGATGAAACATTGATTGCAAATGTGTATAGTTTGAGGGGTTAATTTCAGTCTATGTTACCAACTAGGCAGTGGAAGTAAAAAGGAAGGCCCTAAGCCTACACTCAAGTTGAGCAGCCATAAACTGCACTTGCAAATGGCTCCAGAGCGTCTGTACTGTACCTGAGTAGCTCTAACTGAGCCAAGCTTGGCAGTCTGTAGTAGCAGTAACAAGGTGTACCTTAATAAGCTGTTTAGAGGAAACAAATGTATGAACATTGAGTGACGGCCCTAAGGCCACCTAGTAACAAATGCCATTTAACTGTAGCACCACTGTCATGGTATGTTGGTTGTTGGATGTATGTTTATTTTTCTCAATAAAAATGTTCAACTTTAAATGTAGTAATGGTCTGCTGTACAGTTCATGAAGGGCCAAAAACCATGGGATGGCAGTGGTAGGGCTATAGTTTTTCCAAATACGTCTGTTAGAGAAGTCAAACATGTTTTTTCCTGCACTCGCTCTGTCTCTTCATCATCACTATTATCTATAGGCTTTACATCACAGACATTTTTCCCTTTCTATGAACTGCTGCCCAGCCCAATGGTTGGATGTGCTCTTTGCAAATGCATTTTTAGTGATGGCATACAAAACTTGCCCTTTCCTTACCCCTTGCATATTTTCCTGCGACAAAAGGTGCAGACACAGTATTTCATTTTTGAGGCTTATATATGAAAATAACTCCACACAAAAGAGGTAGAATGTTTTGTTATCATACCAGAAAGTAAAACAATTTTTGTAGCTGCTGTTTCTGACCCTGATTTATGCACACTCTTGCTAGCAACAGAAGATAGAGGATAATGTATGGGTCCCGATCAGTAACCTACTTGCTAACTGTCGAGAGGCTGCCATGGCGATCGTGTAAACCTCGAGAGCGAAGCTCGAGAGGTTTATGTCGCCATGGCAACCTTGAGACCGTTAACAAGTTGGTCACCGATCGGGACCCCATACTTTATATTTTATAGTGTATGTGTATGGCTGCCATAAAGAACGAAGAAAAGAAGCCGGTACCTTAACTGAATTTATGCCACTGGGTCAAGTTCTCACCGCCACGGCCATTTCGGGGAGCCACTCACTTCCTCTGCCAGGCATGCACTAATCGATCCTGGTTGTTATACTAGCGATGTGACGTATCTTCGATGGGCTAACAACAAAGTGACGTCACATCGATGGCATAACAACCATGGGAAAAGATAGATTTTGGTAGATAACAATGTTCTACCATACATTATAACTATATTCTCTAGTATTTAGAATGTGTGTTTTCCCACTACTGGCTAGTGGCAATGCTTGTCATATATGTTTTTTCCTTTTGGGTTCAGGTACCTAGGTGGCATCCTCTACCTCACTGGTATCCCATTCAGATTCATCACCTGTATTGGAAGAGCATAACTCTGATACATTTTGAACAATATCTTCATCAGAGGCACTGCTTTCATTCTGATGAAGGAGCCGAATATGCATGAGTGACGTATCATGGTGTGCTACTTCTAATGACACTAGACAGTGTTTTTTCCTTAATCATTGACTTTCTGGGTTTAACTGTTTTGGCTACTTGTTATGGTGTTTTATCTGATTTTCTGTCAGTACTGACTGTGCTGCACTACTTTCATCAGAAGATGCCACACCATTTTTCTCTTTTTCTGGTTCTGTTGTCTGATTTTTACCAATTTCATTAATTATTTCTGCAAGAAAACAATTTCCCTTTTTTTCTGAATTTCTTTTCTGGGAATAAGTTTATGTTTACCGTACTGATGGTGGTGGGTACGTGTTCCATATCTGAATCCATTATTTTGCCTCAATTTTTTTTTGTACACTCTAGGCAATTTCTCTAAAATCTATATTGGTACCAGGATGGGCTAGTGAGAGGGGCACAGAGCAGGAAAAGCTCGAGACAGAGACATGAAAAATCCCCCAATCACCTCTTATTTTCTGCGTGACCTGACCAAGTCTATATTTAACCCCCCCAATTGTTGCACTCTCAGTAATTTCTCTACAGCAAGGAAAGCTGGAGACAAAATTGTGAAAAATCCTGCAACCACTTCTAATTTTTGACGTGACCTTACCAAGTCAATATCTAAACTACCAATCATTACACTCTCAGTAATTTCTCTGAACTCTGTATCAGTTACAGGACAGCCTAATGTGTGGGGTGGAGAGCAGGGAAAGCTGGAGATGGAGATGTGAAAAATCACCCAACTGCCTTGTATTTTCTGTGTGACCTGACCAAGTCAGTATTTATCCTCCTGATTATTCCACTAAGTAATTTCTCAGAAATCTATATTGGTGCCAAGTCAGCATAGCGAGTGGGGAGCAGAGCAAGGAAAAATGGAAATAGAGACATGTAAAATCTCCTCACCACCTGTTATTTTCGGCATGACTCTACCAAGTCAGTTTCTTACCTCCCAATTGTTACACTCTCATTAATTCCTCTGAAAAATATATTGGTGCCAGGACAGCCTAGCAAGTGAGCTGTAGAGCAAGAACAGCTGGAGACAGAGACATGAAAAATCCTCCAATCACCTTTTATTTTCTGCATGACTTGCCCAATTCCATATTTAACCTCCCAATTGTTACACTCTCTGTAATTTCTCTGAATTCTGTATCAGTGCCAGGACAGCCTAGCACATGGGGTGCAGAGCAAGGAAAACTGGAGACAGAGACATGAAAAATCCCACAAGTACCTCAGATTTTCTGTTTGACCTCTCCAAGTCAGCATAGTTTAATTAACCTCCAACATACAGCCACAACTTAGCTCCACTATCTGAACAGATTCTCTCCCCTCTCTTTCAGCTGCAAAGGCAGAGCACTAGTCTGTGACTACAGTACTAGCAGTAGATAAAGAGGTATTTTTTCCTTTTTTTTTTTGCAGCTACTTTGTTTGCAGATCTGATAGCACCATACAAGTGTTAGTTATGGCTGCATGGGTGGAGCCCTGCAAATATGTTTTGCAAGGAGAGTGAAAATGGGCACTTAAAGCATGTGACCAGATACCTCAGCTCAGTGCTTCCACAGTGCTGTGGTCCTGTGTCCATAATGCTTTTGTCAGTGCTGGGGTGTTAGTTCTCCACTACCCTTCCAATCCACTGGCCACACAACCCCTCTCTCCCTCCTTAGGGGCACTATTTTGTTTTGCCCATCCCTTCAACAGTTGCAGGCAAAACAAAAGAGCCCGCTGTGCCCAAGATGGCCATTGTGAGCTCATTGCACATGTGTGAGTATCTCACATGTGCACGTCTGTCACGGTGGCCATCTTGGGCACAGTGGGCTCATGCAGTGACAAGTACCACAAAACTACGGCATCAGGCATTGCGGGAGCTCCGAGTACTTTTTACTCAGACTTGCCACTCTGCAGCAGCTGTGTTGACAGTGACCAGAGTTTGTTTTTTAATAGCATCCTCAGTTGTGTGTCAGAGATCCCCAATCTCCCTCTCCTTCTCAGAGATCATCCAACCTAGTCAGCCCAGAACCCAGAAATTCTGTTCTCTTTTTTTCTTTAAAACTTAGATGCTATGTTTTTAAGTAGTTTTTTAACTATTAATTTGAAGTGGTGGCTGCCACCTCAATGACACACACACCAGTCTCTCCTTGCGTGCAACACTAGTACAGTGTGTATAATTAGTAGTTCAGCAGACCTGCAAGTGGCATCAGGACAAAGAAACAAAACTTACCAGTGCACTTGCTGCTCCACTCCATAGTCCTATCATTGGCCTCCAGGTTTGCACAATCGCTGTTCCCCACCTCCAACTTCCAACTCTTGTGGCTTATGTGATGACCCTTCAGTAAAACAACTGCCACCTGACTCCCTCTCCTGGGTGACATCTCACACTGGAGAGGAGCCTGTTTCAAAGAGACAGGCACAGTGGACTGGCAGCATTGCAGATCCGGACAGGGTCAGCAACCTGACTCAAGCCAAATCACTATCGGCTTCACATCAGTAGGTCAGGTGGAGTCAATCCAGTCTGGGGGAGTTTGAATCTGTGACAAAGCTGGTCTGACCATCCTTAATAGAAACATCTGGGACTGGGGACAGTATAACCCAAGGGGAAGGGGGACACCAGAATCAGCCCTTAGTGCGGGTGCTGAAAATCAAGCAGACTCGAGAGACCGTTAGGCCTATTCTGCTGGCATTTTAGTATGTTAGTATGTCATACCCCTATTTATTGAATTAAGACTTCTCCCCACACTATTTGAAAGAATTGGCTCTGTATTTTTCTATCTGTCCTACTTGAAGGGGAACAGTATACTTAAAGGGGACAGGAAATTTGTACTGATTGACAGCAGATAGTAATGTTCCTAGTAAGAGAAATGAAAGACTGACCTCCAAATGAACCATATTTAACTGTACCTTAATAAACAGTGATGTGAAAACTGCATTTTCAGTTGTTTCCTTTTTAAGGACAACATTTTGCCCAGTTCTTTTTCTGGAATCAGTAACTTGGAATTTTTATTATGCCAAGGTTTGTGTACAGAATGCTAAACATCAGTTATTGTCCCATCAGAACCATGCTTCGAGTTCTGGGCACAAACCGTGACATAGTTAAAACTCCACATCACTGGTTCCGTGAAAAGAACTGTAACTGAATGCTTCCCATGAAAACAAAACAAAGCAAAGTACAGTTTTTTATATCACTTTTTATTCAGATACAGTTACATACAGATAATTTAGGCTTATGTACAGCATTTCTGTAAATGGGAATATTATATAGATCTACCAATTTGAAATAATTTCCCATCCTCTTTAATGTAAATATTGGTAACACACATTTATTTATATCCACTCTCTTCATTTTTTGTTGTTACCATAATTTTCAAATTTCCACTTTTCTGAACAGATCTCCAGTTTCTCTTCCCAATTTTTGGTATCCATATCCCCGAGCCCAAATGTGGCTCCTAATATTTTAATGGAGTCCTGTGAAATGAGAATGCCTGTTATTTGCTTAATCTTTAGTGGAACTTTTCCTAATTGATACTCTGCTTTTTCATGATAATTTCATAAGCATTCCACAGCCTTTTTCCCCAACACAGTGTTTTCTACAAAATCACAGATATCACCAGCACATGTTGCAAGGTCTCTCTCTTTATCTGTAGGCCACTGATTTCTAGGTGCTGACTTATGTGCTGTAACATGGGGTCCAGACTAAACATATATAGTAAGGGACTTAAAGGGTACTCTTGCCTGACTTTCTTTCTGATAATTATTTCATGACCTAAACAGCTATTAACATGGAATTATTGCAGCTATGCTGTATAGTTTCTTTATCCAATCAACAAACACTGTGATATGCTGTACCTCTCCAGGTCTTTGAATAGATAGTGTTGGGACACCCTGTCAAACACTTTTTCCTGATCTATGGAGATAACATATTCTTCTAAAATCAGGTTATCGTGTACAGTATATATCTGTTCTCCATTGAGCAGGTCTGAAAAGGGGTTGTGAGATGTTTAGCAAGACCTGATGACCTTTTGCCTATAATCTTCATCCGGATTTTAAAATCTGTATTAAACAAACACAGGGGTGCAAATCTTTTAGCTCCTGTATATTGCCCTTTTTGTAAATGAAAATCTGCATTGCTTTCCCATAGATTTCTCAAGGCTGACCCTCAAAGGATAAATACTTGTACACTTTTACCAACATTTTGGACAGAGAGGCTATGCAAGCTCTACAAAATGCAGCACCTAGTGTATCTAATCATGGAACTATTCGCTTTTTCAAATCTTTTATGGCAGTTTGTACTTCTGCTGTTATAGGTTGAGTCACCCCTTCAATTACCTCTGTTAGTACTGTGTGTAACCCACCCCTGGTCCTCAATTCTGTCTAGGGATCCCAATGTTTTGATTGGGGGGGGGGCACAGATCAGAACACTCGCTGGCATTTTCACAGCAGAAGGTGGAAAAAATATGAGGTGGCCTTACCTGCAGACATCTTCTATTTTCTAAAGACGCCTACCTCTACCCAAGCAGCTTCTCACAGATGCAAGTGGTGATAGAACTGGCAGATGGTGTCACCTCTGCTACTCTCTACATGGGGAGGAGGGTCGCTCTCTTCCAAACAGGATAAACAATGTGAGTGGTTAAGTTAAATTCATTATTTCTTAATTCATTAAACAAATGATCAGTCACCACAACCATCATCACAGGAACAAGTAAAACTTTATTCTTGGACGTTGGAAAAAATTATTGCATCCAGAGAAAATTTATATTAATTAACTAGGGACAGCTCCGTGGGTCTGAGAGATGAACACTGAGTTCAAACGACTCTTTTAGGTACATACAAATCATCAGCACAGCAGATAAGATTTTCACCAGGCCTAGCACTTAGACCAATCATTTTCACCAGGCCTAGCACTTAGACCAATTTTGCTCCACTTATGTTTCTTTCTCTTGGGTAGAGATCTTGTTTAACCAGAAACAGCTCTTCTTTCATAAACTTTCCCTTTTCTCACACTTCAGCAACCTGTGGGGGGGAGTGTCTTACTCTTCCCATTGCCAGCTGAGCCAGTTAATGGCCTAGGGGTGATTGCAGCCTAAGCCTCCCATGGCTGCTCCCAATTAGTTACCCACAATGTTATTCTGAGCCAAAATGGTGCCCATAGCTTCCTTTGCTCTCTGATCCCATAAAGTCAGCCCAAAGCACAGTAGCAGCTCCACTTCTTCCCAAGTTCCTGTTCCCAAAGAGTCACAGCCCTTAATGGGTCTGACGGGCCTGCCCCAGACACGGGCATGGCAGGCCCTATAGCAAATCCCAGGCCATGCTCCCCTTGCCATAAACTGTTCCCCCTGGCAGCGTACCACATAGGTATGGCCCACTGAAGCTGCCACGTCCAGCAGCCCTGTCATCACTACAGCAGCCCCACTGCCAGGCTACTCCTTCCATAAATGTGGTACAGGGACTTCTGTGTCACAGAGGGATTCTGGCACCTTCCAACCTTCTGCCTTCTGTTCTTTGCCTTCCCTCCACACACAGGTGATGAAAATTCTCCCTGGCCCCACACACAGCTGCAAAGCTCCTGCCAACCTCCCTCAGAGACCAAACACTCCTACATTGCACTGATGCTGCCCTTTGCCAACTTCTGGGCCAAAGGAAGGGGACCCCTTTCTGGGAGCACTGTTCCTACTCACAGCTGCCAACTCCTCATCTCCCTCCCTGCCCTGGGGGACCAGGGCTTACATACTGACCATAACACTGCCCCCCTGGTGGAAGTGAGGTAGAAATGGCCAAAAGTGCCTTCTAGACTAGTTGTCACCACAGAGATCGAAGACACAGATCAAGGCTAGTAAGCCCACTCCCTGGGGAGGGGCTTATGTGTATGAGGTTGTATTTCCTTTAGAAAATCCTCTATGCTTCTGCCAGCCCGGTGGCACTGAGGGTTGAGGTGCTGGATGCCACACCTTGCGCTACGCCGGCGACCCGGGTTCGGGAATGGACTCGGGTGGCCGGGGGTCGGCAGGGGAGAGGGAGGATCAAGCATCCCAACGGATGCTCTCCTCCCTCAGGGGTGGGAGACCATGAACGCACCTGCATTCTGCATCCCTTCAGTAGTGGGTGGAAGCACCGGCAACAAGAAGGGATGAAGGCGGCTCTGCTCGCCGGAGCTGGGGAGGGGGGATGTCGCAGCACATGAGAGGTTGGCATGCATCAGCACGCCACCACTCGGGATGTACGTCCCAAGTGCCGACGTCTCAGAGGGTAGGGGATCTAGGGGAGAAAACGGAAAATCCCTCTCGGCAGCCCTGGATGAAAGCCGCTCCGGGTCCATCCAGACCACCAAGAAGGGACAGACGCCACTGTGCAAGGAGAGGAGGAAGAGGCACTCTAGGGGCAGGTCCCACGGAAGGTGGATTGGAGTAGGACATGAGTGGACGGAAGGAGTGGGCTCCAGGAGTAGATAGGAGGGATAAAAGAAATAAAGTAAAAAAAAAAAAAAAAGAAAATCCTCTATGTTTCTGTCTATACTGTTGTTGCCTGTCTTCCAAATGTATTTTCTAGGTATTTATCAATTACCAACTTCATTTCTGTTTTTTTTTTTTTTTTTAGTTGTTTAACCAGGAGTAGCACACTAGCTGAAAGCTTTTTTACAGGAGCGACCTGGGAGCACAGGGAAGTTAAGTGACTTGCTCAGGGTCACACAGTATGTAAGTGGAAGTTGTGGGATTCAAACCCAGGTCTGGTCTGCTGGATGTCATCAGATTTGCAGCTCAGAGCCTTAAACCACTGCGCTATACTGCCTCCCCCCTTTTGTTAGATGTTATATCCTCATTACTGTTTACAAGGTTCTCCGTAACAATATATGTCTCTCTTAGTTTTCATACCCTGAATTCCAAATCTATGTTCTTCCAATAAGGATGTTACACTATTATATTGAATTTCTTGGATTTCTGCCTTAATATTTTGGATTTGTGCTGAATAAACCCTGTGTTGTATCATTTATTCATTTATTTATTCATTACAAATCGGGTTTACAACCTTGAGTCAGAGACTCATTTACAAAGAGCACCTCTTATGGGGGTGGGGGTGAGGCAGACATCAAGACAGTTATTACAGCGCAGATTAAAACAGAGGATAACATTACAGGTGCAGTAAAAGAAACATTTAACATAGATACACTTAGGTTACATAATGTAGTAGTTTGTGTGTTACTTAGGTTATATAATGTTACAAAATTGTGAGTTACACTCATGGATATAGTAGGTCCTCAGAAAAGACAGCGGGTTACATCCCTGTTTGGACCTAGTAGGGAAGAAGTGGGTCTGGGGAAGGGAGAGGCTGTCCAGTGGACGTTGTTGAGCCAGGGGGCAAGGCAGGCGGGTACCACAGGTTACAAAAGGGGGTTAGTTGCACCTACAACAGCGGGTATTAAAAATATGGTTCCGAAGGGCTGTTTTGAAGGAGCCAATTTTTGACAAGTTGGAGATGAAGCTAGGGAGAGAGTTGAACCAGGTGGGGGCTCGGTAGAAGAAGGATCTCTGGGCAAGAGAGGTCTTGGTTCTGGGCACCTTGAAAGTGGCCTTAACAGAGCTACTGGTGGTGACAGATGATGGTGACTGCTGTAGTGAGGTGGAGATCCCAGGGGAGGAGAGTCCTAGCAGTGATTTCTTAGTGAGAAGGCAGGTCTGGTAGAGCAGTCGCTCCTCAAAGTTGAGCAAATTGGTGGTAGTATAGAGAAGGCAGGTGTGAGTTCGGCTGGGGGCACTGGTCAGGAGCCTACAGGCCTTATTGATGGAGAGTTGGATTTTGGAGAGGGCAGTGTTGTCAGCTGCGGCATAGATGGGCAATCCATAGTCCGGAGAGGACAAGGCGGAGGAGGATGGCCAGCCTGAGGGCAACCTGAGGCAGGCAGTCCCTGTGCCAGTATAGCAAGCTAATCCGAGAGTTAATGGCAGCTGACAGGGCATTAATGTGGGTGTGGAAGGAGAGGGCAGTATTGAACGTGATGCCTAGGTACGTGTATGCGGTCACTTGTTCTAGTGGGTGTAGAGTGCTGGGGATAATCAAGAGGGGGATATTTTTAGCTTTATTTTGTTGGTGGGAAAAGAGCATTGATTTGGTTTTCTTTAGGTTAATGACCAGTCTGCAGACGCTGAATCACCTTTCAGATTGGTTATGAGCTTGCTGGAGGGATAATTGGAGGGAGGTGGGATTGGGATGTGAGGCAACGAGGACTGCATCATCGGTGTAGAGGAGAATTTTACCGGTACATGAGCTGGGGAGGGTGTTGAGGTAGAGACTAAAGTACTGGACCCAGGATGGATACCTGAGGGATCCCGGAGTGACAGAAAGAGTGCTGGAGAGACAGCCGCTGATCTTGACACACTGGGATCTAGCAGAGAGGTAGCTAGAGAATCAGGAAATGGGACCACCAGAGAAGCCAAGTTGGTGGAGAGAGTCGAGTAGAAGGGGATGACAGTGTCAAAGGCCTTGGAGAGGTCAATGAGCACGGCTCCTGCAAGGCTGCCAGAGTTGAGAACAGCATGCAGGTGTTGGGAGAATTCCAGGAGAGCCGTGGTTGTACTGTATCCTGGGCAGAAACCATGCTGCTCTGGGCACATAATGTCATACTTGGTTAGGTATTCAGAGAGCTTGATCAACACCACTTTTTCAGGGGCTTTAGAGAGTGGGGGGAGGATGGAGACTGTCCGGTAATTGTTGGGGGTGGATCGGTCCCCACTCTTATGTATGGGTGTGATTTCAGCAGTTTTCCAAGCACTTGGGAACTGACCCAGGCATAGAGACCGGTTTAGAAGGTCAGTCAGGGGGACTAGGACTATCTTCTCTCACCCATGTCAGAAGCTCAGATAATTGTACTTTTAAATCTAAATACTTATGGTACTTTTTCTGTTTTATATTATTAGCCTTCTTCAATAATTTAATTATCCTCCCACCATAAACCCATGTCATTACAGATGTAGCATACTGTATCTCTAGCATGAAGTAGATTATTCACTGCACCCCTTACCTCCTTGTCCTCTAAGAGTTCATTTTTCATTCTCCATATTCCTTTCCCTATAGGATAAAGTTCTACTGTACCTAACATACATACTAACAAAAGATGACCCACATTTTCTATGGGAAAACACTCTGCTGATGTAACAGTTAGGGCCTTTGATATAAATATAAAATCTGTCTGAGCTGCTAATTATTCTTCCATTTATTTAACGGGCCTGTATGCTTCTCGCAATCCTGCATCAGTAATCATTTTAGTTAAAAAAATTTGGATTGCAACACATCTTATCTAGGGGGGCTCCTCGATCTTCTTTAGCTGTTACACAGATAAAGTCCCAGAAGACTGGAGAAGGGCTCATGTGATCCCACTCCACAAGAGTGGTAGCAGGGAGGAGGCGGGGAACTACAGACCGGTCAGTCTTACCTCAGTAGTGGGCAAGATTATGGAGGCACTCCTTAATGAAAGGATAGTGCAACACCTGGAATCCATAGGGGCACAGGATCCAAGACAGCATGGGTTTACAAAAGGAAGGTCCTGTCAAACTAATCTCATAGATTTCTTTGACTGGGTAACCAGAGTGGTGGACCAAGGGGGAGCAGTTGATGTTGCCTACCTTGACTTCAGCAAAGCTTTTGACACTGTTCCACATAGAAGATTGATAAATAAGCTGGGTAGGCTCGGGGTGGGTCAGAAGTTGGTCAACTGGGTGGCAAACTGGTTGACTGGCAGAAAACAGAGAGTGGTGGTAAATGGTATACAGTCAGAAGAGATGCAAGTCACAAGTGGGGTACCTCAGGGATCAGTCCTGGGGCCAGTCCTATTCAACATCTTCATTAGTGACCTCGCAGATGGACTAGAGGTAAGGCTTGTCTGTTTGCAGATGACACCAAGATCTGCAACAGAGTAGATGATCCAGATGGGTGGGCAGAATGAGAAGAGATCTGGATAAACTAGCAGAATGGTCAGAAGAATGGCAACTGGGATTTAATGCAAAGAAGTGCAAAATCATGCACATAGGGAAGAGAAACCCTGAAGCCACTTATAGGCTGGGAGGGTTGCTAGCAGTCACAAAGGAAGAAAGAGACTTGGGCATCATCATCACTGATGACCTAAAATCATCAAGCAGACCTCTAAAGCAGTAGGTAAGGCTAGGGGGTGTTAGGGTATTAGTAGGGGTATCACAAGTCGTAAGAGGGAGGTAATAATCCTCTGTACAAGACATTGGTTAGGCCCCATCTGGAGTACTGCATGCAGTATTGAGGCCACACCTTCACAAGGACATTAACCAAATTGAGGCAGTCCAGAGAAGGGCAACCAAATGGTGCAGGGACTGCATCAGAAGACATATGAGGACAGATTAACGGAGCTCAATATGTATACCCTTGAGCAAAGGAGGAGAGAGGTGATATGATCGAGACATTTAAACACCTTAAGGGCATAAACAAGGTGATAGAGTCTAACATGTTTAAATATAAGAAAATAGCAGGACAAGAGGACACAGCATGAGATTAGAGGGAGGCCGATTAAGGGGGAATGTGAGGAAATTCTTTTTCACAGAAAGGGTGGTAGATGCATGGAATGGCTTACCACAAGAAGTGGTGGCTATGAATACAGTGCAGGGCTTCAAACAGGCATGGGATAGGCATAAGGGAGCAATACAAATGACTATGAATAGATAGGTCACTGACAGAGCAAAGGCCGATGGCACATTTATAAGGTAGAAAAAGAAATGGGCAGACTGGATGGGCCTTGCGGTCCTTATCTGCCGTCAACTTCTATGTTTCTATGTTTCTATGTTTCTATGTTTCTATGTAAGTCCCCCCCCCCATCACCTTCCTTGATGTGTAAAGGTAGGGTTGTAACTATTTAAATAGATCAATCCTTAACATTTTAGTTTGGAAAGTATATATGCTGATGATTCTTATCCTTGAATCAGCATAACAGGCATCTATTCATAATGCTTTTCTTGTGGAAGTATCTGAAATTCTTGTTACTAGATCCTGTGAACATTATGCCAACCCTGTCACATCTGTCCTCCCCAAAGGACCGAAATGAAGCTCCCTGATTCCATAATGTTTTTTGTTTGATTTGTCTCCTGAATTGCCCCCATTTGTGTTTCTTGAAATAAATAAATATCAAATAGCATATTTTTTAGGATGGAAAAGAAACATAGAAATGCAGAATTTGATGGCAGAAGGACACTGAAGGTCCATCTAGTCTGCCCATACAATATTATCTCACTCTGCCAACCTGCTATACTGGTGGGCTATCACCCTCCTTCTCTGCTCCCCCACCCCTGAAACCCGTGTAGCCACCCCCCCCCCCGGGACTATGAGTCCCCTTGACCTAGCCCAACAATATTTAAACCCATTCAGACCCTGTACACATTATACTAATGTTTTTGAAACCATTTTAAGAAACGGTTTCAAACTCACCACAGTCACCGTCCACACTGCCGTTCACTGTGTTGTAGCACGATTAAGTTGCATCCAGATGTCACAGCCGGTGATGGTCTTCAGTACAGTTTCACTGCGGCATTATGGTATAGTTTCCATTCAACTGTTTGCCGATCACCTGTCCGCACAACAAGATGTAACGATTTTCAAATTCAAGTTCAAGTTTATTGTAGGAAAACTCCATGGAGCAAGCTCATTCACAAGGAGGTCCTTGGACACAGACAGGTAGTTACAGATTGCATAATCGAAAAAACAGTACAAATTCAAGTACAGAATTATGAGCAAGCATTAACGTGTTGCATAAAAATGACAAAGAAAAATACAAATACAGAAAAACGGTACAAAGTGCTTGTTTCAGAGTATCAAGGCAGCTAATTTCTAGGTAAGTAAGAGGAAGCAGTGGGCTAGGGTTAGAGCAGTGAGCTGGGATTTAGAAACAGCTGCACGTATCTTTTATTTTTGCTGCAGCCAACCTTTTAACTAGGCTGACAGGGACAGTACCGGGCTTCAATATACCTTGAGCCTGGTTCCAGATAGTTGGGAGTACGCTCAATATGGCCCACTTGCCAAGTGAGGTGCGAGTTCTCAGTACATTGAGGAGGAGGAGATCAGATTTCCTAAGAGAGTAGGCGCTATGGGAAATACGGAAAAGGGTTGTGAGATAGTTCGGGAGCTTGTTCAGGAGTAGCTTAAGAGTCCAGATAACAGCATGAAGCATGCATCTAGTTGAGAGTGATATCCAGCCAGCGGCTAGGTACAGATTGCAATGGTGGGTTCGGTAGGGTAGGTTTGTCATGAACCGTATGGCTTGGTGGTAGAGGACATCTAGTTTGTTGAGTCCTGAGGCCGTTGCGGAGGAATAGATTAGATATCCACAGTTGAGTAGCAGCAAGAAAGTAGCCTGGACCAGCCTACAGTAGTTCTGGTATCCAGTGGAAAGAGGGACTTGTTATGGAAGAAGAAACCTAGCCTAATTTTTAGCCTCTTTGCCAGATCGTTGAGGTGGCATGAAAGGAAAGCTTGTTGTCTAGCCACATACCAAGATATTTAAATTTGGAGGTGATTTCAAGGGGTTCACCTAGGGAGGTAGTGATGCATTCTTTGTGCATGTTTCCAAGGGAAGTGGAGGTGGTGTTTGGGGCAGAGATCATGGCCCTAGTTTTTTTGGCATCGAGGAATAGTTTGGCATTCATTAGGTTCATTTCTAGTTGTGCAAAGTCGGCTTGGCATGCATCCCTCACTCCAGCCAGCATTTTGGTTTAAAACCCTGTTTACGATCCTGAGCCACCCCCCCGCCTGAAGGTAACTGCCGCTGGAAGGGAAAACCGCGTACAGCTTTTTTTCTCTCCTTTGTTCACCTTTAAATTTGGCGCCTTTCAAGCTGCTCACCGAAACGGTAGCACACCACGGCAGCTCCTATTAATAAGCTTGTTCTGGATGTAAGGGAAACGCTGCTGCAGCGTGGCAAAGCACATTCAACTGTAGTGCAGTTTGCTTTCTTTCCCCTCACTCTGCAGAGCCCTGGCCTGTAACGGCGCTCGGTACTGGACTGTAGGACCTGAGAGCTCATTCTAGAGAGAGTATTTTACATGTTGCATGTCCCTACTTTGGCTAAAGAGGATTTGATAGCGCTGATGTTATATAGCTACAGTCTTGTTTAGTGATGCTGCTTCTTTGAAATACGCTGATCAAACAGTACACCTTCCTGTGTATGAAATGCATTCTTGTGCCTATGCTGCATACTGTAGAGAACTGTTGAATAAGTTGTAATCATTTGATAGTTCAGACTGCCGTTGAAAGTACTCCTAACCGCCTTCTTTCTTTGTTTCTCTCCCTCCTTGAAATCTCTTCTTTTGTCCCCTTCTCCTCCCCTCTGTAAGCTCCTCCAATCCATACATGCTCATGCCTGTAGCCTCCCTATATAGGATCACACTCACCCCTTTTTCTTTCTCCTTATTTGAGGCTGGTCGAGGGCACCTAGGCCCGGAGCTCCCGTGACAATCCTGAGCCGCCCCCCGCCTGAAGGTAACTGCTGCTGGAAGGGAAAACCACGTACAGCTTTTTTCCTCTCCTTTGTTCACCTTTAAATTTGACGCCTTTCAAGCTGCTCACCGAAATGGTAGCACACCACGGCAGCTCCTATTAATAAGCTTGTTCTGGATGCAAGGGAAACGCTGCTGCAGCGTGGCAAAGCACATTCAACTGTAGTGCAGTTTGCTTTTCCCCTCACTCTGCAGAGCCCTGGCCTGTAGCGCTCGGTACTGGACTGTGGACCGAGAGTTGTCTTCCCGCAGTCGCTTATGACTGCTCCCACCCACCCTTGGCCAGCTTTAGCTTTATAGGGCTAGGCGCACGCCTATAAAACACCCCTGTAACACCCCTGAGTGGAAATTTACTATCTCCTGTTTTCCATTAGCAGGTTATACTGGTCCACAACTAGAGGGTATTTTGAATTATCCAGCATCCTAACTGTTTTAAATCAACAAGTAAAATTCTAATTCCTCTAACCCTGTTTCCTCTTAGATCTAGCTCTTTCTCGGACAATTAAATATGTTTCTAAACTTATACTCATTATGGACATTAAATACATTGTTACTTTTCTATTTATTCCAATCCTTCTTAACCCTTTTTTAGTCCAAGTCCCCTCCAAAACTAAAAACACTTCACTGGGTTGTTTTCTAGCTATCGATCACAGGCACTTTTCGTCTCAAACATCCTTTCTTTATCCCTTAGACACCTTCTCACTTATTATTCCCCACAAACTCACTTACCACTTAGCCTACTCCCTTCATAAACCTGTAGTCTGCAAATTTCCTCTCCTAACTCTATCCTTACACCATAAGCTATGGCACTTCCTCCGCCTAGCAATACTTTTATCTGGGGACATTGAACAAAATCCCAGACCTATAACAACTAACCAGTCACCAAATAATGCAACCTGGACAGACTCAAAGGGACTACGGATTGCGCACATGAATATTAGGAGCCTCCTTGGTAATCTATCGGAACTTGAGGCATGGGTTGCACAGAACCTTCCTGACATCCTATGCCTATCAGAAACCTGGTTAAAGCCCTCTACTGCTGATCACTTCGTGTGTCTTACCCAACTACAAT
The DNA here is from genome assembly GCA_016271365.2 of Neoceratodus forsteri. NCBI lineage: Eukaryota > Metazoa > Chordata > Ceratodontiformes > Ceratodontidae > Neoceratodus > Neoceratodus forsteri. Next base: position 1,309,547,565 of record CM028131.1, read on the forward strand.
CTTATCAGGCAAGATAGAACCGCCCGCTAAGCGTGGAGGTGGGGTTGCTATCTACTACAAACAGCACCTGCTGCTAGGCCAAAATGTTCTTCCTGCCCTATCTCTTTGTGAAGTAATCCATGCTACGCTCCTACTAGGTTCAAAGAAGTTGCATTTAATCTGTGCCTATAACCCCCCTGCGGGAGGGTTAAAAGGCCTAGAAGAACTTCTCCAACTAATTGATAGTACCACTGGTCATAACGAAGTCCTAGTATTGGGTGATCTAAACCTAAACTGGGCTAGTAAAGCATCTCAAGCCCTCCATACCTTAGTGCAAAGTCACGATTTTCATCAGTTGATCTCTGACTCTACCAGGATTAGGGCTCCCTCACAGTCTAGTACGCTTATAGACTGGATCCTTACAAACCGCCCTGATAGCATCAGCTGTGCAGGTACCTTACCAGATGTAATTAGTGATCACTCCCCGATCTACTGTACATGGAGCTCAAATAAAAAAACATCTCTGCCCCCAAGACTTGTAACTTTTCGCAACCTTGCCAATTTTAACCCTTTTCACTTTATTAATGACCTCTCCATGATTGACTGGTCCTCCATTCACAATGCATCAGATGTCCAGTCCGCCCTTGACAGCTTCCTCACAATTTTCAGTCGGCTCCAAGACTTCCATGCTCCATGGATCACTAGGCACTTTTGAGGCACTCAGACAAAGTGGCTTACTAAAAATCTACTAACCCAGATTAGAGCCAGAGACAAAGCCTGGCATCTTTTTAAGTCTACAAGGCTGGAATCTGACTACTGCCATTATCGTTCACTGAGGAATGCCTGCAAAAGAAACATCCGTCTATCTAAAAGCACTTTCTATAGGAACCTGCTAATAAATGCCTCTGGTGATTCTAAGAAATTCTGGACTACCATAAAAACTATCCTCGGCTCTAATCAAAAGTCCCATACAAATAGTATGTTAATAAACGGTATACACTGCAACAACCCGTTAACCATAGCCAATACCTTTAATAACCATTTCTCAGATTTATCAAGCTATCTGTCCTCCTTCCAAAATGCTAGCACTGCTCTGCCCCCTTGTGACACCAAACCACTACCCTCAAACCCCCCTTTTAGGTTCCGGATCATTCAAAAAAGAGAAGTTGAAAAACTACTTCTCACCATCTATGACAACAATAGTCCTGGGTCTGATGGTCTTGAACCAAGGCTGTTGAAAGCAGCGGCCCCCTTTATAGCTTCCCCAGTAACCACAATTTTTAATATGTCCTTATGTCATGGTATAGTCCCAACTATATGGAAAATTGCTAAAATTACTCCTATTCCAAAGAAAGGAGACCAAAAGGAAATAAAGAACTATCGTCCCATCGCTATACTCTCTCTCTTAAGCAAAATGTTGGAAAAACTAGTCGCCACACAAACGATTGAATACCTCCAAAAATATAACCTCCTTTCCAGTTCCAACACGGTTTTAAAAGGCCATAGTACCACCTCTGCCCTGCTAAAGCTGACTAGTGACATTAACTCATCCATGGACCTAGGCCTCCTGACTGGAGCAGTTTTTATTGACCTAACTAAAGCTTTTGATCTGGTAAACCACTCACTCCTTCTGTCAAAACTACGGTCTTTTGGTTTCTCCACAGATACCATAACCTGGTTTGAGAGCTACCTGACCAACAGGCAACAGGCTGTGGTCTTTAACTCTGCAATTTCGGATCCTGCACCTATCCCCATTTGCAATATATCTCCTTTTTCTGCCATTCTAAGGATACTTTCTATCATTTTCTTGTCCATTTCCTTCCCCTGAGATGGGGGTCTGTATAGAACCCCTGGTGCGGATTGTGATGCCATTGCCTGTCTCCAGATTGACCCACAGTGCTTTCTCTCCTCTGTGCTTACCCTTTTGTTCTGTTGCTTTGATGCCATCCCTTATGTAGAGAGCTATTCCACCTCTTCTTTTACCCTCCCTGTCCCTCCTGCAGATGGTGTATCCTGGTATGTTTACGTCTCCGTCATGGTTCTGTGTGTACCATGTTTCTGTGACTGCTACAACATCTAGATGTTCCTCCTCCATCAAGGCCACTAATTCAAGAAGTGTGTTACCCAGACTATGGGCATTGGTACTCATTGCTCTCCATTTTTTGATGGCTTTACCTCTTGTAGTACCATCTCTGTCCTCATTGACTTTGCTTTCTCCATTTACCCCAGTCCTGCTCCCTACTGACCTTTTTACCTTGGTCTTTACCTCATTTAGTGCTCGGTTTTGTAGGGGGAGGCTGGGAATCCCCTGCTGCTTATCAGTGCCTCCCCCCTTGACTAGTTTAAAAGCTTGCCAATCAAGCATTTAAACTGATCGCCCAGTAGACTTGTTCCCTTCCTGGACAGATGCAGATCATCCTGCCAGTATAGGCTGGTATCTCTACAGGTGGAACCACAGTCCCCAATGAAGCCAAACCCCTGTGCTCTGCACCATTTTTTCAACCATTCATTGAACTGCATGGTGCAAAGTACCCTCGCCTCACCTTTGCCATAGACAGGCAGCACCTCTGAGAAGGATACTGTGTGTGCTACTTGCCTTAGACCCCTCTCCAATTCCACAAACACCTCATGCACTGCTCTAAGTCACACTTAAGTTCATTCACACAGTATAAACCCATGTGACCATATTCCATACATAGATTACTTCTGGTCTGGTCACACGCACTGGTTTAATGATTGCGAGATTCATATTTAAAACAAGTTTTGAGGTGGCCTTGATAGAAACAATGTGCTCTGACTCTTCCTAAATGAAAGCATTTGGGCAGATGTAAACTGCCTTTACATCATTTGTATCAGTTTGACACAGCTTTACACTGAATCTCCATCCTTCCATCCACAATTATTCTGAATCAATAATAGGTTCAGGCTGTCTCATAATTTCACATTTTTGAGCCAACCAATACTTGATATCAAAAACCTCCATCCCCTTATTTTGAAATAGGATAGTGACTGTTTGGAGAGCTGGCTTGGTCAGGAGAATGGCTTGTAAAGGTATCCATACATAGATCTGTGCATTTCATTTTATTGTATTTGTTCAAAAATCTTTCAAGAGCTGCTGCAGTTTTGAAAGAAACATCAAAGATGCCATCTTCTGTGGTATGGATTAGAGCATAAATCTCAGATGAGTAAAAAGTTCATTGAGTCTTTAAGTAGGGTTCAACACACATATATTATCTGGTGGCAACTCCTGTCCTCAACTCTATCTTAGGCAGACTGTGTTCCTTCATTTTGTTGGTACACTAGTAGCATTGCAAAGGTCAGCCATCCTAAAATCCCTGTTGTTTTGCTGTGTTCTTGTTTTAGAGGGAGAGCTTTTATTCATTTGCCCAGTCTGTCCTTGGCCTCACTTTCCTTCATTCTATGTGCTGTGCTTGCAGGTGTGACTGGCCTGCCTGTGATTGGTCTGTAGTAGCCTTGGGAGGAGAACTATCCTATTGTAACTATGTATCATTACCGTCTTCATTCTGGGGAGAGAGGGCATTTGTGTGACTTAACTCAGGTATATTATTTAAGGTCACCTAAACCCCCTTTTTGCCAATAAAATATTCCAAAATCTTGCTTCACAGAGAGATAAAAAAGGCTGCTGTTTACATTGATACCAAAACTGTATTTATATGAGAAACATAAATGTAGTTTCATAGCATTTAAAAAATGTGAACAACAGTGTTTCCATTTCAAAAAATCCACCCTCTCTGCTCCCTAAAATGGCCACCGAATGTGCAACATAATGACGTCACTGGAGCAAGAGATGAGAGCTACATTGCACTCTACAGTGCTAAACTGTCCCTTTGTATTTCCCCTGTTGTACCATTGTTTAACCAAAATAAACAAAATCATGACTTAACGTGTATTATTTTTATCAATACACATGTTAGGCTATGATTTTGTAAATTTTTTTTTTTTTTTACACAAACCTGCTGAATATTGTGCTGTTTGTTGAACTGCAGTACAGTATACGTTTTGAAATACCTGGTGGTCTTGTGGTTATGTCCTCCTGATGAGCATCACACTGATTCTGTCCAAATTCAGAGTTAGAGCTAATTCTTCCTTTGTAATTCACTTTTTAATCTGTTCTCCACTGTTATTTGCCAATGTCAAAGGTCCCCCCCCTCCCGGCAGCCAGCCCACTTGTCCACCATTGCACACGCCATAGAAAGTGCCTGGTCTCTTACACATTGTCAGCCCATGGTCTCCCATTGAAGCACCTCTGCTAGCTGCTCCAGTGATTAAACAACAGCCAGTTGTTTGCAGTGGTTGAATGATCCCCCCCAGCAACCAGCTGGCCCACCATTGCACACTCCATGGAAAGCGCTCAGTCACCTACACGTTGCTGGTCCACGGTCTCCCAATGAAACACACCTGCTAGATCTAGAGTCCTACCCTTCTAAATTTGAATGCATGCCTATACTGAATCACTCCCTTCCTTTCTGGCTGGCACTACTAAATGACATGCATATGCGTCATTATGCGCATCATTTAGTAATGCCAGCAGGGAAGGTAGGTAATGATTCAGTAAAGGCATGCATTCGAATTTAGAAGAGTAGGGCTCTGGAACCAGCAGGTGTGCTTCATTGGGAGACCATGAACCAGCAATATATAAGGGATCTGGTACTTTCCATGGAGCGAGTGATGGCAGATGAGCTGACTGCTTGGGGGTTGTTTAACCACTTCAGACAACTGGCTGTTCCTGAATCACTGGAGAGCTAACTGGTATACTTTTTTGGAGACCATGGACTGCAGTGTGTGAGGGACCAGGCACTTATGGAGTGTGTGACAAGGAGAGGGGCTATTGCTGGGGAGGCTTTGACATTGGGAAATTACAGTGGAGGACAGATTAAAAGGTGGACTACAAAGGAAGCAGTGACTTGATGTTTTCTATGGAGTGTGCAACAGTGGGTGGAAGGGTGGGTTGGCTGCTGGGGGGGTGAATCAGGAAATAGCAGTGGAGGCGAGATTAAAAAGTGGATCACAAAGGAAGAATGAAATCTAACTCTGAATTTGGACAGAAACAGTGTGATGCTCATCAGGAGGACATAACCACAAGACCACCAGGTATTTCAAAATGTATACTGTACTGCGGTTCAACAAAGAGCACAACATTCAGCAGGTTTGTGTAAAAAATATAATAAGGTCATAGCCTAACGTGTATTGATAAAAATAATACACGTGATAAGTCATGATTGTACTGAAATAATGGTAAAAAAGGGGAAATACGAAGTACCAGTTTAGCACTGTACAGTGTAATGTAGCTCTCATCTCTTGCTCCAGTGATGGCATTACGTTGCACATGCGGCGGCTATTAAGAGTAGATAGGGTGGTTTTTCTGAAATGGTAAGGCTGTTTACATTTTTTAAATACTACAAAACTACATTTAAGTTAATTATATAAATGTAGTTTTGGCATCAGTGTAAACCGCAGCCTTTCCTTTGCCTCTTTGTGAAGCCAGATTTTGGAATATTTTACTGGCAAAAAAGGTGGTTTAGGAGTCCTTTTAAATAAGCAGTACCTGTACCTGGTTTGGACTATGAGGAAGATACTCCTGAGTTAGTCTGACTCTCATTGTTTTCTTGCTGTGGTCCTGGCAGTGCCATAATATCAACGGATGTATTCTTCCTTTTACTCAGGTTAGTTTCAATCAGGCAGGGCATGGACGCACTCTCATTCTACTGCTCAGTTTCAGTATCAGGTCTTTTGAATCTGGCAATGTATTCAGACACTGTCAGAGTATTCTCTGTGCGGTTTGGCAGCTATTCTTCTTTGTCTTTTGATTTTACCCACCCTGCTCCAAAACCTGCATTCGCCACTGATCACCCTTTATCCTTTTTCGGTGTTTTGCCTTTTGAAGAGCTAGACCTTGCTCATTTCTACCTTTCTCAGTCCCATCTGCGTGTCTGCAGAGAACTGTGCAGTGGCTGCCATTTGAACCTAAGTGTTTGCTTCAGCATCGTTACGCAGAGCCCTTGCTTTAACAGAGTCCTGTATCCATTTGGTCTCACTTCATAATTGCTTTACTGAGGAACACTGTTCTTGTGGCAGTTCAAGTAGCTAGAAATGCTGTTTCTCTTCCTCCCGTTTTCCTTTCTTCTGCTCACATCTGAGTTCCTTGTCCTCTAAAAGAGCCATACAATACTTCTTGGTTTTTCCTCAGCTGTGCAGTCAACCTCGCTTCCTCAGTTATAAATTTCCTTCATATTATTCTCCTGAAAGATTTTTGGTCTTGTGGACTTGACCCCCATTCTGTCTTGGGCAAGGAGGGAAATCTGCTTCTCTGCTATTGCTGCATGTCCGCCATCCAGCTCTTCAGGATCTGCCAGCATGATAAACATCAAGATCGACCTTAGCTCCCCCTACAGAAGAGATGGGGAGTTTCCCAAGTGTCATGGGTCACATTCCTCCTGTCAATAAAATAAGTCCATGTAGCCTACCCCAACAACACACCTGGAAACAAGCTATCCCAGCTTAGTTTGCCTTTTCTGGTAAAATGTTACAAATAAATAAAAATACATTTTTGATATGATTACTAAAGTTTGTTCTTTTATTGTAGGCCATGATGAATTAGATCTTAAGTCTGCTTTTCCTCCAACCTTTCTCTTTTTGGTAGACTTTTGATGTTGACTTAGAACATAACTGTAATGTCATTAGAACTGTGTATAAGATTTTTATTAATAATAATAATAATGCATATATTTATCTATAATGATAAAATGTTAATGTAGTCTAGGGAGAGCTTCATTAACTGTATATGGGTGTAATGACAAGAAGAGTCTTATTGGCTTTTGTTGGGTATTATTGATTAGGTTTAGCAATAAGTACTTTATGTTTTTATGCATTAATAATTTGGGGAGCACTTTTTCTCCCTAAATGTAGTAATCTTTGGTACTTCATTAATGTAAAACTCTTAATATGTGACTAAAAGTTGACATATGGATAATGGATAATTGCTAGGTGTATATATGTATTGGCAGCTGTAATAACCCCCTCCCTACTGTGGGGCACCAGGTTGTTACTCACTATGCCCAGCAAAGTATTGTGTGCCTTGGCATTATTGCTCTGCCCTTTATGGAGTGAGGAGTTTAGGATACTGTGTGTTTTGGGTTCACCTCAGCCCCAGGGAGAGGGAGACAGTGATACAGCAGCTAACAGTAGAGTTACAGCATTTGTAGCAGGTAGGTACATTTAGCTGGTGGTCTGGTTGCATGGGGGTCGGGGATGTCCTGCACCAGGTAGCCTTGATCCCACACTGAAATCATGGGTGAGGGATGGACTTGGTATTCCATGCTGCGGTATAGGCCAAGGATTTCTGTGTAGGTATCACCAGATTAAGTGCTGGTGTCAGGGGTGCTGGTACGCTGGAAGGGCAGGCATATTATGTGCCCTGCTACATAGCTGGCTATAGGACATGGGTCCAGGTGGCACAGATCTTCACTACAGGTATCTCACCTGTGGGCATGGGTATCATTCCTTCTTCAATGTCTATGGGTGGCACAAGGTCCAGGGCAGTGATCAGTGGAGTCTGACACATACTATTTATTTATTATTTATTTATTGAAGTAATCAGATTTACAACCTTTGAGTCAGCAACTCGTTTACAAAGGTACCTCGTCATTGGGGGGGGGGGGGGGAGACAACAAATAGTGAGGTTTTAGGACAGGGATTACATACAGGTGAGATACGTAAACACGTGGAGTTACAGGCAGCAATTGTACAGGTACATGCATATGTTGAGATACATACATAAGTTAAATAGCATATTATACATCAATATATAACATCATTGTTACAGTCAGTATCCAGGTGTACTAGGTGAGGTCTTGTGTATCCTAGGCATTTCTTGTCCTCCCACAGGTTCAAGGCCTCAGGATTTGTGTGCAACATGGGATTAACCAGATGCAGACTCTCTCCACCAGAGGTGGATGAGCAAGATGGTGGCAAGGCTGGGCTGCTGTCTGTAGGGGCTCTGAAAAAGAGCCCAGTTGGAGAGAACTTTCATTTTTCCAGGAGCATTCTTTGGAGAATCCAAAGTTAGTTTGCCTCTCTGGATGCATTAACATTGTCCAGTGGGTGCTTAAGTTTCTAAACTGCTTTTACCATAAGTGTAAGTAATTTAGCGTTAGATGTAGGGTTGGAGTGTTAGATAGGGTCTGATAGTGAGATAGCATAGGAAGTACACTGTAGATTTTTTGGTTTTAGGTGAAAGTTCTTGTAGTGGTGGGGTGCAGAGGACTAAACTGTTTTCAAATCTGGTGCTGCTGTTTAGCGAAGCCGGTACTTTTCAGCTAGTAAATTCACCCATCTGGATACCATTGCTGAATGGGGACTGTGTGAGGCAGTACGGTTGGAATGAATCCTGAAGAAGGTTGCTGCCAGGAGGAAGGAGTTTGGAGCTGAATATGTGGGGCTGCAGCATCACAAGTTGGAGTCAGCAGTCGCTGGGAATTGGAGCCGATGTAGTGCTGAGGATCCAACTGAAGAGCAGCGGAGTGGACCACTGTTGGATTGACGACTCTCGTAGGGCTGTTTGGCCCGGGAGTATACCCTGAGGATTTGGATGTGGTCACTATTGTCTCTGTCTTACTTGAGACACCTGCTTTCTTTTTGTGAGTACAGTGTAAGCCACTTATAACGGGTGCATCTGTGTATGCAGATTTTGCCCATTACAGGGTGTGGGGCTATAATCCAAGTCAATGTTTTTTTAGTAAAACAATGTGCTAGTGGACACAGAGCTTCTACATACTTTACTGGATTGCAGGTTAAATGAGGTTCTCTTGGATGGACTGTATAAACATATAACACACTGCTCAACTCCAGTGCTGGATATTTATTTATGTACAGTATTTACTGTATTTCATTTCCCCCACCTGTTCCTGCCCTGAACCTCCCCCGATTCCTTCCTTCCACGATTGCACTGGCATACTTGTTAGCTTTACTGGCGACTCTGGTGCAATCGGTGCAATTGTGTTTCCTTTGCTTACAAGGCAAAATACATTAAAGCCTCAGTTAGGCATTAAGAGGCTACCTCCCACTTAGACCTGACACCCGATCGTGCTGCCGCTGGGACCGATTAGCAACTAGTTAGTGTTAGTGTCATGCCCGCCTTCTATTTTAGGCAGATTAGCTGCTAGTTAATGCTAATTCACTTCACCATGCAGAACATTTGAATCCATTGTACTCCACAAACTGCATGCCAAAGTGTGAACTGACACTAACTACAGTACAGTAGCTAGCAGTCAATCTGCCTGAAATAGAAGGCAGGCACAAAGCAATATTACCAGCATTTTTAACATTAAATCCTATGGATTTGGCAAGTGGAAAACGGAATCTGCCCAGAAAAAATGAGTGCCCGTTTAAACCGCAGGCACTATAAGTGGTGGGGACTGTATTTCTCCACAGACTGAGAGGCCATTGTTTATGGAGGGGTGGTGAGAGCGCCTTTTCTATTGAATAATTACTGTGGCTGTTTGTGCTGTCTAGAGTGAAGTTCTATCCTACAGAATTGTGTGGTGAGATCACCTTTCTGTCTGCTATGTCCCTTATTGACACTGATTTCTGAGCTATAGCAAGCAGTGGTGGGAGCTCTGTGGTGTTATGGTTTACAAAATGTGGACAATGCTCGGATTAAAGCATACTTATTTTCTCTGAGACTTTTTGGACTATTTGCCTCTGTAACCCACTATAAATAGGATCCTCCTCTAAACTCCACAATAATTGTATTTAAATTGTAAATTTGTTGGGGTTTGTGGGGATGTGTGTGTGTGTGTGTAATGTGTGAGAAGCTGTTTTTATTTTTAAACGCTATTTTGTAAATTTGAAATTGTATCTTATTTTGTTTGATTTATGCATTTCAATTTTATGTTTGGGTTGCTTTATGTGTAGTGCTTATTTTAAGGAGGCTGACTAGATTAGAAGTGTGTAGGTCTAATTTGTTTTACAATAGGAGTAGTTTTGTGGACCTAGAATGTGTTGGCCAGTGGTTCCCGTTAGAGGGCACTATTCTCCATCCTGACTTTGGGATCTTTGACCCTTCGTTTGCCCTCCTTTGTCATCTGACATCTAAGGATGTTGTAGGGCATTACACATTGCCCAAAGAAGGAGGACACGGAGGTCTATGAGGCCAGTCTTGGAAAATGATACAGGAGTTAGACAGATAGATGTGGTGAGCTCTAGGAGGCACCCTGTGGTGAAATTGGTTCATGATAAGGATCTCCCCTGCCTTGTTCCCATACCCAAGGGTTCCACATTTGGTGAGCAGGTACCCAAAGGACCAGCCTCATCTACCCATCCTTCTAGGGCAGTGTTATGCAGTGCCAGGTCCATTAGCTGATCTGGTCTCTACAGTTGACCTGGCCTGCATTACCGAGACCTGGTTGGATGAAAATGCCAGCCCAGTATTGGAATCGGCTGTTCCTGCTGGGTTCTCAGTGATTCATTGCCCGAGAAAGGATCGTAGGGGTGGGGGTGTGGCTATTTGTTTTAAGTCAGACTTGAACTTCATGGCTCTCCTAGTGGGAACAACAAGATCTTTTGCATGAGTGGCTGTTCAAGGGGTTGCAGGTGCAGGTTGTAGGATCCTTCTCATTTATCATCCTCTGGGGCATGAGAGGGAATTCCTGCAGGAAGTCGCAGACTTCATCATCAGACTAGCCTTGGAGTCACCCAGATGGATAATTCTGGGCGACTTCAACGCTTGGATGAATGATGAACTCTCATAATTTGGACAAGATGTCCTCCGATTAATGCAATCACTGGGCCTGAAACAGGTACTTACCTCTGCAACCCACTCACATGGTCACTCTTTGGACCTTTTCATCTCACTGGGATTAGGGGTCACTGACCTCATAGTTGGACCAGTCATTTGGTCGGACCACTATACCATGAAATTCTTATTTGGAGCCCCCCCCCCGATGGTTCCATGTCAAATCAGCACAGGTAATTTCAGTACAGTCACTACGAGTATGATCATTTTGTCGCATGTAAAAGCAGCGCACAGGTATTACACTACAAGACTCTTCATTGCATGCAAAAACAATATTTCACATTGCATTGCAAACATAAAGCAATGATAGCAATTTTAAGTACTTAAAAAGATTGATTATATTTTTGATGAGTGTTGCCTCCACCCAGTCTTCAACCCGAAGCCAGACCCTTCACTAAGCATCTCAGTCTACCTTCACCTGACCTCGTCACATGATATGTCACAAGAGTTTTCAAGGGCATTCACTCTGCAGGAAGTCGCAGGAAGCAAGGAGCAGGGCACTTGACTGGGAGTTCCCTCATCAGCAATGAGCGAGCATGGAGCAAGGTATGAACTGAGAGTTCAATTCAGTTAAAATCAAAACTTTATTTTCCATTTCTGCTAAAAGCATTTTTTTAATGATTTTATAAGCACAACACAGTAAAACAGTAGTCAATTAAACTAGGATCTGGAAATTATGGGTGATAGCTCTGAGGTAGTCAACTTCTGAGCAGCTGCCATATCCACTAACCACTGACATAATCCGTTTGGCAGTACCACGATACTTTTGTTGCAGTGCGGGGGGGGGTCAAGCATATCATTTTTGTGAAAATTCTGGCAAGTTCTGAATTTTTTGCCAGACAGCCTGTGGCATAGATGAAAAAAGCAGCCTCTAGTCTCCGTGCCAGGAAATTCTGATGAAAATACATTGTCTGCTGCCAACTCAAAATCTGTCATAACAGACTGGGGGGCAAGGTTTGGACACTGATTTTTATGTTTGCTTTTGCACATGCACAAGGAACAGGTTTTGACAGCTTGCTGGAGTAGCAAGTTGTGGAGGTGTGGCCGTGTTGTGGCCAATGCTGCCACTGCTTTTTAGGGCATGTCTGTGTGGCACCAATGAATAAGCACGCTGTCTATGACAGCAGCTCAAAAGTATGCCACCAACGTGAAACACTTTCGCTGCTGCATTGAGGGAGCGACCCATCATTGCAGGGTGTGCCCTGCCTGGTGTAACATTTCAATAAACACGGCAGTGGCTGTCATTGTCCACCTCTCACAGTCCCACCTGCAAGCCGACGTTGGGGGTGTCCAATCCCCCTGTCGGCATGCCCCCTCCCTAGTTCATTTACCAATGGGGAACCCAATCCCCTTCGGCATGATGTCCCTCTAGTTTAATCTGTATGCTGTGGGGGTGCCCAATCCCGCTTGGCATCATGCCTCCCCCAAACACAGACCTGTTTTCTTTGCTGACAGGGTGCCCAATCTACGTCAGCTCCAGTAATCCCAAAACACCCAGGTGACACACTGGGAGCCCACCCCAGCATGCCAAATGTACCTGTAAAAAAGAAAACCTTTCCGTGAAGTTTTCTTTTCTTTTTTAACCTGTAAACAAGAAAATGGTCCCTCGTTGTCTGTTGTGCCCCCACCCTCTGTGCACCCCAGCTCCCCACACCCCCCCATACCCCATTTTTACCTCTGGAGCCTGGCGTGATGACCTTCGGTGGAGTGGGAACATGTCTGCATTCTTCTAAGCTGACCGCAAACTGAAGAAATGCCGGCAAGCTGTATGTTGGCATAAGTGGGGGAGTTTCAACCTCGGTGGATATCTCGGCCATTTTTGCAACTTTTGGTACCAAATTTTCAACATGGGGTTCTTGGGACACCACATCATGAATTCAGTCACTGTCATGTCGTTATTCGATCCCGAAAGGTGATTTCACTGTCACTGCGTGGAATCACCTTCTGGGAATGATTAACAAAATGACATTGTCACTGTTTATGAGGCTGGCTCCCAAAAAGCCTATGTTGCAAATTTGGCAAATAAATTCCCAAAAATGACTGTGTTGCAACTGTGCATTGCGCAGTTCCCTCGCACGCTTGTAACTTTGAGAATTTTTATATTTTCACTCCAGATTTTCAACATTGCTATTTTTCATATCTCCTTATGAACCGTAAAGCTGTAATTTTCACATTCTGCCTGAAATGTGTTTTCGCATCTAGCGCTGTTAAACATGAAATTAAGCTGTGCGAAATCAGCGTTGAGGACAGATTAAGAAAATCACAGTGACAGTGTTGATGAGAGAGGTCCCAAAAAAGCCCATGTTGCAAATTTGGTGAACAAATTCCAAAAAATGACTGCGTTACCAGCGTGCATTGTGCAGTTTCTACGCACGCTCATAACTTCACCAGTTTTTCGTATTTGTACTCCAGATTTTCAACATTGTCATTTTTGCACACTGCCTTATGAACATTATAACTGTCATTTTTCACATCCTGCCTGAAACATGTTTTCACACCTGTGGCACACAATGAGCATGGTCGCTGTGCAAAATCAACGTTCAGGACAGATTAAGAAAATCACAGTGCCACTGTTCATGAGCAGAGGTCCCAAAATGGCTATGTTGAAAATCTGGTATAAAAAAATCCTCCAAATGCTACGCTCATGACTTCACCAGTTTTTTATATTTTCACTCCAGATTTTCAACATTACCAATTTTTTACACCTCCTCATGAACCATACTGCTGTCATTTTTTCACATCTTGTTCAAAATGTGCTTTCGCACCTGTGGTGCCAAATGGCACAGTCACTGTGCAAAATCACCTTCCGGCTAATGAACTGATAGTGTCACTGTTCATGCTGTGCGGTCTCAAAAAGCCCATGTTGAAAACTTGGAGTGAAAATACCAAGAAATGCCCAGGGCATTAGGGTTTCCTACCATAACGCCCTACCCTGTAGGAACTGACAGGCGTCAGGTGTGTGACTTGGGACTGTTGACAGCAATGCTCATACCATTCCACCCTCACCCCCACCCTGCAGCCAGTGACAGGCATTGAGGTGTGCCTTGGACTTCTCGGCTCCAAAGTTCACCCCATTCTCATATACTGCACCCATTTCAGCGTATTTCCTTATGGAATGGGGTGAGTGTAAAGCCCAAACATCTCAAGGCACACCTCGACACTTGTCAGTGTCTGCAGGGTAGGGTGAGGTGAAATGGCATGAGTGTTATGGGTGACAACCCAAAGGCACACCCCAATGTCTGTCCAACTCTGCAGGGTGGGGGTGGGGTTGGCGTCAGTTCAATACTTCACTGCCATTCCTATTCTGCATCTGTCTAACTCCTGCAATTCCAATGCTAATGTCAGCAAGCAAACATTCGACATTGACAAATGCTTGTTTATTGCTGTGAGGACTTTGACATAGGTACCATACATGCGTCTTGATATTAATATAAACACTGTTGGAATGACAGCTGTATAATGAACTCCGTGAATAATATACAATTGAGAAAAAAGAGGTGGAGATGATTTAAACGTACTGTCGGCATACCAATGTTTGCTCATCAGCATGTATTGCAGATTTCTATGAGTTGCAAATATAAGAAACCTCTCACCTATCTCTGACCCACTATCAAAAAGCAGAAACTGCTCCCCACGATCTGTAACAGAGAACTAGCTAGGTATTGCTGCTCTGACAGACATTTTGGCAATACTGGGGCCACAGAAGCTATTTGTATGGCTCATTGAGTAGTTCTTTTTAGGCAAGCTATTGAGGGTAATTTTCCAGTGATTGCAAGGTCAAGACTGCTCGTCACCCAGCAACTATCTGGTGAGTACCGTCTTGAGAAGAAACAGCTTTCTCTTTCTTATTTTGTAAAACCTTGCAGACAGCTACAGCCCCAGCATCGGGCATATGATTATGCTCATAGAGAAACTTAGTGATAGAGCCATTATGTGTGTGACATTTTGCTGCACTATGCATTTTGTTATAGTTGCTGCATTTCCAGTAAGTGGTTTCCCCATACAACTTCTCCTTTTGGTATAAGAAACCATTATGGGAAAGGAGCTGCTGGCCATGCTGACTACTCACAAACTCCAACAGCATGACTATAGAATACAGACTACCACCAAGTGCCCCTATAGGTTGCCTGTACTTATACACTTGATAACACTAATTAAGACCAGCAATCAAACTGACTGTATTTATCAAGTGTATAAATACAGTCAAACTGACTGTATTTATACACTTGATAACACTAATTAAGACCAGCAATCAAACTGATTGAAGTGACCTTTAAGTCTGTCATTAAGACATTGTGACGCGTGGTATGCAGCAATATTGGTATGTGCTTACTTTTGTCATTCACGGGTTGCGTACATGCTGACATTACTGCACTGAAATGCTTGCGCTGTAGTGTTTGCATGGTATTGGCTTGATACCCCCACCCGATAGACCCTCCCCTATGGAGATGGTTCAGTATCGCCTGTTGGGGGGATAGACCTCAGTGGGTCTTATGACAGTGCTGGATCTATCGGGTGTGATGACAGTTTGGAAGGAGCCGGGGGAATTGGTGTCGACCTATAACAGGGCCGTCACTGGCACTCTTGACTGCATTGCACCAGCCCGTGTTCACCCCCTTGCCTCATGCTGGAGATCTCCATGGTTTGACAGGACTCTCAGGGAATTGAAGGCAAGGGGCAGAAGACTGGAATGCTGCTGGCAGAGATCCTGATCTATTGAGGACAAGCTTGTTTTTATGTCTCATTATAGGGATTATCAAACAGCAATTTCCTGTAAGAAGGCAGAGTTCCTGTCCAGAGAAATTGTTGCAGCAATTAACAGACCAGCTCAGCTCTTCTGGACCATTGACAGGCTGTGAAATCCCACCTGTCTTCAGACAATTAGAGCTTTTTCACAGTCTAAATGTGATGAGTTTGCTCTGCTCTTTGCTGTTAAGATCTCCTCTATCAGATCTGGGATCCTGTTGGCACCCTTCACTGGGACTTGCAGTGGTGAGCCAGTGATTGTCTTGGGCATTCTGTCTGTCTGGTCTGACTTTGACCAGTTGGTGGTCAACGATGTCATCAGGGTCATCCGTCAGCTGAGACCCTTTTTGTAGGGTGCATCGAGTCCATCATCCCGGTCTTTGTCAGATAGTTTGGTGTTCATTAGCAAGGAGGGGTCTTTCCTGATCCCCTTAAGGAGGCAGTGGTGAGGTTCTTCTTGAAAAAAATGTCAATAGACACAGATTGTCTAGCAAACTGCAGACCTGTCTCTAACCTACTCTTTTTAGGGAAGGTTATTGAGAAGGTGGTGGCTTTACAGCTGGAGGCCTGTTTGTTTATATGTTATTTATCTTGTTCACTCAATGAACTTTCTGGAAGGTGCCCAGAGCTCTTGGGATTGGGTGCCATATAAATAAATGATTACTTACTTACTTGCTTAACTCACAACATCTACGGCCCTCTCCAGTCGAGCTTTAGGAAAAGGCACAGAACTTAAACTGCCCTTGTTCAGGTGCTTAATGATCTCCTGGTGGCAAGGGATGGAGGAGAGTGGTCTATTCTTGTTCTACTTGATCTCTCTTGGCTGCTTTTGACACCGTGGACCATGGGATGCTTTTGGATCACATGCAGGTTCGTAGTGGACTCTCTTGTGTGGTCCTCAACTGGTTTCATTATTTCCTCTCTGGCAGGAAGCATAGATCCATAAAACATAGACACTGTCAGCAGATAAGACCCTTTGGCCCACCCAGTCTGCCTATTTAAGCTTGTACGTTCACTTTGTTTTTCTAGAAGTCTGTTACCCCTTACCTCTGACATCCAGAATTCCCTTATGTCTATCCCATGCATTCTTAAATCCCATGATTGTTTCAGCTCCCACCGCTTCCTCTGGCAGGGTGTTCCACTTATCCACCACTCTTTCTATGTAGTAATTCTTCCTCACGTTTCCTCTGAATTGCCCTCCCTCCAACTGTATCCCATGCCCTCTAGTCCTGGAACTTCTTTTTAGCTGGAAAATAGTGTATTTATGCACCCTGTTCCTCCCTGTTAGGTACTTGTATGTCTCTTTCATATCCCCTCTCCCTCCTCTCCTCCAAGGAGTACATATTTAAGTCCTTCAGCCTGTCCTCATAGGACTTGTGATGCCATCCATGTACCATCTTTGTTGCCCTTCTCTACCCTGTCTATGTCCTTATGTAGGTAAGGTTTCCAGAACTGTGCACTGTACTCCAGGTGGGGCCTCACTAGTGTCTTAGAGGGTGGTCTTAGGAGTTTTTTCCTTGACCACTGCCCCTGCTGTGTAGTGTTCTGCAGGGTTTCATTTTGTCCTCCATGTTGTTTGCAGTGTATATACTACTACTAGGGGACATTATAAGATGGTACAGACTAGGTTGTCATTGCTTTGCTGATGATACCCAGCTCTACCTGTCTATTACACCCAAACAACATAATGAGGTCTCAGTTTTCAATTGGTGCCTTGCCAAGATCCAAGACTGGATGAGTGCCAAATGGCTGAGGTTAAACCCAGACAAAATGGAAGTTCTGGTGATCAAGCCTGGTCACCCGAGGGTTGGTGTGCAAGCTGGTCGAATCTTCAGGCTTAGGCTTGGAGACTCCCAGCCTCTCACCTCTTCTAGGGTGAAAAATCTTGGTGTTGTGCTGGATAGTGGCCTAACACTTGAATCTCAGGTGTCGGCTGTGGTCCAGAGTGATTTCTACAACCTTACAAACATTGCCAGGATTATATGCTTGATTCTCTCGGGTGATCTGCCATCACTAGTCCATGTCTTTGTGACATCACAGCTTGATTACTGCAGTGCCCTTTACCTAGATCTAGCAGGGTCTGATCTTCGCTGCCTACAGGTGGAGCAGAATGCGGTAGCCAGGCTGCTGACTGACCTTCTGAGATCATGTCATTTTATGTTCATGCTGCACTTTTTGCACTGGCTCCCTATTTACTGTGGTTCAGAGCTCAGCGCTTATATTACATACTGTAACTGGATGCTGTAGGTTGTGTTTGGATACAGAGGCCACACCAGTAAGTAGGATAATGCTTTCCAGGTACTAGTAGTATGAAATGATTCATGCTTAGGTACTTAGAATAGGCATGAGCAAGTCAGTGATTATAGTACGTATGAACTGGATAGTATATGCAAGGTGCTTAGATGCATGAACTGATGAGTCACTTGTTATGATTTGATAGTTTTTAGCCTTTCTCTGTATCCCACCAGAGGAAGGATATTTAGTCCAGGATTATGAGACCCCCCAGTGGGATAAGAGTGCCACAGAAGGAGGAGGTATCAGGGGAGGATGGTGGGGAGTGTGACCCACTCTAAGCAGGGTGGTGCACAGCCTGCTGATTTAAATAGGATGTGGGGGAGGAGCTCTTCCCCCACTTAACCAGGGGCATAGCTCTAAATTTAACTGTGGTTCAGAGCTCAGTGCTTATGTTACATATTGTAGCTGGATGCCATAGGTTGTGCTTGGATACAGAGGCCAGACCAGTAAATAGGATAATGCTTGCTAGGTATTAGTAGTATGAAATGATTCATGCTTAGGTACTTAGAATAGACATGAGCAAGTCAGTGATTATAGTACATATGAACTGGATAGTATATGCAAGGTGCTTAGATGCATGAACTGATGAGTCACTTGTTATGATTTGATAGTTTTTGGCCTTTCTCTGTATCCCACCGTAGGAAGGATGCTTAGTCCAGTATTATGAGACCCCCCCAAAAATAATATCAATCATTGTTCTGTATCCGACTGTTGAAGGAGTCAAGTAGGATGGCACCCCTAAGAAAATGAGTAGCAGTATGATCACCTCCTCCAACTCCAGAGAGTGTGACCAGTAGCATGCAGGAGAGGAAAACCCCCTTGGGGGAAACCTCTGAGGACCCATGACTACTGACCTGCCCGTCCTTCTGGGCATACTAAAGGAGAGTAATTCTAAAATTTAATTAATCGGCTAATCCGAACCCCAAGTTGTAGAACCTGATCCAAAGAAACGGAGAGCTGAAGTAGTAGTGAATCATGACATATCAGGTAAACAGAGCAAGCATTCTGCTAGTAAACTCCAAGGTCGAGAATCCATGTGCATGCCAGAATGATAGGAGTGGAATCCATGATCGATATGAATTGAAAGCGACGAGTGCTGGTGGTGAAGCACTCCAGCAGGTGAGGATGACTTTCCAGAGGAAAACCAGGAATCAAAGGCTCAGTATCCATGTCCAGAGAAGGAGGACTGTTGGGTCACGTTCCACTTGGTAAGCGTAGCAAATGAAGGCTGTGGCGATGAAGCACAGGAACTGGCGTATGCTACATGATCGGGAGAATGGAGTAGTAGGAACCTCCGATCTGGAGAGGGGAAGCAAGTACGTAGCAGGTAGGGATCATAGTGTGAATAAGTAGATATAAGTCAGATGTATTTCCAGCTCATGAGAAGTGAAGTAGGTTGTAAAATCAGGGAGTTAGTCGTGATGACCTCTAGGCCCTGTAAGGGTGAAGCAGGTAGTATGAGCAAATAAGGTAAATAAGTGGACCTGTACATAGGTCAGTTGTAGTAGTAAGTAAAGTTACATGATGCAGAAGTAGTAGCAGGGAAGCAGTATCGCATAGCTTATGTGCGGTATACAGGGAGAAGCATGAAGAATAGTAATAGCATGGGAATCGATGAGCTTTGTCTGGATCCAAATGGTTGCGTAACAATGTTGATATCCACGTTTCAAAGCCAGAATAGTACATTAGCTAGAACTGACTTGGTAAGAATAGTCTGACGAGTTCTGAATAGTCGAGCTTATGAGTCATAGATGGTGATAATAGAAGAGGCTGAGTCAAACGAAGTAGCGACATCACAGGGTACAAAAAAGCCTTAGAGCATAAATCAGGATATAAAGGTCTTCTGGATATGCTCAACTAAAGTTGTGGTAAGAGTGTACTAGTAATTTTATATGACTGAAGTGGCAGGGCAGAAGCATCCAAGATACAGAAGACAATGGCTAAACAATCCAGATATGAGTCCATGGTTAGGGGGCTCCTAGGGCTGGCTGACACGACAGCAGGGTAGGTGTATAGTAGAATATGCAAATCTTCAGGCCCCGAGCTTAGCAAGGCAGGTGTAGCATAGAAGTAATTAAAACCCCCGGCCCTATGGGCGAAAGCAGGTCATAGAAGTAGGCGATTATGATGCAGTAATATAGGATGGCGAACCTCTGGCCCTGCGGGGTGAGGGCAGGTTTGCAGAGCAGTGGTAAATAACATAATGGAAATGTTGAACTGCATGCAATGCAGAAATAGCAATAAAGTAGTGAGGAATAAATTGTAAATGGAATTGTAATGGCAGCATATCTTGAGTCAGTTTCATGTGGAGTAGTATTGCGGTTTTGGTTTTTAAATTTTTAGCAAACTTATGAAAGCAGAACAGTACTATAGATTGTCGTATCCTGAAGATCGAGGATGGTAAGGATTGCGGTAAAAAGACTTTGGCGAAAGAGTTGGCAACTCGATGAGAGGCAGTCAGCGTCTTGAAACTGTAGTAATCAATGTTGTAGGCATCAGTTAAATTAAAGAAGACAGCGTGGAATAAAGGTCAGCAGGGAATCCTGGCGGAGACGGTAGTAGTAACTCCGGGAGAGTTGAAGGAGCACCTCAAGGAGCATCCAAGAATTAAAGCGAATAACTTGATGTACTCCAAAAATAATTTAATGGAAGGCGGAAGCTCAGGTAGCACATTTTGGACAGGTAGGTCAAAATGGAAGCAGGTCTGTAAGAAGCATCCATGGGAATGAAGAGGAGCTAGCCCAATGAGATAGGAAGGTGCGGCTAGACAACATGTAGTTAGCCGTTGAGCTGTGGATGGTACGGTTGAGTGAGTATGTCAACCGGTGAGTAAGTAGAATTAGTAGCTAAATCCAAGAAAGCTGGCATGCAGCTAGACCATGCAAGGTCGGCTGGTAAGTAAGTAAAGAGTGGTAGCTAGCCCCACATAAGCTAGCATGTGCAGCTAGACCACACATAGGTCAGCTGGTAAGGTAAGTAAATAACGGCAGCAAAGCCCCATAAAGGTTAGCCAATACAGCTGGACCACACATAGGTCAGCTGACAGATGAGTAGTAAGAAAGCAAAATGCAGCATAGCAATATAGTAAGTATCCAGGGACAGTTAGTAAATCAGAGACATAGTGGAATGAAGTCAGTAACAGAGCATGAGTGGACATCCTAGACAAATGGGGAGGTGGAAGTAGGGTGAGAACAGAGCATCCTGAAGTCCATTGGTGAGGTTAGAATAGGTCCTGGAGTGTAGCTGTCCGAGCCATAGAGGAGTCGCCTTTGTTGCTGGTAACTGAATTCAGACAGGCAATAAGGGGATGGGCATGCACGAGCCAGATTAGATGGACAAGCTGAAATGCTAGATGAATGAATTCAGGCAAAACAGGTGGATGCCGATATGCTGCCAGTGGTGGTACAGATCTGAAGGACTCAATGGGTTAGAGTTTGACCAGCATGGAGCAACCGGGACTCCCCATAGTCCGGAGGAGTCATGGAATACAATCCAGGAGAAGCTAGAGCAGTACTAAACTACGGCACCATCAAGTGGGTTGATGAGGATGCACAGGCATGGAAGGGACTGCAATCTGGAAGGAAGGAGAAGTGCTGTAAAATAAGCAAATAGTACCCAGCTGCTGATCAGAAGCATTTCAAGCCATGTACAAATGGTGGTGCACAGAGGCATATATATATATATATATATATATATATATATATATATATATAGTAGTCGATATAGTTAATATGAGGCAGCCCAAGAAGCGCTGGAGCGCAAATGAATGAGATAAGCGCTGGCAGCCCAATTAGGGGAGAGAGCCGGAGAGTGCAAGCGGCAGTGTGATGCTGCGGGTGAGATATCCAGGCAGAGTAAGGTGCTACAGAGCTGAAAGCAAGCAGGAATATTCTGTGAGGGAAAGACGGAGTGTAATTGCAGTTCGAGTCCAACGAGCAGCTGGTCAGGCAGGTGCAGAATCGCAGTGAAGGTTCAAAATACTGTGAGGGTCCTGGACATTAGTAGAATGCTGACTGAATGAGGGAGGTCGGAGGAATCCCAGACAACGTACAAGCAGGAAGCGAAGTGGAGCTGGCAGAATGAGTGGGGCAGTTGTGAGCAGTATGGCTAGACAATGGAGGGCTCCGGTAAGAAGGTCGGTAAGTAGAGGGGAACGAATCCAGGCTAATGAAACATAGCGGCTGCATGACCGTAGTTGCAGGAAAAAAAGGGGAGGAACAGCAGGACAGAAGTAGGAGACATAAAACAGTGGCTAGAAGCACAAAGGCAGGACAAGTGCAAAGGAGCACAAGCTAGGCACAGAACCCCCCCCAAAAGGGAAGGAAAAACGGACAAACTGACAGGACTAAAGAGCATGAAGGGGTAAGAAAAAATGGACGAGACAAGAAGCAAACTGGGGACGAATGGGGGGGGTGGCGGCAGGAAGAGAGGGAAAAAGCAACCACAATGGAGCAGCATGCAGCGAGCGTGACGAGTGTGACTCACTGTAAGCAGGGTGGTGTGCAGCCTGCTGATTTAAATAGGATGTGGGGGAGGAGCTCTTCCCCCACTTAACTACAAGCATAGCCCTAAATTTAGGTGGCAGATCACCATCAATGTTGGTTTACTGACCTATAAAGCCCTACGTGGTCTGGGGCCCAGTTACCTGCAAGACCTCCTACAGCCCTACCACCCTTCTCGTCCCCTCCGGTCAGCCAGCAAGGGCCTCCTAGTAATTCCCAGGTTTCATTTTAAATCATATGGTGCCCATACTTTTTCAGTTGCAGCGAGAGAGGCCCCCTAGGTTAGTGCCTTCAAGAGGGATCTGAAGACCTTTTTATTTAGAAAAACATTCCCCTCCTTTTAATCCTTTAATCTTTTAACCTATTATGCTCAGATTATATTTTTATATACATGTAACCCCCTTGCAAATGGGGGGTTCCTAAAAGCTTCCCTGGAGCTTGCCTAAGTGCCCCCCTGCCAGGCTGGTGTCCTGCATTTCAGCAGCTTAACTGTGATCACCAGGAGTGCTATCAAAGCCTTCATGCCTGTCTTTTAAAGGCTGCCTAACTCACAGTCATGATTAAACTGGGAAGGGGTTTGAGTGTGGCCATGCTTGAGTCCTGCCCGGGCTGCCGGGTAATTGCTCCGTTTCTGCCATCGCTAAATTGTGCAGAGGGAGCTCCTTCAAAAGGTGTAACTGCTTGCTGGGAATAACTTAGGGTAATAAATAATAATGTAGTGTTCTAACCTGCTTTTCTATGCAGCAAGGACTGTTCTGATTCTCCCCTCCATTTTGGTCCTGAACTGGCGATTTGGACCAATCAGTATGCTGGAACTTTAAGGGAGCTGCCTGACCAATCGAGGGGCTGTTTGTACTTTGAGAAAGGTATTATGGGCTATGGCGGGTTTTTGCACCACTGAGATCCAGAACAATTGACTGGCAGGTGCCGCCGGCCAATAAGAGTGGGTAGCGCCTGAACTGAAGAAAGAGCCCCTAGCTGTTGGGGGAGATGCATTGTGGCTGGTGAGACGAGAGGAGCTCTGTGCTTCTGTGCCTGTGGCGTGTACACGCGGGAAGCACGTGAAGTCCTGCATCGGCCGTTTGTTCTGCCATTTAAGGAGTCAGATTAAATCCGCTGCGTGTGGTCAGAGGAGGCTGGTGCCAGCCCAGCTACCCACCAGGCTTGACCTGTTCAGAGGATTGGAGAATCTGTTGAATCACGCTCGGTCCTCGAGAAAGCTGAAACTGCCGTTGCAGCACCTCAGAAGGTTGAGAGTTTGCGTAAACCTTGGAGGCTATGGCCTGGGGTGGTATCCCTCTGGAGCTGCCATATAAATGTGTGAGGAGGCTGGTGAAACTAGGGCTTAGACCCGAGAGTGGTGCAGAAACTGTCATTTGCTGAGTCATGAGTACTGACCCAGGGTAGCTCCCTGATAAGTCAACACTGGTCTAACGCTGTTTTATTCTACAATTGACTGCCTAGCCATATCTTCTTTCCATTTTGACTTTTATCAGCATTGTAAAGGCAGTCTGTGTCAGGGCCCCAACCAGCTGCCACGGTGGACTAGCCAATAGGGCTTGGGTACCCAGGGACAGTAAACATTAGGGTCAGGCCTGTGCACAGAGCCCTAGGTAGATAAGTATATTGATAAGCAAATCAACTTGATTCCCCCTTGTCCTTGTTATTCCTCCCCTCTAATAAATCAGATTGCTTGTTTTGCAGCTACACCCTGGCTAGTCTGTACATTTATGGTGAACTACTGTATAGTGACTGCGATAGGATTGTATCTTACTTTACAGGGGGTCTCTGGGGCGAGCTGGGAGATGGCAGCCTGAGGGCAAGTATACTGGGGAGAAGTAGTTCTGGCACCTGGTGTAAGTCACTAGTGGGACGAAAGGGGGGTTGCAGTCACCCAGAGGGCTGTGACTGAGGCAATTTAAACAACATCAACCCCAACCTCTGGGTGGAGGCACCCGCCAATGGATCTGGGCCCCTTACCCTGTCTCCGTTGAGACAGGCCGGGGTAGTAGCCCTAAGGATAGCGCCCTCTGGGGGTTACATATATTTCTTTATAATTTTGCTTATATTATTAGGGCATTTGTAAAGCACCTACAGTCACAATGAGATAGAGTGCTCTAACAAATAAATTAACTAAACTAAATTAAACTAGCCCTTTGGGGGCAATTAGCGGGACCCTAGGGTGGATGTGAGAATTCCAGGGGGCACTTCCTCAAAGAGTGTTCCCTAAAGGCTCTCTGGCCTGCAGAGAGTCCTGGAAGATAGTGTATATGTCTGTCCTGGGGTGTTGATACTTTCAAGGAGGAATATCAGCATCCAGAGGTGAAGAATGGAGGTAACACACCACTGGGCATTCGACAGTGCAGGTAAAGCATGTGATTTGAGTAGTGAAGAGTTCCTAGTATATGTGACTGAATCAACTTGGCATGTTTCTGTGTGAGAGATCCTGGGACAGGCTGATGGGTTTGCTGCCCCACTCTGGAATATCTGGATTTCCAGGGCATGGAAAAGATGGCCAGTCTGGTAGGTCAACAACTAGGATAATGATTCTGGACAGTCAGGCACCATGCCAGCATGTTATTTTATCCCAAAGTGTTTACTGAAATATTTTGCAGGTTCAAGTTGGAGTTGAAACTACAGACGGTGCACCAGAGCCTTTCTAAAAGTGTGTGTGTGTGTGTGGGGGGCAAGGTGAGGGGGTAGCCATGAAAAATGTTTGTAGAAAACCAGGGGTCTGGGGGCCACTACTTCCCCAGATGTTCTGGGGTTTTAGATAATCTGTGGTGAGTTTGGGGGCTTTTATTGAAGATAAAATACACTTCTGTCACATCTTCCCTACCTCTGACTCTAGGAAAGTATTTTTTTCTCCTGGAGTCAGGGGTGAATGAGACTGGCTGGCCTTAAAATCTGCAGCCACAACTGGAGTGGGCAACTGCCTGACCAATGCCATCGACAACCCACCCCATAGGCATTATTGTAATGTACTTTAGCGGCCCCCAGACCCCCAGCCTTTATAGAAAAATTGTTCTCAGTACATACTACTTGGAATAACCTCCTTCCCTATCCCAAAGAAGCTACTAGCCTGCAGCATCAACACCTTCAAGCACATCATGTAAGTACTCATCCCCCTTGCAACTTCATCTGTCCCCAAATCCTTGGTGTTCCAACTGCCTAGTCCAAGTCCCTCAAGGCTGTCCCTCCCCTGGCACCTTTTCCCTTAAATATTAACCCTGCAAATATGCATGTACTGTAATTGTTGCATTGAGCTGCCTACTGTAAAGACTATTTTTAGAGGAAACATCAGCCTGCTGTAACAGTCCTCTATGGAAATCTCTTCAAAAATGGGCATTCAAAATGTATCTGTTCTGGTGTTCTCAACTTTGATAAAGGACAACACTGAGGGTTACATGCAGCATAAGTAGGGGGATGCATATGCTTAAACTGGGGTGCAGCCACACTGACATTTGGCAAGAAATGTCAGAGTAAGTACATCAATAAGGCAGCCAAGTCAACAAAGTTACCACTGCCACTGTCTTGAGTTGAGACTGACTGATTTGCCTTTTGAGACCTGACCTTCCGACCAGCGAAAAAAATAATTTTTTGGTCTTGGACTTACTCACCTTTGTTTCTCAGATCAGCGAGCTCATTACTCTAATGTCCAAAGCTTGCTCAGGCCAAAGGTCATTCCTGTGGTACACACCGCAGCTGTCCCATTCTCACAGCACAACGGGCAACAAACATTTTCTTAACAAAAAACAGAACCCCCAAAAAAAAAAACAGGCGGAGAACAAAGAGCAAAAGAGCCGGACCCAGAGATTAATGAGGGAGAGTCTCTCCCACAACAAATTGTGGCAGTACATTCCATTGTAGCCAACAGATTCCATCCAGCCCTAACACAACACTGACTTCTGTTCCTTGGTTTCAGTCTGAATTGACCAAAAGTGGGCCACTGAGCCATGGCCTTTTCCCTGTCCTCTCGCCTGACATTTGTGGTTGCTTTAAAGGGCCACAGGCAGGTGCATAGCAAAAATGGTGTGATTGTTTCAAGCTGCTGGGGAGTGTGCAGTGGGCAGATGGATCACTGGCTAAGCGGGACAGCGGTCAGTGGAGATAGCGAAAATCTCAAACCGTGACAAAATTATTTAATAAACCGATTATAGCAGGGGCAGCCGCCCCAGCTTTTGAAAGGGGGACCAAGTGTCTCTGGCCCCATGTCTACAGACTAGAAAGTTAAAATGGGATAAAGAATTCCCAGGTGGCTAAAATGAGCCAAGCTTATTAGGGACTAGGAGGGAAACTGTTTATGTGGGACCGGGCCACTATGGAGATGGGAACCTTAAGTGGTTGCAAGTTGCAGGCCTCATTAATTATCATAAAGATATCTAACAATGGAATCTAGGGTCTTTGGACTCAAATAAATCCAAACAGAAGTGTACCTGAATGAATTATCCAGTGTCACCCAGTAAAGATGAGCAGTTGAATTGCATTTCTGGGTGTTGCATATCATTTATTCTTAACAACTGCCTGTCATGTCTTAGATGAATACATAAGACAGTGTTGCAGCCGGTGGCAAAATATTTCCAAGGGGCGCTCCTAGTGAGCATTAGGAAATGGGCATTTTATTTCCTGGTCTCTGATTGGCTGATACCCCTGGTAGGGGGGTACATTACCTTACAATAGACGACCAGGAAACAAAAAGTGCCAGCCCCAGTGCCCCTTTTCCCATTGAGGTATCTTTATGCCCAGCCTGCTTTCTTATTGGTGGAAAGCACCTAATTGAATTTTAAATCGTCGCCATTTTTTCTCTCGCCTAGGGGAAGAAACTGGCCCCTGTGTCTCCATAGTTCAGTCCCAGTTCCCTAATGAAACCTCATACAACCTCCCCTGAGCTAATTTCTGGCTACACGTGTTATTTATTTATTTGTTTTTATGTATTTTTACAGTACTTCCTTCTCCCACGTAACTCTTCATAGCTGCACTCTCACAGAGCACCACAATCTTGCTCCATCAGCCGGCCATCACCTCGCACCCGAAAAACAAAGCTGCTTCTGATTTGTATAACTGGAAAATGACTGCAGTAACTGATTCACTCTGTCCACTACTCACACAGCCCTCCCACCAGTATCCCAGTAGCCATATTTTTTCTTTCTTTTTATGCTGTTTTCTTGTTCCCGATGGTCCATCCACAGAGTCTCTGTCTGTCACACACACACACACTCACACACACACACACACACACACTGCGTGTCAGTTCCCAATCTCTCGGTCTCTCACATCACCACACATTATAACTGTTTGTCTGTAAATCAAAAAATGTTCTTACTGACTATCTAAGCTGTCGGATCAACTTTTCAAAGTGACACAGCTCTCCACAGACTCCATGCTCCTAAAGTGAAGCCCCAGTAAAGCTTGTCCCATTCAAAAAGTGTCTCGCTCTCTCTTCCGGTGTCCTCTTACGACTGACACAGCGCTTCACTAGATGGACAGTCTCACCCTTAAATTATCAGCCTCTTCTTGCTAAAAGAACTACCCCCAAAAGAGTAAACACAAAAGTGTGAAGGGAAGAGGTGATCTTCCAGGTGCCACTGTGCCAGTAGGATGACCGCGATTGTAGGAGTGGTGGAGGGCGGGGATGACAGCATGTAGAGGTGAGGGAGAGAAAGAAAACAAACACTGAACCGCAAAATGAAAACCTTAATGGGGAAAAAAACAGGGCTTTAATGGATAAGTGAGTGTGTGTGTGTGTGGGGGGGGGGGAAGAGACAGGTAACCATGACAGGCAGCAAAAAAGTTAAAATGGTGGATGCTTGACTAGGACAACTAGGTTGGTGGAGGAATTATTTTATTGCAAAGAAAAATCAAAACTATTTTAACATTTACACATAAAAATTTTTTTTTTGCAAACATAAAATACAGTTGCCTATTTTCTAAATACAATAACACCCTCCAAAGTGGGAGGTATGGGCAATACTGGACTTTCCAGGGGCTATAAGGCCCTCCACTTTCTGCGTCAGGTCTCATTACACCCCTCAGCGGTCTGGTATTGCCCAATACCGCCCACCCTGTCGGGTATTATTGCTTGCTTACCATCCTTATTCCCCTAGACACAGGAGTTGCCCTGGGGTATGTCCACCTCCATTGGGGCATAGAAAGACAGATACAGTGAGTCAGCATAGGTGGGATTGCTCAGCGATTAAATAGTCAGGCCTTTAAAATGAAATAAATTGCAGGTCACTTTAAAAGTTTGAGTTCCTAGAGCTATGAAATGGGAGGCTCTGACCAGACACCCTGCCCTCTGAGGAAGAAGCATCTGGCCTCCATATATAGGGTATGTGTTTGGCATCTTCGGTCAGGGAGCACAGATCTGCCTAGCTAAGTCAGTGTAGTTCACTACTGATGTTTTATTCTGCAATAAAAGCAGTTTCAGACACCCTTTTCCAGTGTGTACAGCCTTTCTTGTGTTATAGGAGAGGAACAGATTGGGAGGAGATGGGCAGGCAGACTGGCAGCCACCCGGCTGCTGTAACAAAATGAGCATAAAAGGATGCTTGGGCATGTGCAGTGTAAGTACTGCTTAGTGGGGGAGGCACTGTGGGGGTGCATGGTGGGTCACCTGCTGCTCCACTGAACCTCAAGCAAGCTGTAACATAGCAGATCAAGGGAGTGCTGTTGACCAATCAGAGCACTCCTTTTGCTGCACATGAGACACTCTGGTTTTCTATAGAGTCTCATACGTAGTTGCCCTGGAAACAGGCACATATGGGGGAAGAGTTTCTTAATTTTTAATATAGTGATCAATCTCGATCAATAATATATAAATGCTGCCACTGTAAGGGTGGGCTCACTTAAATTCTTAGGGTTTCAGAACTGCTCACCCTTGGTTTGTGGTTCTCATACCCTAAGAATATGCATGAGACCACTTACAACTTTGAGTCATCTCAGTAGCAGCAGTAACACGTATTTACTTTCATCTGACTGTTGCTGAAACCTACAGTAAGTATTTATTTTAGCATCCATTGTGTGGCGATTTTTCAAAGGGGTCACTTTACAAATAGCTGTCTCTCCCCATTCAGGATTTGTTGGGACAGGCTAGGGATGAGCTTCTCCTCCAGCAACTGGAACCAGGGGTGTATCCAGGAATTTCTGAGATGCACACCAAGTGGACTTATCGCTACTAACCCCCCCTTTAGGGTGAGCTACCCTTCCCCCACTGTCCATGCCCTCTCAGACGCTAGCGTCATTTTCTGTGTTGTATGCCAGCACACCATTCCACCTCCAACAGGTGTCAGACTAACAGACTGGCTTTTGGTTACATTACTGCATTGTGACAAGCCTCTGTACCACATCAAGGTAGCCAGTCCCACAGAGGTCCATTCACACCAGACTAGCTTTTAGTTGCAATGTTGCATTGTGAGAAGCCTCTGTACCAGATTGGCTTAGTTACAATGTTGCATTGCGACAAGCAACTGTGCCATATCAAGGTACCCAGTCCCACAGAGGTCCATTCACACTAGTGTCTTAATCTTACACTATCCACTCACACAGAAGGCCCACATCCAAGCTCCCACACCAGCCACTCAAAAGGCCCAAAAGGTTCAGTACCATTACCAGTTTAGATGTAAGCAAGATCCAAATACTCACCCAGTCCACACAACATACATACCAAATTCAACCACTGAAAACATACCCACAGTGGAGCAGAGTTACACCCACTGCAGATAAGTACTTACCCACACAGCAGAGCCTGTACACATTACAAAGAGGGTTGTGGTAAGCTACATGGTGCTTTGGCTGGTGTTCTGATTTTTGTTAAGTTACATTAACTGAAACCATCGATACCAAAAAATCCACATTCCAGGCACAGCATTTTGTACGTACCTGCTCAGGTTCCAAACTGACTACATGCAAAAGCAATGACAGTTGCAGAGCTTACCACAGTCATGCATTGTAGCCCACTCACACCCAAAGTATCCCAAACCCACCACTGCAAGGGGCCACATACCCACAGCAGTGTTACAAGTAGTGTATGTAACAGCTGAGCTCAGCCACACATTCAAGCTCTTCCACCCACTCACATTCAAAGTATCCAAAACTCACCACTGCAAGGGGCCACATACCCACAGCAGTGTTACAAGTAGTGTATATAACAGCTGAGCTCTCAGCCACACATTCATGCTCTTCCACCCACTCACACCCAAAGTATCCCAAATCCACCACTGCAAGGGGCCACATACCCACAGCAGTGTTACAAGTAGTGTATGTAACAGCTGAGCTCTCAGCCACACATTCATGCTCTTCCACCCACTCACACCCAAAGTATCCAAAACCCACCACTGCAAGTGGCCACATACCCACAGCAGTGTTACAAGTAGTGCAAGTAACAGCTGAGCCCTCATCCACACATTCATGCTCTTCTGCCCACTCACAGCCAAAGTATCCCAAACCCACCACTGCAAGTGGCCACATACTTACACTACTTTTAACACTGCTCTGGGTATGGCCCACTTGCAGTGGTGAATTTTAGTCTTTGGGTGAGAGCACATGAATGTGTTGCTGTGAGCTCAGCTGTTACCACAGCAGTGTTACAAGTGAACAGCTGAGCTCACAGCCACACATTCATGCGCTTCTGCCCACTCACACCCAAAGTATCCAAAGCCCACCACTGCAAGTGGCCACATACCCACAGCAGTGTTCCGTTACATGAACACTACACAGTTTGTCAGGTAACCGTAACATTACGCTCACTGTTATATGGAGGATCTGGGTAAGCTAGCTGATGCACTGGTTTTGTTACCTTAACCAAAAGCATTCACACCAAATAGCCCCATACCATGCAGTAAGTGTTCAAAGTCATCCTATTGGCTTATTTGAGAAGCATCTGTGCTGGCATGGGTCAAAGTCTTTGAGCACCTGTTCCATATCAATTTCCATGTCTCTGTGTATATGTAAAAGAGCGAGTCCTGTCAGGCGTCGTTCCCCCATGATGTTTCTGAGCCAGGTCTTCAGCCTCCTTAAGGCACTGAAGGATCTCTCTGCACTTGCCATGCTGACTGGCATTGTTGCCAAGACTAATAAAACAGCATTAACATTTGGGTAGAGATCTGCATTCACATCCTGTAATGTCATGAGAATGGTCTCTGGAAGGTCTGCCACAGGAACATCGACCCACTTTTCTTTCCATCTTTCCAGCTCCACCTTAAGCTCCTCCAGGCTGCCCAGGTCAGTCTTGTAGGCACTGTACTCTGCTGCTATTTTGTCCTCCTGTAGCAAATGCAGTTTGCATGGTAGAAGATACTGTCCAAGGAACCGTGGCCGGCACTCTATAAGTTTATCCTGCAATTCTGAAATGACATGGTCTAGGAAAGGAATGAAAATGTTGACTCTGAAGTAGTCTTGAGGGCTTGCAGCACTGATGTTGCTTCTCTGCGTTTGCCTACCACATATCCGAGGTACCTCCTCCTGAATGAACGCAGCCTCCACTAGAGTCAGGATACTCTAATACAGTTCTGCAAAGTGGCTTTCTGACTTGTCCTGCATTTTCTTAAATACTTGCACAAGGTTGGAGGCCTCTTGTGTTGCTTGCAGGAGGTCAGTGTTGACACGCTGCAGATATAGATGAAGAGGTTTCATTCGGGACAAAACATAATCAACTGAATGAAGAGTCATGAGGAAGTCAAATCGCTGGATGCACAGCGGTAATCTGTTCGCTTCATTGTCAAACTCTGCAATTTTCTCAAGCATACTTGCTACTACTAAAAATTCTGCTTTTAACCTTGATAGAGAATCTGTCTGAC
Source organism: Neoceratodus forsteri (assembly GCA_016271365.2). Classification (NCBI taxonomy): domain Eukaryota; kingdom Metazoa; phylum Chordata; order Ceratodontiformes; family Ceratodontidae; genus Neoceratodus; species Neoceratodus forsteri. Next base: position 1,309,579,694 of record CM028131.1, read on the forward strand.
TCATCCACTTGGTGTTTCCAGCTGCAGGAATAGTGTACATCCGATCTGCTGGCTCATCACCGTAGTCGGATAGCAAGTTGTTGAATTCTTTGAGTTCTGCCTGAAAGATGTTACTGCGCTTGTAGGACGACTTGAGCGTCGAGATAATCTTTTTTGTGGTATCGAACATACTGGACAATTGTTGCAAGGAACATGAATGCACAATAGCTGTGTTGAGGCCATGAGCCTTGCAAACTGCATACACTGCTTTGGGGACAACTGCTGTGATGTGTGCTTGCACTCCATTGAATTTTCCACTCATGTTACTCCCCTTGTCATACCCTTGTCCGCACATTAGGTTTGTGTTGATGACCCAAGCCTTTAAACGCCACAAGAATAGTTCTGCTAAACCATAGCCAGTTGTATCCATACCTTCAGTGAACGCAACAAAATCTTCATGAAGTTCAATTGTGCCTGAAAGGTCCCGATGTACATAGCGAACCGATAAAGAAATCTGCTCCTTGGTTGACACATCTGTTGTTCCATCTGCTATCAAGCTGAAACATTTTGCCTCCCTTACATTGTTTAGTATTTTTTGCTGTATTTGCTAACCTATTAATTGAATTAGTTAATGCTGAATTTGTGGGGATGTGTACAGTGCATTCCTTGGAGCCGCTTGTAGGTGTTCTAGCAGACTGGTATCCAATTCTGCGGTGTACTGCAATAAGCCATGGAAATTTCCAGTATCATCATACTTCCCACAAAGCGCAACATTGTGTCTCCCACAATATAGAATGATCTTGATGATTCTGCATAGAAAATGAAGTGTAGTCTCCGTCACCTTGTTGTTGCACTCCACCAGAGACTGGCTTGCTGTTTTTATCTTCCCAGCACAAACTGAGGGAAACCCATCCGCTCTCACAACAGCATTTCCATGGTCCTTAGACTTGCTATGCCTCTCCAGAGTCTTCTTTGTATTAGACCAGTCCCTCATTAGTGCAGATACCAGAATGGTGCTAGTACTGGAACTGTTGAACATGAAGCATGGACCACAGAACACGCCATCCAATGCCTTTGAATACCTAGTAAATTTGAAGTCGTGCAATGCCTAAGCATTGAAACACCTGTAATGCTGGTTTGGACCATCTAGACCCATCAAGCAACAAGGAAACTGAAATCCTGGAGGTGGTTGCCACTGATGTTCAAGAATTTCATTCCTCTAAGCATCTATGAGATGGGATCAATTCATACCGCCGATGTCCTCAGTATTTGGTGGATGCACATCTGGTTCCTGGGAAATGCTTATAATCTGGACTGCTTCAACAGTAGTTGCTTCTTCCATGGTTTCCAATAACTGGGAGTAGACACCTGCTTCCTGCAACTCTTCCCTGGTTTTCACTAACTGGGAGTGGACATCGGCTTCCAGAAGACTACCATGTGAGGCTGTGTATTCTAGAATGTCACCAGCAACCTGTTCTTGTGCAATCATGCATGCAAGGTGATTGGGTGTACAAGTCTTCACACCAATTCCAGGCTGTGGCTCTGTGTTGTGGACTCTGCAAACACAAGGGTCTGCAGTTAGCTAAACTGTTTACCTATCAAAATTCTGTTTACTGTGTATTTTATGGTGAAATTTCTTACCCAGAGCTAGAAGAAGGCAGAGTAAGGAAGGACTGCATCAGCTTTGACATTTGTGCTGTTTCCTCCATTCTGGCCCACTTTGCTTTTTGCACCTGTGCTCCAGATGGTTGTTTTCTTTTTCCTGCCTCCATTCTGGAAACAGTAAAAACAGTTTACCACTGCACTGAAAGTGGAAGAGGGGACAATATGGAAGTAGGATACAGGAATAAGGGAATGGAGGGGCATGATGAGGCAAATTAAATATGGTCGGATACCTTACCTTAATGCGGCAGTTAGTGCAGCCAAGAAATGGTAAATTGGAATATCTAGCAGTTGACTGAAAACCACTGATACTTCTGCCTCTGCCTGAGAATCAAACGCTGCACCTTGTTTTCAGTCACTTGCAATGTTAATGTTGCTGGCATCTGTCCCATGTAACCACGCTGCTTACCTGCCATGGCTGCCACCTCTCAGTTGAAAAACAAAACAAAGTACACCTCATTTGACAGCCCGTGGGATTGTGTTCAACAAAACATTTTGTGAACTAACCATTCTTACAATTTCCATATTGGGATGAAGAAAGCCACTTTCAGCATTGTGTACGCGCTTACATTTCTTTCTTGCGCAGTAATCTAAATGTTCAGGTTCAAGTTTCAGGTTCAAGTTTATTGCAGGAAAGACTCTGTTGAGCAAGCTCATTCACAAGGAGTTCCTGAGGCACATACACATACAGTTCTCAATTACATAGACAGGAGATATAAAATGTAGAACAACAAAGAAAAAATATATAATACAAGAGGTATACACAATAGAAGTCCTTATGCTATATATGCAGTACATTCCAGCTTTAACCTTGCCCTAAATTATGCAACACATTTCAGCTTAATAAGTAGAGGGCCAGTTGGTACCTAGGAAGTTGACTTGGTGTTGGGGGCCTAGTAGCACCTACATATGTCATTTAATTTAGAGATAGCTAGTGTTTTGTAGGAGTTAATTGATATGATGCTGGTTAGCTTCAGCATGGCTTGTAGTTGGTTCCAAATGTTTGGGAGGGTGTATGAGATAGCTCTTTGGCCAGCTGTGGTACGTGTCCTGGGAACATCTAGTAGGATAAGGTCAGATTTCCTTAGGGAGTAGGCGCTATGTGAGATGTGTATGAGAGATGTTAAATAGACAGGCAGTTTGTTGGGTAGTAATTTGAGGGTCCAAATGCCAGCATGCAGGAGGCATCTGGTGGTAAGAGAGGTCCACCCAACTGCTGCATAAAGATCACAGTGGTGGGTCCTGTACGCAGAGTTAGTAATGAAGAGAAGAGCACGGTGATAGAGTACATCCAGTTTAGATAGGCGCAAGGTTGGGGAGGAGATAAAGATAATGTCTCCGTAATCAAGCAAGGGAAGGAATGTTGCTTGGACAAGTCTTTTGCGGGTCGTGAGAGAAAAAGAGGGTCCTATTTCTAAAGAATAAACCCAAGCGTGCTTTAAGCCTCTTTGATAGATCCCCGATGTGGTCATTGAAGGAAAGCTTGTTGTCTATCCACATACCTAGATATTTAAATTTAGGTATGACTTCCAAGTGTTCACCTAGGGAGGCAACTATGAAGTTTTTAGGTGGGGTACGTAGGGCACCAGACAAGGCAAGTCTCAAGAAAATCATTGTCTTGGTTTTTTTGGCATTTAAGAGAAGCTTGGCATTGATAAGGTTGCTTTCTAACAGGATAAAGTCAGCTTGGAGTGCTTCCCTGACTTCAGTTAAGAACGAGCCTGGTGCGTAACAAACCTAATCATCCACAAAGAAATGTATGCTAGAGTTCTTTATGTGGGTGTCAAGGTTGTTGATGTACAGGGAAAAAAGGATTGGTCCTAGGATGGAGCCTTGAGGGACTCCTCTGGCAATTGAAGGGGGGGTAGATAGTAGGCCATCAGCTTTGACTTTTTGTATCCTTCCTGTGAGATAACTGTTAAACCACTGTAAGGTAAGTGGAGTGGCACCTATGTAGGCAAGACAGATGATTAGGAGGTGATGGTCTACAGTGTTGAAGGCCTTACTGAGGTCTAGAAAGACTGCACCAGTAACCTTCTTGGTGTCCATAGCATGGATCCAGTCATTAGAGACTTTAGCCAAGGCTGAGATGGTACTGTGCTTCGACCTGAAGCCAGATTGGGCCGGGTTTAGGAGTGAGTGCACTTTGAGGTGATTTTTTAGTTGGTTGTATATAAGTTTTTCCAGCACTTTGGAGAGAACGGGCAAGATAGAGATAGGACGGTAGTTGTTTAAATCACAAGGATCTCCTGATTTGAAGAGAGGAAGAATATGGGTAGATTTCCAGCAGGATGAAACAGTGGCTGTGGTAATAGAGAGGTTGAAGATGTGAAGGATAGGTGCTAAATGTGTTTAGTCGTGCTGCACTACACCTTTACTAAAATATTGTGTTCCTGAAGAACTTCTGCCTGAAAGAGCCTTTGTGTGGTGAATTCTGAAACCAGTATTTATAATCTGTTCTGCTGGGCAAGTGCCTATGTCATTCTACCTATTCACTGCACATTGCTATGAAGATAATCATACTCTGGTTGCCCAGCACCAGATTCAGCTTGCTTAAGTAACATTTGTCTGCAGTGTTCTTTTTACATCACAACCAGACAGTACAGAGCCTAGGAAATGGGGATGGAAGCAGGGTACATGTGTCAGTGAACTGACAGCAGATGCCTTACCATGGCATCCCGATCATGTAAAGTGGAGCAGGCAGCACCAGAAATGGGAACAGGCATTTCCAAAGTGGCACTGTTTGAAATGCAGAGATTGGGTTTGGCAGAGTCTATCAGGGATCCCCGAAGTGCACAGTCAGGTCCTGCACAATCAGCAATCAAGAATGCCCGATCTGCACTATGCACATGTGGCTGTTCAGTGGTCCAATTAGCCAGTGTAGCTGTGAGACTTCCTCTTGTCTTTCCAACCACCCCCTCCATGGGATTGTCAGCACCTTAGAGTCACAGGGAGCCAAAATGCTCCTCAGTACTGAAGCAGACACACACAGTTAGTGCTACTAAATTAGCTCAGAACATTAAAGAAGAACACGACTGTCCGTTCCAATCATTGCATCATTGTTGCCTCATCTGCTAGGAATTTGCAAATGTGGCTTGTTAAGAGAGAGGCAGTAGAACGGCAGACAATAGCCTGGAATGTAGTAGGTATAGCTGGTGTTAATCAGCTAGCGAGGTGCTAATTTTAAGTTGGTTAGCTGGCAAAGTAGGTGTCACTCAGTACTGCATGAGCAGTGCAGAGAGAGAGCAAAACTTGCTTTTGTTTCATTTACCTTTTTTTTTTATTTTACCAGTTACTCGCATTTAAGTCGAGACCTGCAGTTTGTGAGGGTAAAAGAACTCCCCAAAAACTGACTTAAACGCGAGTATATACGGTAAGTACTATGTACTGTACTGTTTTGTTTGCTGTGATGTATTGCTCTCGATGAGGTGCCAACTCCCTCCCTGTCATGCCCACAAGCACTCATGGCTCTCCCCAGGATGATGTGGCAGGCAGGCAGCAGCAGCCAGGGTGTCTCTATATGCTGGCGATATTGTTTTATTTGTAAACCATTCCGGTTCGAGCCAGTGTACTGCCATAACATATGGAGACCAGTTACAGACAGCTAGCATACCTGTCAATCTGTAATTGGTCTGGGAATTACAAGTACACGGATAGACTCCAAACCGGTGCTATTTGACATTACTGCAATACAGCAATGTATGGAGACTCCTCGGCTGCTCCCCACCTGCCACGTCATCCTTGGGACAGCCGCAGGTGCTTGTGAGCACAGCATCAACCAGCTATGCATTAAAATTAAATAATCAGCAGTAAGTGGGAGATTACACAGTTTATGCATTTGCTAATCAGGTCCTGCTTCACAGAGGTGTGGCCTGCCGGGACATGGATGTGTACCTTTAAAATTACTGACAATCTGACATCGACCTAGTTAAAAAACTAATAGAAACACCGGCCAAATGATGGTGCTATATCTATATCAAAGAGCCAGCAAAATGAAAAAGTACCCATCATGTGGACAAAAATGGAGACACTAAATTAAAGTGCCAAATGTTTGATTCTTATCAACCTCTGTGGCACAACAACCAGTGGCAGGTTAAACAGAGCTAGAATTAATGTAGAGAAAAACACCTTGCATTTGTTTCACCCAGCCAACTGCTGGGCTTCCTCAGAAACTGCAGTGCATTACACTGCTGAACTGCCTTTATGAAGATTAATATTCTTAAACATACTACCATCCGGCAAGTTACCATAGAATCAAACTGCTGACCTGACAATAAGAAACACTAACCTGCAGTGCATAAAACTGCTGACCTGCCTTGATAAAAATAAATGACTACCATCAGCATCATTGCACAGCAGTGATGAAACATTCCTTTTAAAATTACTGTCAGTGGCTGAGCAGGTTGCACACTCGCCTTGGAGGCCGGAAGATCAGACGGCTAAATTCCAGTACTGACACTATAGTACAACATGAGGGGGTGCTGCACTCCTGAGGTGCCATCTTTCGGATGAGAAATAAACTGGAGTTCCCATCTGCCTGTTCTGGTGGATGTTAAAGATCCCATGGCATTCCTTGAAATGAGTAGGGGAATGTCCCCCAGTGTCCTGGCCAAATTTCACCCATTCACTAAAAATACCACCACCAGCTTAACCTGGTTCAATTTCAGTTGGTTAACATCTGTATCCCCTTCCCCTGGTCGCCCCTGAAAAAGGGACTTCTAGTGTCACTGGGCCTACCAGGTCAACATAATTCAATAAATACATAAAATCATTTTAAATAAATTTACGTACTAGTTACTGCAGTCATTCCATGGTTACAGAACATGCAGGTATCCCAGCAGCAGCAGTGTTACAGGTTATTTGATACAGAGTTAAAAACAGAGCAGCAATAATTGAGGCAGGCAGTATAGCACAGTGGTTTAAGGCTCCAAGTTGCAAATCTGGAGACCTGGGTTTTAATCTCACAGCCCCCACTTGAACACTGTGTGACACCGAGCAAGTCACTTACTTCCCTGTGCTCACAGGTTGCACCTGTAAACAAGCTTTCTGCTTAGTATTTCTCACCTGGTTAAACAACTGGAAAAAAAAAATACAGCACAATGAAGTTAAAGCAGGGCAGAATTTAAAACAGCTTGGGCTATAGGCTACAGCCACTAGTCTCCATGGGCACAGCACATAGTAAAAACGTTGTAACGGCACAATAAGGTGGCTGCAGGGTAGTTTTTAAAAATGAGGAGCCATTTCAAAGGGGCTGCCTGCAATACATGGGCTACAGTACAGCATCTGCAGTCACACATGCAAGAGACTGTTGAACCACAAATGGAGCAGCAATAACACTTCCAATAAACAAGCATTAAATCTGTAAATAGTACAGTGCACCCCTCTTCCTGGCCCCTGTTAATCAAAGTTTGTGGTATCCACTGGTACTCACATCCCAGTGCACAGTAAATTTCCCTTGCATCTGACATCCGGATCCACCTCCCATTCCATGTGCTCATATCCAGTATCCCTAGCTTCCAGTGGGCCCCCAAAGCTCCACAAACACCTACCCTTGTGAAGCAACCAGCACAGCCTCCACCCATCTCCACAGTCAGCTGCTGTCTGGCAGATGCTCACCCATCAAGGTTCTTAGTCACTCTCCAGAACTGCAGACCAGACTGCCTTCTCCACTCCACACTACAGGAATCTTCCCTCCTCTTTTGTGGTCCAAGGATGGATGCAACCAAGGCTAAAAAGCTGGGGAACGGGGAGCTGGATCTACCACCAAGCCTCTCACGTCAATGCCAGTGTCATTGGCCATTTTGTAGGGCCTACAAAGTTGAGCGAGACTGGACCCCTTCATACCCCTTATCCCTGGTAGCTGCACCCATAATTGAGAGGCAAGTTGAATAGGTAGCTGGGAGCACAGTGTTTCTGTGAATGGAGATGTTAAGTGGCAGTCATCTGCCATGATGCCATCAGTGAATCTGAGAAGTCTCTCCCTCCCCCTCCCAACAGCCCTCCCACCTCAGAGTTGATCGCAGAAGCCAGATTTGTCTGTCTTTTGCTCTGTATCTTAAACCAAGGTATGGTCTGGTTACCTGCATCCATTTGGGTTAATGGTCCACTCAGGTAAGCTAACAGTAGTAAATGTTAATTTCATGAGATTTATAGCCCTGTTGGTCTTGTAGGAAGTTAATCAAGCCTCTCAGCTGTCCCTTTGCTCTCCCCAGCAGTAGCAGACCAGTAAGACAGACAGTAGTTGTTGTCAGCAACAAAGAAGCTAAATTCCACAGGCTGACAAATCTCAGACTTAAACAAGCTGCAACAACTGACAATCAGCTCAAGCAGATGACCTAGACTCCTTGGAATTGCTAGTATACAGCACATACTATACCTTGTAAATTAAAAACTAAATAAAAATCACTGTGCCTGATGTATCTAATTAAGTTTCCCATATGCTGTCCCACACTCAGAAGAGTATTTCACACTGATTCTCATGTAACCTCCTAGGTGTTTATCCTCACCTGAAGGCTCTATTGTGCATAATTTTATTTTACATTTCTAGAGTTGAATTTACACAGTACTCCCATATTTATGCACACGGTCGGTCCCCTTTTCAGCGGGGAAATAAAAGTTAGTAGCCTGTTTGTGCACTTCTCCACTGCACCACTCACTACTAAAAAAAAATATATATATAAAAGCAGGTGGCCTCTGCTCTGATAAATGCATGCCAGCAGGGCTGCCCAGACCACAGACTAGAAGCCAGCCAGACAGCAGGCACCCAGTCTCAGGGAGCATCAGACTAGGTCAGAGGGCAGGCAGAAGCAATTATAGGAAGGATTACTACGGATACGGTATGGCAGGTGCCTTGAATCCTGAACCTCTTACAGCAAGGGTTTACATGGGAATCAGACTTTTTTTTTAAGAACTCTTTTCAAGTCCATTTTTATTTACAAACTAAAAAAAGTTTAGAGCTTTTTATTCCTCTATGTCCATCCTGAATCTTCTCCCATTAGCTTGAACCAGATGATTCAGTGCCGGGACACCTAATTTGCAACCATAAATGCATGCAGTGTGTATCACAGCAGTCAAGGATTTGGGCATGGAGTGAGCTGTGCAGTGCTTAAATGAGGCTGGATTTAATCTAGCTACTTGCTTGCTATCTGGTGTGCATTACTGTCATAAACGCACCATATACAGACAACCAGTGGACTCATCATATACAAAAAAACAAAAAACGAAGCAAATGTCCCATTCCATTTCAAAGAGGGAGCTAAATTAATTTTAGTAACAGTTAAGGGGAGCCAATTCATTACAGTATAAAAAGCATTACCTCAAAGAGTTAAATGCAATAAATGAGGGAGTAAACTTGCTTTTAAAAACCCTGCCTAGTTCTGGATTACATTAACACCATCAGTTCAGTAAGAACCTGCATCTCTACAAAAGCAGAGAATTGGCCCAGGGGCAGTATTTCCAGCTGAACTATGTTCCATGGGATCCTGGGTCTTTATTTTGCTGCAAGGCTGAAGTACATGATGAAGGTCAAGAGACTTGCTCAGGGGCCTTTACTTTGAGGAAATAGCAGGGATGAAATGTGAACCTGGGTTTTTCTGTGCTGGGATCTAACATTTAGCAACAGGGCTCAATGGCATTAATTTGTGGCACGTTATTTAAACAGACCACAGTTAAAATCTTTGCACTCCTCTATATCCACTCTCCCCCCTAAAGCCCTCCAGCACTGCTGAACATATTCACTTGGAAGCTGCAGGTGGCGCAAAAGCACCGGGATCGAGCACTCTGGAGATTATTCTACAGTATATACCTCATAACAGAGATGAGGTGCCTGGCTGCAAATATTCAAGAATTCCTTTCATTCAGTGAGTTAGGACTATCATATGCAAGAAAAACTCCCTCCCAATATGCAGGGTCTGCATCTCACAGCAACAAATTAGCTTAGCAGTGGGCTTTACTCAGCCTGTATTTTTATTACACTTTAGTTCTTTCTTAGGTTATGATGGCACAGAAAGGACCGGGTTAGGGAATTACTGAATCAGACACGGGTTCACCACATGAGTAGGTCACTTACCAGATCACCGTAATAGTAGCACAAGCACTAGGAGGAGGTAGAGATAGCAGTCTAGTGTCTCCTCTCAGTCAGAACTCCTCTGAATCTGGAACAAGCGCTAGACTAGGACCTAGGACCAGGAGATAGATATAGCAAGTAACGGCAGTTGGCAGAATCAACAGCAGTGAGTCGGGCCAGTCAGTGGCTGATAAGTAGTTCCAAAGCAACAATAGGAACCTCGTCATCCTCAACTCAATCTCCTCGGTCTAAAAAGCACTGTAATTATGCTTTCTCTGTGGAGCGTGTCCCCGACCCACCGAACTCATTGTCGTATCTTAAGTTCAAGCAAAGACTCAGGAGCAATAGACTGAATGCCACTTTTCCTAGGCATTTTAAAGAGCCCAGGCCCGACCCGCCCTTTACTAATGAACTCCACGCCTCCTTTCTATATGACCAGACCTGATTGAGATGGACAAATGATTTCTCAATCAGGTCCGATGATGCCACATCACCAGTTTAGACCCTTACCCCCCACCCCTCCTCCCTTAAAACATTACAAAGGCTTCGGAGACCGGCCAGAAAAGCCCGCGGAAAAAAGGAAAAAAAAACTCAAACAAATGAAGGAATATGAGCAGAACAGTTGGCGTCTGCTACCCCGCTGATTTGTTGCAGCACGCCGTGGCGTATCAGGCGTATTGGTAGCTACTCTCTTGACTGGAACAAGAAGTATCCCCAGTGGCTTGCTGTTCAGGAATTCTGCCCCCATGCCTGAACCTTGATACAGACATTAAGCCATGAAGTTCGGACTTTGGCTTCAAAAGCCACATCAAAGTAACTGCTTCTGAACTATGCAACCTAAAAATACAAGAATGATTAACTGCATTTGGATGTTTGCTAATTTGAAGCTTTTAGACAACAATACATGATTAGAGTTGGATTTTTATCTGATTCAGAAGAGCAGGCTTAGAAAACCCCAGTGTGATTTCATTTACATATGCTGTTTGGAAGTGGACTAGTTGTTTTAAGCCATGATGTTTGGGCTGCAGTATATACTGTAACTGTTATACACTTTAATCTTATTTGGATAATTAATTTTATTTTAGATACTTCATAAAAGATTTAGATATCTTTTTTCTAATTATGACTGTGACAGGATAGGTGACCAGATGCATTTATTCTTTTCTGTTAGTTTAAAAATGTTTTTTCTGTTACTAGTTCTGTTTGGGGTGCACTCAAAGATGGCTGCCTGGTCACATGGGTATACCATTATGTGTGTGCTCAGCAATTAGGGTGCTGCAACCAGTTCACTTTTTATGCTGGCAAACTTGATTTTGTGTCACTCAGCAGGGAGGGCACTGCCCAGGTGTTGTGCACCTTGCCCCATACACCTCTGACCTGGAGGTGATTATGTTGAAGTATGGGACGTGCGGGGGTGCATGGGCTGTGTGGGGCACAGCCCCCAGCTAACACCCAGAAGGTGCCCTGAGGCATTGGGTGCAATGGGGGTCTGGCAGCACAATTGTCAGGCACTATGTTCACCATTGGCACTGTGCTGATACCCTACTGACGTCGAGAGTTTTCCTGTCGCAGCAACCTGGGTGGACCGTCACATGTACAGGCAACTAATGTGGGCTTTTACTCTACCATGAAGCTGTCAACTTTCTTGTGGGAATATTAACAGTAAGTGCTGACAGTAAGGCCAGGCAGGAGGTGATTAAGTCATAAAGCCATTTGTGAGGGCCTTTTTCTGGATCTATTCCCATGGCAGACAATAGTGCAGGTGAATGTCGTAAAACTTCAGAGATACCCAGGAAGCATAAAAGGGATGAGGGAGGGAGTTGAAGTGAAGTCTTTCTCTTTCTCTTGGACATTCACCGTCTAAAGAAAGGGGAGGCCTGCCGTAGGTAGTTAGCTAAATGGTTAGTGGAGCATAGCCTAGGAAAAGTGTCTCTGTAGCTTGTGGACATGTAAAGGGTTTTGGTGAGTGAAGATCAGATTTTTTTAATCATCAACTGTCTGTTTAACTTGCTTTATTTTCTGTTTCTTAGTAATGTGTAAACCATTTGTCTGACTGTAAATATATCCTGTTTGTAAATAACTGTAGTATCCTCTAATAAAGAATCAATTTTTGACAGAAGCAGTGATTGCCTGTTTATTGACAATGTCATTTTTATTATTTCTGCTGGACTCTGTTTGCAATCTGTCTCTGAAGTGCACTCTACTAATAGTTATCGTGTTGACCTTCCTGACCTTGAGCAGGGGCAAAAGGTGGGTTTCCTGATTCCTAGTAAAAATCAGGTGGTGGCAGAGAGTTAGAAGTCCCTGTCTAAAACAACTTTGTGTGCTGTGATGGCCTGAGGGGCAGTTTTTGTCACAACTGGTGGCAGTACAGTGTGGATTAGTGTGCAGATTTAAAGCCAGAATTTGTGCACAGGGTGTTTTCCTGTAGAGGCAGGAACTCTGGGAGAGAGGTAAAAGCCTAACTAGCACATGGGGTAAAAGAGTGCCAGTAGAAATGTTCCTTAACAGTCATGAGACAGGATATACAAAAGGTTACACTGTCTACTACTGTTTTTTTTTTTGTTGAGTTCTAAAAAACAGCTTTGTGCAGCATAGTTAGAAAAGATAAGCACCCCAGCATATGGCAGATTTAATGTGCAGTAGCTTCATGAACTGTGTGCAGACAGGGGGATTGTCTATGAGGGTTTGACAAGGAATGGACTTATGGAAGCCCTGTCGGTGCATAACCAAATGAAATGTGGCAGACTGTTTCAGAGGTGTATGACCAAACACTTGTGCAGCAGGTGGCCACTGAGGAAGGTGACAAAGATAACGATACTGAGGTCACAGTAGCTGAGTCAGAGGGGAACCTCAAGGCATGAGCGGGTGGAGCTGTACAGCCCAAACCTGATCTAAGAGCTGGTGCAGCAGAGGCGCAGGATAAGCTGGAGTTCCTGAGGATGGAGTTTGCACTGAAGGAGGCCAACCTGCAGAGGGTAAGGCTGGAGGCTGAAAGGAATATAGCAAGCCTGGAGGCTGAGGAAAGAGAGAAGGTTTGCCAGCATGAAATCCTGATGCAGGAAGAAAGAGAGAAAGAATGAGCAGAAAGAGAGAAGGTTCAGCAGCATTAAATCCTGATGCAGGAGGAGTGAGTAAGGCTGGAGGCAGAAGAAAGAGAGAAGGCTCACCAGCAAGAAATCCTGATGCAGGTGGAAAGAGAGAAGGACTGACAGTACGAGACCGAGATGGTGAAACCGCTCCAGCAAACACCCCAGCAAACCGTAAGTAATGGCATAGGGGGTCCAAACCACAAAGCCACAATTACTTCTAAAATGTTCCCCCAATATCGGGAGGGGGATGATCTTGTGATTTGTTTTTAAAATCATTTAAGAGGGTGTGTATGCAGTTTAAATTTGGCAGGGCTCCATGGATAACCTATCTTACATTATTGCTTATTGGCAGTGCTTTGTATGCATCTGCTAGAATGCATGATGAAGACTGTATGGACTATCATTAAGTTAAAAGGGTGTTATTGAAACATTTTGAACCGACTCATGAGGCTCTTAGGTGGAAATTCAGAGAATTAAGTAAAGGCCCAAGAGACAGCTATGTAGAACTGCATGTCCAAATGTGTGCCTATCTAGATCACTGGGTGGCTGGGGCTAAAGCTAGCACTGTAGAGCAAATAAAAGATTTGTTTGTAAGGGAGCAATTTCTTAAAATTGTATTTGAAGACCTGCTCACATGGCTACTGGACCAGGCCTGCAACTCCACGCGGGAGGCAGCAGAAAGTACTGATTTGTAGTGGCCAGCAGGCTACACATGCAGCGCAGGAACAATGAGGGTGGGGCAGCACATGGCTTTAAGGGGACCCAGGAAGGGCAGCCTAAAGCAAACCAGCCTGCATTTGAACCCAAAACAGAACCCACCAGTCCTAAGGGGAACAAGGAGCTGGGGGCAAAGGAATGTTGGATTTACCAGAAAGTATGTCATGGGCAGACTGGATGGACATTGCGGTCCTTATCTGCCATCAACTTCTATGTTTCTGTTTCTATCTGTCCTATGACTGCCCTAAACTCATGAGCAAAGGGCAAAAGCCTGGGGGAAGGAATGATCAAGACAGGACCCAGCAGATAGCAGCCTGTACATGCACTGTAGTGCCACCAAACTCCTAGTTAGTGGGACAGTAACACAGGGATTCAGGGACACTGGTGCCTTCATCTCCATGGTGAAGCTGGATCTGATCCAGGCAGAGCAGATTCTGCCTGGGCAGTTTTTCTTGATTTGAGGAGTCACAGGTCCAGTAGTCAAAGTGCCAATGGCGCAGGTCTTCCCGAACTGGGAATGTGGGCATGGGGTACGTGCGGTGGATGTTGTACCTGATCTCCCTGTGTATGTGATCATGGGGAATGATTCTGACCACACAGAAAACCTAGTATGTGTTACTACCCATAGTCAGGCAAAAGGGCAAGCTTCTGAGGGCGAGGAGGGTGCGACACAGTCTGTGCTAACCCCTCCCTCCACAGCTGAAGAAGCGGCTAGTGTGGGTGAGGGGCCAGCTAGGAATAGCAGTCCTGAGCCACAGCTGCAAACAGAGGAGGTATTAGCCAGGGGCAGATTTCCTTCGGAAGGAGAGTTGGGGGGGGGACAGACAGGAGGAGTTGGGCAGAGCTCAGCTGGCTGATCCTACTTTCCAGAAATTGAGAGAGATGGCAGATAATGCTGAGGACTGTCAGACATGAAAATAGGTTAACTGTTTAGGCCAATGGTTTTGAGCCTGATATCCTCCCCCCCAAGGGAAAACCTAAACTCTATGCCCATGCTCTCAGGGGAGCAAAAAGTCAGCTTACTGGGAGAATGGGCTGTTGTACAGGGAGTGTACACCATGGGGGGGGGAGCTAGAGGGAGAGGTACTCTGGCAGCTGGTAGTTCCCCAGCACTACCGCAAGCAGCTTTTGGCCCTGGCTCATGACATCCCTTTTTCAGACCACCTGGGTATTAACTATATCAAAAGGCAGCTCACCAACAACTTATTTTGGCTGAGTATGTACACAAATATGACAAATTACTGTCGGACTTGTCCACAGTGCCAGAGGGTGGGAAAGATAGGGGACATGGCTAAGGTGACTGGTGCCCCTGCCTATTGTTAATGAACCCTTTAAGAGGGTAGCCGTGGACATAGTGGGGTCCCTGAGCACCCTTAGTCACAAGGGCAAAAGATACATATTGGTTGTTGTGGACTACGCAACCAGGTACCCTGAGGCAGTGGCCATGGCCTCCATTGAGGTGGAAAAAGTGGCTGATGAGTTCCTAGGAATCTTTAGCTGAGAGGGATTTCCCCAGGAGATTTTGTCAGACCAGAGGACAAATTTCATGTTGTCATTAATGGCCAGTCTATGGGAGAAGTGCGGGGTGCAACAATTCAGTGCCTCACCCTATCACCCCAAGACAAATGGCCTGGTCGAGTGGTTCAATGGGACCCTTAAAACTATGCTCAGGACATTTGCTGACCAACACAAGAGGGAGTGGGACAAATGTTTGCCATACAGTACCTCCTTTTTGTGTACAGGGAAGTCCCTCAGGAGTCCACAGGGTTCTCACTCTTCAAACTCCTGTTTGGTCACAGGGTGAGGGGGCCCTAGATTTAGTCAGGGATGAATAGAAAGGTGACATTGCCTCCCATGGGGAATCTGTTGTGGAGTAACCTGAAACAATCACGGGATTTAAGAATGCATGGGATAGACATAAAGGAATTCTAGAGGTCAGGGGTAAGGGGCAACAGACTTCTAGGAAAA
The DNA here is from genome assembly GCA_016271365.2 of Neoceratodus forsteri. NCBI lineage: Eukaryota > Metazoa > Chordata > Ceratodontiformes > Ceratodontidae > Neoceratodus > Neoceratodus forsteri. The sequence goes on from CM028131.1 coordinate 1,309,595,177, forward strand.
CAAACTGAACTTACAAACTCAAATGGGCAGACTGGGTGGGCCATAGGCCCTTATCTGCCGACACTGTCTATGTATCTATGTATCTATGAGTATATTCTGAATTTCATCACCTGGCTTAAGGATCTCAGGGGCTTGCCCAGGAGCACCTAGCCACTGTGGAACAGAGGCAGAAAACCTGGTATGATAGTGAGGCCAGATCCTGGGAGTACGGAGTTGGACAGCGAGTGATGGTACTTATCCTAGTCCAACAAAATAAACTGCAGACAGCATGGGAGGACCCATTCTCCATAATCAGGAAGGTGAGTGAGGTCAATTACGTAGTAGGATTGCCTGACAGAAGGTGCAGGCAGGAGGTATATCATGTTAACATGATGATGTCCTACTGCGATACGGAGGAAATGGTCCTCGCTGTGTGCAGTGCGCCAGAAGAGGAAAATGAGGCTGATCCTCTGGTGGACCTCCTTGGGGAGGCACGGGATGGATCCTTGGTGGATAACTTCACCCTCCCAGGCCAGCTGACACTGGCCCAGGCAGAGGAATTGGGGAGGGGGTGCTGCAAGCATTTGGGGACATGTTCACGGGGAAACTGGTGTACACCACAATGGCTGAACACTACGTGGATACTGGGACCCAAGTGCTGCAGAGGCAGTCCCCCTACAGGGTACCAGATGGGGTTAAGCAGATTCAGCAAGAGGAAATCAGGGAGATGCTGGCCCTTGGAGTGATCCAGGAATCCAGTAGTCCCTGGGCTTTGCCGTGGTTCTGATCCCCAAGAATGATGGTACCACATGGTTCTGTGTCAACTACCACAGGCTCAACAGCTGCATGGAGTCAGATGCATACCCCATGCCCAGAACAGATGAGACCATGGAACAGTTGGGGGTAGCCCAGTTCCTGACCACGATAGACCTGATGAAGGGCTACTGGCAGGTACCCCTAGCCCCTGCAGCCAGGGAGAGGTCTGCTTTCACTACCCCATTTGGCCTATTCAAATTCTGAGTAATGACATTTGGGATTAAGAATGCACCCGCAACATTCTAGCAGCTTGTGGATCGCATTCTGTCTGGAGCAGGCGAATATGTGCTGGTGTACATGGATGGCATATCCATTTACAGCCAGACATGGGAGAATCACATCAGGCACATGAGGGAGGTGTTCCACTGACTGAAGGCTGCAGGGCTGACAATTTAAGTGGAAAATTACCAAGTAGGCATGACTGAAGTGTCCTACCTTGGGCACAGGGTGGGCAGTGGATGCATCCGCCCAGAGGTGGTGAAGGTTGATGCCATTCAGGCCTGGTCCACCCCTGCCATGAAGAAACAGGTAAGGGCACTTCTGGTGGCAGCTGAGTACTACGAGAGGTTTGTCTCTCACTACAGTGATGTGGCCAACCCCCTGACAGGACTGATGAAAGAAAAAATGCCAGAGAAGGTTCTCTGGACAGAGGGCTGTCAATCTACCTTCTGACAATTGAAGGAGGCATTATATGGGTCACCCATGCTTACTAGTCCCAGTTATGACCTCAGGTTCACAGTGCTTGTGGATGCTTCGGACCATGGGCTGAGCACTGTCTGTCCTTAGCCAGGTTACACCACAGGGGGAGGAGCACCTCAGAGCATATCTGAGCTGGAAGCTTTTGCCCAGAGAAGAGGCATATGCCACAACTGAGGGGAGTGTCTGGGGATAGTGTGGGCCCTTCTGAAGCTGCAGATGTAATTGTATGGGCAGGAGTTCACTGTGGTCACAGATCATAATCCCATGTCATGGCTGCATAGGACTAGTAACTAAAATACAAAACTTGTGCTGGAGTTTGATCCTACAGTCTTATAACATGACCATCCGGCACTAGAATAGTACACAGAATGCCAGTAAGGATGGACTGTCTAGGCAGGGCTAAATGCATGGCATGGTCCTTTAGGTGCTCCTCAGTCCCTGCATGAATGGCAATGTCTCTTGGGGGTCATCCAAAAGAGACATGCCTTCATTGCCTGGGAAGGGGAGATGTGACAGAAGAGGTGACCAGATGCATTTATTCTTTTCTGTTAGTTTAACAATATTTTTTTGTGTGTTACAAGTTCTGTTTGGGGTGTACTCAAGGATGGCTACCTAGTCACATGTACAGGCAACTCATGGGGGCTGTTAATCTACTGTGAAGTTGCTGATTTTCATGTGGGAATGTTAACAGTAAGTGCTGACAGAAAGGCCAGGCCGGAGACTATTAAGTCATAAAGCCATTGTGAAAAATTCAGAGATACTGAGGAAGTACAAAGGGGATGAAGTCATACACACATACACACACAGACACACACACACACACATACACACACTCACGTGGGGTGAGAGACTGTGGGGGACTGTCACTCAAAGGCAATGCCTCTACTTTTCCTATGGCACTTTGGGACCAAGTTCTGTGGCAAGATTACCATTTGCCACAGAACTTCTGCAGTGGTAGTTTGTAATTTCTGTGGAAGTTCTGTGGCATCAATGAACTGCCATATCACAGCATCAGCTTATCATCCTGACTTCACGTCCATGGCAATGACTATGGTAATCAAGATGGGGGAATGCACAATAACACTAGTTAAAAACAAACACAGGGCTAGATATTCAAAAGTCCCGAGGCACACAGCACAAGTGCCTGTGCAGCACAACCCAGATGTGCCGCACCAAAAAACTGCCATATTCAGCCGATGTGCCACCGGATGCGCCAGTGCAACCGCTGTTGAATATACCAGGGATGCGCTATAACGCAGTCGTACATATGCAGCGCAGAAGGGCAGGACTGAATATGGCAAGTGTAGCAGGTCTGCCTGAAACTGGAGCAATATGTCAGTGCCCTGGGTGGGCCATGAGCACAATGCAAGTGCAGAGATAGAGTGGCCCCAGCAACCATGGCCATGGTGAACAGAGAGGCACTGCACATGATCAGGATGGGCACTGTGGAGCAAAGCAGGGGTAAAGGACATGGCAACGCACACAGAGGTATGCACTGTGCCCAACACATGCTGATGGCATGGCACTGACAAAGACATGGACGACAGGACAGAACACTGGGGATGGCAATGGACAGCACAGTCAACACAGACACTGACATAACAGTGCCAGGTAGCCAGATGTGCCTAGGCCACACAGGGTGCACATGTTCAGGGGCACACAATGTGGGAAGCAGTGCAGCATGGCACACAATGCAAACACCATGGAATGCGCAGCACTGGGGGTTAGACACACCAAACATGCCACTGTGGGCAACAGGGGTTGTCAGCACAGAGGCACCACAGAGAGGACCATGGCAAGCAGGGCGTTGGCTTGTGTGGGCAGACAGGGAGGGCATGCACTACAGGATATAAACAGGCAGGCCATGCAGGCCAAGGGGCAGTGGGCAGTGTAAGCAACAGAACAGCAGACATCTACTACAGCACAGACTGACCACAGACACAGGGAATGTCCATTATAAAATGCTTTAATACAACACACAGGTAAAAAGGTAACACAAATATGCAACAATACCAAGAACAGCAACCGAAACATCAAATTGGGGGGCATGATAATGGTACAAGGAATGCAGGTGGGGCAGAGAACTGCAGGTGATGTAACAGTGGAGGGGAGTGATGTAGGGGTGCACAAAATGAAGTCCGGGCAATGCCAGTCCAATGGCCACACACAAACAATTACAGTTCCTGGTCCCTGTCAGGGGGGTGGTTGATCTGGCTCAACCATCTGAGCACCACCGTTTGCTCCCGTATGGCAAGCAGAATTGCCCACAGCCACCTGAATATCGACCCCTGCCTATGATGTATTGCAGTTAATGTTCCCGGTAAGCATCAGACCTGGTCCTGTCTTCTGCCTTCACACCGGCCCGTACCATGGGCACCACCCTCAGCAGGCTGACATGTGTGGTGAAACAAAGGACATGCACTCAGTGTCACAATATACACAGGCTTGTCCCCCCACCGGGAATGATGTGCATGCTGGACATTGATGGGACACAGGCACAGACCCAACAATGCACCACGCACATGATATACCGGTGCACAGTCACGCAACAGTGCCACACAGTGACCTGATTGTGGGACAGTGCAATGCAATGTAATGGCAGCAGGTGCATGCAATGGACGTTGCCATGGGACATGATGCTATGCCACACGCACACACCAGATGTGGCCAATAGCCATGTACACCATGTTTGGAGGCCCAGTGCACCATGCGTGTGCCATGCTGGGCACCCACGGTCCTGATGGGACACAGACAATGCGTCAGACACACATGGGCATGGTGCACAGCAGGACCACCACATGGTGCCAGGACAGTGGCCACACTGTGCCGACTGGCACAAATGGGGCATACATGGCTAGTGGTCATGTGGCTGTGGAGGACACAGGAACCCCTCACCCCCCACACCCCACCACAAACAGAACAGTACAAGAACAGAAAAGCACACCTACCTTCTTCAGGTTGAGATGGCACCCTGCGCAGCCCAGCACCCACTGTCCACGGTCCCCTGGACCTTCCACACTCATGGCCCCTGTCCGCCACCCACTGGCGCTCTTCCTGGCCTGGAAGAGGAACACAATGGAAGGGATACATGAGCAGTATGCTGTCATTACCCCACAGCCCCCCAAAGCAACAATACACACAACCCCCCCAACCCCGCAGCACCCACAGGATACAGCAACACCACCCCTCATGTACAGGAACAGCATGCCAGCTATGGCAGAGTGAGCAAACAGTGTACATACCTGGTTGTGGCACATCACTCCTGCGGGCATGCTCCTGCAGCACCCTCAGCCACTCGGGGACCCTCCTCCACAGGTCCCTGTAGTGGTGCCTGCACTGTTCACTAATGCAAGGCACCCCCCATCCTCCTCACAATCCTGTCTGCCACATTGGCCCAGACCTGAGACCTAGCCTCCTGCAAGGCCTCAGCACCAAACAGCTGGCCCTCCACAGGCTGCACCAATACCACAAGGTTGGCCAGCTCAGTGTCACTCCAATTAAATGCCCATGGCCCTGCTACCACTGTGCATGCCATTATTTAGACAGTGTGCTACCAGACAGTGACACTTCCAGCATGCAGCACTGCAGGCCATATGACCTGCTCGTGGCCGATGTGTGATAGGCATGCATGTGATGGACTGCACAGCATATGGATGTGCAAAGGCAATACATGCTATGCAGCCCAGTGTGCATCAGCACGCATGCATGTTGCCGCAAAGCTGGGTGGGAAAAAGGGGTCATGTCATCATGCACTGTGCATGCGTGACTGGAATGTCGGCCACATTGGGAAGGGTGCAACATGCCAGACATCAACCGATGAAATCGTGCATCAATGTGTACATTCGCTGTGCAATGTCTCAGTGCATGCACTGCCATGCATGACATGCATGCCGCATAGTATTGCACATACGTGATGATGCGCTGCACCACTATGCACAATGCATTTCCAGGGAACGGCTGGTTGCACTGCTGCACATGGCCGGTGTGTGCCAGAGAACCACGCATGTGCAGAGACATGCAATGTAGAAGTGATGGGCCCAGTTACATGTGCAGAGCAAACTGAGATGAGCTGGGTGCAAATGAGCCATATTCAGCCAGGATATGGAAATTGCCTCAGTGCCCAATCCTAACGCAAGTCCCCACATTACCATCTCATTATGGGCTGCACAGACCCAAATTTGCATGTGCTGAGCCATAAATGGCTGCTCTGCACCACCACACACCACTGGCGACCAGCAGGTACTGCACCATGGAGGATTGTTTACAACAGCTACACTGTTTATGGGTCTCTAGCCAGGAGGACTCCATGCCTGGAAGCAGTGCAGTATTACTGTGTACTGTGCTAATGACTGTCACACTTCCACCCCACAGGCACTAGTATGGCAGCAGAGGAGGAGGAGGTGAGATGGAGGAGATGTCCGAACTTCATGGATGATGAGCTGGGGGCCCTTGTCAAGGCCTATGTCCGGATGGAGGACCTCCTGTCAGAGAAGACAGGCACGCGGCAGGAGAGGACACTGGGATGGGATGTGGTGGCACAGGCTGTAAACACACATGGAATGTACAACTGCACCCCCCAAGGAATGCATTAAGTGCATGAATAGTGAGAAGACCAGGACCAGGGAGTGCCTGGCCACCATGCGGGCATCCCTGCAAGCCACAGGGAGTGGGCCATGCAGCATGCCACCACTAGCTGCATGGGAGGAGGTGCTCACATCCACACTATCCTGGGCATCTGTGGAGGGTATCTCTGGAGGTGGCTCTAGACAGGCGGAGGCCCTGCACAGCACTGTGAGTATGCATGTGTCACATTGTCTGTCTGGCTGTGTGCTGTGATTCTCGGTGTGCAGGGCATGCCACACATGGATGCACATGTTGTCACCATGCCATTATGCAGTGCATCCGCCATTGCACGTTCCCCCCATGGCCATGCAGTGTCCCCCATGCAGCCCGTGTGTGCTACCATGACTGGCTATGACACTAGGCACATCTGCCTGCTGAGGTGGGGTGGCCAGTGGTAGTCACTCTCCACCTGTGTCCTTGTGCCATGTTCCTGAACGTCGGCAACACATGATGGTGCAATGCACCATTGTGGACTGTCACTGTTGCCGGTGTGCCCACACACAGGCAGAAGTGCCCCTTGCCCAGGAGTGGGGTGGGCCTGTGCACAGCCATGGCCCAGTGGTCATCCACATCATGGAACTGTACATGCATGGCCCTTCGTCATGCAATGCACACATCACACTGTGGTGTACCAGTGCATGCCATGTGTGGCAGTGTCTGCACAACTGTGCTTCATGCCACATGGCCCCAAGTACACCTGTCAATGGACATCCATGGAAATGCTGCCCTGACCATGCATACCTGTCTGCCTTACAGCATCATCACACCTCAGGAGAGCTGCAGGGCACAGTATGCGGGCAGAGGGACCAGTGGAGGAGGTGGCGGAGGAACCAAGGACATCAACATCAGCCAGGATTGAGGCTGGTGTGGGCAGGGACAGCCTGTTCCAGGATTTGCTGAGATTCATGGGTTTGAACACCCTGCCTGACAATGAGTTGCCTGATGACCTCATGGTGTTGGCATCGGCCATGGAGGAGGATGATGATGATGATGATGCCACACAGCTAGAGGCGACAACACACAGTAGTGCCACTGTCACAGTACAGGTGGCCATACAGACTGCAATGGACAGGGTGGTCCATGCACGGCCCCAGGCGGGATGACTCAATGACTACCGCACCTACGGCGGTTGTTGGTGGCCAGGTCTGGGGTGTGGCTGTGGGGACAGGGGCCATCACCCTGGAGCAGCAGGGCTTTTGCGGCAGCAACGAGCCACCCATGTACATGATGTGACTGTACAGGGATTCACTGTGCCTGCCCACGCACAGTCCCCACCTGAACAGCAGCCAGCTGTGCAGCATCCACAGGCCGTGGATGTTGCACTGCAGGCTGGTACATCACCCACCTGTTGGTGCCTCCCACAGGACAGGTCCCCTGCTGATGGGCATGATGAACCCACTCAGCTCCTGCGGGTCTCTGTGGGGCATCAAGGTGCACTTAGGGAGGCATGTCAGGGCCTGTGTGTACAGGTGGGCATCATAGATGACCATGCCTCTGCGGGCCACTCCTGGTTGGTTGGTGAGATAAGCCAACTCCGGGTGGACGTTGTTGGTGTTATTTGCCAACTGCAAGAGGACATGAGAGGAGAGCACAGGCCATCGAGGTGGGCTGTGCCATCCTCACACCCTGCAGACACAGGAGTGCCCACCGCACACCGTGTAGTGACACCAGCTCTCCAGCTCTCCCACCTCATGGCATAGCATGGCCCCATTGCTTCTGACACCATCCCCTGCCTAAGGTATCCCAAATACCCCTGGGTCTCATCTGGAATTTGGCAATGAGATACCCATGAGCACACAGTCATGGTCTCATGGGTCTACACCTGCTAGCATGGTTGGGTCCCCTGCCGATGTGGTTGCCACCCCAGAGGGGGGGGCACACATCATGGGTGTGGCCACCCATGTGTCTGTGGCAGCTGTGGTAGGTCACAGTGATCCCACCTGGGTGCAGTTGTCACACCAGTCACCATCCAGCCGTTGTTTGCCCACACACCCTGTTGTCTGTTCCCAGGTCCGCATGCGGGGCACACAAGTGGGCCTGTGGCTTGATTGTCCATGCTGTCTGTGTGATATTCTGGGCTTGTGGTGGGGCACTGCTGCTGTCTTGTCTGGCTTGGGTGGGATGAGTACAGCCTTGTGTGTCTGTTGTGCATGTGTGTGGGCATTGTCCACTGATCCATGTCATACACAGCAGTGCCCCATGTAGGGCCAGACATGACTGTTCTGCTGTGGCCATACCTGCATGTGTGTGCCTCTGCCACTGTGGACCTGTTGGACTGCCACATCTGCCAACCTTCACATGTTATCCCCCCATTCCCACATGACGTTGCCCAACACCACATTATCCCACTCTGTTACCCACCTGTGGTCTCCAAAGTGCTCCTCCATGATAGTGTCCCTGTGCCACCTTGCCCTGGTGACCAGCTGTGGGTCCCTACGGTTGTGGTGTTCCCTCCCACCCCCTGCCTGTGGCCCTTCATCCTCAGAGCTGTCACCCGACTCAGCCTGGACATGGATTCCATGGTCTATGGTCATGTTGTGTGGCATGCAGCAGGCCAGGAATATGCCACCGGCCTTCTCTGGGCTGTACTGTAGGGCACCGCCAGACCTGTCCAGGCATCTGAATCTCATTTTGAGCATGCCGAACACAAGCTTAATGAAGTTATGTGTCCTGGCTTGTGCCTCATTGTACCGGCTCTCCATCACGGATGTGGACTGGCATATGGGGGTGAGAATCCATGGCTGCAGGGGCTATGCACAGTCACCTGTAGAAGAGAGAGTGTTATGTGTACATCTGTCATTTCTAGGTTTACTACAGCCCTATGTTACTGCATGTCTGCCATTACTCTGTGTGGCCCCCACCCTGACTCTCCCACTCCACAGCACACAGGCCATGCATGCATCATCACGTCAGTGTGTGTGCTGCATGTGTGTTGCATGCAAGACATGTGCCTGGCATGCCATGGCCTCCCACGGCCAGGCACTGCTGTTCACTTGCCCTGCCCCTGCTGGTGACAGCCACTGTCCTTTCCAGGCGTGCTTCTCTGTAGCACCGCGGCGCCTGTGTTGGGCCCATGCCCTGTGCCACTGCATGCCTGTACACATGTGATTGCTGTGTGTGTGTCCTTGGACATGCCCCCCTGCCACATGTGGTTTATAGTGCAGTGAGCACACATGGCCCGTGGTGCTGCTTGCCTGTTTGGCATGGCGGGCCCTGTCTGTTTTCCACACAGCAGTTATGCACACTGTGTTGTGTTCCACTGTTTGCTGTGTGGGCCCATTGTCATGCCCCACTCACCCACTAGGTGGCCGCTGGGTATCCCCCACTCTCGAACAGGCAGCACAGGGCCAACTGGTGCCAGATATTGGCATCATGTGCACTTCCAGGGTGTGTGGCACACACATTGGTAATGCTTCCCGTGGCATTGCACACCACTTGGAAGTTTAAGGAGTGGTTGTCCTTTCTGTTGATGTATGCCACTTCCTCTGGGCCAGGTGGTGTGCGTATTGCCACATGGGTGCAGTCTATGGCCCCTAGCATGCCTGGCATATGTGCCACCCTGTGGAACTGCTGCATGGTTTCAGTCTGCTCTGCCTGTGTGCTTGGGAATTTGATGTACTCTGAAGCATGCAGCAGCAGAGCAGTGAGGAATTGGGTGAGGAGATAGGACGTGGCAGACTGTGTGATGCCAGTGGTGTCACCCACCAGCATCTGGAAGGTGCCCGTGGTGAGCAGGCACATTGCTGCTGTCACCTTTGTCTCCACCGTCATGTAGTAGTAAGTAGTAATAAAATGTATTTATACAGGATATGAAGACAGCTTCAAACACCATTAGGGTTACAATAACCCTCTTTACAAGGTGCACCTGTTTAGATGTCAATACAAAGTTACAATGATAAAAACAGGCAATAAAAACTGCACATTTAACAGTACAATGAATTACTTAATACAGAACAACAATTTTATGTCATGGCACTTAAACATCTACAAGCGATTCAAGTCATCTGTTACATACACAATGAAAACATATTTCTTACATCATAGCAGAATTAAATTTAACTCTAGTCAGGTCCTGAGTTTTCAACGGCAATGAAAGTTCATTCAAAGTAATAGCAACTCTAAACTGAAAAGTCAAAGTTACAAATCTATTTTTATATTTGGGGACTATCAAGTCTCTAGCTCCACTCTTACGTAGATTAAACTGATGAGTGGGGCTAATAAGTCTCTCTGCCAGGCCAATGGGATGTCTGGTCTTATAAATTTTATAGACAAGATTTGTCCAGATTCGCTGTCTCCTAATCTCTAGGGAGACCCAATTTAACTTAATATACATATAACAATGATGAGTATCAATTTTACATCTTAATACAAACCTTGGTAACCTATTGTAACATATATCAAGCTTATGTAACATAGTTTTATTAGCACTTGAATATACATGACTTCCATAATCAATTAATGGACTTATTAAATGATTTGCTATAACCTGTCTGTCCTTAATGCCCAGGCAGTTTACTATTCTTCTAAGCGCACCTACCTACCCTGGAATGAACTTTTTTTATTACCATGTTTAGATGTTGTTCCAAAGATAACTTATGGTCTGCAAGCACCCCTAGGTACTTATAGGCCAAAACCTGTGTCAAACAGTTTCCGTTTACAGTTTTTAAATATAGTTTATCATTTTGTAAACCATTCTTAGTTGTGTTTAAACCAATTAACATAGTTTGGGTCTTCTTTGTGTTTAGGACAAGATCTGAGGAGGCAAACCAAGCCTGCAGTACATTAAAATCTGTCTGCAGGTTGGCTTCCACCTCCCCCAGATCTACTCCATCAGAGACCAAAACAGTATAGTTAGCATAAAGCTTAATATGGGTAGATTTTATGTGGCAAGAAAGATTGTTTATGTAAATGATAAATAACAGGGGTCCTAGTATGGACCCCTGTGGAACACCATGAGTCACTGGAAGAAACCTTGAGCCGATTTTCTCCACCATCACTATTTGAGATCGATCCTCCAAATAAGATCAGAACCAATTTAATGGTTCGGCTGCTATACCTATCTGATTCAACCTTTGTAAAAGTAACGAGTGGTCAACCAAATCAAATCCCTTGGATAGGTCGACGAACACCGCACCCACGGACCTTGACTCACCAAGTGGAGTTGCCACTAAGTTCATGAAGTCCGTGAGTGCAGTGTTCGTCTACCTACCCCTTCTAAAGCTGGACTGAAAATTGTTTAACTTATTATATTTTTCCAGATAATCCATAAGTTGAGTATGAATCAGCCTTTCCAACAACTTAGATAAGACAGATAATAAAGCAATTGGTCTATAATTTGTAGGTCTAAAGTCTAAGCCCCTCTTATGAATTGGCACTATTTTAGCCTGTTTCCAAGAGCTAGGAAAATTTCCTTCAATCAAATTCTTATTAAAAAGATCAGTTAAGGGTTGGGCCACCTCATGTGTGGAATCTTTCAAAAATCTAATTTCTACATCATCTAGTCCTTTAGCCTTATTTTTTTGTAGTTTATTTTATTACTTCCTTCCTTGTTATTTGTTTAAACCTAAATATTGGGACTGGATTTTGATATGTTTGATTATCATTTACCTCTATCCCACAATGCCCCTTTTCTTGTAATTCACTGGGAATGTTTAAATCAGGGGCCTGGATATTCAAACTGCGCCAGGCTGTGGCACAAGCTTGGGCGCAGCTCAACTTGGCTGCGCAGGGGTGTGGCCTGGGCGATATTCAAAGGAGCTCTGCCATGGCTCAGCAGCTTTGAATATCGCACTCTGGCCACCCCCACTGTGCATGGCACAGTGGCACTGCACCAGAGCAAGTGGCCAGAGTGGCAAGGCACACATGGGGCCATTTGCATGTCATTATGGCACCATTTGCATCCCATTTGCATGCAGGTGCGCTGATCCCCGATGACTTGCGCCTGGCAGCAGCTGTTGGGGACTGATGCCCCCTGCAGCCCGATTGCGGGCATCTGTGTAAAAGTAGAAAACCGTCCTATATCCCTGGTGGTCCAGTGGATCGCTTTCTGCCCGATCGCGGGCATCTGTGTTAATAATAAAGAAAACCCGTCCAATATCCCTCATGGTCCAGTGGACCGATTTCCGCTTAATCACGGGCATCTGTGTTAATAATAAAGAAAACCCATCCAATATCCCTGGTGGTCTAGTGGACCAATTTCGGCCCGATTGCGGGCATCTGTTTTAAGAAGAGACTCCCCCCCCATCCAATATCCCTGGTGGTCTTGGTCCTCGCCACCCGCCCACTGAGCCCCACCACCATGCTCCCCAGTCAGCGGTAGGCGGCAGCACCCACCTGCCTGCCCGCCCGCCGCCCGCCGCTCATGACCAGCTCGGTAGGGCTGCACACCCGATGGTTCACAGCATGAGCTAATGGGCATACGCCATACCGTACCACATTCCAGCTATGTGATTCATTCCATATCTGGAATGTGTAGTCTGTATGGTTGCACACCCATTGGCTCATGCTGCAGAACCAATGGGCATGCAGCCATACCGAGCTGTCAGTCAGCGGTGGCGGGTGGCAGGCAGGTGGCTGCACCCGCCGGCTGACCGGGGAGCAGCGTGGTGGGGCCTGTGGGCGGTGGGGAGGGGGGTACCACTAGACCATCAGGGATATTGGATAGGGGGATCTCTTCTTACAACAGATGCCTGCGATTGGGCAGTCAGCGGGATCTTGAAGGGGGGTCTCTTCTTACAACAGATGCCCGCGATCAGGCAGTCAGTGGGATCTTGGAGGGGGGGTGTCTCTTCTTACAACAGAAGCCCGCGATCGGGCAGAGTGTGGTCCACTGGACCACCAGGGATATAGGACAGGGGTTTTTCCTTATTAAAACAGATACCCGCAATCAGGCAGAAATCGGTCCACTGGACCACCAGGAATATTGGACGGGTTTTCTTTATTATTAACACAGATGCCCAAGATCGGGCGGAAATCAGTCCAGTGGACCACCAGGGATATAGAACGTTTTTTTATTTTACAAATGCCCGCGATCGGGCATGGGGGGGCGCCGCCAGGTGCAGCCGAACTCGGTGCCACCCAGGTGGCAGCCGCGGATGCGTTTCGTACGCGGAAGCTCACCTGTGGCTGGCTATCGTTGTTCTTTTTGCTTGGCTTAACTTTGTGCTGGCGCAAGTAGGGGTTGAGCATTCATGGCTCTGCACGTCCTGGGTTGAATATTAGGCTGTGCAGGTTATGCATGGGAATGCCCCCCTACCTGTGCCTGCATACATTACTGATGCGCTCCGGCCCATCGGGATTTGTGCAGCGCACTTTTCCCTTTTGAATATCGCACCGGGGCGCATCAGTGGGTTGTGCATGGTGCAACACTGTTGCACCATGCGCAACCCTTTTGAATATCTGGGCCAGGAAGATTAATGAATTATTTATTTTAAATGTTAGCAGCATTGTCTGGATTTTGCAAAATGCCATTTTCAGTAATTTTTATACTACTTGAATTATTTTGTGATTTAACAAGATATTTCATTGGGGCTCAATATTTCTTTGGGTCATCAGTACTATTAATTTTATGTTTGTAATAAAGTGCTTTTGTTTTCTTTACCTCCTGAATAAATTTATTTCATATCTTTTTAAAATGGTCTCAGACAGCCTGATCCAAAGTTTTATTGTTTTTTTTCCATAATTGCTTTTTATATATTATTAGTTTTTTAAAGTGTCATTTATCCATGGTAAATGATTTTGTTTCTTTGTTCTCTTTTTATATGGAGCACACATGTTACATACCTCTAGAAACATTTTCGTAATTTCCTCTACTGCCAAATCCAAGTCTGGAATAAGTCATGGCGTGACTCCTGTGTGTTGGTGGCTGCAGGTCATCATGGAGCAGCTCACAGAGCTGTTTCAGCAGTGCCCTGTTGAGTCTGTACCGACCCACAATCTCCATGTCACTCAGGTGGTCGAATGTGACATGGGCACATTACCTTCTCTGCTGGGCATACTACCTATGGGCCCTTCCACGTCCACGCTGTTGTTCCTCCTGTCTTCTCACTCCCCTCATAACTGCTGCCATCAGGAAAGCTGTCCCATCCATGGCTGCTATGCTGCTCTCTGCCTGTGGGTAGACTGCACTTAGGCATGCTTTCTATTTTTTCCCATCTTTGCGCAGTGCATCTGCAGGTTGTGTCATGAATGCGCAGCTTATCTTTGTTGAATATGTGGCTGTGCAGCACATTCTTTGGAATGCCCCCTGCACATGTGCCGCATACATTTTATTTGAACTCAGGTGCATCTGGTTTTGCACTTCGCATCCCTGTTCTTTCAATATTGCACCACAGCGCATCTTCTGGTTTGCGCTGGCGCATCTGCTTTGAATATCTAGGCCACAGACTTTTAGAAATAATTTTAGTTTTTAAAAGGCTAAAAAAAAATCTATCACTTAAGGTCCTATCCTATTGCATAAATGAAATATACAAAGGGGACCTTATGTGATGAATATGTTATCTATATACTCATGCTGTTTACACCACTCGTGAGGTCCCCACTGTGTATCACTTATATATGTATATGCAATCTGTAACATAGCTTTTAAAAAAAAAATTCCCTTTTTGTGACAGTGAAATTGTATCTTAATTCACGCAGGTCCCTCTGGAAGTGGAATAAACAGAAAAGTGGAGATATTGCAAGACTCATTTTTCATGCAAACCCACTTCTCCTGACACACTACATAACCCCATCAGGCCATGCCTTGCACGTGTAACCCCCTGTCAGGGGCTTACCTGTTAGCAGCTGAAGTTGCTCCCACTTGTGCCCCAGTTTTTCCCCATTCTTCTCTTGGTCGTGGCTGGTCCCTGTGGTATCCCTAGGTCCCCCCTGGCACCCACAAAGTTTTTTAAAAGCAGGACCCGAGGGAGCTTTAGCACAAAGTTGCTGGTTGAAATTTGCACCTTGAGTGCATACCGGAGCTCCATGCATACACAGAAGGTTCATTTTGTTTGGCTGTTCATCAGCCAGCTGGGTTGTCTCTTCGGTGACCCCGGTCCCTGCATGAAGCAAAGGGGGGACCGGAGATCTTAGGCAGACCGGAGAGGCAATGGAGAAGCAAGGGAAGAAATTTTTCTAAGCACCAATCTAGCTCGGGGATCAGGGAGCTGCCTCATGAATATTAATGGAGTGGCTCATACATATTAATGCATGGGTCCTGTCTAGCGCTGGGGTAGAGTTGAATTAGTGCTAGCGACAGGCAGAAAGGAAAGGAAAATAATAAAGAGTGCAACACTGTGCAAGGGCAAAGTGGATGCTTCCAGTCTATGGCAGAGTCAATAAATAAAAATGTTAGGTTTGGCTGCAGAGACAGCTGGAAGTGGGAACTATATGAAATGTATTGGAGCTATGTGTCAACTGCCCAGGGGCAAGATGAAATGGCCCCAGCAACAGCTAAATGGTTGAGGGAAACTTCTAAACTGTGCAGTCATTTTGCAGGGCACAGATCCTGCAACAACTCTGTGGGGGCAGATTAAAATTAAAGTTTACTGTTTGGCTGCAGGAACCTTTGAAACTTGGGAAACTGAATAAACTGTGAGGATCACTGTTTTGTCAGCAGCCATGATACCAGCCAGGTGACTACTGTACAGCCAATCAAAGGGCCAGAAGTTACCAGGAGGATTCTGGGGCTTCAGTAAAGACTCTTGGGGAAAAATACCAGGGAATGTTTAGGCCCCGTTCTGAGCAGTCAATGAGACGTGGAGAGAATCTCATACATATTCATTTTCAGAAAGGACAGTGGCTCCAGTCAATAGGGAGTTGCCAAAAGCTCCCAAAAAGTCAGGACTTTTGGATTCTGAGTCAGTTCAGGTGGGAGACCCTCCACAAGGGGGTTCCAGCCCCTATGAAGAGAATGGGACTGCAAGGCTGGAAAAGGGCCTACCTGGGGATGCCGGCCATCTGTTCCCCAGGGCTGTAGGAGAAAAGAGAAGGACTGTGCAGGCAGCGCTGCAGAGAAAGAGAGCTGCAGGATTCTGATCTGATGCTGTGGTGGGAAGCTGCACCACAGCAGTGAAGATATTAAGAAAAGGATATTTGAAAAGGGAAAAAAGGATTAGGAAGATGGACTGATCCTGAAGAGGAGAGAGCCTCCTGGTATTCGTCTGCACCTCCACTGTGAGACACTGGTCATCTGAGAAGTGGATGGAAAAAAGTTGTGCGAAAGCATGGAAAAGGGAAAGGTTCCATCTGACACTGGCATAGACAAAGCATCTAAGGAGATTAGGGAAGACACAATGTCTGAGGACTGGTTGTAATATTAGTAATGGCTACTGGAAATTGGATGGGTATCCAGATTCTGAGAAGTTGAAGAGAGACAGAGCCTCTTCTGAAGTCGATTTGCACCTGATGGTGAGAAAAGAGACTTTCCTTGATGTATTGCTGAGAAAGAGTTCCTGGAATTGTGTGTGAGCCAGAGCAAGAGTGCCGCTGTGGTAAAGTTGAGAGACTGTGACAGCAGAAGGATGGACAGGTGCTTTCTGGGTGGGTACCTGCTGTCTGCTCCTAGATACAGCTAAGAAAAGAGACTGCTGTGATGAACCTGTAGTTTAGACTCTGCATGCCCTGGAGTCTGGGAGACAGGAAAGAAACAGAGACTGCTTTGGCTACACACCGTAGCTGGTAATTGAGAGAAAAGAAAAGAGATCTAAAAGGATCCATCCAAAACCCAGGGCCAGGTGGAGAATTGGCTAACCTCCATCAAGTGGGATCTGTTAGCTGCTGGGGATCATGAGTTTATTCCTGAGTGCTAGGGCACCCTGACCTGTGAGGGAGCCAGGCTGTGAGGCCACTCCTAGTTCTGGTCACTTGGGGCTGGCAGGCCTTACGCAGAGCTCTGCAATGGGCCCCAATAGGTCAAAGGGGACAAGCTGCAAGACCTTCAATCAAGCTGAAGATCCGAGTTGCAGCATCTTGTTCAACTTCAGATTGTTCAAGCATCGAGTCCAGTTCTGCATTTGCTGTTTCCACCAACAACCCCCAACTCCCAGACTTCAGTCACATGTGCCACCCTAGGACTGATGATGCAGAACTGTGAGTAAAATCAGGAATTGTCCTGCACCTGCAGAATGTACATAGTTGCTCTAGTTTAGTGCCCATGGGCAAGGGGTAACCTTAAAGAAATCAAAGGAAAGATGTAAAAAGTTAATTTAATTCGGCAAGCGTGCCAACGCCGGACGACCAGCTGCACCTCAGGCCTGCAACTTAAAATCTGGGTACCCAGGGCAGAATTTGAGTGTTGTTCTGGATTGGTACCAATGGGTCTGGGTTTGGTAATACCTGCAGCAGTTAGACAGTTAGGTAGTTTGGTGACTGTATTAATTAATGTGCAGTTTGAATATTAAAAGGGGAAAATGGTTGTTGGAAAAATGCAAATCCTTAAATGAAAATCTTCACAAAACGTTTTCCTTAATGTCTGTTCCTCCTACTCCTTACCTAATCCTCCCCATGTAAATAAATTTTGATGTTACTGTTTTTGAAAAGGTCTGACTCAGGAGCCTGATTTTGGTAAGCATCTGTTTAGCTAAAATGTAGAATGCCAACAGTTTGAAATGTGGGGAGGTTCGATTCTGGTAAGCCCATGTCTGGTGTAACTGTTTGGGTAGGTGGGTTAGTGCAACATCCAAGGGGGTTGTACTGGTAGAGATTAGACCCACTAAATGTACTCTGGGTGGAGGCACCACCATTTTGTATTTGTTGTTCTTGGGAAATGACCCCCGTGTAACAGCTAATAGGAACCTAGGCCCCTTAACCTGTTTAGTGGCCACCCAGGCAGGGGTAGTAGCCCTCTCTAGGATGGCACCAGAGAGGGGTTACACATGTGAACCCCTTGAGAGAGAAGGCTCCCCAGCCCGTCACGAGGTGACACCCATGTGACAGAACACTGTGCCATGGGTGCATGCGCGGGCTACAGAGGAGAATGGCAGCTTGACTGGGAGCTCTCCAAAATCAAGCTGTTAAAATCTATGAAAAACTGTAGATCGCAGGTGGGGGGGGGACTAGCACATGAACTGATGCAAAAAAATACGTTCCAATGAAAGAAAAAAACTGGCTTTGATAGCTCACTCCGATCACAATATATATACATAAAAAACTGCGGCTGGAGTTATGAACATCGTGGCACAAGAGTTGGCAATGGTGGGCATAGGGATGACAACCGAGGCAGCCCTGATCTCATCAGCTGAATTTAAAGAGCTAAAAAGCATGATGCAGCAGGTCCTCACTAAAAGTTTCTCATACAAATCTCGGTAGCAACTTTGGAGGACAATTTTAAAGTCTTGCACCACAGGGCACTTGATGCAGAAACATATTTGTCTTACATCGACGAGAAAGACTCCAGACATGAATCGAGGATACATGAGCTGGAATGCATGGTCCAGCTCCTGTGGAGCCGAACTGAGGATGCAGAAAATAGAAATAGGCAAAATCTTCAATTTGTGGGGTTCCCGGAGGTGGCTGAGAGAGGGAACCCCACTGGATTTCTTCAACAAGAACTGCAGAAATTGCTGGGGTACAACTGGTGCCCATTGCTGGAAGTGGAGCAGGCACATAGATCCCTGACACCAGCCCTGAAACAAAGTGACCATCCCAGACCCATCATTACAAAATTCTTGAGATTTCCTGAAAAAGAAAGAATCCTAACACTGGCCAGAGACAAAGGATCGCTTTACTGGCAATGTTACAGGGTATATATATTCAATGACTACTCTGCGGAGCTGGTGGGCAGAAGGAAGGCATTCACTGAGGCCAGAAAGTCCCTGCAAGACCTCCAAGTTCAATATAGGCTCATTTACCCAGCAAAACTGTAGATCAATAGAAACAGGATCAGCAACACTTTCGACACCCCAGAGGAGGCAATAGAGTGTATCAGCTGGAACTGACCAGCCCACTCACCTCACCCTCAACCCCCACCTAGACAGCCCAAAAGTCATGAGCAAGGGGCTGGAGCAGGCCAGAATCCATGAGGGAAGAACAGTATTAACAGATATGCTCCCCTTGCTGCCTTGCCAGTAAATGAGGGAATTGATTGGCGACATCAAAGGCCAAGAGGAAGCAATGAAGCAAGGACAAGGTGGCACAGTGGTCCCCCCAAAATCAGAGGCTTTGGGAGAGAAGCAGGGCACCCTCCACCACCGAATCCACAGGAGAGCCAGCACCAAAATGCCAGGAGTCAGAACAGAACCCACAGCAGCAGCAGTTACAGGATACAGCACAGCAGATCAAGGGTGAGGGGCACCTACAGGAGTCAATCCTGCAATCATTGACTGAAGCAGCAGGGGTAGCAACAGTTGAAGAAGAGGGTGCTCCACCACCAATTGACCCCATATGTGCTGAGGTGGGCGGTGCTATATGCCGTTCAGATAAGAAACTCGCTATTGGCAGCTCATACTTGAGCATGGACATGAAGGTGAATGTTTTTCAGTTTGGTTCTAAATGTCAGTGATGTTCTTTGGGCATGGGGGGGTTCTGTCATGGGAAGGGAGGGAACGATGGGGGGTAAGGTGGGAAGTTGTTGGGGAAGGGGGTGATTTGGAAGCTTGTCTGAACATTTTTTAAGAATGGTCTGGTGGGTGGAATGGAGTGGAGAGGGGTCCTACGGGCTACTGTCGATGCTGTATGAACAAAATGTGAATGGGTTAGGCTGTACTGGATTCTTTCCAGGGACCAAGAGGGTTGCCCCCTTAAGAGCATCTGCTTTGCCCACCCATCATAGAGGCCTCCCATGAGATACCTTATCTTTCCACATGGGGGCCACAAGTCCATGTAGAAGTGCAGCTGGGGACACGGCCCCCCCTGCCCTGTTCTCCCCTTCTCCATATCACGTCCAATGCTGGAGCCCACACTATGGCCTACAACTGATGTGTCGTTTGCTGGCATGGATGGTCAAGAGGTTTCCCGAGAACCTGGGTGACTGCAACTGGGGTGGTATGTGAAGGAGCACACTTGTGGCTTGGGTGGATGGTGGTTGGGGCTGGGGGCCCGTGGGTGGCAGTTGCCCAGTCTACCTAACAGGGAGGATACACTCCCCCTTTGTTGTTGGAACCAGAAGCTGTGTGACATACTAACAGAAGAAGCCACCTATAGGGATTGCTTCTATACTCTTTACAACATCCTGTGGTCTGAGCCTTACCTTGCAATCTCAGTTGCCATGGGAACCATGGCTGGACTAGTTGACAGTTGGTGCGGGCTGTCCACCAACAATACTTTTGTAACTCATTTTGGACAGTGATGCAGCAAGCAGGAGAAGATGCTGGGGGACTGAGCTCTGCAGCTTCATGGCAGTGCGCACAGACCTCCACAAGATGAGAGGAGGGTCCAAGTCTCATAGGCAGTAGTGGGTATGGGCCGGGAAGGCGTACAGAGCACATCCTCACCTACCCTTCATCTGCTTCTCACCACCTGAAGTATGGCAGTGGGAAAAGTGATTATTCTCTTGGTGTGTTGAGGATTATTTCATGGATGCAGCAGAAGTTGGGGCTCCACCCCTGGCAGGCGCAGTGGAATGTTTGATAAATTTGTTCAAGGAAATGTACTGAGACATGACCTGTGCTATGCTGGGGAATAGAGGGTGACTACAATGTGTTATTTGTTTCAGAAACTGGGAGGGAAATGCAAGGCCAACAGTTGGGGAGCCCTGACCGGAGAGAAGAAACAGATCTTAAAATCTTGCAGGGTTCTCCAGCTCATAAGGAAGTGGGGAAGCTTGTTCTCCAGTAACCCTACAAGGCTATATTAAAGGGCTTCCGCCCCCCATCCCCATGCTACATAACGTTGCAGTGAAGTAGCAGCATCAGAATAGGGCACTGGCCCTTGGGAAAGGTACACGTGTGCCTGCTGGAGCACAGCAACTGCCTGGTAAAGATGGAATTGTGAGTGTCCCCCCCCCCATCCCATACACCATTGCTACCTTCTATTCCTTCCCCCAACCCCAGGACCTGGCCAACACCCCAGGTGTACCTGACTATGGCACTGCTGGGAGCAAGAGCAGACAGAGAAGGCTCTTATCATCAGCCTTCGACCGGGTGGTCAGGGCTGATCTGGAAAAAAAACAGGGCCAACAAGTACAGTGACAGGATTAGGTACTGGGGGCACTATATTGATGATATCTTGTGCATCTGGGAGGCACGTAGCTGGAGGTTGAGGGCTTTCTGAAACAGTTAAATTCAAATGATTGGAACTTGTGCTTCACTTTTTTGACTGACCCTGAGTCTGTCACTTTTCTTGATTTGAGACTGCATGCAATCCCAGAGGGCAAGATCATCTCTGAAAATTTTCACAAACCTATGTCGGGTAACACCTTGCTTTGAGCTGATAGCTATCACCCTTTCCATTTGGTTAAAGGGATCCCCAAGGGACAGTTCCTAAGACTCCGGAAGAAGTGCTCTACTACCTCTTCCTTTTTGGAATGTGCTGGGGACCTCACAGCCAGGTTCACAACCAGGGGCTATGATGCCGCTGTTCTCCAGGCCTCCATTGACTATGCCCTTGCCCAGGATCGAACTATGATTTTGAAACCAAAAGCTAAAACTTCTGACCCCAGAGAACAGATTAACTTTGTTACTGAGTACAGCAGGTTTACCCCCAAGAAAGCTGGAGCACTTTGTCGATTCTGGCACATCCTTGAGGCTGATAGGGATCTTGCAGGTAGAATTGGTGATCACCCAAGGATCATGTATAAAAAAGGCAAATGTATCAAGGATCATGTTGTTAGGAGCCATTTTACCCTTGAAGTTACACCAGCCCAATGGGTTATACCACTGGGCTCTTTGGATTCACACCACTGTGGCAACTGTAATGTTTGCCAGTACATGCTAAGTGGCAACTTATTTACTAGCCCGGTCAATGGGGTGCACCTTGAAATTCAGCTTTTCATCACTTGTCACACCACTGATGTTGTCTATGCATTGTGGTGTTACTGCTCAAATCTCTATGTGGGCATGACTACCTGCACATTGAAGTAATGCATACAAGAGCATGTCTGCTCTATTTTACATGGTCGTTGTGACACTCCAGCAGGTACACACTGAAGTGTCCACAATGGACAGAGTTTGCACACTTTCAAACACATGGCCATCGATCATGTTCAACCACCCCTACGAGGAGGTAACTGACGTAACATTCTCCTGCAAAGGGAAAATAGACATTTTTCAGCTTAATGCACTTTACCCAGATGGACTGAACAAAAATTGGGATATTACACATTTTCTGTGAACTCCCTGCATAAATATTTATTGTTTTTATTTTGAGGTCCTCATTAATGGCTGCCTGCTTTTTGAATGTAGTTATGCTTTGTGAGTTTTGTATTTTTATTTCTTATAATACTACTTTATTTATTTAGTTCTCTTGATTCCTCAGAGTCAACAGTATGTCGTACGAGGGCAATTAGCCATTACTTCCTTACAGTTTTGAGAAGTTACTTTCATTTCTGTTTGACTAGATGGGGTCTATTTTGTGCAGCAGGATATGAGCTCTGAATGCATTTAACAATATTTTCTTCTCCAGGTTTATGTGATTGTTTTTTGCCTTTTTCCTTTTTCTTTTGTAGGTGGTTATTGGAATACTTTATTAGAGATGGATGACTTGAACTTCGGTGGATTTGCATCTGAATACTGATTTACTAAATAAATTTTGATATACGATGCATACTATTTAAATAACTTTTTGATATATTTGATGTTTGAGCCTTGTTAACAAGTATGTTTTTCTATCACCAGCCTAAATAAGCTATTTTATGTCCTTTTTATGGATAGCTCTTGACTTATATGTGGCACTGTACCTTTAATTTATGGCCTTTAAATGTAGGGCTGTAACACTTGTCGCCCCTCCCACCGAAGAGTCTGCAAGGGCTTGAAGCGCTGGGGTATTTGTACTCAGTTGTTTGTGCACTAATAACTACTCGGCATTACTTTTTTGACTTTATAGTCCTTTATGTACCAGCTGTTCTTCTCTGTGCTGAACTGGAAAATACTGTGCTTGAAATGGAGCTCATCAAGCAGAGTCAATGCACTCAGCATGCGCAGAGGCTTTAGGGGCTGGCACAAGGGATTCTCCCTTCGACCAAGGCACCCCAGTTGCCCTAAAAGAGAGAGAAAGGAAACAGGAGAAGACGTTTTTCTGCCTACTGTGCTAAACTTTTCTATTTGGTTTGTTGTAATACAAAGAAGTTGTAAAGCAGGTTATGTTAATATGAAAACATTAATGGTTTGGACATGCCTACATCTGGTAATCAATAGTATGGGAACTGCAACAAGTACAGAGATGCTTGGACAAGGATGGATACCCCTCAGAATAGAACCTCAGAGAGGGCGAAGGACCCATGTTTACATTTACCCTCAATATCCTAATTGGAGATTCAAACAAAAATATAGATGGCAGCCCAAGACCTGAAATCAGTATCCTGGAATGTAAAGGGAATTCACACCTCAGTTAAGAGACAGAAAATCCTGGATTTCCTGAGGAATGAGAGAGCTGGAATAATCTTCCTCCAGGAAACCCAGTTAGCCAAAAAAGAGGCCCTGAAATTGGGAAGGGGATGGGTGTCACAGTTGTTTTCTCCACTCACAACTCTAAGAGCAGAGGGGTAGCCATTCTCATAAGCAAGGGCACTCCCTTTCAGGTGAAAAAGGAAATTAGGGACCTTGAGGGGAGCTATGTCATTGTTGTGGGCTCCCTGTGGAGTCAAGAAATCACTATGTGTAGTGTGTATGGCCACAACACTGCAGGGGCTCCCTTCTACAGAAAGCTGTCCCAAAAACTGGTAGAAATGCAGTCAGGGGAACTAATCGTGGGTAGGGACATGAACTGCCCCATGGACCTAATACTAGATAGAAGCAAGCATCCGACAAGTCTATCTGAGCCAGATACAGAAGCTCTACAGGATTTGACCAGGGAGCTGGGCCTGACAGATATCTGAAGGCTAATACATCCCATGGAGAGGGATTATTCCTTCTCTCAAACCCCCACCAATCCTTTTCCAGAATTGACATGTGGCTAACACCTGGAAGTTGGGCAACAAACATTCTAGAGGCCACTATAGGGGCAATAGTGATTTCTGATCATGCATCAGTAACCTTCACCTGGTGACCCTCTATGGGGGGAACACTAGAAGAGAGACTTGGAGATTTAATGTCTCCACCCCAAAAGATCAGGCCTGCTGTACGAATCTGAAAGAGGACATAAAAGTCTACTTAGAAATGAATAACTTTGGAGACACCTCAGCTGGCACTCAGTGGGATGCCCTTAAGGCCTGTATCAGGGGCAGGTATATCAGACACTCAGCGTACATGCAGAAAACCAATGCACAGGAGTTAGCAAATTCCCAGTCTAAGCTAAAAGAGATGGAGAAAAAGTTTAGGGATAGCTGCCCCCGCCCACCCAGAGGGTCTCCAGCTGAGATAACAGGCCTAAGATATAAAATGAATACCTTCCTGCACAAGAAAACAGAATATGCCCTGTTTTGGCTCAGACAAGTCTTCTGGGAATCTGGAGAGAAACCCAGAAGACTCCTGGCCCATCAATTAAAAAAGAGACAAGAAAGGTCACGTATTCTATCTAATAAAAAGAGGGATGGGCAGCAGACAAGTAATGAAGGGGAAATCAATGGGGAATTTCAGGTCTTCTATGAGAAGTTGTACACAAGTGAGGTACACACATCAGACACAGATATTCAGCAGTTCCTGGGGAAACTGTGACTCCCTAAACTCTCACAGGAACAATTACAATGGTTAGAGAGACCATTGGAAAGGGCAAAGGTCGAAACGGCCTTGAAATCCATGCCAAATGGGAATGCCCCGGGGGAGATGGACTTCCAGCAGACTTCCTCAAGGCATTCAGGAAAGTATTGGTAGAGCTCTTGCACGATGGCCCAGATATTCAAACTGTGCCAGGCTGTGGCGCAAGCTTGGGCACAGCGCGACTTGGCTGTGCAGGTGTGTGGACTGGGCGATATTCAACGGAGCTGCGCCATGGCACAACATCATTGAATATTGCACCCTGGCCACCCACAGTGTGCATGGCGCAGTGGCACTGCACCAGCGCAAGTGGCCAGAGTGGAGCATGGGGATACGCTAACGCAAGTTCCATTGCGCTATGCACAGCAACCGCGATATTCAAAACTTGACATGCAAATGGAGCCATAATGTATGCAATGCGCAAATGGGGCCATTTGCATATCATTATGGCCCCATTTGCATGCAGGTGTGCCGATCCGCGATGACTTTCACCTGGCGCCCTGCCAGGCAGCAGCCATTGGGGACCGACGCCCCATGCATCCGGCACTGTGCTCCACAGCCCGATCGCAGGCTGCAGTAAAAAAAGGAAAAGGAGAAATCTCTGGTGGTCCAGTGGACCTGCCTGCCCGATCGCAGGCATTTGTAATATAAAACAGATTAATGTCCAATATCTCTGGTGGTCCAGTGGACCGCTGTCTGCCCCATCATGGGCATTTGTACTATAAAACAGATTAATGTCCAATATCCCTGGTGGTCCAGTGGACCGCCGTCTGCCCGATCGCGGGCATTTGTAATATAAAACAGATTCATGTCCAATATCCCTGGTGGTCTAGGGTACCCCCCTCCCCACTCGCCCACTGTGCCCCACCGCCCCTCCCCGGTCAGCGGTGGGTGGCAACACCACCCGCCTGCCGCCCGCCACCAGGCTGACACCATAGGTAGGGCTGGCACCCATTGGTCCTGGCGTGAGCCAATGGGCGCGCTGACTCCGTTCCGTTACACATTCAGATATATCTGGAATGGCAATGCGACTTCGAACTGCGCCCATTAGCTGCACGCTGTAAGCGCAACCCACCGATATCGGTCAGCGAGCGGCGGGGTGGCAGGCAGGTGAGTGCTGCCACCACCGCTGTCTGGGGGAGCGGGTGGTGGGCACAGTGGGCGGGTGGGGAGGGGGGTACTCCAGACCACCAGGGATATTGGACGGAATAATTATTTTATCACAAATGCCTGTGATCGGGCAGACAGCGGTCCACTGGACCACCAGGGATATTGGACAGAATAATTATTTTATCACAAATGCCCGCGATTAGGCAGACAGCAGTCCACTGGACCACCAGGGATATTGGACGGAATAATTATTTTATCACAAATGCCCGCGATCGGGCAGACAGCGGTCCACTGGACCACCAGGAATATTGGACGGAATAATTATTTTATCACAAATGCCCGCGATCAGGCAGACAGCGGTCCACTGGACCACCAGGGATATAGGGGGTTCTTTGATTTTACAGATGCCTGCAATCGGGCATGGGGGAGCACCGCCAGGTGCAGCCGGAGCTCGGGTGGCCACCCACAGGTGGCAGCTGCCATGTTGCACCCTGCAATGCAGCAGCTCACCTGTGGGTGGCCATCAGTTGTTCCTTTTTGGATCAACTTTGTGCTGGCGCAGGTAGGGGTTGCGCATGCATGGCTCTGCACATCCTGGGCTGAATATCGGGCTGTGCAGGGTATGCATGGGCACGCCCCCCCCACCTGCGCCTGCATACATTACTGATGTGCTCCGGCGCATTGGAATTTGTGCCGTGCACTTTTCCCTTTTGAATATCGCGCCAGGGCGCCATGCGCAACCCTTTTGAATATCTGGGCCCATGCCTTAGTAGTCAAGTAAAGTCAAGTCAAGTTTATTTTTGAGCACTGTTCTGAATGATCACAGCGCTTTACAATAAAAGCAGTAAAAGCAAACACAGCAATAAATAAAATAAAAACAAACAATAAAAATACGCTTAATAATAAAACAACTATCACACAGAATAAAGTACTCAAAGTAGAATACAAAGAATTAGCTATCATTCTGATCAGAGAAGGCCAACTGAAATAGATAGGTCTTCAGGGCAGTTTTGAAGCTTTCGTTGGTTAGGCACCCTCTAATCTGATGAGGTAGAGAATTCCCCAGGGTAGGGGCCACGAAAGCAAAAGAGCGGGCCCTTGAGGTCTTTAATTGAACCCTGGGAATCTCTAGCAATCCCTCACTGGAGGAGCCAGGGTGCATGAGGACAAAGGAGATCTTGCAAGTAGTGCAGACCCTGTCTGTGTAGGGATTTATAAGTCAGTAAGCCGACCTTGAAGGTGATCCACCAATATACAGGTAGGCAGTGCAGGCCATGGAGCACAGGAGTGACATGGCAAGATCTTGGTAGGCCAGTCAGCAACCTGGCTGCTGCATTCTGCACTAGCTGCAGTCGACAGATATCAACCCCTGGTAGCCCTAGGTATAGGGCATTGCAGTAATTAAGGCACGAGATTACAAAGGTGTGGACCAGTGTTGGAAGATCACCATCTGGGACCAGGCTCTTGATTCAGGCAATGTTCCTCAGATGGAAAAAGAGATTTTGATGACAGCAGACACTTGAGACTTTAGTGTCAGGCCACTGTCGAACACCACACCTAGGTTTCGTGCCTTGTTTGAGGTAAGCAGCTGATCACCCCCAAGCCAGATCCCAGATGGTTGACCCACTGACAATCCCAAAACTTGGTGACCTGGTGCCACAACCAACTCTTCAGTCTTATCCAAGTTCAACCTCAGCCAACTGGCACTCATCCAGTCCTGGATCTCGGAGAGGCAGCTATTAAAATACTGAGACCAGCCACCTCTGCTCGGGTGCAAAGGACATGTAGAACTGAGCGTCATCTGCATAGCAGTGTAAGTTCAGGCCATACCACCTTATAATGTCTCCCAACTGCAACATATACATTGCAAACAACATGGGGGACAGCACGGAGCCCTCCAGAACCCCACATAACAGGGTGAGTGGGGCCAAGGAATAAGTCCCTGACATCACCCTCTGAGTCCTGCCAGTGAGGAAAGATCGAAACCATCTGAGAACTGTACAGGCTGTCCATAGAAAATCCACAGGTGCTCCAGCAGCAACCCATGGTCCATAGTGTCAAATTTATACAACAGCTTAATCTGGTTCAAGGTCAGTTGGCATTCATCTGTATCCCCTTCCCCCGGGTCATGCCTGAAAATAGGCAGGATTTGTCTAGTGCATTTACCCAGTCAACAAAAAATAAATAAATAACTAAATAAATGCTGCAGAGAGATCAAGAACCAAGATGGTACGGCTCCCCTGATCTCTCGCTATCAGGAGATCATTAAGCATCCGAACCAGGGCAGTCTCGGTACTAGTAGAGTCCAAGGCCACAGGGGATCTGCCTGGATCCATGGCAGCAGCTAGAATCTCTTTACTTTCAAAACTGGGGAAGGACCCCGCACTGTGTGGCAGCTACAGGCCCATCTCTTTGATCCCTTTGGACTGTAAGGTATTAGCCAAGCTACTAGCAGTCAGACTGAAAACCTTTATTGTGAACCTTATTACGGGGGAACAGGTGGGGTTTATCCTAGGCAGACGGGGCACCGAAAACACTAGGAGGCTGCTAAATTTAATTTGGCAGCCCAAACAGGTGAAAACACCCTTAATGCTTCTGTCATTAGATGCTGAGAAAGCATTTGACAAGGGTCGAATGGAAGTACCTGCTAGCAGCAATGAAGGCTTTCAATATTGGGCCCGAATTTAGAACATGGGTGCAGGTTATTTATAACAAGGTCTCTGCTGAAATCATCACAAATGGCAGGACATCTCCACCCTTCTGGCTTTACAGAGGCACTTGACAAGGCTACCCGCCCTCCCCGTTAGTATTTATACTAGCCCTAGAACCACTGTTGCAGGCTATCTGACAAGACAGGGATATCAAAGGAGTGCTGTGGGGTGAGGAACACAAAACTTTGATGTATATGGATGACATCCTGCTACTGATCACAGACCCAGTGAGATCCTGTCCCCGTCTTCTGGCCATCATTGGCCAATATAGTCATCTATCTGGCTATAAAATGAATACCTCCAAATCCCAGTTCCTAGCATCCAATAAAGAAGTGGAAAAATTGAATAGCAACCCCTGGGGCCTGTAGCCAACACAGAAAACCATAGATTATCTGGGCATAATATTCCAGTGGGACGTCTCACACCTGGGGATACTTGAGATGGACAAAGACTGCCAGAGATGCAGACTGCAGCACATCTCTCTCTGGGGTACAGCACAGGCCTTCAAGATGATGGCTGCACCTAAAATACAGTATGTTTTAGACAACCTCCCCATTCACATTGACAAGAAGCTAATAGACTTTGCACAATCTAAAATCAGGTCTTTCTTCTGGGACAGAGGCCCCAAGAGGATTGCTTGGGGGAAATTGAAAAGAAACTTTCATAAGGGGGGCCTTAAATTACCGGATTTCCACCTCTGTATTATAGCACACACATTGGTACAGCTGGCTAACACGGCACCTTGGGCCCAAGGCAATAGACCCCCTAAGTGGGTGATTTGCAAGGCTCAGATAGTAGGCAGGGCTCTGGCAGAAGCGGTGCTATTCCCTTCCCTCTCCAAGCATCCACCTCTGCCCTCCACAAGCACAAACATGTTTCAAATCTGATACAAAACACTGAAGCTCATCAAGTGGGCACTAGGGAAGGCTAAATGCTTTCCCCTGTGGGATAACCCTGGCCTTTTGATGGGAGGGCCAATAAAATACAAAACTTTGGAGACCGCAGGGATTCGCCTGCTCTTGGATATCATGGATAATGCTACTAACACCCTTATGAGTTTCCAACAGATCTGGGTTAAATATGGTATCCCTAACCAGTAGCACTGGAGATATTTACAGCTTCGACATACCATACAGAGACTATTAGGGAAGAAATTTACTGGACACGAACCTAACCCATTAGACTCCCTTCTATGGCCTGGGGGGGGGGCAGGCATGCCAGAAAAAGTGACATATATGCTTACTTAATGTACTCTGGCTCATATGAGTCAGTTTGAACCAGGCAGAGATGGTCACAAGAACTCCAGATAGATATCACCAGGGATTTGTGGGACAGAGGGTGGAGGGACCTGCAAGCATCAGTCAGGGACACCAAAAACAGGTTAACACAATTAAAATTATGCATAGATGGCACTGAACACCTACACAACTGATGGCATGGGGACTCATCCCAAGAGATGAGTGCTGGAGATGCAAATTAAAAGGAGGAGATATTACACAAATATTGTGGAACTGTAAGTGCATCAGAGATGATTGGCAGGAGATAAAGAACATGTGTGGAGTCATCCTAGGCCATAAGATAAGTCTACCTCCCCCAGTGATGCTAGGAATAGGTCAATGTACCTCCCCAGGGGGAAATCTTTCCAAACCCCACAGGTGTTGGCTCCTCAGGGCCCTTATAACAGCTTAGAGAATTCTGCTGAGACACTGGAGAAACCCAAACTCCCCCAGCACACAAGAATGACTCGAGGAAATGGGCAAAGCAGCCAGCTTCGAAAGGATAATGTTCAATGCACAGAATAGGCCTCAATGGTTCCTGGAGATATGGGGCACCTTCCTCAATTCAAAGTACTGTAAGCTTCCATACTCCAGCTTGAAACCAGCACCCCTTAATTAGCAGGAGCATCACATAAAGGCAAGAGTGGGGTGCTCTGGATGAGACTGGCACAGAGATGAATATCACAGGCTGTCTCGTATGGTACATGGAGACAGAAGTGGAAGTTAATATTTCTGCAGAAATGTATGTAGAATGACTGAAGTGTTGTTTATTGTGATATGTTCTAGTCTGTAATGCATGGGTTATACCCGGCCAGGTGCACAAGTGATAAATTGATGTTTGTTCCCTAACCATAACCAATGTAGATTTCGGCCCAGATATTCAAACTGCGCCCAAAAAGTGGAATAAGGAGGTGCAAAGACAAGTCTATTGCACTCATGCTAAGAGATGAGATGTCCAAAAGGAGCAGGCCAAATTAGTTTCTACAGCCAACGACACTGAATATCGCACACACCTGTGCCATAGCATGACTAGGGAGGGAAGCTGAGCAGATCTGATGCGCCATAGAGCAACAAGGGATGTTCAGCTGAGCAGTCAGAGGTGCCATAGCACAACCAGGAGCCCCCCAGCTGCAGAACAATGTAACTGCACAATCAGGAGGTAGGGGCCACCACCCCATGCCACAGATGGGCACAGGAACACACAGCAGAACAGACATTGTCACCCTCACCCCAAGCACAGCACAACCAGGGAGGGCTGGAACAACCACTGGTCCATGGGAGACAAGCAACCAACCCACAGCCTGGCCATGGTGCCCATCACCTACCGCAGCTGTGACTGGGCCACAAGAGGGCAGACCACCCTGTGCCACACCATCCCCCCCAGTGCACAGCACACCCTGCACCGTGACCCGCAGATACCCCCCCATGAGCAGTGACCACCACTGCAGGACACCCCATGCATGCCACCACCCCCACTGTGTCAATGCAACCCTGTGCACCACAGAACCATGCAAGCCAGTACCTTTCCAATTCACTCGGGAGTCCCCCAGGGCTCTATTCTCGGACCCTTACTCTTCTCCCTCTTTCTCAACTCCCTGCCCAACATGTGTGCAGGAAATGTCCTACTCTATGCTGATGACGCAGTACTCTTTGCCTCCGACAGTAACCCCGTCTCACTCCAGAACTCCCTTCAGCTTGCCTACAACTCTGCTGAAACCTGGTTCACTGAGCACCGTCTTGTCATCAACCTTAAGAAAACTAAAACCATGCTCTTTACACACCCCCAAAATAAGTCCAGCAACTTTCCTCTCTCTGTCCACTCTACCCATAATCTCCCTATAGAACTTGTACACTCCTATAAATACCTTGGTATAATCTTTGACTCTGCTCACTCTTTTCATGACCATATCTCTGCCCTGACCTCTGCCTCCAATGCACGGTTGGGTATCCTCTACCGTCACAAAAAATGCCTCCCCACAGACACCCTCTGCCTGGCAGTCACCTCCTCAGTTCTATCCCTAATTGACTTTGGTCTTCCTGTCTATGGAGCAGCAGACCAGATGGCCCTCCGCAAGGTATGCCTAATGCTCAACAAAGCATGTCGACTTATTACCAGTGCCTATAGACTCACCCACACCTGTCTTCCTTACTCCATGGCCACCCTACTCAACCTTGATGAGCGCCTCATGTTCCATACCTGCCAACTTACCTATAAAGCTCTCCATGGTCAATCCCCTTCTGGCCTAGCTAACTCTATTCACCAAACTAACCCCACAGTGCACACTCGCGGCTCCTGCAAAACTGCACTGGTCGTTCCAAGGGCCAGGACCTCCCAGGGCCAAAGGGCTTTCCCCTATAGAGCCCCCTCTTGGTACAACTCCCTCCCTGCTGGCATCACTGATGCTCCCTCACTAGCATGTTTTAAATACAGCCTCAGAAATCACTTGGTCAACTCACATACCTGCCGCTGCCCTTGACCTCCCACCCCTCCCTTGACAAAGCTCACTGAGCTGCACTTCTCCTTATTTCAGCCCACTCTCCCCCTGCAGGGCTTCTTTTCACCTCTACTACCCTACCACCTAATCGCTTTCTTAATTTGCTGTTAACAGTGTTATGTCCTCAATACTTGTAACCTTGACTGTGCCTTATTGTTGAACTGTATTGCTGATCTGCGGTTGTCTCATGTATGTATGTCATTGTCCTCCTTGTGACGCGGTACCTTTGTAAATGAGCCTCCGGCTCAAAGGTTGTTAAACTGATGTTTAAATAAATAAATAAAGCCAGCCCCACCATGAGCCCCCATCAGCAGGTTGCAGCACACGGCAATGCAACAACGGCAGACACAGTGCCACCACGCACAGGCACCAGAGGTACTGCTGAGAGACCGACCATGCATTGGCAAAAGAGGTACTCCATATGGGATGGTCGTGTCCTTCACAGCACCACCAGTGGTACAGCGCTCTGTACAGTATTCCAGTGACACACCCCGGCTCACCACTAGCCACAACAGCCAGCACAGACACCCACAGTGGTGCGTAGAAGCATGCACCACACCAGATGCAACATAGGGTCAGGACAGACACCCACCCATACCCAAGGGCACAACAACACAGGGACGCAGTGGTGGGGCAACCAAGCCCCCATTGTGGGTCCATGTAAGCCGTGTACACACAACCCGCAGTCCACCATGGCACTGGAGTGCCAGCCACCCTGCGCAGGCACCGTGGACCCATACACCACCAGTAGTCACCCGGAGCACAAGCCACAGACAGTGGGGCACATCCCCTGCAACACACACAAGCCACAGCATGGAGGTGGGACAAGAAGAATCAAGAAGAAGAATCAGCATTTATATAGCGCTTTTCATACATCCAAAGCGCTTTACAAGCAATGCTAGACTGGTAGTGAAGTGACTGAATGTGTGGTGGTGGCCATATAGCACATCATCACCCACACACAGCCTGGATAATTGCATGAACCAGTTTATCAGAAGGGAAATGTTGGCCAGAACACTGGGAATGTTCCCTACTCTTTGCAAAGAGTGCCCTGGGTTCTTTTACTTCCACCTGGACACCGACCAGGATGGGCAGAAGGAACCTCGGTTTAACGTCTCATCTGAAGGACAGTATACCCTAGCAGTACTGCACCCCCCAATACTGCACTCGGATGCCAGTGATTTTTAGGTGCAAGTCCAATCCTGGTGTGGGACGAGAACCCATGACCTTCTGGTCCAGAGGCAGATGTGCTACCAACTGAGCCACGCTGACACCTGTGTCGCCCACAGTGCCACCTGAGCCAGGCATGCACCACACCAGTGACATGGCCAACCCAGCAAAGTGACGGGTACAGTGTCCGCCCTGAAGGGAATGCCATCACTGACATGCCAGCAGACCGTGCAGGTCACAGACAGGCATGTGTGTCGACTGCACAGGCCATGGATGGGCCAACAGGTGCGCCATGGACACAGAGCACGCGCCATGGACCACTGCACACAGTCATCCAGTGCACAGGGAACAATACACACAACACAGACACTGACTGATATCTACCCCCACACCATAGTCACCTCCACATGGACACACACACATACCCATGACTGCACCACCCCTGATGCCATGCACACCACTGCAGCTGAGCACCTATAGCCCGCTGCAAATCAGAGACCACCACGGTATTCATATAAAATTCACATGTATTGTAAAAATATAAAACTTAACTATGTACAATAATAAAAACTATTTACAAGCTTGGGGTGGGGGACACAAACAAGGTGGGGATGGGCAGGGGAAGGGGTGGACAAATGGGATGGGATAGGAGGAGTGTGAGGGTGGGTCCAGGGGGGTAGGGGAAGTCAGGGACCAAGGGACTGCTGTTCCTGGCTCTGGGTCCGCCTGGCTCTGTGTCACCGCAGCACCCCCGACTCGTCCAGCCTCCTCAGTATCTCCACCGTCTCATGGGCCAGATTCAGGAGCTCCCTCATGGTATCCCGAATTTCCCTTAGATGTCTCACACCTAGGACAAGGGAGCACAGTCAACAGGTGTGAATGCACAACCCCATACAGCCCACCCACTGTGCATGGCATACGACCATGGGACATACCACTGTGATGGTGTGTGACCACCCGCAGTGATCACGTCCACAGGACCTGCCCACCCAGGTGCATACAGCCATGAGGAATGCTGCACACACCCACCGGCCAAGTCACGCACAGCACCACCGTGGCCGTTTAGTGACATGGCTATGTGGTGCAAAGGCAGTGGCACAGCCATGCACCTGGTGCACACATGGACCACCAGTGACGCACACCCAGACATGCAGTGCCACTGGACAGTGTTGACTGTAACAAGTGACGTGCATGGCAGTGATGTCAATGAATGGTGGCCATGCCCCGCTGCCCACCTTGTCACACAGCATGCAATACTAATCATGGAGGTCTGGCACTCACCCTCATCAGGCTGGTCAGGTGGGCGTTGCTGGTCCCTGGCCCACCTGGCTGCGGTTTCAGCACCCCTCCGCTGTTCTGCCCGCACTCTGCATAGTTCTTCCGGGCCTGTGGGGAAAAAAGGAGAGAAGAACATCAGTACATTCCTGAAGCAAAGTCCCCCTGCCCCAAGGTGTGTGCCTCTCACCAGCCAGACCACCCACCCCACACCCTGTGAACACCACCACGGCCAACCCCATACGATCGCTCCCCTATGTGCTGGACACATACAACACTGTGACTCATATGGACGATAAAAGTGTGTTGATGGAACCCCTACCTGGACGTGGCACCATGCCCCTCCTGGCACGTGACCGCAGTCGGGCCCGTAGCTCCGGCTCCCTCCTGTGCAGGACACCGTAGCAGTGCCTGCACTGCTCAGCCGAATGCCCCCGGCCTGTTGCCTCATCCAGGGCAGTGACCACCTCCTGCCACACCTGGGTCCTTGCCCTATCCAGGGGGGCCTCCCCAAAGAGAGGCCCATGGTGTGGCTCGACTATGGCCACCAGATTGGCCAGCTCAATGGCACTCCATGGAGCAGCTCGTCTCCGCGCCATTCCAATAGCTATAGTAGGCAATATGGTGCTCTGCAGCGTGGCTCCCCACGTGCAGATGCTGTGCGGTACAGCGCTGCCATTCCCTATCGCACTGTTACTGAACAGCACGATAGAGGTGCACCTACGCCTGATGCATGGTGCCAAGGGGGCAAAGGTTGGGCACAGGGTCAAGGGTCTCTGGTGCAAGGCCACGCAGAGCGCCATTGGATGACAATGCATGTAGCACAATTGGCTGCCTGTGTGCCAGCGCCACAGTGGACCATCGGGCAGTTGGGCCATTGCGCCTATGAAGGCCCAGTGCCACAGCACCACGTAGTGACCATTGCTATTGCGCCACTGGCACAATGGTGGCCATGCCCTGCATTGTCTACTGCACACAGCACGTCATCAGTGCAGCAGACACCTGTGTCAGCAACCCGGGCATGCGCAGTGAGGTGTACTACGCATGCCACAGAACTGCACCATTGGCTCAGCACGTTTAGCACAATTGCGCAAAGCGCAACAGCGTGATATTCAGCCATCATATGCAAATCATCCGATCAGCCATTCAATGGTGCAGCACTGTAATTTTCATCTAATTAAAGTTGCTCCTCGCCTCATTTGCATGGATTGCACTATAAAGGTGCGACAATGTGCTGCAGTGGCCATAGTCGGTTACTGCAGTTTATTGGTGAGTTGCATGCTGTTTGGGAGTGTGGACTGTGGATTTAGGGACATGCATGGGACTGCACAGTCACAGGTAACAACTGCCATTCTTACAGGCTACATAATGACCAAGCACGTTCATGGAGAGGAGGACAACAGTGGTGGGAGGAGGAGGATGAATTTTACTAAGGCCAAAACCGAGGCCCTTTTTGAGGCCTACCTGGATCAGGAGCCACTGCTCAATGGACGGCGGGACACCCCTCAGGCCCGTGCTGCTGCATGGGAGGAGGTGGCACATGCCGTGAACCTACATGGCAGCCACCAGTGCTCTGTGCAGGAGTGTAAGAAGAAGATGGGCACAGACAGGAGAAGGGTAAAGGAGAAGGTGGCTGCCATCAGGGCAGCACGTGCTGCAACAGGCGGGGGACAGCCGGAGGTGGTACAACTCACCCCAGTGGAGGACAGGCTTGCTTGAAGCATGCACCGAAGTGCCATTGAGGGTGTTCCAGGTGGTGGCTTCCAGACGGGTGGTGGCCCATCACTGCATGGTAAGTCATGGTCTGTCTGGGGGGGGGCAGGGTAGGTCACATGCAGTAACGTGACTTTGCTTTCCCTTACAGATCCTAAGCATCTACATGGGTCAGCGGTGGTGGGCCTGCCTACTGCGGACAGTTGGATGGAGTCAGAGGTGAGACCATCCACCTCCACAGGTATTTGTGGATCAGTACGACAGTGA
Organism: Neoceratodus forsteri; assembly: GCA_016271365.2. Lineage (NCBI taxonomy): Eukaryota > Metazoa > Chordata > Ceratodontiformes > Ceratodontidae > Neoceratodus > Neoceratodus forsteri. The sequence continues at coordinate 1,309,632,079 of CM028131.1, forward strand.
GGCCGCCTGGCTGTCCACACTGATGTCATTGAGACAGGTGTAGAGGACGCCCTGCCTGTGTCCCAGTGTGCTGGCGTCCACGGATGCCAGCACACTGTGGCTGTGGGCGGGGCAGAGTCCGGCACCAGTGATGATGACACGGCTGTCTTGGGTAGTGACACATGTGTGCCACAGGATGGATACACAGCCGGGCAATTTGCGCCCATGGCTGTGGGTGGTGCTGCCGTGGAGACCTGCATGTCAGCACAGTCCCAGGCTGTGCCTGGCAGCATTGGTGTCTGTTCAGGACAGTGGGACTGTTGCGGCCACTGTGGCAGCACCACTGAGCCCTGGGGTGCGGCTGCCGGAGAGGCAGCATCAGCAGTCGCCCACTGGGCTTGGGGGTACAGGGTTCAGCGGCAGCATCTGTGCACCACCTGTGGATATGCCCAGACCTGGTCCTGGTGCGCAGCACCCACCCTCAAGGGGTGCTAAACATCAGGCCCTTGCACACCCTGAGGGACAGGATGCCGAGGAGGCTGATGACCTCTTGGACGAGCACACCTGCCTACTGCGAGCATCGGTCCAACAGCAGATGCGGCTTGTGATGTCCGTGGAAGCACTGTGTGTGGCTCTAGAGTGGGCAGAGGAGCATCGCAGCAGGGACGCCGAACAGATCCTGGCACAGATGGACCGTTTGAGGGAGGATGTGACCGCTGCCATTGACAGGCATGCACAGGCATTCATTGCTGTCATGGCCACAATGGGCACACAGTCAGGTGCCCATGCGTCGCGGATACCACGCAGTGCACTATCCACCCCCTGTTCCCGGCGTCGTGTGACTCCCACTCTGTTGATGCTGGGTTCAGCTGGGGCATCCCGAGAACTCCTGGTGCAGGCATGTTCGGTGTGCTGCAGACCCCTGCACGGGCATGGTCATGTTCATGCTGTGGAACCCCTGGGGAACATCAGTGCCACCCTATGAGGCCAGTGATCAGCCTGCCAGTGCTGGCGGGTCTCGGCAGGGCCACCCACGCATCCGTGGTAGCCGTGGCACTGTGTCGCAGGACTGACCTGTCTCCCAGCGTGGCTACTGTCTGGTGCTGCCCTGTGTGTGTCAGTGGGCAGTGCATGGGTGGGTACCCAGCCCTGCACGTGGACACAGTCCACCTGCACGCCCTCCCGGCTGCTGTCCGCAGTTGCGTGTGCATGATGATGCCTGCATTGCGCTGTACACCAATGTGCAATGCTGCTCAGCATCTGACACATGCACATGGACAGGCAGTGGGCGTGGTGGCCTGTGGACATGTGTGTTGCTAGGGTGTGCATTCTGGGTCGGTGTGCCTTCTGCCCTCTGTGCATGTTTGTTGCGTTTTGTGTGTGTCTTTCGGCGTGGCATGTTAATCCTCACCCATCCCTGGCTGTGTGTGCCTCTGTGCCCTGCCACTTCCCTTGATGGCATGCACCCCCAGTGTGGGTTCCTATGTGTTTGTGGGTTGTGCTTGGCCAGTGATGGTTGCGCATGGCTCCATGACTTACCTGAGTTGGCTGAAGTGCTCCTCCATGATGGTGTCCCGGTGCAGATGTGCCAGTCGGAGCAGTCGGGGGTCTCATCGGCCATGGGGGGACTGCCCATCACCATCATCACCAGCGTCCCCATCATCCCCATCACTGTCCCCCTCTTCAACCTGTACAGCTATCCTACATTCATTGGCCATGTTGTGCAGGATGCAACAGGCCAGGAATATCCCACAGGCCTTTGAGAGGCTGTACTGTAGGGCACCGCCAGAGGTGTCCAGGCGATGAAAATGTGCCTTCAGCATCCTGAACACCCGCTTGATAACATTACGTGTGGTGGCGTGTGCCTCATTGTAGCATTACTGCGATGGGGTCGTGGGCCGCCAGTAGGGTGTGAGCAGCCAGGAACGGAGTGTGTAGAGGGTGGAGGTTAGTTTGATGATCAGCACTGCCCTGCCCCAGGCCATGTAGGCCACTACCCATGCCACCTCTGGCCATGCCCCCCCAGGCCCTATATTTGTCCATGTGGTTTGCATACTCACCCACTAGGTGGCCAGTGGGGATGTCCCCACTCTCAAATCTGTGGCACAGTGCCAACTGGTGCCAGATGAAAAAATTGTGTGCTCCCCCAGGGTGCGTGGCACAGACATTGATGATGCACCCCTGGCATACGCACATCACCTGGCAGTTGATGCTGGCGCAGCTCTTCGGGATGAGTGCAGCCCCCTTGGGGCCAGGTGGTATGTGTATGGCCACATGGGTGCAGTCTATTGCTCCTAGCATGCCAGGCATACGTGCTACCCTGTGGAACTCCTGCATGTTTGCTGTGCGCTCCGCCACTATGCTGGGGAAATGGATGTACTCCTCAGCATGTGGCAGCAGTGTGTGCTGAGGAATTGGGTGAGGTGGCATGACATGGCTGACTGGGTTATGCCTGTGGTGTCCCCAGTTGGTCTCTGGAAGGTAGCCGTGGTGAGCAAGCACATGCAGGCTGTTACCTTGGTCTCCACTGACAGGGCATGGCTCCGTCATGTGGGTGCCTGCATCACATCACTGCACAGCTCACAGAGCTGCCTCAGAATTGCCCTGTTCAGGTGGTACCAGACCACAATCTCAGTATCTGTGTACAGCTCAAAGCTGGTGCGGGCTCGGTACTGCCTGCTGGGGGCATACTGCCAATGGGCCCTTTCACGGCCATGCTCCCCCTGCCGCCCACCTTCTCACCCCCCTCATTGCAGCCTCCATGTGGAAGGTGGCACTGGCCATGTCCCTGGCTTGTGTTCACCCCCCCGGCAGCTGTTACTGTATTCCCCCCACTGTCATGGCTGCTACCTCTCCTGCACTGGGTACACCTGCCTGTTCTGGCCTCTGTGCTGTGTGGCTCCCCACACCTTCCCTGTGCATGGCTGTTCACTGTGGCCTTTCTCTGGCCTGCCCTGTTCATGCCACCTGCCCTGTCTGTCTGCCTCTGTCTCATGTGGCTTCCCTGTAGTGTTCTTGCACCTCTTCCTTGATCCTTTTTATTTTGGCTCATTTCCGCTATGGCGCAACTTCCGCTTGCTCCACTGTTGCGCATTGTGCAAGTCTTTGAATATCACACTGCACCATTTATGCATGGTTCCTCCCCCTTCAGTTGCACATGCCTTCATTATCATTGCGCTGTTGCTCAGCATGATTTTGGGGGTGCAACTGTCTCCTGCTGAATATTGCAGAATGGCGCAATTTCGGACTTGTGCAGGCGCAACCCTATTGTGCATGGCTCAACTCTTTTGAATATCTGGGCCTTCATGTCTTGTTTGTGTGATATATATTGATTACTCAATAAAATGTTAATTACAAAAAAAAAGAACACTGCACCATACCTTCCAAGGCTCAGGGAGGTGGTGTGCAACAGGGCTGCTTCCCCATCCTTGTGCTGCCCAGCCAGCTCCCAGAGCTTGTCCCTAAACCTGAGTTGCCGGCACAGTAACCCAACATGCTACCCACTAGCCCATGGCTAGCCCTGCACACAACATTTCTCCATACATTTTCAGTAATTCTATCAACCCGTCATAACATATAATCAATAGCCCTGGCAAAAATGTGTACTGTGCAATTATTCATTTAGTAATTCTGTTCTTTCAACAGGTCTACACATTATTATATTCCACCTTTCTGGGCATAACTACTTTATTTTCCTTAAAAATGACAGGTTAATTCATTTTATCAATTATTCATTTCAGATGGCATCCCTATACCTTAAAGGCACAAATAAATCTCTACAAAGCAAGGTATGGCATTAACAGGTCTATGCTGTTGTCAACTATTTGTTTAATCTGGCCCTAGTGTAATAACTTAAGACTGAAAATTTTATTATGCTGTAATACAGGTTGAGCAAATATTGCAGTACCTGATGTGCTGTGCCACTTCCTCTGGGAGTGGGAGCTGTGGTGGATAAGTGACTATGCATTTCTGTTTCATAATATAGCCTTGTCATTAGCTAATGTATGATGTGATAGCACTAATAACATCACATGTTGAGCATAGAGGGTTTTTGGATATAAAAGAAGGGGAAGTGAACCAGGTGCTATCGAGAAACTGGAAATATTAATAAAGAATCACCAAGAAGAGGGAATTTTGCAGCATTGCAGATATTCTGCAATAGAGTGCATGTTTTGCATGAAATTCTGCAGCCACAGAATTCTGGGGGCCTTGCTCAAAGGGTGAAGTCACTCCCCACATCCAGAAGGGAATAAAAGAGGGAGTTGAACTGGATTTGTTCTCTCGTGTAGCAGAGAATTAGCAGTCCCCGTCCAAAACTGATTTGTAAACTGGGATGGCCTGAGAGGCAGTTTTCATCACAATGGCAGAATGTAGAGACTTTTCCTTCATACTTTATATTCCCAATCCAGACCTTTGACCCTTTCTATATTTTTGCCAAAGGCCAAACAAACATACTGTATTGTCTTAGTAGTCCCCATTGTGACAGGGTTGAATAGGACCATGTCCCAGTTGTTATGGAGGGTTTGAATGCAGGGATCTGTTCTGTTCTTTCCTTTCCTGTCTCTTGTCTGTCTGGTTGCACAACCAAATTTTCCTGTGAGACCTAGTACTTGATCACCCTGTCTCACAATTCTTTGCCTCTCACTGTCTCTCAGTCTTCCCTTGCTGTTTCTGTCTTTTCCTCCTTTACATATCTACTGGTATAAAAATATATGCAAATCATTATGTAGAAATGTAACTGATATTGGGATCCCTTTGTTTAGAAATTATATAGTGTTACTGTTGAAATGTATATAATTATAGTTTGAGATAATTGCAAACAGCTATTGAGAACTCTAGGGGTTAACCTGAGAGCAGTTTTAAAGCCATTTTTCAGAAGAGCTGTGGAGAATGGGCCTCAGTTCTGGGACATTGTAATCTTGCTGCACCTGCCTGATGCTTACAAAAACACTGGACATTTACAGGAACATTTTAGAAAAAAAAAACAGGATGCTTGTTAAGGAGGGGGTTGCAAGGACTTATAAAAACAGAGCTGCAATTTCTTGCAAGGGACACCCAGAGAGATTGAAGGAAAACTCAGATGGATTGTCTTCATTTATTTTGGCTTTGTAAATAGTTATACTGAATACGTTTATTCTTTTATGTTACTGCTAGTACTAATAAACACTTTTTGTGAATTCTACAACTGCTCCTGGTTTTTCCTATGCTTCCTGACCTGTGCCTCAATGACAGATGGTGTCAGCCGAAGTGGGATTTATGCCATGCATACTCTAAGCTAGGAGATTTGTGTGTGGGTACTGGACCTAGTACCAGGAAAGCATAGAGAAAGGTATGGATTCTGCAGCAGCAAGTCCTAGAGTGGTTACCAGGAGAATGGCAGCCAAACTAGCAGAGACAGAAGTACAAGCTGAGATTGTACAGCCAGCACAAGTTATGGAAAAAGAACAGGTAGTGACAGAACCTGAAAGCCTGATGGACTTTTTCAAATGGTGGGCTATACAACAAAAAGAGACAGAGAAGCAGAGAGAAAAAGAGATGGAGAAGCAGAGAGAAAAAGGGATTCAACATTTAGAAGCACAGAGGAGAGAAAAGACGCAGTGAAAGGAGCAGCAGAGAAGAGAAGAGATGCAGTGACAGGAGCAATGATGGCTGGATGCCTTGCAAGCTATTAAAGGCAGAGGATCTGGCACAGATCCAGACAAGCAACAAAACACAAGCAAATTAAAAGCCATTAAATTTTCAAAGTTGTGTCCCTTGGATGATATTGAGGCATACCTGACAACTTCTGAAAGAGTTGCCACAGCCTGCCAATGGTCAAAGCAGCAATGGACAGTCAGACTGGTACCCTACCTTACAGGGAAAGCCCAACTTGCCTACAGCGATATGGACACTGCAGTCAGGAAACTATGACCTGGTGAAATGAAATCCTGAAATGGTAAGACATCTCAGGTGAGACCTACAGGCAGAAATTTCGATCTCTGAAGTACAATTCAGTCGATAATCCTCAAGAAGCCTTCACCCAACTCAGAGAACTCCTGATAAAATGACTCCAATCAGAGGGCAAAACAGTCCCACAGATCAGACACATTTACAATGGAGCAATTCATCAACATCCTGCCTACAGGTGTGCAGCTTTGGGTAAAGGAACATTGACCCGAAAGTGAGGAAAAGGCTGTTTCTTTGGCTGAGGACTAACAAATGGCCAGACAGATGCCACAGCAGAGAGGTAACAGCCAAGCACTGGTAAGACACCGTTTTTCCCATTTAAACTCCAAGTCTGATAAGAACTCTGGTGGGGGTAGCAAATCTGTGCCCAAAGACATTATTTGTTATAACTGTAATAAGCCAGGTCATATTACAACAAATTGCCACAAGAAGAGTGACACTGGAGCAGATTTGTCCTTAACAAATTGGGGCAAGTACTTAACAGATGTGAAGGTGGAAGATAAGACTGTAAAGGGACTCATTGATTTGGGAAGCAGGTGGACCCTAGTGCATGTTGAGGTGCTGGGAAAACACTGTGCAAAAGGACCAGGTACTGGTGTCATCTGCATCCATGGGGACACTCAATACTATCCCACCACCCAAGTGACTCTGATCATTAAGGGTGTGTTGCACCAAATGAAAGTGGGGGTAGTACCCAAGTTACCTGTACCTGTGATTATTGAAAATGACTTTCCAGGATTTACTGAGTTAATCAAAGATGGAGTATATCCTGATGTTTCAGCAGCTGTGGTGACAAGAGCTCAGGCAAAGAAAATTTCAGGTGGTGTGGGACTCTTCCTTTCACTGATTTTGATTCAGACTTGTTTGAGCACAACTCCAAGATCCGGAAATCCAGGAAAGAAAGATGATGCCTGAAGAAACTGTGGCAACAAATGACTGATGGACATAAGGGGATAACATATGAAAATGCTCAAAACTAAACTGATAACTGATTGTGATTTTCTTTCAGAGCAAGCTAATGATGTTTCTCTCCAGAGTTATTTTCAACAGGTGGGCATGAAACCAAAACAGGGTGAACCTATGCTTAAAAAATGTAATGGGTTACTGTACAGAATATGAGCTAAACCTCAGACACAGGACCAGATAGAACAACTGATTATACCACAGGAATACAGAACAGAATTGTTACAGATAGCACATGATAGTCCCATGGCTGGTCATTCAGGGAGGGATCATGCCCTTGCCAGATTGCTGTATAGATTTTACTGACCTAGAATTCATGAAGATGTTGCTACCTATTGGAATTTCTGTGCCGAGTGTCAAAAAGTAGCCCCAGTCACTAGAAAAGACAAGGTGCCCCTACCCTTGATAGATGTGCCTTTTGATAGAATTGCAATGGATGTGGTTGGTCCTTTAGACAAAAGTAAAAAGGGTAATTTTTTGCAAAAAGTGTTTGGGAACTCAAGGGGTTAACCTGAGAGCAGTTTTAAAGCCCTTTTTCAGAAGAGCTGTGGAGAATGGGTCTCAGTTCTGGGACATTGTGATCTTGCTGCACCTGCCTGACAGTTACAAGAACACTGGAAATTTACAAGAACATTTTAGAAAAAAAAACCAGGATGCTTGTTAAGGAGGGGGGTTGCTAGGACTTATAAAAACAGAGTTGCAATTTATTGCAAGTGGCACACAGAGAGATTGAAGAAAAACTCAGATGGATCTTCTCTGTTTATTTTGGCTTTGTAAAAAGTAATACTGAACACGTTTATTTTTTTATGTTACTGCTAGTACTAATAAACACTTTTTGTTAATTCTACAACTGCACCTGGTTTTTCCTATGCTTCTTGACCTGTGCCTCGATGATACCCATACCTCTTGTACTGAGGAATACACACACAGTTCTTGAAGAAATGTCTGCAGTCACATGTTTATTCTCTGTAATTACACTATTGGAGGGACATGCGCAGCTAGGAGATATGGGCAGTCACTTCTGGCCACTGTACCCCTTTCAATGAAGGGCCAAACCCCTTGTGTGGACTGAAGGAATTATATTCCTCCACCTGAATTGTTACCCAAGTCCCAACAGTGGGGAGGTCACAGGGCCAGGTGGCAAGCTACCACCCTGTCTGGTGTTGCAACACCCACAAGCAAGCCCAATGGGGCTGGACCACAACCCCCCCAACTGGAGTCCAGGTCTTATAGTCCCATAGATCTCATGATGACCAGGGAAGGTGATCCATTCAGAAGAACTCAACCTTTCCCCCTTTTCTTCCCCCTGTACCACCAGTCTGTGAGACTCCAAAGCCACCATGTTACTTGACTGCAACAGTTTGTAATCTGTTCTAGCCTGTGTCTTTTATCCCTTTGGAGGAGGTGAAAAACTGAGGAAAAAAACATCTGAGGGAAAACTAGGAAAACTCACTCCTGAACCCTAATGAGGTTACCCCTACTGTGTCAACGGGTTCCCTGTTCTAACCTGGCTGACCCAGGGTTTTAAATAATTGATTAGCAGTTTTTTTTCTTGGGATGATACTAACTGTACAGAAAGCGTTTATATAGGTTTTCTAGAAGTGTTTGTTTGTTAAATACAGTGAGACAAGTGCTATGCATTTTCACAATGTTTTATAACTTTTATGAGCAAAATGCTAATCAATTTTTACAGTTAAATAAAACCCTGTGACCCCAATCCTGCTTTTATGAGGGTGGTAGGGTGGGTGTCTCAAGAGGGTGGCTGAAGTGAGAGGGAGCAGCTACCTTCAGTTCGTTTTTACCCTTCACTGCCTGCCCCCACCAGTTCATCCATACTCTGTGAATGACTCCAGTGGTTCCTGCCCCAGGTGTGATGCCAGGACTAAGCCCCCACCCCCGGGAATGGACCCTTATCTGCCTATATACAGGTTGCAGGGGAGGGGACAGTGGCAAGTGGACATTTGCTGCAATGCTCTGGCAGACTCTAGGCTGTCTTAGCTTTCCCCCCCCCCATACACATACACACACACACCTTGGAGAAATGGCTACAGCTGTATGTTTATTTACAGTAATTACTCTGTTGGAGTGGCATATGCAACTGGGAGATCTTGGCAGTCACCTCAGGCCACTGGACTCCTTCCAGTGAAGGGCCAGACCTTTGTGTGTGTGGGGGGAATGATATACCTCCTGAGTTGGTACCCAAGCCCCAAGAGTGTGGGGGACATTTGGCTGGGTGGTGAGCAACCAGCCCTGTCTGGTGTCACTGCACCCACATGCAAGCCCAGTAAGGTTGGATCATGATGCCCCGAACTGGAGTCCAGGTCTTGTAGTCCCACAGTATAAAGACGTAGTCCAGCACTCCAGGATATACTTTCAATGGTTTGTTCTAGTTTAGGAGAATCAAAGCATTGGACTACACAGAAAACATGGCCCCAGTGCTTCAACTGTTAGGTCTTCCTCAGGGAGTGTGTCCAAACTATGTTATCAACCTCAATTTTAAACAGTGAAACTTAAAGAAACAGTAATGTTTTTCATTAAAAGTAAATTGAAAAAGAATATAACTACAATGATAAAACATCAATGGTAACAATGAAAGAATGGTACAAATTTTTGGAGCATTTCAGAAAATATGCAGGAGAATAATTAGTGTATATAATCTCCGTGATAAATAATATAAATTTATGTAATTCTTTCTTAAGTCATAACTCTCACTGCACACATTAGGAAAATGGGTAAACTATCCCCCCAAAAGATAGAAAATGTGAACAGATAATTAAATGAAATGTACTAAATAAACTGCATCAGCAATATTATTGGAAAAACTTGTGTTCCAATGGTATCTTAAGTAGGCAATGGCAATGAGAAACAGACATAAATAAGGACCTAGTCTACGCACTGGTTTCTTCAATGGACCTTTTACTAGTTGTCCCTAGAAGTCATCAGGAGCACTCAAGACCAATCATATCTTCACTTGTTCACTCATCAAATTTGAATAGCTCACTGTACTTGCATCATATTTAACCTTACACCTGAGTATTCTAATTCACCCATGCCCCTTTTACATCATATTTCCCTAGGTTCTCTAGAAATACTGTTATGTATCCCTCCCACTACTTTTGAGTTTGTAACAGCGATCCCTTATGCATTTTGTATATGTTTATGACTCACAATAAACATTCATTCCATTTACATTTATTATTTTCATTTTTCACATATTTTATCATGGAGAAAACGTATTATAACTTTCTTTACTTTAGAATGCATCTAGTTATTTAGGATCTGTTCATCCACTGACTGCGACATTTTGTACATGTGTGAGTGTTATCTATACATTTCTCCTTACCTGTATGAATTAATACTTTCGGGGGGGAACTCATAATAATTAAAATTGGAACTGTTGATGCACCCTAGTGTACAAACCCAATTATCTTTACATACCAACTAATATCATTAGGTCTAATGCCTTACATTTAGATTATCACATATTAATCCCCCCCATAGACTAGATCCTTATTTATGTCTGTTTTTTCTTAAGGTACCATTGGAATACAAGTTTTTTCCAATACCATTGCTGATGCAGTTTATTTAGTACATTTCATTTAATTTCCCTTTCACATTTTCCATCTTTTGGGGGGATACCTTGCCCTATATCTTAATGTGTGCAGTGAGAGTTATGACTTAAATATAAATTTATGTAATTCTTTTTTATCACTGAGATTATATACTAATCATTTTCCTGCATATTTTCTGAAATGCTCCATAAGTTTGTACCATTCTTACATTGTTACCATTGATGTTCAAGGCCACTGTTTTTCAGTTTTTACCGGAAAATCCAGTAAAATTCTGGAATTAGGGCTGCCTGAAAACCAGTAAAAACGAAGCGTTTATGGAATCTGGCATTTTCTATCAGATCAGTAAATCTATAAAAAAGTGTGTTTTTCTTTTAATTCCTTCCTGTACAATTTTCAGTTTGCATTATTTAATGCTCTGTATATTAAGCCTTCTTTAATTCTGATTATTTATGCACATACTAAAAGAATGATAGCAGAATCCCGGTAAAATCCGGAAATTAGAGTAACAATCACCGGTGAAATTCTGGAATCTTAAGTCTTGAAAACGGAATTTAATTGTTTTAATCACCGTAAATCAGTGGCCTTGTTGATGTTTTATCATTGTACTGATATTCTCTTTGAATTTACTTTTAATGAAAAATGCTACTGTTTCTTTAAGATACACTGTTTAAAATTAAGGCTGGTAACATGGCTTGGACACACCCCCTGAGGAAACCCTAACAGTCGAAGAGCTGGGGCCATGTTTTCTGTGTGGTCCAATCTTTGATTCTCCAAAACTGGAATAAACATTTGAAAGCATATCCTGGAGTGCTGGATTACTTCTTTATACTGACTTTCAGTTTGCTACCTTATCCAGCACCCCCTGCTGCTCTCCTGTGCATAATTTGTCTTCTCTGTAACTTGCAGTCCCACAGACCTCATGCTGACCAAGGAAGATGAGTCCTTTGGAAGAATTCAACTCATCTCCCTTTTTTCCCCTTTGTACCATCAGTCTGCAAGACTCCCAAGCCACCACAGGATGGACACAGTCCATAACCCAAAGCAGCTCATTCCAAATGTTGCTCTAAGACCTGATAGAAAAAGTCCAACAAGTCCTATCCATTATCCTGCAAGTGCACATCATTCTTGGCATAAAGTCCCAGGCTAGAGGTGTTAACATCCAGGTGCTGAACCACAGTTCCTCCAGTGGACTTCATAAATGACCACATTTCCTTGTTGATGCATATGTATGCTTTGTCCATTGCATTAGATTCAATTGCATGCCGCCAGTGAAGCCACTGAATAATGTGTGACCAAATGATCTTGGTCTTTGGCCACCATTTCTTGATGGATTGCAGGTTCTCCTTCATCCTCAGGAGCAGATTAATGGATTTTCAGAGTCCCAGGTTGTTCCCACCCAGATGAATCATGAGGATGTTCAGTGAACTCCCTTGCTGTGCCTCCACTGTCAACCTTGGAAGATACATAGATACATAGATACATAGACGGTGTCAGCAGATAAGGGCCTATGGCCCACCCAGTCTGCCCATTTGAGCTTGTAAGTTCAGTTTGTTTTCCTAGAAGTCTGTTTCCCCTTACCCCTGCCCTCTAGAATTCCTTTATGTCTATCCCATGCATTCATAAATCCCGTGATTGTTTCAGCCCCCACCACTTCCTCTGGCAGGGTGTTCCACTTGTCCACCACCCGTTCTGTGAAGAAATTCTTTCTCATGTTTCCTCTGAATCGTCCTCCCTCCAACTTCATCCCATGCCCTCTAGTCCTGGAACATCTTTTCGCTTAAAAATAGTGTTTTCCTGCACCCTGTTCCTCCCTGTAAGATACTTGTATGTCTCTATCATATCCCCTCTCTCCTCCTCTCCTCCAGGGAATACATGTTCAGTTCCTTCAACCTGTCTTCATAGGACTTGTAGTTGCAACCATGCACCATCTTTGTTGCCCTCCTCTGAACCTTCTCTACCCTGTCTATGTCCTTACGTAGGTATGGTCTCCAGAACTGTACACTGTACTCCAGGTGGGGCCTCACTAGTGTCTTGTATAGCGGAATTATGACCTCCCTTTCCTGCTGATGATGCCCCTGCTATACATCCCAGCATCCTATTTGCTTTACCTGATGCCTTGTCACACTGTTTCCCTACCTTGAGGTCATCAGAGATGACAACCCCAAGATCCCTTTCCTGCTTGGTGCATGCTATATCCTCACCCCAACTGATATATTGTGCCAGGTTTTGTGCCCTCATATGCATTATCTTGCACTTCTTTTGCATTGAATTTCAACTGCCAAACCCTTGACCATTCTTCAAGTTTCTGCAGGTCCCTTCTCATTCTGTCTACACCCTCTGGTGTGTCTACTCTGTTACAGAGCTTTGTGTCATCAGCGAACAGTGAAATTGCCTTCTAGATCCTGTGCAATGTCACTGATGAAGATGTTGAATAGGACCGGTCCCAGCACTGATCCTGTGGTACCCCACTGGTTACTCTTCCCTCTGTGGAGTGACAGCCATTTACCACCACCCTCTGTGTCCTGCCACCCAGCCAGTTACCTACCCACCACACTACTGTCCTGCCCACACCCATATTCCCCAGTTTGTGTAATAGTCTTCTATGTGGCACAGTGTCAAAGGCCTTGTTGAAGTCCAGATAGGCCATGTACACTGCCCTCTCCTGATCCACCTCCCTAATCACCCAGTCAAAAAATTCAATGAGGTTGGTCTGACATGACCTCCCCCTGGTGAAACCATGCTGCCTTGGGTCCTCTAGTTCATTGACAACCAGATGTTCCACCAATCTCTCCTTCAGTAGTGCTTCCATGATCTTTCCCACTACCGAGCTGAGGCTGACTGGTCTGTAGTTCCCTGCTTCCTCTTTGTTCCCACTTTTGTATAAGGGGACTACATCTGCTGTCCTCCAGTCTTTGGGTACCTCCCCTGTTTCCAGTGATTGGCTGAACAGGATAGCCAGAGGTTCAGCCACCACCTCTCTTAGTTCTTTAAGGACCCTGGGTGCACCCCATCTGGCCCCATTGCTTTATCAGCTCTTATTACTTCCAGTTCCTTCAGGACCCTTTCGTAAAGGGACTTGTGTCCATTTCTGCACCATTCTCACCCCTTGTACTCCTTCAGACCCATTACCCCCTCTTCCTTAGTAAAGACTGAGCAGAAATACCTGTTCAATATGTCAGCTTTATTGTTGTCATCCTCCACGTGCCCCATCCTCCCCTTCAGTCTCACTATCCCTCCCTTTGTCTTTCTTTTTTCCTTATGTACCTGTAAAGGTTTTGTCCCTTACCCACTGATTTTGCAATGTGTTCTTCTGTCTGAGCTTTGGCTCCCTTACTGACTTCCCTGCCTCCCTTTGTTTCTCCTGGTACTTCTCCTATCCCTTCTGCCTGTGTCTTTTGTATTGCCTGAATGCAATCTTTTGGCTTTCACTCTTTGCTACCTCTTTGGAAAACCATAATGGTCTCCTCTTCCTTTTCCTCTTGCTAACCTGCTTAATACATAATTATGTTGTTCTTATAATCCCCATTTAAATACTGCCCACTGTTCCTCTACCCTGATTCCTGTCCCATTCCCTTAATGCATCTTTCAAGTATCTCCCATTTTCCCAAAGTCCCCCCTAAAATCCAGGATACGTGTTTTGTGTGGTTTGGTTCTGCTCTTTCTGTGATTTCAAACCACAATGACTGGTGGTCACTGTTACCCAGGTGCTCCCCACTTTACCCCCATCACACTGTCCCTGTTTGTGAGCACAAGGTCCAGTATTGCCTTCTGCCGAGTTGGTTCCATGACCAGTTGCTTGAGGAAGGCACCCTGAAGGAGTCCAGGATAAATCTGCTCCTAGTTGATGCTGCTGCTGGGATGCTCCAGTCCACGTCTGGTATATTGAAGTCTCCAACCAGTACTACCTCACCCTTGTCTGCCATCCTTTGGATGGCTAGCATCAGCTCCCTATCTGTTTCTTCCTCCTGGGCTGGTGGTCTATAGACCACACCTGTGTGGATGGCTGGCCCCATTTTCCTTTCCAGCTTAACCCACAGTATCTCTCCCCCATTTTGTTCCTCCTGGATCTGTGTGGCCCTTATGTAATTTTTCACATACAGTGCCACTCCTCCTCCCTTCCTGCCTGCTCTGTCTCTTCTGAATATGTCCTCCCAGTGTATGCCTCTCTTGCCCATCCAGTGAATCTGCACCTTCTGATCCAGTGAATCTACACCTTCTGCCATTGAACCAATAGGTTCTTCCCCCTAAGTTGATGTCTAACATTCTCTGCCACTCAATGGATGAAGGAATGTCCACAGATCCACACCTGCTTGTAGACATCAAGGAACTGGGAACCTGGAAAACAGCAAGAAAATGTTAAAGCAAAGGCTGGCAGACATAGTGCAAACAAAACACTTGGGACCTTCACTGCCCCATGGCCAGGATCTCACCATTCAAGAGCCCCTGGGTCCTATTGGTCATTGCTGCCCCAATCCTAAAAGAATGGGTGTTGTACTCTTTTGCATTCAGGTGGGCCTGCTGGACCAACAACCTCAATATGTGCCTAATCTGATAAGCTGTAAGGAGTTTGCCATAGAAACATAGAAACAGACTTTGATGGCAGATAAGGACCGCTTGGCCCATCTAGTCTGCCCATTTCCCTACCTACAGGATAGGCCGCAGATCCTAGTTAACCAACAGCCTATTTCTTCCTACCCCCACAAGAATTGCCTTATGTCTGTCCCATGCATTCCTGAATTCTCCCACAGTTTTAGACCCCACAACCTCCTCAGGAAGGCTGTTCCATGCATCCACTACCCTCTTTGTGAAAAAAATACTTCCTCACATTGCCCCTGAACCACCCTCCTCTCTGTCTTTAAATTGTGCCCCCTTGTTCTTGCACGTCTCTTTTTCTGAAAGATGCTACCCACTTGGACTTTGTTGATTACACTGAGGTACTTAAAAGTTTCTATCATGTCCCCCCTCTCCCTTCTTTCCTCAAGGGTATACATATTAAAGCTCCTTAAGTCTCTCCTCATACGGCTTCTCTTGCAGACCCTGCACCATTTTAGTTGCCCTTCTCTGGACTGCCTCTATCCTGTCTATGTCCTTGCGGAGATGGGGTCTCCAGAACTGCACGCAGTACTCCAGATGGGGTCTCACCAACTGTCTGTACAGCGGGATAACAACTTCCTGTTTTCTGCTGGTGATGCCTCTCCCTATGCATCCCAGTATACCCCAGCCCTCCCTACTGCCTTCTCACATTGCTTGCTAACCTTAAGGTCATCTGATATGATTACCCCCAGGTCCCTTTCCTTTTTTGTTGTTACTACCTCCCCCCATTGTGTATTCTTCCCTTGGGTTCTTGTTTCCCATGTGCATTATTTTGCACTTCTTTGCACTGAATCCTAGCTGCCATACTTCTGAACATTTATCCAACCTTGCCAAGTCCCTTCTCATCCTTTCCACGCCTCCTTGTGTATCAACCCTGTTGCAGATCTTTGTGTCATCAGCAAAGAGGCATACTTTTCCTTCCAGACCTTCTGCAATGTCACTTATAAAGACATTAAAAAGGACTGGACCCAGCACTGAACCTACGTGTTCCCACTAGTAACCCTCTTTCTTCAGAGTGGACTCCATTTACAATTACCTTCTGTGTCCTGTTGTCCAGCCAATGTTTTACCCAGGCTACCACCCTGGGACCCACTCCAGGCTAGTTAATTTGACTATTAATCTTTTGTGTGGGACTGTGTCAAATGCCTTGCTAAAGTATAGGTAGGCCATGTCCACAGCCCTCCCTGGTCTACTACTTTGGTCACCCAGTCAAAGAAATCTATTAGATTTGTCTGACTTGACCTTCCCCAATGAACCCATGCTGCTTTGGGTCCAGCCCCACTGGCCTCTAGGTACTCAACAATTCTTTCCTTCAGAAGTGATTCCATCACTTTCCCTACCACAGAGGTCAAACTGACAGGTCTGTAGTTTCCTGCCTCTGTCTTGGTCCCACTTTTGTGAAGGGGAATCACATCCACCTTCCTCCAGTCCTCAGGTACCACACCATCCTCCCATGATTTATTAAAAAAGAGTAGCCAGTGGTTTCACTAGTTCCCCTTAATTCTTTTAGAATTCTGGGGTGAATTCCATCAGGCCCCATTGCTTTGTCCACCTTCAGTTTTAGGAGTTCTTGCAGAACCCTTTCTTCTGTGAAAGGACTGGGATTGACCCCCCTATCAAGAGTGCTTCTGTTAATTGAATTAGGCACTTCCCCCTCCTCTTTTGTGAATACTGAGCAGAAATATTCATTCAGTATCCCTGCTTTTTCACTGTCCCCCTCTACCCACCCACCGTTCATTCTATTCAGCCTCACTATCCCTCCCTTTGTCTTTCTACGCTCGATGATGTTGTAAGAATGCCTCATCCTCCGCTGAGTGGAGAGCCACATAAGTGGCCACCAAGGATTTTATGTCTCATGCTGACCTAGCCAGGGCTCTCACTATACATCAGCAGCCAGTACCTGTCTGATCAGTTTTGCTCCAGCACAGGCAAAGACCCCTCAGGGGTCACTGTGATGACTGAGTCTGTGAGGTTTACCGCGGTCCCGGTTTGTGCAGATTACACCAATTTGGAGACCCAGAACACCCCACAGAAAGCAGAGCAAACACAGTCTTAAATGAAGTGTCCTCATACGCATAGCAGCAAACTGCTTGGAGGGCTGCACACACCTGTTCGAGAATCACCGGCATAATTGGGTTCCTGGGATCTGACCGCTTGATGTGACCCTTATCCCATCCTTCAAGGACCTTCCAAATTTTGAAGAAGTGAGTGAAACCCCAAATTCAGGAAAACCATGACAGGCCTGCCAGGTGCTGCCCCACAACCCCTGACGTCAGGCCCTGCTGTCTGCTTCCATTATATAGCTGCACAGTTGGTGAACCAGAATTGACCACCTGCTCGGCCATCCAACCTCTACTTGGACAACATGGTAATGCTCCATGCTGCACCGTTAGGCCACTCATGTCCAGTCACCAATAGCATCTATGCATTCCCAGGTCTCACAGTCACTGCCTTCCACAGAAATGGTGGGACTGGTCATAGATTATCTTCTGTTGCTGGAGCCAACTGCCTGAATTTTTGCCACTGTGAACAAGTTAAAGGATCAGCAATACAATTCTGAATGAAAGGAACATATACAGCTTTAAGACAGACATCCAACAACATGCATGTCAGGACAAATATTCTCATGAGGCCACCCGATTGGGATTCTATGTGATTTGGGTGAAACAATTATGGTGAGAAGCATATCGGCGTAAACAAAACGCCGAACACAAAAAAAGCAGAACAACTTCAGTGACCATCAGCATACATGTGATATGTCCAACTTGCTTAAGAGGGAGATTTGGGTCAAATTAGTAGGGAGATTGACCTGCTAGTAGGGAGATGCCGTAATATCATGAGTTTGTCATTAAATGGCGCCAAAAAATAAAGCATTTAAAAACATTTAATATATTTCATTTTGTCAAGAATAAGCACTAAAAAGAAACAACTAGTTCTACAAAGTTATCACTTATATCATTCATCACTAATTTACTTTTTATGTGTCTTTATCTGCCAAAAAAAAAAAAAAACATGAATGGATATTTTGGACAGAATTTTACATAAGCAGGAGATTTTGTTTTCCGGCAGGGAGGAAGGGAATTCAGTCAAAAAAACAGGAGTCTCCTGTGAAAAGAGGGAGATATCACATGTATGCATCAGAACCATGACCCCACCTCTGGCAGTATATGATATGCAGGGGGCTTTGACCCCAAACCAAACCTTATCTTTTTATAATTAACTCCAAGACCACACAGTGCCTGGGGAGGGTCATGGTCCTGACGCATGCTGTTTTTGCACTGTCTGCCTTTTTGCAGGTGCTCAAATTGAGTCGCCCATATCATGAGATTTCTCCCAATGGGTCTTTGGTCCCCAACTGCCCATTTGTGGTGTGTATTATTTCAGTGTTGTCATACTGGAAAAGAGCCTTCTTGCCTTTCAGTCTAGGGCCCCAAATACACAGTGCCACAACTACAGGGAAGAATTCCAACAGTGTGGTCTGCTTGAGGAGCCTGGCAATGCAGAGGGACACTCAACAGCACAACATTCACCCTGAAAGTATGCCCCAAAACCTAGCCCTACTGATGCATCTGTGAATAGTTCCAGGTCCTGGCTGTCCACTGTCAATGGCCACATTGATCCGCTGTTAAAATGGGCAATAAATATCTGCCAAACCTGCAAGTCCTCTCAAAAGCCTCCATCACTCGAATCTGATGGTGAGGCTTCTGAGCCTCTGACCCCATCTCCCCACTAACCACGAGAAGGTCCTTCGCAAGGTGGTGAGGCTTCTGAGCCCTTGATCCCAGCTCCCCATTAACTGCAAGAAGGTCCTCCCCATGAGGATGACACGGCAGACAAAGTTGAGGTGCATCACTATCTGCTGTAGCTCCCAGTGTTACCTTTTTTGCCACTGTGGTCTTTCTCAAAAGGCCCTACGGGGAATCAATCTTATCCATGTGGCAAGCAACACTGCTGCCTCACAACATTGATCTCTACATCCAGGAATGTCATCACTGATTTTGGTACTTCAACTTTTCTGGGAGCCAGGGGTACACCAAAGAGACTGCAGAGTGCTCCAGTCCCACAAACAAGAAATCATCAAGGTAGTGAACAATGCTGTGATTTTGATTCCTGGGCTGTTCCCTGTGTAGAAAGGTACTGAAGCCCTCAAACACTGTGCAGGCTACTGAGTAGTCCTTTGGCATGCAGTTGTCCTCATAGTACTGGCCCTCAAATTTCATCCCAAGCAAGTACAGGTCAGCTGTACGTACTGGCAATAGGTGAAATGCTGACTGTGTATCTGCTTTGGCCATCAGAGCATACAGGCCTACTGCTTGGACTGCCTCAACCGCTCTGCCAGATGACTCATATTGAACCACCATGAAACGTGGTTCAGTGTGGTCACTGACTGAGTTTCCCTCTGGGTGTGACAAGTGGTTCATCATGCAGAATTCACCTGGGCCTTTCTTGGTAACCAAGACAATCGGTGACACCTTAATATTTGGCAAAGGTGGGAAGGGGAAAGGACTACTCACACTGCCCACCCACATCTCTTTCTCCAATTTTTTCCAGACCAGTTGCACTCCATTCCTGGTGGAGTTCAAGTTCTCTGCTTCATACCCCCAGTGTGGCCCATGTAAGGGATTCTGAAGCCCACTGAAAACCCTCAGCCAGAAGATGGTTCACCTCATGATCCAGATATTGGTCCAGTCAAGGTATAAGCCTGTCCACCCTTACCAGGGTAGGTAGTCTTGTCTCCGTAGAGCTTATTGAACGTTTTATGAAAGGGGCAGTTGCCTCCCTTCTGGAGCTTGGGAGGGGGGTGCTATACGAGGGGGTGGCACTGTCCCTAAATGACATTCTTGCGCCAAAACCTCTAGTGGCTTTTGTAGCAATTCCCCTTTTTGAAGCTAAAGAACATCTGTGGGGAGAGCGTTGTGGTGTCAGACCACTGTGGTTGTGAGTCCTGATGGATAATCCACTGTCTGTCTGGATGAGTCCACCTCTGTGCATTATATTGACTAGGAGAGGCATGTTCAGGATGCCCTAATCAAGCCATGAGTCATACTGCATCCGCTGCCAGAATTCCTTATTGTGTTCCAGCCAAGCCATCCCTTCTGCATGCCTGTGTGCCAACAAAATCCTGTTCAAATAATTTAACAGCTCTACAGTATGCCTTTGTTTATTAGTTTTTATTTACAGAGTAAGGCACACTAAACAAGTCAATGCATATTTTCAGGTACAACCCGGGGATTTCTCAGGGGCCATCTGGTCTATAGAGCTGGCGAAAGCTATGAACTCTGCCAGCCATTTGTCGAAGGTGTGTACAGCTTTCACCTTCTTCTCCTGGTCATCCTTCTCTTTACTGACCTCCAGCTCACCCAAGCAGTTGAGCAAAGAAAACATGTCCACATACCCACGATTCTGGACCTGCTGCTGGACCTTGTCCATCAAGTGAGAACCCATTGGTTTCACCACGATGATGTAGTGACCAGGGAGGGCCTCTGTGGATACTGTTGTGCAGTGCTAGTGCCTGCAGTGGTTGTGGCCACTTGGCCAGCTCCCCGTTGCTGCTGGTTCTGGACTGAAGTAGTGACCCTGATCATGATGCCCATGAGCTTGTCCAGCTTCTCATCCATGGTGGACAATTTTCAGCATCAGGCTGTTTAGGGGAGGGGCTCAATAATGCTGGATCTACCAGAGCTGTTTTGGGCACAGGGGGAGGGAGGGGTGTCCCCACCTCTTCCATATCCAAATTAATCGATTTCATGCCCAAATTCAAACCTGGGGGGTGCTGATTTCTTGGGCACATTTTTTGGCTTGTCCCCACGGGGCACTCCACCAAAAACCCATATTGCCATATTTTTGAACTCCTCATCTGACAACTCTGAAACCTTCGTTTTGGCCTTACCTTCTTGCGGTTTTCGGGGCACCTTCACTGGAGGTGCCGCTGGCGCCTTCATTAGTCACTTTAATTTCTTCATTGCTCGGGTCACTTTTGGAGTGTTGGTCCATTCTTTTTGTATATTGGTGTCAGCTGTGCCTCCAGAGTCATGGCCGCTGATGCCTTTTTGGAGATCTAGTTCTTTTTGGGCATTGTACAGGAGCTGTAATGATAAAACTACTTCCCCCAAACAGGACAAATATGTTGATAATCCATTGTCCTGCAAACCGGGTGTAACCCCTAGATGGCGCTATCCCAGGGGCTACTACCCCTGCCTGATTTGCCACTAACAGGTTGAGGGGCCTGGATCCAATGGCGGGTGCCTCCCACCCAGAGGTCAGGGTTTGCAATAGTTAAACTTACTTGGTCACAGCCCTCTGGGACACTGCAACCCCCCTTTCTTCCCACTAGTGGCCCACACAATATATCAGAATTACCTTCACAGTATACACTTACCCCCAGGACTGGTTCGGCACTGGGACCTCCTGTGAAATAAGATACAGTGCAACAATCACAGTACAGTACTTTAACATAGACAAATACCTCAGGCAGTATAACTTTGCTGAAACAAGCAGCTCTGATTTATTTAGGGGATATAACAAGGACAGGGGAAATCAGGTTAATTAGCTTATAACTTTACTCATCTATTTATGGCTCTGTGCATTAGGCTCATCCCTACCAGTTACTGTCCCTGGGTACCCAAGCCCTAGTGGCTAGTCCAAACTGTGGCAGCTGGTAGGGGCCCTTTCACACAGAGAAAAGAAAAATTAGTTTAAACAGTCAGCAGTACAGTGATTCCATTTGGATTTAATGTGGCAATTCAACAGGAGCGACCTGAATTAGTACTCACGACCTCCAAACAAGATAGGGTCCTTCAACGTCAGCAGGGCTACTCTTGAGCTCCAAGAGACTCCTCACACATTTATATGGTAAACAGTCACAGGCAAAAGTCACTTAATGGAAGCAGGATTCATACTTGAGGTACACAAGCCTCCTCACACATTTATATGGTAAAAAAAGTACTATACCAGGCAGGCTGCTTCTCTATCCCGATCGCAATTACTGCACAATACCGGAGAACACACAGCAGATTCAGTTCCTGACAGATCGAGTGCAATTCAGCAATTTCTCCAGTCTTCTACAGGGTGACCTGGTTTCTACTCTTCAGATATCCTTTGATTCTCTTCACAGGACGGATTCAGTCCTAACAAGCAGTTACACAAGCTGCAGACCGGAACTCTGGACCTTACACATGTTTTTTGACTAAAACTGTGCACTGAAGGAGCACAGGTTCCTTTCCCCTTCACTGCCAGAGCTAAACTGAAACTCCAACAGACAAAACCGAGCACTTCCTTTGAGTTCCTCCCAGTTCTTGACTGGATTCGCTGTCACTCACAATAGACTGCTGCTGTTGGTCCAAAAAGGCGCCAAGTCTAAACTACATCTCCCAGAGTCACTGCCCATACAATCCTCTTGTGGCTGGCTCAGATTATGAGTCCAAGTTCTGATTCGTCCAAGGCACCATTTTAGAGCTAGCTTACCCCACACTGATTGGTCCAGTTCAGCAGTTCAAAACCAGAATGGGGAACTAGGCAGACACAGTTCTGACTGCAAAGAAAGCAGGTTAGACAAACTGTAATTTCATTGTTACTGTAAATGATTTCTGGCAAACAGTTACATCTTTCAGATAGGTTCCCTTTGCACTCCTAGTGACTGCAAAAATGGAGTGAATTGGCAGCAGCTCGAGTGGTACTCAAACAGAGAAGCACACAGTCCCCCATACAAACTAATTATGTCTGCAAGCAGACAGCTCTTAAAGAGACAGTACCAGAGGCTCTAAAACACTCACTGATAAATGGCTTAAACGCAAACACCATTCAGGCTTGGAGCATTCACAAGCTCCTGAAGTCTTTGGGAACCCCATTTGCAGGGGTTACACCTTCCTGGCCTGGGAAAGCTTGACATCTGCGCTAAGGCAATTTCAAATTTTAACTGCAACCATATACATTTGCATTAGGCTCACACATGTAATCGCAGTCAGTATATCAATTTACCAAGAATACATTTCTGAAACATTGCAGTACGTCCTCTTTACATAGTATTACACACACATTGTACCATAACTCAAGTTATTACCTCTTGTACATGAAACCTGAAGAGAGGGCCCTTCCTATTAGTTACCTTGGGGCTGGACGGGGCAAGGGCACCATACTTAGAGGGCAACACAAGTAACTTGAGTTAGCACTGACGCTCAGTTTGGAGCAATGAGCCTGGGGACACATACACTCCTTTATGGACAACATTGAGAGGCAAGTCCACAGGCCTCCCAAGTGAATCATAACTGAGGTGCACCACAGGCTTTACAGCTCAACCAGTCTTTCTAGGGGAACTGTTACAGTCTCTGCACTCTGAGCCTCATTTTCAGCATTGTCCTCACTTGTCAGGGGAGTCTCCTTGGGGTAGAGAGGCTAGAACTTGGGGCACTTTCAGCTCCAGGAGTTACAGTTTCTGAGTCCACAACATTTGGCTCGCATGGAGAGCTTTCAGACACTGGCAGTGGACTGTCAGGGCACTCAAAATACTCTTTCTTGTTCGGTGTATCACCAGTCTGCCTCAATCTATCATTTTCCTCCCTGAAAGCTCAAACAGTTCAACCATGCACAATGATTCCATTTCATCTGATCTGATGCTTTGCACTTCACTTTCTGGGAGCATTGGCTCCAGGGATGAAGCTGGGGCTTAGGCAGTCCAGAAGGCCCAGCTTCATCTCCAGTATTGACTGAGGGATTGCCCAAATAATTGACTCAGTTCGTAAGAAGGATAGTATTCAAAGTCACTCTCACTTTCTTCTGATATGGACTGACAGTCATGCTCAACTGGGACTTGTGCAGGGAACACTTTAACTCTGCTTCTGTAGGTGCAGACTTTTTGATCTTTTCTTAGCAGCAGCTCTAGTCACTGGTCCAGAGGGGCATCTTCTGGGGCTCAGACTCAATCAAGATTTGTCCAATGGGCAGTAAATGATTTCTATGCATTGTTTTTACATCTTTGAATTATTCTCAGGCCTTACTTTGTACACTGGCAGATCATCTAGTTTGCCCACTACATATGAGGGAGATGATGCCATCTGTCAGCAATCTTGTGTTTGCCATGCAGTCCCAGATTTCTTAGCGATACCCGATCTCCTCCTGGAGTTCCTGTGCTTTCACCTTTTATCATACCTTTCTTTGTTGGCCAGATTTCTTTTGGCAGCCATGGTTTGAGCCAGTTGAAATGCATGAGTTAGCTGGGCCTTTAACTTTTGCACATACTGTAAATAGTTGTCAGCTTGAACCCCATCAGTAGAGACCCCAAAACACACATCTACGGTAGTCGAGCTTCTCTTCCAAACATCAGGCGGTGGGGGAGAACCCAGTGGCATCACTTTGGTACAGTTATAAGCATGTACCAGGGTGCTAATTTGTTGGCTCCATCTAGGCTTGTCCTTTGGGTGCAGGTGCCTAGCATATCTAGAAATGCGGTTGAAGCGTTCAGGCTGTGGGTCCCCCTGGGGTGGTAAGGAGTGGTTCTGGACTTTCGCACTCCCACAGAGAAAGCATCTCTTTGATGAGACGACTCTCAAAGTCTCTCCCTTGATCAGAATGGATTCTTTGTGGAGCCCCATAGTGAACAAAAGTTTTCTACAAGTACTTTGGCCACAGTGGATGCTTTCTGGTCTTTGGTGGGAAAGCTTGGGCATATCTCGTGAAATGGTCAGTGACCACCAGCACATTACTGATATTTCTTTGATCGACTCCAAACTCAGAAAATCATGCAGACCAGCTCCATGGGTGCACTGGTGGTGATGTTAACAAGGGGGCAGCCCTCTGGGTCAAAGCTTTCCTCTGTAAGCAGCGACTAAAGTTCGAATGTGTTGCTCCACATCAGCCCCCATCTTAGGCCAATAGAATCTGGATCTCACCAAGTCAAGTGTTCTGTCTATACCAAGGTGCCCCATGTGGTTGTGCAAGGACCTCAGTACTGAGTCTCGAAGGCAGTGGGCAGCACTAGTTGTTGTTTGTCTACTTGTCCCCTCTGTCTACTGTTTCTCTGTATAACAGTTTATTGATCAGTTTCAACTTAGGACCTTCTTTGTATAACAGTGCAGTTCTCAAATCAGTGGAGCGTAATTTGGACACATCTTTTCCTGCATAGAGGGCTTCTAAAGCTGCTTTGATCATGGGATCATGGGATTGAGCCTGCCGAATACTGTCATTGTCCAGCTGAGGCAGTGCACCAATGTCTATTGCAGAAAAGTGGCAATAAGCAGCAGGTATGCAATTCTCAGAGGGTCCCAAGCAATCCACCATGCAGTCCACTGCGTCCGTGGACATTTGTTCCTCCCTGTCAAACTTCCGGCAGAGTGCCAGAATGTCAGGTTGTGCCAATCGGACCCAATCATTCTGGGGAACAGGCCTCCGGGAGAGAGCATCAGCATCTATGTGGTTCAGACCTGCTCAGTATTCGAGAGCATAGTCATATGTAGATAACGCAGAAAGCAACCTATGGCCAGTGGCATCCAACTTAGTTGAGGTCTGCACATAGGTCAAAGGATTATTGTCGGTTTTTACTAGTATTTTAGCCCCATACAAGTACTCATGGAATTGGTCAACAATAGCCCACTTCAAAGCTAGGAACTCTAACTTATGTACAGGATAGTTTTTTCGGATGGGGTCAGGCTTCTACTGGCAAAGGCCACTGGTCTCAGGCCATTCTGCGTGCTCTTGGTACAACACAGCCCCAACCCTTGCAAGCTAGCATCAGTGTGCAGGACGTAAGGTTTTCTTGGATCGGCATAGGCCAGCACTGGAGCATGGGTAAGTTGATAAATGATCTCATGAAAAGCAGTCTCACAATCAGGAGTCCAGCGTGCCCCAAATACTTCACTCGGATGAAAATACACTCTTTCAGTCTTGAGGGACGCTGACTTTTGGTATTTTTTGTGGGTTGGGGGATACCCTTGAGTAAGGTTAAGTAAAGGGCGGATCACTCTTGAATAGTCTTTGCTGAAACGCCGATAATAACCACAGAATCCCAGGAATCTTTGCAGTTCTTTTAGATTTTTGGGCTGTGGCCAGGTGGTCAAGGCCTCAACTTTACTTGGGTCGGTCTCTATTCCCTCAGTGGATACTATGTGTCCCACATACCTTACTGATGTTTGAAAGAATTGACACTTATCAATGGACAGTTTAAGGCCAAAGTCCTCCAGTCGGTCCAATACCTTAAATAATCTGCTCTCATGTTCCTCTAGTGAGCTGCCAAACACAATAACATCATCTAGGTATACCAGGCATTCTAGTAAGTTCATGTCCCCCACTGCACACTCCATCAATCGTTGAAAAGTGGCTGGGGCACCTGAAATCCCTTGAGGCATCCTCATGAATTCATAGAAGCCAAGTGGACAGATAAAGGCTGTCTTCTCACGGTCCTCTGGGGTCATCGGGATCTGGTAGTACCCACTGCGGAGATCCAACACAGAGAACCATTTGCTCCCGTTTAGGCAGTCCAAAGCATCCTGAATGCGGGGCATTGTGTACTGATCAGGGATAGTCCACCGGTTTAAGGTGTGATAATCCACGCACATCCTTACTGTCCCATTCTTCTTCCTCACTACCACAATGGGGGAAGCATAAGGGTTTCTGGATTCATGTATTACACCAGCAGCTAACATCTCTTGCAGATGCCGTCTCACATCATCTATGTCAGCAGGTGCCAGGCGTCGAGACCTCTCACGAAATGGTCTTTCGTCATGCAGCCGGATATTGTGCTCAGCTCCTTGCACGCATCCTACGTCCCATTCCTTTAAAGAAAACACCTGGTCTCTCTGGGCAAGCTTCTCACTGATCCTTACTTTCCATTCAGCTGGCAACGGGGAGTCACTGAAATCAAACAAGTCAGGCGTTACTCTGTCATTCTTCCTTGAACTCTTGCTGCTGGGTAGCACTGCAGTGTCTGCACAATGCACATTAGCCAGGATGCAACCTCTATTTACTCGAATGTCTCTTTCAGACACATTATGAACTTGGACCATTACCCTTCTGGCATAAGCATGGGCTCTAGCAGGCAAAATACTAGGCTTGACCAGCAGTCCCTCTGGCAATTTTACATCGCCTGGTGCATCCAACATTAATATTTTATTCTTAACATCCTTTCTGATACGGACCTCTCCCTGTAAGGTACACTGGGCATTTGGCGCCAGGATCAGAGACTCAGGATCCTTCTTCCATACAATTCCGACCGGTTCCTCTGGTTCTATTTTTTCAGCATCTCTCTGTGCCTCATAGGCCTTCTTAATTAAAGCTGGAACTCTTAAAGCTCTACTAGTTTTTGACCCTGTTTTTCATAACACAACTGTGCCAGCCTTCCGAACATATGAGCATTTGTTCCAATCAACAAAGGGACACCATCATACAGTCCAGTGGGGGACACACAAGGCTAGGGTCTCTACTTGTTCGCCACTCCAGCCACGGAGGTGGGGAAAGACAGCCAAATTCGGATATACCCGGAATAGGGGTAGGCCTTCTACTTAACCCCCATACATGCAGTCCTTCTAATGGTTGTAAGGCACGCCTGACAAATGCTTCTGATACCAATCCTGGAACATAATTGTCACTTGGGAGCCACTGTCTAATACAGCTCTTGTAGACACTCCATTCACCTTTACAGTGGTCTCCATGGAGGGACCCACTATTCTGGACCAGTCTGGAGAGGCGATAGTGGGGCCTGGGCAACTGACCTTGCCACAAAGGGCGTGAGTTAGCATTTTGGTGCCCTCACTGGGATCATTCGTGCACCTCTTAACCACTGATTTGTTCTCAAGCTCTCCTTGTAGCCTATATGCAACTTTGTCAGTGTCTTTTGGGGACCGGCATTCCCTTTTCATGTGCCCATCCTTCCCACAATTATAGCAAAACATACTTTCTGGAGTTTGAGCTGGCCGGTGCCACACTGGGAGCCAGGGCGGGGTATTACTAACTGGAAACCTTGGTGCCATCTCTGTCTGTGGATTGATAAGCATTTGGAGACATCTCGTCAGTTTCTCCACTTTCATGGTCAAGGAATTGAGTTTGGAGCTGTTATCAGCAGGAGATACATGGTGGGTACCCCCCCCCATAGCAGATGCAGTCGGATATAGGTCGGGGCCGCACTTGCAGGCGTGGCCTTCATAAAGGGACTGTTTTTGAATTCCCGGATCTCTCTCAACAGTTCGCCCCATTGTGGCATATCTTTTTCCTTGTCAGAGCACTCATTGACTGCCAACCTCTGCCCCATAACTTCACTTGTTGGGTCACCCTCAGTCACTCGGGTCGTAGCCGCAGCTATTGGTGCAGGTCCCTCCTGAGGTCGCCTTTTCTCAACTCCTCGAATTTCTCTCATTAACTCATCATAGGAGGGTGGGGATTCCAGTCGATTTCCCAGGTGTAACTGAAGCAACAGCAGTTCTGAGAAGGGGCAGACTTAAGGATCCTGTCCAGCCTGGTTGGTCCAGTTCAATCGCTGGCAAACTACCCTTTCTGAGGCATTCTTGCAAAATTTTTCCAGCCGAGATACATACACAGACAACAACTCCCTTGGTACTGTTGTGCATCTCTTACTCTCCACCATAGGTCCTCATCAGAATCTGGGCTCCCATACATTCTCCAGGGCCTCAAGATAGGCCTGTGCAGTCACTTCAGGGTTACTGGCCCGTTTAGCATGGATGGTAGCCAGGCGGGACCTTGGAGGCTCTCACTACCCTCTTTCACTTTTCGGCTTCCGAGCATTGCCATTCAAGCACTTGGGGGCAACATAGTCTATCCAGGTCTCCCAGTCATCCTCCCTTGGGGGTGGGAGGTGTGAGAGAAGATCCTCAACCTTGGTAGAGTTGTGACTAATGGTCGGTGCAGAAATAGGAGTCTGCATTGGTTCAGCCACCATTACGGTACTGGAGCGGGGAGAGGGTGTTGGGGAGGAACACCCCAGGTGGCAAGAATAGTTTCTTCAAGTCCTCCACAGTTTTCCTTCCCCAGCAACCATTTAGCAAATTTCTCCTCAAAGTTTCAGACAGTGGTGGGGCTCATTCCCCGGTCTTTACTGTACTTAGTTATCACTCTCCAGGCAGTGAGGGCTCCCTCTGGGGTAATGGTCTGTGGCACTGGAGCTATCTATGGGATCCTTAAACTCTACTAGGGCCAGGAAAGTGTGGGTGAGCAGATTAGCATGCCGACCCACCACCACAGGGTTTGTAAACCTTCCACCTTGGAAAGTACTCCCTGTACAGTGTCCGTATTGATACCAGGGGATGTCCAGGATAAGCATAGCATTTTGGGGTCAATCTCCTCCCAGTACACCACTCCACCAGCCGGTACACAGCCACTTCTGTCGGGTACCCATTTTTCTTTAACAGTGGTTCGTAAATATGGCCACCAGAGGACACACAATCCCAGCGGTGAGCCTCCAAGATGTAACCCCTAGATGGCGCTATCCCAGGGGCTACTACCCCTGCCTGATTTGCCACTAACAGGTTGAGGGGCCTGGATCCAATGGTGGGTGCCTCCACCCAGAGGTCAGGGTTTGCAATAGTTAAACTTACTTGGTCACAGCCCTTTGGGACACTGCAACCCCTTTCTTCCCACTAGTGGCCCACACAATATATCAAAATTACCTTCACAGTATACACTTACCCCCAGGACTGGTTCGGCACTGGGACCTCCTGTGAAATAAGATACAGTGCAGCAATCACAGTACAGTACTTTAACATAGACAAATACCTCAGGCAGTATAACTTTGCTGAAACAAGCAGCTCTGATTTATTTGGGGATATAACAAGGACAGGGGAAATCAGGTTAATTAGCTTATAACTTTACTCATCTACCTGTATGGCTCTGTGCACAGGCCTATCCCTACCAGTTACTGTCCTGGGTACCCAAGCCCTAGTGGCTAGTCAAAACCGTGGCAGCTGGTAGGGGCCCTTTCACAAGAGAAAAGAAAAATTAGTTTAAACAGTCAGCAGTACAGTGATTCCATTTGGATTTAATGTGGCAATTCAACGGGGGCGACCCTGAATTAGTACTCACGACCTCCAAACAAGATAGGGTCCTTCAACGTCAGCAGGGCTACTCTTGAGCTCAAGAGACTCCTCACACATTTATATGGTAAACAGTCACAGGCAAAAGTCACTTATGGCAGCAGGATTCACTTGAGGTACACAAGCCTCCTCACACATTTATATGGTAAAAAAGAAAGTACTATACCAGGCAGGCTGCTTCTCTATCCCGATCGCAATTACTGCACAATACCCGGGAGAACACACAGCAGATTCAGTACCTGACAGATCGAGTGCAATTCAGCAATGTCTCCAGTCTTCTACAGGGTGAGCCTGGTTTCTACTCTTCAGATATCCTTTGATTCTCTTCACAGGATGGATTCAGTCCTAACAAGCAGTTACACAAGCTGCAGACCGGAACTCTGGACCTTACACATGTTTTTGACTAAAACTGTGCACTGAAGGAGCACAGGGTTCCTTTCCCTTCACTGCCAGAGCTAAACTGAAACTCCAACAGACAAAACCGGGCACTTCCTTTGAGTTCCTCCCAGTTCTTGACTGGATTGGCTGTCACTCACAATAGACTGCTGCTGTTGGTCAAAAAGGCGAAGTCTAAACTACATCTCCCAGAGTCACTGCCCATACAATCCTCTTGTGGCTGGCTCAGATTATGAGTCCAAGTTCTGATTCGTCCAAGGCACCATTTTAGAGCTAGCTTACCCCACACTGATTGGTCCAGTTCAGCAGTTCAAAACCAGAATGGGGAACTAGGCAGACACAGTTCTGACTGCAAAGAAAGCAGGTTAGACAAACTGTAATTTCATTATTACTGTAAATGATTTCTGGCAAACAGTTACATCTTTCGATAGGTTCCCTTTGCACTCCTAGTGACTGCAAAATGGAGTGAATTGGCAGCAGCTCGAGTGGTACTCAAACAGAGAAGCACACAGTCCCCCCATACAAACTAATTATGTCTGCAAGCAGACAGCTCTTAAAGAGACAGTACCAGAGGCTCTAAAAACACTCACTGATAAATGGCTTAAACGCCAAACACCATTCAGGCTTGGATCATTCAAGCAAGCTCCTGGAAGTCTTTTGGGAACCCCCATTTGCAGGGGGGTTACACCGGGCATGCAGGGGGAGGGCCGTACTGCACCGTCTGATCTTCTACCAACACTCCCGCCATATGTCCAGGAAACATTGTATAAAAGCTACTATAACTTAATGTTATTAACTTGTACTGTACTGTCAAATCATCAGATTGCACATCCTATTGCCAGAGTCTTCATTCTGCACCTCAGACCTTGGTTGTTCCTGTGCTGTATGCTGCCTAAAGTTCCAACTATACTCTATATAGTATTGAAGCCACAACTGTGAACACATCCCCTCTGTATCTCATAGGGTTGCTTTTGCACAACTAATGCCCCATTGCACTTACTATTTCCATAGTAATGGCATTTAAAATGTGGATGCACCCCACAAGAAACAGAAAATCACTCCCCATACATAGCAGCTGCTTCCTTGTGACATGAGGGCAGTCATAGGAAGCAAACATGTAGCACGATCCTGACACTGTAGGCAAAAACATGCCTTATGCATAGCAGCTTCTTCCTTGTAAGATGAGGACAGTCACCATCACCAAACTTGTAGCACGATCCTGACACTATAGGCAAGTCTGTAAGGCAGCTGAGGGCTGCAGAAATGCAAACAAGTAACCCCCCCCTTTTTATTTTTTTGTATTATTAAAAAAACTGTTGAAAACTCCATTAAATGCTTGTACCCATTGACTAGCAAGTGTGTGGCTGAATCCCCTTGCAGCTGCTAACTGAGGATGGGTGTATGAAACAAGCAGAATAAGTATTGCTGCTCTGGAATTAGGTATTTAGAGAAACACAAGCAAAAGAGTGGATGAAATAAATTAGGAATCCACTACTTTAATATGAATATTTATTTACTATTTCCAGGTTTGAACCTGAGTACAAGCAAGCATTCAAGGAATACTGTAAGTTTTCTCACTGCTTCTGCGCAGCCACAGTGAGGGGAAGCTTCTGGCTTCAGCTCTTTTTAACCCCCCTCTCTCACCACCCCCAGTGGTTCTTACCCTGGGAATGGTGCCAGGTCCAAAGCCCCACCTCCGTGGGTAGAACCTTACCTGTCTACAGGTTACAGGGAAGGGGACACAGACAAGAGGACATCTGCTGCAGTGCTTTGGCAGACTATTGAGGACACTTTAGCAGTTTTAGAGGCTTGGAAGGCAATGGACATTCAGACAGCTTCAAATGTGCAACAGCCAGTTGCTGTGCAAGTGCTTAGCCATTCACAGACTTGGAACATGTAATCCTGGCACCCTTGCTATTTTCTCAAAATACCATTCCATCTTCCTGCTGTACAGCCACATGAGAGAGCTATAAGACAGTGTAATGCCATACAGTTTTGAATACATTTGCTGTATTACAGCCTTATTTACTTGTATTAACCCTGCATAGTCGTTCTGATCAGCATGGTGTGGGAAATCGAAACCTTGCAATTTTTGTGTACTGATGCATATTGGGCTAGATATTCAAAGGGGTTGCACCTGGCACAACTGAGTTGAGCCAGCACAACCCCAGAAATGCACCCTGGGGCAATATTCAAAGGAGGGAATTGTGCAGCGCAATTCCCATGCATATGTAGCACATCCAGCTATTTGGCCCAGGATGTGTGGCACATATGCCAGCACAACCCTAAGATGCACCGCATACCGATGCACAAAGTTGAGCCTGATAAATAAGGCTCAAATGGTAGCCACCCACAGGCAAGCTGCCATAATGCAAGGTGCGACACAGCAGCCGCCAGCCGTGGGTGGCCATCCCCCCAGTACACTGTGCATAAGCATCCAAAACATCTCTGGTGAGCCAGTGGTTCCTCCCTCCTTCCCCGTAACCCTGATCACTGAAAATAAATTAGCTGTGTAGCTCTGGTAGTCAAGTGGTACCCCCTCCTTCTCTGTAGCCCCAATTGCTGAAAATAAAATGTTGAAATAGCTCTGGTAGTCTAGTGGTACTCCCCACTGCTCCCAATGCTCCGATCACTGGTACACCTGACTGAAAGACATCCCTGGTGATCCAGTGGCACCCACACCCACACAGGACCCCCTGCCCACCCAGCTCCTCCCCAGACATCAGCAGGCAGCAGCAAACCCACTTGCATACCTCTGCAGCTGCCCACTGAATGACAGTGTACAGTATGAGCTGCAAGCCCATTGGTCAACACTGTGGACAAATGGGTTGGCAGTGCATACTGTAATAGTCATTCACAAATATGTGAATGATGTCATTCATTCACATTTTTGTGAATGACTATTTACAGTATGCACTGTAAGCTTGGTCGCAATGTGTGGACCAATGGGGCATGCAGCTCATACTGTGCACTGTCATTTAACAAACGGCCACGGAGGTATGCGGGTGCGTTACTGCTACACCGGTGACTGGGGGAGCAGTGGGCAGGGGTACTGTGTGGATGGAGGGTGCCACTAGACCACCAGGATGTCTTTCCATTAGTGCTTCGGCAATCGGACATTGGGAGGAGAGGTTACCACTAGACTACCAGGGCTATTTCAACATGTTACCTTGGCGATCAGGGCTATGGGGAAGGAGGGGGGGTACCACTGTGCCTTGCATGTATTATGGCCTCATTTGCATACTGCTGGCTAAATATCAGGAATTTGTGCACAGCGTAACTCCACTGCACTGGCGCAGTTCCTATTCCTGGTACTCAGCCCTGTCTGGGGGGGGGGGAATGTGCCAGCGCATCCTATTTGTGCAGTGTGCATTACCTGACATATTCAGAGGAGATGCACCATGGCTCATCTCCTTTGACTATGTCCCTGAGTTGCACAAGCGCAACTCAGTTGTGCTGTACCACCACATGTGAAATTGCCAGGAGGAATTCTGAAGATCGGGGCCACTGTATCTTGACACCTGAATGGCCAATTTTGATCAGGCTTGGTATAATCAAATTCAGTACAGTACAGGAGACAGTATAGCGCAGATGTTTAGGGCTCTGAGCTGCAAACCTGGTGACCTGGATTTGAACCCTGCAGCCTCCATTTGCATACTGTGTGACCCTGAGCAAGTCGCTTAACTTCCTTGTGCTCCCAGGTCACACCTGGAAACAGGCTTCAGCTTAGCGTACCTTTCCTGCTTAAACAATTTCCCCTTTCCCTTTCACTATGCAGCTTGATACTGTCAGATAAATGACACTTTGGAGAAGCTTTCAGATCCTGTTTAATGTCACTACTGTTTGCACTTAAACATTATAGGGCACATAGTGATAAATCACAGACATGCATAAATGTATCCAAGCAACATATTGTACAGTATAACGAGGAATGCAGTTTTGAACAGTTTTGGCTAGATCTCATTAATTATTTACTATGGCATCACGCTTTCCCCTCTCTGGACCCTCTGAATAAAGGAATACTATTTTTAGGTGACTATCATTTTGTGATTTATTTATATATTTATTTATTTGCTTTTGGTAACCGGGTAAGTGCACTAGGCAAAAAACCTGCCTATTATCAGGCACGACCCGGGAGAGTACAAGTTGACAAATACAGTAGTGAACAACAATCAGGTACATAAAGTCCGTTAACTGTCAGGGCAACAATTACATCAGCAGGTGCAGATTATAGGACTTAACAGCACGAAGATAACATCAGGAACAGGTTGAATACAACTTGCATAATCGCATAATGATGGCATATTGGCAAACAAACAGTCATATTGCCTAGCTAGGGGAGAAAAGACAGGAAACACTAGTACAATAAAGCTTACATAAACAAAGGGCATGTATACAGCTGATTGGACAGAGTTGAGAGACAAGCAGCAGTTAAGTGCATTCGCAGGCTGCAAGAGCATAAAGGTGAGAGAACAGAGCATGTTTGAATGTAAGTTGAGATGAGGAGGTCTTAACATGTAGAGGGAGTGAGTTCCAGAACCGAGGTGCAAAATATGAGAAAGCTTGCTCACCCATTTTAGTGGCGCAGGGCTAAACAGTGAGCAAGGGGGAGGTAGAGGACCTAAGGGAGTGAGAGTGAGAGACAAGGGTAAGCAGGCCACCCAGAGAGGAGGGGCAGGGGGTTCTAGATAGGTAGTCAACAAAACACCCAAGAGTATAAGAGCATAGGGCTTTGGGTGACAGCCAGTTTAAAGAAGAATAGAGCTGGCAGTGATGGGTTAGGCGAGGAGCCGATAAGGCGAATCTACAGATGTTGTTGTAAGATATGTCCCATTGGCGAAGAACCCCAGCATTGGCATGAGAGAGTACAGGAAGGGCTTATAACAGTTGTGGGAGTAAAATACCTCTCACTACTGAGATCCTAGCCGCTGGAGTGACGCACTCTGTAGGCCGCACCAATCTTGGTGTTGACTGATCGGCATACCTCACTGACATGAGCAGCAAAATCAAGTACCAGATCCAGAGTAACCCCAAGATATTTGAAGGATAAGGTGTTATCAACAGCAGTCCCATCACAGCAGTGGACCAGGAGCTTGGTGGACTCAGCAGGTACCTTTCTAGAGGACCCAAAGAGCATCGCCTGGGTGTTGGATAAATTCAGGATTTCTAAGTTAGAGGAAAACCAGGCTTGAAGGGTCTGAAAGGCAGATGAGAGATGTTAATTGATGTCAGCAATAGACTTAGAGGCAGAATAAAGCACCAAGTCATCTGCATACATGATAATACCGTAGTGGGTAGGCAGAGTGGGGGTATCATTTAGGAGATGAGAAAAGAGAAGAGGACCAAGAATTGATGCCTGTGGAACAACACAGGAGATAGGAGCAGGGGAAGAGAGAACCTTACAGAAAGAGACAGCCTGAGATCAATTTTCTAGGTAGCTGCCAAACCAGGATAGTATAGTGTCAGAGGCGCCGAGTGACCGCAGTTTGGCCAGAAGAAGGGGGTGATGCACCATGTCAAGTGCTTTGGAGAGGTCTATGAATACCGCTCCAGTAAGTAAACCCTTGTCCATGAGACTGAGGTGGTGGTTTAATGAGGGGGTTATAATGGACTTCAATTCAACTGAAAGCACTGGCCTGCCAGCATAGTGGTAGCAGTACCACTTGTGGCGCTGACAACTCCACGGTGGTCCGATGCCTGTGTGCCACCCAGTGGAGGCTGGATGCCAGGCCAGAACCATTGAGGGAAAGGTGCTACTGCCATTGATGGATGCCTGCAGTGCACCCGTGGGTGCACACATCTGCTGCATTGAAGTCATTGCATGTCCATGGCCTACGGAGTGGAATATGGGCTGGGAAAGGGTAGGGAGCCAGCCGGATGATGCAAGCTCCTCTACCCTGTACCCTTGGCATGAGTGGACCTCCTCCTGCCACATAGCTGGATCTGGTATGTGGTGGTGCAGCTGCAGCCTCACCACCCCCATCAGGGGGGAAGTTCTGGGGGTATTGACAGAGGGGAGGAGTGTCCCACAGAGATCATTCAGTGCTGGGGGTCAGAGGGGAGCAAGGGTGCAGGGTAGCCAGTTCTCCCAGCCAAAAATATAGCATATAAAAAAAAATTAAACTGAAAGCCATGGTTCAGTAGCAGTACTGGACACCAGATGTGGTCATTTATCAAACAGCATTACTAGGGGTTAAGTACACATGTGATACATCATGGAAAAGCTGAGAGTGTGTGAAGTATTTGAGTTTGAGTTTGTTCCTGTTTTAGTCGACCTCCTGATCCCATGCTTAAAGCCTCTGAAGCAAGCACTTGACAAAACACGTATCCAAACTCTGAACAGTTCTGGCTACCCTGCTGGAGGAACAGGGCATATGAATCATAGCAGGATCTGGAGAAGATCAGACAAACACAGTATTCTCCTGACAGCCTTTGTGACAATAAAGTACAGTTGCGAACTGTCTATATCCTTCAGTTTGGTTACGCCATTCTCAGCTTTTATAGAAAGTTCTCTCTCTTTCTCATGCCCTTACACCTCTGCATTCACAAACTGGTTACATTATCTGCCTGAGGTCATTACCACCATACAGCTACTATGAGATTGTCACTAGGGTACAGTGCTTTACTTCGGATGTAAAAATCTTGCTGATGACCAGGCTGGATGGGGGAGGGAAGCAGCAATGAAACTGATTCTTTTACAGGAGTTGTTGGGAAGATGCGCTGGACTGTCAATATTTTTTTTAATGGTTTTTAACAGTAAACCTTTTTCTCAGCAGGGAGCCAGATGCATCCCCATCAGCACCAGCAGGGCGCCACCTCCTGGCTCTGACATCACTGTATCCTGGGAAGAGATATGGAGATCAGGCTGCAGGCAGGGTGCATGAGCACTGGCACGTCATGCATGTGGAGCTCCATTTTGTTTTTTCCTCCCTCCCACCACCCTGCTGATGCTACACATGTCGACAGTAGGCCACATATGTTGCTGGGCACCCCAAGTGAAGGACCACCCAAGCGGTCATTGCTTACCTTAAGCATGTCAATTAGCCTTTCTTTGCATTACTGCACTCTAATTTTGCTCTAAAATAAGTCTTTATACTTTTGAATTACTGTTTGCACTGAAAACTTTTTTTTAAATGGGTTGGAAAAATCCTGTGCTGTGATTGGTGGAATCTGTAATTTGTAATCCTAGTTATGAATAAATAAATATATAAAATCTGTTTCCATGACCATGGTTTATTATGGCACAACTGACACCCTGTCATTTGCTACTGCTTACGTAACCTGCTTTCCCTCCCATTTCCTAGATTGTAAAGTGCTTTAAGATGCAGTCTGAATGAAAGGCTCTTTGGAAAATGAAATTCATTAATTTCCTTTTCTTTAATAAGTATTTTAAATAGTTCAAAGCCCCACTATGCAGGAGCATGGCCAAAAACTTTACAATAGTTACATGAAAGTAATCAGCAGATTCAATTCATTCTGGTTCAGTTCAGTTGATTTACAAGGCAATTTTCTCCCAATTTGAACTGTCATGTCATTACACAGGTTTAAACTGGTAAAGGCCGAAGTAGAATAGTGCACAGTCTGTGACAAAAAATATTAATTTATCTAAAATGTTAAATACTTTTGTCAGTCAGATCTGAGAACAATTACAAAACAAAATATACTGTCATGCCCTAGTGATGAGCTCTTTTGTAGTGGGACAATTATGCATCATGCCAGCGGGGGAAGAGAGACAGAAATTGTCATAAAATTTTGCATAAGATACATGCAACCCCTTTTAATGTAACAAGACTGCACAGGACTCAGTCTGGCTTAGGATATGTGAGGGCTTACAAGAACCAACACATCAAAGTGAGCTGTCATATTGTAAAAAGCGGTCAGTAACGGTTAGGCCAGGAGTTTTAACTGACGCAAATCTTTGTTAGAGGGAACTAGTCCAGCTGTTGGAACAGGCCAGTCAGGCCTACGTCACTAACATTTACAGTTTATATTTTTTCCTTCTGCGTATTTTACCCTGCGTGCATGTAACTATTCTGTTGGACTACGTTAATCTATTGACAGCTGGTAACCTCCCTGGGACCCCCAAGAAAATGAGAAGCAGCATCTCATGGATTATCCCAGTTGGTGTAATTTCCAAAAATAATAAATTAACAGTGTGTTGCTGAACTGCTCAGAACTGACAATTCACTGCATTTGTAACCAAACTGTTTATTCCCTTGTGCAACAACAAGATTCCCTTGTGTGGCAACAAGGATCCCTGTATGATCTTTGTTTCCTGTTTTTGTAAGGTAGATCCAAGTTTACCATATTTTAGTGTCAAAGAAAAAGAGAGGATGCCTCCAACTTTGGAAAAACACACAGAGGCAATCTAGTGTTGGTATTGGGTTAAAAGGTGAAAGGTATACTCGGTGTAATTTCTTAGTCAATTTTATACAGAGGGTGGTAGTGGCAGCAGCTAGTACCCCAGGACTGACACATTCAATAAACTGGTGAGTGTAGTTCTGTTTACAAGTGAGGAAAAAATGAGGTCAGTAAAGGTTAGGTTAGGAGTTTTACTGACCCGAGTGCAGTATTAGGGGAGGCAGTACTATGGGTGTATGCCGTCCTTCAGATGAGACTTTAAATGAATATACCTTCTGCACATTTACATTGGACCTAACAAATGTCTGAAGCTTTGGTTGTATCAGTGTCTGTACTGTAATGTTGTTCACATACTCTGTGTAGGCCTTGCTGCATTGTACACTCTGTCTGCATTGGTTTTTCCCTCCCTCTAGGTACTTGTAACTAAACCCGGGTCGCTCCTGAAAAAGGGACCACAAGGTTCCAGTGGGCCTACCCGGTTACCAAAATTTAAATAACTAAAATTTCTGGTGTTGTACTAGTTGGTATCAACACACAAAAAAAAAAAGCCCCAAAAAACCAACCACAAGGCACTTGTAAGGATAGGGGAATTTTATTTAATAAAATAAATACAAGAATAATTACCACAGTTGAAACAAAACAATGATCCAAAAATACCTTAAAGCCGGGCAACTGAGATAAAATAAAGAAATCAACCAATCCCAGTTCTGTCAGTTCCAGAAATTATAGTATGCAACTTTTTCCTGTACAAGTAATCAGTCTGCCTAGGATAGAGCTTAAAGAGCTTGTGGCACGTTCAGAAGAACTTCAACAAAACCTAATATTTAGACACAGTCCAGCTTGTATGTCCCATTAGTGCTGTATTCCTCCTCCCCAGTATTTATTACTGAGGTCATCTGTATGAAAACAGGATCTTTGCTCCATAAGTGTTTCTCTATTCCTACTGCTTTCTCCCTGCCTAAGGCTGTAGAGCACTGCTTGTGATATCACAGTTACTCCCATGGCAACAGACTGTGATTTCACAATAAAGGATTATGACTTGAAGTAGGTAGCTAGCTATAGAGGCAGATGGACTCTAAAGAAATTCTGAGTGATAAAGATCATATATTCATGCAAATGTCCTTAGTAATAAATAATGGAGAGGAAAAATATATAAAATATAAATGGAATGCAAGCAGAATTGTACCTAATTATTATGCTTTTTAAAGTTTTCTTTGAGGCATCAGTAGCTCTTTAAACTCAGATTATACTCTAGTTTGACCTTATACATAAATTTTTGCAAATAAAGCATTTAGGTTGGCATCCTTTTGCCATAAAGGGAAGTGGCATCTCCAAATACACCATTTAAAACAAGTAAAAATGCTGCCAAGTGTATCAGGGTGCCATTTATGCCATCCTCCCATTAAAAAGCCTTTCACCAATGTATGATGTGTCATAATTCATAGATTGGAATGAGACTCACCCTATTTGTCTGCCACTAATTCCCCAAAATCTGTAATATAAGAACAGCTAAAAAACTGGCACTCCATGGTCTCCAGCTGCTGAATGCAGCCCCACAAAGTCAATACTGATCCTGAACTGTCTTATGTTTATGAGCATTTCTAACACTGAGTTTGTCATGACAACATGGCCATAGTGTATCCCACCTCTTTCTAGGGATTTCAGGGTCTGGCAATTGCCTTGTGATTTTCTGATCTGTGTTCTCTGGTATTATCACCAAAACAGGATGTACAGAACAAGCATTTGTCAATGCCGAATGTTTGCTTGCTGGCATTGGCAGTGGTAGTGTAGAAGTTACAGAGCTGTGTAATAGGAATGGCAGTGAAATATTGAACTGAAGCCAATCCCACCACCACCCTGCAGAGAGTGACATGCATTGGGGTGTGCGTTTGGGTCGTCAGGCATATCGGCCATGCCATTTCACCACACCCCACCCTGCAGACACTGACAAGTGTCACGGTGTTCCTTCGGGTCTTTGGCCCTTATACGCACCCCATTTCTTTAGGAAACATGGTGAGATGGGTGCAATATAGGAGAATGGGGTGAAGTTTGGGGCCGAAGAGTCCAAGGCATAGCTCGATGCCTCTCACTGACTGCAGGGTGTGGAATGGTATGAGCATCATAGGCAAGAATCCCAAGTCACACCCCTGATGCCTGTCATTCTCTACAGGGTTGGGCGTTATGGTTGGAAACCCTAATACCTCAGGCATTCGTTGGTATTTTCACTCCAAATTTTCAAGATGTTTGTTTTGTGACCCCACCTCATGAACAGGGGGAATATCAGTTTGTTAGCCGAAAGCTGCTTATGCACAGGTGCAAAAACATTCCGAACAGGATGTAAAAAATGACAGCTGTACTGTTCATGGGGAGGTGTAAAAAATGGCAATGTTGCAAATCTGTAGTAAAAATATTTAAAAAAATGGTGAAGTCACGAGTGTACATAGAAACTGTGCAACGCACACCCATAATATAATTAGGTTGGGGATTTTTTACAGCAGATTGTCAACTCAGGCATTTTGGTGCATCCAATCATGAACAATGTCACAGTGATTTTCTTTATCTGTGCCGAACAATGATTTCCCACAGCGACCACGCATCTCTGCGCTGAAAGTGTGAAAACACACTTCAGACATGTTGTGAAAAATGACAGCAGTACTGTTCATAAGGAAGTGTGGAAAAATGCCACTTGTGAAAATCTGGACTGAAAATATTACAAAGTCATGAACTAACGAGGGTGCGTGTAAACTGCGCAATGCTCACTCGTAACACGGTCATTTTATGGACTTTTGTCACCAAATTTTCAACATAGCCATTTTAAGACCTCTGCTCATGAACAGTGTAACTGTGATTTTCTTAATCTGTCCTAAACATTGCTTTTGCACACCAACAGCACCATTGTGCGCTACATGTGCGAAAACACATTTTGGGTGACATATGAAAAATTGCAGCTGTACTGTTCATAAGGAAGTGTAATAAAATGGCAATGTTGAAAATCTGGAGTGAAAATATTAAATTTGCAAACTTACGAGCATTCATAGGAACTGTGCAACGCACACTCGTAAAACAGTCATTTTTAGGAATTTTTTCACCAAATTTTCAACATAACCATTTTAAGACCTTTGCTCACCAACAGTTTCACTGTGATTTTCTTAATTTATCCTGTGCATTGATTTACTTTTACCGACTGCGCCATTGTATGCGCTACATAGTGAGAAACAATTTTAGGTGAGATATGAAAATGACAGCTGTACTACTCATAAGAAGGTGTGGCAAAATGGCAATGTTGGACATCTGGGTAATATTGAAAATTCACGAACTTACGAGCGTGCGTAGGAACTGTGCAACGCACGCTCGTAAAACAGTCATTTTTAGGAATTTTTTCACCAAATTTTCAACATAGCCATTTTAAGACCTCTGCTTATGAACAGTGTCACTGTGATTTTCTGAATTTGTCCCGTACATTGATTTCACACACCGACTGTGCCATTGTGCGCTACATGGGCGGAAACACATTTTGGGTGAGATGTGAAAAATGACAGCTGTACTACTCATAAGAAGATGTGGTAAAATGGCAATGTTGAAAATCTGGAGTGAAAATATTGAAAATTCATGAACTTACAAGCCTTCGTAGGAACTGCGCAACGCACGCTTGTAAAACAGTAATTTTTTGGAATTTTGGCACCAAATTTTCAACATGGGGTTTTCGGGACCCCTTCTCATGAATGATGTCACTGTCATGGCGTTATTCAGGCCCAAAGGGTGATTTCACGCAGTGACTGCTCAGTGACTGTGAAATCACCCTTTGGGCCCCAGTGACTCCATGACAGTGACATGTCTAGAAGGTCCTACATCATGTTGAAAATTGGTGCAAAATTCAAAAAATGCCTGAATATGCCACAAAGTTGAAAACCCCTATCTACATAGAAACATAGAAACATAGAATTT
The DNA here is from genome assembly GCA_016271365.2 of Neoceratodus forsteri. Lineage (NCBI taxonomy): Eukaryota > Metazoa > Chordata > Ceratodontiformes > Ceratodontidae > Neoceratodus > Neoceratodus forsteri. The sequence goes on from CM028131.1 coordinate 1,309,674,863, forward strand.
GACTGCAGATAAGGACCACTTGGCCCGCCCCGTCTGCCCATTTCCCTGCTTACTGGATAAGCTGCAGATCCTAGTTAACCAGCAGCCTACTTCTTCTTACCTCCACCCCCTAGAATTGCCTTATGACTGTCCCATGCATGCTTGAATTCCACCACTGTGTTTGACTCACGACCTCCTCCGGAAGGCCGTTCCATGCATCCACAACCCTCTCTGTGAAAAAATACTTCCTTAAATTACCTCTGAGCCACCCCTCCTCTATCTTCAAATTGTGCCTCCTTGTTCTCGCACATCTCTTTTTTTGAAAGATGCTACCCTCTTGGACTTTGTTGATTCCCTTGAGGTACTTGAACGTTTCTGTCATGTCCCCCCCTCTCCCTCCTTTCCTCGAGGCTATACATATTAAGCTCCTTAAGTCTCTCTTCAAATGTCTTCCGGTGCAGACCCTGCACCATTTTGGTTGCCCTCCTCTGGACAGCTTCCATCCTGTCTATGTCTTTGCGAAGACTGGGTCTCCAGAACTGCACGCAGTACTCCAGATGGGGTCTGACCAGCTGTGTACAGAGGGATAATAACTTCCTGTCTTCTACTGGTGATGCCTCTCCCTATGCATCCTAGTATCCCCCCAGCCCTCCTTGCTGCCCTCTCACATTGCTTGCCCACCTTTAGGTCATCTGATATGACTACCCCAAGGTCCCTTTCCATTTTTGTTGTTGTTAGTATCTCACCCCCCATTGTGTACACTTCCCCTGAGTTTTTGTTTCCCAGGTGCATTACCTTGCACTTCTTAGCATTGAATCTAAGCTGCCATACATTTGACCATTCCTCTAACCTTGCCAAGTCCCTTTTCATCCTTTCCACCCCACCTTGTGCATCAACTCTGTTGCAGATCTTTGTGTCATCTGCAAAGAGACATACTTTCCTTCAGTCCTCTGCAATGTGCTTATAAAGACATGGAAGAGGACCGGTCCTAATACTGAACCCTGCGGTACCCCACTAGTAACCCCCCTTTCTTCAGAGTGGACTCCATTTACTACTACTCTCTGTGTCCTATTCTCATACCAATTTTTTACCCAGGGTGTCATCTTGGGACCCACTCCCAGGCTAGCTAACTTGTATATTAATCTTTTGTGTGGGACTGTGTCAAATGCCTTGCTAAAGTCTAGGTAGGCCATGTCCACAGCCCCTCCCTGATCTACTACTTTGGTCACCCAGTCAAAGAAATCTATCAGATTTGTCTGGCATGATCTTCCTGCTGTGAATCCATGCTGCTTTGGGTACTGTGCCCCTCTGGCCTCTAGATACTCGACAGTTCTTTCCTTCAGAAGTGATTCCATCATTTTCCCTACCACTGAGGTTAAACTAACAGGTCTGTAGTTTCCTGCTTCTGCCTTGCTCCCACTTTTGTGAAGGGGAATCACATTTGCCCTCCTCCAGTCCTTGGGTACCATCCCATCCTCCCATGATTTGTTAAACAGTGTAGTCAGTGGTGTCGCTAATTTTACCCTTAGTTCTTTTATAATTCTGGGATGAATCCCATCGGGCCCCATTGCTTTGTCCACCTTCAGTTTTAAGAGTTCTTTCAGAACCCTTTCTTCTGTAAATGGGCTGGTGTCAACTTCTGTATCCAGAGTGTCTAGCCCATTATACAGCTTACTGGCATTTCCTCAGTTCGCGGTCGGCTTTGAAGAGTGCAGACATGTTCTGGTCCACGAAGATCATCATGCCGAGGTCGGAGGTAAGTATGGGGTGAGGGGGTGTAGGAGGCAGGGTGCACAGTGGGTGGGTGCGGGTTGTGGGAGGGGCCAGGAGACTATGTGGGACAGTTTTCTTTACAGGTGTTCTTTTTGTTTCCAATGATGATGCAGGATGTTTGCCACGCTGGGGTGGGCTCCCAGCGTGGCACAAGAATGGTTGGGGGGGCATTCAGCCGATGGGGATTGGGCACCCCCATTGCCCAAAGCATCAATTGCCATGCTGGGGTGGGCTCCCAGCGTGGCACCCAGTACTTGGGGGGGTGAGGACAGTGGAGTCGATGGGGATTGGGCACCCCCATCGGCTATATCATGAGTTGCCATGCTGGGGTGGGTACCCAGCGTGACATTTGGAAGGCTTTGGGGGCTGGGGCGCAGCACAGCCGACAGAGGATTGGGCACCCCGTCGGCTATACAGTGCGTGCGTGCGTGCATGCGGGGAGGGCACGGACGCCTGCGTGTGTGTGTGTGGGGGGGGGAGCTGCGCATGAGCAAGCGATATCTTATCACTGCTTACTGAAGTGTAGCTCCCCCTTTGAACTGTATGCCACTGCATTTTGGAGCTTGTCATAGACAGCTACAGCATGCATTGGCTTACAGGGGCCGAGCCTGCCAACACACTGACTGAATTGGAAGAGAAGTTGGCCTGCCTCCGAAATCTCGGATGATGGCACTATGTTTCTTGTACATACGTGCAAGCAAACATAACAAACATAATAAATGTATCTTAATTTTTGAAGACGGGTTTTTTGTGCGTGCATATGTGACGTATGAATGAGGATCCACTCACTGTAGATCAAGGGAGGATGTGAAATGGTGCAGGTACATGGGGGTGAACAAAGTGGTAGACAGTAAGCCCTACCAGAGCTTCAGGCTGATGTAGCACAGCGATACATTTGGGGGGGGTGAACAAAGTGGTAGACAGTAAGCCCTACCAGAGCTTCAGGCTAATGTAGCACAGCTGGACTAAGGCAAGGGAAGATGTGAAATGGTACAGGTACATGGGGGGGGTGAACAAAGTGGTAGACAGTGAGCCCTACCTGAGCTTCTGGCTGATGTTGCACAGCTGGACTAAGGCACAAGCACCCACGTCATGTTCTTATACTCCCCATTTATATGTCCATTTATGTTCTTACAGCACTGATTGCCTAACTGAGCCAAGATGTAAAACAGATACTAAAATGTCAGGTTTATTTCAGGTGACCAGGATCGTAGTGGGGAGAGGGGGCAAGTGAAACAATGTCCTGAGAATGTGCTTAAACTTATTAACCATTGCTGTGCCGTGGAGTGATACACCGGTCCAGAATCCCTATACGTTAAAATTCTGTTTGCAGCCTAAAGGTGCTTAGGTGGATTGGCATTTACATTGCTCAGCGGCAAATCTTTTTCATACTTTTTGTGATCATCGGTTAAGATATAACCACTAACTGATGACAGACACTTGGGGGCATGAAACTGTGCTACCAGCAAAGTTGCAATTGCAAAGCCCTGAATATTTATCTGTTGGTAATGAAATGAAAACTGTCAGCTGATAACATTCAGCCACTGTCCATTGCACAGAATAGACATCTCACTGATAGATCTGGAGCAAGGGACGTACGCACCAATAACACCACTACAGCTCGGACACTGAAGAAAGAAGTTCATGCATTTTCATGACTGTTAACTTTTTCAACATTTTAAAACAGTTACTTAGCATCTGCACTAAGATGTTACCGTCGCTGAACTGAATTGTGACACCAGAATCCCTGCGATCAACATTTGTCAGCAAAACTGAATTGGAAAAATCAATAGATATATAAAATGGTAAGTGACATGAGTCAATAACAACATATCTGTACGTAATACTTGGCTTAAAGTTTGAGCACCACCATATTCCGCACCACAGCGTCAAACAGGGATGCCATTTATAATTCAGCTAATGTCAAGCAGTTTTCGAGCCATAAAAAGAATTACTGTATCAGTATGGTGGCAGCAACGGATCAGGAAATTATGAAATAAAATGCAACATCACCCCCGTCGGCCATATGTTGTGCGGGTGGAGGGAGTGCATGAGCACCAAGGGGTGGGCTGTTAGGCAGCTTCAGATTCACCGGAGAAAAGGGTGGATTCGATTGTGAACTACGGTTGAATTTGAGTTTTCTTTTTCTATACCTAGTTTTCGCTATTTTGTTAAGGCACATGTCCAACCCTAAGATGTTTAGGGTCACAAGGTGATGTGACTTCATTGAGCATCTGATTTGAGAAAGAGCTGTGTGATTCTATCTAAATGCCAGCTCACGGCAATTCAGAGAAAAAAAAAATATTTTGAAGCTGCATTACCAGACTAAGTGTGCAGTTTAGTGAATTACCACACAGGGGTGTGTATTTGACAGCACTAAAAGGCACATTAAAGTGCTTCAGTTATGAAAACCTCCCCCACTGGCTGCTGATGAAATGCATAGCAGTATGTTCTCCTTTGTGCATTCTGGCTGTTCTTTGCTTCAGCTGGAGGTAGTACAGTACGCTCAAGTTCGTTTGCATAGGTTTTAACAGCGGGGAGTTCACATTGACAGAGTCTAGTAAGAGAAAACACTTGGAATTACATATACAACGAAGTCTGAGTTTTCACATCAAATGCTGAGGTATTTTTTTTCTGGAGGATTAGAACCCATGGAGTCCATGAAGGTGTGGTTTGGAGAGCTGACGTGTGTAAGGACTGTTAGGCACCCACACATTTTGGTGGTCCTGCTGTGGCAGGGAACAGTTTATTAAAGCAATGATGTGTGGCTTGTCTCTCTAAGCTAGACAAGACTACACCATCCTATTAGGTAACCGACACAGTTGATCTGTGTGTGTGTGTGTGTGTGTGTGTGTGTGTGTGTGTGTGTGTGTGAGGGGGAGCTGCTCACTGAAGCGTAGCTCCCTCTTTCAACTGTATGCCACTGCATTTTCAACTGCTGTCATAGACAGCTCCAGCAGTGATTGGAGAACTGTGACCACACCTGCAAACACACTGACTGAATTGGAAGATCCTGACACATCTCTGAAAAAGTCAGATGATGGCACTATGTTTCTTGCACATGCGTGCAAGCAAACATAAAAATGGTACCCAAATGCTGCATATCCTGGTAGCATGCTTTCCTAGATTTGGGCAGAATTTGAGCTAGTTCCAACTTCCAGCATTTGAGCTTCTAATACCTGAAAGATAAGTTGGTAGATTGTCATCTTCTATCCTCAGACGCCTAACTGAGCCTTGTTCCCAGGCCTGCAACAATTCTTTTTTTTCCAGGAATGCAGAAATGGTGTCCATAACCTGTTTAGGCCTAACAGTATTAGGTGAAAATAGCTGAAGAAGAAAGTGCAGAAGAAAAAGATCAATAGGAGAATCTGACCCAATCCTCCAGGCTTTGCTGGTAGATGTGTAATATTTCTCATCACCGGATTTAATCTGCTGCCCCATAGGGCCTGAAAAACATACTAAGTAAAGACCCTTCCAATGAAGTGGGCAGGGGATCAATGTAACTGGTGTATAACAAATGGGACACTAGAAACAGAATTTGTCAGCAGAAAAGGACATTGAGGAAGCAAAGAGTTTCCAAGGCAGGACCACCAAAATGGTAAGGGATATGGAGGATGACTCCTATAAACATAGACTGGAGGCCCTTAATATGACCCTCGACCTTGACTACTAAAGATGCCTGAAGGCTGCTTCCTCATGTGGCTACTGCAAATTTAGCCACATGCTACAAAAACTCTGTACCTTTTCCAGTGCTAATGCCAGTAAATATTTCTTGATCCTGCGCTTTATCAACTGTAGTTTCGCTAATGCGACATATTTGGCTGAATGTTCTTGCCATGCAATTTAAAGGGGACTGGAAATCATTTTTAATTGGCAGCAGTTTATAAAATTGTTATTCTCGGAAATTATATGCATTCCCCTAAATTATCTGTATTTAACTGTAGCTGAATAAAAAGAGGTACAAAAACTATTTTGCATCGTTTTGTTTTTATGGGCAGCATTCTGTTTAGGGATGGGAGAACCTCAAAAGTTTCTGAGGTATAAAAGGTTCTGAAAAGCAAAAAAGGTTCAGATGTTTATCTGAATCTTATCTGAACCTTTCATAACCTTTATTATTTTATGGCAACTGTATGTGAAAAAATCATTTTAGGCAGCTTTTAATCAACATAGCTATAGAAAAAAGCAATTAAGCCACTGTTCAGCAGTACTAAAATGCATGAGTAGCGAAATGAGACGAGGAGTGAATCATGTGACTGTGGATGTGCCTACTGGAGGATGACGATGATATAGTCCAAAGGCAGGCAAGTCCCAGATCTCTATTTTTTTTAAACCAGTTTCCCGAGTCTGACTTTTTGTAGAAGGGAACAATGTATCATATATGCCACTAATTATGTTCAGCAACAGCTCTCGGTATGGAACACAACAGGTAGGGCATCCTGCAGAACGTGAACACTAACAGAAGCATCGTACTGGGCCAAGGCTCATTAGTGATGTTACATGATAACTAGGTGTCCTGATTTGTGATGAAACTGAAGATTAAAAAAGAAAAAAAAACAAGGTTGCACCAAAAAAAATTGTTTCTTCTGTAATGAAGAATGGATCAGGTACTGTAGGTGTATTTTTGTAGGGTTTCTATGTCAGTACAATCAGTGGTAAACTTTGTTATGTAGCCTTTAGATACTTTCTTAGTAATGTCTCATTTATGAGAACAGAACAAAACATAGTATGTGTTTCAAAGAATGGATACTTTCTTTGTAATGTCCCAAATGGGACAACAAAAATTAAGAGTTGTAATAATGCGTTTTCTCTTTCTGAAGGAGACAAAATTTAAGTGTTTTGTTTCTCAGAGCTGAGGATACTGTCCCTACTGGATGGGTTTGCTACCGCTGTGGTATTGTAAAACTCCCAGAAATAATTGGCAACTATGAAAATCATGAACGTGATTGTAACCATGATGACAGTGAACGTGATTAGTCGTGAGGATGATGAGGATGAGGAATTGTGTAACAGTGGCAGCGCTTCCCTAAGCTTCAGATGCTAGATGGAACTGAGCTTCTTCATGACCGTGATGACCGTGAATGTGATTTGCCATGAGGATGAGGAGTCATGTTACAGCGGCAGCACTTCCCGGAGCTTCAGACACTGGATGGAACAGAACTTCCAGAAATAGCTGCCAAATGTGAAATTCGTGGCTGATGACTGTGAATGTAATTTTTTTTTTAATTCATTCCATGCGATGTGATGGAATGCCCTTCCCACTGAGCCAAAGCTTATACCCCACTGAGCAAGCACAGGGAGGAAGACAACAGATGTCTGACTTCTTTGGAGGGGGGGGGGTCACACAGACAGTAAGCAAAAAGTGGAACTGGTGCACTGATGACTGGCTGGCAGTCTTGGCAGATTTTATTTTACTCCCAGAATTTATTTCACATACCACCTATACTAAGGGCAATGCTGCAGGCACTGCTGCTAGTATGCTCACAGAGATTCTGGGGGACCCTACCTGGCCTAACCCTCTCTGACACTACTTTTACCCTTCATGGAATTTTTTTTTTATTATTCCACATGATGTGACAGAATGCCCTGCCCACTAAACCAAAGCTTATATCCCACTGAGCAAGCACAGGGAGGAAGATGACAGATGACTAACTTCTTGGGGAGGTGTCACACAGACAGTATGCAAGAAGTGACACTGGTGCACTGATGACTGGCTGGCAGTCTTGGCAGATTTTATTTCACACACCACCTATGCTAAGGGTGATGGTGCTGCAGGCACTGCTGCTAGTATACTCACAGAGATTCTGGGGGACCATGCCTGACCTAACTCTCTCTGACACAGGAGGGGGTGTCACACAGACAGTATGCAAGAAGAGGCACTAGTGCACTGATGACTGACTGGCAGATTTTATACACATAACACTCTGGTTCTCACAAGTTGCCCTCAGTCTCTCTCCAAGTTCCATCCTGGCTAATGATTCAATGTTCATGTTCATGAAAATCCTGTGTCCAAGTCTCCTCTCCCACATATTGTACTCCCAGCCCTCACCCCAATCCCCAGCTCCCTCCTGAGTCCCACACCCAGTCCTTGCTGGCAATCCCCTTCTGAGTCCCTGACTCCCAGTCCCTGACTCCCCACCCCCAACTTCCCCAAGTTCCCAATCCCTTCCTCCCTTAAGTTCTTCTTTTAGTTTAAAAAATTCTATTTTTTTTTTTTCAGGAGTGACAGACTGGCAGTGGACTTCTTCACTTGCTCAAGGGGAATAAAATGCAAGCAGCACAAGCACAGAAGAAAGCAATCAATTTGGTGATCTGCAATGCAAGGAGCAACCAAGAGAAGCTGCTGCTCCTTCTCTATCCTTCTGATTTCTCTGCATAGCTCTAAGGTGGACCACTTGGGTTGCTACAGCAGCAACCTACTCAGGTGCCACCTTAGAGAGATGGACAGCTATTGGCCATCCAATGAGGGACCAGAGTCTTGTCTCTGGTTCCTCCTGTGGGTATCTCCTGCTCTGGCACTTCTTGTGCTGCAGTTCCCACGATAGGAGCCCTGCGAACCAATCTGAACAACCAAAAGTATTCGGAAGCCACTTGTTTTGGAACACTTTGGCATGTTGGGGTCGGTTTGTATTTTGACAAACTGGTTCGTCCATTCCTAATTCTGTTACAGTTCTCTTCATGGAATGAGTAATTTGGAGTTTTAACTATGTCACTGTTTGTGCACAGAACTCTAAGTATAGTTCTGATAGGTCAACAGCTCATAATTAGCATTCTGTACACAAATCATGACATAGTTAAAACTCCAGATCACAGGTTCTATGAAGAAAACTGTAAGAGAATACTGACCATAAAAACCAAACAACGTAAAATACAGTTTTTATATCACTTTTTATTCAGGTACAGTTACATATAGATAATTAAGGGAAAATGCATATCACTTCTGAAAATAAGAACTTAATAAACAACTGCCAATTAGAAAGGATTTCCTGTCCCCTTTAAAGGTAAGACATCCAAGTATTTCACAGTGTGAGTGAACACTTCAGAAGTATGGGGGGCAAATGCACTTTGGACTTCTGTTGCTAATTGATATTCTGTTTTGCTTTTCCTTTTCAGCCCAAGTCACACTGACCAGAATTACATTTTTCCTAGCATTCCATACAGATAAGACATCCAGGTATTTCACAGTGTGAGTGAGCACCTCAGAAGTATGGGGGGATGGGGGTGGAGACAAATGCACTAGCTGTACATGTCCTGAATACTCATGATCTCAAAAATTGCAGGTTTACCTTCATGGCCATTGAATGGGTATGGGGGGTGGGGGCGCAAGAAAGAAGGAAACAATAATGGTGTTCTACTCTGAAGGAAATCCCTATGGATCTTCCAGCTAGGGAACTCAGGTGTCTTGATCTGAATGACAGAATTGATATTGTTCCATTTCTGGAACAGTAATTGTATTATTCTTGTGGCTTTTTTTCTTTCTTTTGTTTTTGGCCTTCTGTTGTTAATTGATATTCTGTTGTGCTCTTCCTTTTTAGCCCAAGTTACACTGACCAGAATTAAATTTTTCCTAGCATTCCGTACAGATTTGCCTGGATACTGGATCTGGTTCTATTGGAGATTTTGCCCCATCCTTTCAGGTCTGGGCCTTGGAATATACACACATGCCACCAAAAATGAATGTGGCTATTATGTATGTTATTTAGATTAATGTTGTATAATGGTGCTATACTTTTAGTAAGAGTCCTTAAGTGGGACATTATAAATTTAGTCAGATCATTTTTTGTTCCTTTATTAACCCTTGCTGTGCTGTGGACTGATATATCAGTCCAGAATTACTATGTGTTCTAATTCTCTCGGCAGCCTAAGTGTTAATTGTTTCAGCCGGTAGTCCATGACCATAGTGACCGAGATTGAGTACCTAGAAAAACGGCAACTCAACCTCGGCGACTGTGATCATGGCTACCTAGGGAGCAGGGTGACTGGATACTGCAGTCAGCAAAAACTGCGATAGGAACTCATGTGTATACGCATGTGTGTGCCCGTGGGGGGGAGAGAGACATAGGGAAGGGATGGCATGTGGGAGGGGTTGCAGCAAGCAGCTGCCGAGCTGGATCACTGGTGTCGTGGGAGGGTGGTCAGCTGGGAGGCATGGGGTACCAGGTTCTGGTCCGGTGTGGTGTGTTTTTTTTTTTGCCGCCTGGCAACATGTATTGCCTCAAGTCCCCCCCCCAATATGCACCCCTCAGAGTTGAGAATCCATAAGTGGGGGGTGTGGGGGGTGTGGGGGGGCGCAGCCCCCTGTATTAAAAACAAGACCTGTAGGTCTCGGGTGCTCTTTTTCAGTGCACTGCCAGTGTGCATCACCAAAATTATTTTTCAGCGATGTACACTCACCATAATAGAGATCGCTGTTGCTCGATCGCTATATGACATGGAACCATTTCAGCCAGATTCATCTCAGCTTAGTTATAATAGATTGTATATTACATAATTTTTTATGAACATGTATGTATCTCTTTTTGATATCGATTATGAGGTTTTCCAAAATATTATCTTGTTATGTTCTATTAAATTATTAAATTTTCTGTTGTCATTGTGAACCCTGGTAAATTTCTTTTTTTGTTCCCCTCTTCTTTCCCCTCCTTCCCTTTCCACCTTCTATTGTTTCTTCTCTCTTTCCCGTCAATTGTCAGAGGGAACAATTCCCCTGTAATTGGCTACAATGCAAAGGGTATCATTACAGACAGGAGACCACTCTTGACAAGGCTTCTGTGAGTACAACTAGCTGAGCATCTGTCTCCCCACCAGGTGGCTGCCAGTATCCTGTCTTCACCTGAGTATGCTTTGGTTACTGTTCAGCCAGTTTGGCTTTCTTTCAATAAATTGGTTTGAGACCACATTACATGTTTTTTCTCTTTCTGTCTGCACGCTGGTGCCAGTAACGTTTTGCTACTGCTAATTAGAAGAAGAATCTGCAGTGATATAGCCAACATAACTTCCCGTTGAAGGCTTAGTAGCCTGTGTGACATACTTCATAAAAATCCACTCTTGAGTTATTAGTCGCAGGCACAAGGTGGATTTGGCACAAGGGAGAGGCGGTGCCTGTGTTTGAGATAAATTCTGTACTTTGTGATCTACAAAATCAAAAACAAAAAAACAAATCTCTCTTTACTCTATTCCCTTAGTTTATGTCAAGCAGGAGGAATTGTCCAAAAGACATTAGCAGTCACTCAACACACTGAGGCAGTGTTGGTCACTGGTGTGGTCCAGCCTTGGTGACAGGGAAAACTCTAGATGACACAGTACTGTAGAAGGGAATTTGTTTTACAACTAAACTTACATCATTTTAGCACTCTGAGCATTTTAGGGGGTAGTACTGTATACATATACTGGGAATTTTCTGAATATTTTTTTTTCACTCTGCTATTTGGCCCCTGCTTTGCCATCTGTTCTTGCTACTTCAGGCACCCACCAGTGACCTCCCAGTCCCAATTGCCACTTCCCTGTTGTCGGGCTAATGGGTTCCATGTGGGACAGGACTCAGCAGTGCTGGTGTCACCATACAGGTAGTACATTGCTCCTTGTAATTTCTATTTGCACACCCTCATTCCCCAGCACTCTCCCATCTCCCCTGATGCTGGCACAGCTTACTGATGGCCTTGCTCACTGCAGTGCACCCTGGGCATGAGACACCCCTCGAGGAGTAGTTAGCTACCTGACCCACCAAGACAGGTGACTACAGTGCTAGGCCTCTCCCTCCCCAGGCTAGCTTACATTGGGCTCAGCAGCACTCCCCAGCCCAGGACTGCTCTGCGCTGACTACTGAGCTCGGCATGGAAGTACAGCATGATTCTGCTAGGCCATTAGGCCGCTCCTGAAAATTTAAATTTTAAAGAAACATCTGCAGTGATACTCACAACATCACATCCTGTTCAGGGGTTAATAGGCTGTGTTACATGTAAAAGTCCCCACAGTAACTGGTTTTGAGGGTGGATTTGACACAAGGCAGTGTCTGCATATGTTGAGATAAATCCTATGCTCTGTCACCTGCAAAATCAGAATAAAATAAAAACAAAACAAATCTATCTTTCTCCTTAATTTTCAGTTCCCTCCCTCCATTTCAGGTGTTGTGCACACATGCTTGCATTACTACCCTGGAAAGGGGTAAGCATGACTCAGGGAAACTCCAATGTCTAGTAGTAGTGGTATGTTTGCTCACCGGGAGCTCCCTTGCATTCAGCTGTTTCAGTAGCTGCTTTCTCAGGCTCAGAGGACTTTTGAGGGCACTCTTGAGACTGCCATAATGTAGTCAATACGCACGTACACTCTCAAGTGTTGGAACACTGGTCTTTTACTGTGAATTCTTTTGCACAGGAAATCACAGATCCAGGGATTCTACTTCATGTGCTCCTAATTCATAACTGTATTGGTCTTCCAGGGCTACAGGTAGCCTTCTGACCCTACTTCCAAGCTGTCACAAGTGAACTGCTTTTCTTCATGGCTATCCCCCACTTGAACAAATGTTAACCCTGTCTGTCCTGGGTCGTATGTGATTTTTCTGCTTTCTGCAATAAAAGTGGTACTCTCAGACTGTTCCTCATTTGCAGTGTGCGTAACAGATGGCCTCTCCATGCACATCAGTGTGTCTCTGCCAAGGGATTCTTATTCCCCTTTGTTCTCACTGGTGATATTTGCATTAGCTTCCTATATTCTGAAATAGTTTGCCTGAACTTTTGCATGTAAACTATTCTCTTCAAGTTTTTAAAAAGCGACTAAAATTGTACTTGCTTGATTTATGTACCTGTAACTGTAAATTAAATGTTTTTGCTGAATGTTGTATATTTTTGTATTACATAAATTGTCCAGGTTGAGCCTGAAAAAGGACCCTTGGTTCAGTGCTCTCGCCCGGTTAACAAATTAAAATAAAATAAATAAAAGCTTCCAATAAAGCCACTGACAGATCGTACACTTTCCTGATGTTAGCTGCTCAGATCACAGAGGTAACATCGGGGGTTGGCTCTTCCCTTGCCAGCACCCACAACCCTTCAAATGTTCCAATCCCAGGAAGGGCCTACTGGATCACATCCCACATGTGGCTGTGTGTGCTACCTGGTGAATCCCTGATTTCATAGATTCCATAGAATGTATATGCATTAAACAGCATTAGCCATAAATGACTAGCCACTTATCAGTGGGATATTCTAGTATGTGTATGCTGTTCATATGTTTATCTAGTGATTTCTTAAATGCTTCCATATCAGTAGTGTTCACCACCATTTCTGGGAGTGCATTCCATGCAGTCACTACCCGCTGATTATTTCAACCTTCCTCTTTTGTTCGTTTTATAAAGCTCTCCCTTTAATTGATGTTTGTGTGTTCTTGTGTCTCTGTTAATTGCATTTCAATACCTGCACATTCCCAAAGATCTTTTTCTTTAAATACTTAGAAGACCCAACTTCCGCAACCTCCAATACTTTTTGCATTTACTTTGGCACTTAGAATGCCTTGTTCCCTAGTCAGGGAGCTCCAGTACTGCCGTCCTCCTGTTCCTCACTCTTTCTCTCCCTCTGTATTTCCTCCCTCTCTCTCTCTCTCTTGCTCCCTCTCTCCCCTCTCTCTCTCTCCTACTCCTCTTCCTCTCTCTCTCTCTCCTCCAGATCACTCTTTACCTTCTCCCCTCTCCTCCTCTCCTCTCCTTCCTCCCTCCTCTCTCATTCTCTTTCACGCTCCTCCCTCTCCCCTCTCTTCCTTATTCTCAGTCCCACTCTCTCTCTCCGTCTCCCTCTCTCATTCTCCTTCCCTGTCTCTCCCACTCTCACTCTTGTCCAACCTTCTTTGGCCTAGTATATACATACATGCAAATAATTTTTATTGTGATGGCTTTGTTAACTGCATTTATTATGATATCTGTATTTTTATGATATTTACAATCTACTCATGTACTCTTGTGATTGCCTACTTGTGTCTGTATACTTTTGATGTCCAGGACCACCTTGAAAATGAGCTTGCTTAATGGTGTCTGCGCCTGGTTAAATAAAGTTGATTGATTGACTGAAATGCTTTATACACTAGGCATAAATCTCCCCTTAATTGCTTATACTCTATTGAATATAGGTTTAATCTAACCAACCTCTCTTCATATGGTAGATTTTTTAAGGTACTTATTATTTGTGGCTCTCCTTTGAACCCTCTCCAATAAGTGGGTACTGCCTCTGTTGTGTGGGGTCCAGAAGGCACACAGTACTCCAAGTGGGGCCTCCCCAATGCATATACAAAGGCATAATGACTGTTGCCTCTCTGCTTCTTATATGTCTAAAGATACATCTCAGTAATGTATTGCCCTTCTTCACAACATCTCTGGTGTGGTCATCAAAAGTTAATTTATCACTAACAATAATTCAGAGATCTCTCTCTTTATCTGTAACTTGAAACTCTTTGCTATTCAGGGTATGCCTGGCTAGCCTGTTTTTGCAACTGAAGTGCATAACTGTATACTTTTCCTCTTTAAATCTTAGTTTGTGCTCTCTGGCCCAGCATTATAAGTCATGTAAGTCATTCTGGAACTGGGTTATAGCTGTCTTGCTATTTAATTGCCCTTAACTTGGTATCATCAGTAAACTTGATAATCTAAGAATTGGGGGAGGTTTGCATTGATGAAATAAAAATATTGAACAATGATGGGCTCAGGACAGATCCCTGTGGGACACCACTAGTCACATATCCCCAAATGGACAAGTACCCCCTTGTGTATACTCTCTGTCTTCTGTGCATTAACCAAGACTCCACTCACTTCACAACAGTATGGTGGAATTTAAGCTCGATCACCCTATCTAGTAGTTCTTTTTGGGGGACAAGATCAAACACCTTGGTGTAGTCCAAGTACACCACATCTACAGGTAGTCTGTTGTCAAGAACTTTGCTGATTGGCTCGAAAGACTGAAGTAAATTAGTGAGGCATGACCTCTGGGGCCTAAATCCATGTTGGGTCACATCAATCAACTCTTGATTTATGATATGATGTTCTACCTCCCCTTTGATATATTCCTCCATAAGTTTGGACAATGCAGATGTGAGACTGATAGGTTTATAGTTTCTAACATCATTCTTTGACCTTTTTTTTGAATGGGGGTTATATGTGCTTCTCTCCATTCCTCTAATACATTTCCCTCCTCAAGGGAAAAATTAAACAATGATGCGATTGGTCCTGCCAGTTCACTACCCATTTCCTTCAGAATTCTTGGGTATATATTATCCGGGCCTGGAGACTTATTGGTCTTAATTTTTTTGTAATTTGGCTTTCACATTTTCTCCTATTATTTCTGATTTATATTGCTCTTTATTGACTATTTCAATAGTGCTAGTGTCAGTACTTGTTTTTGGCTGGTAAATACTTACAAAATATTCACTGAAAGTTTTGGCAATGGCTATTTCACTTTCGATCTTCAGTTCACCAAGTTGCAAGGGCCCCATCATTTTGTGTCCACCTCTAAGGCTACTTATGTAGTTAAAGAATGCTTTTTTTGTTGTCATTTGTTAGTGTGGTTAATTTAATTTCTTCTTCCCTTTTTTCGGTTTTTATGTACGCTCAGATCCCTTTCACATTGTCTTAAACCATGAGCACTGCTCTACAAGTGATACAGCTGCTTTCACTTCTGCCCTGAAAATGGATGTCCTACCTTTATGTGCTGCTTTAAAGGAGATAGGGAATGATTTTTACATAATTAACTGCCCTTCCATCTTCCTTTCCATGCTAGTTATGTATTCTGATAAGCTTGGATGATTTTTTGATAAATAAATAATCTAGCTTTGGGGTGCCTTCAGATCTACATTGAGTTCCACTCTCCTCACTAGCTAATGCTCTTGATGTTCATATTTCTAGGATTTTATATGACATCAATAACTCCCATTCCATGCTATTCGTCTGAATGGCCTGGAATGGGTGTTTCTGATGTCATGGAATGTTCAAGCAGTATGAAAACAGAGGACAGCACCGGCCATTTGATGCAGTGGTTGGATTTCCGCATGCAATGCCAGTGACCCAGGTTCGGGAATGGACCTGTGTCATCGGAGGGTTGGCCAGGGGGAGAAGGATTGAACATCCCAGGGACTGCTCTCCTTCTTTAGGGGGAGGGCGCGGAGTGTGTCCCGTGCTTAATAGACCCCTGGCAAAGGCCAGAGGTACTACAGCGACTGGCACCATAATGTAATACAAGGGTGGGGGCAGACGCTGGTCATCATTGCACATCCCAACCCCCACATGTAGGGGGACAAAAGCCAGCTGCCTGCCACCTGGATGATGCCTGCCCCTCTGCTCTGATGAGCTCACAGGCTGGCTCTCTAACCTATCCTGTTGCTTGTGACACTTAGGGCCGGTGCCACAACCCCGCCCTTGGGGGTAAACTAGGGGGTATCAGGGAGTCACGGCTAATGTGGGAGTGGGAGCAAAGGGGTCTGTGATCGGGGTGGAAGGAATGGTGGCACATCAGCACAAAAAAATAAATAAAAAAAACAGTGGACAGCAACTGCTAAGCATAGAGGGATTCAGGATAGTTACAAAGGCAACAAAATTAGATTAATAATTTAACAAGAAAGGCCAAAAACATAAGAATAGTCAGTAGCCAATAAATGAACAACTAGAGGGCATCTAGGGGTCTAAATATGGTTTTCTATCACCTTTAAACCTCAACATACCTTGTGTGCTGTCGTGAGTTGTGATAGCTCTGTCTGGGCCAGTCTCAAGAGTAGCTGCCCAACCAGAATCTCCCTCAGTGTTTTCAGGGGAACCCACCACAGGCCCAAACACCATTGGCTGATTTCCTTTGCGGTGAACTCACAATGCAAGAAAGAGACCATAAGGGCTAGATTAACAATAGGACAACCCTGGGCAGCTACCCAGGGCCTTGAGTTTAGGGGGGCCTCAAAGTGATCAAGGTTTTTTTCCTTAGCCACAAAAAGTGATCTGTAAAGCTATGTAATCATCTGGCTGGGGTCCCCATTGGCTGGTTGGTCAGTTGAAGGGGGCAGGAGATCACAGATGGTTGATGCAGTTGTTATGATTCTGCTCTTAGATAGTATTGGAGTCTCAGCTCTGTCTAAAGAACTTACAATGCAGTAGTTATGAAGTTGAGGGACTAGAGGCATGCACATCACAGTGACCCTCTGCAGACTATCCAGAGCACAGCAGCAGAGTGACCTCAAGTATGTTCTGACTACCTGTTTACCTTCATTTGACAATGCCAAAGTCTGGTAACAGTTAGGAGGGAGCTGGGTTACTTGGGATCATAATCAGATCACAGCATGCAGCACCAGCAGCCGAAGCATCAAAGGAGAACTCAAGGAGAGAAGATGAGGAGCCAAAGAGACCATTATTTGTATTTATTTTTATTTTGTGTTTGATAACTGGGTAGGTGCACTAGACATAGAAATGCCTATTTTCAGGCATGACACAGGAGGGTACAAGTCAAAATACAGTACATCAACAGTGGCCAATAATTACAAGGGGACGAATGCAGTACAGCAGTAGGGGTCAGTAAATATTGGGTGATACAGGAAAACATACAAATAACCAGCACATTTACAAGAAAGATACAAATAACAAGTGCATTTTTTACATAAGAGCAATGGTCAACAAGCAGTAGAAATAATAATTGAATATATGGAGAAAAAAACTATTAAATGTGGAGTTGCATCAAGTCAATGAAGAAGAGGCCATTTATACAGGGTTGGGATGTAGCAAAACAAATTAAGAGGCAGGGAATTATAATAAAGCCAGAATGGACATCTGGTTAAAATGAGTGTAATACTTAGACAGAAGTTGAGGAGGGAAAGTAGTTATGGTAGCCCTAGGATTAGGGTAGGCAGAGAGAGTAGTGAAACAGCAAAGACCAAGAGAGTTTGTAAGCAATTCCTATTTGGGCGTTAACTGATTTACAGGTAGCAGAGATGTGCTGATCGTAATCAAGAGAAGCATCAAGTGTGATGCCAAGATACTTAAAAGAGCTAACTCTGTCCAATATGGAGCCATTGACACAGGAAATGTCGAGCTGCCCCGGGTGACTTTGAGCCTGGAGGCAGAGTCAAATAGCATGGCCTGGGTTTTACTAATATTAAGAATGAGTTTATTATCACAGAGCCAGGATTGAATGCTAAGGAAGTCAGATGAGAGTGAGTGAGTGGTTGATGTCTGAGATGTTTCTGGAACTGAAATAAAGAACTGGGTTATCCGCATACAGTAAGGATGAGCAAGTAGGGGAGTTATGAGACATGTTAATGAAAACGGAGAAAAGGAGGGGGCCAAGAATGGACCCCTGAGGAACTCCAATATTTATGGTAGTAAGATCCGATGTGGTAGAGTTGAATTTTACTACTTGTTTTCTGATAGACATGTAACTATTGAACCAGCCCACTATATCAGTGGAGAAACCAAGGGACAGGAGTTTGGAGAGGAGAAGGGGATGGTCAATCAGGTTAAATGCCTTAGTTAAGTCTGTAAAGACCACACCCATCAGATGGCCATTGTCCATTGCAACTTTGGTATCATTTGTGAATTTGAGGAGAGCTGTAGCAGTGCTGTGGCCTTTGTGGAAACCATGCTGGGAGTCTGGCAGGAGTTGTAATCTAGGAGAAAGGAGATAGTTTGTTGTTTGACAAGTTTCTCTAGGATTTTGCTGAGAATTGAGAGGATGGCAATGGGTCTGTAATTAGAAATGGACTTGGGGTCACACTTTTAAAAGACAGGGGTGATTCTAGCAATCTTCCAGATTCTAGGGACTGTACTATGACAGATGGACAGATTAAAGATTTTGGCAAGAGGTGAGGTGATAAAGGGAGCGGCTAGTTTCAGGAGCCTAGGCTCAAGACCATCAGATCCAACACTAGTGCAATCAGAGATGATACATAACAGTTTAAGGACATCAGCCCTGGCCATAATGTGAAATCTAAAAAGTGGATGTGAGTGCGAGGAGTTGGTCTCAGTGTGGGGGTTGGCGGGCAGTGCGGAAGAGAAAGAAGATGTATACATAGACAAATCCGAGAAGCGGAGATTAAAGGAGTTTGTAGTGGTGGTAGGATTATTACAGTCACACCATTTAGGACCATATCATTGGTTACTTGGGAATGATTGGCTCTAAGGAAGGTTTTAATGTGAGACCAACATTTCCTTGCATCACCCGCAGCCTCAGACAATAGTCTTTTACAAAAGGAACTCTTCGTTAAGCGAATATTTCTTTTGCAAGACTTTCTCTCTGTTCTATAGTTGTGGAAATCTGAGGGGAAACCAGACTTCTTAAAGTGCATCCAGCTTTTATCCCTGGCTCTAAATTGCATGAGAAGGTCTTTAGGAAGCCACCTAGTTGGTGTAACATGGATTCTATGTGTGATTAGGGGAGTGTGCTTATCTTGGAGTGCCTCAAACATAGTTAGAAAATGGTCAAGAGCTAACAGAGTATTATTGGCTGTGTAAATGCAAGACCAGTCAAGAATAGAGAGGTCATGGAGAAACAGAGTCTGATTTAAGTTAGCAAAATTGCAGAAAGTGATATATTTGGGAGGGGGAGAGGGGTTTGTCACAGCATGCCAGATACAATATACCAGAGAGTGATCAGTTATGGCATCTGAGAGAGTACCAGCAGTAGTTATCCAGTCAGGTTGATTTGTCAGGACCCAGTCAATTAACTAGTTTTGGAGGTAAACATAACCCTAGTGGGGTCAGTGATGAGCTGGTGGAGACTGTGACCATGAACTGCAGTGTGAAAGGTTTTGATTTCCCAAGCCAGTTGAGGTTTAGGTCACCCAGGGTAATAAATTCATTATGTCCAGCAGTCGAGGCAACCTGGGAGAGAAGTTTCTCTAGACCAGTGGCACTCCCTAGGGGAGGTTTGTAGGCACATATGATATGGTAGTTTCTTAGTACCTAGGAGTAGGTTTTCATGAAGCGATTCACAGTGAGAGGGTGCAGGGGTAGGAAGAGTAGAGAGGTTAAGGTGAGCTTTGAAAAATATGGCACCACCACCACCCCGTTTAGAGGTGGACCTGTCACACCTGATCAGGTTGTAGTTGGGTAGTTAGCAGACTGTGTCAGGAATGGAGGGTTTAAGCCATATTTCAGATAGGTAAATGACATCAGGGTGATATAGTGTGACTCAAGCCTCTAGTTCAGTTAGGCTGCAGAGAAGACTTCTAATATTTAGGTGAACAACTCAAAGTTTCTTTGTGTCCTTCCAATTTGTATCAGTGTAGGAGAGATGGGTTGATGGGCCAGAGTTTAGTTCAACATCCCCTGCCAGGATGAGAGCAAGAAGGAGGAGGTACGGCAGATTACTATGGATGAAAGGAGGGGACAGATAAATGTGGTGAGAAAGACATCTTTTATAGACATATTCAGCAATATGGGGTATACCGATGTAGCACCGATGCCCCGTCCACGAAGACCATTACAGCGACAGGATTTAGGCAAAATCTGCGTGTTACTGTGATGGTCCCTGCCAGACTACCGAGACTGCTTTGCAGGTGTATGCCCAGTCCAGGTCGAGCTGGGTTAGAATCTAGAGTAGGGTGGTGGCGGCAGAGCCCCAGGGGTTTGGGGGTGCAGCCCCTGACTGAAACATGAAGGCATCCCTGACACCACATTACCAACACTCAGCACTGCGGCTGTTGCTGTCGGCGATATCTCCGTGGGTGGGGTCACTGCGGCATGGTAAAACCGCAATATGGATAAGGCAGTTTGGGGTAAGTGGTGGAGTGAGATCAGGATGACTATTAAATGTTGCAAGTAGATTGGAGAAGGTAAAGTCACTGAGATCAGATGAGGAGGCATTGGGATATGGGGAGCAAGGGGCGGGTGGTAGCCATTATGTAAGTAGGCTGTTAAAAATAGAGTAATAGTAGGTCTAACAGCACTGCACACTACAACAAGTGAGGCAGGAAAACTATATCCTCCAGGCTGACACCATTGGGCCAAGCTGATGAGAAAGTCATCATGTCACATGGACAGGAAAGTGAAGGGGGGGACAAGTGGCTGGAGACTGGGGCTGGACAGCATTGACTGTTTGGCATATCAAGTGTAGAACTTATGAGTAGGTACCCACCAATGTCAGAAAAACTTCCCAGCAAGTCCAATCATGCCTACAGTTAGGTTTAAGAGAGGGCTACTTGCTGTAGGATTAGGATTCTGTAAATGTCAACTGCCTGCATTTAGGTTTAAGGGAGAGGGATACTTTATGTGTTTAACATCTGATCAATTGTGTGCATCACTGACAACCCCCAAATGTTAAAGCAAGATTTAAACAAGTATTTGTCAATGCTGAATGTTCGCCGTGGGTATTGCTGTTGTACCGGATCTTGCTTGTACACATTTTTACTAAGTATTTAAACAGGCTAGAGTAGATAAGATGAAGTGTCTCATTTTCAGGGGTGTCCTGCTTTTACACATTGTTAGATTGTAGTTACCCAGGATAGGCCAGCTGAGAGGCAATATCTACTTTTTTTTTTCCCCAACTCTTTTTCTGCCTCTCACCACACCACACTGGGGAACTCTCTCGGGCAGCCTCGGTAACCCAGGTCTCCACCTCTGACTTGAGACTACCCTACCTCTGCTCTGCATGGCCCAACACAACCTCTGGATCTGTGCCCTCCAGTGGAAGGGCCTCCCTACCTGCCCAGGGCGCTCTATCTATAGTATAGAGTGCTGGGACCCTGGGTCGGCCATGGAGAGGAGGGAACTCGGCGATGGTGTGTGGTCCTGGGGCCGAGGTGCTGTCGCATATCCCCGGAGTGGGGATTTTCCTTTTTTCCTGTCCCCTGCAGACTGCGGCCATCAAGGCAATGCTATGTCACAACTCTGCACCCTGCATTCAGCAGTGTTGCTATGTCGGGCACCTCTGGCCACTGGCAGAGGCCGCTTCAGGAGCGATCACTCCCCTGAACCCTCCCTGGGAAGAGAGGGAAGTCCTCCGGATGCTCAATCTCTTCCCTCCCCTGCTGACCCCTGATGTCCTGGGCTTGTTCCCGAACCTGGGTCGCCAGCATGGTGTGAGGTGTGGCATCTAGCACTTCAACCCTCAGCACCACTGGGCCAGCTGACAATAACTACTTTTAAGTGGGCTCCCACATTTTGACCCCAAATGTCCAACAGTCTTCTATAACCTGATGTTGTGATCAAGACAGGTGGAATTTTTTAAATCCTATCCAAAAGATAATTTTGATGTGCGATAACAGAAACAAGTTTCAGAGGGGATTTGAAAAATGACATCTGTGATGTTCAGGAAGTGGGGTAACAAAAGGGATATGTTGAACATTATGGGCTAAAATCTGCAAAAATTAAGTTATGAGTAAATGTTGGAACGTTTCAATGTTTCCTCATAAATTAGTTGGTTTTTCACATTTTTACCCCAAATTTTCAACATAATCTTTTTATGACCACTCCTTCTGCATGGCAGGTGTCATTTATAAAACAATGGCTGCAACGTCATTTTGCGCCACAAGTCTGAAAACACATTTTGGGTAGGGTTTAAGAAATGACAGCTGTCACATTCATGAGGTGATGTAAAAAAATGAGTATGTTAAAAATCTAGGATCAAAATACTGAAAATTATCAGAGTTACGAGTGTCTATTGAAAAATTTCAACATATAATCGTAACTTTGTTGATTTTTAATATTTCTACCCCACATTTTCAACAAAGCCTTCTTATGACTCCACATAGCCTCCTGATGACCCCACCTCATGAACAAGGGTGGAGAACATTTTCAAATCATGCCTGAAAGGTGATTTTGTGCCAGAAGTATGAAAACACATTTTGGCCAGGATTTGAAAAATGACAGCTGTCACATTCATAAGGTGGTGGGAAAAAAATGGCTGTGTTGTAAAGTTGGGGTCAAAATATTGAAAATTACTACAATTACGAGTGTGCTTTTTTTTGGTTAATCTTTTTATCACCCCTACGTGTGCCCGAACTGCCTCTCCTTCAGGCTGCCAAGGTCCACAGGCATTCTCCCTACTATCCCTTCGACCACCTTACCTCATATTTGCTGCCATCCACAGAGTAACCCCAGTGTAACCCTTCACTGGATGGGTTCTCGCTCCTCCGAGGGGGAAGGCACTGGTGGGGAGGAGGCACCAGCACACTATTTCTTTCTTGCAGTCCCGGGAACTGCTGAGGCATTCTGTGGCTTCTTGGGGAGTCTTCGTGGATGCCTGGGGCTGGCAGCTGTCATCCGGCTAGACTTCCAGAGTGTATTTTCCATTTTTTATGGTTCTCCCTAGTGCACTGCTTCCTATAGCGCCCCTGGTCTCCACTGGGGACCGCTATGTGAGTGAGGCAATCCCTAACCCTCCCCAGGATAGGAGAGCAGTCCCTCAGATGCTCAATACCATCCTCCCCCGGTGACCGCTGATGACCCAAGTCTGTTCCCGAACCCAGGTCACCAGCGTGGGAAGAGGTAAGGCGCCAGTGCCTCAACCCTCTATGCCACCAGGCTGGCTGACAAGTGAGCTTTTTGAAAAAAAATTCAATGTAGGCTCATAACTTTGTGGTTTTCTCATATTTTTACCCCTAATTTTTAACACAGCCTTTTCATGACCTCACATAGCCTTCTTATGACCCCACCTCACAAACAAGGGTGGAGAAAATGTTCAAATTCCACCCAAAATGTGATTTTGTGCCACAAGTTCGAAAACTCATTTTGGCTAGGATTTTTAAAAAAAATGACATCAGTCAAGTTCATGAGGTGCTGTGAATAAATGGCTATGTTGAAAATTTGGGGAAAAAAATATTGAAAATTACTACAGTTACAAGCCTGCATTAATAAATTTAAACGTTGGCTCATACAATTGTTTTTTAATATTTTTCAGGCCAAATGTTCAATATAGCCTTCTTATGATCCCACCTCATGACCAAGGGTGGAGAAAATTTCCAAATCCTGCCAGAAAGATAATTTCATGCAGCGACCACAAAATCACCTTTTGGGACAGATTTGCCTAATTTCACTGTCATTGTTCATGAGGTGGGGTCCCAAAAAAGGCATGTTGAAAATGTGGGGTAAAAATATTCAAAAAATGACAAAGTTATGCCCCTAAGTTCAAAACCCTATTGAAATACTTTGAACAGCATGCCAGATTACCTCAGTTCCCTGTCCAGTGTTGAAGAGTGAAGCTGTATCTCCGGGCCAGAGAGGATTATGGCCTTGGACCCCCAGTGGGTAAGTAGGGGCTGGTGGGGTGGAGGAGGCTGGGTTGGGTGGGGTGGTGGGTGCTGGGGGGGAGTTGGGTGGAGGTACAGTAATGGCAGCTGCAGCAACAGACATCGATGGGCAGTTTTCTTTTTTTACAGGGTGTAGTAAAAAAAAAAAATATGAGGGACAGTTTTCTTTGTTTCAGGTACCAACACTGGGACTAGGCACCCCAGTGTTGGTGTTATGTTTGGTGGCACTGGGGGTGGGCTCCCGGGTGTTGCATAATGGAAACAGGCAGGGTGAGGGGTAGCAGCCAACATGGGAGATTGGGCACACCCATGCTGGAATTTTAACAGGGGAGTTATGTTTGGTGGAACTGGGGTGGCCTTCCCAGTCTGCACAATGAAAATTGGTGTGGTGGGGGAGATACAGGGAATGGCATCAGGGATGACATGGGGAGTGCCACAGCAGACTGATCATGACAAATCAGCTGTGCTTGCTGGGCAGTGTTATGTTGATCAAAGGAAAGAGACGCCCTATGACTGGATTGAGTCTTTCCTTTGAACTACTCAAAGTTTCTGCCCAGCAAGCCAGAATGGTGTCATGATCAGCTTGGTTGATGATTGACATCACACTGATGAGCCCCTTGCAGATTGCTCTGAATTGGACTGACAGTGTCACAGCTCTTAAAGCCCACTCTTACAGTAACATGTTTGCTGCATGTGCATGCACAGAGAACATAAAAAAGTGCTTCACTGTACTCTCTCTCTCTCTCTTTGGCTTATTATCTCTGCTGTGTTCCTTTTTCAGATGTAAGTAAAAACAACATTTTCTAAATGGAATACATTTTTATACTGTTTAAAAAATAACACATTTAATTTACTCAACTTATTACATAGAAACAGAAAATGATGGCAGAAAAAGATTACCGGTCCATCCAGTCTGCCACTAATACCCTATCTTACCCTGAGACCTGTTGCCTATATGGAGATTTTGTCTGCAATACATGCCACCATGTTTCCTGCCTAACTGCTACCCCAGTAGAAATTACTAAGCCTCTTGCAGGTTTTGGCACCCATTACCTCAGCTGGCAGATTGTTCCATTGATCAACCACTCTCTCTGTAAAATGAAACTTTCTCACAGCTCTTCGGAATCTCCCCTCCAAGAGCTTCCACTCATGTCCCCATGAACTAGATTCACTAGTCCTGTAGAATAGTTCCTCACTATTCACTTTGTTCATTCCTTTCAGGAACCTGTAGATCTCAATAATACCACCCCTCTGTCTGTCCTCCAAGAAGTAAGTAAAAGTTTTACTGTTGACAAATAGTATTATTGTTACAAGTATAAAATCTACAATAAATGCAATCATTTTTCACAGAAAATAACACATATTACAATAAATAGGTTTTAATAGCATCTTACATTTCTTTATATATAGTATAAAAATAAACACAAAACATTATTATAAACAACCCAGGTCACCTCATATTGCATTCTTTTATTGATCTACATAACTTCGTATTTTAGTTATATCACATCATCATTTCTGTATATGCGACTTCTTTGTTTCAATGATTCTGCAGAATCTTGAAACCTTGTCTAAGTGGAGCCTGTTAGTTGTTTTTAATAAATAATTTAATTGGTACATAGGCTTCATGTCTAGATTCATTAGGATTTCTCCCAGATGTAATTTTCTCTGATAATTATACAACGGACACAATAGTAGAATATGTTTTGGTGTGTCCTCATCTACAGTAATCCACATTCACACATATTTGTGTTGGTATTGCCAAACTTTTTTTTCAAGGTATTACTACCCACATATCCAAATCTAAATTTGGTACAGGCCTTTCTATTGCTAACATTTCTTATTATATTTAAGTAATTATACATACCAAATTGTCTCTTGGGATTAAGGACAACCATGAGCTTAATTTGTAATTTTTAGCAAGTCCAGTTTCCTTTTGAATGTGTATATCTCTGATCCTAGTCTTTATGATTTCATTGCTCTCTCTAATGGGAGTCCTGGTACTCTCAGTCAAGTGTTCGAGCAGGCCATAAGGCATTATTAATTTTTCTAATATATGTGTGTGCTGGGATAAGTGAAGCCATCCTTTCTTTGTAACAACATTTCTTTGATGCGTATTCTTGGTAGCCTATTTTTGTGCATATTATGCACTTTAGTCCAATATGTCACTAGTCTGTTCTATATTACATCTAATCGGTAGTTGTCCTAATTCCAGTCTAGACAAACATGAAGATGCCTCAATTGGTAAACCCAATATGCGTTTATAAAATTTATTCATTGTTATTTCTAATCCTTCTGTTTTCTCCATCCCCCAGATCTCATCCCCATAAAGTATCTGCAAACAAACTTTTGCATTTAACACCGTTAGTGGACCTTTAACTGAGTGCCTTCCATATTTATAATTAAATCTCTCTAGTGCTGGTAACACACCTTCTGTCTTGTATGTTATCGTAGTTATATGTTCTTTCCAGTTAAAAGATTATATGTATATGTAATACCCAGGTAACAGAATTTTGTTACATATTCAATTTTATGGTTATTGCACTTCAAAGAACATATCCTGCCAGATCTGATTGGATTCTTATTAAATATCATATATTTTGTTTTACTATAATTTATCTCTAAAGAAAGTTTATCACACTCAAAGTGAAACTTATCCAGACTCTTCTTTATTCCTATGTAACTGGCTGAAATTAATACAACATCAACTGCGTATGCCAGGTAGGGGCACTCCCTGGAGCCCAGCCTTGGCTTGTGCAGCTCTGGATCCCCCAGTCCCTCAATGACCCTATTCAGGAAGATGTTAAATAAAATAGCAGAGAGGACACATCCTTGTCTGAGACCAATATTAGTTGGAAATTTGTGTGTACAGTCTCCTTCATTGTTATATCTAATTGATGTATAATTATACTCATATACATTTTTTATTAGGTTCAACATTGCTGTTTCTAGATCATAACTCACCAATAACTTCCCAAAGTTTTTTCTAATTACTCTATCAAACACAGCCCTCAGATCAACAAAAACACAGTATAATTTTTGTTTTTTTATTTTAATATATTTATTTAACAAGTGTGTCAGTACGAAGCACTGGTCCAAGATTGAGTGGCCTAGCATAAAACCAGCTTGAGCTTTATCTAATATTCTCTCTTTATCAAGCCACTCCATAATTCTATTATATATAATTTTTGTGAACAATTTTTGGGAGTTATGTATTAAACTAATTGGTCTATAATTACTTGGTTCTGAACACTCTCCTTTTTTGTATATGAGGATAATTATATTCACTCTCCAAGTTTGTGGTATTATACCAGTTAGAATTATGATGTTAAATAAACCCAAGAGCACTGGGATCCATAAATACGGATCATCTAGTATGATATCCATAGGTATTATGTCCGGACCTGGTGCCCCGTGTCTTTTCACCTGTTATATTGCCAATGTTACTTTTACTTCCATAATTTTTTGGGCATATGGGGTCCATTCATCTTTCATCTTTACCTGATTGAATTCCTGATTATAAAATAGTGCCCTGAAATAATTTTCACATGTTAAGGGATCTATATAGCTTTCGATTTTCTCGGGTATCTCATCCCATCCTTTAGCTACCATTTGCCAAATTTTTTTGTTATTATTTTCTCTTGTGACCTTTTCAAACTGATCCCAAATCTTTATTCTATACTTGCTCCTTTTTTACCCCAGTAATTTTTTGTATTCTTTCCTTTGTTTGTTCAACCTTGTTTTATTAATCGTTGTTGGCCACTTGTAGGTACGTCTAGCACATCTATTTAATTTCTTTTTGTATTTTTTACATTCTGCATCAAACCATTTGCTCCCTTTCTTTTCCTTACTTATAGTTACTTTTAATAAGACTGAAGAGACATCCCTCATAACTTCCACAAACTTTGAAACATATTCCTTTTCCGTTATCTATTGTTCTATTTTAATTATTTCTTAACTAATTCCATAATTAATCAATAATTGGACTGATTTGAAATTCTGTAATATTTCCCATTTTATCCCCTTTTTTACCCTAATTATCTCCTCATTCCTTTTCAGACCGTTTTTTAATAATTGGCCAAATGTCTATTTTTATTTCTAAAGGGCTATGTTCACTATCAGTTCTTAAGCCAATTCTAAAATTGTCCAGTATTATTATTAAGTTTACTGATATCCAATAGAGGTCAATTGTTGATGCCCCCCTACTTCCCATATAGGAGTATGCCCCTTTATCATCATCTTTAGTTCGACCATTGATCAATATTATTTCAGTGTTCTCCAATTCTCCAACTAGTTTAAGCCCTCTTTTGCATCTCTTTGTATCCTTACACTTCCTTTCTAGGTTCAGGGAATGGGATCCAGAGCTGCACATGCATTAACTAGGTCATCCCATAACTCCAGGCTGTGCCCCACCCTGGCATTAAAATTGCCCAGTAAAATTATTCCACAATCATGGTCATTTGTAAAACAAATTTCTATAAATGTTACCAATTTCTCTATATCACCTTGATTTACATAATTAGATTTATTTGGTGGAAGGCAGACATTTATAATAATATAGTTTTTTTCTTATTTACAACCATCTGAACTGGCAGGATATGTTCTGAATCCAAAAGCAATTCTGTGTGCTGTACTTTATCTATTACTTTGCACCATGTGATAAGTCCCCCCCCGACAATCTACCATAGTTTTTAAAACTTTTTGCTGCTCTTTGAAATCCTTTATAACCATTTAATTTTAATTATTTTCTACTCTAAGTTTTCTGGAGACAAATACAGTTATATTGAGATATGTAATCAATAAATGAAGGGTCAACCATCTTATCCTTTATACCTGCACTGTTCCAGGATATCATATTATACTTGTTCATGACCTCTTCATTTACTAGAGTTATGTCTTGATCCAGTACGTGTCAATTTTCTATATTCTGTAATGTCTGGAATCTATTAGCTGTCTTAATCAGATTTAACCAATGTTCATTGTTCTGCTCTTCCCATTTCTTTCTACAACTTCTATCTCTCCCTTTAAAAATATTTCAACCCTATCCAATATTTCAGTTTTTTCCAAAATATATTTAGAGCCTCTTTCATTTTTTACCAGTACTGAGATTTGATCATTTTTTCCCCATCTTTTCACTTTTTTTACCATTCTATTTATATTATTGTCCTTTGTCAGATTCTGCAGCATTTCTATAATCTTAATCTGGATGTTGTGTTTTGTTTCAGTTATAAAATTATTCAATCCATATATTGAGATAAATTAATTCCCTACAGTATCTTGATTGGTACTATTTCTATAGAACTCTGGAAGAATTGATTTTATACCTACTACACTGTCTATTTCAATTCCTAGCTCTCTCATTTTTTCTTTTTGATTCTCAATAGCTTTTAAGATGTAGCATTGGACCAAAAGCAGGAGGACCAGTTCTGTATCTATCAACGGTCTGATTACACTAAATTTTGCCATTAAGTTATCACATCTTTTGTTAATTTGTAGAAATGAACCCATGAATTGCTTGAGGTTTTCGTTCAGTTTTATCTTGGTTTCTTCAGGCATAATTGGGACTTTGAATAAGGGCAGGACAAAATCGGTCTCCAGAGTTCTATTTAAAATATCTCTTAAGTTATTTTGTAGTTCTTTTTCCTTATGTCATTCTTTCTCATTAACCTTCTTCCTAACTTCTCTTTCTTTATTGTGTGGATTTTCCTTATCATCTCTCCCTGTATCTTCCACATACTCATCATTTGATGTTTCTTCTTTCTTTTTTTTGATCTCTTTTCCACTATTCTTTTGTTTTTTAGGTTTCTCTTTTTACCCTTGTCTGTGTCAGTATTCTTCCCTAGATTCCTTGGTGTTTTTTTCTTGTTAGACTATGATTTATTTCCTAGAGTATTTTGCCCTCTTTCCTCCCTCTTTTTTATTTGTTCTTTAGAGCTCCCTCTTATCTGATTGGAAATCCTTCAGAGGTGTATCCTGCACCAACTTTCTTTCAGAAATTTTTTATTCTCTTGTATATCCATTATGTTCCCTATTTTACCTCATTAATTCCTGATGATGTATCCATTTCCTTTTATTATTCCCTTTTACTTTCTTAACTAGGTGGGCCAAGTGGTCCTTATCTGCTGTCAAAGTTATGTTTCTATGTTAACTTTTTCTTTATTTCCCTTTAGCTTTAGAACACCTTCCCTATGTCTTTTTTCTTGTTTTATTCCCTTTTCCCACAGTTCAGGGTTCTGTGATCTTAATTCCTCAATTAGACTGTCATGTAAATCATGTCCACTAGGCAACATAACTAATTCAGATTCGAGTTCAGTATTATTTCCATACTCTGTTATCCTTGAATCTATTATACTTGACATTTCATCATTCATTTCAATGGTGGACTCTATAACTTGAACCTCTTCTGATGTTATACCCTCTTCCCTATTTTGATTTACTGTCATATTCATTAAGTTGCCATTAATTTCTAATTTACTAGTAACCATTATTTCAAACATCTAATCAATTTTTTTTTTTACTTTCCATGCAAATTCCTTTTACAAACAACAGGTTCTGAGAGTTCTGAATCAGTTATTCATAAATCATGGCATTTGCTAATAAAGGGTCCCTTACTGCATCTACGCATCCTCTAGATATTGTTTCCAGTGGTGGTGTGTTTAATTCGATTGGGTTCATAAAGCGGGTAACTTCTTCTGAGGACCATGTGACTTCAATGGTCTCTGTCTCAGACTCCCTAGAGTTATTTGTATTTTCCTTGATTTTTGGTTGGAATAGTGGGGAACAGCACTTGTCAATGAGTACCATCTTAATTTTGTTAAATTCTTTGATTTTCTGTCTGATTCTATTATTTTGCATTGTTTAATATTCTCCACTATTTTACACACTTCGTTATTTACCAGCTCAATTAACCCAGGATCTTGAATAAATGACACATGGGAACTATGCTGATCCATTTTGGGAGTGCTATTCATGTTAATTAGCATGCTTTCCATTAGTTTCTTTCCTGGTGTAAAGGTCTGTTCCTTCTTTTTCCAAAGTTCCCAAATTAATGGTTGTGTCATTTTGGGTCGAATCATAGAACTTAAATCTTGTTTCTCAGTAGAAACATTTAACAGATCCTCACATTCTAGTATTTTACTGCTTTCACTTTCAACTTCCACCTTAACTAGTATCCTATTTCCTATCAATTGCTTGGATTCCATTCCTTCTGTTACACTTATTTCTTTATCACCAGAGGATCATGGAATTCCTTCATTACTTATATCCTGTGGGTTTCTGTTCCTTTTATCCAGCTTACTTAGTTTTTCTTTTTTCTTTTCTTTATTGATTTTTCCGTTTCTAGTCTTAACAGGCATGTTTAATCTAACTTTAAACACTTTGTCCGGGATATTCAAACTGCACCAGGCTGTGGCGCAAGCCTGGGCGCAGCTCAACTTTGTTGTGCAGGGGTGTGGCCTGGGTGATATTCGACGGAACTGCGCTATGGCACAGCAGCTTTGAATATCGCACCCTGGCCACCCCCACTGTGCATGGTGCAGTGGCACTGTGCCAGCGCAAGTGGCCAGAGTGGAGCATGGAGATGCGCTGGCGCAAGTGCCATTGCGCCATGCACAGCACCTGTGATATTCAAAAGGGGACATGCAAATGGGGCCATAATATATGCAAGGCACACAGGGGGCCATTTGCATCTCATTATGGCCCTATTTGCATGCATTAGCATGCAGGTGCACCGACCCCAATGACTTGCGCCTGGCACCCTGCCAGGCAGCAGCTGTCGGGGACCGACGCCCCCTGCAGCCCAATCGCGGGCATTCCTGTAATATAAAACAATGTCCAATATCCCTGGTGGTCCAGTGGACCTCTATGTGCCCCAATCGCGGATATCACTATAGTACCCCCCTCCAATATCCCTGGTGGTCCAGTGGACCGCACTGAGCCCGACTGCAGGCATCCTTAATAGGGAACCCCCAAGTCCAATATCCTGGTGGTCTAACCCCACCACCCACCCACCCACTGAGGCCCCACTGTCCGCTCCCTCATCAGCCGGCGGCACCCACCCGCCTGCCGCCCCACCATCTGACAGCTCGGTAGGGCTGCACACCCGATGGTTCATTAGCCCATACCGTACTACTCAGTCCAGATATGTGAATGAATTCATTCACATATCTGGACTAATGTGGTAACATGCTCCATTGGCTCATGCTGTGAACCAATGGGCGTGCAGCCTCACCGAGCTGTCAGTGATCAGGCAGCAGGCGGGTGGGTACTGCTGCCTGCTGGCTGATGGGGGTGGGGCAGTGGGCTCAGTGGGCAGGTGAGGTGGGGGTATGCTAGACCACCAGAGATATTGGACTTGGGGTTCCTTATTAAGGATGCCCACAGTTGGGCTCAGTGCGGTCCACTGACCACCAGGGTTATTGGACTTGGGGCTATAGTGATGCCCACGATGGGGCATGGGGGGGAGCCACCAGGTGCAGCAGGAACTTGGGTGGCCACCCACAGGTGGCAGCTGCTGTGTTACACCCTGCAATGTGGCAGCTCACCTGTGGGTGACCATCACTTGTTCCTTTTTTTGGGGGCGTAACTTTGTGCAGGTGCAGGTAGGGGTTGCACATACATGACTCTGCACATCCCGGGCTGAATATCGGGCTGTGCAGGTTATGCATGGGCACACCCCCCCACCTGTTCCTGCATACATTACTGATGCGCTCCGGCACATCGGGATTTGTGTGGCACACTTTTCCCTTCACTTTTGAATATCTCGCCGGGATGCATCAGTGGGTTGTGCATGGCGCAACACTGTTGCGCCATGTGCAACCCTTTTGAATATCTGGGCCTTTAACTTTAAACACCAAGTTTTAATTTCAGAAACTGGTAGTACTAATCCAAGACCAAGAGCACAACAATACAACAAATTAGTATATCACTGATTAGTTCTCTAAATCTAACTTTGTTCTTATATGGTACTATGCTGAAAAAAGAGAGCTATAAACAGATTTAAACAGCTTTCTATAGACAAGTGACTGTGTGTAGATATATCTCTAATTACAAGTCAAACTGATTTTGCTCTTGTAATTAAATAAATACGTTACTTTCTACTAAACAGCAGCCTTGTATTCAATGTTCTCCAGATTCTTTGGTTCTGTTCTCTGATCCCTTTTTTTGTTCTCCTTCTTGAATTAAGATTTGACTTTTCTTTGTTTTCGACTTTTTTTCAACAAAAATGGTTAATATTTATACAGTCCTTGGGGTTTTATCCTTTTCACAGCTCCCCAATTCCTTCTCCCGATGTAGCAGATTGTAATAATGCAAACGCTTAGTCCAAATATATCATGGTAAGGTTTTCTTCCGGCTAGATTTCCCCTATTTCTGGTTCCAAACAATCCACTTTATTGTCAGTAGATATGGGGAAATAAATACACAGGCTAATAACACAAGAATAGTAACCACCTATGTCTTCTACTTAAATCTGTTAGATTTTAATATTATGTAATAACTGGGACACGTTTTTTCTCATATGACAACCTGGTTATAATTCGAACACGTGCCAGATTTTCAGCCCTGCTCGTGCTCAATAACTCACACAGCTCTCCTAAATTCTGTTATTCGGCATTTCCTCTGACTAAAGAAAACGTACACAGAATTTAAAAAAAAAAAAAAAAAAATCTGCAAAACATCTAGTAGTCACCCTCACCTAGCACTTTCCAGCAGTTACATGGCATTTTCACTCTTGCTCTGGCTCGCTACTGTCTCCATATAAACAGAAGCTGTGAGCTCTGACCTTTGACTTAATTTAAATATCACTGTGACAACGATGACCTGGACCTTATAGAAATGATTTTGAACATCAGCTACAAACATCTTAAAGCTTCACTTTAATTATTGTACCACATGCTGTAATAAAGAAAAGGCAAACACAAGACTTTTTGAAAAACAGTCTTTTTATTTGCCGAAATCTGGTTGGAGAGAAAAACGTGCCCCAGCAATTGCACATAACAATGCATGGGGGTGAGTGCATAAATGAGAAATTATGTGCACCCTTGGTGTGGGATGCTCATATAAACCCCTCGGGCTTTGCCCTCGGGGTTTATGTAGCTTCCCACACCTTGGGTGCACATAATTTCTCATTATGCACTCACCCCCATGCATTATTGTATATATTATTAGTGCTATTACAAATTCATTCAAGTGCACCCAATAAATCTAGTATTATGGATCTTTCTATGTAGCTCTCATTTGGGATCCGTATACCACCTTAATACAAGTTATTTCTTAATTATTTAATTAGCTTTTTAGTTCTTTTGACTACTTCTATTAATTACCCTATTCCTTAAATCTAGGCTTACACTATCCCTTACCTCTCCTTTTAAAAAAGGAAAAAAAAAAAAAGGGAAAAAACTGTGTCTTGTGGTGGTAAAAAAAAAAAAAAAAAAGGACTTACATTTTAACTGTAATTTGTTACACAACTTTTCAATTCAATGGAGCAGGTGAAGGCTTGCTATTCACAAGATCACAGGATTGCCAGGTGGCAAACTTTAAAGGCTCTATGCTGCTTATCTAAACTAGCTGTGAATGCACCAGCACCTTCAGTCTTCAATCTACTGTTTGTTCATCGTTTTCGCCAAGCTGATACCTTTACTAGCCATTTCATATTTTAAAGCAAAGCTTGCTCAAGCAGTTTCAAATACTGTTTTTAAAAATGGCACTTCACTTGCACTACACTGTGGTCTAAAATACTTCAAAAAAGTCACAGAGAAACAAATGGTAGATTTAATTAAAATCTAGGGATGCTTCCGCACCTTGTCTCTGTGGGTGCTCTTTCCTGGTGCGTAGCTAGAATGCTGTGTTGCTCTGACGCTAAACGCTAACGCATGCGCACTATATACTACTTGGTCACATGCAAGCAGTCTCCAATAGAAAGTCTGTAATCATTTTCTGAAGAAAGTATTTTTTTTTTAAATTCTAAATTCCATCTGTCTTTCAAGTAGTGATTATATTTTTAAAAGTTTCTAGTTGGTGCTCTACATTAACACCTGAAAATCTAAAAGGTATGTACATGGACACTTCTCACAACTTGCTACCTGTGCAACAAGAAGCGGCGTATTGCCTATGTTACCTATAATGTGTATATGGCCCTATACTGGAATCTTAAAATCTTAAACTTAAATAATCAAGCTTTCGATCAAACCAACAATCAGTTAGTTGCACCAAATACATAATATACAAAGCACAAAATGCAAAATACGAGGTACAGAGTTGAAAATACCAAACTATCTAAAATTAAAAATTGACAAATACAGTTTTAAAATAACAAAGTATCTATCTGGCGTGCTCTGTTGTGCTGAAACACCCAGCTATTACTACCTCAAAGACTACGTGGCAGTAAAACAAAGAAACCCACTTAAATGTGACCCTGAACTCCTTTACTTGCACATTAGCTTTCTGTGAACACAAGTAAAACAATTTCAGAGTGGGGTTATAAACCGATAAGCAATTTTAGCATGCTGTTTTAACAGCGGCAACTTCTACGACTTCTTTGGCGTCTATGGCTGCCGCAGCTGTAGTCGCTAATGCTTCAAGTGTTACAATTGCTACAATAACAACCTTTTGTGACTATTTGTAACTATTTACTTTTACCAACACAGCAGCAGCACTAAGCTACTTAACTTAAAAGCAAAGGGGAGTTAAACATGTGGAAGGTGTTGGAGAAATCCCTGGAAATAATGCGGTTTCACAAAACACCGCACAGTCAGGCCGATAGGCCTCCGCGGGCTTTACTGAAACTTTCTCTAGGTGGGGTCTGCTCCCTCCACTGCTACGACTCCTCCCTCCATAGAGGGTTGTTCAGAGGCCTGTCTTCGCACACCAGGGATTCCACACACACATTTGGATTTCCACCTTCTTCTTTCCTTCTATTCTTTGTTAAGACACCAAAGCTGGACTGGAAAGGTTAGCAAACAATTTCTTCTACTTAGGCCAAGATGGCATACCTGTTATAGAAGTTAAATTGGCATTTGCTAACTCCTGCTGCAATGGATACTCCACAGCTATTCAGCGTCCAAGAAGTACATGGTTAGTGCCCTAAGCCAGACCTCATAGAATCAGACCTACTTGCCCTGCATAATTTTGTTTACCCTACATTGCACCATTTCCAGCCTGTCTTTGTCTTTCCTTGGGTAAGGACTCCAAAAGTGGGCACAGCACTCCAGATAAGGCCCCAGAAGTAATCTAAAGAGAGGTAGTAGTAGTAGTAATATCTCTTTCCTCCTGATATAAAACCCCCTCCCAGTATACCCCCAAATTAGGGTTGCCTTACTGTAAGCCTTGTTACATTGGTTAGAATGTTTAAGGGAGTCACTTATGTAGATCTCTTGATTCCTTGAATCAGAAGTAGTGCCTAGTGTAACCCCTCCCAACCAGTACTCTGTCTTGGGGTTCTTGTACTCTATGTGAATCATCTGCACCTTTTGACATTGAATTTCAACTGTCAAACCTTGGACTACCTCTCCAGTCTTTGTATGTCCCTCAGTAACTCCCTTATTCCCTCCTTGCTGTCCACCCCATCATAGATTTTAGTGTCATCTACAAAGAGACACATCTTGCTCTGAATCTCTTCTCCTACGTCACAGATAAACATATTGAAAAGGGCTGGACCCAGGACTGATCCCTGTGACACCCCAGTAGTGATTTCTTTCTCTCCAGATTTCACTCCATTTACCACTACCCTCTGCTGTCTCCCTTCCAACCAAATTCCCCTCCCATCTAACTATGTCCTTTGCTGCACCTAGATCCACTAGCTTCTTCAGCAGCCTTCTGTGTGTCACTGAGTCAAATGCCTTACTGAAGTCAAAGTAGAGCAAATCCACTGCATACTCCTTATCCACTGCTGTAGTTACCCAGTCAAAGAATGTTATCAGGTTGGTCTTCCAAGACCTCCCTGCCATGAACCCATACTGTTTACTATCCTAGAGCCAATTTTTCTCCAGGTAGTCCACCAGGTCCTCTTTGACTAGTGTTTCCATCAGGTTACCCACAATGGAGGTATGACTGTAACAGGTCTATAGTTACCTGGTTACTCCTTGTCACCACTCTTATTGAGTGGAACTGCATCTGCTGCCCTACATGTAAATATGTACAT
This sequence comes from Neoceratodus forsteri, assembly GCA_016271365.2. NCBI lineage: Eukaryota > Metazoa > Chordata > Ceratodontiformes > Ceratodontidae > Neoceratodus > Neoceratodus forsteri. The sequence continues at coordinate 1,309,711,947 of CM028131.1, forward strand.
ATAGATATGTAGATACAGGTATTCACCACTTGTATGCTGTATAGCAGTGACCATGAAATTTGAACAGCATGTCACTAAGATGGCCATATGAACAGCTGGTTGGCCAAAAAAGCTGCTAGGTCCCATAGAGCAGGATCAAGTTTTTTGCTTACCAGTAAGAGAGGAAGGGTTTGTTGAAACTGAATGACGTCAGTGATTATGAACAGTGCTATTTAGGGAGTTGAACTTTACGAACCAGGATACTGTATCACAGGTTCAGCTCCCTAGAGGCAAATACTAGATATGGGAGCTCGGGCAAGCTAGTCACTTATCCTCCCAGTGCTCTTGTCCCCCCAGCTGCAGAAAAGAGTAGAAACAGGAGCTCATTTACTGCATTTTTATACCAATAGCCAATCTTGAGAGCTCAGTGGTAGCTTAGTGGCAGCATGTTGGTATTAGATTTTGCAGTTTGTCAGGGAGCTCATCAACAGTAGGCTGGTAGGGGAAGCTGGTTTTGTGGTTCAGTGGCAGCAAGTTGGTAGTGGCAGAAGGTGGCAGTGACACCTTTTCTGGGACTGGTTGGACCTAGAGGATGGTCTAAAATAGTGTTATGATTATCCTGACAGAGACACAGGAATGAGGCATCTGCAGGGCTGCTCTGGGGTTTGGGACACATTTGGGAAAGTGTGGGGTGGGCTGGAAAGAGGCCCATTGCTCACTTGATCCACTTCATTTGTCCATATCTTAGCCACAGTCATGTGACACAGAGATGGAGATGCAGTTCTGCTTTGACTGGGATTGAGAGTGGGAGCCATGGAACCACAGAACATGGGATGAGTATGGAGTAAACTGAATCTGAGATTGGACTGGGCTGTGCTGGACTAGGACTGGTGTTGGTTTATGTACTGACACAGGACAGGGCTGCATTGCTGCTCTGTGGCTGTGGCCATCACTGGACATAAGACAAGTCAGAGATGATCAGTCCTAAGTATGGGATGTGTACAACTTCACACACTGTAACATTCATTCCCAATCCCAGAAATGGTATTTGGAGTACACTGAAATCCCTCTAGTTGCATTTTAAGGCATCAAACACCCTTCAGCTTTCAGTGGCCTAGGCAGTCCCATAACCCCTGGCCTACTGGTGACATTCTAGGGGGCCATGACAATTCACATTACCCATGGACCAGTTCTTTTTTTTTTTTTTTAACCAGAAGAGACACACTAAGCTGAAAGCTTGTTTACCAGTGTGACCTGGGAACACAAGAAAGTTAAGTGACTTGCTCAGGGTCACACAGTATGCAAGTGGGGGCTGTGGGATTCAAACCCAGGTCTCCAGGTTTGCAGCTGAGAGCCTTAAACCACCGCTCTATACTGCCTTCTCAGTCCAGAGAGAATACATGAACAGCAGGTTCTGGACAAAATGCAGAGAACATTGCAACAAAGTTACACTGAAAATCAGTCAGTTAGAAGGGTGTTTTTTTTTCCTGAACAAGGTCAATAACTAATGAAATGGCAGTATATAGAAATGCTTAGAACACGTAGGGCCAGATATCCAAAAGTTTGCCCAGTGGGCAAAGTGATTGCCTGCTGTTTGCCAGGGGTTTGCGCCCATGCACAATATTCAAAGGGGTGAGGAATGCATGCTAAATGAGACAGCATGTGCAAGGATTGGTGTGCAGAGGGAGAGGCAGGGACATGAATATGGGCACAGCACAATATTCAGCCAGTTAGTGCTGTGCAAAAGGAAGTGTTGGCCACCTTGCAGTGTGTAATTACTGCCGAGAGGAAGCTTGACTTACTCTGGACTACCCTAGTGGCCAACAGAGCCACTGCAGCCAACAACCACATTGGTGGTTGGGGAAGCAAGGCAAAAGGTCAAGACTGCGAACACCAGAACAGAATGGTCTAGAAGTGTGACACCAAAACACTGAAACACAGAAAAGTACTCAACAAAAACACAGAATGCTACTACAGTGCCACATCAACCTGACTGCCTAAACTGTATGTTCATGGGGTGCTCTGCCCTCGCATCCCCCATTATGAGGGGCTTTACCCCTGAACCCCACTCTATATATACAGTCACCTCCGGTGGGGGCCACTCAAGGAAGGAGAGAGACCTCGGGGAGGGGGGGGTTGTTGAGAAGGGGAAGGGGAATGGCACAGGACAACTGGAGGGCTGGGGGCACAGACACAGTACCCACACAAGTCAGGAGGAGGGAGAAACACAAAAAAAATGTGTTCCAAGACACGCTATTTTGATTTCATTCTTTTACCCAGTCACTGGGAAGCATACCTGCTGCCTGGTGTCTAGTGGCACCCCCCCACCCTCTAAACCCCATCCCCATAACAAACGTAACTTTCTCTGGTGTCCAGTGGTCCCCCATTGTCTGATCCCTGGCTCCATTAATAATACATTATTCCCTCATGTCCAGTGGTCCCTCTCATACTCCAGTTCCTGGCCCCAGTAAAAATAACTATTCATTGGCGTCCAATGGTTTCCTCTTTCCTCTGATCCCCAGTCCCAGTAAAAATAAATTACTCACTGGCGGCCGGTATTCCTGCCTGTCCTCCGAACCCCAGCCCCGTTAATAATAAATTATTCCCTGGTGTCCAGTGTTCACCATCCTCTTATCTGCAGCCCTGTTAATAATACATTATTCATTCATTTTAATTTTTTATACTTGTAAGCCAATGAGCATAAATGCCCGTTTTCATTAGTGACAAGTTTTACATACAACCATTAGGCACAATAAACTACAAATACAGATATGAAACAAATCAGATACAATCAATCAGTATTAAAACATTGACACTAAGTTTTTAGACTCAGATAATAATTTGCTAGACCTTTAAAAACTGAGACTGAATTAACATTCTTTATCTCTGCTGGAAGGGAGTTATAGTACAAAGGATCTTTGTATAGAAGAGACCTCTGACTACAGCATTTGTTTTAAAACATGGGACAATGTATTGTCTAAATGGGGTTGATCTAGTATCACGAGAGTATAAATTTGTCCTAAATAAAGCTGAAATCATTTTAGGGAATATACCCAAAGAATGTTTGTGCATTAACATAATTACATTCGATTTATACCTATCATTCAAGGACAAACAGCCAGCAGCTGAATATAAATTGCAATGATGGGTATATCTTGGTAGATTAGTAATAAATCTGCATATACTGTTATATGCCACTCTCAACCAGGAAATAGCAGTATCATTGGCAATATAATAAACAACAAGTCCATAATCTATCATACAGAACAGGAAGCTACTGATTAAAAGCTTCCTGGACTCTGGAATAAAGCAATTCCTAATCCTGAAAAGAGTACACAATCTCTGGTGGACCTTCTTAATTACTACATCAATATGACATTTAAAGGTCAAGGCCTCATCAATGTCCACTCCAAAGTAACTAAAACTATTCACTTGCTCCGGTGGGTTACCGTTAATGTCACATATAGATTTTTCTGTGGGCCTGACCATTCTTGTACCTGCAAATATCATATATTTCATTTTTTTAGTATTGAGGACCATCTTTTTTTTCATTAGCCATACCTGAAGGTAATTAAAATCACTTGGTGCTTGGTCAATTACTTTGTTTGCATCTGAATTGATGTTTATTGTCGCTGCATCATCTGCATACAAAATTATCTCTGAATATTTGCATGATGTTGCTAAAGAATTCAAAACTAGCATAAAAAGGGGACCCAAAATGGATCCTTGCGGTACTCCACAATGTATGGATAGAGGATCAGATGACCATTCAGATACAGAAGTCACTTGGTATCTTTCTGAAAGGTAACCTAAAAACCAGTTGGCGGTATCTGTTGAAAAATGATGTTCGATCAGCGTTTCTAACAGTGAGTGGTCTACCAAATCAAAAGCCTATTTCCAGGTGTCCAGTAGTTCCCTCCCATCCTCCAATCCCTGGCCCCAGTAAAAATAAATATTCTTTGGAGTCCAGTGGTCCCCCATCCTTTGATACCATGCCCCATTAGCAATACCCAGTCCCTGGTATCCAGTGGTCCTCACCACCCTCTGATTGCTGGCCCCAGTGAAACTAAGCAATCTGCTAGTGTCCAATGGTCCCCCCAGTTTCTGATTCCTGGCCCTGTTAAACCCAAGCAATTCCCTGATGTGTAATGTTATCCTCCCACACTCTGATCACTGGTCCTGGTAAAACTAAGTGATTTCCTGGTGTCTAGTGGTACCCCCAACCTCCAATTGCATGCCGCAGTGTCATATAAGAAGTCCCTGGCATCTAGTGGCCCCTCTGCAATGCCTGCACTGCCTGCACTGCTCCACCACCCTGACCCCCAACCATAATGAATGGTGCAACAGGAGCCCCTACAGTGACTGGCACAGCCCTCCTCTCATCACCTCAGCTGGCCACTGTATGCAGTGACAGGAAGGGTGTATCCTGAAAACCGTAAAGGGAACACACATACTGTCTTGTTTGTTTCCTGGCTATGGTTCATTTTATGTAAATATATCACATAAAACCGTCATTACTGGATCTACAAAAAATGAAAGGTAGCATTATAAAACAGTCAGATAAAGGAGGACAAATTGTAATATTGGATCAAATTGGATATTGGATAAATAATTTAACGTTACTGAGGCATTATGACAATTAAATACTGATAATTATCAGCCATTAAACTGTGATCCCACTGAAATAACCAAGAAGCGTCTGGATAGTTTTCTTAACAGGTTTTTGACTGAAGGCATCCAATCATATCAACTTTCTACATGTTGTGGAAGCTCCATAAAAACCCCATTCACCCAGCTAGGAGACCCATAGTCTCCCTTCTGGTGTTCGTAGCTACTTTTAGTTGTATAATCTTGCAAACTATGGTAGTTAGGTTGCCCTCTCATTTGAGGGACACAATGGTGGTTTTAGAAGTAATAAAGCAATATCAACATGATGTTGGCGCTGTGTGGCTGACAATAGATGTCGAGTTGCTGAACACCAGCATCAAACATCACCTCAGTCTTAATGCTGCAAGATATTTTATGGATCATTTCCAGACATCTGATTTACTTGCACCTCAGTTCATCCCAGAGGCCCTGAATCTGATTCTGTCCAGCAATTATTTCACTTTTGAATCACAGTTTTATTTAGAGGTTTGTGGGGTTGCTATGGGCTCATCTGTGGCCCCTTCCTGTGCTAATCTATTTTTGGGCTGGTGGGTGGAGGGGGCCAAATATAGTCCCAGGAGCAACCCATACCTGGACAGGATCAGATACTGGGGCTGTTTCATCGATGATATATTGTGTATTTGGAGGCAGCACAGTACAAGAAGCAGTTGATTTTGTAAATTTGTTAAATGACAATGATTTAAATCTATGATTTACCTTTAAAGTAGATCCAACATGTATTTCTTTCTTAGATTTGAATCTTAGCTTTGGACCCCAAGGGAAAGTTATTATGGAAGCATATTGTAAGCTAAATTCTGGTAAATTTTTTTTTTGAGATTTGAAAGCACACATTCTAAGCATTTGTTAAAAGGTATACCCATTGGACACTTTTTGAGAATTAGATGTAATTGTTCTGAACTGGATATGTTCATGATACATTCAGGGGATTTGTTTAATAGTTTTTTTTCATTTAACATGTTTTATTAAGTTTTCAACAAACACAACAATCAACAAACATAATTAACTAAAGAAATATCTCCCCACCTCCAACTCACAAACCATCCACCCTACCACACAAAGATCAGAAAATTTCACAGAGTAGAGGGTCAGCTAACAGAACCAAGGTAATACATATGTGAAAGGGACAAAAGTTATTAACTCTGTTAGGGAACACAAAAAAGTACATTAATCTTTGTGCATGGGTAGTTATAATAGAAGAAAATAATTACCTGTAGACTTAGGATCTACGCCATCATTTCGTTTAAAGGTTAGGAGGAAGTAAAAATAAAGTATGCAATTTGCTCCACCTTTTGGTATAAGTAGATAACCGATTATGAAGACTGGCCATCATCTTTTCAACATGAAGATTAGCCAGAAGCTCATTGAGCCATTCAGGGTAAGAGATAGCCTCTTGGTTCTACCAGCGATGAAGTACCACACGCTTAACAGATAATGAAATAATGTACATATAGTACCTCAGCTCTCGGACCCCAATTTGGGAATAGTCACCTATAATGCAAACTTTGGGAGTAAAATAACTATAAATACCCAAAAGTGGGTCTGCTTTCTGCCTGATCTTTTCCCAGAGAGGAGCAATTTTGGGACAATCCCACAAAATGTGGCACAGAAATCCAGAATCTTGTCCACACCTAGTACATTGGGAAGAGGGTAACTTATCCATTGCAGCTAGTTTGGATGGAATAAGGTAAATAGTATGTAGAATATAGAACCAGATAATATAAAACCTGTTATTGGTGGTGTATAAATAAAGATCAGTCCAGATGTGGGCCCAGTCAAAATTGTTAATGGGAAAACAGGACAACCAGTACTGAGACTGCCCCTTAACCTCTAGAAAAAGTCTAGGAAACTGATCGAGGACAATTTGAGATACCGAATGAGGTTGCTAGGCCAAGGAACAAAGCATGTGGTATAGTTCCTCCCGAGTATTAGACCAGAGAGTCTTGCCAAACCAGGTGATCAATAAATGCTAAGCTGGTAAACCTTACAGATAGATATAAGTGGTAAATTAAGTTTAGTCAGTAAGTCCTGGCTGGTACCAAGCTGACCATCAGACAAAAGATCCTTCACTCTCTTACCCTCCAACTGGGGAATTCCTTCAGGAGATGTCATCTGCCCCCAGATTAAAATTGGGATTGTTACATAATGGCTGAAAAGTATCTGTGAAGTTATCATATCGTACAGCCCGACATAACTGGGCATGTACCTTCAGCGATATGGAAATAACCTGATTACAAAGAGACTACAGCAACTTTTAGGAGAAACAAAGAAGAGGTTATCAGGGGACAGAGACGATTTTTCAATTAGGATTCTCTAAATCTGTAACCACACTGGGATGTAACTGGATTCTCCTTGTGCTGGGGGTACAGGCCATTTAGCATATTTGGCAATATGGCTAGCCAAGTAATATAAAAATAAATTAGGTAATTTGAGACCACCATACTGTTTAGGTGCTCCTAGATGAACATATGACCATGTAGAGGGTTCCCCTGCCAAATGAAGGTAGATATAATATTATGGGCCCTCTTAAACCAGTTAAGATGGAGGAAAAGATTTAACATGTGGAGGGGTAACATAATCTGGGAAGAACATTCATTTTGATTACACTAACTCTCCCTTGAAGGGATAGATAAAGGGGGAACCATCTTTCCAAATCCTGCTGAGTAGCAAGCAAAAGATCATCCAAGTTCAATTTCTTCAGCTGGGTATAATTCTGAGCAAGAGTTATCCCCAAGTGCTTAAATTGGGTAACCCAAGTAAGATGTAGATCTGTAATATCCGATTTGAGTACTTTGTAATTTAGAGGCATGACCACCATCTTATCTAAATTAAGTCTATAATTGGAAAATTTACCAAAATCTTGGATAAGAGCCAATACTGCTGGAATAGAAGTAGCAGGATCAGAGAAATAAAGGAGGATACCACCCACATATGCGGAGAGCCTGAGGTGAAAGGGACCGACTGGAATGCCTTTAATCAAAGGCGAGGTATTTAGACTAACCAACAGGGGCTCTAAATACAAATTAAACAGTAACGGAATAAGTGGTCACTCTTGCCGGGTATCACAGTATAGCAGAAATGCTGAAGCAGTAGACTTCGAATACAAAACCTGGACCCATCTAATGAAGTCTGGAGGAAAGCTGAACTTACTAAGAACTTAAAACATAAAAGTCCAGTTCACCCTATCAAAAGCTTTCTCCACATCCAGGGAGACCAAAGCCATAGGCTGGGAAGCCTGTCCGGATGCAGAGAAAATATGGGACATTTGTGAAGGCGATCCACTGAGGTACAAAGTTTAACAAAGCCTACTTGTTTCTGGCTAACCAGACCCTCCCAAACATAGGCCATTCTGTTAGCCAAGATTTTAGCAAAGATTTTGATATCTTGATTCATAAGAGAGGTAGGGTGATAGTTGGTCGCTCTGTCACTAGATTTACCTGGCTTTGGCAGAACCACTATTATAGCCTCTAACAATGTAGGATCTGAGATTCCGTATTCACAAAAATAAGAATAGAGCTGTTGAAGCATGGGGGCCGTATCTTCTGCAAATACCTTATAAAAGTTTGATGGAAACCCATCAGGTCCTGGGGCTTTATCAAAGGGAAGAGAACTAACTGCCTCAGAGATTTCTTGAAGTGTAATGGGTCTGTCAAGAAATAAGCTCTGAGCTAAGGTTAATCGAGGGAGAGGGATATCATCCAGGTAAGCTCGAACCCCATCTGTAGAGAGTACGTTGATGGGAGGGCCATACAGCTTACGATAGTAACTCTCAAATTCCTGACTGATATCCATAGGGGAAGTTTTAAGGGAATTATCGGACAGTGAAGAAAGAGCCAGGACTAAATGAGACTCCTCCTGCTTCTTCAATCACAAAACAAGAAGACGGCTCGCCTTATCATCCTGGTCCACATAACAGGTTTGGGTCTTAAGAAGAGTGTATTCTGCTCCTTTCGCCCAAGGAGATCATGAGGGCCTCACTTGTCCTGCCCTTCCCCAAGTCGGATACCCGCTGTGCTAAGGGCACTCAGTGCCCAAGGAGGTCGTGAGGGCCTTTCTGGTTCTGCCCTCCCCCAAGCCAGATCCCCACTGTGCTAAGGGCACTCAGTGCCCAAGGAGGTTGTGAGGGCCTCGCTTGTCCAGCCCTCCCCCAAGCCGGATCCCAGCTGTGCTAAGGGCACTCAGTGCCCAAGGAGGTCATGAGGGCCTTGCTTGTCCTGCCCTCCCCCAAGCCAGATCCCCGCTGTGCTAAGGGCACTTAGTGCCCAAGGAGATAGTGAGGGCCTTGCTTGTCCTGCCCTCTCCAAAGCCGGATCCCTGCTGTGCTAAGGGCACTCAGTGCCCAAGGAGGTCGTGAGGGCCTCGCTTGCCCTGCCCTCCTCCAAGCCAGATCCCCGCTGTGCTAAGGGCACTTAGTGCCCAAGGAGATAGTGAGGGACTTGCTTGTCCTACCCTCCCCTAAGCCGGATCCCCACTGTGCTAAGGGCACTCAGTGCCCAAGGAGGTCTTGAGGGCCTCGCTTTCCCTGCCCTCCTCCAAGCCAGATCCCCACTGTGTTAAGGGCACTCACTGCCCAAGGAGGTCGTGAGGGCCTCGCTTGTCCTGCCCTCTCCCAAGCCAGATCCCCGCTGTGCTAAGGGCACTCAGTGCCTAAGGAAGTTGTGAGGGCCTCGCTTGTCCTGCCCTCCCCTAAGCCAGATCCCCACTGTGCTAAGGGCACTCAGTGCCCAAGGAGGTTGTGAGGGCCTCACTTGTCCTGCCCTCTCCCAAGCCAGATCCCTGCTGTGCTAAGGGCACTCAGTGCCTAAGGAAGTCGTGAGGGCCTCGCTTGTCCTGCCCTCCCCCAAGCTGGATCCCTGCTGTGCTAAGGGCACTCAGTGCCCAAGGAGGTCGTGAGGGCCTCGCTTGTCCTGCCTTCCCCCAAGCTGGATCCCCACTGTGCTAAGGGCACTCAGTGCCCAAGGAGGTCATGAGGGCCTCATTTGTCCTGCCTCCCCCAAGCCAGATCCCCACTGTGCTAAGGGCACTCAGTGCCCAAGGAGGTCATGAGGGCCTCGCTTGTCCTGCCCTCCTGCAAGCTGGATCCCCGCTGTGCTAAGGGCACTCAGTGCCCAAGGAGGTTGTGAGGGCCTCACTTGTCCTGCCCTCTCCCAAGCCAGATCCCTGCTGTGCTAAGGGCACTCGGTGCCTAAGGAAGTCGTGAGGGCCTCGCTTGTCCTGCCCTCCCCCAAGCTGGATCCCCACTGTGCTAAGGGCACTCAGTGCCCAAGGAGGTCCTGAGGGCCTCACTTGTCCTGCCCTCCTCCAAGCCGGATCCCCACTGTGCTAAGGGCACTCAGTGCACAAGGAGGTCATGAGGGCCTCATTTGTCCTGCCTCCCCCAAGCCAGATCCCCACTGTGCTAAGGGCACTCAGTGCCCAAGGAGGTCACGAGGGCCTCGCTTGTCCTGCCCTCCTGCAAGCCAGATCCCCGCTGTGCTAAGGGCACTCAGGTATGAAGGCCATGCCATGCTGCTGCAAATTTTCAGTTGGCTTACTGGGAACAAAGAACTTTGAATTTGGTGCCTTTTTGAGCCTGGAAAATTCCGTCGGCAGAGATTTGCTGATAGTTTTTGTGCACCGTAACTAGTGTAAAAATCCTGAGTGCTACGTACTCTTTGTTGGGAGCTTTAATTAATTAAGTTACAGTTGTAGTAAGATGTAGCTTATTCTGCATGGAGCTTTAATTCCTGGTGGGCTTTAAAAACTGTCTGGATGCCATGCCTTCTGTTAGACTTATCTCTCTAGATTAGAATGCTACTGCAAGGTACCGTAACAAGTTTGCACAGGACGTTTAAAAAAAAAGAAAAACTTTATTCTTGTGCATTTTAAATGTTGAACAAAACAGTAGTAGCAACAGCATAGTGATTTTATTGGTAACCTGTAAATAAGTGGACCGACTACAGCAGGGATATCCTAACAGTAGAGCAGCACTAACATTTAATTAATCCAACCGTGCTGCAACGATTCTGCTGTACACCCTACTCCTGTTGTTACAAACTGCAGAATCTCACCCGTAGCCATGATTTAAAGTCCCATGTAAACCTAACTACAGGGCCTCAGCGTTAATTTGATTTATGTCCCAGCATTATTTTGAGCAAATAATTCAAGTAAAGCTGATGATGCTGAAACTAAAACCTGAGCAGGATAAACTTAGCATTAGAAAGCTCCTCCTCCTGCTTACTTACCTGTTTAATAATTCTTCTCCTTTCTCTCTTCCCCAGTGCCCAAGGAGGTCATGAGGGCCTTGCTTGTCCTGCCCTTCCCCAAGCTGGATCCCCGCTGTGCTACGGCACTCAGGTACGAAGGCCGTGCCACGCTGCTGCAAATTTTCAGTCAGTTTACTGAAACCCTGCCGGTGCTATGCACTGGCTACACCATCACCCCCGCCACCACCCTAGGTGGACTTAGCCTTATATAGGCTGTGAGAATCACATGATAATTTGTAACAGCCCACTTTCCCCTTAGCAAATTATCTGCTATCACCACTAGTGGCCACCCTATAATACAGCAACTTCAATATGATGCCACTGTACTTCACTATGCTGTGCATGTTCCCACCCCTAACATCCCTCCCACTTTCCTCCTATCCTGTCCCTCTGCCAACCACCAGCTTAATAGACAGTAGGGCAGCTCCCCCTCCCTTCCACACCACTGCTACCACAGGTCCACTGCTTCTACATCTCCCGATTAACTGGGTACCCGGTGCATCCATCCTGCTGTCCTCCTTCCATGTTGGGCTGACTGTACTGATTTTCTTGCACACCCAGACCTCCTAAACCTGTCCAGCAACTTCATGCCCCAAGCAAGTCACCAGGGTTTATGTCTATGACTAAACAGCTACTCACACTGCTGCTTCTTCTTGCAGGTGATATGGAGCTTAACCCTGGTCCAACCCCTTCCTAATCCCGCCACTCCTTTAAGACTACCACAGGGTCTTAAAATAATGCACCTAAACATATGCAGCATCCTGAACAAGCTTACCATCCTAGAACCTAGTGTCCTCATGCTGCGCCCAGACATACTGATCATAACAGAAACATGGCTGAAGCCCCACAGTCTGGATGATGAATGATCGATCCCTGGCTACTTCCTCATTCGGCATGAACAGCATGGTTATAAAAGAGGTGGTGGCATTGCCATGTTCATCGCTGCACACCTCTATTACACCCCTGTCCAGTTCTTCTTGCCCACCCTGTCCATTGACTCCTTGCTAATTAAGCTCTCACTCCCCCACTCAGTACCATTATATGTAGCTGGGTCCTACTGCGCCCCGGACACCACCACGCCACTCATAATGGACCATTTGAGCGCACTTAAACTGACTGGATCAACGGGAGAGCTGATTTTCTTTGGTGACCTCAACTGGCTTTCCAGCATTAACTCTAAGTTACGGAGCCATGTAGTCTCCCTAAATCTGACCCAGCAAATTACTGAACCCACATGATTGAATCATAAATCCCAGAACCACTCCCTACTAGACTGGGCCCTTACCTCGCACCCTCACCGTATTCTCGAGTCAGGACTCCTTCCGGACTCACTAAGCAACCATCACATGATCTACATGGTAAGGAGAATATTCAGGTCCAAAGCTCCTCCCCCGTGGATACTGCTCACCAGGTCCTATAAATCCCTCGACCTCTCAATGCTCCTATATGACCTGTCCAACATGGACTGGTCCTTCATCCCTCGGGCATCCTCCATTGACTCTGCCCTTGACCTTTTCAAATCTAAATTCCTAGCTGTATAGAACTACCATGCGCCACTGAGAAAGACCCATGTAAGGGGTGCCCACCTGCTCTGGGTCACCGTCAATATTATTGATCAACTCCATGCCAGGGACCAGGCATGGAAACCCTATAAGGCAAACTGTACCCTGGAGGCACTCCAACTCTACTGCACACTCTGGAACTCCTGCACCAGACTTCTATGACCGGCCAAGGCTAACTACTTCAAGGCCTCTTTCCACGCTAACCTAAATCACCCTGCAAATTTCTGGAAAACAATAAAATCGCTACTCACCCACCTGCTCAGCCCTCTACCCCTGCCCTCAATGTTGATGGCTCCATCATCACTGAACCAGGTGCTGTGGCCTCAGCTTTTTACACCTTTTTCACAAGTTGGGTGGCCTCTCTCCTTTCCTCACTCCCCCAATCCCACCCGTACCCGTCCACTTCTAAACCACCCACCTCCCTGTCATTCACCTTTCGTTTGGTCACCCCTACTGAGGTACTAAAAGCGCTGCAGGCACTAAACCCCACTAAAGGTAAATGCACCTCAGGTCTGGACTCCAAAATGCTTTACTTGTCTGCCCCAGCCATCGCCACCCCACTGGCTGAGCTCTACAATCTCTCGTTCTTGCTAAATTCAGTCCCATCTGAGTGGAAACGTGCCACAGTCATCCCTCTCCCAAAAGGGGGGTGATCCCTCCTCACCAGGTAACTACCGCCCTATTTCCCTACTCCCCATCCTAGCCAAAATTCAGGAGCGCCTTGTGCTCGCCCAATTCTCCTCCTTTCTTGACTCCTCCTTTTTCACACCTACCAATCCGAATTTAGGAAGTCGCACTCCACCATCACCTCCCTGCTACGACTCACCAACACCGTCCTCACGGGTATGAATCATGGGCACATCACCTCAGCTATCTTTGTCAACCTTGCCAAGGTGTTCGACATGGTCTCCCACACCCTTCTACTATCTAAACTCTCACATGCAGGACTCTTCGCAACCAGCACCAATTGGTTCCAATCCTACTTGGCTGGTAGGTCTCAATCTGTCTGAATTGGTCATCATGCTTCTGCCCCTTCCCTGTAAATACTGGTGTCCCCCAAGACTCGGTCCTCAGCCCAATCCTGTTTTCCATTTTCTTGAACGACCTGCCCTCGGTATGTGTACACACATCCATACACATGTATGCAGACGATACGGCACTGTATGTGTCTGGTCTCTCCACCGCTGAAGTGGCCTCTAGACTTCAGGATGACTTCACAGCTGTCCAGCATTGGTTTCACGCTAACCAGCTCTCACTAAATCCCCCCAAAAACATCTCCTTAACCTTCGGTAGTAGGCAGAGACTCTCCTGTTTTCCCGTCACCCTCACTTTCCACACCATAGATGGGACACCATTGGAGGCCTGCACCTCCTTCTGGTACCTTGGGGTCTAGCTCGACCAACACCTCGACTTCTCAGGTCACATCGACTCAGTCCACAAGAAATGACACCCCAAGCTGGGTGCCTTACATCGAAACAGGGGCTGCATCCCTCAGGAAACCTGCAAGGCTATCCTTCAGAAAATGATCCTCCTGATACTTGACTATGGAGATGTAGTCTACAGCACTGCCCCCAAATCCACCCTAGCAAGACTCGACCCTCTGTTCCACTCCTTCTGCTGGTTCGCCCTAGACTGCCCTCCCTTAATGCACCACTGCAATCTCTACAAGTCTCTAGACCTACCATCGCTCCAGGATCAGAGGCAGCTCCATGTTGCAAGGCTAACTGTGAAATTCTGGGCTCAATCCTTCCCCCCCACCTCGAGTCTGCCCTCCTAGTTCAACCCCCCTCGGCTCTCTCTCAGGAACACTGACTCCCGGCTTCTACATGTCCCACACATGTCCACAGCCAAAGGGCAGGCCGCCTTTCATTACCATATGCCTAAACTATGGAACTCCTTACCGGTGGTCATTAGGCATGCAGATAACACCCAGCAGCGTAAGCCTCTTCCTTAAGTCATTTTTTCCCCCACCTGCTCCTGCGGTCAGTCCCAATGTGATACCACATATCCCACTGGACACACCTGATGCCTCTGCGCCTGTCCCAGGCCCTCCGTGTCCTCCCTGGAATACGTAGGCCTGCACTTACTCCACTGCCATAGTATTCTTCTTGTATATATAGGGTGTGACTGTCAAGTTTTATATAGGCACCTCATGACTTAGATGAGTTGCTGAACCACTGGATTTGCTAGCTAGTTAATTTAAACTACTGCACTCTGTGTATCAATCTGGTTGCCTCATCATCTAAGTTATAGTTCATGTGTTGCTACTTGTATCTTTAAAATACCCTGAGTTGTTGTAATGTACTGTAATTACTGTGTACCAGTCAGTGCTGTATACATCCTTTCCCCTTCCCCTCCCAGACGCATCTGGAGTCGAGTGGTACTCTGTTCAGTATGCCTTCCTGTGAAACTCTTAAATAAATAAATAAAATATTCATCTCTAAGCACTGCTAAAGTTGCATGGCCTACCTCAGTCGTGTCAGGGGAAAGATTTTGTTCTAAGTCTTTGATACGGTTTAGGAGAACGAGCAAAGCAGCTTCCCGCTTATGCTTCTTCATAGTGGCCAAACGTATAAACTCCCCCCTCAACACACATTTCAAAGTACACCAAATTTTATATACCGCAGAAATAGAGTCAGTATTATAAGTCACAAACTGAGTTATAGTATCCTTAATCAGAACTACCACCTGGTCAGCCTTAAGTAGCTGAGTGTTTAACTTCCACATTCTATCCTTACGAAGGGCAGGTAAGAGCCACACTCAAGCCATGTTGGGGAGTGATCGGATAGGACATACAGAGCTATTTCACAACCGAGGATACCCAGTAAGATAGATTTAGTTACTAGAAAGTAGTCAGTCTGGGAGTAGAACTTGTGAAGTGGTGAGTAAAAAGTGTATTCCCTAGCGGAGGGATTTAGGAGTCGCTACGGATCACAAAGGCCCACCGTCTCTGCCATTTCATGTAAGGCTTGCTGAGCAGGGGAAGGACCAGAGTACCATTGATGGGACCTATCCAGATTCAGGGTAAACACCAGATTCCAATCCCCAGCTAGCAAAATGGGAAAGTGAAAATAGGGAGTTAATAAAACGGAGAGATCGGAGAAAAAACCTGGAGAATCCATATTGGGCCCATATATACAGCAAAACAGGACTTCAGAATGATCCAATACCCCTTGCAGTAGAAGATAACACCCTTGCAGATCTTCCACAGAGTACAAAAACTGAAACTGCATTTCTTTAGTAAATAAAATAGCCACTCCCCTCTGAGAGGAGGAGTTTCCAGTGGCATTCACAGATCATCCTGCTAGGATCCTCTGAGGGTTATGAGGGCTGCGGGAAGCAAGGCACCCTCCCCATCCCCAGAAGTGCTGCAGGTTGTCCTGCTAGGATCCTCCGAGGGTTGTGAGGGCCGCGGGAAGCAAGGCACCCTCCCCCATCCCCAGAAGTGCTGCAGCTCGTCCTGCTAGTATCCTCCAAGGGTCTTGAGGGCCGCGGGAAGCAAGGCACCTTCCCCCATCCCCAGAAGTGCTGCAGGTACATGGCAAGAAGCTCCTCTAAGAACCTTGTGGAAGGACTTGCTTTATTTGTTGAAGGACTTGCTTTGTTTGAACTTGGCACCATTTTCTGTCAGCATAGGTCTGGAGATAGTCTCCTGCTTTTGCAAAATCTTTCCCACAAGCATTAAGAATGCTGTGTTAGCCTGTACTTCAAAGAGTTTACTGCCCACTTTTTCCCATATAAAGGTGCTTAATCTGGTGCATGCCTGAAAAGTGAATGTAATGTGAATAAGGTTTTTAGTTATGCTACCTGCCCTTAAAGCTAAGGTCTTACTCTGTCTAAGGTTAATCCGTTCTGCTAACTGCCCTTCAAGTAAAGAGATGAATTGTGCTGCTTCACTAATTAATTTACAGGCTCCTTTAAACAATTCAATTGTTTAGCCTACTAGACTTCTGCAGCACACTCTGTCCACTGGGTGCAATTCGGCTCTGCCCAACAGTCCTGGCTTCTGATAAGTTTAAAACAAACAAAAATATCTAAACAGCTTTTTCGGATTTCAGTGCAAAAAAAAAATCTCTAAAGCTAAACAGCTGCTTATTCAGATTTCAGTGCAGTCCTGTCTCTCGATAAGTTTAAAACAAAAAAAAAATGTAAACAGCTGCTTATTCGGATTTCAGTGCTTGCTTGCCACTTTGGTAGACTGTTGAAACATCATAAAGGCAAAACAGCATTTCCTGCTTAATTCGAATTATAAAACACAAAGGCAGACCAGCGTTTTAAGGTCCACCCCTCCCCAACTCCTTGTGTATAAGTTTCTTACCCTTTGTATGTTCCTCCACAGATCGTCCTGCTAGGATCCTCTGAGGGTTGTGAGGGCCACGGGAAGCAAGGCACCCTCCCCCATCCCCAGAAGTGCTGCAGGTACGTGGCGAGGCACTCCTTTAAGAACCTCATGGAAGGACTTGCTTTGTTTGTCCCCACCGACGCAAGGTGTTGGCTCCCCACCTCCCCCACCACCACCCTTTGTTAGCATGCTCTTATATAGGGGCTCCTAACCAATCAGCCAGCTTCTCCATTAGCAGCCTATATGCTCTCGCCACTAGAGGCTGCTCTTCTGCTATAATGCTGTCTTTCTCTTACCCTAACATAACACACGCATAGTGGAGCAATCCTACCTCTAATTCTCCTCCTGTACATTCTGCTACCCACTGCGCAGACCCCTGTCCTGTCTTGCCCTATCAACCCCCCCAATGATATAGACTATAGTGTGGCATCTTGGCAGTTCATGAACTCATGGGTATCCTCTCTCACCCACCTTGATGTGGGAATTAGGATTCTGCTTATGACTTTCACCGCAGTTACTTACTATGGTTGCCGCCCTTGGCGCACAACATAGGACTCGCCCTATGGAGTCGGGCAGCATCACCACCTGCATCAGCTGATGCAGTCCTCCGACCTCTTGTGCCAACTCCTACTCCTAGCTACCCCTTACCTACAAACTCTCCCCTTTCCTACCATCTCTTCCCCTGTGCACTCTGCCAAACTCTTGTATCTCAACAAGAGGAAGACGTCCTGGCACCCTGTACTAAGGCTCACACTCCTCCTCCTTCTCATGTCGGGCAACGTCCATCCTAATCCTGGGCCTCCAGTACCCCTGACACCTTCCCAACCTTCTACTGGTGGTTTGTGCATTGCCTCACTCAATGTTTGCAGTATATTAAAAAAGTGGGACTCCTTCCAGGGCTGGGTCATACAATATCAACCTGTTGTTATAGCCCTGACTGAAACCTGGTGCTCCCCTTGGATTCCTGACTCTTCAGTATGCCTTAATGGTTACAATCTCTACCATGTGGACTGGCAGGGTAAACATGGGGGTGGTTGCACCATTTACACTAAAGACATAATACATGTTCAACAGCACCCCTCCCCCCAGCTGGGACCAGGACCACAGGCCCTCACCATTAGACTTACCTTGGGGAGCACCCGCAACCTGCTACTCATCACGGCGGTCTACAGTCCACCTAGGGACCAAAAAGTAACCTTCCGCTCGGTAATGTCCTACCTGGATACCCTGCCATCTCAAACTGACATGATTGTACTAGGGGATTTTAATATAAATTGGCTAAGTAAGGATGCCTCCCCGCTCATCGATGTTACCACAGCCCAAGATCTCTCCCAAGTGGTTACCTCCCCTACCCATCTTGACCTGCGCACATGGTCATCCTCCCTGCTCGACCTTGTCTTCACCAATCATCCACACAAAATCACTGGTGTCTCTGTTCTCCCAAATGCCCTTCATGACCACTCACCAGTTCTCTGCTCCTGGTCCTGCAAAGCCCCTAGATCTCCTCCTAAACTAGTAACCCAATGCAAACTTGTCCCTGGTAAACTGGCTGCTCTTAAAGCGCACCTCAGGGCCATGGACTGGTCCTTCATTACTAACTTCTCTGACCCGGACATAGCCCTTGACCTTTTCATCCAGTTTTTCAATAACATATGTGACAAATTTGCCCCATTTACTAAAAGAATGGTTAAAGGCAATCATGTGCCCTGGACGTCTGATTGACTTATGGCCTTGTTGTGGGATAGAGATTCATTGTGGCAAGGCTCCATAGAGTCTGGCCTCCCGCTTGACAGACATAAGTACAGAGAAGTTCAGAATAAGTGCGCTTGGACTCTTCACAAAGCCAAAGCAGAGTATTATAAATCCTCATTAACTGCCTCTTGGGACTCTGGATGCAAGTTCTGGAATAACATTAAGGAAATCTGTGGTAAGGACCCCAACCTGGTTTCGATGCAGGTCATAGCTGACGGGTCTTTGACCACTGACCCGTCCCGTATCGCTGCAGCCTTCAATAATAGAAATAAGCACCCAGCTAGAGCAGATTAAAGTTACAAAATACGTGTTTATTATTATAACAGTGTGTAAAATACTAGGCTATTCACCATGATGGTGAGAGGTAAAAAAATACCATCTTACGTTTCGCCAAGCATACTGCCTGGCTTCATCAGAGATAGTACATCAATGTAACAAACACCTATATAAAAGGTAAATCACCATGTGCACCATGACAAAGTAATTGAAGGAAATGCTAAAACAATTACAAGACCATGAATGTCAATGGTACTAGCACATACTCATGAGAAAAAGCACATGTATTTAAATAATGGCTTTATCAATCAATTAAGCAATGCTGCAACCATTGTATTTAAGTGAATGACATCAAATTCATTTTGCAAAACATCACTCATATAGTGAATACTAATATAGAATGGAAAAACATGACTCTACAGTTATTTATAAAATTTTATATATATATATATATAGCCATTTAAATATAAGAAGCTATACATATTTATGCAATTTAAAAAAAGCTTAATATAGAAAACTCTCATTCAGTCAGAGCAACCCGTGATTCTGCTATATACCAACCTCCCCCACATATAAACGTCATAATATCAATCAAAAAATATAAAAAAAAATGATAAATAAAGAGTTTAGAGAAAAGCAGCTAGATCTATATTATCGTTAATGCTCATACCATCCCTAGATCTTAAGACAAAAATCCAGAAACTTTCTCGCTGGCCTATCAATTGTTTTAAATTACCTCCTCTAGGACCCACTGTAACCTTTTCCAAGCTCACAAATTTGATATTATGTACAAGACTTGGATTTTTACAACTTTTAACATGTTACACTATGGCATACTTCATGTCCATTTTGGCTAGAGCCCTGACGTGTTCACTAATTCTAACTATGAATTCTCTCATAGTTCTTCCAATATAGAAGTACCCACAGGAACACTGTAATTTGCAAACAGCTCCTGTAGTAGTATTACACAAAATCAAGTCACGAGTGATGGAAGAAACAGGTTTGAAATCTATAAAACTTATTTTGGAACATGCCGTGCTGGTAAGAGAATTTATTTCTGCTGTGATTATTGTTAAAGAAAGTGATTTACAAAAGTGTGTTGAACCTAGGGAGTTTGAAAAGTTAAAAAAACAGTTATTAGCTAAAGTTGCCCGTTATGATATTCAGCTAAAAAAAGCTAAACAGAAAAAGTTTAAATGCAGTGAAGATGATTATCATTTTGGGTGTGTTTTTGACAGGACACCCAATAGAGGTAGTGAAGTATTAACTGAACAAGTTGAATTAACTACCTCTTCTGATACTGATACCGAATCTAGGCCTTTAAAGTCCATTTTAAGAACTCGAGAACCCAGTGATGGGGCAACTATTTTGGACTACACTTCGGGACCCAGTGATACAGATAGTAATCCAGAGGTTTTTCCAGATCATCGAACACAACACCCACCACACAATCACCCCACCACTCCACCTCAGCATTACAGTTTAAGGTGAACTCGCTTTCAAGATACCACCATACAAAGAAGAGGACACGAGGGGTGGGAGAGACATGGAAGAGGTCGAAGGGGATACAGACATTAACAACCATACCAACAAAACTGTTAAAAAAATGTCACAAGATTATAAGTTGTATATTGAGACATATCAAAAGCAGGGAACCATCTGTCATCTTGCCCCTATACACAAGCCTGGTTCGTCCACATTTGGACTACTGTGTCCCATTTTGTGCCCCAACTTCTATCGGCTATTTAAATATGACACAAAGGGTCCAACGTAGAATAACTAAAAGGATTGATAATGTCTGAACTAGATTATGGTTCTAGATTAAAATCTTTAGAGCTTTACTCTCTAAAGTATAGAATACTAAGAGGTGACTTAATGTATACTTATAATGTGTACCATAATGACTACTTGTTAAATACAATTGGATTAGAAAGGCTCTCAGTAAATAATTACACTAGATCCCATAATTTGAAACTGAAATCATCTTTAAGCAAAACTAACAAACGTTCCAGATTTTTTACACAGAGAATACCTCCAATATGGAGGTATGCCTGTTAACATCATAAACAGTGAAAATATAGAAAAATTTAAGAAAAGTCTTGACAAATATATGGGTGATAAGAAATTTTCTTTCCACTGCTAATTTAGCTGGTGGCGAGTTCATAAATGGGCATTTTGCCTTCTGAACTTGTATCAATCTATGATTCTATGATTCTATGAACACCTGTGCCAATAGAATCTGTTATCATTTATCCAGTCATTTTCTCACACAAGATGAAGAAGCTGTTTTGAATAAGGGTCTTACGTTTTCACTTACTACTGATATAAATAATTTTCAGACAATAGTGGACTTACATCATTTTGCAAGAAAAATTATGTTGCAAACTATTTTTGGGGACTGATTCCACTGATGATGTGTGTACTAATGATATTAATTCTTCTATTTCCATTAAACCTAAATCGTATTATTGCCCTCCTTTTAGTCTAGCCATGTCTCTATTTGTTAAAAAATTTGAACTTTATATTGCAGAGTTTGTAGCACAACCTAATTTGAATTGTTACAATAACTGTTCAACCAGAGAACGAGAAGCACTTAAATCGTTGTCTGAAAATAGTAAAATAGTTATCAAGAGTGCTGACAAAGGTGGGGCAATAGTCATTATGGATGGAGATAAATATATTTTGAAAATCAACAGGCAGTTGTGTGACACTTCTTTTTATCAAAAAATGGGTTATAATAGCACTAAACAGTTAAAGTTTAAAATCGATTGTGTTTTAGAAGAAGGATTATTGAACAACTATATTTCTCAAGTACAATATCGAGCAATGGTGGTAACAGATCCCAAGATTCCCAACACATATTGTTTACCAAAAGTTCATAAGAATCCTGTGAACCCTCCTGGTCGGCCCATTATATCAGGGCATGGATGGCTCATGGAACCCTTGTCTCAGTTTGTTGATTCTTTTTTACAGCCCCTTGTACAGCATCTTCCTTCATGTCTCAAGGACACTACACATATTATTAGTTTCCTTGATGATATAGACATGCATGATGAATGGTTGTTTGCCACTTTAGACATAGAGGGTGGGATATTCAGAAGGGTTGCACATGGTGCAACCCACTGATGTGCCTCGGCATGATATTCAAAAGGGGAATGTGTGTGGCACAAATCCTGATGCAGCAGAGCGCATCAATAATGTATGTGGCGCAAGTAGGAGGGGCGTGCCCATGCATACACCACACATCCCTATATTCAGCCCGGGATGTGCTGAGCAGATTCAGGTGCGACCCGTACCTACGCTGCACACAGTTGAGCAAAAAATAAAAGGAGCAACAGCTGGCCACCCACAGGTGAGCTGCCATATTGAAGGGTGCAACACGGCATCTGCCAGCTGTGGGTGGCCACCCGAACTCCAGAAGCACCTCCGTGGTAGCACCCCCCATGCCCGATCACGGGCATTAGTAATGTATTAATGGTCCAATAACCCTGGTGGTCCAGTGGACCGCTCGCAGCCCGATCATGGGCGTCAGTTGTAAAATATTAAAATTCACTCCATCCCTGGTGGTCCAGCGGTACCTCCTCCCCACCCACCCACTGAGCCCCACCACCCCGCTCCCCCCGGTCAGTGGCAGGTGGCAGCTCCCCACCCACATGCCACCCCACCACCGCCAACTGACTCTGTACAGTAGCGCTGTATGCCACATTAGTTTCACAGTGTGGGCCAATGGGCATCTCTCACCGTACTACACAGTCAGAAATGTGAATGGATCCATTCACAATTCTGACTGTATAGTATAGTAAGGGCAGCTAGATTCTAATATGTTTCTGTTTCAGGAGTCCTGTTACAAACAGGTCAAAGGTACAGCCATGGGGGTGACTATGGCCCCCAGTTATGCAAATTTGTATGTAGGCAAGTGGGAAATGGACTGGGTTAGGAGCGACGCCACAAATCCATATTTATCTAAGTTGGATTTGTGGCGTTGCTTTATTGATGATGTCATTGTTATCCGGAAGGGCACTATGGATGAATTTAGTGAATTTGTTATTTGGCTTAATTCTTTAGATGTCAATCTTCAATTTAAAGCACATGTGAGCAAGGAAGAGGTTTCTTTTTTGGACCTCAGGTTATTTAAAATGGGAGGTGGCAATATAGGCACTTCTCTGTTTAGTAAACCAACTGACAGAAATACCTTATTGTTAGTTAGAAGTTTTCATCCCCGACATGTTTCCCAAAATATCTCAAAGGGCCAATTGATCAGGACCCTCAGAAATTGGACTACAACCAAAGATTATGAGGTTCAGAGAGACTTACAAATTAAAAAGTTTCAGCAACGTGGGTATAGCCATTCACTCATTCAAAATGCTGTAGATTAAGTGGCAGGAATATCCCAAGATATAATCTTAGTGCAAAAACCTAACAATGGTGGGGATAATAAATATCAAGAAATAGGTTTTGTGACTAGTTTTAGTACTGAAAGCCATCAGTTGAAAGAAATATTGATGAGTAATTGGGATATGTTACAAATAGAATCTAATATGAAAAAAACATGTTGGAAATGGACCTAAGATGGTTTACAAAAGGGCTCCAACTATTGCCAATAAGGTTGTTAGGTCCTTCTTACCTTTGGAACAAAAAGCGAGTACTATGTGGCAACTTCCACCACGTAGTGGTACCAAGAAATGTGGCAGGTGTAAATTCTGTTCATATGTACTTGTTACTGATGAGTTTCAAAATCCATTGACTAAACAGATCTTCAAGGTTCATGACTTGTTTTTGTGTAATACTACAGGAGTTGTTTATAAATTACAATGTTCCTGTGGGTACTTCTATATTGAAAGAACTGTGAGAGAATTCAAGTTAGAATTAGTGAACACGTCAGGGCTCTAGCCAAAATGGACATGACATATGCCATAGTGTAACATGTTCAAAGTTGTAAAAATCCAAGTCTTGTACATAATATCAAATTTGTGGGCTTGGAAAAGGTTACAGTGGGTCCTAGAGGAGGTAATTTAAAACACTTGATAGGCCAGCGAGAAAGTTTCTGGATTTTTGTCTTAAGATCTAGGGAAGGTATGGGTCCTAACGATAATATAGATCTAGCTGCTTTACTCTAAACTCTTTATCATGTGTTTTTTATATTTTTTTTGATTGATATTATTTATTTGTTTAACCAGGTATAGCACACTAAGCTGAAAGCTTTTTTACAGGAGCGACCTGGGAGCACAAGGAGGTTAAGTGACTTGCTCAGGGTCACACAGCATGCAAGTGGAAGCTGTGGGATTCAAACCCAGGTCTGGTCTGCTGGATGTCACCAAATTTGCAGCTCAGAGCCTTAGACCACTGCGCTATACTGCCTCCTACCATAAAAATCATTAAATTATGATGTTTATATGTAGGGGAGGTTGGTATATATCAGAATCACAGGTTGCTCTGACTGAATGAGAGTTTTTCTATATTAAGCTTTTTTAAATATAGGATAAAGTATGTGGGAAGTGTGTTTACGAGGGTGTACACACCGGGTTGTTGGATGGCACATAAACCCGAGGCGAAGCCTGAGGGGTTTATGAGTGCCATCCAACAACGAGGGTGTGTGTTAAATTCGGTTGACACACTTCTCCCCATATTTTATTTTTATATAATTGAAGGGCTCGGTTAAATGAATGAAGGCCTAACTGTCTTGTTTCATAGTAGCTGGACGAGAAAAACATCCTCTGCATTACCTCAGTTTACCAGTGAGCCTAGAAGCACAAGAGTGTGTTTGGGATGGAGGTAATGCAGATAATAAAGTGTTTTTCTCGTCAGTACTGTTTGCGGAAACAGGGACAGTTGGAAGCTCCCGCTCTGTTTATTTGCTTGTCTCGAGCGCGTTGGTATAGAAAGGGAGTGCGTGAATGCCGTAACACCTACTCAGGTGTTACGGTATTTAACACATGGTTTTGTCTATGGCAAAAAACGGAGACCGTTAATTATAATTGCATAAATACAGTATGTATAGCTTCTTATATTTAAATGGCTATATATATATATATATATATATATATATATATATATAATCTTATAAATAACTGTAGAGTCATGCTTTTCCATTCTATATTAGTATTCACTACATGAGTGATGTTTTACAAAATGAATTTGATGTCATTCACTTAAATAGAGTGGTTGCAGCATTGCTTAATTGATTGATAAAGCCATGATTTAAATATATGTGCTTTTTCTCGTGAGTATGTGCTAGTACCATTGACATTCATGGTCTTGTAATTGTTTTAGCATTTCCTTCAATTACTTTGTCATTGTGCACATGGTGATTTACCTTTTATATAGGTGTTTGTTACATTGATGTACTATCTCTGATGAAGCCGGGCAGTATGCTTGGCGAAACGTAAGATGGTATTTTTTTACCCCTTACCATCATGGTGAATAGCCTAGTATTTTACACACTGTTATAATAATAAACAAATATTTTGTAATTGTAATCTGCTCTAGCTGAGAGCTTATTTCTTTTTTTGTTTAGTATCCATTTATTAATTAAGTACCAGCCCTTTACTCGGTGCGGTTTTCTCAAGTTTGTTTATTCAGCCTTCAATAATGCATTCACTAACCTTAGTAGTGTTCTCCCTCCTAACTCTGTTGATTCTCTGACAACTAATGCCCCTACCTCCCCTCCTGTAGTCCCCCCCTTTACCTGTGCTGTATCACAACTAGGACTGCAGAGCTATATCTCAAAGTAGCCCTTAGCCGCTCCTGATACAGCTCCGACTCACTGGACTTGGAGATCCTTCGTCTCACCCTTAATGAGGTTCTCCGCCCCCTCACCCACATCTTAAACCACTCCCTTTTCCTAGGTAAATTCCCCCCCAAGTGGAAATCTGCCTCCATCGCACCAATATTTAAAGGTGGGGATCGTTCCAATACAAATAATTACCGCCCCATCTCCATACTCCCTACCCTCTCCAAAGCATTAGAGCGGATTGTATCTGATCAGCTCACAGAGCACATTAACAAATATAACCTCCTCTGGAAGCAGCAACATGGATTCCGCAAGGGACACAGCACCACCACTGCCCTTCTCGAATTTACCACACACATACACTCTGCACTGGATAAGGGACACATCACTGGTGCTGTCTTCATTGATCTCACAAAGGTGTTCAACACCGTCAATCACTCCCTCCTACTAGCCACTTTGATCAATTTGAGTCTCTCTCTTGGGATGCCTTGGCGTAGTTCGCTGACTGCCTCTCAAACTGATATCAACAGGACAAAATTGGATACGCAATTTCTAATAGACTACCTGTCCTATTTGATGTCCCCAAGGGGTCCATTCTGGGACCGCTACTTTTTAGCCTCTTCCTTAACGCCCTCCCTGAGTCCTGCCCTGGCAATCTGTTACTTTATGCGGACAATGCAGTCATTTTCTCCTTACAGCCCTGACCCAATGCAACTTCACCACTCCCTTCAGTCCTCTTTCAGCCATGCTGAAAGCTGGTTCTTGGAGCAATGCCTTATTCTCAACTATAAAAAAAACAAAGTTATGCTATTCTCACACCCACAGAACACCAGAAAGGTGCTCTGCCCACAAGTTCTAACTTCAAATCAGACCCCTTTGGAGCAGGTGGACTCCTTTAAATACCTGGGCATCACCTTGGACCCAGGTGTTAACTTCCACGAGCACATCCACCACCTATCCAAGACCATTAACCTCATGCTGGGGCTTCTACTCTGCTTCAAGCACTGCCTCACCACTCATGCCCTCAGGCTCACTGTCTCCTCCTCGGTCCTCTCTCTGCTAGACTATGGCTTATTGATATATGGGGCAGCAAACACCTCATCCCTAGACAGACCCCATATCTCTCTAAACAAAGCTTGCTGACTCGTATTAGGATGTGACCATCTTACACATACCTGCTCACTTTATAGTGCTACCAACTGGTTTAATCTCGACAACAGTATTAGGTTCCATACCTGTCTGCTGGCTAAAAGATTCACCTTAGGCCTCACCCCCTCTGGATTCATCCCTCTTATCCATCCAAACATAAAGGTTAAGTTTACCTGTAGCTCAG
The DNA here is from genome assembly GCA_016271365.2 of Neoceratodus forsteri. NCBI lineage: Eukaryota > Metazoa > Chordata > Ceratodontiformes > Ceratodontidae > Neoceratodus > Neoceratodus forsteri. The sequence goes on from CM028131.1 coordinate 1,309,738,831, forward strand.
TTCACCATCTCTTCTCGATTCCCTCTAGCCATACCTCACAGTTCCAAAGGTCTTTCAGCTACAAGGCCCCCGTGTGGATGAACAGCCTTCCCTCCACCCTGGCAAATGTACAAATAATTGGACAATTTAAAACCCTCCTTAGGGCCCACCTCTTGTCTTCAAATCACTGTGACTGCAACTGAACCCTGACCTCTACCTCCTCCTTAAGCTATGACAATGGCCACTGGCTTGCCTGTTCTCTAAAGTGACCAACCTGTGTCGCTCATATGTTATAATATATCTACACTTTTGTGTACTGTGTAAATTTCCCCATTAAGTAACCCTAGTATTTTGAATGTTAGCCTGGTTGATTCCCTGTAAACAACCTGTATCTTTCCCTGTGATCAATCGCTGTAATCACTGTAATGTCTGTCTGTTTATAACCTATGTGACGTGGAACCTTTGTAAATGAGTCTGTGACTCAAAGGCACTCTCCGAATCTGTAATAAATAAATATAAATAAAATAAATATATAAACCTGTTCAATAGTCTGTCGGTGGAAGAGAATCCCTTCTGAGATGACCAGATGGGTCTCCTGAAGGAATGGTACATGGCAGTTCAACAAATTGAGGTGCTTAAGAATTTGGTACCACTTCACCCTTAAATAAGCCCCTTTAACATTCCAAGTGACATATCTCATATTATATAGATGGAACGTATCTAGGATACTTTAGAAGACCCCTCCACTCGAACAACAACCCCGTGAAAACTTTGACAAGGGTTCTCTGTGGGAATAGCACCCCATAACACCACCGTATAATAACCATAACCCCTTGTAAAAGCACACTACATATGAACCACCAGAATGTTAAAGTATTATATAGAGGGTATACACAAAACATAGACAGTAATAGTACTGTAAATATTGAACAGTAATGCGAAGTAACTTCTTGTAAACCCCCCACCCCTTTGCCAACTCCCATAGAAGTAGAACATGAAAGTAAAAAAAAAACTTCCCACCCTCCCATTAACATCTCACAAACACACATTACAGCCCCAAAACAAGAAAAAAAACACTACTCCCAGTCTATTCAACCGACTTAAAACAATATGCTCACCCATGATGGGTGAGAACTGGCACTTTTTCCCCCACCCCTCATCCCCCTGGCCCAAAAAATAAGAGACAACATTGACCAGATCACCCTCTGGTAATTAAAAAAAAAAACAACTACCCTCAGAACTGAAAAATAAAACCACATTTAACCAACTACTAGAAATGCGTACACTCATAGTAGAATAATCAAATGTCCATGGAGTAGTCCAAAAATCAGTGAGACCAGAGCAGGCCTTCAATTGTCCAATGAGTCAGCAACTCAGAGGAAATTAAAAGGCCCTTAATTGGTGCCCAGTGCAGGTTGCCTAACTTCACCAAAAACACATGCAATTTTGAGAAACAATAATTCACCCCATTCAGGGACATAGAACCTATAATCATACAGGTGAAACAAACGGGGGAGGTCCATCTGTGAATTATCTTAAAGTGAACCCCAGCATGCATGGTGGCTGGATAAGTCATAACACTGCCGAGGGAGTTAAACCAGTGGTCACACTCCAACATACCATAAGGGCTGAAGAGGGTCAGGAGACAGTCCAAACAGTTCCACTTTTTGAAGCGAAGTCCTAGGAATATTAGTCCTGCCCTCCAGAAATTCCATTGGCACTCACCAAAGTCCTTGCGGCAGAGCAGCATCAAATCCCAATGCTGGTCACATATAAGGTGCAGGGACGTACCCAAACAGAGTTCCATGCCACAGACAAAAACTCACTATTATACAATGGAGTAAGTTCTGCAACCTGATTGGTTGGCTGGTACCTTTCCCAGCATTGTAACTCCTCCAGTGTACCCAATGGCAAAGGTACCAGCCAACTTTATCTCGTGCTTATCAATGTTTCAATATGAGCTTTCACTTCAAACAAAACTGCCGGTATTTTTCCTGTCGCTGCTTCGCTAAGACACCGCAGTAAATTTTAAAAAATGACATCCTCTTTAGAACTGAACGATCTCAGTGAGTTAGAAAATATTTAAAAAACATGAAATAAACAACATTTGACATTGTATACTATCAATTTATCCCTCCAGGGTGTGGGTATACTGGAGGACTTGACACAACTGGTGTGGTTCGGTCACCCGGCTGCACCTTGTGACCGAACCACACCAGCCATGGTAAATCCTCCGCTATACCCACACCCTGGAGGGATAAATTGCTTAAACAGAGTAGCCAGTCCAATCCATACTATGTCGCCATTAAACCACAGCAATCAGACCACTAACTTGAATAAGTTTGGAAGGTGTTTGGAGAGGTCCACTGCAGCTGCATTGTTCGTTTCATAGTGGAGCCAGGCGCTGTCATGTTGGACCTATAGAAGAGAGTGGTAACGAACCCAAAAATGAATGCTGGCAGCCAGCAACTTAGGTACAGTGGGACAGAAAGTGGCTCTTCACTGCTGCACAGAGTGAGGAAGACCTTGAGCAATTTGAATTCTTTTCCCCTCCCAAAGCACCTCTTTCAATTCTCTGACTTTGTCCAAAATGTGTTGCCGGTCCAAATAATTAAGCAAGCAACAGATAATGGGCAGAGGAGGAGAGTCAGGTGCCGGCTTGGGGTGCAAGGACCAGTGTGCATGCTCCACCACATACGCTGGTCCATTTGGAGAGGGCTCAGCAATTATTTTCCAACAGTTTTTGAATAAACAGGATTGACTGAGGGCCCTCTGCCCATTCCGGAAAACCTAGCACCAAAATGTTGTTACGGTGGGACCGGCCTTCAAGTTCCTCCAGCTGGTCCTTGGTTTTCCTTAAGCGCTGCCATAGGGCCACAATCTCGGGGTTGAGCTGGAGTCACCAGTTGTCCAGCAAAGATATATGGGCCTCTGCATCCCCTACCCACTGGATTACTGAATCTATTGAGGCACGTAGCTTTTGAAGTGCCTCCATAAGGATCTTCACAGCACTCTGCAGGTGAGCAATCTCGGTCATAAACCTTTCTTCAAGAGAGGGCTGTAAATGGTGCAGGTGACTTAGCAGCTCCTGAAGACTGCAATTTTGACCGCTTAGCAGATTTGTCCTGCTCGGGTGTTGGTGGAGGAGTATGGCGGGATGCTGGATCCTTCATGTCTGCATTCATTTTCCATGGCAAGAAGCACTGAGATGACCAGAGTGTGATCAGGTAAGACTCAGCAAACTTCCTATCTACAAAAAATAAAGACTATAAAAAATGAAGTTTTGGTTTGAGAAGGGTGAGAGCAGAGAGCAGGCACTTCTGCACTCAAGCTGCTATCACGTGACCTTGTGTAATAGAGTTTTACAGTAGAAAAGGGTTATGATCAATTGACATTAGATAATGCAAAACAAAAGGCACTGAAAACAAATAGGAGTGATTTGTTAAAACCAAAAATTATAGCCGGCTCGTCGGCGCAGCGGTTGGATTTCCGCTTGCGACGCCGGCGACCCGGGTTCGGGAACGGACCCGAGTCGTCAGAAGGGCGGCGGGGGAGAGGATTGAGCGTCCGCTGGACTGCTCTCCTTCTCCGGGGAGGGATGGGTAGCATCCGGGTGATGGGGACTCCTAGCGGAGGCTAGGAGCACCCACGCTGCTGCGCTCAAAGATTGTAGGAGGCGGGGCGGACGCTGGACGTCATTGCACGACCCCGCCTCCCCGGAAAAAGAGGAAAATGGACGGCTGCCGGCCACCCTCCATGAAGCCCGCCGCGGCTTTGATTAGCCCCTCCAGGCCAGTCCTCCGACCAATTACGGTCTCTGCGGGATGCCTCGCTCTCCCCATCCCGCAGCCCTGCCGTGGGGGGCAAGCCACGGGGTATCGGAGGACCCGAGGCCGATGTGGGGGGGTGGAAGCCGTTGGCCCGTGACCGGGCTGAACATTGGGTGGCCGGCAGCTAGGAGGAGGTGGAAAAAAATGCAAATAAAAAAAAAAAAAAAAAAATTATTGTAACTAAAAGATGAACACAAGATTAACTTCATTGCAGAATTTAATTCAGTCACACCTAAGATGGCAGGCATTCTGAAACAGTACTGGCATATTTTGGATGCAGATATAGTTTTGAAAGGTGTAATAGGAGACAGCCCCAATGTAGTGTACAGGAAAGGGAAAAGTTTCAAGCATCTAGTTGTACATAGCCATCTTTGTCAAAAGGATAGTGTTCCAGTAGGTAATTTGTTCAGATGACAATGTGCTTCTTTTAATTGCGGATCCTGTAACATTTGTGGGTTTATGAAACAAGGCAAAGATGTCAGTAATCCAATCAAGGAGAAAAAATATGAAATCACGCACTTTATTTAATTGTAAAACCCCTTTCATAATATATGCCATTTGAAGTGACTGTCCATCTTTATATATGGGACCAACTACCAGACCTGCAAAAGAACATATTCAGGAACATGTAAGAGCCATAAAAGTCCAAATTCAGACACACCAGTTAGTATTCATTGGCATCAATATCACAACTCTGATATTAATACTTTCAATTTTTCATGTATTGGATACATTGAGAGACCCCCACCCCCACCCCGAGAGGTGGAAACAGGGAACAGAAGTTGTTGTAGCTAGAAAGTAGATTGATTTTTGAATTAGGAGCTCTGAGTCCAGAAGGCTTAAATGATGATTGGGATGTAAAGCCATATTTATAAATTATGATTACAAGTTCACTCTATTTATTGATTCATATTGGGAGAAATTCATCCTTCTTTAGTATTTACTGCTAGTTATATGAATTCAGCATGATTGCAATGTTTATGTTAAATATATTGACAGTGCAATTTATGGCTGGGTGGCAGGACACAGAGGGTGGTGGTAAATGGCTGTCACTCCACAGAGGGAAGAGTGACCAGTGGGGTACCACAGGGATCAGTGCTGGGACCGGTCCTATTCAACATCTTCATCAGTGACATTGCGGAGGACCTAGAAGGCAGAATTTCACTGTTCGCTGATGACACAAAGCTCTGTAACAGAGTAGACACACCAGAGGGTGTAGACAGAATGAGAAGCGACCTGCAGAAACTTGAAGAATGGTCAGGGGTTTGGCAGTTGAAATTCAATGTAAAGAAGTGCAAGATAATGCATATGGGGCATAAAAACCCTGGCACAATATATCAGTTGGGGGGTGAGGATATAGCATGCACCAAGCAGGAAAGGAATCTTGGGGTTGTCATCTCTGATGACCTCAAGGTAGAAACAGTGTGACAAGGCAGCAGGTAAAGCAAATAGGATGCTGGGATGTATAGGCAGGGGCATCACCAGCAGGAAAAGGGAGGTCATAATTCCGCTATACAAGACACTAGTGAGGCCCCACCTGGAGTACAGTGTACAGTTCTGGAGACCATACCTACGTAAGGACATAGACAGGGTAGAGAAGGTTCAGAGGAGGGCAACAAAGATGGTGCATGGATTGCATCACAAGTCCTATGAAGACAGGTTGAAGGAACTGAATATGTACTCCCTGGAGGAGAGGAGGGAGAGAGGGGATATGATAGAGACATACAAGTATCTTACAGGGAGGAACAGGGTGCAGGAAAACACTATTTTTAAGCAAAAAGATGTTCCAGGACTAGAGGGCATGGGATGAAGTTGGAGGGAGGACGATTCAGAGGAAACATGAGAAAGAATTTCTTCACAGAACGGGTGGTGGACAAGTGGAACACCCTGCCAGAGGAAGTGGTGGGGGCTGAAACAATCATGGGATTTAAGAATGCATGGGATAGACATAAAGGAATTCTGGAGGTCAGGGGTAAGGGGCAACAGACTTCTAGGAAAACAAACTGAACTTACAAGCTCAAATGGGCAGACTGGGTGGGCCATAGGCCCTTATCTGCTGACACTGTCTATGTATCTATGTATCTATGTATATATTTGCATATGATGAAAGAAATTCCCTCCCCCCTTTTTTGCCTTATTTGGATAACCATCATTTTCTCCAAATTTTGCATTTTTTTTTAATTTAATCACTTATCATTTTATTTCACTAATGCACTTTAGTTAAAGGTGTTTACTGGGTGTCTTCTTAACACATGATAGGTGTGGTCCATTTCTAGCAGCTTTATTGTATGTTTAAAATTAGCTTACTGTTTTTTAAATATGCACTTTAAAAGAAGTGCACTAGCTGCTTAGAACCACACCCCCCCAAGGAAGAACCCCAACTGGGTTTAAAGCAGTGGGCTTCTGTTGACCTGTGTTTGTATGGTCTTGGTTATTGACCCACATTAAACTTCATTCTACTTTTGCAGCCTTAACTTTGGCTATTCTTCCATGTGGTGAGTGCTTGCATTTTTTCTGGCTTGCATATGGTTGGAGAAATAGAACAAGCTTCTACAAAATTCACCACTGTACCCATGACAGATATTCCCCTCAGGCCGCATTGTAGAATTTATAGCCAAAAAGACATGTTTCTATACCATGAGTGTCTCGACAAGTTCTGGTCAGAGCCAACACAGCTGCTTAGAGTCATTCATGCCATGCGCAGCAAGCAGGGGGAAGGTTCTCCATCAAGACAGAGCTCACAGCAGAGAAGTGTGCCATGTCCAAGATAGCTGCTAGAGTTCATGCATGCGCATTGAGACATGGCAGCCATCTTGGGTACGGTGACCATTTCCGCCATGAGCTCTGTGCGCATGTGTGACATGAAATGCAGAAGTACCACATTAAAGTAGTGCACCCACAGATGGGGGATACCACACTGTGGAGGAGAACTGTGGCCATGGAGGGGAGGGGCAGGGGAAACACCACCCACCACCAACGAGATGAGCACTGTAGACAAATGACCGCATCACTGTAGGAGAGGACTGGGATGCAATCTGATCATGGTCCCTTCTCTCTCCTGCAGTAATAGCAAAATGTCTGCAGGGTTCTGCCCATGCAGCCATAAAAACAGAGTTCCACCTTATGGAAACATCTTTAACAAAGCAATTCTGAGGAACATTTTGATGCTGGTACTGGTGGAGGAGCTTAGCACATTTGGGCAAACAATGGAAATAGCTAGTGACATTTCATACATTGTCAAGTGTTTTTAACTGTGCATGTTTGTCAAACATATAACTCACTACCAGATGTAATGTATGTGCAATAGGCGTGTGGGTGAATCCCCACAATTCATCACTTTCAGCATGTTAGTGCCACTATTCATCACAAAGATGCTCACTTTCAGATGATGAGGGTATATCCAGATGTCTAGCAGTGATTGGATAAATCACAGAATGTTTTCCCCACTGTGCTTTCCCTCCATGAGTGACACATTAAGTAAGACACTTCCTCTACTGCTGTGACTCTGTGAGGTGGTCTGCTTCTGTAGAACTCCTAAAGAGGCTGGTGATGTTGGAGTTGGGATGGGAATGGTGGTGGGGCTTAATTTGGGCACAGTTCAATGTGCAGTCAGACTTATGAAGCTTTGGTTTGTATGACTGATTCAGATCTCAGAATTTGGAATTGTAAGATGGCCACCATGCTGGGCAGGCTATAAGCAGGAGTAAGGAGTAGGATTATTTTAATTAGTTATTGTTTTATTTTTGTTTTAATTTGTCCGTTTTAAATGATAAGTTTTTGGTTCTGTTTTTTGCTTGTCCTGGCTGGTTCACCGTGAAAAAAACTGTTGCGATAAATTAAGCAGCGGACTATCTTACTGATATTTGTGTCCACACACAATAAATATTCGTTATTTTTTGAATCTACGATTCTACAAGTTGTAATTGTAACTACTACCTGGAGCATCTGGGAATCTAGCCGTGGTGGTGAGCGTTGTAAGCAGGGCGTGGAGTCCTGGTGGTGAAGCGAAGAGTGAGGGCTGTCCCGTTCTGCTAGTTGGGCTATGCGGGCAAAAAGACTGTGCTGGTGAGGAAGAAGGAGCGGAGCTGGTAGTGACCCGGTCTTGCAGCAGATACTGGCAAACTGTTTTGGAGGAGTTCTTTCTTGGTCCTGGCCTTGACCTAGTGGTGTGCAGTAGGGCTGCTGCTGGTGAGTGGCCATCTCAGTAGCACTTCCATTCGGCTGTGCAGTAGCTGGTGGGCAGCTGTGGTGTTGAGCGGGTCTGGGGAGAGGTGTGGGGGCTGAGTAGGAATTTCCTAGTGGATGACCGTGGCTCCGGTGTTTTGAGTTCCTGGATTGCAACTCTGCCCTGATAATTGTTGGGGTGAAGATTCGGTGGTGCGGTGAAGTGGGATTTTGGTCCTATCGTCACCTGGTTTTTCACTACCTTCAGCCTGTGTGAGCCTCGGCTGGAGTGAGGAGTGCCTGCGGTGGGACATGTAGATCGTGGAATGGTTCTGGCTTACGAAGTGAGTCACTTTGGTTTAACTGTGGTATTGACTTTGGTCTGCTTCCTGGGATTTTGATAATTTGCAATATACTGTGCTCTGTTGGTTCTTGAGTGGAGGTGTGAGCCCATGAAAGAAACTACATAGTACTTTATGGTTCCCTGGAGGTGTGAGCTCTCGGGCATATTCATCTGCCTGTAACTAAGAAGTGCTGGACTAATCTGGATTCATCAACAACTAAGAAACCAAGTGATTTGTGAGGTTTTAGTATCTTATTTTGTTAATTTTGATTTAGATTTAAAGGTGTGTCAATTTTTTGTATTTCTTGTTGTTTTATAAGTTTATTTATTTGTTTTCCCCCATTGTGTGAGAGACATTGTGCGGGAATTTATTTGTTGACCTCTCCTCCTTCTCCCCTCCCCCCCATTCTGAGAGAGAGTGGTGGAGTGAATTTTCAAGCTGTTTGAGGGTGGGTAGGTCTTTGTTTTTTGTTTATTTCTCTTGGTCATTATTTCATTTTATTTTTATTATTCCCCTTTCCCTTTCTGTGAGAGACAGAGAGTGGAAAGTATTTAATTTAGTATTGTTATTAAGATTAGATTTATTTATTTTATTTGGGGTGGGTTTTGATTTTAGTATAATTGGTTTTTATTGTAATGTGTTGGGGAGGTTTATCGACGGTTGGGCATTATTCCCCCACCAGGCTCAGGGAACTATGTCATTTTGTATGTCCCTCATTGTCATCCGACGTCTATTTTAGATGCCGTGCTCTGGGCATACTTAGAAAGTGTAAAAGAAGGAGGGGAACTGGGCCCTGTTGGGGACAGGAAAGGGGAGGGTGGATTGGAGTTGTGAGGTCCAGGAGATGCCCTGGGGTGAAATGGAGTCAGGACAGAGGTTATCCCTGTCTTGTCCCCATACCCAAGGGTTCCGACGCTAGTGGGCAGGTGCCGAGGTCTTCGCCGACAGCTCATCCCACCTTGGCGGTGTTATGCAATGCCAGACCTATTAAAAACAAGACAGCTATTATAGCTGATCTTGTTGGAACAACTGATCTGGCTTGCATCACCGAGACCTGGCTGGATGAAAATGCAGGCCCTGTATTGGCCTCGGCAACTCCAGCCGGGTTCTCGGTGATACACCATCCAAGGTTAGATCGTAGGGGTGGGGGTGTGGCCATTATGTTTAAGACTGAGCTTGGCCTTGTGGATGTGCCATTGGGAGATACCAGATCCTTCGAATATATCCTGGAAGAGGGTGTAAGTTGTGGGATTCTCCTCGTCTACTGCCCACCAGGAGACAGTGGAAAATTCCTGCTGGAGATAGCAGACTTCATCGTCGACATGGTGTTGAGGTCCCCCAGATGGATAGTTCTGGGGACTTCAATGCCTGGGTCGACGATGAACTGTCATATTTTGGTTGAAATCTCCTCCAGCTGATGACCACGCTTGGCCTTACACAGGTAGTTACCTCCTCAACCCATATAGGGGGTCATTCGTTGGATCTGATATTTCTTATGAGTATGGAGATTGCTGATTTGGGGGTGGAACCAGTCAGCTGGTCTGACCATCACACCATAAGGTTCAGCTTCAGGGTCCCCCCAATAGGTCTGCCCCTACGGAGATGATTCAGTACCGCCCTTTAAGGGATGTTAGTCCCAGTGACCTATCGGCAGTATTGAACATATCGGGCTTGTTGGATGAATGCATGAGTCCAGACAATCTTGTAACAGTGTATAATAAGGCTGTGGAAGATGCTTTGGACAAGATTGCTCCTGTTCATGTTTGGCCTCTCACCCTTCTCCCAAGGAGTCCTTGGTTTGATGGCTCCTTGAAGGAGTTGAGGCGAGTTGGCAGAATGATGGGGAGATCCTGGCGGAAGTCCAGCCTTGATGCTGATAGACTTAGGTTGATGGCACATTATGATGGCTATCAATCTTAAATCACCCGTAAGAAGGCAGAATTCCTGTCCAGGGAGATTTCTGCAGCACAGAATCGACCGTCTCAGCTCTTCCAGACTGTTGACAGATTGTGCAATCCAGTCTATCTCCAGACCAGAGGAGTTTTTTCCTCAGCTTAGATGCGAGGAGTTCGCTCGATTCTTTGCGGATAAGGTTGCCAGTATCAGGTCTGGCATCGGTCCAACCTCTCCTGTGAAGGATTGCAGTGGTCGATAGGAAGTGACATGCACTAGGTCTGTCTGGTCAGATTTCTGCTGGCTAGAGTTCACTGACATTGTGAAGATCGTCCAAACATTGCGTCCAACCAGTTGTAGTTTGGATCCGGGCCCTACACCTCTCCTAGTTGGATGTGTAGATGTTATCTGCCCGATCCTTGCTGACATTGTCTGGAAATCCTTGGAGAGGGGTGTCTTTCCTGACACCCTCAAGGAGGCGGTCGTTCGACCACTCCTTAAAAAATCCTCTTTGGATCCAGACTGTCTAGCTAACTACTGCCCTATCTCTAACCTGCCATTTGTTGGTAAGGTTATTGAAAAGTTGGTTGCTCTGCAGTTGGACGATCATCTTGCAACTCACAATGTCTATGATACTCTCCAGTCTGGTTTTAGGAAGAAGCATAGCACGGAGACTGCTCTTGTTCGGGTATTGAATGACCTCCTAATGGCTAGAGATCAAAAGGCATGTACCATTCTGGTCCTTCTTGATGTCTCTGCTGCATTTGACACTGTAGACCATGGTGTGCTGTTCGAGCGCCTGTGTTTTTTTTGTGGGCTGTCTGGTACAGTCCTTAAATGGTTCCATTCATACCTCATGGGCAGGTTCAGAGAGTTGCCACTGGAATTTATTCCTCTGGTGCTCACTCCCTGCCTTGTGGGGTGCCGCAGGGCTCCATTCTGGCCCCCATGTTGTTTACAGTGTACATGCTACCATTGGGAGATATCATTAGGCGATACAGTCTGAGTTTTCACTACTATGCAGATGATACTAAGCTGTATATGTCCTTTCTGCCCAAACAGAATGATGCACTCTCCGTGCTGAATAATTGCCTTGCTGAGATCAGATTTTGGATGAGTTCTACCTGGCTGAGACTGAATCCAGATAAGACCGAAGTGTTGGTAGTGGACCCAGGTCCTCTGGGGGTGGGTGTGGGGGTTGGACAACCTTCAGGTTTATTACTTGGTGGTATGTCACTCACTACCTCAGATCGGGTGCGTAACCTTGGCGTTATTTTTGATGATGGTCTGACTCTAAAATCTCAGGTGTCAGCTGTCATCAAATCCTCTTTCTATCATCTGAGGAATATCACCCGGATGAAACACCTGGTTCCTCCGGATGATCTTCCAACATTGGTCCATGCCTTTGTCACTACCCATCTTGATTACTGCAATTCCCTCTACCTAGGGCTACTAGGGGTTGATATCCACCGCTTGAGGCTGGTGCAGAATGCGGCAGCCAGGCTACTGACTGGGACTTCTAGAACCAGTCATATTACTCCTGTGCTCCGCGAACTGCATGGGCTGCCTATTCAGTGGCAGATCACCTTTAAGGTTGGCTTGCTAACCTTTAAAGCCCCTACATGATCAGGGACCTGGTTACCTGCAAGATCTCCTGATACCCTACTGCTCCCTCCGTCCTCTCCGATCCACCGACGAGGGATTGCTGGAGATTCCCAGGGTATGTTTGAAGACATCTGGTTATCGTGCCTTCTCTTTTTCAGCTCCAACCCTCTGGAATTCTCTACCTTGTCGGTTGAGAGAATGCCCAACCGTCGGTAGTTTTAAAACTGCGTTAAAGACATATTTATTTAACCTAGCCTTCCCTAGTTATGGATGATCTGTTTTAAATGCTTATTTAATTTTATTTATATTTGATGTATCTGGTTTTATGTACAGCACCTTGGTTTTGAAAGGTGCTATAAAAATAAAGTTGATTTGATTTGATTTGATTTGATCTTTCTAGTAAAATAAACATACCCACCTCTGCTTCTATCAGACGTGTCACTATCTGCATGCATGCTGCCTCTTAGCTAGTGGGAGAACATGCCTTGTAAATGTGACGTGTGATGGTACATTGCATGTGGGCTTCATTTAAGAGTGTTTGAAATTTAGTGCCTTCTTTGATGGAGAATGGCTGAAGATCAATGGCCATCATCTCCCAGTGAGTTGAGAGATTCAGACAAAACTTGAGAAAGTAGGTTGCAGTTTAGTAAGGGCATGTAATGACTTGAGCAGTGTAGTCTGTTTTGTTGCAGCAAATCCAGGAACAGTACTGGTGGGACATACTCTATACCTGGCTCTGGCTAGTGATGGCTGAAGTGATACTTTTGAAGCAGCACCTGTCCCTAGGGACGCATCAGTTGACTGGTGTGGCTGCCAAGGTGGTTGCATAACTTGAACAAATCATGGTATCCCATTACTTCCCTGATTGTCCTTGTTGATGCCTCTAGCCTGACCCACTGTAAGTGGGGACTGGGAATAGATGTGACTATAAGGAAGATGCCATGTGCATGTTTTAATTGATCCATCAGAACAGGCCCTGACTGATCTTTCTACCACACAGGTTGCAGCACACTTTAAGTGGATTTGTGCTGTCATCTCTAAAATACTCTCACACTGCAGCAGATCGTTTTGTTTTTTAGCTACATAAGTGGACTGATGAGTGGGTATATCAGGAGGAATTAGGCATTGTCTGTGAAATGATTCCTTTTTTGACATTGTGGAATGAGCTGGCTGGGGATGGGCAGGCAGGGCAGTAACAACAGCAGTAGGTGATACAATACCGTGGGTCTGATCATGCTGTGGGGGCTGGTGGTAGTGCTTGTGTTTAGATTTCCCTGCCTGAGAAACTTCCTTTCTTGCTTTTCTTATTGCATTATCTTGTTTAATTCTGTCATCTTCTTCCACGATGGCCCCCTCTCATCAGTATCACTGTCACTACCACTAGTCTGTGGTGTGATTGCCAGTGGACTTTCCAGCTCTTCTCATTCTTCATCCTCGTCCTTGTCTCCCTCTGTTTCCTCATGTCCCTCCTCCTTTCCTGCTTCTTTCCCTGCTCCTTCTCCTCTTGTACTTCCCCCTGCCCCTCCATCTCTTTGCATGAATTGTGTGTATTCCCCTGCCCTTTTACCTCCTTCTTTGCGTGTCCCTAACCTCTACCACCTCATTCTCATGCCCCTGCTGTGGCAACTTCACTTCCATATCCTCCTCACTCTCACTCTCCACTGTAAGCTGCGTTGGCAGTGTGCTGCTGACTTACTTATGTAAAACTGAGGTGGCTGGTACAGCTTACCCTGTCTGTACTTCTCCCATCAACAAGAGTACTTGTTCCAGCAAAAAAGAAAGGTAAAAGCTGCACCAAGAAATGATGGTTCTGTACATAAATAATCAGTATTTAATTAAAATATTCAGATGCACTCATCCACCGCATGGACCAAGCTCTGAACTGAGCTTGAAGATAATAGCTGTGAAGCTTCATTTATACAGAACAGGTTATTGTGCAAATCCAATGCAGTAAATCAGGCAAGCAATTCTTCTTGGAAATGCCAAGCCACCATGAGGATGACTCTGCCCATCTGGCCTGAGGCATTTCATGTGACATGGCGCTATGTACATTGCAGGGTGTAGAGTTAATCAACTCAATAACCAAGAGTACAGTGCAGTGGATAAAGTTATACAATTATGCATAAAATAAATATTTAAAACTTTAAGAAACACGATTAACATTGAATTATTGATCAGTATATTACTCGCATACATCCATCTAAAGGTCCGTCCTTTGAGGTGTGAGTGGTATGCGTAGTGACTTCCTTACAGTAACATCCACTCTATTACACAGGTTGGCCACACAGAGTCTCCCCTGGGTAAGTCAATGCTGAGCTTTATCTACCAAAGTTTTAGATTTTAAGAAATTCTTTATGTCTTTCTTAACTGATGCTTCCAACATTTTATGGACCACAGACGTGGTCTAGGCCATGCCTAGGAAGTATGTAGGCCAGACGCATTTTATGGAAAAAAATTGCAAACAATATAGAGTAGTAATACTAAATGAAAAGAAACATAAACTTCCAGTTCTTAGCAAGATAAATAGTCCACAGGGAGGAATCATATTTGCTAAACCCTCAACTGATTACTCTTTTTAACATTTAGAGCCTAAATAAAGAATATCTAGAATTTAGAATATAGAAAATAGAATATCTCTTCTACATTCCTTAAGAAAATATACTAATTCTCCTGTAGTTATAGGTGATGACTGGAATTTAGTTTTAAACAGTACTGATGATCACGTTTCAGTAGATAAATAGAGAATAATGGCTAGGCAGGGGTGTGTTATGGTGTTTTTTACACACCCAATGTGAGTGATGAGCCTTAAACCTTAAGAGCGAAGCTCAAGTAGTTTATGAGCTCATCAATCATTAAGGGTGTGTAAAAAGGTCACCATGAACACATCCCTACCTAGACTTTATTTTTTATACTTGCTGGTGCTTTGTTTTGTGTGCAGCACAAGAGCAGTTGGTCAGCTCCAGTCAGTTTCTGATCTGACTGACTGACTGAGGAAGCCCCAATAAAAGCACAAATTTGGCAGGATAAATTTTTTTTTTATGAAGGCAGGATAAACTATATAAAAAAAATTAAACATACTTTACTGGTGTGGCAATGAGGAGGTACAGGAATGAGCAGTCAGCAACATGGGTCTTTGATAGCGGCGGGAGAGAGCCGTGTTGTTGGGATCATTGGCCCACCCAACTGGACTGAGAGCCAATGAGGGGATGCGCTCGACTTCAGTGACAGCCCTTCCCTTAGTTTTTGGTGGAAAAAATCCGCTTAGTGTAGTGCAAGGAGAGCGAGTGACTCAAAGGATTCAGAAGACCTGACAGAACTGCTGCGAGTGTTAGCATAGCAACACTCGCAAACAATTGCATCGACTCTTCTGAAGCCACTGAGTCATTTGCTCTCCCTGTATAATCGGTGGCTTCTTTCCCAAAAAAAAACAAAACTGAGGAATTGGGGAAATTATTTTTACAGCACAGATTGGTCTTTGGGGTATTCTGTTCAACAGAATTGGTCTGGACTGCTGCAGGCTTCTTGGCGTGAGACTGTAAAAGTCTTATCAACCTGCGGGTTGATACGAGTTTTTTTGTATCAACCTGCGGGTTGATACAATTTTTTACAATACTCAAAAATGGGTTGATAATGGGGGTCACCAGTTATTATACTCTAAACTAAATCAGGCGAGGTGGTATTAGAGTTGACATACTTATTAAGTGTAGTAGACCCCTGGAAAATTCTGTACCCATATGTCTGGGAATGTAAAGTGCTTACCATTCTGCCAGACATAATTCATTTGCCAGACTGGATTGCTTTGTAATAAGTAATTCTCCTTTGTGAGAGGTAGTAAACTGTCAAATAAATGCTACAGTATTAACTGGTCACTCACCAATAAATGTCAAGTTGAATAATACTTCATTTGGGTAAAGAGACAAAATATGGAGGCTGAATAATCTGATTTGAAAACATTAAAGGATAATTATTCCAGTGCCAGCACCTTGCTTATTACAGTGATCAGCATAGCCCTGACAAGTGATAACACACTGATTTCTGAGGAGTGCCTGAAATTCTCAATGGATACTACATTGCAGTCACAATAATTATTAAGCTCACCTGCCCAATAGTCATCATAATAAGAACATCATTTTGATCCTAACCTCATATAATACATACACATAGAAATCACAAGACCTGCCTTGTTGGCACATATCAACTTTCGTTTTATTAATTTGCGCTGTCATTCTAGTAATTTCCCCTGTTACTGAACACTTACAGTATATGCATTCCACAATATGGCTAGTATTGTAACCAATAAACTGTTGCAAGCAAAGTGATCTTTCGTAAATTGTTTCAGTTGGGTAATTGCATTTTATTGATCTCAGAACAGTTGTGACAAAAACTCCTACTCCAAGGATCAAAGTTATCATTAATTGACACGTCTACAGAATACTGCAAATTGCCCTGGGCTTCTGCATTTTCCTCCATACCTGTCTGTGCTGGTTAGTGTGCGGAACCACACTGAAGTTACTACTCCTCATTCTGTGTCTGACCACGTAGATAGACAGAGGACTGCAGTCTCTACTGCTGTCCATCCCTCAGTTTTCACCAGTACTGACTACATCTCAGTGTATGGAAGCCTGACCTGTACTTGATATGTGAATAAACAGAGATTTTCAGACTACAGTGCTATCAGTCCCTCACTTCCTACCAGGACCAGTTTCATCACAGTGTTGGGAAGCATGTTGTGCACGTACCCACTCTGTACCTGGAGCTTTTCAAACAACAGTGCTATTAGTTATTTGCATTTTACTAGCACTAAATCTATCACAGTATGGGAAACTATATCCTGTCCTTGCACCACACTATCCGTTGTCCTGTTTTTAAACAGAGGGCTTCAGTCTCCAACACTGTCTGTCTCCCACCTTTTACAAGCACTTAAATTGCACATGGGGCTGTTGAAAATCCTGCCCAGGAAGTTTTAGTGACTTGTTTAGGGTCCACAGCAAATGGCGTTAGTAGGGTTTATACCTGTGCTGCATACTGGGTGACAGCTGTGCACTCTAATCACTGTGTTACCCTGCTTGCTGCACTGATGAGAATGCAGCTCATAAAAGGTACAGTAGTAGTCTTAATGGAATGTCTGTTTTGACCTATTATTACTCTCTCCTTTAGGATTGCAACTCCGGTTAGACAAACTAGTAGATTTTTGCCCCAAAAAAAGAAGATTAATGTTGATAAAAGTAAAGTTTTGCCATGTAGAAGGAAAAAACATAAGTTTACTTGGTCTTTGAATAAGTTCTCTCTGGCAACTATTGAGTGTTACTAATATCTTGGAACTTGTTTTGACACAACTGTCAAGGAAAATGCATGTAATACAAACAAGTACACACACACGTCAAATGGGGCTGGTATTATAGCCTAGAGGTTAGAGAAACGGGCTGTGAATGAGTTTGGTACTTCCAGGAGACTTGGGTTTGATTCCACAACCTCCACTTGCATACCATGTGACTCTGAGCAAGTCATTTAACCTCCCCAGTGCTCCTAGGTCTCTCCAGAAAAAAAGACACTTGTGCCTAGTGGGCCTTACTTTGTTACCAAAGACTAAAATAAATAAAACACACTTATGGGACTGCAATATTTTAATAGAAACTATGATGGAGATACAGTCAAGGCTACCTTATTTATTGATTTATTGAAAGTTGGTGACTGGGAAAGGCACACTGAGCCAAGGCTTGTCTCCAGGGTGCCCTTGGGGAAGGGAGTAGGGAGACAAATATACAAGCTTTACGAAATTATGTCAATGAATAAACAAGGTGGGAAAGTGCAGCAAATGCAAATTGAGATAGGCAGATATCAAAACCTGCAGCATGCAGTATACAATATATAGAATAATAGAAATAATAGAATAATAGAAATAGTCAAGCCATACAAAGGCAAAAGTACTGGACTTCAGGAGGGCTGACTTTGCCAAAATGGGTGAGTGCCTAAGGAATGCACTAGCAAATGGGCAGGAAGGAGGGGTGGAAGAACAATGGGGAATAATAAAAACTGCCATCACAGAGGCAACAAGCCTTTGTGTGAAGAAAATAAACAAAACAAAATGATGTAAGAAACCACTATGGTTCTCAAAGGAGGTGGCAGGAAGGTTCAAGAGAAAAAGAAAGCATTCAGAAAGTACAAGGAATCACAGAAGGAGAAGGACAGAGAATTACTCAGTTAAAGCAAAAGGAAGCTGGAAGGCAGTCAGAACAGCAAAGGCCGAACCGAGGAAAAGAATAGCCAACTCAGTTAAGAAGGGGATAAAACCTTTTAGGTACATCAGGAGCGAAGGAAGACTAAGGGAGGGATAGTGAGGCTTAATAAAGGGGAGGGGGTAGGCAGAGGGTGACGGTGAAAAGGCAGAGATACTAAACAAATATTTTTGCTCAGTATTTATAAATGAAGAGGGGGAGGTACCTAAAACAAACAATAGAAACACTCTGGATACAGAAGTTGATACCAGCCCATTTACAGAAGAAAGGGTTCTGAAAGAACTCTTAAAACTGAAGGTGGACAAAGCAATGGGGCCTGATGGGATTCATCCCAGAATTCTAAAAGAACTAAGGGTAGAACTAGTGACACCACTGACTACACTCTTAACAAATCATGGAAGGATGGGTGGTACCTGAGGACTGGAGGAGGGCAGATGTGATTCCTTCACAAAAGTGGATGTAGGGCAGAAGCAGGAAACTACAGACCTGTTAGTTTAACCTCAGTGATAGGGAAAATGATGGAATCACTTCTGAAGGAAAGAATTGTTGAGTACCTAGAGGCCAGAGGGGCACAGGACCCAAGGCAGCATGGATTCACAGCGGGAAGGTCATGCCAGACGAATCTAATATATTTATTTGACTGGGTGACCAAAGTAGTAGATCAGGGAGGGGCTATGGACATGGCCTACCTAGACTTTAGCAAGGCATTTGACTCAGTCCCACACAAAAGATTAATATACAAGTCAGCCAGCCTGGAAGTGGGTCCCAAGATGATAGCCTGGGTAAAGAATTGGCTGGAGAATAGGACACAGAGGGTAATAGTAAATGGAGTCCACTCTGAAGAAAGGGAGGTTACTAGTGGGGTACCACAGGGTTCAGTATTAGGACCGGTTCTCTTCAATGTCTTTATAAGTGACATTGCAGAGGGACTGGAAGGAAAAGTATGTCTCTTTGCAGATGACACAAAGATCTGCAACAGAGTTGATGCACAAGGTGGGGTGGAAATGATGAGAAGGGACTTGGCAAGGTTAGAGGAATGGTCAAATGTATGGCAGCAGAAGTGCAAGGTAATGCACCTGGGAAACAAAAACCCAGGGGAAGAGTACACAATGGGGGGTGAGATACTAACAACAACAAAAATGGAAAGGGACCTGGGGGTAGTCATATCAGATGACTTAAAGGTGGGCAAGCAATGTGAGAGGGCAGTAAGGAGCCTGGGGGGATACTGGGATGCATAGTGAGAGGCATCACCAGTAGAAAACAGGAAGTTGTTATCCCTCTTTACAGACAGCTGGTGAGACCCCATCTGGAGTACTGTGTGCAGTTCTGGAGACCCAGTCTCCGCAAGGACATAGACAAGATGGAAGCTGTCCAGAGGAGGGCAACTAAAATGGTGCAGGGTCTGCACCAGAAGACATATGAAGAGAGACTAAAGGAGCTTAATATGTATAGCCTCGAGGAAAGGAGGGAGAGGGGGGACATGATAGAAACTTTCAAGTACCTCAAGGGAATCAACAAAGTCCAAGAGGGTAGCATCTTTCAAAAAAAGAGGTGTGCAAGAACAAGGGGGCACAATTTGAAGATGGGGGTGGTGGCTCAGAGGTAATGTAAGGAAGTATTTTTTCACAGAGAGGGTTGTGGATGCATGGAACGGCCTTCCGGTGGAGGTTGTGGAGTCAAAAACAGTGGTTGAATTCAAGCATGCATGGGACAGTCATAAGGCAATTCTAGGGGGTGGGGATAGAAAGAAGTAGGCTGCTGGTTAACTAGGATCTGCAGCTTATTTATTGGGTAGGGAAATGGGCATACTGGGTGGGCCAAGCAGTCCTTATCTGCCATCAAATTCTATGTTTCTATGTTAAATAACTAAAAGAATACAGAGGATGGTAAAATTGCAGCGATTAGAAATGGTGACAGTGTGTAGGCCGAAATGTAAACCTTACGGCACTGGAGCAGGTGTGGTAGACCAA
This sequence comes from Neoceratodus forsteri, assembly GCA_016271365.2. Lineage (NCBI taxonomy): Eukaryota > Metazoa > Chordata > Ceratodontiformes > Ceratodontidae > Neoceratodus > Neoceratodus forsteri. Next base: position 1,309,758,852 of record CM028131.1, read on the forward strand.
GAACCTTGACAGTCCATGTCAGATAAGTCCAGGGCAGAAGCAGGAGGAGTAGCAAGAATTTTAAGCTGATGCTTGAAGGAGAAATGGGAGGAGGAGAGGTGAAGAGTGGCAGGGACATGGATCTAGATGAGGGGGAAGTGAGAGGAAAAAGAAGATTGTCCAGCAGAAGAGTTAGGGTGACGAATGGAAAAGGTATGAGAATGAAGAGTATAAGGGGTGGAGGAAATAGGCAAGAGGAGAGATAGGCATGTAGAGAGTCAAACAAGAATTTGGAAATGAGGGATGCACACAGCATGGAGCAAAGATGAGTGCAAGGAGGAACATTAGAAACAAATTGGCAGAATGCATTGTGGAGCTTAGAGACAGTAGGAAGCAAGGAGATGGGATAATATTTCCCAAGTAAGGTAGGGTCACCACATTTGTATAGGGGGGTACCTTGGCAAATTTCCAGGTCTGCTGGTCAGCACTGAGTGAGAGTGAGAGAGAGATATAGAGTAAGTGAGTGATGAGTAAAGCAATAGCAGGGGCAGAGAGATGGAGCAATTTAGTATCAAGACCATCAGGACTAGTCCTTTTAGATAGATTAAAGGAGGAAAGAGCATGAATGGTATCCAGCAGAGTATCAGGAGAAAAATGGAAGCAGATTGAGGAGGAATCAAAGGGGGGAATGGGGGGGGGAGGGGCAGAAAGGGAGGAGTAGGCAGTTGTGGTAGGTGAGAGAGAGTGCAAGTGGTGAAGAAATAGCTGACGTGAGAGGCAACTAGAGAGGAAGAAGAGATATTGAAATCATTCTCGGGGTAGCATAGGCAAGAAGAACTGAGGAGCGGGTAGAATAAGAAGTAAACGACCATCCAGAATTTAGCAGGGGATTTAAGGTTATGCTGAGGTTAGAGTGAAAGCAGTTCAGTTTAGCTGCCCTTATAATCCTAATACAGGAATTAAGTCTCCTGTATATGAGGAAGTCAGCAGGAGAGTGGGACAATTTGAAGCGAGACCAGACATTGTCAGGGAATTCACAGAGAGAAATGAGGTCCACTGTGATCCAGGGTGGTGTGAACCTTTGACATGGAAGTTTCTTAGAGAGAGTCGTGCTTGTCCTAGGTTTCCAAAAATTTGAAGTGGACAAAGGAAAGGGCCACATCAATATCAGCAGCAGTGGGGATAGAAGACCAGTCAACAGCTGCAATGTCTCAGAGTAGGACAGCAATATTTAAGGACTGTAGAGACCTGGATTAAACATATTTAGGAGGTGCCAAAGGGAGTTTGAATTTTCCTGACAAAGTAGGCCCAATTCTGAACGAGCCCTTAGATCACCTCAATTTGCAACGATCTAGGGGTGCAAGTGCACTCTGCATGCTTTAGGGACCCTGTGCTTGATTCTGTAAAATCGGGGGTCCCTGCACCAAAAACCCAGGGGTTGCTACACCTGCTGGCTAGTGCCAAACAATAGGTGCACAGCGCAAGAAAAACAACTACCAGGAGGGGTCCAGTGGCAGAAGGGGCATGGGGGATGCCATGGGGGTGTTGGGGAGGGAGTGAGTGGGCATGCTGGGGGGTGATCAGGCACCCGGTGGGAGTGCCGTTATTATAACTATTATGGTAATGGTTTATGATTGGTTCTAATAACAGCACCCAACCGGGTCTGCAATCACCCTCTGGCATGCTCACTCACTCTTTAACACCCCTATGGCACTCCCTTGTCCCTTCTGCCCCCAGACCCCACATACAGAGCCCTCCCCAATTCCCCACCTTGTGGGGCAATGGCTCAAGGGGCTTAGTCCAGCTCCTGGCTGGTCTAACATGCGGTCTTGGTGCACCCATGGCGGGGCTTCCTGAATCCTCAAAAAAAGGATATTGCAGTGCCACTGTGGTGCATGCCACCTTGTGACCTGGCACACCCCAATTTAGGTTGCAAAGGTGGCGCAGTGCCCATTTAGTGCAGTGGCTTCCCATTCCAATGCAGACCATGTTTCAGAACTGAGAATGCCACAGTTTATGACGCAAAGTGCCAATTGCGTCATTGATGTTTGATGCAGGCACCTTGTGTTGGTCTATGGGCTTTTGGAATTGGGCCCAGGAAGTAATGCAGTGGTCAGTAAAGGCATCAGCTAGAATGCTAGTAGCGACTATGTAATGGGGGCGGGAGAAAAGGACCCAGTCCAGCACAGAATGGTTAAAGGGGTGGAGATTGAATTAAATGGGCTCTGTAAAGAGCTGCAAGAGATTCAGTGATTCAATCTTTTGAATAGAAGGCCTGGTAGTAGGGGTGAGCCAGTTGGAATTGATGTCCTCTAGGAGAATAAATTTGCTCCTCGAGGAATAAGAGGACTGAGAGGAAAGAGTATTGACTAACATAGAGGGAGAGATTTTAGAGAAGGCATAGACAACACTAAAAAAGATGGGCAGAGCGGAGGGAAAGATAAGCTTAGTTAGAAGGAGTTCATGGGAAGAAAGAATAGCGTTGCTGAGAGAGACAGAGCAAGTAAGACCATGACTGACATTTTGGGCCACCCCACCTTCATGTTTTACCATGGTCCCACCTGAAGAGGTTGCAGCCAGAGATACTGTCAGAGATTCTAGAGGAAAGTCAGGTTTCAGAAATGCAAACATCAGGCATGTGCTGAGCAAGGTGCACTTGCAACAGACCAAGTTTAGGTAACAGGCTCCCAGCAATGAGGTGCAAGATCCTCAGACCTTTGGGGAAGAAATGGTGAGGAGATAGGGGATACAGGGCCAGGGTTGGTGTCTCCAGCCATGTGCTAACCCAGCTAGGCAATTATCAAAAATGTAGTAGCTACACAGCTAGAGAGCAGCTATAGCCAAACTGGCTAGTTATAAAACTAATGTCAATAAAACGTAGGGGCTACCCAGATAAGCAGAAGCAGCAATTTGTTACCCTGGCTAAATAATTAATGTAAGCTTGGGGCTGCCCAGATATGGAGCAGCTATCGACCACAGACTTGCTATAAATGAAGGTTGATAAACACAGAAACATAGAAACATAGAATTTGATGGCAGATAAGGACTGCTTGACCCACTTTGTCTGCCCATTTTTCCTTACCTACTTACTATATTACCACAGACTACTTGATATCCGGCTCTACCCCTTGTCTTACCACTAAGGTTCCTTTATGCCTATGCCATGCATTCTTGAACTCTACTGCAGTTTTTCCCCCCACCACCTCAGCTGAGAGGCTGTTCCAAGCATCCACCACTCTTTCTGTGAAGAAGTACTTCCTCACATCTCCCCTGAGTCTACCCCCCTCCAGCTTCTTAGCATGGTCCCTTGTTTTTGAGCGTCTTTTGTTCTGAAAAATGGTTTCCTTTTGTACCTTATTTATACCTGTGAGGTATTTAAAAGTCTCTATCATATCCCTCCTCTTCCTCCTTTACTCCAGCTTGTACATGCTGAGGTCCTTCAGTTTCACCTCATAGGGCTTTTTTTGCAGATCCTGCACCATTTTAGTTGCCCTACTGTGGATCGCCTCCACTTTGTCTATGTCCTTCCAGAGATGAAGTCTCCAGAACTAGACAAAATAGTCTAGGTGAGGTCTCACCAGTGACATATACAGAGATAACATCACTTCCTTCTTTTTGTTGGTGATATCTCTGCCTATGCATCCCACTATCTCTTCCAACTGCCTTGTCACACTGCCTGGCCACCTTTAGGTCATCAGATATGACCACCTCCACTTACCGATTGCATGTTGAAACCCCAACAGTGAATCCGGTACAGCGATAGCACAACAGTGACATCTAACAGCCCAACAGGTGTGCCACAGTGACAGCTACCCTGTGGAGATGTGCAGAACAACTGTGGCCGCTGACTCCCAACAACACGGTGGGCCGAATGGAGAGATGTCACCACTGCAAGTGTCAGGGACTGGTGCAGCAACAGCTAGGATGTGCACCCCCACAGCGGGCACACGCACAGTGCACAGCACATAGGAGGTATGGGAAGAGGGGGTGCATCACTGCGACACACCAACACAACCGTAGCTGCATCATGACACTCCATGCACAGACCCAGAGGCAAACACGTCAACATGGAGTGCGCCAGAGCACAGGTAAGCATCAGCACCTGTGTGCCGGTGGCATGGTAACTGTGTAGCATGAGGCCCCGCGGATGAGTGTCTGGACCCCTCCCCCCGGGGGGGGCAGTGTGTGGTGGTGGGGTGTTGGGTGTCATGTGTGGTTCACCGGGCCCTATGTGGCAGAGTGCTGTGGTCATGTACTATTAAACCATTACCAGCAGCAACATTGTCTCCTGTGTACTGTGTCCAGGGTGTGCAAGCGGGAATGATGCCCACAGTGTGGGGGGGTCCATTGTGCCCTGGGGGTGGTTGTGCCATGTGTCATTTTGTGGCTGCGGGGTGGGGTAGTCCCTGTGCCTCTTTTACTGCATGGTACTCTGTGGTGCTGCTGGTGGGGGGGGGGGACACACGGCATGTACACCAGGGGTTGGGGTGCACCGCTCTGCCTGGGTGGCCCTCCATTTGTGTATGTCTCATTGCTGGGGAGGACCTGCTAACTGAATGGTCTGTCTGCATTGGGGGTGCCCATCCCAGGCAGTGCTCTCCTTGGAGGTGGTTCTCCGATGGGGTGGGGGCCACACTGCATAGTGTCGTTAATGGGGGAGATGCACAGCCAGGGTGGGGACTCTGCCCTTCGCATGCCAGACGGTCATGCTCTGTACCACAGGTTGTTCACTTTGCTGGCAGTTGCTGTCTTGGTCTGTGACCTACGGTACCTGTGGTGGGATGGCGGGCGATGCAGCAGTGTTACTGTAGCAGCTGTCGGCGGTTTCGCTGTCGCGCTGGCATCGTAGTGCCGATTACCTCCAGGTCTCTTTCCTGTTTGGTGGCCTCAATACCACTCCCCCCATTTTGTACTCCACCCCAGGTTTCTGTGCCCTAAGTGCATGATTTTGCACTTTTGTGCATTGATATTTAGCTGCCATATCCTTGACTATGCCTCTGACTTTCTCAGATCACTACTCATTTTTTCTAACCCTCTTGGAGCATCTACCCTATTGCAGATTTTAGTGTCATCGGCAAAAAGGCAGAATTTCCCATCCAGCCCCTCTGCAGTGTCACTAATAAAGACAATAAAGAGGACCTGTCCCAGTAGTGATCCCTGTGGCACCTCACTGGTGACTCTCCCTTTCTCGGAGTGAACTCCGTTTACCACCACCCTCTGTCGCCTATCCCCTAACCAATTCCTTACCCAATTTACCACCTTTGGACCCACTTCTAGGCTGCTCAGCCTGCTTATGAGTGTCCTACAGTATGTGGAATGGTGTTGAAGGCCCTACTGAAATCTAGGTAGGCCACATCCACCGCTCCACCCTGATCCAATTCCTTGGTAACCCAGTCAAAGAAATCAATCAGATTCGTTTGACATGACCTCCGCCCTGTGACTCCATGCTGCCTTGGATCTTGTAAGTCACTGGATTTGAGACATTCCACAGTTCTTTCCTTCAGTAGTGATTCCATTAATTTTCCCACCACTGAAGTCAGACTGACTGGCCTGTGGTTGCTAGCCTCCTCCCTGCTACCAGTTTTGTGAAGTGGAACTATGTCTGCCCTCCTCCAGTCTTCTGGAACCACTCCCATCTCCAGTAAGTGGTTGAACAGGACTGCCTGAGGTGCAGCCAGTACTTCTCTGAGCTCCCTCAATATCCTTTGATGCACCCCATCTGGCCCCATTGTATTGTCCACTTTCAGATTTGCAAGTTACTTCAGGACTCTCTCCTCTGAAAATTGACTAATGTTCCCCTTTCTTCCTTCAGCTCCCCTTTTACCTTTCTGTGGCCCTTGCCTTCCCCTTCCTCTGTGAATACTGAACAAAATTATTTGTTCAGAATGTCTGCTTTTTCCTGGTTCCCCTCCACCCAATCCCCCTCTTCACTTCTTAGCCTTACAATCTCTCCCTGGTCTTCCTTTTTTTGTTTACATACCTGAAAAATGTCTTGCCTCCTTTTGTTACTGCCTGGGCTATTCTCTCCTCCATTTGTGCCTTTGTGCTCCATACTGTTTTCCCTGCCTCCCTCTGTTTCTCCTAATACACCTCCCTATCCTTCTCCCTCTGTGTTTTTGTTACACTTCCTGAATCCTAACTTTTTTATCCTTACTTTCCCAGCCATCTTATTTGAGAACCATAGCAGTCTCTTTTTCCTCTTGCTTTTGCTCACTTGCCTGATGCAGAGGTTTGTTGCCTTCACTATGCCTCCTTTTAGCTTGCCCACTATTCCTCCACTTCACCAAATTCTCCCCTCCCCACCAGGGCATCTCAGAGGTATTCACCCCTCTTTTTAAAATCAGCACTCCTGAAGTCCAGGACCCTCACCCTTTTGTGGTTCAATTCTGCCACAGTTGTTATATTGAACCACAATGTACAGTGATCACTGGTCTCCAGGTGGCTTCCCACTGTGATGTCTGCAACACTGTCCCCATTAGTGAGTACAAGGTCCAGTATTGCCCTATCATGAGTGGGCTCCCTTACTAGTTCCCTAAGGAATGCCCCTTCAGAGAGTCCAGGATGTCCCTGCTCCTAGCTGAAGCTGTAGCTGGGATGCTCCAGTCTACATCTGGCAGATTGAAGTCCCTTACTTGCAGTACCTCCCCCTTATTTGCCGTCTTTTGGATGGCTTCCACCAGAACCTTATCCAACTCCCCTCTCCCCCCCATGTTGGAGGTCTGTAGATCATGCAAGTGTGAATAGCGGCTCCATTCCCTGTCTTTACGAGACTCACAGTACCTTTGCCCCTCCCTGTATTCCCTGTATCTCTGTCACTTTTATGCTTTCCCTCGCATAAAGTGCCACTCCTCCTCCTTTCTTTCCCACCTGTCCTTGCTGAACAGAGTATAGCCTGGTATGGCTATATTCCAGTCATGGTTCTCAGTGTGCCATGACTTGATAATGGCGACAGCATCTAGGTCAGCATCTGCCATAATGGCCTCTAGGTGTGTACTTTTTTTCCCTAGATTTCGAGCATTTACACACATGGTTTTCCAGATTTTGCTACTACCCTGCTTGTCAATCCCCTTTTTTCTCTTTTGCCCTCTTTCCTCACTCTCTCTGCTCTCATTCCCATCTCCCTTCATTACTACCATTTTGTTTTTCTTATTAATAGGTATCCTTGGTGATTTCTGTCTCTTAGGGTTCTCCCTACTGACTACTTCGGCCTGTGTAGGGGGACAGTTCATACCTCCCTGCTTCCTTCCACCACCACCCTTGGCTAGTTTAAATGTTCACCAAAGTAATATTTAAACCACCCATTGAGGACTGCAGTTCCCCTCCCGGATGGATGCAGGCCATTTCCTCTGTATAGGCCCTTATCCCTCCAGGGTGGGACCCCAGTCCCCAGTGTAGCTGAACCCCTCCTCTCTGCACCACTCCTTCAACCATGAGTTGAAGCTCCTGCTATGGAGTACCCTATCCTCCCCCTGTCATAGACAGGCAGCACCTCAGAAAAAGCCACTGAGCATGCTACCTACCTAAGACCCTCCCCAACTCCCTGAACTCTTTTCTGCACTATACCAGCCTCATCCCTAGCCAGATCATTAGTCCCCAGGTGTATAATGACATACAGCTCTCCCTCCCTTCCTGCTGACCTAGCGATACTTAGGATCCACTTTCCATCTCTCCATGTCGTGGCACTGCTTAGGCACCTAACCTCCCTGTCTCCCTCCTTTCCTGTTCCCAGTTCTGTCCCTCTCACAATTGAGTCCCTCACCAAGAGTTGCTTCCTCTTCCTCTCAGGTACTCTGCCACTCTCCTTGGGGTCTCCACTATGAAGGACCCCCTCATCCTCCCTGGTCACTATCACCATAAGATGTAGGGGCTACCCAGACAGGGAGAAGCAGCAATTTGTTAACCCAGCTAGGTTGTTAGCACGAATGTAGGGCTACCCAGCTAGAGAGCAGCTACAGAAAAATGGCATATTCCCTGTGGGCTGAAGGTTTGGACCTTACCCCTCGAGGCTGTTTGAATTAAATTGAATTCCCACTGAGGTAAATTGTGCAGGCTACTCACTTAATTTTTACCTGTACCTGCTAGTGAATCCAGTGGACAGTCACATGGAGGGCTTGTTAGTTTTCTTCAGGGCTGCAGTAGGAATTTTTGGTTGTGACAGAGCAGAGCTAAATTAAGTAAACATTTTTTCTAAAGTGTAGTAAGTAAGCGCTCTGGAGGATCCTCAGCCTTAGGGCTGGTCAGATGGCACCTGCTCTTCCCCTGCTCCCGGCGACCACGCTCCGAGCTGCATCTGCTGTGGGTATTCGCACCCCGAAGCCGCTATGTAGCTGCTCCCCGCCTGCCCCCCAATACCCTCCCACCCTCAGCTGTGCTTGCTTATGTAGGTCCAGGCTTCCACGTGATACTTGTGTGGGAAAATTACTTTTTTTCTCTATCTGCCTTGAATCCCATCTGCAGGTTATAGCTTATCACCACTAGGTGCCGTATTCTATCTATCCTGACTTGTTCTCATCTCTTCTTTGCTGAATTCTGAATCTACTTGCACTCCCTGTCTGGCATTGAATTCCCCCCTGTCTACCTCCACTGTTCCCTATCCAGCTCACCCCCTCTCTCCCTGTTCTCCCTTTGTGGCTGTCCCTCCACTTTTTCAGCTCATTTTCTCCTGGGCATTTGGTCCACCATGGAGCCTAGATCATCCTTGTATCTCCTTGTGCCCCTTTTTTCTGCACTATTGGCCCTTAGCTCCTTATCCCTAATGGCTGGCACCCCTCCCCTCCCGGTGGTATCCCCTGGTAATTTTATCTACTCTAACATGATTGCTGAAGGTTCTTTCTCACCTTGTCCTATAGTTTACCTAAGCTATAAACTCCTCGGGTCTCTACTAAGGCACTTGGTGTACAGGAGACTTATCTCCCCTGCCACTGACACTTGTGCTACAACCTTCGCTCTTCTATGGGTCATAGCCCTAACTCTCACTCTAGCTGGAGACATTGAATTGAACCCTGGCCCCTCGACCTCCCCTAACATACTTACCCCTATCGCCTCTCATCTCCCTCCTCAGGCTCATGGCCTGACCATCGTGCACCTGAACATCTGCAGTCTGCTAGCTAATTTCCCCGAGCTGGAGGCTTGGGTTCTGGTAAACAACTCAGACATCCTTGTACTATCCGAAACATGGTTAAAACCAACTGTTCTGTATCAAAGCTGAGCCTTGCCTGGCTATAATATGCACCGGGCTGACCATGCCTCCTCTAAAAGAGGGAGAGGCCTGGCACTGTACTACAAGTCCCACCTTAATGTCACCCTGCTGCCAACACCCTGCCTGAATAATGGTGAGGTACTGCACTCTCTCTTGCTACTGGGGGGTGCCAAGAAGCTGCACCTCCTTGGGGTATATTTACCCCCCTGAAATAGCAAACTTGGTCTTGAGGAGCTAACTGGTATGATTCCTGCCCTAATTAAGAACAATGAGGTGATATGTTTGGGAGATATTAACCTGGACTGGCTGGGCTCAAACTCTTCCTCTCTTGCTTCGACAATCAGCATGGCCAACCTTGAGCAACTCATCTCTTCCCACACTCGGATAACTCAGAATACATAGATACATAGATACATAAACAGTGTCGGCAGATAAGGGCCTATGGCCCACCCAGTCTGCCCATTTGAGTTTGTAAGTTCAGTTTGTTTTCCTAGAAGTCTGTTGTCCTTAACCCCTGACCTCCAGAATTCCTTTATTTCTATCCCATGCATTCTTAAATCCCGTGATTGTTTCAGCCCCCACCACTTCCTCTGGCAGGGTGTTCCACTTGTCCACCACCCGTTCTGTGAAGAAATTCTTTCTCATGTTTCCTCTGAATCGTCCTCCCTCCAACTTCATCCCATGCCCTCTAGTCCTGGAACATCTTTTTTGCTTAAAAATAGTGTTTTCCTGCAACCTGTTCCTCCCTGTAAGATACTTGTATGTCTCTATCATATCCCCTCTCTCCCTCCTCTCCTCCAGGGAGTACATGTTCAGTTCCTTCAACCTGTCTTCATAGGACTTGTGATGCAATCCATGCAACTCTTTGTTGCCCTCCTCTGAACCTTCTCTACCCTGTCTATGTCCTTATGTAGGTATGGTCTCTAGAACTGTACGCTGTACTCCAGGTGGGCTTCACTAGTGTCTTGTATAGCTGAATTATGACCTCCTTTCCTGCTGGTGATGCCCTGCCTATACATCCCAGCATCCCATTTGCTTTACCTGCTGCCTTGTCACACTGTTTCAATACCTTGAGGTCATCAGAGATGATAACCCCAAGATCCTCTTTCCTGCTTGGTGCATGCTATATCCTCACCCCCGAACTGATATATTGTGCCAGGGTTTTGTGCCCCATATGCATTATCTTGCACTTCTTTGCATTGAATTTCAACTCCAAACCCCTGACCATTCTTCAAGTTTCTGCAGGTCGCTCATTCTGTCTACACCTCTGGTGTGTCTACTCGTTACAGAGCTTTGTGTCATCAGTGAACAGTGAAATTCTGCCTTCTAGGTCCTGCACCATGTCACTGATGAAGATGTTGAATAGGACCGGTCCCAGCACTGATCCCTGTGGTACCCCACTGGTCACTCTTCCTCTGTGGAGTGACAGCCATTTACCACCACCCTCTGTGTCCTGCCACCCAGCCAGTTACCTACCCACCACACTGCTGTCCTGCCCACACCCATATTCCCCAGTTTGTGTAATAGTCTTCTATGTGGCACAGTGTCAAAGGCCTTGCTGAAGTCCAGATAGGCCATGTCCACTGCCCTCCCCTGATCCACCTCCCTAGCCACCCAGTCAAAAAATTCAACGAGGTTGGTCTGACATGACCTCCCCCTGGTGAATCCATGCTGCCTTGGGTCCTGTAGTCCATTAACAACCAGATGTTCCACCAATCTCTCCTTCAGTAGTGCTTCCATGATCTTCCCCACTACCGAGGTGAGGCTGACTGGTCTGTAGTTCCCTGCTTCCTCTTTGTTCCCACTTTTGTATAAGGGGACTACATCTGCTGTCCTCCAGTCTTTGGGTACCTCCCCTGTTTCCAGTGATCAGCTAAACAGGATAGCCAGAGGTTCAGCCACCACCTCTCTTAGTTCTTTAAGGACCCTGGGGTCACCCCATCTGGCCCCATTGCTTTATCAACTCTTATTACTTCCAGTTCCTTCAGGACCCTTTCTCGTGTAAAGGGACTTGTGTCCATTTCTGCACCATTCTCACCCCTTGTACTCCCTTCAGACCCATTACCCTCCTCTTCCTCAGTAAAGACTGAGCAGAAATACCTGTTCAATATCTCAGCTTTACTGTTGTAATCCTCCACGCGGCCCCCATCCTCCCCCTTCAGTCTCACTATCCCTCCCTTTGTCTTTCTTTTTTCGCTTATGTACCTGTAAAAGGTTTTGTCCCCCCTACCCACTGATTTTGCAATGTGTTCTTCTGTCTGAGCTTTGGCTTCCCTTACTGGCCTCCCTGCCTCCCTTTACTTCTCCTGGTACTTCTCCCTATCCCCTTCTGCCTGTGTCTTTTTGTATTGCCTGAATGCAATCTTTTTGGCTATCACTTTCTTTGCTACCTCTTTGGAAAACCATAATGGTCTCCTCTTCCTTTTCCTCTTGCTAACCTGCTTAATACATAATTCTGTTGTTCTTGTAATCCCCATTTTAAATACTGCCCACTGTTGCTCAACCCCTGATTCCTGTCAAATTCCCCTTAATGCCTCTTTCAAGTATCTCCCATTTTCCCAAAGTCTGCCCCCAAAATCCAGGATACGTGTTTTGTGTGGTTTGGTTCTGCTCTTTCTGTGATTTCAAACCACAATGACTGGTGGTCACTGTTTCCCAGGTGCTCCCCCACTGTTACCCCCATCACACTGTCCCTGTTTGTGAGCACAAGGTCCAGTATTGCCTTCTGCCGGTTGGTTCCATGACCAGTTGCTTGAGGAAGGCACCCTGAAGGAGTCAGGATAAATCTGCTTCTAGTTGATGCTGCTGCGGGATGCTCCAGTCCACGCCTGGAATATTGAAGTCTCCAACCAGTACTACCTCACCTTGTCTGCCATCCTTGGATGGCTAGCATCAGCTCCCTATCTGTTTCTTCCTCCTGGGCTGGTGGTCTATAGACCACACCTGTGTGGATGGCTGTCCCCATTTTCCTTTCCAGCTTAACCCACAGTATCTCCCCATTTTGTTCCTCCTGGATCTCTGTGGCCCTTATGTCATTTTTCACAGAGAGTGCCACTCCTCCTCCCTTCCTGCCTGCTCTGTCTCTTCTGAATATGTTGTAGCCAGGTATGGCCATCTCCCAGTCGTGGTTATCATTACACCAGGTTTCAGTGATGGCCACAATGTCCAGGTCTGACTGCACCATGACAGCCTCCAGATCTTCCATCTTGTTGCTAAGGCTCCTGGCATTTGCACACATGGCTTTCCATGATTTGACCTCCCTAGACTGTTTCACTGTTCTGCTCCAGCCCCTTCCTTGGTTGTCATTTATCCCTGGTTCTCCTTGCTGTCTGCCCTTCTGCTGAATTTTGCCCCTTTTCTGCTTATCCACCTCAGGCACTAATCTCCATCTTTTGCACACTGCTTTGCAGAGATAGCCACTCCTCTGGTTCACTGGTTCCACTGCTAGCTGTGGGGTGAGCAAGTAGGTACCTTCCTTGCTGGCTGCCACACCCTTTGCTAGTTTAAATGCTTGTCAATGTAGCATTTAAACTTAACATTGAGTGCTTGGATTCCTCCAGGATGGATGCAGGCCGCCAGGCTTGAACAACCTCCATCCCTCCAGGTGGGTCTCCAGTCACCAATGAATCAAACCCTTCCTCACAGCACCAGTTCTTCAACCATGAGTTAAAGTTTCTGGTGCATGCACTCTATGCTCTCCTTGCCTCTCACAGGTAGTACTTCAGAGAAAGTGACAGTAGCGCTACTTGCTAGAGACCCTCCCAGTTTCCTAAACTCTTCCTGAACTTCCTTTGGCTCCCATTTGCCAGGTCATTAGTATCTAGGTGGATAATGACATCCAGCTCACCCTCCCGCCTTGCCTTCCCAGTGATCCCCAGGATCTTCCTTCCATCCCTCCATGCCGTGGCACCTGGTAGGCACTCACCTCCCTGTCCTCCCCTCCTGTGTTCCTAGCTGGATCCTCTATGATGGAGTCCCCAACAGGATTCACTTCCTCCTCCTCTGGGTCCACTGCTTTCCCCGCTGAGGTCACCTCCTTGACTAACCTCCAGATCCTTTCCTTCCACTTCTCTGGGTACCTCTATTTGGTTGTCCTCGTTTGCCAGTGTGGCATATGAGTTCTTGAGTGGAATAGGATCTGGGATGTGCCTCTGCCTGACCGCTCTAACCCTCCCTGAGCCCACTGTCATCCAAGTGCTCCTCGTTCTCGGCATCCTTTGAGGCAGTTGCATTGGACTGGGTGGTCCCTGGATAGGGGTGATGGTACTCCTGACCTAGTTTACTTCCGCTCTGAGTCTGGCTACCTCATCCGGCAGTCCAGAGAGATGCATGCAGATAGGGCAGCACGTCAATGTTCAGATGGTCTGCCTGAATATGGCTACCCCACAGCCACTGCATTGCACCACTCCCCACATTATACTGCAGTTCCACTACTTGTCTGCTACTGAAGCTCTCCTAGTTCCCTTTTTATTAATTTACTGTCCTAAAAATCCTGCCACTGATCCTCAGATAATTTTCTTTAAAAAAAAAAAAAAGGAAAGAAAGAAACCATGAAACCAATAAATAAATAAATGAGTCAAAACACTTGTCGTGCTGAGGGTGGGCTTCTTCCCCCTTATGCCCCTCCTACTTCACACCCCTTACTATACCCTGTGTTTAGCTCCTGTCAATCAGATTTAACAGGGCATATAATTAAGAGTTGGGGGAAGGGGGGGCGAAAATTTGCAGCAATTAAAGACAGCACAGAATTACACCACCACTATGTTTTCAATTTTTAACAGCCCAAAAACAATTTTAAGTCAAGACAACAAAGAAAGTATAGTATCACTAAAAGCCCACTCTCTGTCACTCTATGATTGACTGGATCCTTTCCCAACCGCAAGGACTGCTACTCCTCCATAGGGGTTCTACCTGACACTATTAGCGACCACTGCCCTGTCTTTTGCGTTAGGGATACTTCCATTGCCTCTCCTACACCGAAAGTACTGTCCTTTTCCAACTTTTCTTATCTCGATCCTGTGGCTTTCCGACTTAACTTAAAACAAATTGATTGATTCCCCCCTATTTCGAACAACTGACATTAACCAGGCTACTGACTACTTCAACACCACTCTACTAACCTTACAGACTAAACATATCCCTGTCTCAATGTGGAGGGTTAGAGGGGAGGTGACCAAGTGGTTGAAGCGGCCTCTCCTGAAACTAATCAAGGAAGTAGGTAAACTTTGGCTAAAATGGAAGTCCTCTTCTGCTCAAACCGACTTCGATGCCTACCGTTTACTACGCAATGCCTGCAAGAAAGAGGTCCGAGCTGCCAAGAGTAATTTCTACCAGAAACTCCTTCAGTCCTCAGCCTCAGACCCCAAGAAGTACTGTAGTCAGATCAACGAGATAATGGGGAACACTAGGCCTCTGGCTCCTAAGGGTATGCTAATTAATGATATACTGTGCAATAACCCTCGTACTATAGCCAATGCCTTCAACTCCCTTTTTACTGAGGCTCCTAAAATCTCCCCCTCATCATCCTGTGACCCCATTCCCCCTCTTCAGCTCCTCTGCTGCTTATTCTTTCTAATATTGCATGGTCAGATGTTCTCAGGTTACTACAGGCTATCCTCCCTCGAGGTAGTCCTGGGCCTGATGGTATTGAACCTAGGATTATTAGACTTGCCACTCACCTCCTCGCCACCCCAGTCACTAGGCTGTTTAATCTGTCTATTTGTACCTCTACGGTGCCTACAGCTTGGAAAGCTGCTAAGGTCTTCCCTGTATTCAAGAAAGGTGACCCCAAAGTCCTAGCGAATTATCGGCCCATAGCCCTACTACCTACCCTCAGCAAGATCTTAGAGAAACTTATCCATCGCCAGATCTCTACACACCTACTGAATTTTAAAATTCAATCACCTGCCCAACATGGCTTCAGGGCTGGACATAGCACCACCACCACTGCCCTCATGCTTCTCACCAGTGAGATTAAGTCCAACATGGACAGAGGTCTTCTCACCGGTGCTGTCTTTATCAACCTCACCAAGGCATTTGACATGGTTAATCATTCACTGCTCCTGAACAAACTCCACTTACTAAGGGCCACTGGATCTACCCTATCCTGGTTCAATAGCTACCTCTCCAACTGATCCCAATCCACCTCCTTTGGCAAAGTTCTTCCTTCCCCTGCTCCAGTCTCGTGTGGCATCCCCCAAGGTTCCATCCTAGGACCTTTACTCTTCTCCATCTTTACCAATGACACTCCCGCCTCTCTTCCTCACTGTCACTCTATCATGTATGCCGATGACCTGGTGCTCTACACCACCTCACGCTCGGTCCTGGAAATTAACACTCACCTCTCTGCTGCGTTCAAACAGATCCAACACTGACTCTCCTCCAACTCACTAATTCTCAACTTGCCCAAGACTCAGGCCATGCTATTTGGATCTGCCGGAAAAGTTCATGCAGAGTCAACTAAGCTTTGTGTGATGGGTTGGTAGTCGCGCCCACTGATGCCTTCAAATATCTTGGAGTGACCCTTGATCCTGTACTTGATTTCTCTGCACATATAACTGAGGTATGCAGCTCTGTTAACGCCAAGTTAGGTGCCGCTTACCGAGTGCGTCACGCCCTTACCTCTGCTGCCAGAATCTCTGTGGCACGTGGAGTACTGCTTCCTAGGCTCCTATATGCTCTCCCCACTCTCTTGCATGAGAACGTGGGTATCCTTCATAAGTGGGACACCTGTTATAATAACATCTGCAGATTCACCCTCTCTGCCTCTCACCTTACTCACCAATACTCTCCTGTACTCCACTCTGCATTGGCTGTCCCCTAAATCACAGTGCTCTTTCTCTCTGGGGTGTTTTATCGACTCCACGAATAGGGCCCCCTGCCCTGACAGTACTGCGGCTATGCTCACCCTCATGACCCATTTCCGAACTTTGCGGTCCTCTAATTTGCCCCTGCTCTCCGTCCCTCTCTGCTCGACTAAATTGGGGCAGCTCGCTTTCACCCATTACGCCCCTAAATTCTGGAACTCCCTACCTGCCAATTTACGGAGCTCCACATCTCACTCAGCCTTCAAATCTACACTTTTCTCCCACCTTCATGCACTTGATTCCTGTGTCTGTACCTAATTCTTCCCTGAACCCCCTGTCCTGCTTATCTATACCCTTGGTACACCCAAGTTTTTCTCTGCTTTACTGTTACTGTTTCCTGTCTTTAGCATTGTTGTTGCAAAATGACACCCTCCCTGGGGGTCATCTCTGTTAAGTCCTTGCTTAAATTGCTACTCTGTGATTTCCTGTACTGTTGTATTCACTCTGTATTTTGCAGTCCTGTAATTGAAAACTGAATGTACCTGTATTATGATGTGTTCACTGTTTGAAAACTGTACCCTCCTGGGTCGTGCTTGAAAATAGGCAGGATGTTTGCCTAATGCACTTACCCGGTTACCAAAAGCCAATAAATAAATAAATAAATAAAAACATAGGGGCTACCTAGATTCTGAACAGAGCAGCAGATGGCTAAAATAGTATAACATTGGTACAGTAAATAAACAGGGCAGCAACAGCTTTGTTATGTAACAGATGAAGCAGCAAAAGCTTAGGTATAGCCCATTTACTATAACATAGCCTAGACTCAAGGCAGTTACAGCAATACAAGCCAGGAGTCTCAGTGGCAATAATTAACAGTGGAGCACAAAAGAGTATTTTGTTACTGCTGGGGTGCACACTGAAATGGGCACAGTAGTGTCTGATGGCTGTCTCCACAGCTGGCCCCACAGTGTGATACCCTTGTTGCTGTGGCCCGTAGTGCTATAGCCTACTTGAGCAGGAGTCCTGAAAAGAGGGTGAAAGTCCCACCCATAAGCAACCTAACTGGAAGGTTGCAGGGGCACAGATTTACAATTCTTTGTTTCTTCTGGCTTGAGAGCGGTGATCGGGCCGGGGTGAAAGCAGACTGAACCCTCGTGACCCTGAGCCTGAACATACTGGCTGGTTCCTTGGTGGTGATTTTTGCACTGAAAACAGTGCTCAGCAGGATTCCAAATGTCATGCTTCCACAGGCTCCGCCCATAAACAACCCGATTTGGCTGGTTGCAGGAGAACAGGCTTACAGTCCTTTGTTGCTTCTATGGTACTCTTGTGCTTGAAAATGTAATTATCTGTGCAGCACTAGGTTGTGCATTGGAGAAAGCAATGTGCTTTGGGACAGCCCGGTTTCCAGTTTCCTTGGTGGCACAGCTGGTAGTGCAACTGGAATGGTACTCCGGACAGCCTGGATTCAAGCCCCAGCTGATGCACTTACTTCTCTCTCTCTTCTGTTTGCACATTCTAAAGATGTTGTGCACGTTTTATAATCAGTGCACCTAATTTTCCCTCTCACATCAACTGCTGCTGCTTCCCTGCTCCTGCTTTCACTGTCATTCACTCGCTCTGCACCAATCGCACACACATTACGATCTGTCACAAAAAATGCCTGCTCTGCAGCATTTCTCTCTAAAGAAATGTTGGAGGGAGATTCATACTGGAACAAGAAAATAAACCATTCACTGTAATATAAAAAATAAAGTATGAGTGACCATACAAAACTCTCCCTGTGTTTTCATCTCAGGGTTGAGATAGCAGCAAGAAACCTCTCGAGCTTCACTCTCGAGGTCCATATGCTGATATGTCTTTCCCTTGATGGAAATACAGGCTTGCTGTGTATGGTCACCCATACATTATTCCTTATACAGTATATTGTTGGGCAAACATTCAACAAACTGCTTTACATGAACTGGGTTTAAGTTATTTGTGGTCTCTTCCTCAAA
Source organism: Neoceratodus forsteri (assembly GCA_016271365.2). Classification (NCBI taxonomy): domain Eukaryota; kingdom Metazoa; phylum Chordata; order Ceratodontiformes; family Ceratodontidae; genus Neoceratodus; species Neoceratodus forsteri. The sequence continues at coordinate 1,309,776,833 of CM028131.1, forward strand.
CTGGCATATATTTAAGCTACTCATGTAAACGTGGCATTAAGGAGCATATTTACAGTATGACCAGGCTCAGCAAGTATACTTGGAATGAATCATAAACAGGAAATTTATCCAAACACTGAAAAAAATAAAGAAAATACATGCATTTAAGCCCTACCTTGTTCTACTACTCCACATTAATGGATATGCTTTCCCAGTCTCTGTTCCTGCAGCCAGCCCACAATAGGTAGAAAGAACGAAAGAACGTAAGAGTGGCACAGTTGGGCAGCGCTGGTATGAGGCATAAAACAACAAGTGCCAAATTCCCTACAGGCAATTCTAGATTTGGACTCCAGAGCTAGTTTCTGAATACTTCATTTTTTACCACAGGTGAATGTTCCAACACCCCAGTATCTTCACCTTGCTCAGCTTCATCAAGTGGGAGGGGTTAGATGTGAATTAGGAAGGCTGTATAGTGCAGCATTGCAGGTACAGAGACAGCATATAAGAACATGACTTGAGTTACAAAGTCATTAGGAGTCAGAGACTGTGGGGCTTAGATCAGAGGTGCTTGCTATTTTTGTTGCAATTCCCTCTAGTACTTTACTGGTATTTCAACATTTAATAATTGAACAGCTTTATAAATGGATGGCATCCAGTCAGCATATTTAAAAAAAAATGTTTGTTGATTTTTAACGTAAGGCACTAGGTATTATATCACATTATTGTAACAGCCCCTCTGACTCACCTCAGCTGTTTACAGGGCCCTCGGATACCTCTGCACATGCCTCCTAGGGGGCTGGCCTGGATTCTCAAGCGGACAGAAGTGATGGCGAGATGCCTTCACCTGGGGCAATGGCAGGGAATACCTGTGTACAGATTGTAGGTTACCACCCCCAGGAAATATACTGTACACTAGCTGCCCCCAAAACCCTCTCCCACACAATAACAATTCCCCCTTCTTGCAATGATCCACAGTACCAGAATGTAACATTAATGATAAACAGTGATTATTTGGGAGGAAGGGGAGAAAAAGGGAGGAAAGTAGTAAAACATTAATAACTGGCAGAAACAATTTCACCCCACATGATCCCCACCTCCCACCTAAGGGTGCACCTGGCTTCCCAATGGCAGCTGCCCAAAATGTCTGTAAAGTCCCTCTGGTGGGTACCACACAGCTGTGTGCATGTCACTGGGCATCTTTTTCGTTAGGACCCAAATAACTTTAGACAGTAGAAATCATGAGATGTCAGGTCTGGGCGCAGTTTTCTAACTGAGTCCTGCCCAGGACCTAACCCCCAGATTTTAACCTAGCTAGCTAAATAAAGAATCCCCAAAGCTGCAGCTCAGGGTACTTACAGTTCAGCAGTTCAAAGGGGGTTCAGCAAACTGGCTTTGACTGTACTGTGGAGGTATCCCATTGGTGGTGCTCCACAGCAGCAGCAAGGCTGGAATGAAGAGGTTGAAGAATGTTGGTCTTCACCTGCCTGGCCTTGCCAACTTTGCCTCTGAGTCCTTTGTAGACAGTGTTCACAAGGCAGGCCTCTCGCCATCTTCTTCACTGGGTCTCCTCTTCAGCGTGGGGACAGGGCAGGCTGGGTATTCCCCAGACTGGTCACTTGGTGCATACTTTACTCTGACCGCAGCAATGAAGCTAGGATTTGGCTCAGTCTGTAACTCCAGCATGGACAGTTACTCTGGCTTGCGGTAACAACAGTATCCAACACACTAGTCCCCACCAAGGGGAAAACACAATTTTCTAGTCACTTTACTCTTAACTGCAGACACTGCTTGTTTTAAGGCTGTGACCTTAAAGTGCTGCACTCCAGCTACACACTCCAATGTCTCTTTCCAGGTAGCAAGGCATCTAACTTGCTGTCAATGGCAGCAGATCTCAACAGTCTCTCTCCTTCAGGCTATGGAGTGTCATGTGGCTACCCAATGCTGCATGTTCATAGCTCAGCAGCAGATTCCACTGTCCACAGCAGGCACAGTTCTCTTCCTGCTACCTCTTGGTTTCCTCAGATGCTCTGGCCCTTAGTTCACCTCTAGGACCAACAAGGCCAGTGGGCAAACAGATGGACCTTGGGCAAACAGCCCACAGCAGTCACTTTCATCTGCTCCCTATCTGGATCCTCCTGGAAATCTCTGACTGATCTCCCCTTTGGCAGGCAAAACATCCTTTTTGTACTTTTTCATTATCCCCATCTGATTGGCTGCATCATTCTCTGGCTCCTTGATGCCCTTTGACACTTTCTCCCAGTGGCCTCACCACTGCAGAAGTCCAATGGGGATGCCATTACTGTTTTCTTTTAGCCTCCAAACATTCTGCCCCATAACTTTAAATAACAACCCTTTTAGAGACTAACATTTATAGGTCCTGGATCTGCTTACCCTGCAGAGGCCAGAAAACATGTTATTTACTTCAGAGGAGTCCTCTTATGCCTGCCAAGGCTTCCAGTACCTTTACCCCTCTGTTGAGCCCTTTTAAGGCTGCCCTGCTAAATGGAGCCATGGTTCCTTTAAATTTTAGTGCCCACTGGCCTCACATGCACACAAGGTGCATCGCGGCCATCTTTGTTATTTACTTTTCACCAGTCTTCCACTTCTCGGCCTCTCCCCAGACCAGACACTCTCCCCTGAGAACCCGGAGGTGCACAACAGCAGTCAGACCTTGGCCCCCTTCTGATTATGGGGCCAGGGAATGGAAATCTAGCAGCTGCAGCTACGAAGAGTAAAATGGGTGCTGTGGGCCTGAATCCCACCCAGGGCCACTGGATAAGCCCTCTGGTCCCAATCCAACTGCAACAGGGACTGGTGGCAGAACTAGGATCCTGCTGGGCTGCAGCCACATAAGGTAAGCCCAACCTGGGTTGGGGGCTTGCATTATACAATGGCAAGAAAGTTTTCATCATTCTGATTGGTCAGTGTATGTCTGGAACAGTGATGTTATCTGAACATAATGGTCAGTGTGTGCCTGGAACGGTGATGTTATCTGAGCATAATGGTCAGTGTGTGCCTGGAACGGTGATGTTATTTGAGCAGAACATCACAGTATTATGTCTAGGCACAGACATGACCTTTTCATATGAAGACAGCATGTTAGAAAAACTACCCACATGCCTTTCAGCTCCTGAACTCTTTCACTTTCTTTTTTTCCCTCTTAATCTTCTGACCACACATAGCCATCGTGATGCATCCTGTCTGCCTCCAGCATAATTCGTAATAGAAACCGAAAAATAAAAAGTAAAATGACGTGGTGACTTCCTTGGCTTTCCCCTGCTCAGCAGCCTGCCGATCAGCAGCCAGATTTTGGTAGCATGTGCATAATTCAACAGCACTGCCCTCATTCCACACACCATTCAGCTTCTGACAGAAATGGTCACATTGCTTATGACCCCACTAACAAATTTTAAATAAAAAACAAAGTACGTCAAAGAAACTACCAGTAGTACTGTCAGGATGATGGGGTGGGATTCTCAACAAAAAAGGCACATTTCCCTTACCAGTAACAAGAGGATTTAGGAGAAGCAGGCAGAATCAACTGGCAGCACCACCTAGTAGCAAAAACACATATTGTAGAGTTTTTTTCATATATGTAAATATAAAGGAAAAAAGGCATATTTTTCTTCACAAAATGAGACATTGTATAATGGCAATAATGCACTCCAGAGTGTGTGTCATCGTGTAGTAGTGTCACTTCATTGTTGCTGACTGCACTCGGCCTGTGGCCTTATGCTTCAACCACCCGAGGTGTGACACTATTGCACAACAACCATTCTGTGCACAACTTGATTGCTGGGGGGATAACATTCTTTAATTAAGAAATGAGTCCCACAACTTTTTATTTGATGCAAAAATTCCCAAATAGGTAAGAAACAGTAGCGATGGACTCCCAAAATATTATGTATCTTAAGCAACTGAATGAAATTTGTATCCAAGCTGGAGAAAAGCAGTGATCACATTTTGATTTCAGATGTACACTATTATAAAATATGTTGTGTGATAGATATCAGAAATTACTAAATTAACTTATATTTATTGTAATAGTGATCTGAAGTCCCAAAAGAACACTGTACACATACACTTTTGCCTGTGGTACATAGATTTAATTGAAAATGGCTGGGAAAACTATCTTAGTCACATGTATACTCCTCCAAGCATTATTGTGGATTAATTACTAAACTCTGTGACTTACAATTCATTAACAATTCTTACAAAATGTTTATGTATAATTGGCAGAAAACGTAAAGTCATGTAGAATTTGACTTCAAAGAATGCATTGTGAAAACACATTGTTGGGGCAAGAGTTTCAAACAAGTTAATGTATTACTTTCTAAATGCTAACTGCTATTATTTATGATGTAAAACTTTATGTAATAATGAAAAGGCTATTCAGCTGATCAATCAATAAAACAAACTAATAAGAATACAGCGTTTAAAAGGTAGTTTGGAAAAAAAATTGAATTAGCTCAATAAAAATTGTCACCAGCAAAGTGTGTGTTGTATTTTTTCAGACGTCGGTGAAAAAAACAAGTAATACATTGTAAGCTTGGTTTGTTAGGTTATGTCCTCAGCCATGGCATTTAATTATGTGTTGTAATGCACTGACTCAGTTTCATTTACCTCTCTGCCTTTAGTGAGCATTCAGATCCCGAGGGCATGTGGATAAATGAATTAATCCAATTTCCTGGCACTTAATTTGCTTGTTTTAGGCTGAGCTGAAGAATATGGGCCTTGCTTCTGAAGTGCTCAGCTTTTCATTGTATTGAATGTAATTTTATGTTTTGTTTCACTAGCAAAGTTCAAAGCCATATCAGGTATCCATGATGACCTAGCTATACAATGAACGATCCCCTGATGACTGGTTTGTGGAGAGTTGCAATAACACCACACTTGAAGAATGGTTGCCATGGAGAGATATACACAGCAGCTTGCAGCTCGTGTTTTAGTATTATCAGTATTATCTACTAGGTTTGACTACAAAGCTATTCATTGGTAAAATAAATAAAAAACTGCTTGCCCAATCCAATCCAGTCACGATGACATCCTGCTACAGTTTGGCATTCATGGCGGAGGGTCATTTTTGCTAAAATGGAAGGAGCAGATGAATAAGTATTCCATGGCTACTGCATGTCCAGATTTGCCTGTTCTTTTGATTTTCATATTTACAAGGTGCATTTCCCCTACAAAGCTCCCAAGGGCTATCTCCTAAGTTTGGCCACTAAAATCAGAGAGATTCCTACAGGACCCTAATGTATGTGCCTAATGGCGTAAAAGATAAACTTTAGTGCAGTGCTTGATAAATTAAAAAATAAGAGGAGCAGTTTGTTTCTAGATTCTGATGATTTGGTATACTTTGAAGGATGTTAAAAGAGCAGGGGGGATGTTATAAAATAGGGAAAGTCAGGGGAGACATGCTGAAAATAAGCTGGTACATAGGCACCTAATAATGACAATGTAATGCCCATAGCCAATTGATGTATTTCCCGCGGGTTATAACTACTAAATCTCTCGTGTGTTGTGTTCTGAAACTGCAATGATCTAGTACAAAAGAAAAAAAATTATTAATTTGTTGTTGATGTTTTTCTCTCCGTATGATGTTCTTATTTTTTCCAGTATTTCTCTCACTATACAAATACAGAGCTTAAACATGCACACAGTGATTGCGAAGCGAGTACACTCCAACCCCCTCCCCCCCAAAAAAAACTTTAATTAAAGCACAAAAGGCTGCACACACATGGTTTGAACTGAAAAAAGAAAAACTTACTCCAGATTTTTTTTTTTTTGCAGTTGAAGTTTTTATTGAATTTTCCAGTTTCATACAAACAAAGGAAAAGAACGTAACATTTAGGATAGAGGTTGTTGATTACACTTACAACCTTTATCATATGAGTACAACATATTAAACAGGAAAAAGAGTACTTACCTACATACATGCCTTATCTTCATTGTGGGTGGGATGGAGAGTCAAGGCTTCAATGCTCCAAACTAGGAATTACAATGCTCCGTAAGGGACTGGTGATGTTAAAAGGCAACCTTCACCATAAACAAAAAAAAACCCAAAAAAACACAAAGAACCACTATTCTATCCACACACTCGAAGCAACTATTTACACACAGGGGCCTAGATATTCAAAAGTGCACCCTGAATGTGCACAATGGGATGCGTAGTGCAACCCAGGTGTGCCATAGGGAAACTATGCCATATTCAGTAGATGCACCACAGACATGCGCATGCACAAAATATACTGAATATAGCACAAATGCACCATTGTGCAACCAGATATGCGATGGAGCAACCTAGACTGTGCAGGAGTAAGAGAACATGCTGAAACTAGCAGGATGAGCAAGGCCCACCATGCAAAAGTGAACACAGGCTGGGCTGCATAAGAGCACAGGAGCAAGGCAGGGGTGGCAGGGGTGAACCACAAGTAGACAATGGGCAAGAGGCACAGGACATGCACAGGGCCAAAGTGCCATGGAAAATGCCCGGCACCCTACACAGACCCCATTGACCAATGTGACAAAGCAACCCACACACATGGAAGGACAGCTGCAGGGCCTGGCCACCCCACGACCACCGTCCCGACAGCCAACAGTGGATGGGAAGATACCGCAGTCACTGTGTGAAGGCACCATGCATGTACAATGTGCCACAGCCACAATGCAACACAGACTCCAGGCTTCATGATGCACATGCCACGCAGACACACATGGACATAGACAGACATGGAAACAGGACACAGCACCACACAGCACACCAGCACTGGGAAGGGCACCATGGCTGGGAGTGAACAGGCCAGCGCAGGTGAACAGGGTCACATGACACTGTACCATACACAGGGGAGGCACACAGCCCACACCCAAGGGCCTGTGACACAGAGGAATGTGGCACACAGGCCACTATGCACACAACAGTACCCGCATGGAGAGGACAGCACGTGAATGGACAGGGACCTGCCCAACAACAGCAATGAACAACAGCAGCACAGTGCAGCAGCATGCAAGTGAAGGAGACACAGAAACAGATGTGCAAAAGGCAGAACACACTTTACTACAAAATACAACAGAGAAACATTAACATTAACAGTGGTGCCAACAAGGCAAGCACAGCAAAAGGGAAGGGGAAATCACACAATAGAACCGAATGAGGGGCAACAAGGTGAATGGGCAGGGGAAATGCAGGGTGAACAAGGGAACACATACAACAGTCCAGAAGGGTGGAGGGCAGGGGATTGGAGGAAAGGGTGGGAAGAACAATGTCCACTGGCTAACGCCGTAGCTGATGAAGTGTGAGGTGCATTCTGTACACCTCCAAGACCAGCTCCCGTGTGTCTGCCAGGTTATCACCGGCTGAGCCTGATGTGCACTGCTGTTTTCATGATTAGCCTCAGAATCAGGTGCTGGAGCTGCAATAGACCACCACCAACAACACCAACCCTCCGCCGTCCACCACATGGCCCAGGATGACCTATGAAAGGGGAACACAGAACAGCCATTAAGTGTCAGGCCACACACAGCAGAAGCCCCTTCCCCCCAGGGTGTGTATGCACAGGACAGCTACGGTGCCCTCCCATGGATGGAGCTGCCAACAGCATGTGCACAGTGGATAGCTACACCAGACCTAGCTACACTCCACACACATACTGGGTGGCACACTGTAGAGTACCATGCACCCATCCCTGTGCACCGGCCCCCATAGTGCTGGAGCAATGCAATACAGGGGCCACCCAGGAGCAGCAGTTGTGCAAAGTGGGACACACACACACACACACACACACACACACACACACACACATATACACACACCTACCACCAGTGACAGCAACAGGTTGCCACCACACAGAGGCCACGCACATGGCCTTGACACACGCACCGTGACCCAACACAGGCAGTGGAGCCAGTGCCCTGGAGGTATACTGGCCCCACCCATCCCAGGCCCTGCAATGCTGAGTGAACCATGCTGCACACACTCATCTACCTGGCATTGCACTGGTCCTGCTGCAGCACCACCATCCCGGTGCTGGTCCCCTCAACCGGTGTCCTCCCTGGCCCTCCTGCGTGCCACCAGCCCTGGTGATGAAACAGAGACAGAAAGGGACATGAGTGGCATGCCATGAACAGCCCCCCAGGCAGGACACAGTGCACAACACTGCCAGAGCTCAAGCAGGGGCCCTGTCCCACATGTGGGTTATGGTGTCGGGGTCCCTGGCACCATGCAATACACAGGCACACATTGCTGCACTACTGGACACACACCACCCACAAGTGTCATGCCCCCCCATGCAGGTGAAGATGCACAGGCAGTGCACCCAGTTGCACAGAAACTGGACAATAGCAGCATGCACAATGCATGGAGACACCTACCTGGTTGTAGTACGGATCCTTGGCAGGCACAGTCCTGCAGCCTCCTCAGCCACTCAGGGTCACGCCTCCACAGGTCACCATAATGGTGGCGACACTGCTCTCCAATCCAGACAACACCAGTGCACCTCTCAAGGCCCTCTGCCACACGGTCCCACACCTGTGGCTGTGCCATGTTGAGATTCCCTGCCCCCAAAAAGCTGGTTCACAAGGGGTTCTACTAAGGCCACCAGGTTGGCCATCTCCACCTCTGACCAATTTCTTGCCTGTCTCACTCATCCATCTGACTGTGCCATAGTATCTGTGCACAGCTCTGGTACTGCAGGGCAATGTGGCATGCACTGGAAGCACATGTAGCAGTGCTGCACCACATGCACGACCAGAATACACAGACCATGATCACGCAGCATGTAGATGCATGATACACATGCGCAACTGTGGTCAATCAAGTAGTACCACACATGCACAATGCCGTAAGTGCAGGCGGGAGTTCAGGGTCATGTCTGTGTAACGCGTACATGCTGAGTGTCTTGTGGCACCACACAGGCCACGGGTCAATGGCACATCATCAGCCCATGTGCGGTCATTGCCTTGGCTCAGCGGGCACAGTTGCACCGGCTGACACAACAGCACATCCATGCTGTATGAATGGCACGCACCCATAGATGCATGCTCCATAGAACAGGCATGCACCACACAATTGGCTTCATGATACACCACACAGGAGGGCAGTCTTCCACTGATGCACATGGTAGGTGTGCATATGCGCATTGCGCAGGCACCAGAAGTGCGCCGGTGGAGTGCTCAGGTGCATTCGTGTTTCACGCTACACAGTCCATTGCACAATGTGCAATTCCTCAATATTCAGCCAACATATGCAAATAGCCTTATAAGCCAATGCAAGGCGCAGTCGTGCACATTAGCATATCATTACTGGTTGCACTGAGACTCATTTGCATAGGTTGAGCCATAAAAGCACCACAATGCAGTACAGGTCACTGACAGGTATTGTAGCCATTGAAGTAAGGCTCTCCACACTGTGTTGTGCACTATTACTGCTGTGCTTTGTGTCAATGCTGCACTGTGATATGGGGTGCTACTATGCTGCTCATCGGGGCAACATCTGACTTTCCACAGGTAGCAACATGTCGGAGATGAAAGGAGCTGAACAGCAGGGGCCTGCACAAAAGTGCAGGCCTAACTTCACTAAAGATGAGCAGCAGGCCCTCTTTGAGGCCTACCTTGAGAGGGGGGAACTACTGAGTGGGGCCACTGGGACCCCACAGGACCATGCCACTGGGTGGGAGGAAGGGTGGCCACATATGTGAATGCCCATGGCCAACACACCTGCAGTGCACAGGAGTGCAAAAAGAAGAATTGCACTGACAGGAGGCGCATTAAGGAAAAGGTTACTGCCATCAGGGCGGCACGCACTAGGACAGGCGGTGGACCAGATTCTGCACCTGTCCTGTCATCAGGTGAGGAGCTTGTGGTGGCGACTATCAGCCATGCAGCCATTAAGGGTGTCCCAGGTGGGGGATTCCAGACAGGTGGCAGCCCGTCACAGCACTGTGAGCATGTAGGCATCAGTTGTGGGGTGGGGGCATGTACATGCCACTGGTGTGCCTGTGTATCTGCAGCTGTGATGCGTACCCATGTCAGGTGTGGCATGATGTGGTGCATGCCACACATGGGTACACCGTGCATGGCCATGGCCACCTGTGTGCAGGGTGACTGCTGCCTGGGCAATGTACTGGGACTATGGGCCAGGGTCCAGGGTATCCATTGCTCCACACATATGCCATGGTGCTGCTTGTGCAGTGATTGTTGCTGGCACAGGCAGGGCCACTGTGGTCATGTACTGTGGTGCAACACACTGCATGGGGCTTGGCCCAGGGGGGCTAGGGCAGCACGCCTGCTGGTCATGTGCTGGTGTAACCCCATGTTCCATGGCTAAGCAACGTGCATAGCAATGCCTGTGGCATGGCTGCCCAGATGTGTGGTGCTGCACAGCTGGCCACTGGTGCAAGCTGGCATGTCTGTGACGCGCATGCCCTGATCCCACTGTACATGGCTCAGCATGCGCTGTGCCACTGTCAACATTGATACCGCTCTTTCTGTCTCCCAGCTCCATCACTCCTCCACTCCTCAGGGGTGCAGTGCAGGATGAGCCCGGTGACATGGGACCTGAGGAGGCAGTGCCATTTATATCATCCGGCATTCAGGACACAGACCATGGGTGCCATAGCAGTGTGGAGCTGCTGGAGGTCCTGGGGCTGAGTGATGATGACCCACTGGCCAACCTCCTGCTCATGGATGCCCTACTGGTGCTGGTGACTACAACACAGGAGGGAGGCATCTCAGACAGTGATGATGACATAACCCTGATCCTCAGTGGCACAGACCTAGTCACGCCACCCCGAGGACAGAGTTCTACACAGGTGGTGGATGCCAGCACAGGTAGTATGGCACCAATGGAAGCACCACCAACCCATGGATGCACAGTGGCATGTGGCACCACTGCTGGTGCTGTCCGTGGTCAGGGGACTGGTGTGGGCACTGGTGTTGTGGGGCTGGTCAAGCAGGCTGACGAAGTGCAGCAGTGGGCTACAGGGACCACTGTGCAGTACTCCATGGAGGCCACCATCAGGGCACCTGCTCAACCCCCACCACCTGCACGGTTGCCTGTACAATGTTCCCAGGTGAGGAATGTTTCATGGCATGCCCCCACCCCTCCAGCATGTCAGCAGCAGCCCCATGATGTGCCAAGTGCTGACAGGCTGGATGAACATACCAGGCTGCTGTGGGCATCCGTGGACAACCAGGCAGTGCTTGGGGCAGAAATATGTGCACTGCGGGTGGAGTTGCATCACTTGGCTGAGTGAGGGGACATTAGACATGTCCAGCTGATTGGTGAGCTCCAGCAGCTGCAGGAGGCCACGACCACATTGCTGGACCACATTGCCGGGACCACTGCTGCTGGGTTTGCATCATTGGTGTCCACTGGTCATGGTAGGATGAGAAGGACTCCCCGTAGTGCCATGTCAACACCATGGTCGCGGTGACCCCAGCACGGTTGACACCTAGCACTGGTATGCCCATCCCCACCACACCTAGCAGTAGTCTATTTGCCGGTCTCTACACATCTGTGAGAACTCGGCCATGTTCTCAGGCCTCTACACCCATCAGTGTGTTGGTGACACCACCTGTGGCTGTTGAGCCGCCAGTGTCTGCCACACAGTCCGGGCATGGCTGCCCATGTGGTTGTGGTGGCCATGGCACTGCATGGTAGGCCTGTTGGATATGCTGCCCTGTCCTGTTACCCACTGCTGTGGGCTGCTGCACACTTGGCTGGGCGCACCCCTGTGTTTGTGCTGTTGCATACATGTGGCCTGTGGCATGTCTATCATGTGTGCAGGCAGTGCTGCTGGATCTCATGGTGTGGGCGTGATGAGAGCAGCACTGTGCTGGCCTTGTCTGTGTGCCAGCATGTACACTCTGATCCATGCCACAGCCTGCTGTACTGCTGTGTATGTTGCCACATCACCTACTGCACCTGTTTGTGTGTCCCACAAACTTTACTGTGCCCTGCTGTGCGACCTGTGGCAGTGATGCTGCATGTACAAGCCAGGGTATGGCCGCCTGTGTGCCTGGCACAGGGCATAAGGGTGCGTGCTTCTGTCTGTGCTGCTCTACTGTGGTGTGGGCTTGTGACTGTGTGCCTGTGTGTTACCTGTGCATGCTGTGTGGGTGCCCGTGTCCCTGCATGCATCCCTGTGTGGCCGTGTGTCTGTCTGTGTGTGTGGTGTCCCGTGCATGCACAGCTGCCTTGTATGGTACCCACCTGCGGTTTCCATAGTGCTCTTCTACAATGGTGTCTCAGTGCCTCCTGGCATGGGCTGCCAGCCTGGGGTCTCTCCTCTCCATGGGTGGCTGCACACACCCCATCCTCCCCATTCTCATCACTGCTGTTGCCTTCATCCACCTGGACAGCTATCCCACAGTCAATGGCTATGTTGTGCAGTGTGCAGCAGGCCAAGAATATGCCACAGGCTTTCACAGGGCTGTATTGTAGGGCACCACCGGATCTATCTAGGTAATGGAATTGCATCTTGAGCATTGTACCGCTCCTATGCAGCATTGGATGGTTGCCAGATGGGGGTGAGCAGCCAGGGCCAGAGGGAATATGCACTGTCACATGTGGGGGAACACATATGCTGGTTAGCACCTGGCATTACTTGTCCCCATGGCCACCCCCTATGTTGCACACTGCTGCCCACCCCATCCCCCCATGTGTGCCTTGGGCTTGTACGCCCCTACACAGCCTCTCTGTTACCTCATCACATGTCCTGCTCACCTAGTGGATGCCCCGTGGGGATCACCCCACTCTCAAATCACTGACACAGGATTGACTGGTGCCATATGAATGCATCATGTGCACTCCCAGGGTGTGTGGCACACACATTGATCATAAGTCAAGAGGCATTGCACAGCACCTGGCAGTTGATGGAGGCATAGCCCTTTCTGTTGATATATATTGCCCCTTCTGGGCCAGGTGGTGTGGGTATGGCCACATGGGTGCAGTCAATGGCCCCAATCACACCAGGCATGTGTGCACCCTGTGGAATTCCTGCATGTTTGCTCTATGCTCTGTCTGTGTGCTTGGGAATCTTATGTACTCTGAAGCATGTGGCAGCAGAGCATTGAGGACCTGTGTGAGGAAGCGGTATGTGGCTGACTGGGATATGCCAGCGGTTGCCCCCACTGATGTCTGGAAGGTGCCTGTGGCAAGCAGGCACATTACTGCTGTCACCTTGGTCTCCACTGTCATGGCATGACTCCTGGTGGGTGCCTGCAGCTCATCATGGCACAGCTCATATAGCTGCCTCAGAATTGCCCTGTTCAGACAGTACCGGCCCACTATCTCCGTGTCCCTGTAGTCCTCAAATGTGAGCCGGGCACGGTACTGTCTGTGTTGGGCATACCACTGATGGGCCCTTCCTCTGCCACGTTGCTGTCCCTCCTTCCTCCTCACACCCCTCATCACCTCTTCCATAATGAATGGTCCTGCATCTATGGCCTAGTCTCCACTGGTTTGCGCATCTGCTGTGTGTGCATTTGAGTCTACTTTTATGTGCTCAAGTCTGTGTGGCACATTCTCTGACTTGCTCCTCAGTTGTGCTGTGTTTTTCGGCTGAATATGCCATTGTACAGTTTATTCATGGGTATGCCCCTATGTACTTGTGCTGCACACATTACTGTTGCACAGCGGCACAATGAATATTGCGCTGTGCATTCACGCTGGTCGAATATGGCTCCAGGGCACATTTCTGTGACTGCACTGGTGCAAGTCAGTTGCGCATTGTGCATCTCCTCTGATCATCTGGCCCAGGAAGTATACATACAGACTTACTCCAGATTTAAGCCATCCAGTAAAATTTATCTGACAGCCACAGCTGACACTAAACATCATGGCACTTTGCATCAAACCACGTGAGTACAGCTTTTTGTGCTTTAATTTCTCTCACTATATAATACTCTTATCATTTTAAGTTTTTTTTTTTTAAGGTAGAAACATTTACAGAGAGTGAATCATACTCTTTGATTCTCCTTATAGATAGTAGCCTTTTTTTAGACAAACCTTCTCTAGTATTTGCCCCAGGCAGCATAACGGTTAATCAGATGATCAAATTCCAAAACCACAGTGTGAGCCATTTGTGATGAGTCTCCACAACACCTTCTACATATACAATGCCTGTAGTAAATGTCTAATTAAATTAGCACATGTTGAAATACACAGTAGATATACAACAGATGATACAGAGCTACAGATAGTCAATTTTTCATAACATCTACAACCAGGTTTTATATTATGAATGTAATTTATAGATAACAAAATTCTCCCTTTTGTCCAAACAGAATATGGCATACAGTATAACAGAATTGCCAGATTAGTGTTAAATTGTATTTGTCACTGAGATGCTTGTCATTATGCAGTGTTAAAATGTATTTATTAACGGAAGTGTTTTTTAATATTAAATCCTACAGTTCAGTGAGTTGAGAAGTTGTGTTCACCCATCATTATTTGGAAGAAGAATACAAACCATACAGTGGTTACATTCATGTTGCATATTTCAACAGGAGAGTTTCATGTAAGTGCTACAGTAATATGGTAGCAAGGATTATTATAACAGATTAGACAGACATTCTTTTTGGTGCATAAAAAATGCAAGGTCTGCATTTGTCATTTTATTGTCCAAATAACAAAATCAAAGCAAAAAAAAAAAAAAAAATTAAAACAAAAATATACAGAGAGGAAAATAAATAGGTGTTAGTCCTTCACATCAATGAAATTTCATCAGGATATTATTCTTCTCCACAAAAAAATAGCAATAAAAGAATTCCTGAAATCTTCCTTTCTTTCTCAGTGTGAAAACCTTACACACTTAGCTCCTCTCAGCTCTTACTCTGTTCATAGTCAGAAGGCAACTGACTATCTCTCACTCTTCTCCTATCTAGCTAGCCCTCTGGTGGACATCCTTTTATGGCAGCCTGATATGACATCAGAGGTCAGGTGACAACATCAATTAGAAGAAAAACAGTACTATAAACCTCTGTGTTTCTTAAAATTAGGTACTAACATTTCTGACATAATGCTATCTTATATGTCTACCAGTCAGGCTCTTAATAAGTCTCTATAAAGAGAGGAAAGATCCAAAACATACTTAATTATCAGGGAATGACATCACAGCTGGCAGCTAGCTCCTCCCTTACTGTGACCTCACTTACCTGGTACTCCATAAATACACCCATTTCAGGGGCTGCCAGCCCTATAGCAGGACCTCTGACACACATCTCCTGGTATTTATACTTATTTTTTTTATTATCAACCCATTGTACATTTTAAACCAGAAAAGAAAATATTCAGTAGGTATCACTAGGTTTGGAAATGTAAACAGATAAGGGCGCGCTCCTTATCTGTTTATTCTTACAAGCACTAGGATCCTACTGCACTTTGAGAGAAATAACCATGTAACTAAAACATAAAGAACAGAAAACCATTTCCAGGGCATACATGGCTTTATAGCTTATACATATTTATTTTCCCTTCAGCAACCAACCTTGTCTGCTCCATAATTAACTTTGCAAAAACAGCTGTTGGCTGAAATCTTTCAGCCGTTGATTGACATTTCATTTTAGCCCTCATTTGTGCTGCCAGCTAAGGACAACCTATTTGCTGTACTTAAAACACAAGCATTTCTTTATTTGGGGCAACATAGGGCTCAGTATTATTTTACCTCCCTTCATTCTCTCTTGGGAGACTCATTTTTATCATTTCCTAACGGCGAGTGACTCATACAATACTCGCTATGGTGCACAGAAGCATCAAAACAACACGGGAATATTTCTTACATTCCTTGGGGCTCTGCATCTATTTTTTCACTTCAGAGTTATACCCTGTACATAAGAAACCGCTCCTGGCAGTTAAATAGTCTTTTCCTTATTTTCTCTGTTTTTTCCTGCACGATCGTGCGCATGAATGCCTTCACGAATGTGCAATCATGCGATCGTGCGAACGTGCGCACATCGCAATCGCACTGCTGGGTCCAATTTCAGGCATACTGCATGAAGCAGCAAGGGACCACTTCTCTTTCTTTAAAGCACAGTTTAAACTTTACTGGAGCTGCTTTAGAACAGGAAACACAGGCATTTTCTTAACAGGGATAGACAAGAAGAGAAATAAGGTATCAGGTTGGCCACCCTGATAGGGTAAATAAAGAATAGTCAGAAAAATAAGAGAAGAAAGGATAGAGTGAAATAGGAAATATTAGGGGATGCCTGTGTTAACTCCTCATTTTGGCACAAATAATTATATTACAAAGTACAGTGAGCCATCAGAATGTATAATTGCAACACAGCATAGCACACCATACTGAACTCCAGTATCATAGTCCTAGCACACTGTGAAAATCCTGAAATTGTTCAGGGATCTCATTCATATATTTATGAGGAAAATTATCTATGAGGAGTGGACCCAGCAAAATGGGCAAGTATGATGCCTGATATACTTCAATGTCCAGGATATATAGTAGTAGAGGGAATGAAATGCATTCAGTCACCAGAATAGATGAATACTTACTATTCCAAAGTGACAGGTCTGACAGAAAAGGGGGTAAGGACTCCCATTATAAGGGAGTGAGTAACTGTGGAGGACAATACCACAGCGCTCATCTGAGTTGAGCTGGGGGAAGGAGGCAAAAGAGTCATCCTAGGGGTGTGCTACAGCTCCCAAATTGTGTCTCAGTAAAGTATAATGCCCAGTTGGTTGGGTAAATAATAAGAACAAAGCAGTGGCTGTCCAACTTCATCACCTCAGCTATTTTCATAGACCTGGCAAAGGCCTTTGACACTCTCCCATGCACTCCTCCTGGAGAAGCTCCATCTTGCTGGGCTCTCTACCGAGGCCACCAGCTGGTTCCACTCTTAATAGGTACAGTAGGCAAGTCCCAATCTGTCAGAATTGGTAACTCCACATCCACCTCCCTCCCAGTCACCATTGGAGTCCCCCAAGGCTCAGTCCTTAGCCCACTTCTTTTCCCCACCTCCCTAAATGGCCTGCCCATGGCCTGCCCACATACATACATCCATGTGTATGCAGACAACATGGTACTGTATGCATCAGGCCCCTCGACTGCTGATGTGTCGACCAGGCTAAAACAGGACTTCAATGATGTTCAGCTCTGGTTTCACATGAATCAACTTTTTCTCAATGCCAAGAAGACAGTCTCAATGACCTTCAGCATGAGACAGAGACTCTCTTGGCCCTCCACCATCCCCTCCTTCCACACCCTGGATGGGACTACTCTGAAGGCTTGCTCCTCCTTTAGATGCCTCAGGGTCTGGCTTGACCAACACCTTGACTTTTCTGTACAAGTCGATGCCATCCACAGAAAGCTCCACCCCAAGCTGGGTGCCCTATTTCACAACTGTGGTTGCATCCCGCTGCCAGCCCGCCATGTACTTGTACAGAAAATTATTCTCCCTTTCTTTGACTACGGGGATGTAGTCTACAATGCCACTCCCAAGTCCCCTTTAGCCAGACTGGACCCCCTCTTTCACTCTTTCTGCCATTTTGCTCTTGACTGTCCTCCCTCTACACACCACTGAACTCTCTACTGGACTGTTAACCTCCCCTTGCTCCAGGATTTTTGACAGTCCCACTGTGCGAGTCTCACGACCGAGTTCTGATCCCAGTCTTTGCCACCTTACCTTACCACTGCCCTAACAGCTCAGACCCCTCCAGCGTACCACCTCAGAAACTTCGACACCCCCCTCCTGGATGTGCCATGTGTGTCCTCCTCTGCTGGTCAGGCAACCTTCAGACATCGCATGCCCAAACTGTGGTACTACCTCCCTGCTGCCATCCAGCTCATGCCCCCAACTCAACACCTCAACGCTCTCATTAAAGCACATTTCTCCTCCACATAGGCTTGCGGCTAATGACTAGGCTAAATGTAGTCTATCACTGCTAAGTTCCTGATATGTCTAAGTGCCTAGTCCGCAATCTTGTTGCATGATTTGATTTTGCTGTTATTATGCCTATTGCTGTCTCAATAGCCTTGTATTACCGATGTGTGGAACTTAACTTCATTGTTCTATTCCTTGTATTATCATCCAGATTGTATATTGTATATATTTTATCTCCACTATCTCCATCCCCAGGATGCACCTGGAATTGAGCAGTATTCTGCTCAGTGTGCCTTCCTGGTAAAACTTTTAAATAAATAAGTAAAGAAAGAAAGAAATAAAGGGACTTCAGTCTCATGGGCATAGACTGGAATTTTGTGAAGGCTAATGGCAGGGCTCAAATCAAGTTCCTGTTCACTTTCAAGAACTGCTTCCCAGAACAGTGTGTCCAGTAGGGTATAGATGTGAGGCCACTCTTGACCATATTATGAGCCGTGAGTATGGGATTATCTCCAATGTGAACATCAAGGAACCAGTGAGAGGCAATGACCACAGTCAGGCAGCCTTCACCCCACTGACATGGAAGACTAGCAGAGCCTCCACCACCAGGACCCAAAATGTCAAAAAGGTGGACTTTGCCAAGAAGAAGGACCTGATGATCTTGCGTCAGGATCAATTACATGAGGCTAGTAATGCAGAGCACAAGTGGGATTGTTGAAGAATATGCTCTATGCAGCCACATATAGGACAGGAAAAGGGAAGGGAAGGGAAAATTGTTTAACCAGGAAAGGCACACTAAGCCAGAGCTTATTTCTAAGTGAGACCTGGCAGCACAAGGAAGTTAAGTGACTTGCTCAGGGTTACACCGTATGCAAGTGGGGGCTGATGGGATTCAAATCCAGGTCTCCAGGTTTGCAGCTCAGTGCCCTTAACCACCACACCATACTGCCTCCAAATGTGTCTGCATTATGTAAGCAATGAGGAGGAAGAGCCAAGAAGTAGCCCCCCAAACACACACACTCAACAGGGACATAAGATACATGATCCTTAACAAAAAGAAGTGCTACAACTGTCTGAAAGAGATAGATACAAGAGAGGAGAACAGAGCAGCACTGAGGGACAGCAAAGGAAGCCAAGGAGGGGTTTAAAGCCTGGATAGCATTAGGACCACTGGACAGCATCAAAACCTTCTTCTAATACTTAAATGGAAGGAGGAAGGTGAAAGAGGGGATTAGACACCTGACAACAGAGGAAGGAGAAGGAAATTATGGGAAAGGCAAGGGGGAATAACTGAGATGCTGAAGAATACTTTGCTTTGGTGTTCACCAAAGGGCCTGGGGATGCTCATTTGGAGGGTCCATGGCATCAAGGGAAACCACAATCCAAACAAACAGAAGAGAGAATGCAATATGTGCCTTAGCTGAGATTTGAACCCAGGCCATGCAGAATATGGTTCTGGTGTTACTAAAAGTTGTGTCAGCAAGGCAGCTGGAAACCTTGGACTCTCAGAAACACCTTACTTTTTCTCAAATGCACAACTTGGTACTGCACAGATAATTAATTTTATTTACTAGGGTGTGGTGTGTGTATGTGGAACACAAACAAGCTGAAGAAAGAAATACATGCTTTTGCTAGGATTTGAACCCAAGCCACTTGGGATACTTTTCCGGAGTTACTGCCAGCTGTACCACCAAAGCAATTGGAAACCTGGAACTCCCAGAAGTACCTTACCCTCTCTCTGGTGCACAACCTAGTGCTGCACAGATAACTACATTTTATTTACAAAAATGTGGTGTGCCTTGGTGCAGCTGGTAGTGTCACCAGAATAGTATTCCAGGTGGCCTGGGTTAAATTCCTAGCTAAGGCTCTTATTTATTTCTTTCTACTGTTTGGAAGCCACAGTGCAGACTGTGGACATCACAGTCACTTTGGTATCTGACTACCTGGTGAAGCTTAAGCTAGGTAAGTCTCATAGGGTGGAGGAGGTACAGCCCATGATCATAGAGAAGCTAAAGAAACAATTGCATGGCCACTTGCAATGATCTTTCATGAGTCTGTCTAGATAAATATGGCACTAAATGATTGGAAAGGGGTTAATGTGACCCTCTTTTTCAAGTGGGGGGATAGTTGGACCTGGGTGATTACAGTTCAATCAGCTTGACGTTTGTGCTGGACATGTTCCTGGAAGCCATTATCATGGACAGAATAATAGAGTACTTGGTTGAGGTCAAGGTTATCACCCCTCTCAGCATGAGGGGAAGATCAAACTGACGCCTTCTTCAAGAAAGTAATCAAAGATGTGAACAGGGTGGTGGCCAAAGACATAGTCTGTCTGGATTTCAGCATGGCTTTTGACACTGTGGCATATCACGAGCTTCTGGGCAAGGTACACCAGTGTGGTATACATGTCACATACACAAGGTGGTGTGCTAAATGGTTTGTAGGCAGGAAGCAGAGTTGTCTCAGATATGCACTACTCCAAACAGAGAGGGGACTGAGCAGCATCCTTCAGAGATCAGTGCTGAAGCCCCTCCTTTTCAACATTTTCATCAACAATCTGGAAGCTGAGGTCTCAAGCAGGCTGCACAAGTTCACTGATTACACTAATCTGCCCGGGGTGGTGGACACTCTTGATTATGGGAACCAACTTAAGAAGGACCTGAACAAGCTGGGTGAATGGTCAGATCTCTGGAGTATTAGTGTTACTGTAGCCTAATGCAAGGTGCTATGGTTGGAGAGGAAACAGAGAAACAAAACAATGACAGCAGAAAAAGACTATCTTTCCATCCAGTCTGCCTTGTTATCCCTATCGTACTCCAGTGTGATGCTCTAGAAGATGATGTTATGAAGAGAGCGCTCTACTCTAAGGTGGTAAAAAGAGATGAGCGAGGCACCAGAGGTCCGAATTAATTTTCGGATAGGATAACTGCTATCCGGACAAGGAGAGGCAGGAGTCGACTTAGTAATTTTCGATGCCCTCAGGGCGGGCATTTTATTTGGAACCAAGGGGGTAGACAGACACAGTCACAAGAAGGAGTAGGTATGCCAAATACACAATAGGGCAGATTATAACAAGGATAACTGAAACACTTTCGATCTACCACTTTTATGGTTACCTCTGCAAATATAAACTGCAGGCCTACTGCCACTCTTATTCTAGTACTAGTTTATACTGTACTCTATACTCTAAACAAGAACCCAGTCTTAGGCTACTCAGCACTACATTAGAGTAATCAGCATCATATATCTACATTAAAGAGTCCAGAATTTTACAAAGGTCCAGAGATCCGGCGTCTTCGTGTACACCGTCATTCTTCGTTGGTAGCTACAAGGGAAATAAAACAGAACTGTGGAACCCTAATCTCAATTCCCAGCAAGGACCTAGATAAGGCCACTGGGGTGGTGAGAGGTTTGGTAAACAGACCATATATCTTGACAAGCCCACTCTCTCCGAGGCTGCGGAATGTAGAACCAGAGCAACTGGTTCCTGAAATAACACACACTGAAGCAAGAGGTTCCTCAGCCAAAACCCACTTCTAGGGTTGCCAAGGATGAAGAAAGACCAAGATCTGCGTGGCAATGAATCCAATGGAGGACTACCACGATCCGACTGATGCTGCAGCACTCCAAGGGCCAGCTGGACTCAGAAGGAACTCTGACAGGACCAGGAACCATAAGAATCTGAAGAGATGATGGTTGAATCTGCAATCCTCAGGTCAGGAACTAACACAAAACAAAGAAACAACAGACGTGTCCCGGACTGGGCTTGGACGGACTCGATTTTCATGACGACCAGGTTGGGCACAGAACAGGTTCTCCAAGATGAGCTCTCTCTCTTCTGTAGAGGGCGACCAACTTCGGGACATCTGGAACAGGAACCAAATGGAACGACACTGGCGCGGCCGTCGTGATGCGTTTCGGTGGACGTACTTTCAAGCTGTGAAAACAAGAAAACGGCGAGATCGACTGGTACAACTGACAACGGACTTTGACTTCGGCGGACGACATGAACGGACGGGATAAGTTGATGGAGGATCTTCCTGGAGTGAAGAATGCTGGAAGGATGTCTTCTTCTGAGTAGAGACTGATTCTGAGCACGTGGTGTAACAGACCACACCAGGAGACTGCAGTGTGGTAGAAGACTGAGACTGTCTTCGTGACAGTAGTAAACATATAACTGAAGAATGCCCAAAGAACTGTGGAATAGTACAATAATTTGCTGGGGAGGGCAAATTATAACTTCAGGGGTAATTGTTACTGATAAGGGCCAATGTCCAGGTGCTTAGAGCAATAGTTCAGGTACTTGGACCAATAGTTCAGGTACTTAGGGCAATAGTTCAGGTACTTCGGACAATAGTTCAGGTACTTAGGGCAATGGTTCAGGTACTTAGGGCAATAGTTCAGGTACTTCGGACAATAGTTCAAGTACTTCGGACAATAGTTCAGGTACTTAGGGCAATAGTTCAGCATAAGCAGTACAGTAATCACAGTAGTTTCACAGTATAGGCAATTAGAACACTCTCAAATGAACCCCTGTTTCTATAGGTAGGGTATTCTGGGATAGGATCCCTTACTGTCCATTGTGGCTGGGGCCTCCCTTTAGACCAGGCTTTACCTCGGGCCTAATGCCCTACCATTACCTTGGGCCTGAAGCCCTATGTTAGCTTGAACCTGCCTTATTCCACTAGGCCGGGGCCTCCCTTTAGTACCACTAGGCTGGCTTGCCCTATTCCGCTAGGCCGGGGCCTCCCTTTAGTACCACTAGGCTGGCTTGCCCTATTCTGCTAGGCCGGGGCCTCCCTATAGTACCACTAGGCTGGCTTGCCCTTTTCCGCTAGGCCGGGGCCTCCCTATAGTCCAGGCTTTACCTCGGGCCTGATGCCCTACCTTTACCTCGGGCCTGAAGCCCTACATTAGCTTGAGCCTGGTGCCCCACTTTATACTGGGCCTGGAGCCCCTCGATGCATTGGGCCTGGTGCCCCACTTTGTACTGGGCCTGGTGCCCCTCAACCCTTTGGGCCTCGTGCACCACTTCCCAATGGGCCTAATGCCCCTACTTTAAACTTTGGGCCAGAATTGCCCTTTTAAAAGGCATTGCCCCTTTAAATTTTCCAGCTCACTGAGAGCTGCTGTCATTCACTAAGCAAATCCTGCCTCTGCTCCGCCCCCTTCATTAATATTCAAAGACCACTATAAAGGCCTTGCTTCCTGGCCCCTCCTTTGGGGCGTCGCTAATCTCGCCTCCACATGAATATTAATTTTCACGGGTCCTAACGACCCGATGGCCCCCGCGGCACTCGGCCGCCCTCTGAAAGCATCTAATGTGCTATTTCCACAAATTCAGTCCCCCCTTGAAAACTGGCGGTCAGCACAACGTGTGCTGCCGCTGACTCACCGCTCTGCAGTCTCCGGGGAAGGAAGGAGGCAACCGGGAGGCGGGAGGGATGCTGGCAGAGGGAAGGAGAAATGGACAGGTGACTGGGGGGGATGACTAGGGGCCCGAGAAGGCTGACAGGAATTCGGCGATGTGGCGCTTCTCTGCCGCCAGCGTGGGACCGAAATTAAACTTAAAAAAAAATCTCGGGGGCCAAAATAAATAAACGAAGGGCTTTTAAGCCCATAAAATGTGGCAAACGGACGATTTCTTTTCTTCCGGTGCCCCGATGACACCGCGGACCGCAGGACTAACACTGGGCATGGGGTCTTCAGGCAGGGAGGCAGCACAGGACCACAGCAAGCCCCGAGGGACGGCTTCAGCACAAGGTAAGCCCTAAACTGTCCCTTGACTTCTGTGTCCTGTCTCCTTAACCACTGCCCAGGATCAACTGAACAACTCTGGAATTAAATTTTAAAGTTAAAACTGTCTGGATTCTGGAATGGCTGGATTGGAATGCTGTGCATGAGCCACTCAGCACAGCGTTCCATCCAGCCATTATGACATGGCATGCTTGCAAGATCTATCTTTTGACCAGGATTTAAGTGCACAAGGCACTTTTTCTATGATTTACAGTGTTTTGTGTGTGTAGGGAGGTGGCTTTTTATGTCTAGAGGCCCCTTCGTACAGTACCCTGCTGCCTACCTCTGCAGCAGGTACTCCAAGCACCTGTGTATTCTGTATTTATTTATTTATTTATTTTATTTATTTTCTGTCATGACCACCTTTGGGGCATTACACCAGGACCTATTGTCTAAATGATGTTTTTGCCCTTGCCCCATCTCCTGTCTTGCCTCTGCCCCCCTGAGTAACTATTAAGCCCATAACACTGTCCAATCTATGCTTGAAACAATTTTTTTATGTCCACCACCTCAGCTGGTAGGCTGTTCCATGGCTCATTCAACCTCTCTGTAAAGCTAAACCTTCTCATGTTTCTCCTGTATCCCTACCCATCAGCTTCCACTCATGTCCCTGTCTTACTGACTCACCCCTGCTGCTAAATATCTATCACAGTTTACCTTGTTCATTCCTTTCAGGAACTTGAAGGTCTCACTCATGTTCCCTTCTCCCCTCTAGGATCCAGTGAGCACATGTTCATAACCCTAAGCTGATTCTCGTAGGATCTGTCCTGTTGCCCTAAATCATTTATATTACCCTATGCTGCACTGTCTCCAGTCTGTTTTTGTCTTTCCTTAGGTGGTGACTTCAGAATTGGGTCCAGTACTCAAGAAGGTACTGGGTCAATATGCCGCTTCAAGAACAGCACGGGCAAGAACTGCTCTGTATAAAGTGCTAAAACATTTAGATCGACAGGGGTATAATAGTGGTAGGGAATTACCACTACTCCTGTTGCTCACTGCAGAGTGGAGGAAGGGCTGAAGAAACCTCAGGTGCTGTGCCTGGTCAAGCTGCTCCCATGGTGGAATGGCTAAGGCACAAGCACCTGGAGCGGTGGAGACCTGGGAACCAGGGTTTGGTTCCTTGTCTCCTGATTTTAATTTTTTTTGGCTCACAAAGTTCCCCCCTTCTGAGTTTCTGCCTCCCTGGAGTTAATTATTATGATTCGGGGGGTGGGGATGAAGGGTGCAGGGGGTGGAATCCTCTACAAAAATAAAAAAAGTCCATTATTTCCTATGGATTGCACTTTTTTTTATTAAGGTCGGTGTTTTTACTGATGTTATTTTAGTGGACGGTGTGACGCTGTGCCACCTGCTTATTGTTATATGTATCATATTTGTATTTTTAAATAAATGTGCATGTGTTTGGGACTGTCTGCTTGGCACACAAGTAAGCCAGTGTGTAAGAGGCTTGACCTTTGACCTCAAAGGTGTCAGTGTCACTAAAGCAGCTGGCTGTCATAAAAGCTGGCTGGGGAAAACTAATCAAAGGTTTCCTGTCCTGCCTTAACAGAGGGCTTTCTGCCATATGCCAAGATATGAGACTTCGTAACATTTTATGATCCTGCAGGAAGAGACAATTTGGTTACAGATTCTTGTTAACGTCATAAACCTAAAATCATTCTTGCAAAATAGGAAACCAGCAGAGAGATCAAAGGAGAGGCTTTGATGAAGGAGACTCATATTTTAAAAATTGCTAACTGCTGATTTCCACAATACAAATGAAGTATGGGAGGATCTAACTGTGCCCTCACCAAGGGGTTGGGGAGATGGATTTTGAAATGGTCTGGCGTCTAGGGAAACATTGCTTTTTATCTCTGGACTCGAGAGGGGTGAGACTTTTGTCTCTAGACTTAAAACAGGCACTTCCGGTAATATTTAGCTAAGCAAGAACTTTTAAGTAATTTGCAGGTGGCTTTCTTTGTTCTGTAATTTCCCAATTATTTTATTGACTGTAAGTTATTGATGTATATGTTCTGTGTTTGATATTTTACCTATTTTACAATTTTTAGTAAACAATATTTTCCTTGACATTCTGCCTGTATTTTCTCAGTGTTCTTTTGCATGTGAATGCTGAACCAGTGTATAATTCTGACCTCTGTTAAGAGCTCAACCTGGTGTGTTACTATCTGGCAAAAAGGTAAGAATATACCAAGGTCTCATATTGAGTCGTAAGGGTATATTTTGGGAATCTGGCTGGGTGCCACTGGGTGAAGGATTATATTGCATTTCCCTTGAGGAGAATACATATCTGAACCTGTTAACTGGGTATGCTAGCATAAGTTTCACATTTAACCCCCAGGACTCAAGGCTGGTAGGTGATTCGGACCCAAAACAGACAGGAGGGTTACCCTGTTTGTCTCCTGTTCACACTGTTGCACTTCGAGGTTGGCACTGTGGAAGCATAGGGCCTGACCTGCGGAGCGCATTTGTGACAGATGGCATTATGCTTGTGGCATTGTTTGCCGTGCTGTTTTTGTTGTCATCATTATGATTCCATGCCCTCCAGAAGTGGCCTCACCAGTGATCTATAAAGAGGTAGTATTATTGCTTTCCTCCTTCTAACAAAACTACTCCCAATACACTCCAACATTTTGATCGCTTTGCTATAGGCCTTGCTGCATTGGCTGGATTGTTTTAGGGAGTCAGTGACATGATGACTTCCAGATCCCTTTCCTCAGAAGTAGTGCCCAGTTTAACCACTCACATCCAATATTCTGTCCTGGTATTCTTGTTCCCTAAGTACATCACTTTGCACTTTTTCAACTGCCAAACTTTAGACCATCTCTCTAACTTTTGCAGGTCCTTCTGCATCTCTCTTATTCCCTCCTCACTGCCTACTCTGCCACAGAGCTTGGTGCCATCTGTAAAGAAACACATGTTGCCTTGTATTCATAGAAACATAGAAACCAATGGCAGAAGGAGACCGAGGGTCCAGCAAGTCTGCCCATACTATTCTACCTCACCCCACTAATCTACTATACAGGTGTGTTGTCTCCCTCTTTTCTTGCTCCCTCACTCCTCAGTCCTGTTTTGCCACCCCCAGGGACTATGAATCTCCGTTGTGTTTAAACCTGTTTAGGGAAGCTGCCCCCATAACTTCTTCTGGCAATCTGTTTCATGTTTCCAGCTCCCTTACCGTAAAGTAAAACTGCCATACATTTCTGTTGAACTTGCCCCCCACCAACCTCCAATCGTGCACCCTGGTGACTGCTTCCCTAATTCTTACAAACAGGTACTCACTATTTACCTTCCTTATGCCCTTCACCAACATACTGCATACGTTTCTATCATGTCTCCCTCCTCTCTCGCCTGAACTCCAGCAACTATATATTTAGGACCACCAGCTGTTCCTCATTAGATCCGTCTTGCTGGCCCTGAATCATCTTGGTGACCCTTCTGTGCACTGATTCCAGTCTGTCTACATCCTTCCTCAGGTGTGGACTCCAGATGGGGCCAAACTAGGGATCGATATAGGGGCAGTATTACCTTACTACTTCTACTATCAAATTCCATCCCAATACACCCCAGCATCCTTGATGCCTTACTATATGCTTTGTTACAGTGACTCATTTGCTTGAGGAAGTGACTGATTATGCCCCCCAGATCCCGCTCCTCTGTTGAAGTGGCCAGCCTAACCCCACCTATCCAGTATTTCATGTGTGGGTTCTGTCTCCCTAAATGCATTATTTCTTCTTTTGTGTCAGCGATGGACGTATTGAAAAGTCACAGGACTGATCCCTGTGGTACCCCAACAGTGACCATCCTCTCCACTGATTTGTCTCCATTTACCAACACCCTCTGCTGTCTTCCCCCAATCAACTTGTCATCCATTTAATTAGGTCCTTCACTGTAACCAGATCTTCTAACTTCTTTAGCAACCTTCTGTGTGGCAATGAGATGAATGCCTTGCTGAAGCTGAAGTAGAGCAGATTCACTGCTTGTCCACTGCTCTAGTTGCCCAGTCAAAGAATAGTATCAGACTGGTCTGACAAGACTTCCTCACCATAAACCTGTGTTTCTTACTATTCTGAAGCCTGTTTTTCTCCATGTAGTCCACTAGTTTCTCTTTGACTAGTGCCTCCATTAGTTTACCCACAATGAAGGTAAGACTGATGGGCCTGTAGTTACCCAATTGCTCCTTGTCCCCTCCTTTATGAAGCAGAAACTATGTCCACTACTCTCCAATCTTTCAGAACCACCCTCTCGACTCTAGTGAGCAACTGAATAGTTCTGCTAAGTTTCAGACAGTTCCAGTGCTAGTTCCTTAAGCACCCTTGGGGGCATCCCAATCGGCCTATGAGCTTTATCTATTTTCAGGGCTGCTACTTCTTTTTTAATCCTTTCCCCTGTTATTACCACCTGCCCCATTTCTGGGTTCCCCTTGCTGCAGCCTTTATGCTTCTTTCTAGCAGGGGCCTGCTGTCTTTCATAGTGAATGCTGAGCAGAAGTAGTAGTTAAGTATGGCTGCCTTCTGCATGCCCTCCTCAGGTACCCTGCCTTCTTATACCAGCCTTACAATTGCCCATCTCATGTTCCATTTTTCCCCCCAGAAGAACAGAGGTAGGACCTACGCATTGTGTGGCACTTCTGCTGTAGTGAAGGAGAAACAGAAAAAGGGGTCATAGGGACTGAAGCATGACAAGTGTAATGTGGCCACTGCTAAGAGGGCAAGTAGAATGCTGGGGTGCACAAAAAAGGATTGACTAGCAGGGCAGAGAAGTAATCGCACCACTTTACAAGGTTCTGGTCAGGCCCCACCTAGAGTACTGCATGCATTTCTGAGCCCCTCAAGACAAATAGGACTGTGCAGGAATCTAGAGGATGCAACTCAGAGTCACCAAAGTAATCAGCGGTATGGGGGACAACAGCTGTGAAGAGAGAAAGAGTGGTGGCCTTTGTGTTCACCATGGTGAAAAGGAGGCTGAGAAAAGAAATAATCTCAATTTTATGCATATGCTGAAGGCTTTTTATCAAGATCGAGCAGATACAGATGTCTGGTCTGGTGTGTTCCTGTGGGACACAGGGACATGCTATGAAGCTCAGCTGTGGGAAATTTAGAGGTAAAGTTAGAAAGTACTTCTTTTCTTAGGGATGGTAAACTTATGGAACAGCCTATTAGCTAGGACTTTTATATGCAATGTCATTGTGAGTCACAGTCTCTATGGCACTCCCAAACCTTAACTTCATGGGTTATGTCCACCTGATAGACGGAAGATGCTTGTGTGACTTGAAGTTGAAATCCAACCCTTTAGCCCCTGACCATCTCAGGTATCCTTAGTTCTTTCATGTGCATCGACCAGGCTATAGCATTCTCCCTTAGATCCTCCTACAGAGTACAATCTTGAACTTCATTTTTGTCCCAGGTAAGAACAAGCATTTGTCAGTGCCAAATGTTACTTGTTTCTATGTGCTGTTTAGGAATTTGGAAGTCATTGGAGAGGAAATATTGAAAAATCGGGAACTTACGAGCGTGCGTAGGAACTGCGCAATGCACGCTCGTAAAACAGTCATTTTTAGGAATTTTTTCACCAAATTTTCAACATAGCCATTTTAAGACCTCTGCTCATGAACAGTTTCACTGTGATTTTCTTAATGTGTCCCATACATTGATTTCGCATAACCGATCATGCCCATTGTGCTTACATGGGAGGTAACACATTTGGGTAAGATGTGAAAATGACAGCTATACTGCTCATAAGAAGGTGTAGTAAAATGGCAATGTTGAAAATCTGGGTGAAATATTGAAAATTCACGAACTTATGGCGTGCGTAGGAACTGCACAGCATAGCTATCAAAATGATCATTTTAGGAATTTTCCACCAAATTTTCAAAATAGGCTTTTTGAGAGCCCACCTTATGAACACTGGCAGTGTTGTTTCGTTAATCTTTCTGGAAAGGTGATTTTGCACAGTGGCTGTGAAATCACCCTTCAGGCCCGAGTAATGCCATGACAGTGCAAGAATTCATGAGGAGGGATCCCAAAAACCCCATGTTGAAAATTTGGTGCAAAAATTCCAAAAAATGCCTGAGATATGCAACAAAGTTGAAAAAACCCTATCTATCCCATTATACAGCTTACTGGCATTTCCTCAGTTCGCGGTTGGCTTTGAAGAGTGCAGACATGTTCCTGGTCCACGAAGATCATTGCGCCAGACTCCGGAGGTAAGTATGGGGTGAGGAGGGTGTGGGGGCGGGTGCGTGAGTGATGGGTGGATCTGCGGGTTGTGGAGAGGCAGGGAGACTGCGTGGGACCGTTTTTTCTTTACAGGTTTTTTAAATGATGACGCGGGATGTTTGCCACGCGGGGGTGGGCTCCCAGTGTGGCACCCTGTACTGGGGCGGGAGACAGTGGAGCTGACAGGGGATTGGGCACCCCCGTTGGCGACAGCATGGGGAGGAAGAGAGACAGTGGAGCCGAAGGGGGATTGGGCACCCCCGTCGTCCATAACATGATTTTGCCACGCTGGGGTGGGCTCCTAGTGTGGCACCTGGATGCTTTGGGGGGGCATGGAGCCAATGGGAGATTGGGCACCCCTGTCAGCCGTACAGTGAGGGGAAGGCGCATGAGCACGCGGTGTGTGTATGTGGGGGGGAGGAGAGCTCTGCTCACTCAAGCGGAGCTCTCCTTTCAACTGCATGCACTGCATTTTCAGCTTGTCATAGACAGCTGCGGCAGTGATTGGGGAACTGGGGCCGCACCTGCAAACACACTGACTGCATTGGAAGACAGGCTGACACACCTCCGAAAACTCGAATGATGGCACTATGTTTCTTGCACATGTGTGCAAGCAACATAAAAATGACTTCAAAACACTGACTTAACACTCTTCAGTTTATAACCACAGTTAGCTAGCAGTCAGACAGATATTTTCTTTATTTTTAATCTCTTTTCATGCCTTGGTTTACTCCCTTACTGTATGGAATGCTTTGCTTTTCTCACTGAGTTCCAGGTTCACTAACGGCATCAAGCTTTAACTCTTACTATGCATCCTAGTGCAAGGAGAAAGACCAAATGCCTGTTATCAGTATTTCTGTACAGTAGGGTGTGACCAAGCCTTGTGCATATGCACTCTTTTAAATTATATGTAGCCCACCCCTGGTCCTCAGTTTGCATCTAGGGGGCCCCAATGTTATAATTGAAAGGGGGGAGGGCACAGATCAGAAACACTCCCTGAAAATCTCTTGGTGCAAGATGGAAAATGAGGTGGCCTACCTGGAGTGCTCTTCTATTCTCTTGGAAGGCCTCCCTCTGCTCAAACAGCTCACTTATGGCATGGATAGAAACATAGAAATATAGAATTTGATGGCAGATAAGGACCGCTTGGCCCACCCAGTCTGCCCATTTCCCTACCTACTGGATAAGCTGCAGATCCTAGTTAACCAGCAGCCTACTTCTTCCACCCCACCCCCCAGAATTGCCTTATGACTATCCCATGCATGCTTGAATTCCACCACTGATTTTGACTCCACAACCTTCCTCCGAAGGCCATTCCATGCATCCACAACCCTCTCTGTGAAAAAATACTTCCTTAGATTACCCCGGGCCGCCCCTCTATCTTCAAATTGTGCCCTCTTGTTCTTGCACACCTCTTTTTGAAAGATGCTACCCTCTTGGACTTTGTTGATTCCCTTGAGGTACTTGAAAGTTTCTATCATGTCCCCCCTCTCCCTCCTTTCCTCGAGGCTATACATATTAAGCTCCTTAAGTCTCTCTTCATATGTCCTCCGGTGCAGACCCTGCACCATTTTAGTTGCCCTCCTCTGGACAGCTTCCATCCTGTCTATGTCTTTGCGGAGATTGGGTCTCCAGAACTGCACACAGTACTCCAGATGGGGTCTCACCAGCTGTCTGTACAGAAGGATAATAACTTCCTGTTTTCTACTGGTGATGCCTCTCCCTATGCATCCCAGTATCCCCCCAGCCCTCCTTGCTGCCTTCTCACATTGTTTGCCCACCTTTAGGTCATCTGATATGACTACCCCCAGGTCCCTTTCCATTTTCGTTGTTGTTAGTATCTCACCCCCCATTGTGTACTCTTCCCCTGGGTTTTTGTTTCCCAGGTGCATTACCTTGCACTTCTTAGCATTGAGACACTTCTTGGCATCAAGACTGGCAGCCGCTTCTTCTAAGCAGGTGACTCTCTCCTGCTGCTTTCTCTTTGGGGAGGGGGGGTTAGTTACTTCGAAACAGGAATAAATACTGATGTGATTAAGTAAAAATTCATTATGCCTAGGTTCATTAGATAAATGATCAGTCACCACGACCATCTTCCCAAAACATGTAAAACATTATTCTTGGATGTGCAAATGATTGTGTCCAAGGAAAATGTTCATTCATTAAACTAGGAGCAGCTCTAAGGGGCTGAGAGATGAGCACACAAGTAACAGTAGCTCTTTCAGGCACACACATCAGCACAGCAGCAAGATTTTTTTCTTCTAGACCTAGTACTTAGACCAATCTGGCTCCACCTAAAACTTTAATTTTCTCTCAGGCAGAGATCTCGAATAGCCAGAAAAAAAACATCCTTTTCCTTCTTGAACCTTCCCATTTTTCTCACTTCGACCTCCAGACGGGGAAGTGCCTAACTCCTTCCAGGGCCAGCTGAGCCAAAAAAGGTCTCAGGGAGAGTTGCAGCCTAAGCGTCCTGTGGCTGCTCTCAGTGGTCCACCCAATGATATATTGAGCCATAAACATGGTTCCCACAGATTCGTTTTACTCTCTGATTCCTTAAAACTGCCTGCCAAAAGCATAGTGGAGGTTTCTTCCCTTATCAAGTCCTGTTCCCTCAAGAGGAGCCACGGCCCTTAATGGGTCTGATGAACCTACCCCAGACACTAGCATGGTAGGTGCCAGGGCCTGCCCCAGACACGGGCAAGGTAGGCCCTATGGCAAATTCCAGGCACACTCCCCTTGCCTTGAGAAGATTTCTCGTGACAGCGTGCCACCTAGGAACAATACCCCAGAGCTGCCACCTCTGGGACCCTGCTGCAGCCCTGCCACCACTACAGCAGCCCCACTGCCAGGCTACCCCTTACATTAGACAGGGTTCTGGGATCCCTGCACCACAGAGGGAGTCAGTTGCCATCCAGTTCTTTTACTTTCTTCAAAGTGCCTCACCATTCTCCTGCAGCTGATCACAAAACATATACAGCCCAGATCCTCACGGTCGCAAAACTCCTACAACCCTCCCTCAGAGACCTACCAACCCCATGCCGCACTAACATTGCCTTTTATTTATTTATTTATTTTTTTTTTTGTTGACCGGGTAAGTGCACTAGACAAATCCTGCCTATTTTCAGGCATGACCGGAGGGAATACAGATGAATGCCAACTGACCTTGAACCAGATTAAGCTGTTGGTAGTATTTTTAGTGAATGAGGAAATTTGGCCAGGACACCGGGAAATTCCCTACTCTTTTTCGATAAGTGCCATGGGATCTTTAACATCCACCTGAACTACCACCAATCCAGGCAGATGGGACCTCGGTTTAACGTCTCATCCGAAAGACAGCACCTCAGAAGTGCAGCACCCCTCTCATGCTGCACTACAGTGTCAGTACTGGGATATTAACCCAAGTGCCAGATGTGGGTACTGAACCCACAGCCCTCTGATCTTCTGGCCTCAGAGGCAAGTGTGCTACCTACTGAGCCACTGACACTGCCAAAGCCTGACTGGGGAGGGACCCCCCCCACCCCAGAACACTGTCCCTACTCTAGCCACTGAATCCTCATCTTTCTCCTGCCCCGGGGGACCAGGGCTTAAATTACTGCCAAAACACTGCCTCCAGGTGACAGGGTGATAGAAATGGCCTTAACCACTCTCTAGACTAGGGGGCAGCTCAGGAAGGGGGCGAAACCATAAAGGCTAGTAAGCCCACCCCACGAGGGGGGGCTTTCATTCACCCCTCCCTTTAAACCATTTCTTCTTGGAAATGGGGCAAACTGACACTTCCAGCGGCCCTACCAACCAAATGGGTATGTGCAGTCCTCATCCAGCCAGAGACCTCTACTGGGTACGCCTACCCCCACCCTCCTAAGAACCTACCTAAACCGCTCAGTGTCTTGAGTTTGGTCCATCGTGCATTATCCTCACAGTGTAAAATTAGAAATAAAACAGTTCTTCAAAATTAGTAAGCTGTTATTCTAGCCAGGCTGTCATTTAACTACAATTCTGACAAACAACTAGTTACCTTCTTGGACAGATTAAATCTGTAAATTATTTCTGTAGCTTACTTATCCAGTCACACTCTCCCAATAACTCTCCATTCACTCCAAGGTAGACATGTATCTCAAGATATTCAATTATTCTATAAATGTTAAACAAGAAAATTTCAAGGCGTATGTTTTTTTTCCCCCCAGAACCAAGACATATTTGTCTTTCCAGGTTTCAGGGGCAATTGGACAATCAAAGTCAGGTGTTCAGTCAATAGAAGGCTTCCCCTGGGCACAGTTCTTCCAGAACTTTCTGTAGCTGAAGACAACATGCAGTCCCAATAGAACAGTTCAATTTCTTTGGATGCAGTTCAATCAATGAGGCAGCCCTGGCAATCACTTATCACTCCAGTCAGCCTGTATCATATAGGGGGCCCACTGCCCCAGGGGAAATAGTAATCCAGGTCAGTCTTTGTTGTCTCATCCCCAAATGAGTCTTTTGAGATCACATAATATTTGACTCTGCATCCAGCCAGATCTTGAACTAGTACAAAATGCTTAAACAGGGTCAAGATGGCCCAGGGATCAGAGAAGCACATCGCCCTGGCCTTTTGGATGATCTGCTGAGTGGAATGCCCTGTACCTCAAGGCCTTAACTGCAGCTTGGTAACCATTCCTCTGAATATCCAGTCATTCCTCTTCTCTTCAATTACATCCCAAAGGTGCTCAGGAATATAGGGATATTCCGCAGTGGGGTACTCTGTACGCATTCTCCTTTTAATCAACCTCTCAGCCTGTGACTACTTGGGCAGATCCCTTATGCTGGTGTGCCTGGTGGCACCTGGTTCCATCCACACCTGGGTCCAGTACACCGCATTGGCAGGATCACTTCTTAGGAGTCCATCCATTCTTTCGCAAAGCATTTTGCACTGTGCCGCTGGGTGCTGGATAGTTTTGGGGAGAGTTATGGCAGGCCAGTGGAAAGGCTAAGGGATCATCCTTTGGATTTGGTGATCTACAAACTGGTATCTCTTCAATGATCCTCCAGGGATTAGTGCAGCAGCCTCCTCCCAGAGCTCCTCCTCTATGGGCTCCACCTTCACCACAGGCCATACAGAATACAGTGGAGGGGTCTTGCTTGAGCTGATGCACCGAGAATGCTGTCGCCGGGCAGAGGTCTCACTGGAGATCCCCTGGGCCCTTGGGAGTCCCCTGCTGACATCTGCAGACCACTGCCCCTCTCTCCCTCTGCTATGGGGATAGCTGACAGCCAGTGGGGTGGAGCTGGGCAGACAGCTGTGCTCTCACCTAGCCATCTTCAGATGACTCCTCCATGGCCTCTATCTTCACCTCAGGAGGCTCTACTTTAACTTCTTCTGCCACTCCCCCACTCTCTTGCAATTCTAATTTGGCTTCAGCTCCCAAGTTCAGGCTTCCCTGAGAAAGTAGGGAAGCTGTTCCCACAGATGCACAAGTAGGGTAGTGCCAGATGTAACTATATGGTGTCCCTTCAAAAAGTCCCCCTGGAATAGTTCTAGAGTAAACAGAACACAGTGGCAGCTTAACCACCCCCTCTCCCCGATAGCCACATCTAACACATCTCTCCTCAGCCTTTCCCCTACCTGCCACGTTCCAGAGCCAAGTGAGCAGGGAGGTAGGAACCGTTGCTTGGGGCTCCTCTTCAGACAAAAACCCTTCAGCCATGATTGTCTGAATGAATTGGTCTTAAATGCTTACAAACAGCCACTCTCTGAAGATCACACTTCTGCTTTCTCTCGCCTTCCTCTCTTGTTCAGCTAGCAAAATGGCACCCCCTCCATACCTCTCAAGTGTCCCTGATTTTCAGGGACGTCCCTGATTTTGCCTCAAAATTTTACTCTGTCCCTCCTAAAATTTGTGTTTTTGTGGCTAAACAGTGGGGACTGTAGGCACAAAACAATGTCAAGCATTAAAGTTACAGACTTGTTCTTCTTTCGAAAATGCATTTTGCACTAAGCCCCATATTCTACCAGCTTTCTGGGTGGTTATCTCTAATTTTGAAGATGTGTCCCTGATTTTGGTCCTGTGTCCCTGATTTTTTTAAGCCTTGTCCCTGATTTATGAGGCAGGAGGTTGAGAGGTATGACCCCCTCACAGCTCCCTTCCAGACACTTCCACAGTGCAGACCAATCAGCAGTATCCATTTACATCACCTGACACAAGTCTAGACATGGAGGCGCCATGAGAGAGAGAGATTCATGTCCACAAGGGGCCTTCCAGTGACATGCGGCCTACCACAACTTCGCCACTGAACCAGCAGGCCCGGCATCCAGCTAGGCTCCCTTGGCTCCCCCATAACAGCAGTGCTGCCAGTCCCTTGGGTGCAACAATAAATCCCGGATGAGCCTCCACATCTGTAGCCCACCCCCTCGTTCTCAGTTTGCATCTAGGGGTCCCTTAGTTATAATTGAAGGGGGAGGGCACAGACCAGAAACACTCCCTGGAAATCTCTCAGTGCAAGATGGAAAACAGGGTGGCCTGCCCGGAGCTATCTTCTACTCTTTTGGAAGGCCTTCATCTACCCAAACAGCTCGCTTATGGCATGGATTGCAACAAGACTGGCAGCCACCTCTTCTAAGCAGGTGACTTTCTCCTGTTGCTTTCTTTCTGACGTGGGGGTGGGGGGTCAGTTACTTTGAAACAGGAATAAATACTGAAGTGATTAAGTAAAAATGCATTATGCCTTAATTCATTAGACAAATGATCAGTCACCACAAGCATCTTTCCAAAACATGTAAAACTTTATTATTGGATGTGGAAATTATTGCATCCAAGGAAAATGGTCATTCATTAAACTAGGAGCAGCTCCAAGGGGCTGAGAGATGAGCATACAAGTAATGGCAGCTCTTTCAGGCACACACATCAGCACAGCAGCAAGATTTTTTTCTTCTAGGCCTAGTACTTAGATCAATCTGGCTCCACCTAAAACTTTAACTTTCTCTCAGGCAGAGATCTTGAATAACCAGAAAAAAATATAAAACAGCCTTTTCTTTCTTGAACCTTCCCATTTTTCTCACTTCGACCTCCATATGGAGGTATGCCTTACTCCTCCCAGTGTCAGCAGAGCTGAAACAGGCCTCGGGGTGAGTTGCAGCCTAAGCCTCCTGCGGCTACACCCAATGGTCCACCCAGCATTTTACTGAGCCATAAACATAATGCCCACATATTCCTTTTGCTCTCTGATTCCATAAAACAGCCTGCCGAAAGCATAGCGGAGGTTTCTTCCCTTATCAAGTCCTGTTCCCTCAAGTGCAGCCATGGCCCTTGATGGGTCTGATGGACCTACCCCAGACATGGGCATGGTAGGTGCCAGGGCCTGCCCCAGACATGGGCATGGCAGGCCCTATGGTGAATCCCAGGCCCACTCCCATTGCCTTCAGATGATTTCCCCTGACAGCGTACACCCAGGAATGGTACTCCAGAGCTGCCACCTCCAGGGACCCTGCTGCAGTCCTGCCACCACTAAAGCATCTCCACTGCCAGGCTACCCCTTACCTTAAACAGGTTACAGGGACCCCTGCACCACAGAGGGGCTCAGGCGCCATGCAGTCCTTTGCTTTCTTCAAAGTGCCTCACCATCCTCCTGCAGCTGATGACAAAACATATACACCCCAGACCCTCACGGCCACAAAACTCCTACAACCCTTCCTTGGAGACTAACCAAACCCACGTCACATCAACACTGCCCTTTGCCAAAGCTTGACTGTGGGGGGGGCCAGAACACTGTCCCTACTGAAGTCGCTGACTCCTCATCTTCCTCCCACCTCGGGGGACCAGGGTTTAAATAACAGCCAAAACACTGGCCCTGGTGGCAGTGTGATAGAAATGGCCTAAACTGCTCTCTAGACTAGAGGGCACCTCAGGAAGGGAGAGATACCATAAAGGCCAGTAAGCCCACTCGGTGGGGGGTAGGGGCTTACATATATTTTCATCTTACCACAATAACAATCAGAACACTCACCTTCTCCCTTCCCCTCCCCTAGCAGAGTTGGCATCCTGTCTGAGAACTCCCACAGCCCCTGATCACCGTCTGAGGTAGGAGCATGCTGAAACCAACCAGGAGCATTCCTCTGCCTCAGTGGGATGCTTAAGTAATAATTTCACTGGTCTCGGTTTGTGTTGCCCTAGAGTCCCTATTGCAGTGGCTCCAGGGTTAGATGTGTGGTACCGTCCTTTGTTTGACTGAAAGCTCTGATCAGGAGAAGCTGCATTTACCAGTTCTGTTGTGGCGCTGTCAGTTTTTGCTACTAAGGGAGTAAAACAAACAAAGACCTCAAGTTATTTATTTGAGAAGTACTCCAGGCCTGGATATTCAAAGTACTTGCACATGGCGCAAATGGGTTGTGCATGTGCAATTGCGGAATTGTGCCATGGAGCGATATTCAGTGGGAGCCACTGCGCAGTGCAAGTAGCAGTGTACCAATGTGCAACAGTAATGAATGCATGCGCAAGGGCAGGGGGCAAACCCGTGAATATGCGGCACAGTGTGATATTCAACCAGCGACCCATGGCGCAAGTGTGGAGCAACGGCCAGATGCGCCGAGCAGACCTGAACCTATAAAAACAGGGAGCAAGCAGGGGGACAGCACTTGCAAAAGAAGGGAGCAACAAAGAGAGAGAGAGAGAGAGAGAGACAGACAGACAGAAAGGCAGACAGAGAGACACAGACAGAGACACAGACAGAGAAAGAGAGAGAGTGAGAGAGAGAGAGAGAGAGAGAGAGAGACAGAGTGACAGTGAGAGAGACTGGGAGACAGAGTGAGAGTGAGAGAGAAGGAGTCACCAGACCCTGAAGGGAGCGACACATGCATTCGGAGTGAGGAGATGCAGGCACCCAATAGACAGAGCCACGCCCTGACAGTGGAGACAAAGTTGAGAGCCGTCATGTGCCTGCTTGCCACGGGCACCTTCCAGAGACCAACAAGGGACACCACAGGCATAACTCAGTAGGCCACGTCATGACTCCTCACACAATTCCTCAGTACCCTGCTGCCACATGCTGCAGACTACATCCATTTCCCCAGCATACAGGCAGAGCGTACAGCAACCATGCAGGAGTTCCACAGGGTAGCACGAATGCCTGGCGGGCTAGGGGCCATCGACTGCACCCATGTGGGCATCCACATGCCACCTGGCCTGGAGGGGTTAGCATATGTGAATAGAAAGGGCTACCCCAGTGTCAACTGCCAGGTGGTGTGCGATGCCAGGAGGCGCATAACCAATGTCTGTGCCACACACCCTGGGAGCACACACGACTCATGCATCTGGTACATCTCAGCATTGTGCCACAGGTTCGAGAGTGGCAATATCCCCATGGGTCACCTAGTGGGTGAGTATGGCAAGACCATGTGTAGCTGGGTACAGCAGGGCATTGGAGGGGGCAGGCAGGGCAGGTGTGCTGGCGGGAGCACCAGGGATGGGTAAGGGGTACAGCGACAGAGGACACCAGGCTAGCCATATATCTGTCCACACAGGAGACAGTGGCTACCCACTCAGGCCCTGGCTGCTCACCCCCCTACCTGTGCCCATCGTCCCCAGCAGAGGACCAGTACAATGAGGCACATGCCAGCACATGGAACTTCATTGAGCATGTGTTTGGGATGTTGAAGGCATGTTTCCGTTGCCTACAGTGCCCTACAGTACAGCCCCTCGAAGGCCTGTGGCCTATTCCTGGCCTGCTGTATGCTGCACAACATGGCCATTGACTGTGGGATAGCTGTTGAGGCCGAAGAGGGGGACAGCAGTGGGGACGTCATGGGCAATGGGCTGGAGGGTGGTGGGCAGCCCCCTCCCGGGTGGAGAGATCCCTGGCTCCTGAGGATGGCACACCAGCACTGGGACATGATTGCACAGGAGCACTACAGCTCACACAGATAGGTGGACAACCCTCCCCATGCACTGAACAGACACAATGGCACGGCACACAGGCATGGCCAGGCATAATAGTCATGGGCATGCACACACAGGTGTGGGGCAGGGGCGGGGGGGCCATGCCACACAGCTATACACAACACCATGCAGCACCATACAGCAACACACACACACACACACACACACACACACACTGGCACCCGCAGGCATGCGCCCAGGTGCTAGGACGTGGCGTGGATCAGATGCAGGGCACCAGTGCACAGGTGCAACCAGTGCTGTGCTGGGCAGGTGTGCACACAGGCAGTGTGTGGCATGACACACAGGTGCCACGACTGTGTCATGCACACACACACATCACCCAGGTGCACACAGGGCGGTGGCATCAGACAGCAGACAAGGCGGCGCGCACATCAGGTCCACCAAATGCGGCAGGCCTGTTTAGGCAGCAGCCCCTGTAGCAGGCAAGGACCGATGTGTGGCAGGCCATTGCCAATGGCCTGGACTAGGCAACTGGGGTACAATGCACCTGGGAACAGTGCCACGAGGGCGCTGCAGGCATGGGTCTGCAGGGGGACCATGCCATGGCCAGGTAAGTAGGCACATGCTGCGTCTGTGCTCAACCACTGTACCATGGGGTTGGCTGGGCTGCCTGACATGCTGGGGGTGGAATGATGGCAAGTGCCCTGTGGTGTGGCATTGTCAGACACCAGGTGCTCCAAGCCACTGCCCTGCGGGCCATGCCAGGCTGGGGCACACACTGTGCATAGGGGTGGGGACAGTGGGCTCCTGCTGTGGCTGTGTTCTGATGTGTGCCTGTCTGTTTCCCTTTCCTAGGACCTGAGGATTGCTGCCATGCCAGGGCAGCAGGGGTGCCAGATGGGCCACAGCAGGCTGCTGCAGGCCAACAGGCTGGGGGCAGTGGCCCACATGCAGGAGTTGGAGCAGCTGTGGGACCAGCGCACGCAGTGCCACAGTGGGCAGGTAGGCAATGTTATGTTCATCTACTCCTTACAGGGTGGTCGGCAGGGGTGGGGTGTGGCCATGGATGCCTGTGCCATGTGCCGTGTCAGCTGTGTGCAGCACACTGTGCGGTGTGCATGCCACTGTGGGGCAGCATTGAACAAGTGTGGCAGCTGTTGGTGGGATGGGTGTGCATCCATCTGACACTGGTGCTGCTGCAGTGCTGTGTCACTTGCCTGCCACTGAGCAGTTAGGTGGCCCTTGGGCAGCAGTGTCCACTGCTGTGCACTATTGTGGCATTCTGGAATGTCAGCAAGCATTTGCCCACACACTGTGGGTGGCCGGGGTGCCACTCCAGGAGCGTGTGTTCCCACTGTCCACTGCGCACAGTGGGAGGGCATGGTGTCTGTGGACATGCACTGATCACCTGTGCATTTCTTTGTCATAAGCATCCGGAGGAGATCGTGACTGCCGTTATACTGCTGTCTTCTTCGGCAGATCATTTTGATCACCTCCACCACGATGGAGATCACCCAGCAGACAAGAAGAATTGTGCTGTGTGACAGGCAACAATGGAGGCACCAGGCAGCAGGACGTGGCTGCTCATAGCAGGACCTGTACCTCCTCCTTGCCCCTGCCTTCCCTTCTCCAATCTCCCCCCATCCCACTGTACAGTCCCCGTCCCCTGTCCCAATCCCTCACTCTCCTACCCTGTCCCCCTGATTTTATTGTAAATAGTTTTCCAATACATTTTTCAACCTTACCTGCCTGTGTCCATGTCTGCTTTGCAGCTGGTGAGTGGAGCTATGCTGCAGTGGCGTGGTGGGTGCCTGTGTGGTGTGCCTGCGTTGTTGTGTGGGCTGTGCATTGTGGTGTCCTGCCTCTCGGTCAGTGTCTGTGCCTTGGGGTGACCATGGGCTGGCTGTATGGGATGTGTGATGTGTGTGTTGGGCATGGTGTGCCAGGGTGTGGCTTGCTGTAGTCTTGGTGGGTGGGGGCATGCCGTGCAGCGGGGGGGTGGTGACAGCTCACCCCTGGCTGATGGTGCTGTCTGTTCCCTGCGTCTACTGTCCTGGTGCTGAGGGGTGGGGGGCCAGCTGCCTGTGTGCACCCTATGGGCTGTGATCACCTGTGGCCCACCACTGTGCATCCCTGCCACTGTTCCTGGCTGGGCTCCACTGCCTCCCCACGCTGTCACACACCCCCCCGCCTTGCTCCCAGCAGTGCCTAGGGCTGGTCCTTCAGTGCCTTGGTGCATCTTCCTTTGCTCCCTTGCGCATCTCTGGTTGCACTATGGTACTGCTTGGGTTGCTGTTTGGCACATCCCTGTGATATTCAGCCATGTTGCACAGGCACATGTCTCTGTGCGCAACCATTGAATATTGCAGTTACTGCGCCATAGCACAGTTGTGCTGTGCTGTGCTGGGGTTGCGCTGGCCTTTGGTGCATTTCTGAATATCCAGCCCACAGTGTTTTTTTTTTTTCAGCCTGGAACCCCTTGACATTTGAATTATAGCCCAACAGTGGGTAGCTGTAATTTTCAGAGAATGTTCTTTGTTTCTTTGGATCACTCCATCATGCCAGGGCATGCTACCACCAAATTGTTCTCCCCTCAATGCTGTATTGGCCATGGAATGAGAACACACTGATCCCTTCCTCCCCCTGCACATTATTATGCATCCATAATCCATAGCATGCACTGGATCACTTCGGACAGTTCCAACATGATGTGTTGCGTCACATCTGGCTGCCATGTTGATCATATTACCCAGAATGGAGGTAAGACTGATTGGCCTGTAGTTACCCAGTTGCTCCTTGTTCCCTACCTTCAGTGTTTACCGCAGATGCCAAACCAGAAGTAATGCACCACGTCACATCCAGTTGCCACGTTTTGCATGGCATTGACTGAATGAACAGGCAGTGGCCATTTTGACATTGCCCATACAGCAGCCATCTTAGTTTTTCAGGTGCTTGGATCTCCTTTTCGCTACTGGTACACAGAGGGTTAAGTCACACTCTATCTAAGCCAACCACCACTGGGGGGAATGAATTGCAGGAAAATTCATTCTTCCCTCCTTGTTAAACATGACTAAACAACCAAACATCACATATATATACTCCATTGCTGTATACACATACTCATGAGATTGATACCAATTGGCTTCCTCATGCCAAGACACTGCATGGGATATATTG
The DNA here is from genome assembly GCA_016271365.2 of Neoceratodus forsteri. Lineage (NCBI taxonomy): Eukaryota > Metazoa > Chordata > Ceratodontiformes > Ceratodontidae > Neoceratodus > Neoceratodus forsteri. The sequence goes on from CM028131.1 coordinate 1,309,819,698, forward strand.
CTGCTTATGTATTTTCTTCTTACTGCACCTGTGCATTAACAGGACCCATTCTAATGGCTCCTTTTCTTGTTGTATCACCCTCCCCACAACCCCACACAGGTTTGCATCATGGCAAAAGTTAAGAAGTGCATGACTTGCAGCATCTCTCTTCTGCCCAGCCAGCAGAGTCCATTAACCCCAGTTTGTGATCTGGCAGTTCAGACCCCTCATCACAAGATATAGAATAGTGGATGGGAGACCATCCACAAAAGGGCTATATTTCCATCTAGGGGTTGATGACATCATAGAGACCTTAAGAGCGAAGCTCGAGAGGTCTTTGATGTCATCAACTCCCGAGATGGAAATACAGCTTTGTTGTGGATGGTCTCCCATCCACTGTTTTGTAAAGTATATGGTTCTTTGTGTGGTTTTATGTCTTTGAGATCCTTTACCTTGCTGTTTGCTACTGCTCTCACTCCTGCTCGCTTTCGTGCTACTTCCACTCCCTGTGGTGCTGCTTGCTCACTCTCCAACTGCCCTCAACTGTGACCGCAACATCTATTTTAAAATTTTTGGGAAATAAATTGCCACACAGAGATGTGTGTGTTATTCAAGTCCCGACTTCCGAAAAATCGGTGAAAGTGCTGCTGTTTCCGCCCGCCTCCGAGGGTCCGTTGCTGGCTCTTTACAACTTATCGCCATGTTTACGCTTTTTCTGGGATGTCCCACTGTGTCAGCTAAGTTGGTAGCAGTTAAAGGCTAAAAAGCTGTTATACTAGCGATGTGACATCAGAATGATAGTACAACAGCTTTTTTGACCTTTGAACTGCACTACAACAACTTTGTGAGAGCCTCTGATTTCAGTGCACAGTAAGAGGCAACCATATACTATATATCAATACTAAGAAGGAACAGATGGAAATGTAACCTCCCAAATCTGACACCACTACTGCCTCTATTCTTGCACAAAGCATGCAGGCCCAGCAAGCCTTCATGCTCTAAATGATGGAGCCCATGAAAGCTATGGACAAAGCAATGCCCATACCTCATGCACCTCCTTCAACACCTTCCAACAACTAGCTGCCGTGTTCTCTGCCTCCTAACCCCCCTCCAACCCTGATGATAGGAATCAGGATTTGAGGGACTCTATGGAAGATGATCCACAGTCCCTAACAGTCAAATTATGTTCCTATGATGCAGTACCCCCACTGGTGTGACTCATTAAAACCACTGGGGGCTTCAATCCACCACTCTCGCCAAATGAAAGTAAACTCATACCAGTTCTACAACCAAAGCCTAAGACCAACAACGTATTTCTTGTGTACGAGTCCATAGAGGAGGTAATCACAAAAGAATTGAAGGCAACAGAACCAGCCAGAATCCCAAAAGAAAATCATGGGATGAAATGTACCCCATACAAGAAGTCGGGTTAAAAATTTGGTGTACTGCCCCACCATTGTTTGTTTGTTTTTATTTAATGTTTAAACCATTGAGCATAAGCTCATTCACAATGGTGACCTTACAGAGACAAATACAGTACAAATCCAGTTGATCCTCAAGTGGCATCACTGAGCAGGAAGCCAGTGTTACTGGCTGAGGGTTCAGCACTACTGAAAGACCCACTGGACAGAAAACTGGATGATATGCACAAAAAGGTGTTTCAGCTCACAAGTTTGACTACTACAGCAGCAACCACAGCAATTTACTTCACCAGGGCACAAATGACATGGCTGGACAATCTAGCCAAGTCACTAGAGCTGAAATCACCACAGGCAAAACTGGCACAGCAATCTTTACAAATGGCAAAGTACCTCATCAACATGGCAGTAGACACTTCAAAGATCAACGCCAGGATGGCAGTTGTAACTAACAGGACGTGAAGGTTATTATGGCTCAAGCTACAGGAGACTGATCATGATTCCAAGGTGTTCCTGCAAAAGCAGCATATCAAGGGAGGAAAATTGTTTTGGGAAGGCCTGGTTCTGAAAGTGAAAGAGGAGGGGAGAATCTTGGAATATGATAAGCACCAGCATTCCAGTTACCTGCCATCAGCAAAAAACAGCAATTTGAGAAGGAACAGGGACACATAGATAAGCATACTGCACCTACAGCAGAGGAAAGAACGTCAAGCTGATCTATAACAAAGGAAACAGCAGGATCAGGGGCAGAGGTGGATCAGGAGATGGCTGATTCAACTCTAATAACTTCAGGGACAACAAACCATTGTCACAATGACTACAGTCAACACAGAGCCCCCACTCTCAATGCTCCACCAGTAAGGGGATGACTCCAGGCATTTCAGGACCATTGGAGAGCAAAGAATAGGTATTACAAGTAGTCACCCACTGATATGCGAAACAATTCGCAGAGTAACCAGGACTGGACAAGCTCATTTAAGGCAACCCCATTACAGATACAAGACATTCTGAAACAGTTGCTGGCAAATAAGGCCACTGCAGAAGTTCCACAACATCAACAGGATAAAGGAGTATACTCAATGAGGCCTACACTTTAAAGTGTTGGTTGCCACATGCCACGTATTCACAGTGCATAGGCAACCCTATGTTGGAATGCTGTGCAATGTGGGACCAGCAGACCGCTGGCAGCATTCACAGAAGGGGTGCATGCCCCTTTCACACTGGATCCCCTGGCCGTTCACACAGCTACAATGAAGCCTGCCAGGATGAAGTGCAGTGTCACAGTTTCCTGCATGACAAAGGGATTAACTCCCATTGAAACTGCACTGTTTCCTGCAGTAACTCTGCTGTAGAATTGGGTTTCATCTTGCGAGCTTCACTGTATATGCATGGTGGTCTGGGTGTGTGTCTGGAGGCGCTCCTGTACTCTGCACCATTCACAAAGGCATAGAGTGCCAGGTGAGAGGGGCATAGGATATGGCAGAAGGAACCATGCCATATCCATTCCATGCCCTCCCAGCTGTCACCCGCAGGCTGCAATGGGACCAACCACCACCTACCATGCTTCCCCATCCCTCTGGGCAAACAGGAAGGGCTGGGGGCAGCCATTCAGGCACTTTCCCATAAACTTTGCACTTGGTAGTCCCACACTGTACTACAATCTGCTGCTCAGCACAGAGCAGGGTATCCACTAGGGGAAGAGGATGGGTATCTGAGTGGATGCCTGCTTTGCCCTCCAATCTGCTCCTGCTCAGTTGCTCACCAAGGAGGCAGGACCATGGACAGGCACATGGTTGTGACCAGCATTCAGGCATGCCAGCCACTGCACACCTGTACAGGGATGTGGAGCTATGCGGGGAGGGCACAAGCCTATCGCACATACCCAGCCCATCATTAGTGCATAGCCCCCATTATTCTTTATGGCTCCCAAAAAGATTGGAGACTTAGGGCCCATTCTAGACTTAAAATACTTCAACAAATTCATAGCCTAGAAGAAGTTCAAAATGGAGACCATCTGAACCACCTTCAAAGCAATATGACATCAATAGATATGTAGGATGAGTACCTCCACATTCCGATACACTCATCACAGTACAAGTTCCTCTGTTTTCCATACTAGCTCAACACTTTTTGGACCAAACACTTCCATTCAGGCTAGCATCCACACCCAAGGTCTTCTCAAAAGTCTCAATAGTGTTGGAAGCCCTACTTTAGGAACAAGGGATTCCCATTGCTCTGTCAACTGGCTCATAAGGACCAGATCAGAACAGCAGGTGACAAAAGACACCAAAACAGTGCTCGATACCTTACAGTACTACAGATGGGTGGTCAGTTTTGAAAAGAGCACACTCCAGCTCAGTCAACAAATAGAGCACCGGGGATCTCTAATAGATACCTTATCCAGCCTAGTGAAGCCATCAATGAAAAGAATCAACAACGTGATCACACAAGCTCATTCATTGGTCAAATCTGCACTAACTACTTTGGCCTACAATTGATGGGCACAATGGCATTGTGCATAGACCTAGTCCTGTGGGCAAGATGGAGAATGAGGCCACTCAAGGTAGTAACAATTCAGAAGGTGACAGAAACAGAGAATGACCTGACTACAGGGGTTATGGTTCTGCAAGTGATAAAGGAGTCCTGCAAGTGGTGGACCCAAGAGAGCAACCTGCTCAAGGGTGTACCTCTAGAACAGGACTTCAAAATAATATTTGACACCAACACCAGTCTATCATGCTGAGGGGCACTAGTGGGCAACGGGTCAGCACAGAGAAAGGGGTCCAGCATAGAGGCCAAGCTAACTATTAATGTCCCAGAGATAATGACAGTTTACAATACCCTGCTTCACTTCAAGGAAATAAGTATGAAAATTGTATTCGTCTGGTCAGACATGTCCACAGTATCTTACATTGTCTAACAAGGGGACGCAAGAAGCAAGAGAATGCAGACAGAAGCAGCTAAGGTTCTCAGCTGTGCACAGAAAAATATGCAACACATTTCAACCATTCATCTAGCGGTCAAGCTGAATACCACAGTGTATTGGCTGGGTCGTCAGCAAATTCACCCAGGGGAATTGCACTTCCCCAAACAGATATTTCTTAGAATAGATGAAAGGTGGGGTCCAAGAGAAACAGATCTCATGGCCACAGCACAGAAAACATAAGTCCAAAAGTTATTTTCCCAGTTTAGGGACAATCACACCAGTGTGATAGATACACTGTCTCTTCAATGGACATTCATCAGGATATTTGAATTCCTGTCATTTCCTCTGATACCACGAATACTCTGCAACATCTGTCAGACAAGATGCATAGTCATCCTGATAACACACTACTGGTCAAGAGATGTAGTTTGCAGCAGTAATCTCAATGGCCATGGATAACTGGATCCTATCCCACAGACACAACACATTGACCCAGGGTCCATTATGCCATCCCAGCCCTCACAATCTCAAACTAACAGCCTGGTTCCTGAAAGGGAAAGCTTACTAAAAGAAGGCTACCATGCTTCTGTCATTAACACAATACTATAGTCAAGGAAAGCTTCCACTACAGGCACATTCAAAAGAAACTGGGAGATATTCTCAAAATTGTGCACCCAACATAATATCATCCCAGAAGAATCCTCCATATCGCGAATACTATATTCCTCCAGCACGTACTAGAAAAAGGGTTATCCCCATCTTCTGTAAAGGTACAGTTATTGCCATAGGTGCAGCAAAGGGACATATAGACGGCACCCTACCATGGTCACACCCTGACATCATCAAATTTCTAAAGGCAACTACATTATTCAAGCCATGACTGTGACAAATCATGGCACCCTGGGACCTCAATCTGGTTCTCAATGCTTTCACTAGAGCACCCTTTGAACCTATGGAGATTGTGAAACTGTGGTGAATATCCCTCAAAACAGTCTTCCTAGTAGTCATATGCTCAGTCAAAAGGATCAATGAACTCAGCACACTATCTCACAAACAGCTATTCTTACCTGAAGGGGTCACCCTCAGAAAGGTCCCATCATTCATCCCTATGGTGCCATCCATTTTCCACTAAAACCAGGTCATACAATTACCAATGCTGGAACTAGATTTGATGTCCTCACAGGATACAAACCTGTTTACTCTGGACATGCCTCAGGTGATAAAGACTTGCATACACAGAACAAAGGACATAAGATATACTGACAGACTCTTTATCATCACAAAAGGCCACAAGACAGGGATGGCAGCTTCAAAATCCACTATTGTAGCATGGATAAAAAGAAAAATTCTTGAGTCCCACAAAACGGCAACCACCACTCCTCCCCAGAATCTCAAAGTTCACTCCACTTGAGCAATAGCTACATCTTGGGTGTACACGTGAGCAATAGGCCAATAACTACATCTTGGGTGGAGAGAAATTAGGCATCAGTCGATGATATTTGCACAACTGTTACATGGCTGTGAGTCTACATTTTCATCAAACATTATAGACTGGACATATTACCTTCACTGATAGCCAAATTCAACCAGGCTGTACTACTTGTGGCTAGAACCCCTGACTCTGTAACTGGTTAGCCTCTCCCACCCCAGTACATCTTACACTGCTTGTGAAAACTCATGAGATAATGGTTTGGGACAGTGCTTAATTTGTAAAGAAAGAGGTGCCAGCCCTCTGTGTCAAAACCCAAAAAGCTGGGGGTCTGGGGGCCGCCAGGTACCCAGAAGCTGTGGGTTTTTAGATATTCTGTGGTGAGTTTTGGGGCTTATATTGCAGATAAAACACATTTCTGTGTTAGGTTCCCTACACCTGATTCCAGGGGAATCATTTTCTTTTTTTTGGGGGGGGGGCAGGGTATTGGAGAGTCTAGCTGACAGCTGCAGGATTGTGGGCATGTAGAATTCAATGGCAAGGTGCTGTGCTTGTGACCCAAAGGTCAGGGGTCTGGGCCTGAAGGCCCCCAGAAACATTTTGGTTTTAGATGCTCTGTGGAGAGTTTGGGGCCTTTTATTGAAGATAAAGTACATCTCTGTTACAGGTTGCCTACCCCTGAATCCAGGGGAAGATTTTTTTTGGGGGGGCGGATAGGGTATTGGAGACTCTGTCTGACCTTACTAAGCAACAAATTGTGCCACATAGCATCTAGCATGGTACAAGTAGTAGCAGAGCCAATTTAAACTGAAGCATGAAAAGGTTTTATAGGTAAAGGATCATAGGCATGTAGAAGCAATGGCACAGTACTGTGATCCAAAAGCCAGGGCAGTGGGGACTTGTAGGCCCCCAGAAGCTCTTGGGCTTTAGATGCTTTGTGGTGAGTTTTGGGGTCTTCATTGAAGATAAATCACACTTCTGTTAAGGTTCCTTGGTAGGGAACCTGGGAACCTTAACAGAAGTGTGCTTTATCTTCAATAAAAAAAAAAAAACTCACCACAGCACATCTAATCCATCGGGGAAGAATTTTTTTCCCCACTTGGAATTATGGTATTTGAGACTCTGACTAACCTTATTAAGCAATAAAATGTACCACAGCGCATCCTGCAGGGTCCAATTTTTAGTTGGTGGCCGTAAAAGCCACTCAAACTGGGGCAAGAAAAGTTTTCTGTAGGTAAAGGATTGTGGGCACATAGAATGCAATAGCAAGGTGTTGGGGTCCAAAGGACTCTGTAGCATCAGTGTGTGTGTGTTGCCCCTCAATGGAACCTTACCGTAAGCTTGCTGTTTATAAACTGATCAGCAATTATCCAAATTAATTTAATGCAGCAGCAATAAGTGGCCAATAAAAAAATAAAATGGAATATAATTTCAAAGTAAATTGATGAAAAAAATTGCAGAAGGTACACTAAGGAGCCTGAACACATGTCTACATTTCCAAGTAAAGTAACAATAATGTTACTTTACAGTTTATGCAGGTTCTGAATAAACAAATTAATACAGCAGGCATGCAAATGGATTGGAGTATTACAGCATTTTGACTATAACATTATAACTATGCTCCTGCAATTGTTACAATGGGAGGTTAGCTGCTCAAGTAAGAACATCTCATCCTATGACAGGATTTAAGACGTACTGAACCCCTGGTCACTGTGCAGCATACGATAGCAGGGCAAAGCTGTACCCTGCTAGATGCTTTGTGGTACATATTGTTCTTGCTTAATAAGGTCAGCAAGAGTCTCTAATACCCTGACTCTGTCCAGGTGAAAAGAAATATTTCTTCCCCAGGGGTCAGGGGTAGGGACCTTGTAATTAACAGAAGTGTGTTTAATCTTCAATAAAAGCCACAATACTCAAAACCATAGATGTGCACGGGGGGGGGGGGACTAACCTGGCCCCGGCCCCCCTGTTAAAAATCCTCCTCCAACTACATTATAATATAATTGTATATGTCCCCAGACCTCCCTAGCTTTGTGGGGATTCTGGCCCCCCTTGTTCACTGACTGCGCACTCCTCTGCTCAAGAACAGACCATCTAAAACCCAATTTCCTGGGCCTAGTCAGAACAGGTTACTAAAATGTCTAGCATTGCTCCTCAGCCTTTAGCCTAGGGGTTTATTTTCTTTTATTTTTCAGCTGGCGGAGTGGGAACTGGAATGTATAATAATTAATGAACCCCAGACAGTCTGCTGTATGTACCAAGTTCACACACTGCTACTCCTTTGCCTTTCTTATTTAACTTTTTTTGGTCAACCTATTTTATTTTATACCCAGCCTATCTGCTGTATGTACCAAACTCACACAGAGACCCAGCTCATCTTACACTTATGAGTTTTTCTTGGAGGTGGGGAATTACTGGTTATCAGCACCAGAGCCCCTGTTTAATCACAAATATGGTAGGAATGGAACACTAGGATGCCAGTCTACCGGATATACCACCAGTCTCGCAGAGCTCCTCAGCCTTTGTATAACCTTAGGGGGTTAACTTTTAATGCAGCTTGTGGGGAACTAGGAAAAATAATTAATCAAACCCAGGCAGACTGCTGACTGAATTTACCAAGCTCATACACAACTGAGCTGATGAGTTCTCTGCTCAGGCAACAAAACTTGTCAGCCTCAATGCAGTCTGCTTCTTTACTCTAAATTGTTTGAAAAGCCAAGGTTTTAAATATTTTTTTTTATTTTGGTTTGCTACTTACTTTAGGTTAGTTTTAGGTTGTATGTCTCAAGTTCTGGCATGAAGCACAGAAGCAGGTTTCTTCTGTTCTGCCCTGCACTTCTCCTTCACTACTTCCTTGCCTTCTGACTTCTACCTAAATGCTTCACCGTACCCCTGAATGTTGCTGGCTCCCTCAAACCCCCCCCCAAGCCAGATATCTACTCTGCACTGATTGTCCCAGTCACTCCCAGCCACAGCTACTTTCCCACCACCTGGGTGTTGTGTTTCCCAATCCCTTGGTCCGCCCACTCCCTGCCTTGCCCACCCGATGACTGACTTTCCTTTCTCCTTTTTAATTAAGCAACCCCTGACAGACTTCCCAATCTCAGTACAACTTAACAACTCCTCAAGTAAATGTAACTTTCAGAATAATTTATTTTTTATTCAGAATCCATCAGTACACAGATTTGTTTTCCTCACAACGAGACGACAATAGACACAGCCACAGCCTGCAGAAGACAATGACTACTGTCTCCTCCCATGATGTTCACATGCAATATGAAACACCTGACCACAGAACAGTTGGTCAGGTGATGCCCATACTGTGTGTGTCTAGTAATGAAGCACAAGCATGCAAATGCAAGGTGGTCATGCACGCCACCACTGGCAACCTCAACCCCCCCAGAACAAGCAACCTGGGAGCGAGCAGTATGGAAGAAGCAAACAGCAGCAGGCAGCAACTCAGCTGAGAGGATGACTGCAAGGAGGTGGAGCTGACTGCGATCTGCAGTGCTGCAGCACAAACAAATCGGCCAGCTTTGAACAGTGAGTACACACACAAAAAACAATATTTAAAGTGCAGCGTCAGGGAGAAGAGGTGCCAGGGCTCAGCCCTGGCATCAAAAGAGGTGCCGGGGCTGAGCCTGGCAAGCCCTGGCACAAATTAAGCACTGGTTTGGGAGTGCCGTAGAGTCTGCAACCCACAATGGAAGTTTACTTACCTGGGAAAGGTGATTGTGGGAGCTTATCTCCATGGCACTCCATGGCCCTCCCTGAGTAGGAGATTGATTACTTCCAGAGGCAGGATGTACTAATAAATATGGAAATTGTAGTGGACATTGCCACTACTTACTCAGTATCTGTTACTCTCTATTGTCCAATGTACTCCTCTAACATGTCATAGTTCTTTAACTGAGGTCAATGAAGGCTGTATTATTGTTGTACTTAACAGTATTCATTCAACAACTATGGAAGATGTCATAACTGAGGATACCAGAGATGGTCAGGGGCTAGAGAGTGGGATTTTGACTTCAGTTACACATGCATCTTCCATCTATCAGGTGGACGTAACCCATGAGGTAATGGTTTGAGAGTGCCATAGAGATACGCTATCACAATCACCTTTACCAGGTGAGTAAACTTCTAGCACAAATCTTTATGGTAGGTCTGAACAAATTTCTGCTTACCAAGTGAATCACTGGGTACTCTGGGTAGAAGAGTGGGTGAGGAATCCATATTAATTAGTACATGCTTGTTTGCACAGCATATTTACGAATCCCTAAAGTGATGGCCTTCTTATGAAACAGGGCAGTGATGAATCTGATGGGCCTAGAGTCTCTTCTAACCTTAAATTACTATGTTACCGTTTACAGTATGTTACTCTACAATGGCCTGAGAAACACATGACTTATAAGAAATCAAGATATGGTAGTGGCTGAAAACATAGCCACATCAGGTACTCTGCTGTAGGCAAAGTGCGGGTGTCTCATCAGTGGCTGTGGTGATGGCCGCGTCTTAACTGTGTTTTTTATTTATTTGAAAGCCAATGACTGTGCAGGTGTTAAAAGGGGTTGGAAGGATAGTCTTTACCTTTCCTGACCTCCCAACTCTGGGGAAATCCCCATTAATTAAAAAGTGAAAGTGCCACCTGCAGGAGTCCCGATTTAGCTGCTCCTGTGGAGGCACATCAAAGGCTTTTTTCTGTTTAAAAGCAAAATGGCAGTTAAAGCCATTGGAGGTGTGCTCGTGCTAGGGAGGTAGCGCAAAGGCTGAGTAGCAGCTCTCGACGCTGACCAGTTATGTAGTCAAGCCTTTGATTTGCATGGCCAATCAGTGTTGTCCTCTTAGCCAGTCAGTCACGGGTTCCCCCAGGGTAGCCACGCCCCCTCCCATCTGCATAAAATGAGACTGCCAGGAGGGCTCAGGCCAGTCTGGAAGGGGAGTTCGGAGGAGCAGTCAGGAGGAGGAACCCTTGGGGGAGCTTCAGGTGGGGAGCTCCTGGAGAAGGGCTCCTGGAGAAGAGGAGTTTTAAGGAGAAGAACTCTTGGAGAAGAGCTCCTGAAGGAGGAGTTCAAAGGAGAGTTCCTGGAGGAAGAATTTAAAGGAGAGTTCCAGGAAGAGAGTTCCTAGAGGAGGAGGAGTTCAGGAGAGGAGTTCAGAAGGAGAGTTTGAGAGAGGGGTTCAGGAGAGACCCTGAAGAAGAATACCAGGAAGGAGCATTCTCAGACCTGCAGGAGCAGCTCAGAAAGCCCTGCCAGCCTGGCAGCCTTTCCTTCTTAAGGGGCTTAAGAGCTGTATCACCCAGGCTAGGCAGTTGACTGAGACATTCAGCAATAGGGGGACTGGTGATTCCAGCCAGCCCTCCCCAAACCCTCACAGGTAACCTTGGGACACTCGACTAGCAGGGCGGCTTGCAACGGAACACCTTGGAACACTCCACTAGCAGGGTGGCTAGCGGTGGAGCACCTTGGGACTCTCAGATAGCAGGGCAGCTAGCAACAGAGCAGCTTGGGACACTTGGCTAGTAGGTCGGCTAGCAGCAGAGCTCCTTGGGACACTCAACTAGCAGAGTGGCTAGCAGCATAGCACTTTGGGACACTCAATTAGCAGGTCGCCTAATGGTGCATCACATCTTCAAAGACCTGTATCCTTTTTGCAAAGCTTGCAGCAGTCATTCAGGGGAGGTGTGGCACCCAGGAAGGGAGCCCTGGGCTGGTGGTGTGGTGGGCACCAGTACTTAAGGTGCCTGGGCTAACAATTCACCCTGGTCCTAGCCAGTTGGGTATTGGGGCTAGAGTTCCAGGGTGGGTCTGATCCTTCACAGGAGCTCTTTTCTGGGCTGGTAATTGCCCATGGCCTCTAGCTGTGGTGTTGAGTTTTCCAGACTGGTAGCTGTAGGACCTTGCCCTTTTGTTCCCTTCTTTGGACTTTGTGGAGTACCCTCTTGCTGTTTATGATAAATAGAATAATAGATACATTATGGTGTATTACAAGGCAGTAATTCATCGAGAGGATCTGGGGCACAGTAAACCTCAGGCGAGAGCGCTGAGAGGTTTAGTGCCAATCGCGAGTGAATCTAGAACTTGTACCACCAGAATATATTTTTTTTTGTAATATATGGATGTAAGAGAATTGTAGTTTCTTACCTTGCCATAGAGTCAGGAATGTTAGGTTGGGTTGGTGGTGAGGTAATTTTGTTAAGAAACAGCCAATGATTGTGGCAACTGGAGAACTTTTTTAACAGTTGAAAAGCAAAACCGAAGCAGTGTTAAAGAACTTAGAACAAAACAGTCGTAAATTTTTTTTTCATGTGAAAGGCGACAGTTAGTGTGGAGAGCTAGTTGGACTCGGAGTCTGAGTACATCAGGTAGCGTCTTTTTTCACTGCCTGAGGAGATTTTGAAGTGCTTATTGCTACATTGCCAAAGAAGTTGCAGTGCGATCCAAAGTTATTTCCTGGTGTGGTAGAAAACTGAGCACTTTTGCTGAGTGTCTGCTTTGAAAGAGACATTTTCCTGAGAGTGTTACCACAACCTGAATGTGTGATCGGCTTTTAATGTATGTGACAGTTACAGTAAAGCCGGCTCATGATCGTGAAAGCTTCTTTCGAGCTGGCCGGTGGCGCTTGCGCTGTTGTGAGTTCGCAATAATACTATCGTTGAGATCTTCCATCGATAGTATTACGAGATCTCAACGATAGTATTATTGAGTTCCATCGATGGTATTATTGAGTTTTGGACGATGTATTACAGGAGATTTTTTGTATGCATTTTGGGGGTATTATTTTAATTATCCATATATTACAGAGTGATAAGCCTTAACATTTATGGTAGAATGATAAGCCTTGCCATTTATCATACACTAATAAGTTTGATTGTATGGAAAGTTTTGTATTGCATTGCCATTTCTTCTAATAGTAAAAGTTATTTATTTTACTAAATTCTGTCAGTCGATGGTTATTTTTAGCAGATTTTGGTGCCCCTTTTTAGTCTTTTTCTCTGGGTGGTGGCAGTCATATCTTTTCTGGAGAAACAGTTCCACCCTCTTATTAAAGGCACTTTTTCAGTCCTCCCAGTGGCTGGCTCCAAACCACATTTTGGGTGTCCAGCTGTTGGGTTGAGCAACCCGACATTGTCACCTCAGTCAGTTTAAGCCCTCCACCTTTGGCTGAGGGTGGCACCACCAAGAAAGCCCTCTTGGTCAGCAGACAAGTAATAATTTTTGTCACAATATGTGGTAAATACGGGACACACTATAGCCTGACTCAGAATTTATCATTTACCTTCCTGAGTGAGGTGGGGGGGGCCCATAGTGTATGAGTGGTAAAGTCACAAGTGCAAAGTCTTTTGCCCCCTCACAAGTGTTGATGAATGGCAAACTCTGAATTAGGCCACTGTGGGTCCAGTTTATATCACAGGTTTTCAAATCTAAAGCTTTGAAATGAGATATTCTTGGGAACTTAAACTGTTGGGACATGACTACTTTTGTGGCATGTGTCACCCTGAAGCAGCCTTCTGCCCATTGTACTCATCCCCCTCACTCAGATTGCTCATCTGCAGCCCAGTGCTGCTCTCACTTCTGGGTTCAGCTTGACTCCTTGCTTCTCTTCCTATTGCTTTTGCAACTGGGTCTTGCCATGCAGCTTGCTTAGTCTTGCTCTGCCCCTAGCCTTGGGCTCCACGCCCTCCCACTGTAGCTTTTCCATCCCCATACTGCTCTTCTGGTCCACTGGCTGCTGCTCTTTCCCACTGTTGAGTTCCCTGTTCTCCACTGTCTGTCCCTTGGGGTTCTCAGCTCCCCCCCTTGCTGCCGCTGACACTACATTCCTCTTCACTGCTGCTTGGTCCTTGCTCTTCTTTGCCCCTGATGTCCCTTGTTTCTGTTTTGTTCTGTCTTCTCCTGATATTGCTCTTCTGTCTGCTGCTCCTACATCTGCTGCCTAGTTGCTCCTTTTCTCCCAACTACCTATTCCTGTTCTCCTGGCTTTCCTCCTTCCCCAGCCTCACCCTCACCTCACAATCTCCCTGGCTGCTTCCTGTTCCCCGCTCCTGACTGTGCCTTCCCCCATGCTTGCTACATCCCTTCCCTTCTGCTCCACCATGCCCACCTTTCCATTGCCCCCCCTGCCCCCACTGCCTCTGCCCTTACTGGCCTCCTCTCATCCTCTGGTTTTCTGCCTTGCCTCCCCTTGCCCTGTGACTGACCACCATTGCTGTGCTCATGCTCTGTCATTTTGTATTTTTTGCCTGTCCACCTATTTTGGGCCTTGGCCTGCTGGCTGACCCCTCTACCACATCTACCAGCCTATCCAGACTCTCATCCAGGGCCTTTCCTCAGTGTTCAACACTATCATTCTGTAACCCAACAGGGCTTCACCCTTCTTATCCTACTACCTTATCTACTAGGGCTTGCATTCTGTGGGCCTGCTTGGCTCCAACCTGCTACCATCGGATTTCACCCCTCAAGGGATTGGCTCCCATGTTCCAAAGGGTGGAGGTTGGAGTGTTCTTGGTGGAGAGTTCTGATTGATGGAAGATAGCCTAACCCTGAGAGTCCATTATAAGGTGTATCAGGGCCAAGTATGATCCAGTCTGTGACTAGCGGGTGCCTTCCATAAATCTGGGGGGAGTTTCTGCTAATACCAATTGCAGGGGTTCATCACTTGATCTTGGAGCTGTGTTACACTTTTTCTTCGTGCAATACTGGACTGACTGACTGTTGGTGGACTGCTGGAAGTCCCAGAGTCTGGTGATTGCTGAAATAGTCTGGTGTTTCCTTAGGGAGGGTATTTTCTCTTCAGCTCTGAAAATGGCTAGGTTGAAACCCCTCTTTAAGAAGCCATCTTTGGCGGGGGATACTGTGGAGCCCAAGCAGGGCGGACACAAGATACACAGCTCTGCATCAACAAACTTATAATCTGAAAAAATGATACCTTTAAACTACAACAGCTTCAAAAATATATTGAGAGCAAGCTGAACTTGTCTACCACAAGATGGGCAACCCCAAAATAGGGATTCCAGAAGGTGATGTCCGCAAGGAGCAGGGGAAGGTGGCAGCAGCAAGGCCTATCAGGTCATCTCAGACAGGATCCTCTGACAGAGATAAGTTGGAGAAAACTTTACAGTCTCTTAGGTGCAAAATAAAGCTGCTCCTCTCGTTGATAATGACTATGAACAATAAACTTGATGGGCTGACAGATGGGCTTATGTCTGCTGAAACTGCGGTGGGCCAACTGAAAGTCAAAGTGGATAACCTAAAGAGACATGATGGCAAATGCCACAGTAGAACCTTGGTCCATGCTAAAGAGACGCAGCATTTAAAAAATAGACTTGAGATCTTGGAAAATCAAATACAGAATAACAATATCTGCATAACTGGTCTCCCAGAAGGGTCTGAGGGGTGATCACCCCACCAATGTTTATTAAGGATGAGCTCATGAAGCACTTTAAGGGACATGGATCCTTATCTGACTGGGGGATTGCGACTGCAAGACAGGACATTGGAGGAAGCCCCTCTAGTCCTGATGGTGATCGTCGATAGCATGGGCACTAGACATAACATCCTAAACTTGGTGAAAGGTAGGGCCCACTAAGTGTAGAGGGTCAAACAGAGAAACATAGAAGTTGTCAACAGATAAGGACCTTTCGGTCCACCTAGTCTGCCCTATTTTACCCACCTACAGTGCCACTGCTGACCTACTTGGTCTCTAATTTTCACCTCCCCTTACCTTACTTTTAAGATCCCTGTGTGTCTATCCCATGCTTTCTTGAATCCTGTAACCATTTTAACCCCCACCACCTCAGCTGGGAAGCTGTTCCAAGCATCCACTACCCTTTCCATGAAGAAGTACTTCTTCCCATTTCCTCTCAGACTCCCCCCCCACCCCCAGCTTTATAGCGTGACCCCTTGTCCTCAACCATCTCTTTCTCTGGAAAATTCTCCCTTGCTGTACCTTGTTTATATCTGTGAGATATTTGAATGTTTCTGTCATAGCTCCCCTTTTTCTCCTTTCTTCTAGGGAGTACATATTTGATTCCTTAAAAAAAATACAAAATCACACATGCCCCCACAATGCAAAGCATCATGGGCTGCATATGCAAATCACCACAGAACGTTATGCTGGTCCAACTTCAAGCAGAATTGCATGGTGCCGAAAGGCCTCTCACACAGTTTGCAAAGGGTGCTAACAGAAGACATAGACACGTGTTTCATCCTACCAGAACTCATCAGTATGCCTCATCTGTTTGACACCCCAGTGGAATG
Organism: Neoceratodus forsteri; assembly: GCA_016271365.2. Taxonomy (NCBI): domain Eukaryota; kingdom Metazoa; phylum Chordata; order Ceratodontiformes; family Ceratodontidae; genus Neoceratodus; species Neoceratodus forsteri. The sequence continues at coordinate 1,309,835,709 of CM028131.1, forward strand.
GACCAGCTACCCCTAAGGCAGTGTGCCTGGGATATATTGTGGTGAACCCACGAGGCATACTGATGAGTCCTGGTAGGACGAAACACGTGTCTATGTCTTCTGTTAGCACCCTTTGCAAACTGTGTGAGAGGCCTTTCGGCACCATGCAATTCTGCTTAAAGTTGGACCAGCATAACGTTCTGTGGTGATTTGCATATGCAGCCCATGATGCTTTGCATTGTGGGGGCATGTGTGATTTTGTATTTTCTTGAAACTTGGCTTCCCAGCCAAATGCCCTTTGGGTAACTCCTTGCCTCAGTGTTTACACACAGAGGTTCTTTGTCTTTAAATAGTTTTTATTTTAATGGGTTCACCACAATATATCCCAGGCACACTGCCTTAGGGTAGCTGGTCCATTCCACTGGGGTGTCAAACAGATGAGGCATACTGATGAGTCCTGGTAGGATGAAACACGTGTCTATGTCTTCTGTTAGCACCCTTTGCAAACTGTGTGAGAGGCCTTTCGGCACCATGCAATTCTGCTTAAAGTTGGACCAGCATAACGTTCTGTGGTGATTTGCATATGCAGCCCATGATGCTTTGCATTGTGGGGGCATGTGTGATTTTGTATTTTCTTGAAACTTGGCTTTCCAGCCAAATGCCCTTTGGGGTAACCCTTGCCTCAGTGTTTACACACAGAGGTTCTTTGTCTTTTAATTCCTTAAGCCTTTCTTATAGGGCTTTTGATACAGGCCCTGCACCATTTTGGTTGCCCTTCTTTGTACCGCCTCTACCCCATCTATGTCCTTTCGAAGGTGGGGCCTCCAGAAATGGACACCATACTCGAGGAGGGGTCTCACTAGTGATCTATACAGGGGTTTACCTCCCTCTTTCTGCTGGTGATACCCCTGCCTACATCTGAGCATCCTGCTAGCCTTTCCCACTGCCTTGTCACACTGTTTAGCTACTTTCAGGTCATCAGAAATGATTACCCCAGGTCCCTTTCCTGTTTTGTGACTGCTAATACTTCTCCTCCCATTGGATACGTTATCCCCGGGTTTCTGTGCTCCAAGTGCATGATTTTACACTTTTTTGCATTGAAGCCCAGCTGCCAAACCTGTGATTATTCTACCAGCTTTTTTAGATCTTCTCACATTCTTTCCACCACCCTGTTGCAGATTTTTGAGTCATCCACAAGCAGGCATACCTTCCTTTCCAGTCCTTCTGCAATGTCACTTATGAAGACATTGAAGGTGACTGGGCCTAGTACTGACCCTTGCAGCATCGCACTGGTCACTTTACCCTCTCCAGAGTGGATGTCATGCATTCCACCCTCTGACTCTTGTTGTCCAGCCAGCTCTCTACCCATCTTACTATTTTAGGACCCACTCTCAGGCTTCTCAGCTTGCTCACCAGTCTTCTATGTGGAATGGTGTTGAAGGCCTTACTGAGGTCCAGGTAGGCTATGTCAACCGCTCCTCCCCTGATCCACTTCCTTGTATACCCAGATGGGCGGCAGTCCATCTCAGCACTGTGAGTATACATGGCCGAACATGGTCCCATCCCAATTGTCTGACCACAACTGCCCAGCGGTCGACCATGCATGGCTGTGTGTGGTGTGTTCTGCCCTGCCACTCGTGCCAGCTGTTGCACTGCACCCCACCTCCCATGCTTTGCTGTTCTGCTGCTTTGCTCTTCTGTGCATGATTCCACCGGTTCCACTGGTGTCCCCACTCCATTGTCCCGCTTGTGCACATCCCCCTGTGCATTTTGTATCATGGCACACACCTGTTCCCCTCTCCCTTCATTTGTTGTGCCATGGTGGCCTGTTCATGGTCAGTTATGCTTGCCCCACCCACCTACAAGATGGCCTCTGGGTATGTTCCCAGTCTCAAACCGGTGGCAACGGGTGGGACTGGTGCCATATGAAGGTACTGTGTACTCCAAGGATGTGTGGCACAGACATTGCTGATGCACCCAGTGGCATTGCACACTACCTGACAGTTGACTGAGTGGTAGCTCTTGTGGTTGATATATGTTATGACATCCTCACCAGGTGGTGCGCGGATTGCCACATGGGTGCAATCAATAGCCCCTATGATGCCTGGCATGCATGTCACCCTGTGGAACTGCTGCATGGCTTCTGTCCGCTCTGCCTGTATGCTTGGGAATTGGAAGAATTCCAAAGCATGTGGGAGCAGTGCGGTGAGGAATTGTGTGAGGAGACGAGACATGGATGGCTAGGATATGCCAGTGGTGTCTCCAGCTGGCCTCTGAAAGGTTTCTGTGGTGAGCCGGCACATTGCTGTTGTCACCTTGGTCTCCACTGATATGGCATGGCCCCTTCCAGTGAGTGCCTGCATTTCATCATGGCACAGCTGACAGAGCTGCCTCAGAATAGCCCTGTTCAGATGGTATTGGCCGAAAATTTGGGTGTCCATCAGCTGTTCAACATCAGTCTAGCATGATACCACTGTGGGGCTGGCCACCTACAGTGCCTTCCACAACCACCCCGTTGCTGGTTCGCCTGTCTCCTCATCCCCATTAACATTCCCACCATCAGGAACGGTGCTCCATCTATTCTGTTATTCTGCTGCTGCTCTCCTCCTGCTTGCTGCTGCTATCCTGTGGTCAGTCTGCAGGGGGCTTGCACTTAAGTCTACTTCTTTAATACTTATCTCCACATGAGGCACTTGGTACCTGCACTGTGGATGCTCCTTATTTGTGCATTAATTTTGCTCTGTGAATGGCTCTGCACTGTTTATGCCGTTACACGCCCCCTCAAGATGCACCACATTTCATTACTTTCGGTCTCCAGCGCATCCTGTTTGGCGCAGTGCATTTGGGTTGCATCGGGGCATCTATGCTGTCTGTGAATGGCTACATGGCACATTTCCGGGTTGCGCCGGTGCATCTCGTTTGCGCCTAGCGCATCTGCTTTGTGAAACCTGCCCATGGTCTTTGCTCCTAAAGAGTTCATCTAGTCCTGTTGTTGTCTCCCTACCTGAGGTCATAATGCACTACTTGTGACATCACAGTTACTCCCATGGCAACAGACTATGATGTAACAACAGAGGATTATGACTTGAAGTAGGAAGTCAGCTATAGAGGCAAATTAACCCTGAGGGATAAAGATCATATATTCTTGCAAATATTCTTAGTAATATATACTGGGGAAGAGGAATCTTTAGAATATATATGGAATGGAAGCTAAATTGTACCTAATTATTATGTTTTTCAAAATTTTTTTAAGGTGTCAGCAGCTCTTTAAAACTCAATATCAACGGTTCTATAAAGAGAAATGCAACAGAATGCAGCCCATAAAAAAGACAACTATGCAAAACACAATTTTTCATATCACATTTTATTCAGTTACAGTTAAATATGAATCATTAAGGGGAATGAATATCATTTTTGGAAAAAAAAACATTATAAGCAGTTGCCAATTAAAAATAATTTCCTGCCCTTTTTAAGGATAGAGTCAGTGACTTTGGAGAAGGGAGTAGGCTGTGGAATACGATTCCTAGAACCCAGACTGGAAAAGGGAGAGAGAGAGTTGTAAGTGTCCAAAAAAGCTGAGAGCTAAGTAAAACATTTTTCTTGGAGCTTGGCAAGGACAGGGAATGGGGAAATATGGTGGCATTTCCCAGGGGTTGAAGAGTTACAACCTTTGTTGAGATGGCGAACTTTGTTCTGCTTCCCCACTTGATGGATAGCCCCAAGACTGAAAGAAAGGTTGAGAAGAGAAGAAAAAGTGCTACTTATCTCAGGAGCAGAGAGGTACAGGAATTTAGGGTTCACTCCATCAGGGCTATGACCTCTGGTGGGATTTAGGGAGAGTGTTGCATAGAGAGTGTTGTGGGAGAGGGTCAGATTAAAGTAACCTGAGGCCTTAGGCCCCCAAAAATCTGGGGCATCCCTCACTTAGGCCATGCCCCTTCAATGCAGTCACACCCCCTGGTTAATGTGGCAGATATGGAATCTGAGCTCTATGCAGACCCCAGCCCACCCCCTAAAAAGCATATACAAAAATTCTGCAAAATCTGTAATGCATGCGTTGTGCTCCCATGCAAGTGGTCTGAGTTCAGGACTGAACTCAGGAAGCCAGCTCCAGTAGGTGGCCCAGGGACTGGGCAAGTGCTGCCACTCAGCAGTGCTCCCAGCTCAGGGAGGCATGGCATTGGGTCCTGCCGCACTGGGGATCCCTGCAGTGGTCTAAGGAGCTTCCTCTGTGGCAGGTCACAGCAGTGATATGCAGAGGCCTGCTAGGGATGCACCCAATATCAGGGAGGTGGGATGCAGAAAGCATAGAATGAGCAGTGGCTGCAGGCTTAATGAAGCCCTGCCTGCCTGTCTCCGGCCTGTACCATCACCCAGGACCCGCCATCTGGATGTGAATCTCCAGTGGGGATGGCCCTCTTCCACCAGCCCTGCCATGAGGAGCAATCCAAGGGACAGTACGGCAGGATCTGGGGGAGATGGAAGGCTGATCTGGTACTACAGGGACGGGGACAAGAGCTGTCTGCACCACAAGCCCAGAAAGGTAAAAAGCTTTATAAAAAAAAGGAGATGAGTGGGAGCTATAGTGACAGGACATGGGCAGGGAAGAATTTGTTGAAATAAAAGTCAGCTTGGTTAGTCATTATTAAATGGCATGGCTGAAGTCATCAAGATGAAAACACTACACCCCATGTCTAAGTCCACAAATGTTTCTGATATCTTTTCTCACAATAATAACATATAAAAGATTCAAAAACTGTTACTTATGGGCTCTCTACAGAAAACTCATTTTAACTGTCCAGGTACCTCTAAGTAGCTAGGGTCAGTTTGAAACAATTTCTTTTAGTAACCATTTGTATTTTCCTGTTCTAAATGACGACTTCTTATTGTTGATAAATGCCGCAAAGTTACAATAGCTTTTTATTGCACTTTTGCTTCTCAAGGTCATAAGGAGGACAAGTTGCTCTTAATCCCTCAAGCTCATGCTGTTAGTAAAGGAACTACCCAGGTGAGACTATTAGTATAATCGAATGTGCAAAATAATATATAGTGAGAGGTATGTTGTATTTTATCAGTGTTACAAATGCACTTTCTGGGTGGGATATGCAAAGCGGTTGCGCAAGGCGCAAGTGAGATGCGACAGTGCAACAGCGGATATGCACCAAAAAGCGATATTCAGTGGGTGACAATGCACAGCGCAAATTGCAGTGCGCCAATGCGCAACCCTAATAAATGCAAGCGCAAGTGCAGGGGGCGTAGCCATGAATAAACAGCGCAGTGCGATATTCAACAGCAGGCCTATGGCGCAAGTGCGGAGCAACTGGGACATGCGCAAGTTGAGCCTATAAAAGGATGGAGCAAGCAGGGGAAGGTGGCTTGCACCCAGGGGAGCAGGGGGTGAGAGAGGGAGAGAGACAGAGTGAGGGACAGAGACAGTGTGAGACAGTGACAGGGTGAGGGCCATTGGCCAGGCAGGACAGCAGCAGGGGTGCAGGACAGTCACAGAGGCAGGAGGTGCAAGGGGTGTGTGACCCAGACTGAGCCTGAAGTGCAGGGCTCACAAAGGCCTGTCACATCCATAGGTAAACAGAGTCCTCTCCTGGTGCATGGCCTAAAGTGCCCTGAGTGTCTGCATCTGTTTACACTGGTCCCTTTGGGACTTGTATGAATGAGGATATGATAACACTATCTCAAAATAAAAGGAGATTCTTTGCAAAAAATCTTTGTTCATGCACCAGTTAGGGTTCATGGTAATGCCACAAAAGTAAGGAAATGTGGTGTTAGGGTTTCCAACCCTATCTCCCAACCCCCACCCCCAAGCAGGATAAGGAAAAATATTAAGGTTTTGGGTCTCCGGAGTCTTGGCAAATCAGTGGTTGGATGTTCTTTAGGGTTGTCAGCCCTATTGCTTGCCCCATTCCCCAAGCAAATAATGTCAGATGTGCCCGCAGGGCCCTTCATGAAGAAAGCTACAAATGGATTGTGTTGGCAACATGTGGCAAGACATACTTCTCTACCTTTGAAGAGTGCATCACTTTGAGGCACTGGCTTGGAGCTGTACCTTATGCTTCAGACAGGAGGCTCTGGGCTGGGGGGAGTGGCGAGCATTAGGATTGAAAACCCCAAGGAAGACCTGACCACTGACTTATCCAAACTCTGGAGACCCAAAATACTAGTGTTTTCTTTTTCCTTTTGCTGCTGGGGTGGTGTGGGGTTGGGGAGTTAGGATTGGAAATCCTAACCCCGCATTTCCCTACTTATGTGGTGTTAACTTGAACCCAAACTGGTTCTATGTAGGTATGTATCTGTTAATGCTGTGGCCTTTTCTATAAATAACTGGTTTGGTGTTTCCTTGAGTCATAGTTCTAACTAGGGAAGTTGCATCTGCCGGGGCAATCTACAGTAGTATTCAATAGATAAAGGTTGCAGAGGTGCAGGAACTTTCCTACAGTAGAGATTTTAAGAAGTGGAAAAAGAAAACTGTGGGTTCCTGCTTGTTTGGACTCATGTAATTTTCTTATTTCAACTCCAGCAAAAATTTACTGAATTCCTGACTGGCACACTCTTTATTCAGGAGCTGAGGTCGCAGTTTCATGAATGGGTTCAGTCTGTATGCATACCTCTCAACCTCTCAGCATTAAAACTCATAGCACTGGCCTTCAAAAATCATAGCAAATGGTTAGAATGTGTAGCACTTTCTTATTTTAAACATGTGTCTACAAATAGTGGGCCCCATATAGTTACTGATGAGGAATGTTTCTGTCAACTTAGTTCAGTGATTTTAATATTTTGTGTGTCCAGAAATAGCTCTAACATTATTAAGAACATCAGCAAACCTATGCAGAGCAGGGATAAATTTGAGTGTACAAATCATAGCCCTGTGCGAAATTCATATCAGTTGAGAGGTGTGTCTGTGTGTACCTCGGATTTTATTAAAAGCGAACGGTTTATTATCAATCTGGGAAAGCCAATGGCTCGATTCTCTGATCTCAGCTATTATAGCTGCAGCAGCAGCAGCACCCCCTCCCCCTCCATCCATTTCCCTCCCTCGGCATGCATGGGCTGCTGACACGGAGCCTTTAGTGCAGCTTCAGAATAAATGGCCCCACTGATGTAGGGCTCTGCAGATCATATGTATGGTGTTCGGCTGATGGAACGCTGCAGAAAACGTTTGGTAGTGCCGTTTTTCCTGGGCCACTGCTGCCCTTACGCCAACATTTAAAAAAATAAATAAAATAATAAGAACAACTAAAATAGATCCGTTTGCTGTTGTTTTAACGCACCATTCTCTGCTGGGTAAGTACAATGTCTAATTATTGTGTGTGTTTGGGGGGTGGCAGATGCAAAAATAGCTGCAGACTGGGACGTTATATAAGATAGACTGTTGGGAAGCAATGCTACTTACAAAGACCTTTCGCTGCTGATGCGGTTGGGTTTGCAACCTGCTGGTGCAATGCATGATAATGCATGACAAAAAATGAATGTGAAGCCCCACCCACCTCTTTGCTGTGTGAAGGGAGAAAGGAAACCCGTCCCTGTGCGCTTTGAAGGCGCGCCAGACTGCCTTTTTAAATATCGTGCATCATTTATACTTTAGGCTTACAGTATGAATGCCAGTTATTCCTATTCAAAAGCGTTGCAGGTGTTCCACTGGAATGCCCAGCTGCGTGTGTGCGTGTTAAGACAGATAGCATCCTTCATTAAATACAGATGTCGTCTAAAGGGGCGCTTACTTACTGGGAGACAATAGACACCCACAGCAACCACATTAGCCACACCTGAAGGGCCTCTTATTCATTTGAACATTTAGAATGCAAGATACAGTGACAGTACATCATCCGTTCTATTTCTTACTACACTTGTTAAATGAACTGCTTGTCAGAGGGAATAAAGTGGCAGTACTCTTTGCATACTCCCCCCCTTTTTTTGTGAACCCGAGCCACCCGACTGTAGAGCCCCAATGCTTTATACAAATGCAGCCTTTTGCCTCCTGTCCTGACACACATCAGGGTGGTACGGGAGTTACTCTATGTACAGCAGAGTATCTCAGCATCAATGCGGCGTGTATATGCGCAGCCTACCGAGTCTATCTGTAATTATAAGCAATTATTTAGCTGTTCTTTCAGTGAATATGTATGTTTAGTAGGAGCTTGGACGGCAAAAATACTGCGATGCTGGCAGTCAGAGGATAGGACAACATTGCCCCCACCCACACACACACACGTAGTAACAGTTTGTTCTATTGCAGCTTCAGCTTTGTGGGCAAATAGCACGACACTTTAAGGAACACAGAAACTATATTGCATTCTGGAGTTACGCGACTCGTATTCACAGTTGTAAATTGCACTGTCCAATGACATTACTCTGTTCTGGAATGCCACTGCAGGGATTGTGTTCCTACTTCCCAGCCCAACGCAGCCCGGCGACTCTGCAAGCAGAAACGATATTCACTTGACTCCAGTTAGGTCTGGGATTACACCATAGTAGTAATAATAATCATAATGTGCACAGTGTGGGGCAGATTGGGGAGTGGGGAAGGGGGGGCACTTGAAGATGTAGCGTTTTTATTTTACAGTAGTTTAAAACGTCCATTGACTTTGCCTTTTCGGAGAAGCAAGAAGGGGAGGGAGGGGGGTTGCTGAGGTCTAGGTTTAGCTTGGCTGGGTTTGTCCCTGAAGTCCTAGTACAGTTAAGAAACTCGATAGGAGACAGCCGTTTGGTTGAACAGCTGACTTAACCAACCTAAAAATAATCTTCCTCTCCAGATCCCCAGCTCCCTGGGCTCAGTCTCTTTCTCTCTCGTCATTAGAAAGAATCCTGGGATTGACGGCATAACAATGGCTAAATAACACAACATGTTTCCAAGGTAGGACTTCAGTCGCTGTCCTTGTTGGTACCCAGATTGCCACTTAAGTTGTGCGGGGAGATGGGTGAGGAAAATTGATCTGCAGTACCGGGCGCAATGCTGTGTAATAAGAAACCGATTAACTTTGTGTGTGTGTGTATGTGTATGTGTATGCGTGTGTTACATTAATTCCGCCTTCTCTCTAATTTTTCTGTTTCTGTAACTTGGTGGCGAGGGAGGTGAGGTTGTTACAGAATCTCTCTTACAGATAAAAGGTTAGACATTTTAGTACCTTTCCTAAGAAACCTGTGTGTGACAGACTTCAGCCTTGGAGGGAGAAAAGGGGGCACAGTGCTGTGAACACTTTTGTTGGATGTGGCGCGTCTGTGACTGCTGGGGGTGGGGTGGGACTGCGTGTGGTGTGTGACTTTAGATGGGGTTCCGAGCTGCGCGCCTGTGTGTGTGTGTGTGTGTGTGTGTGTGTGTGTGTGTTGGGGAGGGCTGACTTGCGCGGCAGGGATGCAAGAGGGGTGGGAGTGCCTGTAATTTTGTCCCTTGCTTAGCGGCTGTAACTAATGCCTATGGGCCCCGGGTTTGGGAAAGTGGGGCCGAGAATTTTCTTTGAACTTAAGCCTCTCGGCAGCCTTGATCAGGCCTTGATCGGTATTATCATTTTAAATGACTGTATTAGTTATAGGACTTGGTTAAAAAAACAAAACAACTTATTCAGTTCAATCACCCCTAGTAGAAAATGACCTGGGGACAATAGGGCATTTGGGTTATTCATTTTCTGATTGTGTTCCGCTTTTACACACCTCAGTTTATTATTCCAAGAAAGTTCGCTGTAAGTCAATTTGGGCATACCATGGAGGTCTCTGATATTTTGTTGTGTGTGTTCTCTAGGGTGCCAAAACATTGTCAGCTATGCTACTGTAAACATACTGTTGTACATATCATCACTCAAATGTCATTGCTGGTGGCTCAGCGGGTTGCATGCTTGCCTCTGGGCCGGCAAAAGTTCATGTCTTCTAGTTTACTACCCAGTCCTGACAGTGAAGTACAGCACCGTGGGAGGGGCTCTGCACTTAATGTGCCATCCTTCCAATGACACATTAATCCGCAGTCCCTTTTGCCCATCTGTGGTGGTTGTCCAGGTGGAAGTTAAAGATCCTGACCCAAGGGACACCTTTCTTGTGAGTAGGGAAGTTTCCTTAGTACCCTTGGCAACATCACCCCCTCACAAAAGCAGGTCTGTATAACCCGCTACCCAGGACACACACCTCCAAACCAGCAGTCACTGCTCAGTGTGCCTTTTCAGGCCAGAATTAAATAAATAAATACATATCTAGGTACTTACATATATACATACATGTGGGATACAATTTGGGGAAAGGAGAACTTTTTTTGAGCTCTGTTTTTTTGACTCATCCAGCAGGAATTCTGCTTCAGACCTCTCCAGAGCTCCATGGCTTACCCACATATGGCCCTAATGGTGCCCCGACCCCATAGGAATGAGAAGAAGGGTGAGTGGCTGCCTTGGATCTGTGGGTGCAGGGCCTGTGGGTTCCCAGGGCCATCATGCTGCATAAATTAGGGATTTTCCTGAAGATGCCGTCTTACACGGACTTCCTGGCAGCTGCACATGCAAGGCATGTGCTGCAATATTTGACAACATCCTTCCCTTCTAACACAGGTTCCCCAGCTGCGCCCCCACCCATGATCTCCCATATGATAGTAGCACTGTGGGGTTCACTGTCCTTTCTCCCTGGAGGAGAGCATCCTCTGGCATGATCAATCCTCAATTGTGAGGAAGAAAAGTGTTTTCACAAGCACCAGGTGTGCTTTGACTGGGCAACAAAACTTAATTTCTGCCTCAAGATATCAATGTATACTATTGGACAGCATCTTGTCCATGTGGGACAGAGGGCCTTTGAAGGACAAAATAAAGGCTGTTCCTTGTAAAATGAGACAGTTTTAACATGCTGTTGAAGCGAATTGTTCAGGTTGTATCCCAAAAACATTGGATATTGTCAGATATCACAAAATCCCAGAATTTTACATATATTGGATGTTGATATGAGTGACCTGAATAGGATTTACCCTGTTGCTGCCTGAACATTGATGTCAACTTGTTATTCAGTGCCCCTGCTATTCCTTTCTATGTGCCCCTCCCAAAAGGGGCCCCACTTATCCCTGACTTTCTTTTTAGTTTTTAACTTTGCTACCTGAGAAGGAAGTGTGGGGGAGCTAGGACATATTTCACTAGTTTTCAGACTCATGCCTGGGTGGATATGGTTCTGTGTGGGGTGGATACAGTTCTATGTGATAACGGAAATTGTGGAAAGACAATCGCCATTAGGGTGAATGTACATAGTTGAAAATCCATTTTGCTGATGTACACTCCCAGCATACAGCAAAAGGGTGCTGAGGACTTGTATTTTTTTGCTTATCGCACCCCCCTAGTAAAGGATTCTCAACTCAGGGGGGTGCATGTTGGGCGGGTGAAAACAAAACAAAAATAATTTACACAGACTGGTACAAAAATCCTGACACGCCCAGCACAGAACCTGGCACCCTCCCAACCTTAGCCTGCCACGATCCCACTATGCCACATGGCTAGCTTGGCAACCCACCTTCGCTCTACACCTCACAAATCCTCCCTCCACTTCTGCCCATTGCATGGCATGCTCGCTCCCCCCCGCGCACATATATACATATAGTGACAGAGTGTCACTATACCTGTATTCGTTCCCCTGTCCAGTAGCCCTGTGAACAGGTACCGCTATTGCGTCACTCTTTTTGTAAGCGGGATACAGATGCAAAATGACTGATACTGAACCAGATAAATCTGTTGGTGGGTTAAGACTGGTTAATAAAGAGAATTTGGTTAAAACACCTCTTAACTCCCCCTCTTGTACTCACCATTTTCTCCCTCTACTCCTCCTTCCTCACTTTACACTTCACCAGTCCCACTGTGCATCGTTCATCTCCAAATACTGATATGGGTCCCACCCTTCATATCTGTTCTCACTCCTCGCCCCATCCCATCTGCCTCCTACTCCCTTTGCTCCAGGAACTCACTCACCTTCTCCCTTCCCTACCCACACTCCTCTGCTGTGCAGTCTACTTTTTTCTGTCACCTCCCTTCCATCTAGAAGTTGCTCCTAACCTCTCTCTCCATCTCTCCCCCTCACACTTCTCACCTTAGACTCCAGCTAAAACTTCTCTCTGCCCCCTCCTGCTCCTGTCAACTGTGTCCCTGACCCTCCTCATCAAGGCTTTCCTCCCCAATGATTGGCTTTCACCAGTGTACTATCAGTGAATCATCTCGACTTCCACAGCTCTAGAACTGTCACTTTACTACCTGCACCCTACACTTTATTTGCTCATGACAATATGAATATTGCTCTATACACTACTTTATGATTCTCCAGTGTCATGGCTCTTGTAACCTGTTAATATGTACCCTATTAGGCACTTTACCTTGTACATTAACATTGAAACTGTATCTGATGTAATGCTGTAATAGTGTTCTCCTCTTCCCCTCTCCCCTGGGTCACACCTGGAAATGAGCCGGGGTTGACAGTGCCCCTTTAAGCAGCAGTATTTGCTAGTTACCATGTAGTTTTTTCCCCCAGTAATATAATATTTTTGGCAAAACATTATTATAATCATTTCCACTTTCATTATCTTTCATTCTTGAACTGAGATACAGGATTTTGAAGTTTTTTTTTAAATTCCTGCTCACATGCTATGCCTGCTATAAAGATGTTAAATATCTTGGTGTGCTGCTATGCTTTTTACCATCCAAAACATGTGGTAGAACCATCCCGATATAGCTACAGTATAAATCTATAAAGATTTAAAAGGTAACTTCAATGGAAGGAATTTTTTTAAATCACAAATGGCAGCCAACTTTTAATGTCTTGGGCCATTAATTACAACATAAAATATAAAGCCTGTTTTCAAAATACCTGAGGGAATTAAAAAAATACTCTGATGATGACTCTTAAGGATGTCATAAATATATTTTTGTCAAAAGTCCTACAGTATATGATATATTTTTTTGCCAACTAACACATACTACTGCTTTAATTTCCTTTGGAGTTCCTAGGACAACTACAGAGGCCTAATTCTAGCCATCATGTATTTGTTGCACATAGGGAAGCATCTACAGTAGTTATTGCATCCATTAGATATAGAATAATGTATGGAGTGTTGTACATTATGATGTTTTTTACACAACCAAGGTGTGTGATAACACACACTTCAGGAGTGTAGAGTACAAGTGGTTTGTAACGGTACCACACACTAAGGATGTGTAAAAAATGAATAATGTTAACACCTAATAGTTTATTTTATATAATTGTTGGTTCTTTGATTGGAAACAAAAAAGTAGCAGGAACGGCATTTTGAAAATTTCAAGAATTAATTTGCTTTGCCATATACTTCTTAATGATGAACATAGTGGGCTCAACTCAGAAAGCTTTGGGAATGGAGCAAATGGCTTGCATCAAAAACTTTGAAGCAAATTGCGGCTTGTGTCACACTTTGCGTCAAATGCTATTCAGGTACGCACTTTGCCTAAAACATGGTTTCGCTTGTGCCAAAGTAGCTTGTGCCATGCTTGCATCCAAAACATGAGTGTATTATGTCGCAATGGGGCTTGCGTCACAAAAATGCTGCAATGTCCCCTTTTCTGGGATTCACAAAGGTGGGAGCTCTGACACTGGACCGATGATGGCAGGCATCTATTAGACCAAGGTGAAACTGGTCTAACCAACAGTGGTGCACAAAATGGAATGGATCTGGCTGCAGAGAGGGAGGGTGAGACAGCCCTGACACCCCTGCAGGATGATATGGGGGCTGCACATGTCATTGTTGTGGCCATTTCATCTGCTGTATGGCTTTCCACAGGTTTTGCCCCATGCAGCAGTTTTTGCCGCAGCTTGTGTCAGTCCTCGGGCACTGCATTGTCTTTTTGATGCAGTTTGCATCACTTTCTGCTCTATGCCTCCCTCCTCAGTTTTTACCCACCTTGAGGCATTCCTGCCCTGTATTGTCATGGTGTCTCAGTGTGGGCATTCTTGCCCCCTCCTGCATAGCCTTTGTGGCTCACCTGAAGGCATTCGCACCCTATGCTTTTGCACCTCAGCTTGTGGCATTCTTTCCACATGCATCATATTTTTGATGCAGCAAACCTCTTATGTCAGTTTGCCATACTTTGCCACAGAGACTGCTCTCCTTTTTGAATACGGTGCACAGTATTTGGTGCACTGGAATTTGACACAAGGTGGTTCTGTGATGCACCTTGCATTGATCTAAGGTCTCTTTCTGAATCAAGCCCATTATATAAACACAAACTGTGATTGTGTGAAAAGTCTCTGAAAAAAAAAATACATTTACAAACCTTTTTGAGGGGGACTTAGTCTGAAAATTCAGCGAGTATCAAGAAACACGCACCAAAAAGAAAAGTAAGGCCACCAAGGAATATTTTTATTTCCTAGTATGATACTTCACAAACTTTGTGCCATTCTTTGTTTAAAGGCTATTTGTACTGAGAACAAAGGCTATGTGTCATGTGACTACAGGAAACAGAGGTTTGTTTACATGGCTTATAAGTGAATGAGGAAAACATGTTTTCTTTACTTGTGTGGGTTTCATTGACAGCTATGCAATATTAACCATCAGTGTACTATGGCGAAAGCCAGCTATTAAGGCATTTGAAAGTGCCACCAACCCAGTTATTAAGTAACCTAACCAGTAATAATACACCACTTCAGTTCTCCTCACTTGGCATTAGCACTCTTGCTCAGTGCTGTATTCACCAACTTAGTCTTACTCAGTTTATCAAAACCAGCTCTCCTGAAGTTCAGAATCCTGTTATCTTATGTTTGGTAAAGTAGCTTCCTCCTATCACATTAGCTTCAGTCCCATTGTGGCCAGTACCTACTTGTTCCCCAACCCTTTCCACTCTGACCATTTCATGTTCACTACTCGCCAGCTGTCCAAGAACAGCATCCCTGCTTGTCCCATGCCTGACATGCTAAAAAAGGACCTAGTCCTTCACGAATGATAATAAATGCCTCCTTCCCTGCTCATGGGTACTTTTCATCTCCCAGTCGATATCAGGTTGGTTTAAATACCCCACTAGAATCAAGGGCGCCATAGTTGTTGCCCTTTTCATTCCCATACCTCCTTTGACATAGAAAGCCAGCACTTCACCCCCCATACATTCCCTGTCCCTCCTGAAGGGATATTACACCTCTACCCTTTTATTCCAGCTTATTCACTCATTCCAATAGATCTCGATGAGTTCTACTACATTGTAGCTTCCCTCCAGAAGTTCACCCTCTAGATCACCCATCTTGTAAGTCCCACTCATTTTAACTTTCATGCACTGTAGGACTGTTTTTCTCTTCCCTGCTTTGGGTCCCTTACATCAGACACCTACCTGGCTGGGACAAGGGTTCTCTTTCACTTACCCCAACTCACCCACCCCATCCTAGTTCAGAGTCTACCCATACTCTATCTTCTGTGGAAGCACTCCACTCCAGCCCATCCACAGTGTATAGTCTGTTCCTGCCCCAGAAGTGCCTATCAGTGAGTAATAAACCTACACCTTTGATCCCTGCACCAACCTTTAGCTACACATTCAGCTGCCCAGACTCATGCAACTTCACTTGCACTGTATATTGCACTGGTAATATATTGGAGAATACTACTTTGCAGCTCTTGCTTCTATGGCCTCTGCCTAGTTCCTTAAATGTATGCTGCAGGACCTCTGGTTTTCTTCTACCAGTGTTACTGGTGCCATTATGCCATGACAGTCACTTCCTCGTTCCCCTCCTGCATGAGCCTGCCTATCCTCAATGTGATGTCCGTAGCCCCTGCACTATGCAAGCAAGTGACCAAGCATTTCACGTTGTTCCAGTGTGCCAGCATTCCACCCACCTTGCTAACATGCCTCCCAAAAGAGTCACCTATCACTACCACCCAACTGCTTCCTGCCTTGTTTCCTTCCATAGACACTCCTGTACTGTAGGAACCCCTGTGCTCAGGGACCAAGCAGTAGACTCCCCCAACCGAGTTCAGCCTCCATCTTCCCAGTCAGTTACTGGTACCAGTTTTGAATAGTCACCGGTGATGTCCCCTGTCTCACCTCAGGATCCTATTCCTGTCAATCCCCAACTACCCTAACCATGACCTTGTCTCTAACACCTGTCCCTATCTTTCTGGTCCCCCACCCCTTGACCTAGCCTATAACTCTCCCATCCTTGCAGTGTTTGATAATCACTCCTTTAGCATGACAACTCTGGTCATCAATGCTGCCACCAGCATACAGGGGTTTCAGAGATACATGTCAATGGCCATAACCATGAATGTGTACATTGTGCAGCTCACCAGTTGCACTCTGTAGTTCTGAAATATGAAATTGCCACTCTACTATGTTTAAAAAAACAACAGTTGTTAGCACCTAGCTTTCTCCATTCAACTCAACTCCCATTCAGCCAACTCTTGTTTTCCTTCATAATATTCCCCCAGGACCAGTCTGGTTCTGGCAGTAGTAGACATTTGTGAATGCAGCTAGGGGGCCTGGCACTGCAAAGTACACAACTGAATCATAAATGAGCACTGACCCAGTGACCAACTGTGAAATAAAAGTTACAGTAACATTTGTCCTTTTTTCATACCCTTAATGTTGTCAAGGACATCACACTCTTCTGTGCCTTTTAGATTTCATTTGGTTTGATTTATTTTGTTAACTGGGTTGGCTTTTTGAAATATGCATTCCTTTAACAAGCATCACCCAGGGCATATACAAACAAAAAAATTGCATCAAACATATCAATGTAATAAAACAACATATAGAATAAAATAGCACAGGTACTGTGCAACTATAAAGCCAGTACATCACATCACATCACATCACATCACATCACATAATTCATACATACTGTAAATTGCAACAGCAGTGTAACCTGTCATAAGGACAGATGAGTTTTTTATGGACATCATATAGCAGGGGATACATAATGAGTTAATAATAACTGGTTACCTTTTTTCCTGTAGGGAAACTGTGGTGTAATTTGCCATAATGAAGGGGTGTTTATTACCACAAACATGGGCACAGTTTCCCTCACACAATAGCGTATGCCCTTACGACTTTCTCAGCTTCACCACCGGTCTCTGCTTGCCAACCACTAAGGACAGCAAACCGCCACCTGGAGTAAGCGTGTAAAAACCAAAATGTGTCAAAAGTTTTATGAACTCTCGGCTGCCCGCAAGAAAAACAAACAAACATTTAAATAAGTAAACAAAGACAACAACGTGGCCACGCACTGCAACTTAATTGGACTGCAGCTGCAGCAACCTTTTATTTTATACAATTACTGAGGCAGAAAAGGGAAACTCAGTAATTGTATAAAATAAAGGGGTCGTGTGAATCCAGTTTACACACTTTCGGGGTTAGATGCTAGTCATAAACCCTTGACCTTTGCTCTTGGGGTTTATATAGCATCTAACCCCTTGGGTATGTGTAAACTTCTCATTACACACACCGACCCATACTTTATTCCGTATTTATGTTTATAGGTGCTGTGGAATGAGAGATGTCTCTTGTGGTATAAGACAGTCATCTGGTGCAGTTTAGGTGAGAGGACCACAAAGTAAAGCTGAGCAATTCTGTCAGACCAAATTGCACAAGACAATGCTTTTATACCATACCAAATATCTCACACAGCACTTATAAGCTGATCATAAATCACTTGAATTGGTGACAGTGATCTATAAAACATTTTATATTCTTTTTTTCAATTTAAAAAAGTGGATATAGCACTTCTCTCCCTGCTTGTAAAGTGGAATGCTTCACTTTTAACATTGTCACATGGGATGACAGCTGTGTGCAGGATAAGAGGTCCTGCTGTTCTGAGTGCTGATTGGTTAAAAGCACATAGGTGATTTATAATATAACTGCTCAGCAACACAGCCATTGCCTTTCACACATTCCATCGTTCAGCTTGGGAACAGGACAACTTACTTGACTCAGATTTGCAACATAAAGTAGCAGTCTGAGATAATCATAATAGCCTGCCCTCTACTGACTCAGGCAAAGTGAAATTGTTGTGTGGTAACTAAACACACCCCTCTCTACGTACATGATTTGTGGCGTGAGGCTCACTGTACACTCCCTACACTGATACATTTGTTCCAGGCTACTCCTCAGTATTGGTAGTACTAGATAAACCATATAGAATAATGCATAGATAACTATGCACATGAGTTTTTTTTAATGTATGTGTTTATACTCCTCTCTGACTGGTGCCCATCTAGTCTCCCCCCAGTCCTGTCACTCACCATATCCAGGTAGTTACCCCAACCTCCAGCCCCTGTGGTGTGGCCTTTGGGGCTGTATCATTGAACCCCTCCAGGAGTTCCTCTGGGTACCAGGATCTGGTGGAGATGCTGCTATGGTCAGTGATCTGGGGTTTGTGGAGTGGGGCACATCTTCATCTGACTGCAGTCTGGTTTTCCTCTATTTTCTTTTTTCCTGTCCCCAGACAGCCTTGCATAGCTTCAGGGGTCATTGTGCCTTGTGTGTACACAGCATGCCCCTGCTGGCAGAGCAAGCTTCCCAGCCCACCAGCAGCAGCCCTTTGGCACCTGAGCATGCCACCTCCCTTCCCCTGGCTAAGACATGCTGCTATTCACAGAGTGTACTCCCAGCCTGGCCATCCAAGCACCGACTCCCAAGCTTGCTCTTGAACTCAGGTCACCGGCATGGAAGCATAGCATGCTTCTATTTGGCAGCTGCTCCATGGAGGGGTTCTGAAAACACTATAGCCCTTACAGTACTGTAGGAGTATATGTACATCCTGAATCTATGTTTGTTCAGACATACTAAGCACTCAAATAGACCTTGAGAATGAAGCTCAAGATGTCTCAAGTCTCTTCAGAACTTGGAGATGGAGACACATGCCAAGTTGGGCATAGTTACCTGTATTTCATTTTATATTGTATGGTTTCTGGTTTGATTCCCCCAACTCTGTCTAGCACCCACCATGCATAGATATTGATGTGGCTGTATCTTAAAAAGTTAAGAAACCCACCCCAACCCCAGCTGTTGAATACCTTTCCAGTCCTACACTCTTATGTGCTTGAGGAAGAGTTTAATTTAAAATATTTACTGTACAGAAATGTTCAATGCTCTCTGCTGAGTCTTCAATGTTTCTGTTTTTTTTTATTAATAATGCATATTCTTGGCAAGCTTGCAGTGTGAATTATAATAAAAAAACAGAAATAGTAATGACTCAGGGGACAACACTGGACATCTTTGTACAGTAAGTTATTTAAGTTAAACTAATTTGTACATACAACAGTGGGAGCTGGGGAGGTGCTCACCAGTTGGGTGTGGGGTGGATTTCTGAATGGTTTAAGAACTGGTAGACCAATGTGTGTGTGTGGTAGGTAGTGCAGGGTTTCTATGCTCGGTGTGGAGTTTGGAAGACAGAGCTGGCACATTCTTTCAAAGTCATTGTACCACAGTAGTGACAACAATTATGGTACAGCAGTGTTTTTGAGGGCATGGATTTCTATATACAACAAACAGTAACCATATACTGTAATGTTTTTAATAATTGCTGGGTTTAAAGGTTTTATTGTTATTGTAGCACTATTGTTCAGTCCGGATGCTGATTCTGCTCTCTCTACTCCTGCTCTGTCCCTCTGAATCACTGTATCTCCCTTTCTCTGTGTGTGGTGGTGGTGGTGGTGGTCTGAAAGAGTTCATCATGGATAGATGCAGATGGGATCCAGGCAGGGTTGCACTTTAGTTTCTTTAGTGCCTCTGCTGAGGCATGTGGTGGCTCCTCTATACCACAGCTTGGTCTCTCCCTGCTCTCTAGTCACTGACCAACAGCAGCAAGAAAAACCTGAGGAACACAGTGAGAACAGCAACAGTCCTGCCTGTTCTGATATACCACACAAGTCCTGCCACTAAATGCACCATGCCACCTCTTCAAGATGAGCCAGGTAGTCAAAATGCAGACTCAGTTCCACATGAGATGACAGTGTTTGTGTGTGTGTGTGTGTGTGGGGGGGGGCTCTTGCGCTTTTCTCTGCAGCACTGACCAACAGTTTTATCTGCTTTCTTCATCCACATTGCTTTGCATACACTTGACCTTTTGCCCCTATAGTTACTTTAAATTGCTTGGGCCCTTAAAGTTAAAATTGGTCACCTGGCCTCTAAGATTAAATTAAATATTTTTCTGCTCAGAAGTTCTTCAGATGAGATGTGCAACTAAGGTCCCTTCTGTCCATCTCTGGTCACCGTTCAGGTAGAAGTAAAAGATCCCATTCACTTATCAAAGAAGACATGGGGAATTTTTATTAAAAATAAATATCAAGAAAGTTTACAAGGTTACAAAGAAATTGAAAACATAGAACTTATACAAGTCTGAAGAAAATCATCTGAAAAATGGTAATCAATCCAATTTATCCCCCCTCCGAGAAAATCATTCAATGCCAGAAATCACATAAGAAACTGTGTATATAAAGAAAACATATCCAAAAAGGAAAAACACCTCTGACTCCAGTATATGCAATTTCATGTCAGTCTAGCTGTGTAACCCCCCTCCTTGGCTTCCAGTATTTTGTAAACTTTTCTGCTGACAGGAGCTTACATTTTTTCGCTAATGTGTTTTAACTGAGATTTAACTAATTTCATTACTGTTTTTTTTCTGCAAAACAAATTGACACATGACTTGCCAAATACTCCATTTCAAGCAAGCAAATATCATTAATAAAGTACTATTAGACCATTTATACCAGGAAGTATCTATACTTCCCAGAATTAATTCCTTATACAGTATGTGATAGTCTTAAATTTTGCATCTTCCGATGCCTGTCTATGCCAGTAATATCCATAATCCACTCATAAATGGATATGAACAAAGCAAATGTTCTATAGTTTCAATATGTTGTGAACATTTGGGCCATATGCATACCCTTTCATTTATGCTTTTACGTTTGGCATTGCCTTTCACATTAGGTTGGCCACAGGCACTAAGTTAAGTAGCATCCCACACTTTTTTGGTATACTGTCAGTCAATTCATCATGTTGTGTCCTGGGACCCCATCCATAGGATCAAAGAATGAGGAGACAAAAAAGACTGAAGACACCACTAGCTCATAATTTTCTCCCTCATTCTTCTCTGACTTACGAGGGTGATAACCTCCACTGTTTATTTCAAGGAAGCTTTCTTGGATATATAGCATACCATACTTGTTTTTCCCTCTGACATGTCATAGGAAGTTATTCCCCCAACAAGTAATCAAAGACATAACTAACCGAGACGATCTCCTAGCGTGGACTGAGCTATACAAGCCAGACATCCTAGGGATAACTGAGACTTGGCTCAAACCCTCGATTCCTGACTCTGCCTGCTTCCTAACAGGATACGAGTTCATTCGTCTAGACAGGACTGGGGGTAGGAAGGGGGGTGGCACCCTCATCTACTGCAGATCCCATCTGAAAATCTCCCTGGTGGCACAGAGTAAACCTGATCATCCACCTTGTAAGTTTCTTCATGTGCTCCTGCTGCTGGGCGATGCTAAGAAGCTGCACTTGGTGTGCGCCTATAACCCCCCTAGGGGGGGTCTGACAGGACTCACTTACCTCTTAGATGCAGTTAGGCCCAGTATAGGTGACAATGAACTCATTATTATGGGTGATATCAACAAGAACTGGGAGTGTGGCAATATTAGGAAATGCGAATCACAACTTGCCTGCCTATCCCTTAACCAACTAATCCATGACCCGACGAGACAGGCAGCCAGTGGTTCCTCAAGTTCCCTGCTGGACTGGATCCTGACCAACCGGCCGGAGAGGATTGCCTCATTAGGCATGCTATCAGACTCCATATCTGACCACTTCCCAGTATACTGTGTCTGGAAAATCCCTTCCCCTAGAATTCCACACAAAATCATTCAAGTCAGAAAATACTCCAGTTTTGACCCTGAGGCTTTCCTGGCCGATCTAGGATGTACTGACTGGACCAGGGTGCTTGAAGCCTCTGACCCCTCAGTGGCTGCCTCCTGCTTCATACATTCCTTTGGTGTTCTCCAAGATAGACACGCCCCCAGGGTCACCTGGAGGGTGAGGGGAACAGCCACCTTCTGGCTGAATGGTGACTTACTTGCCCAGATGCGGGAGAGAGACAAATGCTGGGCAAGTACTAAGGGTTCAGAGATCCTGCTAATCTCCTGAGATATCGGGCAGCTCAGGAATCGGGTGTAAAAAAGCCATTAGGGCTGCCAAAAGTAACTTCTGTAAATCGGCACTACTTAGCTCTGTCAGAGATCCTAGGAGGTTCTGGAGGAACATTAAATCCCTCGTCAATGGGCCCTCTCACTCGGGTGTTGTGGACATGATTATTGATGGAGTCTTGTGCAATAATCTCCACACTATAGCCGACCACCTCAATCTCCACTTCTCCGACCTTTCGGCCCTCACCTCTCGTTTCACGACCGATGGGGATCGCTCGCTTAATATCCCTCTGATGCAGAGTGAACATCCTCCTCGGAGAGTATTTAATCTTAAGGCCGTGTCTGTCCTTGATGTTCAGAACCGCTTGGCTGCCTTCTCCCAGCACTCCAGTGCAGGGTCTGACAACCTTGAGCCCAGGCTTCTCAAGCTGGGAGCAGCTTACATTGCCCCTCTGATTGCCCATATCTTTAACCTATCCCTTAGCTCAGGGATAATCCCTGACTTCTGGAAGGAGGCAAGGATAGTCCCTGTTCTGAAGCAGGGAAATCCCAAACTCCCTGACAACTATCGCCCTATTGCTATTTTCCCATCCCTTGGTAAACTCCTGGAAAAGGTTGTGGCGGAGCAACTCTCGGAGTACGTGGATACCCATGAGCTGCTTTCTGGGGCCCAACATGGTTTCTGGAAGGGTCATAGTACCACTACTGCCCTGATTACTGTAACCTCTAGTATTAGATCCACCATGCATCAGGGCAAACTGTCAGGTGCTATATTTATTGACTTGTCAAAAGCTTTTGATCTTGTCAACCATGACCTACTGGGGGAGCAGCTCAGGGCTCTCGGGTTCTCTCGCATGCCATGAGTTGGATGATGGGCTACCTAACAGGTAGAAAGCAGCGCACCTGCTTTAACAAAGTCCTCTCGAGCCTAGGCTGTGACCATGGAGTTCCGTAGGGATCGTACTTGGACCTCTCCTATTCTCACTTTTATTAATCAACTCCCACGGTGACCCCTGCCAAGTCACGCTTTTATGCAGATGACCTGTGCTAGTGGCCCATGCTCGTAATGCTGCTGACCTTAACCAGTGCCTATCTGAAGACTTCAGCAGAGTCTCGGCCTGGATTACCAACCATAGACTGGTATTGAATCTAACAAAACTCAGGCCATGCTCTTTGGTTCCGCGGCCAAGTTAAAAGCCCCATCAGCTATGCTCAAAATAGCTTGTGATGGAGGCCCCGTTGCCAACAGCGAGCTCAATTAAATATCTTGGGGTCACCTCGACCCACAACTTGACATGGGAAACCATATCCAAAACATCTGCAGAGCCACCAGGTGTAAGCTTGGCCTGCCTACAGGCCAAATACAACCTGACTCGGGGCGAGGCTGGCACTTCGCGAGGGAGTGCTTCTCCCTCCTTAGTTATGGATACCACCTATTTGTCCAGGTCACCTCAAATCCATCTTAATCGGTGGAACACGGCATATAATGATATCTGTTGGTTTGCACTTGCTGCTCCCAAACTCACCCACCGATGTGAGCTCTATGACAAACTCAACTGGCTCCCCTCTGCGGAATTCCTGATCCTTGGTGTAGGAAACTTCACCAGGAAAGTGCTTGCCACGGGCATACCTTCGGGACTGGCACATCTCCTCCCAAAACTGGACGCCATCCCCTACCAGCTCAGGTCACAGACCGCCAAGTTGCTTAAAGTTCCCCCTACTCGGACCCTTATGGGGGATCGTGACTTTGCCGCTTTTGTGCCTAGGCTCTGGAACTCCATTCCGACTCTGTTCGGCTCTGCCCTTCCCATGGGACCTTTGCTCCTCCCTGTGGTCCCAACTAAACAACGACAAGATGTGACTGCTCCTAGTCTCTGTAATGTAATACTCTGCAGTCCACTATTGTCCACTCTGAGTCCATGATGGTCTATGAAATATGTATTCAGTGATTCTAATGTCTATCTATGTCCTGTAACAATTTGTACTATGTGGCAGTATCTCTGCCCATATACAAACGTTATTATAGCTGTTTTTACTGTATCCTTGCTGTTTCGCCAATGATGCCATGTATGTATACTGTATGTTTTGTGCTCTCCCGGGTCGTTCCTGAAAATAGGCATACTACTTGTCTAGTGTACTTACCCGGTAAACAAAAGCTAAATAAATAAATAACATTTCTCTGCAACTAATATCAATCCTGCACTATCTGAGCCCAACAAAGAAGGCTGTAAATTAAAACTAAAAAAAGACACACAGAAAAAGACAACAACTGGGTTTACCATTTTTAATCCTTCTTCCTTAAGGTCACAGTAAGTATGGTCCCATTTTAATAGGATTTAATAAGTGTTTCCATATCAGCTGAAAATACACTATAAAGTTTTGCTTCTAATGTCTGTGATGGGGAAAAACAAAACTAAGAAATAAAAGATATGGGGATCAAAAAACTTTTGGCCACATAGACACTGTGGAGTTTAGTCATAGGCCAAGAACACCATTTTGTCACTTTAGTCTTTGCTAAATTTAACTTCTGCTGTCAGTTACACTGTGCCATGTCAATCTGTACTCTAAACCATATACCCAGTATTTTTATTGGGTCAGATGTAACAGCTATTTTCCCGCTATACTATTCCCAGGTATTTGAGTTACAGTGTTCAGAGTCATGCCAACACCTTTGTCTAAATGCAGTTTAGATTTAGAACATCTGGACAAAACTAAGAAATGATCCAAAACACTTTCCCCTGCTTCTGTCTCTCCCACCAGGAGACAGATATCATCCATATAAGCAGTAGATTTGACAGATAATCTATCACTAGGGGTGTCAATACCAAGAATAGTATGATCCTGATCAATTTTCCTTAATATTGGATCAGTGCTGAAAACATATAAAATTGGGCTAAGGGAGCAGCCCTGTCTCACCCCACTCCAAAGTTTACATTCTTTACCTAAATGACCATTTACCACAGAAAGGATAGTCCCATGCTCAGACAGGAATTGTACCAATGAGATAAACTGGGGAGGTAACTCATATTTCTTTAAGACAAAAAATCAGATAGTTCAATGTGCTTACACAACTTAATGTTGTGTTGTGCTTATGCAACTTGCTGAATAAACTTTGTTGTGGCTATTCACCTCTCTGTGCCTTGGGAATACCACCCTGTAGGGACGTTGAAGGCAGGAACCCTGGAGGAGGTTTCCACCCCTAGAGGTGCCACAGGAAGGATTCCCTTGGGCTAAAGGCTGCTTAGGAAAAGCCCACGAGGAGAGAGGATAGCTACTGGAGGAGGAGGGAAGGGGAGGATGGTGGGGCAAAGAAAAAAGCTTCTGAATGAAGCAGGAAGGAAGGGTTTAAATGCATCAGGCAGGGGTGTGTGGCTGTTGCTTCAGCCATTGAACTACAGACTCAAAGCCTTTCAATTAAATGTGCTTTCACAACTTAGTGTGGTGTTGTGCTTATGCAACTTGCTGAATAAACTTTGTTGTGGCTGTTCACCTTTCTGTGCCTCGGGAATACCACCCTGTAGGGATGCCAAAGGAAGGAACCCTGCAATAGGTTTCCACCCCTTGAGGTGCTATGGGAAGGATTCCTTTAGGCTAAAGGCAGCTTAGGAAAAGCCCCCAAAGAGTATAGATTGGAAAGCATTGCAGAGGTAATGAATTGATTAGAAGGCATTGTGGATATAATGAGTTGGTATTGAGACTGGAATATATACATGGTCATCAGAGATGAGGGTAGTGGTCAGAGATAACTGAAATGAGCAACAGTTTGAACAGAGGCTAAATGAATTATAACAAGAGGGCATGACTTCCTAAGGGGAGAGGGAATGCAAAGGAGGGCCACCATCCATCTCCATCCAACAGCGGAAACCTACATAAGAAAACTATGGAATATACTAGGGACAACTGACTATATATTGTGACATTTGGTGCTGAAGGGAGGAAAAAAACCTTTTAAGAGGAGGAAACCTTTGGGGATCTGAGGCCTAGGTCGCCTTCCCTCCAGGTTAGGGGTATTTTATTTAGTGACAGCTCTGCTGCTGTAATTTAGAAACCCAATCTGAAGGGAGGAAAATATTCTGATTTGGAGGAAAGCTCTCATGATCCCTCTAATGGGAACTCCATGAAGGGTTGAGAGAGACCCCCTGCAACAATGGAAGCTGTGAAGGTTGAGCAGGACTCCCAAGGCAGGAGGAGGAGAGCAACCACCACTGAGGCATTCAGCTGTCCTACTGACTAAAACAGACAGGGTGAATCAGAGGTGGTCATGGGGAGAATAGCATAGAAGGTGCGGCCAAATCCAATTCAGTCAGCTAAGGAGTGCTCTTGGGCATGAGGGCCACTCCCCTCATAGCTGAAGTCTTCATTCCTGCATCAAGAGGTGCCATAGATGGTGGAAATGGCTAAAGCTCAACTCAGAGTGAGGGTATTCTCACTATGGACCAGATGAGAAGGATCCTGCCCCGAGGTTCACATGCTCAAGATGTGTACTTCAGTACAGAGCGAGACCATTGGCTGCAGGGAAGCCCTGAACCATAGAAAGTAATGGTCATGGTTGGCAAGCCTCTGATTTATGAAGGAGAGCAGACAGATACTATGAAGCAGCACATATGAGGTGGCTGGATGAAGCCAGCGGCCATCAGTTAGGTACTGGTGTATGGTATGATTGTCTGAGATAATTGACTGATACAATGGACTGATAGCCCCTGTACCCAAATCTAGCTTCCAGAAATGGAACACTGCCTTCAATAACATCTGCCACTTCGCACTCTCCGCCCCTCCCCTCACGCACCGCTGTGATCTCTACACATGTCTGGAGTGGCTCCCTCCACAGAAGCACTGCACCTTCGTGCTTGGGAATTTCATCCACAACATCATCAGATTGGCCACCCCCTCTTCCCTCGCCCCTCCCTTCAACCCTGGCCCCCCATTCCATCATCTCAGGTCGAGGGCAGCACTGGATCGCCTGGTTTCTAGAACCTGCTCCCTTATGGAGGATAGTGCCTTCACCACCTATGCCCCAAAAATTTGGAACTCACTTCCAGCCCTCACCCAGTCCTCCTCCTCCCATCCCCGCTTCAAAACCTCCCTTTGGAACTTCCTGAAATCATCTTCCACATGTCACTGTACCTCGTAGTTCACCTAACGACTGGTATACTGAGGGGTCTTAGCATCCACTGCACTCACCCTCCAGTATTGGTAGTGAATCCAGTACTGGACATCCGCTCACTATTCTCTCTCCCTACCCCTCCCTCCCTAAGGATTCACCCGTCCATCTAGACCCCCCCCTCACCCAAGTTCTACCCCCCTTTTTTGTCTCTGCCCCCCCGCTGCCACTTACTTCTGTTTGCACTAATCGTACCTGTTATGTATTTTGCTGCTTACTGCCATGCCCGCCATGTATGTTCCACAATCATCATGTATGTTACACAATCGTATGTATCATGTGCTAATCAACTCTAACGCTGTCTTGCTACCTATTCTATCCAGGTTATGTCTGTTATTCTCTTGTATGCTAAATTTGACTTATACTATCAGCTGCCTATCCAATTCCTGTTAAGCCTGTTTATCCTACTGTATGTAATTGACTCCTTCACTGTTCTTGTATGCTTCTACCTGTGTAACCCTCCCGGGTCGCACCTGAAAATAGGCACTTGGCTGTCTAGTGTGCCTTACCCGGTTAACAAAAACAAACAAATAAATAAATAGGACTGGCTGATGGGATTGATGGATAGGAATGCTTAATATGATTGAGTGATATAAGCAGAGCCAGTGAAAGCAAGCCAACCAATTCCACTATGGAAGCTGGATTAATGGTGTCATAGAAAGTAGGTGATCGAGTAGTGAGAGGTTGTGAAGCCATTAAGCAGTGAGAGGCAGTGATGCCAGAAATTGAGTCAATCTGGTTTAGTAAATTGAATCCATGAGGTTTAGCAGCGATTGCTATGGTTGCAGCATAAACAGAGAATTGATATGGGTGGCATGAATGCCTTAAATGCCTTTAAGGTGGAGTTGAGTTATTCGAGCAAGGAGCATTTTTAATATGGTAATGGAATGGAATTAAAATCTTGAAATCAATACAATGAATATTGTGCAAGTCATGTCAGCTACAAGGTTCATATATTTATGCATAGATAGCTGAGAAGCCATGTAGGCAAAGGAGCAGGATTCATTTAACTTTGATAAATAAAGCATGCTCCTGCTATCTGGAGCCGTGATGCTCCATCGTGACATCTTAGTCCCCTGCCGTGGGAATAACAGGGAAGTCACAAGCTGAGAAACATGAGATCAAACAGCAACTATAATATTTGTAGGGTAAAACCCCCCAAAATAATAGAGCTAACTGAAATGCTGAAGTTTCAGTATGGTAGAAGTCAGAAACAGACTGCTGAGGTTTAGGTAAAAATATGGTCAGAAATGGACTGCAAGGCCTTTGCTAAAAGTATGGTTTGGTAAAATTCTGACATTGTAGATTAGGAAGCAGGTTAGTGATGAGGAGGCTAGGCGAGGCCAGTGGACTGGGAGAAGCAGAAAGCTATGCTGAAATAGCAACATATGAACCTGGATAACACAAACACAGGGAGTGCAGGGAGCAAGCACTGAGGGTGCAAAAGCAGAGCTGCAGAACAGACATAGTATAACAGGGAGCCAGTACTGAGAGAGGCAGGTGTAAGCAATTAAGGTGATGAGCTAAGGGACTGCATGGAAATAGCAACTGGAACAGAGAGCACATGGGTAACAAGTATGGACAAAAGAGAGATTTTGTGGAGCATAACAAAACAGACAAGGTACACTAGAACTAAAGGGCTCAAAAGCAAACAAAGCAAACACAAACACTGGAGCAGAAGGGAGAAACAAACTACTGAGAGAGAAGCAATACAGACTGCAGCCAGAGGCAAAATACTGACCCAGAAGCAGAAGTATACAAACCAGGCAGAGAGCCCAGCACAGTCAGTGGGTTCCAAACACAAGGGAAGCTAGGAGACAAACAATACAGGGGTGTTGGGGAGACAGAGCCCAAGGAAAGGTTAGCCCCAGAGATAGGATGGACAGAGCATCTGGCCACAAAGAGAAACACTTCTGAATGAAGCAGGAAGGAAGGGTTTAAATAGGTCAGGCAGGGGGTGCGGCTGTTGCTTCAATCATTGAACTACAGGCATACAGCCTTTCAATTGTGCTGTACCTTGCCAAAGGCCTTCTCCTGATCAAGCGACAGGAGAAGACCTTCAGACAAGTTCTGCTTTCCCAAGTTCACAATTTCCTGAATAAGAAACAGATTGTCTTGAATCTTCTGTCCTTGTATATTGCAGGTTTGAGATGCTAAATAAGTATGGACGTTACTGTAGCTAATCTTTCACTAAGTATTTTTGTTAAAAATTTGAGATCAGTATTTAGTAGACTGAGGGCTCACCAGTAATTGATATCCAGTTTATCTCCCTTTTTGAACAGAAAGAGCATCATTCCCTACGTCAGAGTCTTACTTGGGAGTTTGTCTATCAGTATTGTATTATACAAAAATACCAAGCTATCCCCTGTATCTTCCAAAAGTTGTATGTATAATTCTCCTGGTAACCGATTGCTTCCTAAGGCTGTATTGCTACTAATGGAATGTACGGCTTCCTCCACTTCAATCCTAGTAATAGAGGATTGTAAGAAAGTAAATGCATCTGGAGGTAAATCCAAAATCTATATAGAAGAAAAGAGTTCTGCCAAACCTCCGTTCTTCTCTTGAACTTTCCCAAAAACCTTTATTGTTCTCTTGCACTTTCCCAAAAATGTGCTGTATATGTTCACTGACAATAGGTCCTATGCAAAAATGGCATAGGTGCTATGCGTGAAACGCATGTAAACAGCCTACATAGCTACCACACCTGCTGACAGGTGCCTGGTGGCTGGTATTCACCAACACTGGGTGCCTGTCTATGGTCCTACCCTCTGGTGCACACAATGGAGGGGGGCAGTTCAGAGGACACAGGGAAGGCATCCAAGCGGATGCATGTTATGTGCCCTGTAGTGGATCCCCTGCTGTGCGTGAGCAGGGGATTCTGAGCAGGTGCAGGTCCAGGGTATGGTACTGTATGGGTGACTGCCTGAAGGGTCACTCCCAGAATGATGACAGTCTGGTCATACTGTTATGTTGGCACTACAGTCCACCTGCTGCGCAGCATGTTACGCACACATGGCAACATCTGTCATATGCCTTTGACACTACATGTACTCTGTGTAATATAAGTGGCATGTTCCCTGCCTGCTATGAATTTGTGTTTATGCCACTAGCTCCATTTTATTAATAATAATAATAATTACTACCTACCCTTCTGAATGCCAGCACTGCTCACTCTGGGATCCGAGGCAACATCTTGTAGTTTATGCTTTGTGCTGGCCAGATGTGCTTTCCTTCATATTATGCCATCATATAGCCAGTATGTATGAGTCGCACCTGGGATTTGCAGTGCCATGCTATTGAATTCAGTTACTAATGCACAGACAGGTAGCTGGCACCTGCAGACTGTAGTGACATATTCCTCAGAAAGGGACTTGTACAAAACACTGCTTGATAGTATAAAAATGAAGAGAGCATGCCTTGTTTTCAGGTCACCAAAGTTTTTTTTTTAAGTTGTTTAACCAGGAGTAGCACACTAAGCTGAAAGCTTTTTTACAGGTGCAACCTGGGAGCACAGGGAAGTTAAATGACTTGCTCAGGGTCACACAGTATGTAAGTGGAAGCTGTGGGATTCAAACCCAGGTTTGGTCTGCTGGATGTCACTAGCTTTGCAGCTCAGAGCCTTAAACCACTGCACTATACTGCCTCCCAAGTGCTTTACTTTATTAGTTCCATGCTAGAAGGTGCTGCTTAACATTCATACAAATGGACAGACCTGTAGGACATGTATAATGAGTTTATCGGTTCAAGCAGCTCCTTTATCAAGCTGTTCCTCCTCGACTTGAAGTAAGCAGGAGTGAGATACTTGAGGAGGACACTGAAATGCTGGAGAGGGAGTGAAAAACAAGCTAAGAACTGTGCTTTACAATTGTTTCCTGTTGTTGGATACCAGTAACTTAGGAGTGATTTACCATGTTCTAATTTTATGAAACCCATCCAGTATATAAGATGGGGGAAAGTTGTATGTCCCCTGTAAATTTAATTGGTTTCCCCTCTTTACAGTCAGCAAAAAAAGGGCTGCAGCACTGCTGAAACCATATGATTCATGGTTGTTAAGGTTCTGCAACAGAGGTATCCAATTTGCATACAGAAAAAATGCTGTATAAAAAAACTGACTGTAGGTTCACCATTGCTAACCCCCCTCCCTCACAGGTCTATATGTATGGTCTTGCTTAACTGGATTAAGTCTACTGCCCTACAGCAAGCTGAAGAATAACCTGTGCAGTTTTGATTCCATACATACTGGAGAGGGAAACACAAGGTTAATGTAAATAAAAGAACAAGAAGAAGATTTTTATTATGAACACCTTTTTTTTGACATTGGCCATGATTTCCAGTTTTCCACTTTTTGTTCAGACACTTGAAAGGTTCATTGCTAATCATCTACTGCCAGATTTGGGGCACCAAAATAAACCCATAAGAAATTCGACAGACCCTGCAATATCGGACTCCACCTGATCCTAGTTATTCCCAAGATGTAAACCATTGCATTTGTTTCTGTTTATCAGGGATTCTGAAAGAACTGAAACATCATCAAAGACTACCAAATCTGCTGCCCCCGAAGAAGCATCCGGAACATACAGGACTAAGTCATATGCATATGCAGGAAAGGAGAGGCATACCTACTGAACTTATCGCCCACACCCTGTCTTCATTCCCAGGTTTGTGTTGCACATAGTCAATGGCAAGAAATATATAATCTGAGACTTAAAGGAGAACACCTATCCCTCAAGCTCCCTACCCTCAAGACAACCCCCCAATTAGGCTTTTAAGCCCCCCAAATATTTTTTATCACTTACCTGCTGTAATATTTAATTTGGGGGCCATAATGTAAGCAGCCCTGGAGCTGCGAGGCACCATTTCACATTCTCAGCATGGTACTACTCCGCTCCCTGTATAAAGTGATACTGTGAGCAGTACAGCACCACGCTGAAAATGTGAAATGGTGTCAATCAGCTCTGGGGGTGTTTACATTACAGCCCCCAGACTAGATTAAATATTACAGCAGGTAAGTGATAAAAAATGATTTAGAGGACTTAAAAGCCTAATGCCTAATTGGGAAGGGGGTTGCTCTGTGGGTAGTGTGCTGGGGGAGACAGGTGTTCTCCTATATGGGGCATCCCTGCCTAACACTCCTCATTACTTTATAATACTCCTTCACCCACCCATTTACCACTGGGGCCACGTACGCATTGCTATATATTGTGGCCACTGACTCAATAAACGCCATTTGGAATCCTGTATTTCTTTAAAACAGAAAATAAAAAGGAATGAGAAACATTATCAAATGCCTTCTCCTGGTCTAATTCCAGGAGAAAACCATCTAGAAGGCCATTTTGCTCTCTAGAGACAACTTCCATTAATAAATTGTCCTGAATTGTTCAGCCAGGGACTTCAGTCTTGGGCTTGAGATATTAGATGCTGGGCAGCCTAGTTCAAAGCCCTCCAGGAACTTTAGCTAAGATCTCAATGTTCATATTTAACAAAGTATTGTAATCGGTCTCCAGTTCTGTATCATTTCAGATTTCCTTTCTTAAATATAAGAGTAAGAATATCCTGCTTCATTTTTTCCCCAATTCTTCCATTCGTTAACATAAAGTTAAATATTGATGTTAACTCATTTATTAAACTAGGGGCCGAACATTGATATATTTTCCTAAGTAGCTCATCACAACCAGGGGCTGTATATTTTTAGTCAGGGATATAATGGCTAAAGCAATTTTCTGTTGTAATACTGCCCTAGTCGTACATTCTACCACTTCTGCAGGAAGAGTAGGCAAAGGGCCATCTACAAGAGAGTCTTGAACATTCCACTGTAAAGTGTTTTTAGTATGTTTCTGCACCAAAGATTAGACTTACTGCTGGTGTTCCATTTCTTACCTATTGGCATATAAACCCCGTAACGATCCATTTTATTACTTGTTCCCAACTGCTGTCATGGTCGTTCACCTGTTAATTTTTTCCATGAGTATCATATTTTTGTTTTAAAAAGAGGGAGCTGTACTCTGTCATACTGTAGTGCTTTCATTTTAGTTTTTAAAATTTGAATTTTCCTGCCTCGGTAATGGGTCATCATACATAAGGACTGTTTTTTTTCTGGCACCAATCAATTCATGAAGTTCTATGTTCACTTCTTTATCTGCTAACATAGAGGTATTCATCTGCCACATATCTGGACCAAAGCAAGGGTGTGGCAGATTCCCCAAAACAGTCTCTATAATTCTATGGTCTGATGTTTCCACAAGTTCATTACTAAAATTTGTTAATGGCAACCATGGAGAGATAAACCAGAATAAACTGTGGACAAAAGTACACCTTCAAAGAAGATATAGCATAGAAACACAGAAATTGATGGCAGATAAGGACCACCAGGCCCATCTAGTCTGCCCGTATACTCTACCTGAACTTAGGTGCCGCTGACCCTACTAGGTCATCGACTGCAGTGTCTCCCCCTCCCCCGGGTTCCCGTATTCCTATCCCATGCATGCTTAAATCCCTCACTGTGCTTATTCCCACCACCTCCTGGGGCAGGCCATTCCAAGGATCCACCACCCTTTCTGTGAAAAAGTACTTTCTCATGCTGCCCCTTAGTCTACCCCTTCCAGCCTCATGTCATGGCCTCTTGTTGTTTTAGAGTTTTTTTCTCTTCTGAAAGATGCTGCCCTCCTGTATCTTATTGATCTCCTTGAGATATTTGAAGGTCTCTATCATGTCTCCTCTTTTCCAGGGTATACATATTGAGTTCCTCCAATCTCTCCTCATATGACCTTTGGTGCAAGTCCTGCACCATTTCTGTGGCCCTTCTTTGAACTGCCTCCACCCTGTCTATGTCCTTCTGGAGATGCGGTCTCCAGAACTGGATGCAGTATTGCAAATGAGGTCTCACCAATGAACTGTACAGTGGCATTATGATCTCTCTTCTTCTGCTGGTAATACTCAATTCAACTCAACTCATACTTTATTTGTAAAAAGGCATCTTTCCAGCGATCAAAGCACCTGTACATAAAATCCACTGGCATCAACAATTACATACAATAATTAAAACATCAACATTTTAACATAAAAGCTGCAGAATCATAAAACAAGATGACAGTCAATCCTAATTAATATTGATCTCCCTCTAAAAATGCAAGGCTAAAGAGGTCAGTTTTCAGTTCTGTTTTAAAACTTCAGATAGTCAGGCACTCCCTTATCTGACGAGGTAGAGAATTCCACAGGATAGGGGCCACAAAAGCAAAGGAATGGGACCCAGATGTTTGAAGTCACACCCTGGGAATTTCTAGCAATCCCTCGATGGTGGATTGGAACAGTCAGGAGGGGCAGTAGGGAGAAAGGAGATCTTGCAGGTAGTGGGGTCCCTGATTGTGTAGGGTTTTATAGGGCACCAAAATGCCCTTGAAGCTGATACACCACTGCACTGGTAGCCAGTGCAGTCCACAGAGCACAGGTGTAATATGACTGATCCTAGATGTAGCAGTCAAAAGCCTGGCAGCCGCATTCTGCACCAGCTGCAGGCGGTGGATATCAACCCCCAGTAACTCTAAGTACAGGGCATTGCAGTAGTCAAGGCAAGCAGTCACGAAGGCATGGACCAGTGTCAGAAGATCCTTAGAAGGGACCAGGTGCTTCACCCAGGCAATATTCCTCAGGTGGTAAAAGTAAGCCTTGACAATGGCTGACACCTGTGATTTTAGGGTCAGACCGTCGTCAAAGACAACGCCCAGGTTTCACACCCGATGTGAGGTAGTAAGCTGGGCACCCCCAAGCCAAAGACCAGAGCATTGTCCTGCCAACACACCCACTTTCTGACTATTGGGATCCACCACCAACACCTCAGTTTTATCTGGATTCAACCTCAGCCAACTTGCGCTCATCCAGTTCTGGATCTCGGAAAGGCAGTTGTTAAACATAGAGAGAACAGTTCCCTGTTCACATACAAAGGACATGTACAGCCGAGTATCATCTGCATAGCAGTGAAAACTCAGATCGTACTACCTAATAATATCCCCCAATGGCAACATATACACTACAAACAACATGGGCACCAAAATTTAGCCTTGCGGTACCCTGCAGGCTGGGGGAGAGAATGAGAGGAATAAATTCCTGAGACCATTCTCTGTGTCCTACCCTCAAGGAAAGATCAAAACCATCTAAGGACAGTACTCAACAATCCACAGATGAACTGCAGGTGCTCCAATAGCACACCATGGTCCACAGTGCCAAATGCCACTGAGAGATCAAGGAGGACCAAGATAGAACGGGTCCTCTGATCTCTTGCTATGAGAAGATCATTTAGCAGCTGAACAAGAACTGTCTTGGTGCTATGCCTCTTCTTAAATCCAGACTGGAGAGAATCATAGATATTGTGACTACCTCTCCCTATGCACCCCAGCATCCCACTTTTTCTCCCCAGTGCCTTGGCACATTGTTTGGCCACCTTTAGGCCATCAGATATGATGACCCCCAGATCTCTTTCCTGGTTTGTGGCTGCTAATATCTCCCCATTCATCATGTAATCCTCCCATGGGTTCATGCACCCCAAGAGCATGATTTTGCACTTCTTCGCATTGAATCCTACCTGCCACGCTCTGCATCATTTTTCCATTTTAGCTAGGTCCCTCCTCATTTTCTCCACCCCTCCTGGACTGTCTACCCTATTGCAGGTCTTTGTGTCATCAGCAAAGAGGCATACCTTCCCCTCCAGCCCATCTGCAATGTCGCTGATGTAGATATTAAACAGCAATTGCTCAAGAACTGAACCCTGTAGCACCCTACTAGTCACCTTCCCTACTTCAGATTTAGCCCCGTTTACTACCACCCTCTGCATTCTATTCTTCAAACAACTTCCAACCCTGTTCACCACCTTGTGTCCCAATCCCAGGCTGCCCAGTTTTTTCACAAGCCTACTATGTGGAACGGTGTTGAATGTCTTGCTGAAGTCAAGGTAGACCACGTCCACTGCTCCCACTGATCCACTTCCTTAGTGACCCAGTCGAAGAAATCAATAAAATTAGTTTGACATGATTTCCCTGCCGTGAATCTGTGCTGCCTTGGATCTTGTGCTCCACTTGATTCAAGGTGCACTACTATCCTTTCTTTTAGCAGATTCCATAATTTTACCCACCACTGAAGTCAGGCTGACAGGTCTATAGTTTCCAGCCTCCTCCCTACTCCCACCTTTGTGGAGAGGGACTACATATCAGCCCTTCTCCAGTCCTCTGGAACCACTCCGATCTCCACTGACATTAAATAGGGCAGCCATGATGCCTTCCCTTCTCAAAATGCTTTCCAGCATCTTATAACCCTGCATAATATATACATTTTTTTCAGGAAGCTCGTATCACTAAATGCTTTTGATGTCCTTAATCATTTGTCAGAAACACCCAAACCACAGCTGAAATCCTCCCAAATAAAATATCCCATGTAATGAATAAATAGGGTCGGATCAACATAAAAAGTTCTTCATGAAGGAGTTTAGCCTATGGGGCATTAATATTGATTATTCACAACCTGTGGTGGATCTGGCATTACTAAAGATCCTGCAGCAGCAGGACCCTTTTTAGGCAGTCCAATGACATATCGTGTAAGCAGCCCAGCATAAATAGAGTAATTTATTTCTAACACAAGAAAAATCCACTTTATCATGGCCCACAACCCATAGTTTTAATATTTAGTACAAGATAACACACACAGAATTATTTTGTGTACTTGCTGACAGCCAAACCTCTATAACTCTGTCTCCTTTTATTATTGCCACAGGACCCTTTTTTTTCTATTATGTTTTACCTGGTGTTTTTCCCCATTTTTTCATCTGCCCCTTCCCTGGGTGTACACACGCGTGTGTGGAGGCACGTGCGCGCCACATTCCGAGGTGCTCTTCCGACTTGCCACCCCCTCCCGCCTGCGCTGCCACCAGACCTCCACTTGGTGGCAGCTGAACTATGGGGGGGTCAACAACCACCCCAGGGGAGGAGAGCTGCTGTTAGGTTGCTCGATCCTTCTCCATCCCTCCCCACGTGCCGGTACCCCAATGACCTGAGGTCGCTCCTGAACTCGGGTCACTGGCATGGTGCGAGGTGTGGCGTCCAGTGCGTCAGCACTTAGCACCATTGAGCCAGCTAACACAGGACCCTTTTCAAATCCTGGATCCAACATTGGTTAGTCACAATATAGTCTCCATGTACGTTACATCCAGTAGTAAGGCTCCACCTGGGACAATATCCAATAATCTGAACACAGATAAATTTGGGTTCTTAGATAATATATTAACCCTGGAACTATGGTCTTCCCCAGGTGACTAAAAGGAATGGCCTCCATACCATTCTTTTTGTGCTCTTGAAACAGCCAATATGATATGGAGACTGGTATCCTGTAAAAAGATAATATCTGAATGAGAATTTAGAAATATTTAGAAGGTGATCAGCCTACATTTAGACCCACATATTTAGATGAATTGCGCTGCACATCTCTGTACTTGAGTGGGCCATCGGGGCATAGCCATATTCAAAGGCCACTGATGCACACCTGCAACTGCACCACCATGCACAATATTGTGATGTGCCCATGCAAATGAGGGGTCCCTTATGCATATGCTGCACATCACAATATTGAACCCCCCCCCAAGCATAACTATGGCCAGCTGCACCAGCGCATAGTTACACTTTTGAAACTCTACTTTAACTATGCGCCTAGTAGGTTGGTGCCATGCGCATAGTCTAGGGTGGATACACAGTCCCCCTCCCAAGCCCCGATCACTGTTAAAATCACAATTCCATTGCCATAGTGAAGGGACCCCCCTCCACAGCCCCAAGCACTGTAATAATTAACAACACAACCCCAATCCTGTTTCCATAGTGTAGGGACCCCCCTCCCAAGCCCCAAGCACTGTAATAATTAACAACACAACCCTGATCCCATTGCCATAGTGTAGGTATCCCCCTTCCCAGCCCCAAGCTGGGAGGGCATTGCAAGCTGACCTGACCCACCTCTAAGCACCTGCTACACTTCACCTTGTTGTGGGCAGCACTGAGATGCATATGGCATCTGCAGCAATAGCATGTTTTTGACTGTCCAGGGTACAATTTTACTCCTCTGTTCCTTCCTAGTAGGAAGCAGTTTGCTAGATGCTGTACTCCCAAAGCCATCAGCAAAAGTTGAACCCAGATCTCCCAACTTTCTTCAGAATCAATCATTGGATCTGGAGAACCCAGAACTATGTAATGTTGCTTAAGACAATATGTGATGTCTGAAATATTGACCTCCTTATTCTTAAACAACACAGTAATAGACTTAAAAGCAGGTTTGGTCAGTGGAATTGCTGTAAAAGGGGACCTTAGAGATAAGGTTTGTTGTTCATGACATTTCTGCCAAAATCTTTTGCAATCACCATCTGACTTGAAACTGATGTTGAAGACACAGTCCCCAGCAGTATGGCTGAATGAGTAAATATCTGTCATCACAAAGTATTTCATACTGTCTTTAATAAGTTTAAGTTTACAGGCAACAAAGGCATGGTTGGGTGCTTCCTGCATACCCCTCTATATGTTTAATGTACAGCATTCTGGCATTTGGCTGATTTTGCCAGGGGCCTGAAGACATCTGTAAGCAGTCGCTGGCCCTGTTGGGGTTCTCCTGATGGGATCTCCATGGGAACTGATGGCAGATCTCTTCCTTGGTTCCCTGGGATGGTTTTCCTCTGGTGTTCCCCTGACGGCCCTGCTTTAGGTCCCATGGTTGTGTTGGTCTGATCCCTAGTCTTGCTTTGGGGAACGTCATCTGCCTCCATTAATTCATTAGTATCCCCTACCACTCTATTCCCCCTCATGCTGAGGTGCTGATTATAAAGTTATCGGGACATTCCTGGACCCTTCTCCTGAAGTGTCACAGATTGTATAAGCAGACTTAATGTTTGAAACTCCACTTAGCCTGAGATTATTGAGATGGTTCTGCATCTTTTCACATTTATCAGAAGATGCATCCCCCTGGAACACCTCACAACTACTGTTGTTCCGGGTAGATTATTCTCAGGATTTGGAGTTAGTGAAACTGCCTGCTTTTGGGGCGGGGGTGGGGACTTCTATGATGTCTTCCAAAACTTGCTCAACCTGAGGAGTTGTTAATATAGTTTGTGGTGGGTTTTCAATTTCAGCCTGGGGGGCGTCAGAAATAAGCAGGGAGGGATCTATAACAGAGTTCTGTGAGGGAACAATTACGCTGGTCCCACATTTAAATAGTATAGGAGACTGAGTACAATTGAAAGTAGATGGTATCTCGGGGCTTAGGGAAGCATCCTGTTCATTCAGCATCCTTTATGCAAAACTTTAGTAAGCAAACTCTGGTCAGAGCCAAAAGGGCTGCTAATATATTAACCTGATAAGATATATAGTATAAAGTTTGGGTTGGGTTGTCATGTATGTCTTATATTAATGTGATATGAACATTCCAGATTTACATAGAACTGGACAGGGGTAAGCCTGTGGATGTATTATTCTTGGACTTCAGCAAGGCGTTTGACTCTGTCCCCCACAATGGTCTGGTGGAGAAACTGATGGGGTTAGGAGTAGGCCCTTTGATGGTCAGATGGATTGAAAACTGGATAGCTGGATGCACTCAGAGAGTAGTGGTCTGTGGGGAGCTCTCGAACCCTACAGAGGTTGGTAGTAGGTACCACAGGGCTGGTCCTGGGTCCAATCCTGTTTAATGCATACATATCAGACATCAGGGATGGTATAGGGTGTGAAATGAGTCTCTTCGTGGATGACTCCAAGATGGGAGCAGTAGTTGAGGGAGAAGAGGGGAGGTTGGCCCTGCAAGGGGACCTGGACACCCTGGAAAGCTGGGCTCACACATGGAAATTAAATTTCAATATCACCAAGTGCAAGGTGTTGCATCTTGGTCGGGAACCCTAAACACAGGTACACCCTGGAGGGAGGTGCTGGAAGCCTTAATAGGGGAAAAGACCTAGGGGTCATGGTGGATACATGTATGAATAACTCTGAGCAGTGCAGGAGAGCAGCTAGCAAGGCAAACAGGATGTTGGGATGCATCGCAGGGGGATCACCTCAGGAGCAAGGAAGTGATTCTGCCAGCTGTACAATGGACTGGTTAGACCACACCTTGAGTACTGTGTACAGTACTGGAGACCACACTTGAAGAGGGACATACAGCTCCTGGAGAGGGTACAGAGGAGGGCAACAAAGATGATACGAGGGCTAGGATTTGACTTAGGACAGACTTGAGGAGCTCTGCCTGTTTTCATTGGAGGAGAGGAGAGACAGGGGGACATGATTGAGGTCTTCAAGTACCTCAAGGGAATAAATAGGGTAAACATGGAGGGGATCTTTAGACTAAAGCAGGGAGGCATCACCAGAGGGCATGGTTTGAAGTTGGAAGGTGGAAGGGGGGAAAGAGGAGGAGGTTTTCACTGAGAGGGTGGTGGACCCTGGAATGCTCTGCCTGGTGAGCTGGTTCAGAGATCCACAGTGGAGGGCTTTAAGAGAGGGTGGGACAGACACAGAAAGTGGATGTATCAGATGATGGCCTGTCCCGGGGGGGTGGGGATGGATGATAGGGGTTTCTGGAGCACAAGGGATGGGAGGGTCTCTGCACCCAACTAAGGATCTAGGTTCGAGCAGACTTGATAGACCATAAGGCCTAATCTGCTGGCAAATAGTATGTTAGTATGTTAGTATGTATAAAGGTCACGATAATGTAGGTGTAGCTGTTGGTGACTCTGAACATGATTTACTGAGACTAGCCCAGATGAGAGGCAATATCTCCTTTTAAGTGGGGGGTCCTGCTTTTACAATGTATTTTCTATGGACAGACCAGCTTAGAAAGCACATCTCCTTTTCAGTGTGGTTCTGTTGTAGTGGGGCACTTTGTTTTATACATTTGAACAATATAGTTATCCAGGTAGCACAGCTGATGTGTAATATCTCATTTTCAGTTGTATCTTGCATGTGAACCAATTTTTACAATGCATTTAATGACAAGAGATTAGCTGCTTTTGCAGTGGAGATACTGCTTTGCACCTTCTCTTTATATCTGGAACAGTGTAGCTTAAATGCAATGTCTCATTTTCAGTGGGGTCCTGTTTCTACACATTTTACAATGCATTTTACTCAGGACAGCACAGCTGAGATGCAATATCCAGTTTTCAGTGGGGTCTTGCATGTTTACCAATTTGACAATGTATTTATTGATGAGAGGCCTGCTGAGATTTCATTATTCAGTATTTTATTTTCTATGGGGTCCTACATTTATCCATCTTTTCAAAGTAAGTACCCAGCATAGGTCAACTGAAAAGCAATATCATATTTTTGTGGGGTGCTACTTGTACACATTTTGGCACTGCATTTGCCCAGGACAGCATAGCTAGGATGCAAGATCTCATTTCCAGTGAGGTCCTGTTTTTACTTGGTTTGCTGGCAAACGCAACTAGCTTCACCTGAGCTCTTTTCTTATAGTTTTGCTTGTAAGGACAGAGCAAGGAATCTTATCAGAGCAAGGAAAAAAATTAAGACTTCTTTTGGCTAGGCAGATTACTGTGTGTTATTATTTTCTTTTGTACTCACAGGGGTTGTTTCTGTTTGTTGCTAACATTTTACTGCTTTATTTTTCTCTGATTAAAATTGCTGTTGCAGGGTATACTTTCTACTGCATTATTACAGGGTGTGCCTATAGGTTTGTGCTTACAGATTACTGCTGTAATCTTCTCTGATTCAAATAGTTTTTTGCAAGGTTTATCTTCTGTTACTACTTTATTTTTCTCTGTAGCAAAGTGTTTTTTACAGGGAATATCTTCTGTGAAATTATTACAGGTGGTGCTTTACAGGTTTCACAGTTATAACTATCATTAGGGTACACTTTCAGGGTTACTGCATTTGTTGTTGGTTGATTGTTTCTGTTCTTACCTCCTTGTTTCTTTCATCCGTGGTTCTTCTTTTTTGGCAGAGGAAGGGCCCAACCACCCACCCCCATCTCCAATCACCCCAAGCTACACTCCTTTTATAGGGTAGCACACTCGTGACATTTCCTGTAGCAAAGCAGGAAGGGGAGGATCAAAGGGGTATCCACACAGTGACCTCATTTACAGGGGCACAAGTAATTTAACTTGTTATAACAAGTTATAAAACAACAAATAAACAAAACACAAAATCAAACTTTTGCTTTCATTTTCCTCCTTCTAGTTACTCAGACCATGTTATAAACCCGGCAACTCATCTGGAATGGATATTATTAACTGCAGGTACTGTGGGACACTTTTCAAAATGGCAGTTATACAGGATTTAGGATGCTGTCCTACATGCTGGACCATTGGAGATCTAAGGGCTCAGCTCTAGGCAGCATGGGCAGAGAATGCATGCTTCAAATCACATATTCAGGAGGAAATATATTATAAGAACTGTCTGCCATTTCCCCAACATCCAACAGAAGTACCTCGACTGCAGAGGGTAGTTGGTCTGGGAGGTTGGTAGGTGGTTAGGAGGGGCAAATCGGGTGCCCTGTCACTCAGTGCTCTCCAACGTACCACCTCCACAAACCATATAAAAGCTACAAACAGATATCTGCCTCTATCTCCAAAATCAAACAAAGGGGCAGAGGACACTGCAGAGCAGGACACTGCAGCACAGGAGCTAGCACAACAAAACTCACCCAAAACAGGGACCAAAACAAAAAAAGCAAAAAGGAAATTCAAAACACTTCTGATCATAGAAGACTCCATGATTCAGGAAGTTGATACCTACCTCCAGCAGGGGGTAACGATCAGATGTCTCCCAGGTACATCAGTGTGGAGAGACACTGACCACATTCCTAAAATCATGTGGGAAGCAGGAGGAAACACTGACATCCTGATACACATAGGGACTAATGATCTTGCCAGCTGGTCAGTTGTGGAGACCAAGGAACACCTGACCAGGCTGGGAGACAAACTGTCATCCATTTCATCCAGCATCTCCTTCTCTAAGATCCTGCCGGTCTGTGTGGGGGGGGGGGCAGATGGAAGGAAGGTCAGAGAAGGGGAGATAGGGGAGCTAAATATGTGGCTCAAGGGCTGGTGCCAGGAAAAAGGACACAAATTTGTAGGTAACTAGCAACAGTTTTGGGAGCAAAAGTTCTTTAAATTTGATGGACTGCATCTGACTAAGGAGGGAGTCAGTGCATTGGGGCAGAAATTTGATGTCTTTGCAGAATATTTTAACTAGCAAATGGGGAGGGGGTGCAGCACCCAATACATCGAATGGGAAGAACACCCCTCAGCTAATGATCAAACAGGAGTTCAGCATGTTTGTAGTTCATTTGCATCACCAGGTAAGGAAAAAGGTCCAGCTCCCTATACGATGCACAGTGGAAATGTTGGACTTTGCCCAGCAACTAACACACCAAAATCTGGCCAATGGGAAATCATGTACACAAATGCTCGCAATCTGGGAAACAAGATCCCAGACCTGCAGGCAACAATGACAGAGGCTAAACTGGACATAGTAGCCATTAGCGAGACATGGTTCACCAGTAACCACACTTGGGAGACTGCAGTACCTGGCTATGTACTGTTTAGAACAGACTGAGGTACAAAAAGAGGGGGTGGAGTGGCCCACTATGTCAATGAAAATATAAAAGCTACAGAAATTCTGAATAAACTTATGGAGCCAGAAGAACTGTGGGCTACCCAGGAAACAGAAATGGGGCAGCCATACAAACTGGGGATGTCTACAGGCCTCCAGACCAGGGGGAGGATATAGACACGTTACTGTTAGAAGATATACAAAGCATGACAGCTAAAGGGGAGGTACTGATAATGGGAAACTTCAACATGCCAGATACAGATTGAGCAATACCAGCAGGAACATCTGCCAGAACTAGACACAAAGTGGATTTCCTGCAGGGGGAGGACCTCAAACAATTGGTACAACAACCCACAAGAGACAGGACTGTCCTAGATCTAGTACTGACTGACAGAAAAAGGATCACAGATCTCCAGGTAGAAGGTCACCTGGGGGCCAGTGACCATCAGATGGTATAGTTCAATTTGGCCACTAGAACTAAATCATCCCATTCCAAGGCAAAAATATGGAACTTCAGAGGAGCTGACTTTGCTAAGATGGCCAACAGAGTTAAGCTAGCCCTGGCAAGAAGAAATACAATGAGAGGGTACAGGCAACGTGCTCAAGCATTAAGGATGCAATACTTGAAACAACATCCCATTGTGTTAGAGAGCAAAGGAAGTGCAAAAGAAGAAGGAAATCACTTTGGTTCTCAAAAAACAGTAGCAGAAAAGGTCAGAGCCA
Organism: Neoceratodus forsteri; assembly: GCA_016271365.2. Taxonomy (NCBI): domain Eukaryota; kingdom Metazoa; phylum Chordata; order Ceratodontiformes; family Ceratodontidae; genus Neoceratodus; species Neoceratodus forsteri. Next base: position 1,309,880,248 of record CM028131.1, read on the forward strand.
AAAGGCTGGCCTTCAGGAAATATAAGGGAATGCAGCGGGACAAAGATAGGGAGGCATACCAAACTTCCCTAAGGGAAGCAGGGAAGGCAGTAAGGCAGGTAAAGTCCCAGACTGAGGAAACACTAGCACAAACAGTAAAAGAAGGTGACAAGACTTTCTATAGATATATTAGTGAAAGGAGAAAGTCTAGAGGGGGTATTGCTAAGATCAAAGGGGATAAGGGGGCATGTGAGGAGGAAGACCAAAGAAAAGCATCTATCCTAAATAGATACTTCTGCTCAGTATTTACTGAGGAGGAGGTAGGGCAGGGCCCACAGCTCAGCACCATGGACACAGGGGGGAGGGAGGTGTGCACTAGTCCCTTCACAAAAGAAAGAGTCCTACAAGAGCTTGCTAAGCTCAGGGTGGTCAAGGCAATGGGACCTGATGGCATACATCCCAGGGTACTAAAAGAGCTAAGGGTGGAACTAGCAGAGCCATTATCAGAACTGTTTAGTGAGTCTCTAAGCACAGGAGAGGTCCCAGAAGACTGGAGAAGGGCTCATGTTATCCTGCTTCACAACACAGATAGCAAGGAGGAGGCAGGGAACTACAGACCAGTCAGTCTTACCTCAGTAGTGGGCAATTTTATGGAGGCACTCCTTAAGGAAAGGGTAGTGCAACACCTGGAATCCACAGGAGCACGGGATCCAAGACAGCATGGGTGTACAACAGGAAGGTTCTGTCAAACTAATTTCATAGATTTGTTTGACTGGGTAACCAGAGTGGTGGACCAAGGGGGAGCAGTTGATGTAGCCTACCTTGACTTCAGCCAAACTTTCAATACTGTTCCACATAGAAGACTGATTAATAAGCTGGGTAGGCTCGGGGTGGGTCAGAAGTTGGTCAACTGGGTGGCAAACTGGTTGGCGGGCAGAAAACAGAGAGTGGTAGTAAACGGTATACAGTCAGAAGAGATGCAAGTCACAAGTGGGATACCTCAGGGATCAGTCCTGGGACCAGTCTTCTTCCATTTCTTCATCAGTGACATTGCAGATGCACTGGAGGGTAAGGTTTGTCTGTTTGCTGATGACACCAATATCTGCAACAGAGTAGATGATCCAGATGGAGGGGACAGAATGAGAAGAGATCTGGATAAACTGGAAAAATGGTTGAAAGAGTGGCAAATGGGGTTTAACACAAAGAAGTGCAAGATCATGCACATAGGGAAGAGAAACCCTGAAGCCACCTATAGGTTGGGAGGGGAGTTGCTGGAAATCACAAGGGAAGAAAGAGACTTGGGCATCATCATCACAGATGACCTGAAATCATCCAAGCAGACCACTAAAGTAGTAGGTAAGGCTAGAGAGATGTTGAGGTGCATTAGTAGGGGTATCACAAGTCGTTAAGAGGGAGGTAATAATTCCTCTTTACAAGACACTGGTTAGGCCTCATCTGGAGTACTGCATGCAGTACTGGAGGCCATGCCTGCACAAGGACATTAACAAAATGGAGGCAGTCCAGAGAAGGGTAGCCAAAATGGTGCAGGGACTGCATCAGAAAACATACGAGGACAGATTAACGGTGCTCAGTATGTATACCCTAGAGTAAAAGAGGGAGAGAGGTGATATAATCGAAACATTCAAACATCTTAAGGACATTAACAAGGTGAAAGAGTCTAACATGTTTCAATATAAGAAAAACAGCAGAACAAGAGGACACAGCATGGGATTAGAGGGAGGCCAATTAAGGGGGTAATGTGAGGAAATTATTTTTCATGGAAAGGGTGGTGGATGCATGGAACAGCCTAACTCAGGAAGTGGTGGATATGAATACGGTGCAAGGCTTCAAACAGTCATGGGATAGGCATAAGGGAGCAATAAAGATGAGTATGAATAGATAGGCCATTGACAGAGTACAGGCCTATGGCACATTCATAAGGTAGAAAAATTGGGCAGACTGGATGGGCCTTTCGGTCCTTATCTGACATCAACTTCTGTGTTTCTATGTAAGAAAAGTAAGCCAAAGATACAATGTCTCATTTTCACTGAGTCTGATTTTTACCAGTTTTTACAATGTATTCACCTAGGATAGCTCAACTGAGAGGCAATATCTCATTTTCAGTACGGTCCTGCATTTATAATGTATCTTCTATGGACAGACCAGCCAAGATGCAACATATCCTTTACAGTGGGTTCTGTTGTAGTGTCCAATATATTTACGCTGGATAGCCCAGCTAAGATGCAATATGTCATTTTAGTGGAGCCCTGGCTTACACAGTCTTATACTGTATTTACCTAGGATAGTCTAGCTGAGAGACAGTATCTCGTTTTAGTGGGGTCTTGTATTTACAATGTATTTTCTTTGGACAGACCAGTTTAGATGCAACATCTTCTTTACAGTGGGGTTCTACTTTTACACATTTAAGAACATACAAACATACAAAATTTGCCAGCAGATAAAGGCCTAGAGGTCTATCAAGTCTTCTCGAATGTGCAGCTAGCACCCCTTATTTTGCAGATGCCCATCCCTCCGACCCTTCCCCTCCATTGACCCTCCCCCTTGCACTGTCCCAGCCCCTTTTGAAGCAGTCCACTGTTCTACTGGATACCACTTCTGCCTGTAATGCATTCCATCCAGCTACCACCATCTCTGTAAAAAAGTGTCTCATCTCCCTCCAGAACCTTCCTCCCTTCAGCCTCATATCACTACCCTGGATAGCCCAGCTAAGATGCAATATGTTATTTTCAATTGGGTCCTGCCATACACATTTTTATACTTTATTTACCCAGCATAGTGCAGCTGGAAGGCAATATAATAACTCATTTTCAGTAGGGTCCTGTTTTTACAATGTAGTTTGTCTGGAGAGAGCAGCTGAGATGCAATACCTCCTTTTCACTGTGTTTCTACTGTAGCAGATCCTGCTTTACACATTTGTATACTGCAGTTACCTAGGTCTGTCCAGCTGAGATGCAATATGTCATTTTCAGTGGGATTGCGCTTGTTTACCAATTTTTTACAATGTACAGTATTTATCCATGATAGGCCATCTGAGTTGCAGTATCTCATTTTCTATGGGGTCCTGATTTTATCAATTGTTGTAGTTTATTTTCCCAGTGTACACCACCTGAGATGCAGTATCTCATTTCATTGAACTGGGGTTCTGCATCTGGTGTTAAGAGACAGAGGTAAGGACTGAGGAATAAGGCAGTATGGTGCAAGCAGTGGCATCCAATCCAGTGCAAGCCAATATCTGTGTACTATAATAAAATTATTTTCAAATGTCGAAAGTAAAATCATCAGTGATGCATGGCAATATAAACCATCTGTGGGATGAAAACGTGGGTTTACATGACTATATTCTGCCAAATTACAGGATCTGAAATGTTGGGGAAAAAGAGCGAAAAATCTCATGCTGTAGTCACTTCATAAGGCATTGTTTTTTTGTTCATGGATGAATTAGTAATTACCCTAACCTTGAAAACAGTTGGAGTGAGCTGAGCAGCTTTTAAAAATATAGCCGCTTTTCTTCCTGAAGTCCCAAATTGTCACTGAAAGTGGTTGTACTTGGGTAGGCATTAAGCAGTGAGGATATTAGAAGTAGCAACAGTAGTAGCACTGAGAATGTGCACTTCGGGGTCATTGGTGTGTGACAGAATAGATGCTAGGAGCAGCCATATTCAGGGTAAACCAACAAATTATGCCACTAAGTTCAAAACACTACCGAAATACATTGAAAGGCATACCTGTTTCTTCAGTTCACGGTCCAGCTTTGAAGAGTGAAGATGTGTCTGCAGTCCAGAGATGATTACTGCATTGGACCCTTGATGGGTAAGTAAGGGCTTGGGGGGTGGGCATGCGGAGTGGTGGTGCTGGGAGGGAGGGTTGGGGGATTAAAATGTCTGCAAAGACATCAATGGATGTTTTTCTTTTAACAGGGTAAAACAAACAAAACAAAAAAGACAGAGGATCTGTGATCAGACACTGGGGACTGCGACCTCTAGTGTCATTGTTATGTTTTGAGGTGTTGCTGAGGGAGGGTTGGGTGGCCAGGAGGGGAAATATAAATATATATATATATTTTAAAAATAATCACGCATGCATGGTAGTGGACGGGGGGCTAAAAAATAAGTACTAGAATGAATAACTGTTGAAGAAGAGTAAACTGATTATGGGGGGGGCAGTACCTGGGAAACAATCAGGTAGGAGCATTGGTGAGCAGCAGTGAACACCTCTACAACATAGCAATGCTTTATCGTCAGTAAAATGGCATATTGATTGATACCCCTCCCTCTCTCTCTAGACAGTCAGACCTCAATGAGAAAGTCACTGTGTGAAGAGACAACTACTGGCTAAATGACAGGAAAAGTTAACTTGTATTACCGCATGACCTTTGCCACTGAGGACTTCAAGGGCTTGTTATTCATGACTCTGCATTTCTCCTCCCCTTCCCCTTCCAATGCATCCCTTCCCTAGGAGTGGTATGTGCTTCTGTGTCTACAGCCCCCCCCCACACACACTCTAGGAACTTAAGGCTCCATCCTCCTGTGCAATTTATGCTATGACTTCTATGGTGTCGAGTGCAGAATGTGTGAACAGCTCTGATCACCACCCTTCCACAGCCTGTTTGAGAGTGGGAGAAAGTGCAACAGAGAGAAGGAGAAAGGGAGACTAAAGGCTCATTCACACGGCAAAATCTGATCCAGTTCTGAAGGTGTACCTCACCAGGATCGCTGCATTATGTCCCATCTGAACGCTGGTTTTGTTTAGTTTTCTGTGGCGTAGTGGTGTGAGCAGGATCCTCATATTCCTGGGATCGCATGGTGGTTTACATGGTGTCACTGGCTGTTTGACCACCAAGCAACCACTGCACCACTCTCCCATGCTATACCCAGCCTGCACAGTGGCTGCCATCTGAATGGGGGTCGGTCAGTGTATCTGAACTGGAAGAAACAAGGGCTTCACGTGCAGCCCTGTCATGTGAACAAGCCTTTAGTGGGATTAAATATCTTGGCAGACCAGCTATTGAACTCAGAAAAGCTTTTCTGATTAATTCAGCGTGTTCTTTTCACCTTCTCACTCTCTCCCCATGTACCTCCTCATCCAGGTGTCATGCTCTCTCACTCACTGTCAAAACTGCACCACAGATTGAACAGTGCTATTCAGTGACTGTATAATGAGAGAGAGAGAGACACACACACAGACAGACACAGCAGATTGCAGCAACTTTGAATTCTGTGTCCCAGTCCTGCTGTTTCTCTCTCTCTCTCTCTCTCTCTCTCTCTCTCTCTCTCTCTCTCTCTCACTCTGTCGCCAAACAATGTGTAGGGAACTGTAGATTTAGGGAATAGCATCACAAGGCAAAAAAACCCCAAGACATTCCTGCAAAATAGAGTTGTAAGTAGAGCTTTCCGTTTTTTTCTCCTGAGCATGATTATTTTCCATTTCTGAACAGCAAAGTCTGGCTTTCTAGCACAATCATGTATTCTGCCCTTCAGTTTCTATTTGGCTATTACTAGGTACTGACCAAATGGCATTCACATTGCCATTTCAGGTACAATAATTCATAAGGACAGCAGTCAGTTGCTTGTAGACTAAGATAAGAGTGCTGCATGCCCTTGGAAGCTGTTTATCTTACAAATATTCACAGTGACCCTAACACCTGTGGCACAGAGCAACTAATGTGCATCCATTGTCATAGGCTTCTTGGTACAGAAGGAGGGTACAGACAGAGATAAACCAAAAAAACTCAGCTGCACACAGGGGGTCCCACTCTCGGTGACTGGAGGATGGGGACCAGACATCGAGGGGGGCCTCCCACTGTCAAGCAAACTTCCAGCAACAGGGAGTCACAGGGACATTGACAGACATTGTGCACAGTGGAGATTAATGTGTTTCTCATTCAGTTTCACTGCTGTCCCACTAGCTAGACTTGGGTTCTTAGATCATTAATGCTTGCTAACCAGACAGTTTGAAATGGAGCGCGCTCTGCAGTTCTGTGCTCGTTGCCGGAGGGGGGTGGGTCTGGTATCCACATAACAGGGGTGGCGTACACTACTGGGTAACAGCCTTCAGCTTGCTGTCAGACACTCTTAGTGCCCGCTTAACCAGGGGAAGTATTTTAAGAGAGACAGAGTGAGAGGAGACTTCTCCAAAATTGACATTTAAAAAAGTGAAACTGGGATTCCATGCATGCACGACATGCCAATTTTGGAGAAATTAGCCCTTGGTTTTCTGAAAGAATAGATTTGCAGGACTCAGTGTAAGTACCACTATAAAGCATTGCCTTTCTTTCACACCCCTCTTAAAATGCCGTCCTCGTCCATACACGAGTCCTCATCATTTCATGCTGCTGCAATGTTGGGGGCACGCAGTATGGAATGGGTCGACCGATAGTAGTTTTTTGCACAAAGTAATATATAAGGCTCCCTATGAAATTTCAGCTGCATGGGAGCAAACACTGACTCAATCTTTTTTAAACAAGAACACAAATACAAGGGCCATACAAAGGGCTGGAAAAGCCGACGGTGTCCCTTTAACCAAATGTGACTTTGAAATGCCTAATGAATGCCGCATTAAGTTTAAAATGTCACGACAATGTTTTTAAGTTTTTGCAGGTTATCTAATTTTCAAGTGAGTTTGACGTCTGGCCAGACCTGTTCATAGCAGACCTTGTACATAGCAGACTTTGTGCATAGTAAAATGCTATCACTGTGATTGCCAGTTCTATTATGGAGTTGGTGCGGACGCCAAGTTTTCCTAGGCAGGGGAGAGTGTAACCCCCCCAAATGGTGGAGCTTAACTTAAAGTTATTTCCCTGAGCACTTCTGTTGCCTTCCACCTGGCCATGTTCAAGCCTTGTGTTCTGCCTTTTGAATCTGGCTAATATCCATCAAGGAATGTAAATCCACTGTAAAATAGTGCAATGTTCATGGTCCCTGTACAAACATGTAAGAGGGCTCTGTTGTGCTGTGGCTTTAAGAAGCTCAGCCTTGCATATAGGTGTATGGTCTGAGCTGGGTCCAAGTGAAATGGAGCTCATGACTGGCTGAGGAGTGTTCTTTCAGGATCCACTCTGTTTTCCCTTGGTAGTGCAGAGGGAGCTCTCTTGAAATCTGTAAATGTTTAAATGTAAAACTAAACTGTTGTATTTAAAAATGGACGTGAAGTTGGACTGTTTACTTTTTGCCATCCAGCAGCCATGTTTGTTACGTTGATCCGGCTTTCTAGCAAATTGGACCTCAAAGGGTCCTAAAGGGGTCCTTCTGCTATGGCTTCTGGGAGAAACAATGAACTGTGTGCTCGGCACCCATTTTATCCAATCAGAATGCTGGAACTGTGTTGGACAGCCTCAGCATTCAAGTGCATCTCGGGACTCTGTTTTCTTCAGTAAAAGAAGAACAGTTGAATTAAACAGTTGCTAGAGGGTTTTCAGAAGGGAAGGAAGCTCTGTTTTTGGCTCTGAGGAAAGTGGAGAGGCCATCTTACCTCTCCACCACCTAACTGCTTGAACTTGAGCTGAATCTGCAGACTAATTCTCTCCAGCTCCGAAGCTGAAAGGGAGTGTGATCTTTGCCAAGACTGCCAGTTGTGCTGAATTGCATCAGATCCTGTTGGTGAGAGGGAAGGCTGAACTGCAAAGCTGAACTGCTGCAAAGTAAGAAACTTGCCTCAGAGACTTCTGTTTGAAGCCAAAGCTTGTGGCTGCAGAGTTTGTCTCCTGCTTAGCTGCTTTAGGAAGAGACTTGAAAATAAATTTTCCATCTTACTCCCAGAGACTACCACCTGCAAAGTGGGTAAGCTATGTGGCCTATCTGAAAGTGCATCAGAGACTAAATTGCTCATGCAGAGCCCATATCTTAAGAGGCTCCAGAGACTGTTGTTGTGTTGTTGAATTTGAACTGCCACTTCCTTCAGACCAGATCGGGTGTCATCTACCACCACAACATTTCAGCGCTTGTTTGTGGCCACCTCGGGGGGGGGTATGCCTAGATATGGGGGTGAGTTGTGCCAGCCCTAGTCCCAGTATGATGGTCCTGTGCCAGAAGAACATATGATTGTGGCCTGCAGCTGAGAATCAGTGAATCGAATTCTGTCCCAGGACAAATAGCCTGACATCATCGCCAGCTGAAGAAGCCACGGTACCGTGAGTAACCTCAGGGCTTGTCCCTGCAACCAAGTTAAAGTTGTTCTTGCCATCTAGTTGTTTCTTAATTGCAAGTTGCTGTTTAGACTATTGTGCAGGCCATCAGGCCTGTGGAATTACAGTTGCTTGTTGTTTAAAAGTTTCTGCTCCTGGTTCTACAGAAAAGGTTAAAGAGATAATTCAAAATGTATTTGTTTAATGGCCCCAATGCCAGCCAGTCACCTGCAAAACCGGCCAGCCAGCTGCAATTTGCCAGGCCTGCAACTGCTGAAATCTGGGTACCCAGTAAATTTAACTGGGACTGTCCAGGGGGAGTAAATGTATTGTTTGAATGTTCTGCCAAACCAAAAATGCCATTGAACCAGCTTTTAATTTGCATCCCTTACCCCATTGTTCACTCTTTAATAAACAACATAGGAACATAGAAGTTGACGGCTGATAAGGACCACAAGGCCCATCCAGTCTAACAAAGTTCCATGTTAATGTTAGCCCTGCCCATGAGCATATTATTATCAAGCTCTAGTTTATTGTGGATAGCTATAGGATGCACTGTTATTGCCGATAACTATTCCTTGCAGGTACACAGGGTGTGTGCCCCAGAAGTCAGAACACCTGTGGGTGAGTGTGGTGACTGTGAGCATATTATTAGCTCTCACCAATAATTGTACTACTGAATGCAAGTAAAGTGTTTAATGCTAATCCATGCGTAGGACCACTGGTTGGGGCAGTGAGTAGGCACAGCATCCCAGAGGGATGTACTAGCTTGTCATCAGACCCACTTAAAAGCTACTCTGGGTGGAGGCACTGTGCAAATAGTTCTACTGTTGATTCCAAGCCATTTTTGTCATCCAAACCAGAACCCAGGCCCCTCAATCTGTGTTGTGAGCAACAGGCAGGGGTAGTAGTCCATTGGGACACAGTGTCCGGGTTACATGTCTTTCAGCACTGTAAAGTCTAAAAAGATTCCCTGGCCTTTTGCAAACAGTTTTTCCACTCAATGTATTCACCCTCTCTCCCAGTCTCCAACCAATAATAATGGAGAACACCACAAAGACCAATATCTCACAGAGACCAGGAAGGGTTGTTTAGTTACTTTTCTAACCCCATTCCAAACATCACTGGCAGTCTGGTATACATTTATTTGGGTGCTTCTCCTCTTCCTTCCTCTTACTGATTCAAATAATTTCTGCTGCCTGCCCTTAATGAGCGTTCTAGGTGGAGCAACTGCACCTTGACCCTCAATATCTCTGAATTAACCCTCATGCTGATCTGGTGAAGTCTGCAGGCTATATAACAGCCTTGAACCAGGGCTCTCTGAAGCTTGCCTTCACTCAAGAGATGATTGACCTGAGCATCAAGAACCTAGGCTTGCTGCTGTCCTATAGGAAGGTGGATACTAGAGCTTCTAGCTGTTTCCAGACCCCCTGTGTAGCCACCAAGGGAATATACTGTATCTCCAGAGGTATAACATGCTAGGGAGAACCACCATCATCTGGAGTGTTTGCACCTTCCCCATAGGGAAAGTGAGAAATGCTTCCACTGATTAATATCCTCCATCAGTCCCTGAACTATGGGGTCCATATTCCTCTGTGTCCAGTTTGCCCACTTCAGTGCTATCCCATATAAGAACATAACATGACAACAGATGGGGATCATGTGCTCCATCTAGTCTGCCTGTTATTTGACCTATTCCTCCCCTCCAAGTATATTCCCATATTTCCATAACCCACTATGTCTGTCCCAAAATATTTCGAACTCCTTAACTGTCTTTTCATCCACAACCTCCTGCAGCAGCCTGTTCCATGGTTCCACCACTCTTTTGGTGAAGAAAAACTTCCTAATGTTGCTCTGAACTCTCCCTCCCGTTAAACGTCTGTTGTGGCCTCTAGTACATGCCTCCTTATTTTCTTGGAAGAGGTTCTGATTTTGCGCTGAGTTGATACCCTTTAGGTATTTAAAGGTTTCAATCATGTCTCCTCTGATTCTCCTCTGTTCCAGGGAGTACATGTTTAATTCTTTAAGTCTCGTCTCATAGGGTTCATGGTGGAGGTCCTAAACCATCTTTCTAGCTCTTCTTTGCACAGTTTCCAGATGGTCTATATCCTTTTTAAGGTGGGGTGTCCAGAACTGGACGCAGTATTTCAGGTGTGGCCTCACCAAGGATCTGAAGTGGGATTATCACTTCATGCTTTCTGCTTGTGATCCCTCTTTTGATGCAACCTAGGATGTTACTGGCTTTCTGTGCTGCCTTCTCACATTATCTCCCTACCTTTAGGTCGTTGGATACCATGACTCCTCGGTCCCATTCTAGGTTTGTGATGGCTAATTGTTTGCACTCTAGATAGTACTTTTTTCCTGGGTTTGTTTTCCCTAGGCGCATGACCTTACACTTCTTGGCGTTGAACTTCAACTGCCAAGTTCTGGACCATTCTTCCAGTTTTGTTAGGTCCAATGTCATCACTATGGCCCCTTCCTGTGTGTCCACCCTGTTGCAGAGCTTGGTGTCATCTGCAAATAGGCATACTTCCCCTCCAATCCATCTGCGATGTCGCTGATGAATATATTGAAGAGGATTGGCCCAAGCACTGAACCTTGCGGAACCCCGCTGGTCACCAACCCCTCTCTTGACAGGGTGCCATTCACTGCAACATTCTTGGTCCTCCCCTGAAGCCAGTTTCTCACCCAATTAACAATTTTCTCTCTTACACCTGCATTTCCTGGTTTGATAATAAGCCTCCTGTGGGGGATGGAATCAAAGGCCTTACTAAAGTCTAGATATACAACATCTACTGTCCCACCTTAGTATAATACTTTTGTCACCCAGTCAAAGAATTCTATCATGTTTATCTGGCATGACCTACCAGTTGTGAAGCCATGCTGCTTAGGGTCTAGCCTCTCACTGGTTTGCAGGTATGCCACTGTCCTTTCTTTTAGTAATGATTCCATAATTTTCCCCACAATTGAGTTGAGGCTGACAGGGTGGTAGTTCCATGCATCTTCCTTGCTTCCGCTCTTGTGTAGGGGTACCACAGTGGCCTTTTTCCAATCCTCTGGTACTTGTCCGCTCTCCAGTGATTTATTAAACAGTTCAGCCAATGGAGCAGCGAGTTCCTCCCTAAGCTCTTTCAATACCCGAAGAAGATTTCCATCTGGTCCCATAGCTTTGTCTGTCTTCAATTTATTTAATTCTTCTTGGCCCAGCTGCTTCAAGCTACCTGCCACTTGGTAGAGGCCTGTACCCTGGGCACTCTCTGTGGTGCACCTGGAGTTCAGAGCCATTACCTCAGCTTCTGTGGATGCATGGAACAGCCTCCCTGAGGAGGTCGTGGAGTCAAGAACAGTGGGGGAATTCAAGAATGCATGGGACAGACATAAGGCAGTCATAGTGGGGGGTAGGAGGAAGTAAGCTGTTGGTTAACTAGGATCTGCAGCTTATCTGTTAGGTAGGAAAATAGCCAGACTAGGTGGGCCAAGCGTTCCTTATCTGCCATCAAATTCTATGTTTCTATGTTTCTCCCCACTATAGCAGGGTCACCAACCTCAACAGGGTGTACACTGGATTTAGCACCTTAATCAGTACATCATCTACAAAGAGCGTCTATTAATATACCCTCCACCTCAATACCCTTGGATGAATTCTGCTCCCTCTGCTTCAAGGCCAGTTGCTCAGTGGCCATGACAAACAACTTCTGAGACAGGGGGCATCCCTGTTGGGTCCCTCTACCCAGGGTGAATGGTTCTAACAATCTACCATTAGTCGCGACTGCAGCCAGCTGGGAGGAATAAATTACCTTACCCAGCATATAAACTTTTCCTCAACCCCAAAGGTTGCCAGCTCCTGCACCAGATAGGTACACTAGACTGAGTCAAATGCCTACTCTGTGTCCAGTGCTACAACTGCAGCAGGGCCAGTCTAGAGTCTGCTGTCAATAACAGATTCACCAACTTTCTGATATGGTCTGCTCCATCCTTGCTACATTCACACCCTGGTCTGGATGGACTAATAGTGGCAGCACTTTATTTAGTTGATTTGCCAAAATCTTGGCTAGAATTTTGTTGTCTACATTATGCGTGGGACCATAGCTGGAGCACTGGAGAGGGTCCTTTCATTTTTTTCCCTAGCACCATTTACAGTGGCATCTCATAGGGCACATCTTTCCATGCCTCTTAGAGTATACTCCACACAGGCTGACTCACAATATCTCCCACCAAATGATTAACCTCTACAGGGAAACCTTCTGACCCTGGGAACCCCCCCCCCCCGCTTCCCTGAGATAGTATCATGTATCTCTGTTACCTCAAGCAGTGCATCTTGCAAGCCCCACTCATCTGCCTCCAGCCGCGACAACCGTACTGATCTAAAAAAAAGACTGAATTTTCTTCCTTTGGAACTCCATGTCCCCTGTCTTGAATGCAAACGGAACAGCTTACTGATTTCCTAGGTGTCTTCATGCCCCCTTTGCCCTCTGTAATGCCTGGAATTTTGGTATCTTCCACTGTCAGCTTTAGTCTATGGGCAAGCACGTCTCCACCTTCTTCCCCCCCTCTTTTATTTGACCTGTCTAATCCTTTAGAAGGTGAACTCTGCCTGCTGTGTGGACTTAGTTTTAGCTGGTACCTTTAGATCATGATCTGGTGGTGGACCAATCTCCAGACTTTTGCTGGGGCTCCAGTTCCTCCACTTCCTGAAGAAGATCCTTGACTTCTTCCCACTGTTTTTTTTTTTTTGCCACCGTGACATAGGCAATTACCTTACCCATCAGTTAGGATTGATATCCTTTCCATATCCACTGCTACCCTACACCTTTCGCCATGTTATTCTGAAAGTAATGTTTTGCCTCTTCCCTGAAGCACTGCTTGAAATCTTTACACTGAAGCAAGGATACATTCAGCCTCCACCTTTTTTGTGCCTCGTTAGGTCCCCCCGACTGGAAACCAAATGTAACTGAGGCATGGTCAGATGTAATTAGTGACTGTATATGAACATTCATAGCCCCCAGATTAAGTCTTCCAAAGCCAAAGGCACAGCCAGCCTGCATTAATTATTGTGTATTAAGGAATAAAAAAATTATCTCAGCATTTAGGGTTCCCCAGTGACCATACGTCTTCCAGCCCTCCTACCCATGTAAGATTCTTAGCTTAAGTGCCTATGCCCCCCTACTGAGGCAGACTACTCCCACTCCTGTACAGTAACCTATCCAGGAGTACCTATACATCCCCCCAGCAATATGTCCATCACACCTAGATCCAGTAGTGCCTGTGGCAGCTTTTGAAAAAACTTTGATGAGTCTTTATTTGGGCCATATACCATATGCTGCAAGTACCAGTTGCCTTCCCTCAATGTCCAATGGACAGGTCTTTCCTGCCCTTCCATACCCCTCTGTAGTACCTGCGAAATCTAATTAATATTCCTCTTATAGATGATTACCATTCTTTTCTTGTTTGTGGTGTGAGAATACTCAAACCCTTGTCCCTACCCTCCAATTTCCCATGTCTCTTTGCCTTTTTTTTAAAGGGACACTGTCATCCCCCACAGGCATCAGAGTGTCCTTGTTTAAAAAAAAAAACACATAACAACAGCAGGATTGAACTGTTCTCAGCATGGCCACTTACCATAACATCCCTAAACAGTCACTCTTGACCTCCATTTACACCCCAGTCACTTGCTTCAGGATGCCTCACCAACTCTTGTTTGCCTGTGCATCTTTCTGCAGTCTCCACTGGCTGATACCTAGGTGCTCTCCACATGGTCAAGGGCAGGGGTAAATGGAGAAAATGACAAAGGCAATAAGGACAGGGTTGGGGAAAAAAGGGGTAAGGCCATCAAGAAATGGAGGGTAATGCGTACCAATGCCCATAGTCTGGGCAACAAGTTCCCTGAACTGGTGGCCTTGATGGAAGTGGGATGCCTGGATATTGTAGCAGTCACAGAAACATGGTACACAGAGAACCATGACTGGGATGTTAACATACCAGGGTACACAACCTACAGGAGAGACAGGAGGGAGAAGAGGTGGAGGAGTAGCTTTTATGTAAGGAAGGGATAAAAGCAACTGAACAAAAGAGTAAACAGGAGGAGAGGAGGCACTGTGGGTCACCTTAAAGACTGGAAATGGCACCACAATTTGCACAGGGTTGTATACAGACCCCATGTCAGGGGGAGGGAATGGACAATGATATGATAGAAGGCATCCTTAGGATGGCAGAGAAAGGGGAGATACTATTGATGGGGGACCTGAATATGCCAGATGTTAACTGGCACACCTTTGCTGCAGTCACATCCAAGAGCAGGGCCATTCTCGATGCCCTACAGGTGGCATGCCTCAGACAGCTAGTTTTGGAACCCACTCGTGAGGGAGCAATCTTAGACCTCATATTGTCAAATGGGGACAGTGAGAGGATCTCAGATCTAGAAGTGGGTAGCCATCTGGGAACAAGTGATCACCAAACAGTGTGGTTCATGATAAACTCAGCTACAGAGTCAAGCCACACAAAAGTGAGGGTACTGGACTTCAGGAGGGCTGACCTTGGCAAGATGGGAGAGTGCCTAAACAGGCTAGAAGGGGGGTGGAGCAACAATGGGGAAACATGAAAACTGTCATCACAGAGGCAACAAGCCTTTGTGTGAAGCAAATAAACAAATCAAAATGAAAGAAAAAGCCACTATGGTTCTCAAAAGAAGTGGTGGGGAAGGTTAGGGAGAAAAAGATAGCATTTAGGAAGTATAAGGAAACACAGAAGAAGCAGGACAGAGAACTGTACCAGTTAAGGCAGAAGGAAGCAGGGAGGCAAGTCAGAATAGCAAAGACTCAAACTGAGGAAAAGATAGCCAACTCGGTTAAGCAGGGGGATAAAACCTTTTATAGGTACATCAGGGAGTGTAGAAAGACAAAGGGAGGGATAGTGAGGCTGAATAGAATGGACAGTGGGTAGGCAGAGAGGGACAGTGAAAAAGCAGGGATACTAAATGAATACTTCTGCTCAGTATTCACAAAAGAGGAGGAGGAGGGGGAGGTGCCTAATCCAGTTAACAGAAGCACTCTGGATAGGGTGTTGATCCCAATCCTTTCACAGAAGAAAGGGTTCTGAAAGAACTCCTAAAATGAAGGTGGACAAAGCAATGGGGCCTGATGGAATTCACCCCAGAATTCTAAAAGAATTAAGGGGAGAACTAGTGACACCACTGACTACCCTTTTTAACAAATCATGGGAGGATGGTGTGGTACCTGAGGACTGGAGGAAGGTGGATGTGATTCCCCTTCACAAAAGTGGGAGCAAGACAGAGGCAGGAAACTACAGACCTGTCAGTTTGACCTCTGTGGTAGGGAAAGTGATGGAATCACTTCTGAAGGAAAGAATTGTTGAGTATCTAGAGGCCAGTGGGGCACGGGTCCATGTCATTTGCGCACAAAAAAATTAATCACGGTCAATACAGCGTTTGCGGACTTCCGGTGATGTCAGGACCCGACATGGTGGCTTGATTCACTTGCTCTGCTGCCCACCGAACATAATCCAATTTAATCACCCTAAAGAAGATGTCATCCTCAGCCAAACCTAAGAAAAACAAAGCAGGGAAACTACTCTTAACCCCTGCGCAAAAGCTTAAAGTCCTTCTGCAAGAGGAGGAAGGAGAAAATCCTGTTGAAATGGAGACCTCCGGGGAAGCGCTTCAGACTGGGCCACATGGTAGCCTCCAAGGGAGTGATCTCATTGAAACAATAAAACAAACAGCCCGCACGGTAACTAAAATAGATTGAACTCTCTCCGATCTTCAGTCCGATCTGGGTAGAACTGAGCATAAAACTGACCAGATGGAATTCTGTCTTACAGCGGTATCAGAACAATCCGATAGGCAAGACCAGCTTTTGCTATATCTACTGGCTTGGGACCGGGAGTTAACACACAAATTGAATGTCCTAGAGGGCAGAAGCCGAAGACAGAACCTTAGGATCCATGGGGTGCCCGAAGGCCTTGGAGGCGAGGCAACTAATACTATAAACTTCATTCAAAGGCTACTCAGATCAGCTATTGACCTTCCCGAGGGCCTAGATTTGAGTCTCGATCGTGCGCACCGCTCCCTGGCTCCAAGACCAAGCAACCCAGAGGCTAGGCCCCGATCTTTTGTGGTCCGGTTCACCAGATATGCCAGCAAAGAAGAAGTACTATGGAAAGCTTGGCAACAGAGTCCTTTAGATTTTGAGGGCTACAAGATTTCTGTTGACAACGATTACACTGCTGAAGTTCAAGAGGCCCGGAGGGTGATCTGGCCGATCATGAAGTCATTGACAGCTAAAAATATCAAGGCCCAAATACTGCACCAAGCAAGGTTAAAAATCACATCGGAACAGGGCACTAAAATATTTAAAGACCTCTTCTCTGCTTCTACCTATCTGGAGGAGCTGGGGGATCACGACTCCCCCCTTAACAAAAGAAAGGCTTGAAAGAGATCTACTGACCTTGGTGTGGTCCGTGGCACAGAAGGGAATTTCCAGGTCGGGTTTCTTGGGGTGACAAGCACAGACCTCCCTGCGTGATGATATTGGATCTGTGTTGTGGAGACTTGGCGATCCTACACTGATAAATAAAAATGCCTCTCATCTGAAATTGGCATTGGCGGCAAGTGAAACAGAGGATTCTGGCTCTCCACGCTCCCCGATTACCTGAAGTAACTACGAGGTGAAGGATACGCTGTGGTTTTCTCTTCCCTCCCGAATCATCCTATGACTTAAACCCTGAGATTGATGGGCCTACCCGAACTTGCTGTACCCTCGAGGTATTCCTGCCTGCAGTCCGCTCCTGCTTCTCCCGGTCCCCACCTTCCAGATGTGGGGCCCGCAGTGAGTAACTTTGTCTGGACATGGTGACCTGATTACCTTGTTGACTGATGACTTTTTGCTCTGTGCAGGCATTCAAGGACTTAGTAGTCGATGCCGGTTCCTCTTATCCTAACATTGATTTATTTCTGCACAGATCTGTTTAGACTGGGATTGTCGCCTTGTGGGGGGGGCCTCATTGACTCAAATGAGTCAGCCCAGTTGGTCTGGGGGGCTATCCGGGTTCATAATGTTTGTATATCTGGTTACTGCCTCATCTGTCTGTAGGGAAGGGTGAAGTATGATGGGGTCTCGGGGTTGGGGGAGTGAGGAGCGCCAATGTGGGTCCCTTTGGGAGGTAATGCACTCTATTTTTTTCTTGAAATGGTATTCCAGATTTGGCGGGGCCTCACCTCCCCTCCTTCTTCAGTTTCACCTGCCCTGCATGGATATTCATCCCCATGATTGGCAGCATCTTGCGGATGGGGAGCTTTTGGAACCCAGTTTGGATTGGCTACCCATAACACCTGAAGAGGCCCTGATATAATGCCCCACAATTTACTTTAATTCTACTCATTTGGGGTGGCTTTCCCGGATTAACATGGTCAGGAGTTTGAGAGGAGGGAAAGATTCGGGAGACTTATCGTGCAGTTGAGATGATGGTGCCTCCCTTCCAGGGTTAGAATTCCCAGTAGGAAGTGGGGCATGGTCGGGGACTGGACTACCCACTGGGGCGGCTGGCCCGGACCTTGACCTGTAAAGCAGCCGTGAACATGGGAGAGGCCTACCGTGGAATGTACGGAGGCCCTGGAACATCTACCCTGGTTCCACGAATCGTTTCTAGCCCCTGAGCATGTATCCCCATGTATAAACATAGTTGCACTCTTGGTAGGAGTGTGAAGTCTAAGAGATGGAGACTTGCTGAGGTGGGGAGTAGGTACTTGGGCTCCAGCACCAACTGATTTTATTACAAATTAGGAGTCTGAATGATTGGGCTTCTCGGCCAGGTTTATATGCTGCCCTCTGGGTTTCTCACCTCCATTTGACTGACATACCAGTCAGTGGGGCTCAGACCCCAGATGGGTTTGGGGGTGATGTCTATGTGTGCAGGGTTTCTTTACACCGGAGCGAATTGCACTCCCTTTTGATGGGATGGCCTAAACGTTCAACAGGAGTCGGGACCTGGATGGAGAGGACCCCCCCCAATGAGGGCTTGGATCACCGCACGGCGTTGTTGACGGGGTGAGCCCTCTCTTTTAGGGAGGATACGACACGAGGATTTGGAGGGTCGAGGTGAACCCTTGAAACAAAGAGGGCTGGGAATAATAATAGAAACAGATTGTTTTAGATATGGAACCTAGGGCTAATCATAACTAGTCCTCGAGGGGAGACACTTCTCTTCCCTTGAGGTCCTTCTATTTGTAAGTTCGGGTGGGTGGGCATTGGGCATATGTTGGGGTTTTGTCTTCTCTGCAGTTATGCAGATTAATACTGACAGAAGGAGAGGGGTTTCCACTCCTGGTTATACCAGGACCCTGCGGATAACACTCATTGTACTTCTGAGTGCTCTGCATTGGTCTGTTCTCTCAGACACCCCTTCGCTGACAAACATCAGTTAGCCCTCCCTTGGAAGTCATTTCAGTAAACACTGGGTAACCAGGCTAAGAGGAGTCTCAGCTGAGGTAACTCATCATCTAAGTCAGCTCACGGCTCGAAACCAAATGAAGCCGGAGCAACTGTTTGGTTGTTTTAAAATTGTAAAAAGTTACTCTTCTAGTTGTGTCAAAGATTACTACTTTATATGTAAAGCTCTGCAGACTTGTTACATATGCAAATTGCTATTGCTGGGAGAATCCATGCTACAGAAAAGGAATGCTAATTCTGGATATAGGGACTATGGCTAGCTGTACTACTAAGTTTATGTCTCTGAATGTAAACGGATCGTCCAGCCCAGTGAAGAGGAAGAGGATTCAACATTTTATTACATCTCAGGGTTGTGAGGGTGTGTTCCTGCAGGAGACTCACCTCTCCCCTCAGGAAGCCCAAAAACTTAAATCTAAGTCCTTTCCAGTGATATATGAGTCTTCTCTTCCAGAGGGCAGAAAGAGGGGGGTGGCGATACTATTGTCAGCAAAGCTACAGTTTCAACAACAGGAGGTGATAGAGGACCTGGAAGCTAGGTTTATTATCGTGGTGGGGACCATCCAAGATACACCAATAACTTTAGCCAATATTTATATTCCACCGGGATCTCTATTCAGAGTGTACTTGAATATTTTACAGCTGGTGGTAGAAAAGGCCAGAGAAGTACTAATGAGGGGAGGAGATTGGAACATAGTCTTAAAACAGGGCCCTTGACTCAACCTCCCAGGTCCCAAAATTAGATGTAGCTAAAGCCCGATCTCTCAGAATTCAACTGCAGCAGCTGGGCCTATGTGACATTTGGAGGGAAAAATATCCCAGAGCTCGGGAGTATACATGTTTCTCCCCAAGGTTCAGGGTATTCTCCCATCTGGACATGTTTTTTACATTCAAGGGAGACTTGAACAGATTTTTATCTACATGGGTGGGCCCGACTGTCCTCTCAGATCACAACCCTGTCTTCTTAGAGGTGGAGCTGGGACTGCCTAAACGAACCACGCACTGGAGACTGAATAGCTCCTTACTCCAGGATAAAGGAGCACTGAAGGAATTTAGAGACTTCCTGAAAGTTACCCTTGATGAAAACACGAAACAAGAGGTTTCACCACAGATACTATGGGATACTATCAAAGCCTCTCTCAGAGGTAAAATTACAGCACTAACATCCCGTAAAAAGCGTGAATTAAAACAAAACCAAAAGAAATTAATCTCACAGATTAAAGAGCTTGAGGATGCCCAACAGATTAAGTGGGAGGAACCTAGGGGTAAGGAACTACAAAAATGCTACATAACATACCAAAAACAGAGGTAGAAAAAGATTTATTCTATTTAAAACAAAGATATTATGAGGGTGGACCTCGAAGTACTAAACTTCTAGCGTGTCGGCTGCGCCACTATGCAGCAAAAGCTGCAATAACTAAAATAGTCTCACCTCGCACAGGTCAACTAGTTAGACAATCCACCCAGATAGCAGAATCATTTGTGGAGTATTACTCCAACCTATAGAGGTCGGTGGAGAATACCTCTAAGCAGGACAAGCTCGATTATTTGAACTCCATCCCACTCCCCCTCCCCCCCCTTCCACCAGATATAGCCCAAACATTGATTAGGCCTATTACTCGGGAAGAAATCATCTCCTCAATTAAAAAACTTAAGCCAGACAAATGTCCAGGCCCAGATGGGTTCGGTCCCGAATTCTATAAAACCCTGGCCTCGGAGGTGGTACCTCTCCTTCACAAAGCCTTCTCGAACATCTGGTCCGAGGGCGGACTTCCCCCTCTTGGCAATATGCAACCATCACAGTCCTACATAAAGATGGAAAAGACCTCTCGAAGTGTGAATCTTATCGCCCCATATCCTTGCTAAATCAGGATTACAAGATTTTTACCTCTATAGTAGCCTCGAGAATTAACCCCATACTACCAGAGTTAATTCATTCAGATCAATCTGGCTTTGTGAAGGGCTGACAAGCACCTGATGGAGTACGTTCTGCCCTGGACATGATAGATAAGATTCAACGAACCTGGGCTCTGGCCTGCCTGCTGAGTTTAGATGCCAAAAAGGCCTTTGATAGGGTCTCATGGGACTTTATGTTTCTGGTTCTTGAACACAGGGGGTTCCCCGAATCTTTCATTGAAACCATGAGATCCCTATACACAGGACCTCAGACATATGTCAGAGTTAATGGGGGGCTGTCTAAGAGATTCCAACTGGGCAGGGGTACCCATCAGGGCTGTCCCCTCTCCCCCCTTCTGTTCACCCTTTATATTGAACCGCTGGCTGAGGCTGTCAGAAGGGTGCAGGAAGTGACGGGAATAGAGGTGGAGGGGTGTTCAGAAGAAGATTCTGCTGTATGCAGATGGTGTTCTGCTGTCCCTATTCCAGCCACATAAATCTATAGAACAAGTATGGCCTATCCTGGAGAACTTTGGGAGGCACTTGGGCTATTCCCTAAATAAATCAAAAACAGAGGTCTTGAGTTTCTTTTTTGATCCACCTGAATGCATCTGCCAACTCCTTCCTTTAAACTGGGCAGCTGAAGGGATGAAATATTTAGGGATCCACATCACTAAACATCCATCCAAGTTATTTAAAGCAAACTACACAGCCCTGATTGACTCCCTTAAGAAAAATTTTGAGAAGTGGTCCCTGATTAATTTCCCTATGTACGCCAGAATTCAAGCTATAACCATTAATGTATTACCTAAATTTCTGTATTTGTTTCAATGCATACCCCTCTACATACACAAATCTATATTCCAGGACTGGCATAAGATGATTTCCAGATTTATCTGGTCTAACAAGAGACCAAGAATCAGACTGAAAGCATTACAGGCTCGGCAGGAGGCAGGGGGTAGATCCCTACCAGACCTGGAGGATTATTTCCTCGTGGTGCAACTGAAGCAGTCTGTCCAGTGGTCCGAGCCCAGTTCCACCTCGAGTTGGAGGGAGATGGAGGGGGGGAAGAGGGGGAGGGGCTAGGTTGCCCCTCGAAGATCGGGTGTAACTCCTTTACTGACCCGTCATCATCCTACGCCCAGGTTAAACTCAGTGGGTGAGACCCTCTGCTCGGTACATAGACTATGGCAAAAATATAAACTGTTACCTTCACTGTGGACCCTTAAAAGACTGGCCTGGTCGGAGGACTTCCCACCGAACTGAATAGATCTTACATATAGACAGTGGACTAGGGCGGGTCTGATTTTCTGAGGGCAGTTTTCCCAAGGGGCCCTGCTCTTGGATTTTGATTCCCTTAAGAACAGATTTGGCCTTAGGAACTCAGACCATTTCAGATTCCTTCAAGTAAGAACATATATCAATTCTCTCCAGAGGAGAGTGCTGGACCCGGAGAGGGTAGCTCCCCTACTGGCAGCCATTCAACAAATAAAGTCATCAACAGATCAGAAGGGACAGATTTCTGCCCTATATAAGGCTCAGAGGACCGTAAGGCCAGACTCTCTAATTAAAATTAAAAACAAATGGCAGGAGGAGGCAGGGCCTGGCTCTCCACCCTTTAACTGGAATTCGATTTTTGGTATAGCCAAATTGGCAACCGGATCACCTCTCTGGCAAGAATTTGCCTGGAAGGTGAGGATCCGCTTTTTCTTCACTCCCGAGATGTTAAATAAAAGAAACCCAAACCTGCCGGCTGGCTTCTGGAGGGGATGCGGGGAAGACAAAGCAGGCTACCTACACATTTTTTGGGCATGCCACAGGCTAACTGGGTTCTGGGCTGATATTTTATCAGCAATAAAAGAAATTCTTGTTATTACTCAGCAACTGAATTGGGCTGAATTGATTTTGGGGGTGCTTCCTCCAGAGGTCAGGGGACCAGATTCACGGTATCTTTGGGCAATCTTAACAACAGCGGCTCTCAAAGCGATAACTAGAGCCTGGCTTAGTCCATCTGTGCCCCCAAAACAAGATTGGATTCTGATCATCAAAGGCCTGGCTGACCTGGAGGAGCTCACCTTTAAAATAAACCAGAGGACTCCTCTTTTTGTTCAAAGATGGTCCAGGTGGATAATATGGCAACAGCCAGATGGAGCAACAATGGTAGGAAATTGAGAAAGAGCAGAATCATCACCCCCCCCCCCCGGGCTAGGGCGATCCGTATTTGTATCTGTGTAGGTCCCAGTGATGTTATATATCTGAAGTAGGCCTCCTCTTGGCCGGAAGGGAAAAGGGAGGAAACTAGGGGATTTCCCCTGTGTACTCCCCACCTGTTATGGCCAAGGAGACCCTCAGTCTTCTATACAACTGGAACAATAATGAAATAAGTTGTATCTGTGTACATTATATTAAGTCTGTATCAGTGATTCTCGAAGATGTAATCAATTCACTGCAGAGCATGAATAAAGATTAAAGTATAAAAAAAAAAATACAGTATTTGCAATACAGCGAGATCATTTTCGCCGAATTGACTTATCAGCGCTACTGTCTCTCAGCGCGATACTAGTAAGACCCCATCTCTGTAAGCCAAGTGACTTATCAGCACTACTGTCTCTCAGCGTGATACTAGTAAGACTCCATCTCTGTAAGCCAAGTCTCAGCCTATCCAATTAATTACACCCCCTCTATAAGGCCTGTCTCTGCCTGTCCAATTAATTGTATGCTTATTTTTTAAAATAAAACTCTCTCTGTTTGGCACGGCAACCGAGGTAGAGAAATCATGCCGCTGCATTTCATCCTGAGCACCAGAGGGCAGCCGCTCCTCAGTCATGACGGATACCTGTATCGCAAGGAGCAAAAGTATGGCCAAAAGGAATATTGGAAATGCATCCAATATGATGCATTCAAGTGTACTGCAAGGTTGCACACCGAGAATGAGGAAATTATCGAATTCATTCAGGAACACAATCACGTGCTAAACCCTGCTGATGCAGCAGTTCAGCAAGTTGTGAATGAAATGAAAGAGAAGGCTGCAAGGTCTCAAGAGACTACTCAACAGGTAGTCACCAGTGCTACCAGTGTCATTAGCCATTCTATCAGTGGCAAGTTGCCTTCTTTTTTTAGTCTGAAAAGAACTGCCCAAAGGGCACATCAGACTGCTTCAGTTGCTCCTACTCAACCTGCAGCACTCAGTGAGCTAATAATACCGCCTGAGTACTGTAAATATGATAGGGGAAAATGTTTATGCAGTATGACTCTGGACCTAATGATGGTGAGCGTTTCATTATATTTGCCACAAACCAGAATTTGCAGTACATGAAATGATCACCGCACTGGTATGCCGATGGAACATTTAAGGCTACCCCAACATTATTTTACACAAAACACGGTGTTAGATTTACAGCTGTAATCCCATCAGTGTTTGTTATAATGGCAAATCACACTTTACTTAGCTATTCCAGGGTTCTCTCACAAATAAAATTATTATGCCCTGAATTAGCTCCACAAAGCATCATGACAGATTATGAGCTAGCTGCTACAAAGGCATTTGGCTCAGAATTCCCAAATGCTGTCATAAGGGGATGCTTTTTTCATCTCTGCCAGGTGGTCTGGCGCAAGGTTCAAGAACATACTCACCTAGTTAAAAATTATACCCTGGACACAGACTTCACTCTACAAATAAGGATGCTACCTGCTTTAGCATATGTGCCACTAGCAGATGTAATACATGCATTTGAACATCTGAGAAACAATGACTTTTACATAGCAAACGATGACTAACTGACCCCGCTGATTGACTATTTTGAGACACATGGATTGGGAGGCCAGTTGGTCATCGTGGTCATCGTAGACCACTGTTTGCTATTGAATTTTTGAATTGCTATGATGCTGTAAGGGAAGGGTTGCCAAGAACAATAAATGCTGTGGAGGGCTGGCACAGAGGGTTCAACAGTCTACTTGGTGCAAGTCATCCAACGATATGGAAATTAGTCAAGACACTGAACGGAGAACAGAACAGCAATGAGCTTAAAGTAGAACAGTATCTTTCCAGAATGGACCCACCAGCACCACATAAAAAATACAGAGATACATCAAAAAGAATCACTGCTGTTGTTGCTACATGTGGGAACACAGACTACACTGACGACTTAAGGGGTGTAGCACACAACTTTCAGCTACAAGTGTAACACTGGTCCGTATGCTATGATGCTAGGATGCGATTATCAAAGACATTGTTTTAAAGTTTTTTCAATAAAGATTGACATTTTAAATTATGAGAAAATTATGAGCAAATGAACTGAACTAAACTAAACTTCCACCTCCCACAACCCGGAGAAGATGAAGCATCCCACGTGCACGGTGGACCCTCACCTGTGAACTATGAACTCTGCAATAATACTCTGCAATACCACTCTGTACTACAACTAGGAAGGTAAGGCTACTAATTTATATTTGCTTTTTCCTCATTTTCCTCGGTTGTGCTATGTTTGCTATGTTAACTCTGCAATCACACTCTGTACTACCACTGGGAAGGTAATGCTGCAAATTTATGTTTGATTTTTTGTCATTTTCCTCGTTTGCGTTGTTTGCCATATTTGGTTAAGCGCTGTGTTGGCTATGCGCTATTTTGTTGTATATGCTCAGAAGCATTATGCTGTACTGTTTTCGCTCAATTGTTTACGTGGAGTTGTTTGCGCTGAAATGACGTGCTACTATGGGGCACAGGGCCCAAGGCAGCATGGGTTCACAGCGGGAAGGTCATGTCAGATGTATCTAACTGATTTATTTGACTGGGTGACCAAAGTAGTAGACCAGGGAGGGGCTGTGGACATGGCCTACCTAGAGTTTAGCAAGGTATTTGACACAGTCCCACACAAAAGATTAATAATCAAATTAACCAGCCTGGGAGTGGGTCCTAGGGTGGTAGCCTGGGTAAAACATTGGCTGGACAATAGGACACAGAAGGTAATTGTAAATGGAGTCCACTTTGAAGAAAGAAGGGTTACTAGTGGGGTACCACAGGGTTCAGTACTGGGTCCAGTCATTTTTAATGTCTTTATAAGTGACATTGCAGAGAGACTGGAAGGAAAAGTATGCCTCTTTGCAGATGACACAAAGATCTGCAACAGGGTTGATATACAAGGAGGCGTGGAAAGGATGAGAAGAGACTTGGCAAGGTTGGAGGAATGGTCAGAAATATGGCAGCTTGGATTCAATGCAAAGAAGTACAAAATAATGCACCTGGGAAACAAAAACCCAGGGGAAGATTACACAATGGGGGAAGGGGGGTAGTCACTACACTACAAATGGAAAGGGACCTGGGGATAATCATATCAGATGACCTTAAGGTTATCAAGCAATGTGAGAAGGCAGTAGGGAGGGCTGGGGGAATGCTGGGATGTATAGGGAGAGGCATCACCAGCAGAAAACAGAAAGTTGTTATCCCCTCCAATCCCACTCCCCCCCGCTCTGTACAAACAGTTGGTGAGACCCCATCTGGAGTACTGCGTCCAGTTCTGGAGACCCCATCTCTGCAAGGACATAGAGGATGGAGGCAGTCCAGAGGAGGGCAACTAAAATGGTGCAGGGTCTGCAAGAGAAGCCATATGAGGAGAGACTTAAGGAGCTTAATATGTATACCCTTGAGGAAAGGAGGAAGGGGGGGACATGATAGAAACTTTTAAATACCTCAGTGGAATCAACAAAGTCCAAGAGGGTAGCATCTTTCAGAAAAAGAGATGTGCAAGAACAGGTGTACACAATTTGAAGATGAGGGGGTGGCTAAGGGGCAATTTGAAGAAGTATGTTTTCACAGAGAGGGTGGTGGACACATGGAACAGCCTTCCTGAGGATGTTGAGGGGTCTAAAACTGTGGGAGAATTCAAGAATGCATGGGACAGATGTAAGGCAATTCTTGTGGGGGGTAGGAAGAAATAGGCTGTTGGTTAATTAGGATGTGCAGCTTATCCTATAGGTAGTGAAATAGGCAGACTAGGTGGGCCAAGAGGTCCTTATCTGCCGTCAAAATCTATGTTTCTATGTTTCAATGTACCTCAAGATCCTTCTTGGGAGAGCCACCTGTTATATTTCATAGACTGTTTAAGGTACAGGTGCTGTGTTTAGAGGTATTTGAGATATTAAATACACTCCACCATTGATTGTGATGAAACTAGCAAAATATGATTGATACAACTTTTACATGCCAGAACTTCTCAATTGTCTTTTGAGCTGTTCCAGAGTAGCATGGGCATACTGTAACTTATGACATGTCATGGCGCTCTCTCTTTCTCTCTGTCTGCTCTGTTATGCGAAGCCCTGATTTTTAGGTAGCTGGTGTGCTGTGTCTCTACACAGTCTCTGTTCTGCTTTACTCTGTTTTCCCTTGGCATTTTCTCCCTCCTGACTTCTCCCTTCCCTCTCCTCCACCAGATGCTTCCCCTGCTAGTATCCGGGTATCAAGTTAGTATTGTTCTAGTCCACTTTATTGGTTTCTGGGAAAATGTGCCCACAGTTTTTGAACTTTGCTTTTGTCAAGGATGGCAAAACCTTTCAACGGGGGTAGAGTGTAGAGCCTTCACTTTCATGGCATTTACCTGTGTACTTTTCCAAGTGATTGTGATTTTTCAGCTGTATTACACTCGGTGGATTGGAACACTCTGCCTGACAAAAAGGGATGCAGGATACTAAGGGGGTCTTGTTCAGCTGCAGGGCCAGTGACCTGACTGCATGCCGCTAGGCATAAAACTGCTTGACTGGAGCCCAAGGCTGGCAACAGCCAGAGCTGAGTGAAATAACCATGTGTAGAATGTAAACAACCTCTTGGGTGCTTATATGTTTGATCCAAAGTGCCTTGCACGAAGTCAAAGGGTACAATTGCTAGCCAACAGTACACCAAGAGCACCAGCACTGAAGTAAATTAGAGTATTCTTGAAGATACTGACATTGCTGACTGGTATGAAGAGACAAACACTCCAGAGCTGGATGTTGTGATACAGTTCCATCCCTTTTGTGACTGTACACAGCTTGTTTCTGTGCCTGCCATCCTTGTGCAGCTGTCACTATGTGTACACAGACTGGGATCATATTTTCCTGACCTCAGCTTGCCTATACATGATTCCTGAGGTCTGCAGCAACTGAGTGAGTGAGTGAGTGAGTGAGTGAGAGTGAGTGAGCAGCATTCCCTGCTAGTACCATCTTGTGGTATATTCACCAGAACTGTGACTAAAATATCAGAGCTGTGATTCTGCAAGGGTTTGCAACCAGATAGATAATGAAGGCCTCTAGGTTTCTGCATATAAGACTGGAGTTATACTGGTGCTGTGTCGAAGGAGTACATCTCACACAGAAGCCCCTGCAAGTTTAGCCTTTTTTGAGGGATTACAGCTTTGAATTGCATCATTTAATTTTCCAGTGTCCTCCAGCACTGTAACTTCTTAATTTACATCAATCTAAATCAGGCCTGCACCATGCATCGACTTGAGTTTTGTGGTACCAGCAATGAACAGTATTTGGGGAACTCCCTGGGTAAATGGTCATTTAAATATTGATGCACCGGCTTATAATAGTGACTGGGTGTGGGATTATTTTAGTGGGAGGTCCAAATTGTCTGCAGGGGTCACCTGTGAGCATATTGTCATCTTCTGATGCTTTTACAGCTAAAGGCTTCAAAAGCAAGAAAGAATTGGTACTGTTGATGAGGACAGTGAAATGTCAGCCATGTGATTCAAGGTATAAAGTGAATGTTTATGGGTATTACGGTTATATACAATATGTATGTATGCATAGATACCTATTAAATTATGGGGACTAATACAAATTTCAGAAGAAGTGCAAAAAAAAAAAAGTCTTTTTAATTTTATTTTTAAAACCTTCATGAAATTTTCTATGTCAATATTAAGAAACTCTGGCCAGAGCCGATAGGGCTGCAGGTAAGGAATTTTGGGTAAAAGCATTTGAAAATTACCAAAGTTACGAGCCTGCATTAACAAAATGTAACATGGGTTCATAAATTAGTTGTTTTGTAATAGTTGTACACCAAATTTTCAACATAGCCTTCTTATGACCCTGCCTCATGAAGAAGGGCAAATCAAATGTTCAACTCCTGCCTGAAAGGTGATCGCATGCAGGGACTGAGGAATCAACTTTACGGGAAATAAAAATACATTTCAGGCAGGAGCTGAAAATTATGGCTGTCACATTCATGAGGTGCTATAAAGAAATGGCTATGTTGAAAATTTTGGGGTAAACATATTGAATAGTACCAGTCATATGAGCCTGTGTTTGCAAAATTCAATGTAGCCTCAGAACTTTGTTGTTGTTTAATATTTTTACACAAAACATTCAACATAGCCTTCTTATGACTCCACCTCATGAACAAGGGCAGAGAAAATGTTCAACTCCTGCCTGAAAGGTGATTTCACGAAGGGACCACAAATTCACCTTTCAGAATTAAAAAAAAAATTAACCTGGATTTGGAAAATGACAGCTGTCATATTCATGAGCTGCTTTAAAGATATGACTATGTTGCACATTCGGGGTAAAAATATTGAACATTACCAAAGTTATGAGCCTGCATTTGGAAAATTCAATTCAATGAAGGCTCATAACTTTGTTTTTTTTTATATTTTTACACCAAATTTTCAACATAGCTTTCTTATGACCCCACCTCATGAACAAGGACAAAGAAAATGTTCAACTCCTGCCTAAAAGGTGATGTCATGCAGGGACTGCAAAATCACCTTTTGAGACAGATCTGCCTAATAACAGTGCAAATTTTCATGAGGTGGGGTCCCAAAGAAAGCATGTTGAAAATCTGGGCCAAAAATATGCACACATTTATTTATTTATTTATTAGGTAATCAGAATTACAACCCTTTGAGTCAAAGACTTTTTTGCAAAGTCAGAAATAAAAGAATACAGACAGTGCAGGAATATAAACAGCGGCAAAGTTTAGAAGGTACATACAGTTTTGGGCCAGTGACCCAGCATCAGGTAGTATCACAGTGCAAAACTGTATTAAAAAGCAATAAGAAGTATTTACATACATTTAGACATCAGAAGGATAGCTTCAGGGAGAACTAATTTGCAAATGGTCAAATGATGCCACTAAGTTCAAAACCCCATTGAAATACATCGAACCGCATACCTGTTTCTTCAGTTAGAGGGGCTTTTGTGGCACCCAGTTTGTCAGTCCACATGAATTTTGTTTTCAAAAACAGGTTTACAGTGTCCCTGCCCCTCACTGGCATAGGGAGTTTTATCTTTTCCCATGAAGCCAAAATATGGCCCTCCCGCATTCACGTACACCAGCAGCTACAGCATTGCCCATCACTTCATGTTGGATATCTTGGAAATGTTCTCCTATAGATTTTTTTTGTAATCTTGCCTAGGTACAGTGCCTCACAATTACTTGTGGCTTAATATACCACATGGTCTGTATTACAGTTAAAAATGTCTCTAAATTGGAAAGCATGCATGTTCATTGGTTTACAAGTACAAACTAGTTACATTTCAAAATAACATTGCAATAAACACGCAAGTGAAATTACCCTTAGAGAGGAGCAATCAGTCTCTGTCAGAGCCAATATATCTTATTAACTTTATTTTTTTAAGAATATTGCCTTGTTATGGAACAGCGAAAAAGGCATCACAGCGCAGGGCACAGACTTCTGATGTGGCATCTTAATGTATGAAATTACTCCCTGAGGTATGGCACAGTTAAGCAGAGGCAGAATTGAACAGACATGGATGGGATCGATAGAGGGGCCCCAACTCAGAGAGGTAATGGGTTGTACTGAAAATAACATATACCTATGTTACACGCCATACAACATAAAAGCCATGGCAGAAGCGAGTTGTGCGGGGATCCCAACATGCCTGCTGCCCTCTACAAAAACCTAAAAATGTCACGAGCTGTATTGAAAATAAAAGATGCATATGACATAAAGTAGCAAGTAACACTATAGGTAAAGAACATGGCCAAAGTGAGTTGGGTAGGGGTCCCCATGACTTACAGTATCTAGAAAAATAATGAGCTGACTGGGTGGGCAAAGTGGCACTTATCTGACATCAGATTCTATGTTTCTGTTTCTCTCTGGGGCCCCGCAAACCTTAAATTTGGGCCTGCCTCGCTTGTGGGCATATTGCAGCTTTCTTTTTGTCTGCTGCAGGGATGGTGTTTTTGCTGCTATTAGTACAGTATTGTGACGAGAAAGTGTGTGGCATGGAGTTCCATGGACTGACTTGTGTAAGAGGGCAGTTATACATCATCAAGTTCTGGATTAAAGTTCAGGAGAAGCCCTGCTGTTGACAGACTGATACTGATTCTAAGTGAGCTAGCAAGCTGTGTCCGCTGAGCAGCGCCCTCCTGCCTCGCTCTGTAACAGGTGGAATGGTTATTATTATTATTATTACTGAAGTGGCTCCGAGAGACATGTCCATGTTGGGAACAAGGAGCACATTTGCAAGGAAGGATCTTGTGTGACAGCAATACTGCCACCTGGTAAGTAACACTGCTTCTAAGTGCACCTTGTGTGTCAGGCGCAGGAGTTACTGTCTTGTCTCCTACCTCGATCTTGGAATACTCATCATCTTGTTGACAGCTCTGGCACCTTTGACAGTCCCCTGGCTCATCAGCCTTTGCTCAAGGCTTGCTGTTCGGCACACTGTGCAGCCCTTTAGAGTGGAAGGTGTTTTGTGTCCTTGGTCAACTGACTGACTTGCTATTCAGGGTTGTGTTCACAGGGAAAGCTTCTACTGTCATTTCAATATTGTTAGTGTCCCTGAATGTGACAGGTGAGCTGTGCTATTTGTTTCATGTTTTTTGGGTTATGCAGGCGGACGAAGGTAACCATCACCAGAGGCAGCTGTGCATACAGGACTACTTAATTGTATTATGCCATCCATCCTGTCTCGGGTTATTATATTAAGAACTTAATTCCAGGTCAGTCAAATCCTGTGCCTATGGACTTCCGGTGTGATGGCTGCCTGGTAAGATGCTCTTATTAGCAGCTCCCCTGCCTTCCCCAATATATTCTTATATATTTCTAGTTTAAGTGCCCCAGGAATAGAGCTAAACTTGCCCGAAACTGAGAGGAACGCCAAAAGATCCTAATCGTTTGTTAATGGCAGACTTTGGGATGGATACAGAAATGAAAATGCTGGCTCTCCAGCACACTCCACTGCCGACGCCAGGGAAAGAGAAGCACCTGAAAAGGCCTAAAGAGGGTGGCCCAGAAAGCTCTACATCGACAAAGCAACAAGTTGCTCTTTCTGAAGAGCGATTCCTAGAAGAGATGGCACCATTAAAACAAGCACTCTTAATGCTAGCCACTGAAGTTAAGGGACTAAAAATTACCATGGAAAGTTTAAATACTCGCACTAGAGATAATGAAGCCCGAATTTCCTCGATGGAGGATTGGAGAGTGAAACTGGACCCAGAAATTGTGAATGTGAGACAGAGATTAAAAAAGGCAGAAGACCATCTAGAAGACCTTGAAGGTCGTTCAAGAAGAAATAATCTTGTAATTCTTGGCTTGCCAGAAGGCGAAGAAGGGCGGCATGCAGTCAGTTTTGCGCAAAAATTGTGTGAGAAGTTAGCTGGCTCTTCACCAACTGGACCCTCCTATATTATAGAAAGAGTCCACAGATCGCTGTGTCCTATGCCTCCAACAGGATCGCCTCCTAACCCATTTATTTTTAAAATGCTAAACCTTTTAGATAAGCAGCATGTTTTGCAGAAGCTTAGAGAAATAGAGACTGTCCATTGGGAAGGGAAGAAAGTGCGTATTGTTCAAGATCTACCTCATACGGTTCGTCAGAAGAGACCAGCCCTGCATCCACTAGTATCTAAGCTAATCTCTGCTGGGTCCGTAAATCAATAAGGAGGGTCATTGGCACTCATTTGATACCCTGGATTTGGCTATGGAAAGCTGTAGAAAGTGGTATCCAGACTCAATTAAATGAGCCTATGATTCAGCTACATCGCGGTGAATGCTGCCATCTAGTGGACATTTAGTAGTACAAATTTTGTACAGTAAGGAATATGGTGTTTTGCACAGTTATTTTGGTCGGTGGAAACTGTTATCTTAGGGATAAACGTTTTCTAAATAATTATGGAGAAAGACTATTGTCAAGGGGGAAAAGAGTACACCTCATATTTGCCTTTTCTTTTTTACAACAGGCCTGGGGATAGTAAATAGCACCGCAAATAATTAAAAGGTTGCAGAAAGGTATAAAGACCGAAAGGTAGATCCTTTCACTTGGTGTTCGATTTATGCCTAAAGGGGGAACAGTTGGTTCTTTCTGATGATTCTGTTGAGTTATTTCTCTGTTTTTTTTTTTTTTTCTTATCTTTATGCTCCTAGTAAGGGATCTGGTGTATTTAGTGGTGGTAAGAAGTCTTAGGCATGAGTGCTAAATAGTGCATAGATGTTATAGAATTGAGTACAGTGATTTATGGGGCTGAAATAAATAGTTTGGGGTAGGATTGGTAGAAACATAGGCTGTGAGAGTTGTAGGTTAAGAGGGGGTAGTCTCATAGTTATAGAGTAGTTTAGGAGATATTTAGTGTCAAGTTGTTAAATAGTAAGAAGAGCTTAGTCAGACTTAATGCAGCAGGAGACAAAAGGATAGGGGGGTAAGGGGGAAGCAGAGGGGCAATCGAAGGTAGCAAGATTAACATCGCACCGAGCGATCAGTTAGGAGTTCAGTCTCAGGGACTGGGGGTAGTGTCTGTTACAGTATTCCGTAGGGGCATAACTTATAAGCATGCAATTATGCCCGGGAAGGGTTTGGATGGGGATGGGGGTTGTAATTTTATAGCCAATGTTCTACTTAACATAGTGGAGGGAGTCGGGGGGGGGGAAAGCCAGTGTTGGAAGAGATGTCTTAAGGGAAGAGAAATTTATAAAAGGTTGAGAACTAAACTCCTACATAAGCGAAGACAAATTAAACATAGGGAAAGGAATGAGAATCACTTCATGGAATATTAAAGGGGCAAGAGCTAGAGTGAAACGCCACCAAATGCTTAAGCAATTAGCATTGGTGAGGTCGGATATCACATTCCTGCAGGAGGCACACCTGAAAGGGGGCAAAGGTAATTTGTTTAGGAGAGATTATATTAACCTGGTATATACTGCTGGAAATTCCACTTCACAGAGAGGTGTTGCTATTTTAATAGCTAAAGGGTTGCAATTTCAGCTACTACAAGAAATTGGAGACCCACAGGGGAGATTTCTATTTGTGAGGGGGTTGATTGATCATAAGGAAGTGGTCATTGGTACTGTATATGGGCCTAATCATTCTTCCCCTGAATTTTTTTCCCAGTTAGCTCTCAAGTTGGCCCCATTTAAACAGATGCCAATGATACTAGCAGGAGACTGGAACATAATGTGTGTAAGTAAATTAGATAGGTCTACACTGACTAGGACAACCTTATCCCCTGCACAAAACTCCCTGCAGGAAATGATGGAAGGGCTGGGGCTTGTAGATCCTTGGCGTTTTTCACACCCAAAAGAAAAGGCATTTACCTTTCATTCATCATATCATAAATCTTACTCACAGATAGATTTTTTCTTAGTGAACAGAGATATGATGTTATGTCCACTAGACTGTGGGATTCTCCCCAGAGTGTTATCAGACCACCCGATGATTTGGTTGGAGGGTATGATACCTCATTCAGTCCCCAAAGTTACCCAATGGAAACTCAGTGCCCAAATGCTATCACAAGAAGATATTGTGAATAAAATATGGCACTCAATTAAACAATACATAGAACACAATAAGGGGTCTGTTAAAGCATATGACCAACTTTGGTGCTCCCTGAAATGTTTTTTAAGGGGAGAGTTTATCAGGTTAACTGTAAACCGGAAAAAGAAGCGAGAAGCAGCAGCAAAATCCCTGCTAGATTCTGTCCAGAAAATGGAGAGGGAGATCAGTGTTAACCCCACAACAGTAAACTTAACTCGGCTAGAGGTCCTTAGAGATCAATATGCGAATGTTTTACTGGAAAGGGCTGAATACGCCCTGTTTAAAACACACGTTAGATATCTGGATCAAGAAGATAAGGCTGGGCATCTCCTAGCCCTTAAATTAAGACAGCAGGAAGAATCGAGGTTAATAGCTAGTATAACTACGGAGGAAAGTGGAACTATATTGACAACTCCTAAAGCTATAGTAAGTGAGTTTGAGAGGTTCTATAGGAACCTCTATAGTTATCCACCTAATAGTCCCACGGAATTTGAGATACAACAGTATCTTTCTAAACTTTCTCTTCCTGCTCTCACTCAAATTCAGAGAACCCATCTAATCTCACTCTTCTCAGAATGGAAATATCAATGGCCATCCAATCCCTTGCTCTCAACAAAGCTCCAGGACCAGATGGGTTTCCATTAAATTTTTATCGAACTTTTGAAAAGGAGCTAGTTCCTATTCTCCAAGAACTATATTACCATATTTGTACTTATGGTATTGTTGACTCTACCTTGTTAGAAGCCACTATTATTGTTTTGCCAAAACCAGGGAAACCTAAGGATAAGGTAGCAAGCTATAGGCCAATCTCCCTGATGAATTATGATATTAAGATACTAGCAAAGGTTTTGGCCTCGAGGATTGCTAAAGTTTGGGACAACCTAATAAGTCCTGAACAAATTGGGTTTATTGGTGGCAGAAACCCCTTGGATAATTTTCGTAAACTCGCCCATGTCTTCTCTGTATTCAGAGAGGCAATGACACCAATGTCCCTTGTCTCTCTAGATGCGGAGAAAGCTTTTGATAGGGTTGGCTGGTCCTTTTTATTTAATACCATGGCTCAATTTGGATTTCCTCAGGAATTTATTGGGTGGATTAAACATTTATACTCCAATCCTACAGCTAAAATATACTGTAATGGAGTTTTTTCTACACATTTCCGGTTATACTCTGGAACCCGTCAAGGGTGCCCTTTGTCGTCACTATTGTTCAGCTTGTATTTGGAACCTTTAATTCGCAGCTTTCAGTTATCTCCATTTATAACAGGCATTTCAGTGGGCCCTTTAGAGCTGAAACTGTCAGTCTATGCGGATGACATTTTGCTCTGTCTCTCGTACCCAGCAGAGGCCATCCCGAAAGTGTTAGACATAGTACACGAGTTTGGTAAATTGTCAGATTACAAGCTGAATATTAATAAGACAGAAATTATGCCACTTAATGTTTATACATGCAAAGGTGATCTGGACAAGTTTAAGATGGCCTGGAGTAATAGACTCAAATATTTAGGAATCATCCTCTCAACCTCATTACCTCTTCTAAAAAAAACTTAATTTAGACAATCTCCTCCTAATTATTCAGCAATATCTAATTAGATGGTCTCCCCATATATCTCTCTACAAGGTAGAATTAATGTCATCAAAATGAATGTTCTGCCCAGAATATTTTATCCCTTGAACATGTTAAACATTTATCTCCCCCATCATGGTTCCGGAAACTCCAGAGTATAGTTACAAAATTTCTGTGGCAAAGTAAACCTCCACGGAAGTCTTATAAACATTTTAGTGCTCCAAAGGAATTAGGAGGGCTGAAGCTCTCAAATTTTTATCATTACTATTTAGCAAGTCAAATGGCCAAGTATATGAGGTGGGGGGAGATGCCTCTTAAAGACAGGTGTTCCCAGTATTGCCCCATATGGCTGCAAATAGAGAGGAACTTGATAACAGGGACCAAAATAACACTAGATAGCCTTTGGTACATATTCCCTAAAGATTTGTCCAAATCACTTAGATCCACGGTTATATACATTTCGGTTAGGGTCCATAATCAGGTATGTAAAACTTTAGGCATAGCCAACTCTAGGGACATTTCCCAACCGTTATTTGGTAATCCCAACTTCCAAATTGAGAAAACTTTTCTATCACCACATAGATTGGGTATGCCATTGAACACGAGAGTTGGTGATTTAACTGATATGGGGAAGATACTCTCAGTTCAGGACATGATAGAGAAGTTCCACTTGACCTCGAAATATGCCTTCCATATTTATCAGGTTAGACACCTCCTTATTACTATTTTTGGGATAGACCAGTGGAATACTAACTGCTGTGAGGTGATGGCTGAATTTAAAAATTAAGCAAATTCACCACATGCAGTATCTGGGCTGGTCAGGACAATATATGAGAAGATGTACTCTAATACAGTGGACCGCTCACAATATTGGATGGCTACCCTACCAGATAGTAATGACAATTGGGCATATATCTGGAGGGGAATCTATAAATATTGTACTAATAATAGGCTTAGGCTGACACAATACTATATATTACATGCCATGCATTTGACTCCGGTCAAGTTATATAAGATGGGTAAACTACCCAAAGATGTGTGTTTTAGATGTGGACATGTTCAGGGTTCCCTGAGTCACATCTTGTGGGAGTGTCCTTTAGTGAATTCATTATGGTCAGAAATTAAGGCCAAGGCGGATCCCTTGTTGGGGTTGCAGGATCTCTTCACTCCCGATGTCTGCTTGTTAGGAGACTATACAAATATTGATATGATGGAGAGGAGATATTATATGAACTTAATTTTGCTCACGGTGAAAACTCTGATATTAAAACATTGGAAGGACCAGATGGTTATCCCTTACCAAGAATGGTTGGCAGGGTTATTACATAACCTAAGGATTGAAAAAACTATTGTTAGCCTCAGGAGTACAATGTTTAAGTTTAATGCTAGGTGGGAGAAGTTCCACGATTTATGGTCAGTGGCCAGGAGTTATATCTCAGATACATTGGTGGCAGATTATTAGCTTATTAAAAGATACAGTGGTCACGTATATCTTCTTGATTCCCTTAGCTGAGGGACGAAAACTAAGTCCAGTAGATATAAAATGCCATTGGGTAATTGTACAAGGCGAACGTTGGCTGGGGGGTAAGTAAGGGGGAGAAGAAGGGGGATACTTGTGAGGGTAGATATGGGGGTAAAGGGTAGATAGAGGGAGGAGGGATAGTGACAGACACACAGTTCTGTACCCTGGGTATTATATTTAGGTTACTTATCCTTTGCTTTCCTTAGTCAATGACTGTATAGACATGGGGGGTAAGAGAGGTTGGGGGAATAAAGGGGTGATATGAAATATGTATCCAAGGTATTTACTCACATCCTTCTTTGATCTCTTGTATTAAGTACTGCATTGAGTTTGACTGTAAATAATAATAATGAATAAAGCATATTTAATTAAAAAAAAAAAGGACTTAATTCCAGTATCTGATAAAACTTCTATGCTTGCCCCCTGAGAACATCCACAGATGGGGAAGTGTTGAAAATATGGAGTGAGGGAGAGGGAGACTATAAACTGTTTCGGCTGTCAGGTATCTTGTCAAACAAGGTTTCAAGTGTGTTACCAACCAGTTACCCACTGCAACTGTGAGCAAATATGCAATGAATAACAAACATACTGCATCTGCGGCACTCAGTATCTGTCGATCTCTGACTCCGTGTTGAAGAATCTGTTGATAGATGTTGAACTAATCGGGACTGGGCTGCCCAGCTTAAAAAAAATGTTTCTCTTTCAGGATGGCTTCAAAGTACAGGAAGGTCACAGAAAAAGTACTGGAATGATGTTCTTGTGCATTCCAGCCCACTTTCTTCACTGAATATTTTAAAAAGAAAGAAGAAAAAAGAACTGCACATGTGCGATAGTGGGGAGTGTGTCACTGTAAATGAAAACCCAAAAAAAACAGAGGATTCTTCATTGAGACACTTGGGAATTGGACACCCCCTGTGTCACTGTAATGTCTGTGGGGGTGGGGTGGGTGGTAAGTGCTGAGAAAATAAATGACTGCTGAAAATAAAGAAAAATAAAACACGGACCCGCTGACCGTTGAAAAAGATTTCCTGCAGGTTAAGTAGTGTGAGTGCAGAGTGGGCCATGGTGCACAGATGCAGAGGTGACTTTTGTCATCTCATGAGGTTGTTCATTCGCAAGCTGATTTTCTATCAGTCCTCGCAAGAGAACTGCAGGTCTCCACCCATGCAGCCTTAAAAATGGGTATTACAAGCTGTTTTCAGCAGATTAGTGGGGATTTGGTGACGTCTTCTGGGAGGGAGGGTTTTAACAGATGGGGTTATGCGGCTGTACTTACTTTTGTTGGACATATTTTTGTCTGATGACCTGCATAGGTGCATGTGTGAGTGACAGTGATCCTATCTGTCTGTAGATAAATGATTGCATGTCTAAAGGTGTATGAGGGTGAATAACTACACATGCCTCCTATCACAAGGAGATCGAGTGCACCAGTGAACAAAGAATTAGACACGGCGAGGCAGCTGTAAGCCAGTTCAGATTCCAACCCAGATATCCAAAAATTTGACCAGTATGATCATGGCCAATCCAAGTCAGTCCATCTCACAGAAGGTCCATATCTGAATCAGAGCCATGCCACATGTTAGAGTATAGGCAACCCCTCAGCTGCCTGTCTGGGATTCAGAACCATATTAACTTGCATCTTGGAGAACAGTACTCAGATGATTCAAGCCAATCTGGGCCCAGATACAAGAGTTTTTTTTTGTGGGTAGGAGGACAATGACTAATTTTTCTTTGGGGAGGGGGCAATGAAATGCATGAACTAGACACCAGGGAATGTTCTTAAGGGATTAATAATTTAAGTGCAGTGTTAGCTGTTGGAATAGTGGGGTAATGGTTCACAAAAACCCTTACTGACTTAAAATGCAGGAATTCAGGAAATGCAAAAGACAACAAAGGATTAATACTGCAGAACTGGGAGATGATATTGCTGAAGACTATTGGGGCCTGATAGTCAAAGAAATGCAGAAGAGCAGCTCAAAGGCCTGCACCACACTTGTACCTGCACCCAATCCAACTGCTGCTATATACTGCTGGATAGCACATGGTGCTGTCTGACTGTCTGTGCCAGGGCCGTGCTATGTGCAATTGCACTGCCCTGATACAGTCCAGGCTGTATATAGCCTAGAGGGAATAGTGCCACCCAAAACAGATTAGTACCATGTCCCCTGTGGGCTATATTCAACCACAACATGCAAATGGGCCCACTGGATACACATGGTGCTAAGAGGGCCAAAGCCTATTATGGGTGTATTTGCATGGGGAGCAGCAACCTCTTTGTGGCATTGATGACTCACCCCTGCCTGTATTAGGATCAGCATGGATCCAAGGTGGGGAGTCCACACAGGGCTGCAGCTATGAATTTTGGGGCCCAGGACAAGTCAATTGAAATGGGCCCCTTTTTCCTAAACCAGCTAATGCCAGGGGTAATGCCAGCTCCTCATGTGGGACCCTCCTGAGCTCGGGACCCCAGACAACTTCCCACTCCCCCCATTACTGTGACTCTGAGTCCACAGACTGTCAAGACATGGTGGGTATACTTCTGTTGGGATCGGCACAGTGATTGGGGGTTGGAGCCACTAAACCACCAGGTTTGTTGCAGGTACAGGGATGGGGGTCAGTGGGGTGGCTCCAGTACTGCCACCCTGTCAACATGGCGTGGGGGCGTGTGGTTTGTGCTCAGATACTGCCTGGTTTTTGGTGGCTGTAAACAGCTCTACTTCATTAGCTGTTTGCCACAGCCACATATGTTTGTGAATGCCGTTATGCATTGGAGAACACCTCATTTTCATGGGTGCAGGGAAACTGTAGCACCCAGGCACAGCAGAATTTTGGGGCACTAAATGGTCCTCTGAATATGGTCCAGCCCCATGCAGCAGTGCAGGCTGAGGCAGTTACCTTTTGAATATTGGGGCAAGGAATACAACCTTCACTGTTTACAAAGCTTCATTTAGTGATCAATTAGTATTCTTCTCATTCCAGCAATATTCAACACATAGTTGTCTTACTGAAGAATACTTTAGAATATTAAGAAAGGCTAAAAGTAAGCTTCAGATACTACTGGAAGACAGGTTGAAGCTTAAATGTAATATTCAACTTTATTGAGGGTAGTTATGAACACCTTTCAGGCACATAGCAGCTGAGTTATGTGAGTCTGTAGTGTTCTGTCATCTTACCAATGAAGACAAAAAGATTATCAGAATACATCAGCAAGGAATTTTAATATGTGCAAAAAGAATTGTGCGTTGTGTTTTATTATTAATTGTTCATCTTGTATCCATAAATTACATGCAACATTTTAAAATCTATTTTTATTTCTTATAATAAAATTGGGGGGAGGGGTAACTTCTCTCATACCAGCTATGTAAAATACACATACACATG
The DNA here is from genome assembly GCA_016271365.2 of Neoceratodus forsteri. Taxonomy (NCBI): domain Eukaryota; kingdom Metazoa; phylum Chordata; order Ceratodontiformes; family Ceratodontidae; genus Neoceratodus; species Neoceratodus forsteri. The sequence goes on from CM028131.1 coordinate 1,309,920,938, forward strand.
CACACACCATAAGTGTACGCAACAGTGGTTGGCCTGCTACCACAGTGCTAGCACTACTGTTTGTGATACCAATGACCCCAGTTTGGGAGTGAGCCTGAGTCATCAGAGGGCAAGCCAGAGAAGGAGGATCAATCATCCAAGAGGATGCTCCCCTCTTTGAGAGGGGAGGACTACCATTCTCCACTGTGCTACTGTCTCCTGGGTGACAACAGGTGGTGGCGCAAGCTGGAGCTGCAGGAGCATGGGAGGGAGTTTGCTGACCACTGATACATGTCCATCACCATGCATCAGTCTCTGCTGTGCTACCCTCATCTGGGTGACCACAGGTGGTGGTGCAAGCTGGAGGTACAGGAGTATGAGAAGGGGTTTGCTGACCACTGAGACATGTCCATCACCATGCATCAGCCTCTGCTGTGCTACCCTCATCTGGGTGACCACAGGTGGTGGTGCAAGCTGGAGGTACAGGAGTATGAGAGGGAGTTTGCTGACCACTGAGACATGTCCATCACCATGCATCAGTCTCTGCTGTGCTACCCTTATCTGGGTAACTACAGGTGGCAGTGTAAGTTGGAGCTGCAGGAGTATGAGAGGGAGGACGCTGACCACTGAGACACGTGCATCATCACACATCGGCGTGTATGTATGAGTCCTTAAGGGGCCAGGTTGCATCCTTATGGGTGGGAGCACAAATGAAAATGCCCAGTGGAAGCAACATGATGCCAGGTCTGTGCTGCAGGTTCCACACCACTGACCGTGGGTCCCACCACCAAACTCAGCTAAAAAATAACTCATCCAGGGGTATGGGCCCCCATGGCCCCACCCTGGGGGCAAACCAGGGAGGAACATGCGGTGGTGCCATGGTGGTAAGTCCTGGGGAAGGCAAGTGATGGGGCTGTATGCAGGAACATAGCCAATGAAGGGCTGCCTGGGGTGAAAGGGGACAAAGCACAGTAAATTAAAAAATAAATAAATTTAATGCAACAGGCAAAATTATAGGTAGAACATTTTTATCCTCATTATAAAAAAATCTGCTTTGCTATACAGAGCATCATGTGCTGAAATATTACTTGGTATACCATGGGGGGATATCTTCTCAGTTATTATACAGTACCATTTTTAATACTTCTACCCCCCCCCCACACTGCTTAATAGCAGGTCTTTGAATAATGACTGACTCACAAGGTATTCTGTGCTGGAGTCCAGTACTGTTGCTCTGGGAACCAAATGTCTGCTGAGGGAGAGTGAACTAAAAGCATGCAAAAAATGAGAGAGCTAGGATCTAAAATTCTATACTGGGTAATGGGAGCTAATAACCTGCAAGGCAGCCCATAACCTGCAAGATGGATAGGGGCTAATAACTTGCAGTGGGAAGGGGGGCTAATAAGCTACAAGAGGGTTGGAGGTTAATAATCTGCAAGGAGTGGGGGCCAATAACCTAGGGGGAGGGGGCTCATAAACTGCAAGAGTGAAGGGGCTAATAACCTGCAAGTGGAGGGGACAATAAACCTACAAGGGGTAGAGGGTGCTAATAATCTGTGAGGGGAAGGGGGCTAATGACCTGCAATGGGGAATGGAGCAGAAGTCTGCAGAGAGGGAGGAAGATGTAAATTCTACAAGTGGGACTAATAACCAGTAAGGGGGCTAAATGCCTGCAATGGAGGTAGCCTAAAAGCTTGTGGTGAGGTGGGCTTAAAACCTTCAGGGGGGATAATAGCCTGTAAGAGAGGGTGGCAAAAATTGGAGGGTTAAAAGCCTGCAAAGGGAACTTAAACACCTTCATATCTTGGGGGCTTTGCAGGGTGTATAATGATGACAATGGATTATGGTCTCAAGGTGAAAAACATTTGCCAAACAATAAATCCTAAAACTAGATTGAGAGAAAAAAATAGAACTCCAAAAACTAGTACTGTAGTCTAAAAACAGGATGATGCCATAAAGCTGTAACATAAGATTTTTAATCACTGAGATTAAAAATCATTAAAATAATAAAAATATATTACAAAATCAGCTTGTTTTTCTTGACAAGATAAAACAAGATAATTTGTCTTGATATAAGCCATTTTTTCTTAACGAATAAGAAAGAAACTCTAAAGATAATCTTGGGATAAAATCCAAGATTTGTAATTAGTGAAATAAGATAGTTTGGCCTGTCAAGATATTATTTTTGTAGTGTGGTGCTCTCTGCCCAAGGGGAGGGTTGGGTGGGGTGGGGTTCTGCATCTGAATCCAAACTGGTTCACCTACATGTGGATAGAATCTCGGGAACTGAGATGTAATCATAATGTGATGCCTTGATTATTATGTGCAAGTAACAAAGTACTGAACTGTGCCCATGCCTTGGCTTAGCTTGCCCACCACCTGAGCTCTTTGTAGATCTCAAAATAGTGCTGCACAATCTGGAGTGAAAAATAACATTACAGACATTAAAACACTGATGGATGTTTAATGATTGTGCAGTCATCATAGTCCTGGGCTGCACTATTAATCTTGAAGTGATGTTGAGTGTCATTAAGCACCCAAGAAGTGCAATTACTGGATCATTATTGCATATTCAGTAGTGTTTTATTACACATGTAAAATAAGTCCCTATTTTTGACCCTCCAACACACACACGCACACACACACACCCCTCTCCCAAAAATGTATCAGAAGAAGAATGCTCCTAGGAAAGAGGGTATGCTGTTACACATTTTCTGGAAGTGCCACCCTGTTAAATCCCTTTGGGACAGTATCAAAACCAAGGCAGATTCTTTACTAGGCCTTTTTGATTATTTCACTCCTGAAATCTGCTTGGCAGGGTATTTTGCTAGCATCCCAGTTAAAAAAATATAGATTTTACATGGCAATGATCTCCTTATCTCTAAAGAAGGTAGTGCTGCGACACTGGGTAGACTCAAACCCTATTACCTATATAGAGAGTGGTTACAAGAATTACTCTTTAATCTGAGGGCTGAGCAGTTAAAAGCAAGTTTAAGGGGTTCCCTCTCCTTGTGTAAAAAGATTTGGGAGGATATGCATATGCTGTATTTGATTCAAGTAGACTCCAGGATGGCTTGAAACTAAGATATGGCCTGTGGTGGGACAGTGCTCTATACTGCTCTTATTCATAGTGGTTCCCATTGCAATTCTGTTGGCACCTTTTTCTGGCTTACATCCACCAAAGCCTGGGGGTGGTGGGAGGTGGAGTGGAAGGGGGGGATATGAAACTAAGCTGTTATTTCACTCTTTGTATCTGCTATGATCATATGGTTTCATATCTGTGTATGTTTAAAAACTTCAATAAAGGTGCTAATTTAAAAAAAAAAGAATGCTCCTAACCTAACAAACTACAGTATGTGCTTTCATCCTGATGTAGTCAAACCAAATAAAAAAAAAAAAAACATCATGCGCCATTTTTGTCTATTTTTATTGCTACCACCTAATTCCGAACATAACAGGAATGTTTTACACCACTAATCGTGTTTGTTATAGTTGTGTTATTGTTGTCAGTGTTATTCATTTTCCACCCCTTCCCCCCTCCACAGGACACAATCTGGAAACAAGCTGTTACCAGCTCAGTATGATTTTCTTGGTGAAACTTTTGAAATAAATAATACAATTCTATATGTAAAAATATATATAAATGTGTGATGTTAGTACAAATGGGGAGTCAATTCCTTATTAATTTACATGAGTTTGTAACACTGGTGGAAGATAAAGTAAATGTTACACACACACACACACACACGTTTTATTTTGTATCTTAACACACACACACACACGTTTTATTTTATATCTACACACACACACACACACACACACACACACACGTTTTATTTTATATCTTAAAACACATAAAGCTACTGATGGTGTTGCTGATAAGAGTCTCTGTAGTTCTTACCCAGTTCTTCAGACCTATTTACTGACCAGCAAACCCCCTCCCATGGGAATGGTTTGGGGGCTCCAGCAAATTTCTAAGGTGTGTGTTCCCTGACTGGGAGTGATACTGTTACAAAGCAAGCAACATGGGTTGTTCTTGTAAGGCACCAAGAAGTCATGAAGATGGCATTAATTATTTGACAGAACAGGTGGATATCATTTATTTTTTTCTAACATCAAGACTTTTAGCACTGGGTTGCCACATATGTTTATTGCAGCAGGAAAATATGATCAGGCAAAATTATCTAACACCCAGCCATGTTGAATAGTGGAGAATATATGTATAAGGTATACAACTTTTTTGCATTATCCAATGATATCCACTCTTTTTTTTTCTAACTGTCTTTTTCTCCCACCACTGAACTCTCTCCGGTGACCTCCTGTCTGCAGTCTCTGCCTCCCTGCTTTGCTCGGTTATCCCCTTCACTCCTCCCCAGCACCAGACATCCCCTGGGTCTGCCTACTGGGGAAGGGGTGCCTCCGCGCAGGGCACTCTATCTTTAAGTGTTGAGCCACCAGGCTGGAGAGGAAGGGGGCAGTGGAGGGAGCCGAGCCAAACTTCAGGAGTGTGGACTGCATAGGGAGGCGCTATTGCCTATCAGCGGGTGGGGGAGTTTCTTGTTTTATGCCCCTGTGGAGCCCGGCTGTCAAAGCGACGCATTGCCATGGCTCCACCCCCTGGCATACATCATGATGCTACTTTTGGCTACCCCCAGCCTCCGCTAGAGGTCGCTTGTTGAGCGGTCATTGCCCTAGCCCTCCCTGGGAAAGAGAGAGCAATCCTCCGGATGCTCAATCTCTTCCCCCAGCCGATCCCCAGGTGCCCGGGTCCATTTCTGAACCCGGGTCAGCAGTGTGGCGCAAGGTGTGGCATCCAGCACCTGACCCGTCAGCGCCACCAGGCTGGCGATATCCGCTCTTGACAGATACTATCCAAGCAACACTAGTTCCCATGATGGCTTGATACAGTCCCCTTAATCACTTCTTTGATGCAGTTCCCTGCTCACCTGCTGTTGTCCTTCTAATAACTTGATGTAGCCCTGCAATGACTTGACACAGCCCCCCTGATAACCTGATGTAGTTCTCCACTCACCTGATGTAGTCCTCAATGATCCAAAGTACATGTCCCAATGTGGTCCCATATTGACCAACTAGAGTTCCCCAATGACAGAATGAATTCCCCAATCATCTGATGCTGGCCTGCAATCTCATAACACCACTTCACATAACCTGATGCAGTCCATGATCAACTAACCCCGTCCCGATCACATGATGAAGTCCCCCAATGACTCAGTGCAGTTTACTTCCATAACTGAATGCAATCTCCCAGTTCCCAGTCAAAGTCCCTCCAGTTACCAATGCTACCCCTTGTTACTTCTGCAGTCCTCAATATTAACTATAACCTACTGTTTATTAATTATGTTTTTTGTGGGCACCAAGAAAGGGTTTGCAACCCTGCCTGAATGGAAAACTAGCAGTACATCTTTGACCAAACCCGCTGTGTTAAAAAACAAAAAAACAACAACAGTGGTTCTAAAGCCCAAAAAGCTAGTTACTACAAACTGGGGCAACCAGATTGTAAGTGTAGCCACATTACTTGTTTTTCACAAATAAAAAACAAAACAAAAAAAACAGGTTAAAACAAATCTCCCCCATTATATATACTGTTTTTTTTTTTCCTGTTCACAAATGCTTTAATGCACACCCTGAGGTGTATTACTACACTTATAAAACAGATCTGGGGTCTGCCCAATGGCCCGGCAGAAGTGCAACACACTCCTACACCATGACCAGGGTTTGGAAACAAACTCGTGAGTCAGATCAGCAGAAGGAATAGCACTGCCACATGGCAGTGCTCCCAATCAGGTGAGGTTGGTGTCCTGGTTCCCCTGCCACATTGACCCCTGCAGTGGGTCGAGGGAGCTCATCTCCCCCACAGAGTGTCGCTATATGCGTATAAGTGTCCGTTCATGGGGATACATGGCCTGCGCCAGAGGAAGAGAAGAGGAAAGCATAGAAAAAACTATGTCTCCTTGCCACCAAGCATGACTACTGCTGATGCTCTCAGGTCTCACACCGTACAGATCCCCACTGGCTTGGCAGTGGAGGGAATGGCAGTCAGGAGTGGGGCTGACCAGGCAAGGGGCCCAAAGAAAGGCTTAGGTGGTGGAGGGGTACAAAAAGCTCTGTGGTAATAAATAAGTACAACAGATTTTGTGTGAAAAACAGATTTGGGGTGGGGCATCAAAAGGAGATTGAAAAACTAACTGTACATTTATTGTTATGTAGAAAATAGCCATCGGAAATCCATCAAGTTTGACTAAGACCAGTACTCTAAGTACTTACAGTGTCCACATAAAAACAAGTTCCAGTGACAACTGGCACAAAACAAATTAATACCACTGTGCAACCTTTGGAATTCTCAGTTTTAAACTGGTAGCCATTTTTCCCCCTTAGCGAGCCCCCCAAAAAAACATTAGTCACGGTTATCATACAATTAAAAAACTGCCATTACTTAGATTAACCTCCCTCGCTACATACAAAGCATTTTTTTTGTATACTTGTACTGCCAACACAGACATGCTCCTCATCGCTTCCTCCCACTCATAGCTCAGCTCTTGCTTCTCCACATTGGGTACTGAAGCAGCACCTAACTGACCTTTGCTCTGCTGCTAGCACTCACAACACTCTGAATGACTGCAGTCCAATGACTTTCCCGACCTCACTCTCAGAGTCATGCCTGTCCTCATTAAGTTTGCCAACCATGCTCACAGCCAAACTCCACTCACTAAAAGCAAAAACAAGTTATGGCACCAGGTTCAAAACTCCATTGAAATACATTGTACTGCATACGTGCTTCCTCAGTTCGCAGTCTGGCTTTGAGGAGTAAAGACGTGTCTGCGGTCCACAGAAGATTATGGTGTTGAACCTCCCGGTGGGTAAGTAAGGGCTTGGGGGGCAGATAAAGGCACAACAGACAATGATGGACGGTTTTCTTATTTTCAAGTTTAAGAACAAAAACAAAAATAAAGACAGAGGATTCCTGTTTGTGACACTGGGAGATTGGCCACTCCCAGTGTCAGTGAGTTCAGCCTCCGGATCTCTGCTCTGTCCCCCTTCCTTCCTCTTAAGTCCTGAACAATTCCTCCATCCCGTGAAGCTGGACCACACTCACCCACTGACAGCAACACCGATGGGAGTCCTTTGACATGCAGAAAACACACAACTAAGAAAAGTTGTCTATCTGAGAGCCTGGGTTTCAGCATATGTGAGACCCCCCTTGGATGGGTTGCTCCATTCAAAAGAGTGAGCTGCATAAAGGAGCAAAATAAGACCAAATTTCAGGAGATTTGTAGGGAAACATTGGCACTATGACCTCGCTCCTGCTCTCAGCTGGCTGGTACACAAGGGCTGCTCTTCAGAGGGAAGCTGCAGCATCAACCACTGCTGCATCAGGTATGGGAAAAGCGTTCTTGAAGCTGGACCACACTCACCCACCAACATCAATGGGAGTCCTCTGACAAGCAGAAAAGGTGATACTGAAGAGTGCTGGATGCACCAGCAATTTTCTTATAGCGATTTGCACATATTACAGCCATCCTGACTAGATACTATCCTGCAGCTCCACTAAGGGTGTGACTGGCAAGCTTCAGTATTGCCAATATTTCAAGGATTAAACTTGCGATTTGCTGCTGTCTGATGTTAGTGGAGCCATAGGATAGTTTCTAGTCAGGAAATCTTTCAGGCTGACTGCAAAGTACAGGAATGACATTCTAGCTGAAGAAAAAGTACCGGAACGCCGTTCCTGTGCATTACAGCCCACTTTCATCACTTTTAAAAAGAAAGAAGAAGAAAGAAATGCACATACGCAGTAGTGGAGTGGGGTAATCAAAAAAAAAGGAGGATTCTTCATCGAGACACTGGGAGATTGGACACTCCCAGTATCACTGTAATGTTTCTGGGGGTAGGGTGGGGTGGTAAGTGCTGAGAAAATAAACCATGGACCTGCCGACCAACGAAAAAGTTTTTCCTGCAGGTTAAGCAGTGTGAGGGCAGAAGGGTCCATGGTGAACAAACTCAGAGAGGACTTTTGTCACCTCATGAGGTTATTCGTTCTCAAGCTGCTTTTCTACTAGTCCACCCAAGAGGACTGCAGGGCTCCACACACGCAGTCCTAAAAAGTAAATCAATATACTTTATTATTATGGAAAAAGTATATAGATAAAATTTATTTTACAAAGAAAAAGTTCTGCCATGATGTAAATATGTATAACAATTTACCTAGAAAAACATTTTTTTATACAGTATATCGATAACATAATTACAGTTGTTTCATAATGATGATATAGTAACACCACCATTTTTTAATGATTGGACTCCAAGCTTATATATTTTTTTAATGTAAGTCTCTAGCCCCAATAGTTTCAGAGCTAGACCTTTCAAAAGATATTTTCTTTAAAATGTGATAATTTTGGAATCGTTAGAACTTGAGACTTATTTTTTTTTAAATGAAAGCTTGCCATCAGCTAAGTAGCTACATCATTAATATATAACTACAATGACCATATATCTATTAAAAAAATGTTTCTTATTGCTATTAAAAAAAGCGTAAAATGGTTCACTGCATTGTTAAAGTCCTGTAATTTTTAACATATTGACATGTATATGCGTGTAACAACACAGGAGAACCGTAATAACTGTTCAAGTCTTACAGCTTTCAAAATATAGCTTCAAGTATTATAAAAATGTCGTATAAGATTATTTTTGGAAATGATCGGAAGATACTAGTGGTTGTTCTGTCTAACAATAAACACATTCTTTTCTAGTTTGGGTTTGATTGCAATATCTTAATTAAACAATAAGGCACAACTTGAGGGTGTGTTGTGGCGAGATAATGGCATGCTTCAGGTGGATTCAAGCATGAGATGAAGCTGAGTGCTTGCTCCACAAAAGAAGTGCAGTTATCCCACCACAGTGCACCCTCTGGAGCGCCATATTGCAAATATGGAATGGCTCCATCATTTAGTATATTTATATTTTTTTTTGAAATTTAAATTTATTGAATTTTAGAATAGAAAGAAAAATACAATACATAAGGGAATACACCTTAAGGGATTGTCAAGGAAAGGGAAAGGGTTACATGCAACCAGGTTAATAAACACCGTAAATAAATATATACAATCACCGTAATATAAGCTGGGACAATACAAAGGAAGAAGAAAAAAAGAAAAATACCCCCACCTACCCCCAACCCCTAAACCCCCTCCCTTTGCCCGGAGAGTTGCACAAGTAGAGGGAGGCCAGGTCGATAAAGGGAACATCTGTAATATGGAAACTAATAGCACTGGATGGTCTAAAGTGGCATAAAAAACTAAGGATAAGAAAAGCCAGAAACATGCCTACCCTAAATAAAGTGCACTCAATTTGCCCCATTTCCGATCGAAAGACGCCGGGCTATGAGTATATATATTTTTAACCTAGACACCAACACTGTATGTAAAGTGCTGTTGTCAAGCAAGGGCTGCAGAGTGATGAGTATGGCTTTTCAGTGGCCTTGTAAGGACTTTTGATGTAGGTAAAAGGCAGTGCCATAGCAGCGGCAATAGCGCAAGTGAAGCAGCATGGGATCAGATGTTTCGGTTGACATTAGCAAGGGAGAGCAGGAACTCCAGTTGAAGTGTGGGAGGCAATAATTTCATTAACTGCATGGGATTGAAAAGCAGGGCAGCGGTTTTATTGAGTGGTGGTTTAACTGAGTGTGCAATGGCTTCAGTCTTCTTGTGTGAGAGTGGACAGTGCATGCACTGGCTCCTGTCTGCTTCTGTTAGAGTGGGCAAGGTAGCATGGCTTCAGTCCATCAGTCTAAGTATGTGTCATTTATTTTATTTATTCTTTTTTTGATCAGGTAGGTACACTAATGCCAGGCACCTTTTTCAGGCACAACCTGGATACTAAAAGTACATAATATAAGCAGAAAATTAATGATACAGTACATGATGCAGTAGAAAAAAACATATGAAAAAGAATACATCATAAGGTAGAACAAAATGACAGTTTTACATTTTTACATGGTACAAAAGAGGTATGCGTGTAATAGTATATATGAAAAAATGGGATTGTGCAGTAAGTTATACAATTGTCATTTAGCTAGTTTAATTTGGAGCAGGGAGCGAAATCTAAAAGACACAACAGCATAAATTAATTTTTTTCACATGATCCTTCATTTTGAGTGCAAAAGCCTTGGGAGAGGAGGATAGTCTGATGTGAGTGGCAAGGACACTGATTTACAGTGATTAAAGTAATGAAATTCCATGGTCAAGACTTGAAATTCTGGGAGTTGCGCCAGGGATTATTAATCTAATTTCTAGGTTTTACCGGGATTCTACTGTCATTCTTTTAGTATGTGTATAAACAATCAGAATAAAAGAAGGCTTAATATAAAGAGCAGTTGAAAACAGTACAGGAAGCAATTATAAGAAAAATACAAGTTTTTTAGATTTACTGGCCTGTTATAAAAGGGCAAATTTTGTGAACTTTACTTATACCAGTGTGCAGGCAGTTCATATTCCAGAATTTTACCTGGTTTTCCTGTAGAAACTGAAAATCAGTGGCCTTGATGACTATATGGAACTTCAAAGGGAGGCAGCTCAGTAGCTGAAGGATTTCTGCCCCATGCCAGTTAGCATAAATAAGATCTTTAAAGAATTGTTCACAGAAGCTTGAATGAGGAAGTTAACAGGTATAAGCAATCTTGTGCATAAAGTCAGCAGGTGTAAGTTGGGCTCTGTGTTCCTGTTGTAACCAGCTGAGCTGCTCAGAACTGGTGCCGCAATGGAACATTGGGCCTAGGGAAGTGGCAAATCTGGCCACTTTGTGGTATATGACTTTTTTCTTTACCCGGACAGTTTTAGTGACAGAATCTGTTACAAAGGCACCACAGTCAAGTAGTGGGAGAAGGTTGCTTTGTGCTATCCTTACTCTGGTGTCTGCTGTGAGGTGCATTTTAATTCAATAAAGCTGACCCAGTCTCTGAAGAATAGTCTTAACAGTGTTGTTCAGATTGTTGCTGAAAGAGAGGAAAGGATCTAGAGTTATGCCCAAGCATTTTAATTCAGTGACTAGTTCAAGCTGAGTTCTAGCCAGAGTAGAGGCATTGAAGTCTTGGGAGTGGCATTTGATTCTGGGAGCTGAACCAAGGAGCATGGCGTTCATGTTGGGAATGTTCAAGACCAGTTTTTATTTAAAGAACCAACTGTAGAGAATGGACATTTTGCACAAGGGCTTTGTTGATGTCAGCCATATCTCTCCCATGTACATAGACAACTGCACCATCTGCATAAAGCAGGAATTTAGCAGATGTATAGGTCAAATGCAGGTTGTTAGTAAAGTTCATGAGCAAAAGAGGTCCTAGGATAAATCCTTGTGGTTCACCATGAGTGATGGTATTGGCACCAGAGGTTACTTTGCCAAGCTTGACTGCTTTTGACCTATTTTGAAAGTAGCTTGATAACCACTGAATATCTGCAGAACCCATCCCCAAGGTGTTAAGTCTTTATAACAGCAGATTGTGGTCTATCAGGTCAAAAGCTTTGGTCAGGGTCATGAACACTGCAGGAGTCATTAAGCCTTTATCCATATCTTGGTGCATAGAGTCCGTGAAACTGACCAGTGCAATGCAGGTTAGATTGCCCTTTCTAAAACCATGTTATTCCTCACAGAGAAGCTTTTGCTGGTCTAGATATGAGTTTAGTTGGTTGTGGACGATCCTCTTTTGTACCTTGGCTAGGACCGAGAAAATCAATATAGGCCTGTAGTTGTCCAATGAAGAACTTTTACCATTTAAAATAAGGTCACTACTGTGGCTAACTTCAAGTTGTTGGGAACTGTTTTAATCTTGAAAGAGAAATTAAACATGTTAAGTTATTGCTAGAGCAAACTCTGGTATGGCCCAGTTGAGAAATTCGGGAGGCAATCTATCACTGCCAGCATATTTATCCATATTTAATCTGATTAGCAGTGCAGTGTGTGCATGGGGGAAGAAAAGTATGGCTTGGACCTGATCAGCTGAGCTTGTTAAGTTAGGGACCTATTTTACTTGAAAACAAATTACAAGTGTACCATGATGAATGTAGGGCATAAATGGGATACTGTCAAGGTAGCCATCTTCCTTGAGGGTATTTGGACACAGATGTCAGGTGGATGGCTGTGGAGTTGAGTGCTGGGCCTCTTCTGACAGGAGGTACTGTCAACTGGGCTGTTGTTCTGGAATAACAGCCCAGCTGAAAGAACCTATTAGCCAATCAGGTTTCAGCATTTTCAGTATCCATTTCATAATATTTGCCAAATCCACTCTTTCCTTTCACAGTTCCTTGTTCCTGTATTTCCCCTAATAAAGCATACCCTCTGTTTTGACTGTATTAATTGTGTTTGCTATTTCATTACTTACTGTGTTGTTTACTGTGTTTGGTTTATTGCTATTGTGTTTACTGTAGGGAGTATATGTTGAGGACTAGTGTAGTATTTCCCAAGGATATTTATCTGCTTACTATTTATGAACATATGAACATATGAAATTGCCAGCAGAAATATGCCTTATTGGTTTATCAAGTCTGCTCGAGTGTGCAGTTCAGTCTAATTCTCTGGAGCTGCCCCCCCATACCCTTTCCCTCTTACAGTCATCCTCTCCTACCCCCTTTTCTCCTCCCTTCTTCCACCCTCCTGTTCCAATTTTTGTTTTCACCCTATCCCATCCCCCCTTGAAACTGTCCACCGGATTCACAGAAATCACCTTCTCCAGTAGCTCATTCTACCCTGACACCGCCCTTTTAGTGAAGAAGCATCTCCTCAAGTCCTTCATTAATCTATCTCCCAGTAGTTTCAGGCTATGCCTTCTTGTTGTACCCATCTCTCTAAATTGAAGATACTCTCCATTCCAACCCTGTTTACAACCTTTAGGCACTTGAAGGTTTGTATCATATCCCCCTTTCCTTTCTGTCCTCCAGGAATAAATATTGAGCTCCAATGGCCTCTCTTCATTTGGTTTGCCCCCAACCCTGGATCATTTGGAGCACCCTCTGCTGAATCCCCTCCAGTAGCTTGATGTTCTTCTTTAGATAAGGGTATTAGAACTGTACACAGTTCTCCAGGCGTGGTCTCATTAGTGACCTGTATAGTAGCAGAATAGCTTCCTCCCTCCTAGATGTGAGTCCTCTGGCAATGCAGCCCAGCATTTTATTTGTTTTGGCTGCTGCCTTACAGCACTGCACAGAGTGTTTCATACCACCCCTGACCAACACTCCTAGATCTTTTTCCTCCTCCTCTGAGATGGTCACTTCTATGCCCCCCAGCCAGTAGCTAGCCACTGGATTCCTAGCTCTCAGGTGCATGACTGTGCATTTCTTAGCATTGAATCCCAACTGCCAAATGCCTGACCATTTCTCTAGCCTAGCTAGATCTTCCCTGAGGTCCTGCCCCCCCATCCTCTGTGTCCACCATCCCACAGAGCTTTGTATCATCTGCATATAGGCAGATCTTACTTTTGACCCCATCGGCTATGTCACCAATAAAGATGTTGAATAGCACCAGTCCGAGTACTGAGTCCTGTGGAACCCTGCTGGATACAGGTCTAGGTTTGGATAGCTCCCCCCCACCACCACTCTCTGGTTCCTGTTCTACAGCCAGCTCTTGACACTCCACAGCAGCTTGTCCCCAATTCCCAGGTCACTCAGCTTGTTGATCAACCTGCCATGCAGCAATGAATCAAATGCCTTGCTGAAGTCCAGGTATAGGATGTCCACTGCCTGACTCTTGTTCAACAACCTTGTGACCCAGTTGAAAAAGTCTGTTTGTTTGGCAGGATCTTCTGCTGACAAGCCCATGTTGTCTATTATCTTGAAGACCATTTACCTCAAGGAAGGCCACCAGCCTTTCCTTTAGAATGGTCTCCATTAACTTGCACACTATGGAGGTTAGGCTGACCGGTCTGTAGTTATCTGGCTCATCCCTAGGACCTCCGTTATGGAGTGGCATTACATGTGCTATTCTCCAGTCCTGCAGTACACACCCCTTCTCCAGCAAGGTGTTAAACAGGTCCACCAGGGGGGCTGCTAGTACCTCTACCAGTTTCCTCATGATCCTGGGTTGCACTCCATCTGGGCCATGAACCTAGTCCACTCAAAGGTTCCCTAAGACCAAGTAAGACCCTGTCAACAATGATTGCCCCATCAGATTCATTGCCACCCCCAACTCTGTCCCCAATTTTCTCCTGTGGCATAGGCCCATCCTTTACCCTAGTGAAGACAGAGCTAAATACTCATTTAGTGCCTCCAACTGATCCTCATTATTTTCCACCCTTCCTTCCTCCCTTCCTCTTTACTCTAACAATTCCATCCCTACTGCTTCTTCTCTCCTTTATGTACCTGAAGAAGTCCTTTTCCCCTTCCTTGATCCCCTTGTGCCAGCCTTAATTCTTTTGCAGCTTTGGCTGCCCTAACCACTCACCCTGCCTCTCTATCTTTCTCTGAGTAGACCTCTCTGCCCTCCTCCCTCAGAGTATGCTTGTACTTCTGGAAGGCTGCCCTCTTTTCCCTCACTTTCTCTGCCACTTTTCTGTTAAGCCAGCTAGGTGTCTTGGTCCTGGAGGTCTTATTATAAGCCTTCATGCAAGTGTTTGTGGCCTCGTTTAACCCCAACTTAATTTTGGACCATTTCTGATCCACATGCATTTCTGGCCTGAGCTTTGCAAGGTGGCCAACTAGTATGTCACCCATACTACCAAAGTCCACCCTCTTGAAGTCCACCACTCTCATTTTGGTCTTGGCTGCTTCTTTTCCCATGTCGATGTAAAACCATACCATGCGATGGTCACTGCCTGCAAGGGAGTCCTTCAGTTTTACCTTCTAGACCTGTTCACCATCTGAAAACACTAGGTCTAGTAGGTATCCAGTGATAATAGTGACTGAATATGGATGACCTTCAAAACAGCAACTCTATATTTAGCGCTATTGGGATAGGCGACCCACAAGAATAATGACTACTGCTACCGCGAGGGTAGGAGAAGATGACTGGAAAGAGGATGTGGTGGTGAGGGAGGCTGGCTCCAGCACAGCAGGTACTGAGTTCGGGGCTTGGGACAGGAGGGTCTGAATTTTGCCGCTGCCTGCGGCTCCTGGACTTAATTTTTTTTGCAACCGAATTTGTGCTCCCTTCCTGACATGCACCTCCCTGGAGTTAAGAATCCTAATTCAGGGGGTGCAGGGGGGAACACTTTAGGTTGGCAGGTGTCAGTTTGCCAGTAAATGTATATTGCCGATTTGGTTTTCGGCAATATACACATGCGCCATAATAGTGATTGCCGCTCCGCGTTCACTATTACGGCATAGAACCGGTCCAGTACGGCCTCCTCCATGGTTGTCTCTGTGATGCCCTGTGTCAGGAAACACTCATGGACAGTATCCAGGAGGACCTGATTCCTGTAACAGGAGGTAGCTGGGGTGCTGTAGTCTACTTCAGGAAGGTTGAAGTCACCTGTTATGATGATGTTTCCCTTTCCACCTACCTTCCTGATCTTGTCCTCTAGCTCTCTGTCCAGCTCCATGCCCTGTGAAGGTGGTCTGTACACCACCCCCAATCAAATCCTCCCTTTGACGTTCTGGAGCATTACCCATAAGGCTTCTGTCTCGCCCTCTTCCTCCTCCTCCTGCTGCATATTATCCCTTCCCTTATTTATAATGCCATACCACCACCACTCCCCTTCCCTCTGTCCTTCCTATACAGTCAGTACCCAGGGATCTCAAGGTCCCAGTCATGGTACTGGGTTGCCCATGTTTCTGTGATGGCAGCTATGTCCGCCTCATCTTGTGCCATCAATGCCTGCAGATCTGCTGACTTGTTAGCCAGACCTCTTGGATTCAATGACAGTGTCAGTGGCTCAGCAGGTTGCACACTCACCTCTGAGGCCAGAAGATCAGAAGGCTGTGGGTTCTATCCCCACACCAGGCACTTGCGTTAAATACCAATACTGACACTGTAGTGTAGCATGAGGGGGATGCTGAACTCCTGAGGTGCTGTCTTTTGGATGAGACATTAAACCGAGGTCCCATCTGCCTGTTCTGGTGGTAGTTCAGGTGGATGTTAATGATCACATGGTAATTCTTGAGAAGAGTAGGGGAATTTTTTTAGTATTATAACTTCAAAAGCAAACACATACAAACATGTTCAAATCACATCAAAAATAAGTGCAAAAATGAAGAGAAAAATAAAACAAGTATTGCAGTTATACCCTCTAAAATGTACTCCAAAATAGAAATCTAACTCAGATAAGGCATAACACAATTCTAATGGGAAGAAAATGAAGGAAACAGAAAAGAAACCCTGTACCACAAAATGATCCTTATTCCCAAGAGCGACAAAGAATGACAATAAAAAATTAACAAACAAAAAGTAATATTTCTAAGAGCTATATATACAGAGAGAAAGTGTATAGAAATTATGTGGATGTCAACCAAAATAAATCTTTCCAATAAACTTTCCATGTCTTATCATCTAAAGTGCCACATTCAGACATTTTAATAGTCTGTATCTCATTTGTAATTATAAAATATAACTCCAAAGCAGTAATATGTTTTTGCTGCAATATCAATGTACAACGGATTTGCCAGATCCAATGAAGAAAACTAGCCATAGTAAGACGTAATGTACCAGAATGGTATTTCTTCCAGTCCTGTGGGTATATCCCATAATATAACTGTGCTGGGGTTAAAGCGCCAAATAAAGCTGTTTTCCATTTTTCTTTTAAAATATTCCAAAATAAAGGGGCATGTCAAATAAAGATGATCCACAGTCTCAATTTGAGTGACACAAGAATTTCTTGGGCAATATCTCTCCAACAATTCTATGTTTCTGGTTGCCTTTTGTATTAATATTACCATGGACCCCCAGCCAAATAATATCTCACATCTTCGTGGGATTCTGGGATCTAATAATAATGTCTTAATATGGTCCTGACCCTTGCTGGAAAAGGAATGAAAAGGATTGTCCTCAAAACATCTGGTTGTAATCTCCTCATACAAAAGTGTACAAGGAAGATGAATAACATCAGCACAAAGGATCCCCCATTTTTTTTATATCATCAAAAACAGAAGTCCATAAAATGGATAGTCTAGGTTGCCACTTATTTTTGTGTAAAAAGACATTGTCCTGCCATTCCTGTAATACTCCAATAACAGTTGGAGTTACAAATGGAATACAAATATTTTGTTTAGCTTTCAAAATTGGATATAGATTCATGTAGAAAAATAAAGTAAAAAAGAAAACGACGGGATTTGGCATCCCCACCCCACCTTCTTTAATCGGTTTATAGAGTACATTCCTTGCAATGGAGTTAAGCCTGCTACCCCCCAAACAGGTGAAAATACACACCAGTAAAGCCATTTCCAAAGATTTGGCCACTGGAAAAACTTTGCTAACAAAAAAATAGGCAATAAAAAGTTTTTTATCAAAAAGATACGTTTCTGTTTCCCCATATGCCAAGAATTCCATCTACCAACTTTTGATCTCCCTTTTGCTAAACACAGTTCCCAATTATAAAGGGCCATATCTCCCAGACCCAAAACAATACCCATAATATTATAAGGAACAGTTTCTACTTTAATATACTCAATATCATTTTCTAATCCAACAGAACCCTGAATGTTCAAACATAGACTTTTCTTAGAATTAATTTTCGTTCCTAATACCTTAAACAAGCTTTTCAAAACACCATATGCGATATACCCAGTGGAAACATCCTTTACAAGAAGACACAAATTTTCTGCATATACAATTGATTTCACCTCAGGAATTCCTTGCATTTGTATCCCTGAGATAGAAGGGGATTTATTTTTGATCCGGATGATCGGATCTAATGTAAAAATATACAAAAGAGGACTGAGGGGACAGCCCTGTCTAACCCCCATGGCTATGGGGCAGTTATGGCCAACCCAGCCCTTTTCATAAAGCTGAATATATGCCAGAGCATAGCAGATTTGGATCCAATATATAAACAAGGTTGGAATTCCATATGTAGCTAGCACCTATAAAAAGTCATGGGAGACTTGATCAAAAGCCTTGGTCTGATCAAAACTCATGACATATCCTACTGCTGTTTTTCGAGTTCTATGATCCATTATTTCCCTTAACAAAATAAAGGCATCCGAGATTTGACATCCTGGCACAGAACAAAATTGAGAGGGATGTATCAAAACATCTAACACCTGAGATAATCGGTTACTTAATAATTTAGAAAAGATTTTAAAATCAGTATTAAGCAAGGTAATCGGTCACCAGTTAGTAATCTATTCGACCACCTTTTTTAAACAAAACAATCATTAACCCTTCATAAATTTCCTGTGTGATTCTGTCCTCTATAAAAAGGAATTGAAAACTTGAAGTAATTCATCCAGAATTAAGTCCCAGTGGAGTTTATACACCTCTCCAGGGAGACCATCCAACCCAGGTGAAATGTTATTTTTTAAAGATTTAATACACAATTCCACCTCTAACTTTGTAAAAGGTGTTACCATCTGCAGGGCCTGTTTCTCTTCCAGAGAGGGAGGAGATGCAGCTTGTAAGACAGAAAACATAAAATCATTCCCTGGGAGGGGAGCCCCAAACGGTTCCTGAACATAAGCATTTAGTAGTGCCATGATACCCTCGTTATCCGTTACCATCTCCCCCATGTTGGAAAATAAACCCCTCAACTGAAGTGTTTACAGTCTTCAATGGGGATTGTTTGTTTCTTTTTCTCTTGGGTTTCAAATCACTATTCTTGTTCTAAAGTGTGCTGCCTGTTGTACTGGTAAGTAATCATATCATTCTTAACCTTCAAAATCTGCTCTAATAAATCCAAAGCAAAATTAACTTGAGTAGACAGTAAAGTTTGCAACTGACTTCTCAGATCTAAATATTTTTGGTGTGTCTTAATCGAAATTCTGCTTAGAAGTTTGTTTAAAAAAAAATCAACCAGACACAACGCTGTGTCTTCCCACCAGGGGGTAATAGATTCATATAAAAAAATAGTGACTTCCTATCTTGTAATATACTTTTAATATCCAAAGCTATTTGTGGTTGCAACAGTAGACTAGCATTCAGTCCCCACATCCCTCAACCTGGCACCCTTGGGGGACTTGTGGAAACCCAGATTCCTATCAAAGAATGGTCAGAAGTCTCCAAATGCACTGTTTCAGAAAAGAAGACTGGAAGGGTCATGGAAATGAACCAAAAATCTATTCTCGTAGCTAGTTTGTTTTTAAAAAAGGTATACTGTGGGGGGTGTTCCAAAGAGGCTTGTACATCCTTCAGAACTGATTGTTTTACCATGGCTTGCAAAAAGGAATTATCACAATATACCTTAGATCTTGTAGGGCCTGATGTTTTATGGGATATGCTGATATTAAAATCCCCTCCTCACAAAACTTGTCTACTCGTAAAATGGTAGGGTTGTATATACTTCAAAAGTGCTGTTCTCAAGGCTTTGGTTTGGGGCCCATGTACAGTATACTGAGCACTATACAGGGGAGACCCTGGTACAAAATATCTAATATCAGGGCTCTACCTGGATCAACCTCTATTAATTTTTGAACAAAAACATCCCGAGCAGTTAAACAGATACCAAGTCCACACCATTGGTCTGGTCCTATGAACCAATAAGATTTCCCTTGAAACCATTCTGCAGTTGCTGTATGGACTTCCTGCAAGGTATGCAGTCGGGTATCTTGCAAAAGAAAAATGTCATACTGTAAAGCCTGTAATACTGCAAAAGTAAATTTCCTTTTCAGGTTTGATTTAATACTGTTTATATTGAGGCTTGTGAGCTGAATTGTAGGTAGGGATGTGAAGAGTCAACATCAGACTTTCTTTTTACTTGATCTTGTTATTCATTTTTTAACTTTTGGTAACCCTTTGGGTGTGTCCTGTACCCCAAGGTACATTGCAGATTCACTCTGAGTGAATTGGTAAGAGACATCAGAGTCTTCATCTTCCACAGCTTCCCCTCCAACTCTGCAAAACCTCATAGTGATTATCAGTTTGAAGAGGTTCTCAACTGCCTTCCTTAGCCCCCTAAATGGTTGTACTCTCTTTTGCTTGGGAACCTTCTGAAAAGAAGTCAAATCCTCCATGGAAACTACTGGAGAAGTGGAAGGCGTGTGTACAGGTGGTGGTGGTGGAGGGAGAGGAGGGGGCATCTCTTTATCAATCCCAGTATCCCTCTGTGAAGAACCTACAGGAGCAGGATCCACACTAGCGGCTTACAAACACTGGACAAAATTGGTGGCACCCTCTTGTCTGGTGTAGTCCCTGCAAGTGGTGTAGATGACAAAACTCTGGGATCAGAAAGATCAGTTGCAGGCTGGCAATGGGGGAGGACCCCCCCTGTTTGTGTCGCCCGCCCCATGGAGTTTTGTTGCCTAGTTCATGTAAAAATCCTATTCAGAGAACTCCGTAGTATTGTGGTCCACCCATGGACAGGATGGGAAAGAGTGGTCTTCTGCCCCACAGAGATTATAGGTGGGTGGAATGGTACATAAAATGGCAGAGTGGCCAAGAGCCCCACATAGATAACACTTTAGTTGGTCACAGTCAGTACTGAGATGAGTCTGGGAACCACGCCTGTAGCAGGAACGTGGTTATCTAGGGTAGAAAAGAATACCACGGTCCCTACCAAAAAAAAAAACAGTTTGGTAAATGCTGTATGCCATATTCAGTCTGATGCAGCTGGATCCTGAGTTTCCACCCTCTTGTCCAGAAACCATTATCGTCAATAATCAGATCTAGTGTACCCTGCACAGTGCACCTATTTCTCCAACCAGTACAGGATGTCATTGACATTGACACCCTCATTGTGAAATAAAACCATGATAGTTTTAAAAGTCAATTTTGAGATGTGTATAGCTATAAAGAGGCTCCACAAAGGGGGAGTTCTTTATTGTATAATATGTAGCCCAGAATTTGTCCAGCAAAGCTGCAGACTGAAAACTAATATCAAAATTCTGGTCCCCAGAGGCATGGATGAAAGCATAAACCTCTGCTGGTGAAAAATGAAGAGAATCAATGATAA
The DNA here is from genome assembly GCA_016271365.2 of Neoceratodus forsteri. NCBI lineage: Eukaryota > Metazoa > Chordata > Ceratodontiformes > Ceratodontidae > Neoceratodus > Neoceratodus forsteri. The sequence goes on from CM028131.1 coordinate 1,309,941,951, forward strand.
GGACCTTTCCAGCATAGTTACGGTCAGGTGGTAGTTCCAACCTGCCTTTGTATTGTAGATGGACCACAAACCATCTCTTAGCAGCCTCTGTCTGCCATTGAAAAAGGCTAGCATAACTAGCTGGTGTCTGAGGAGCTGAGGCAATGGCAATATCTGAAGGAGTCATATCCAGCACTTCATCTATGTCAACAGTGTTTAATATAGAGGTCATACCTGTAGGCTGTGAAGCAGTTAGATGGCTGTAGTTACTCACGTGAGAAAGAGGTTCACTGACAACCAAGGGGACAGTTTCAGTGTCCACAGTCCCTGTAGTACTCTCAGTCTCCTATTGGGTCGGGGTCAGGGCAGTGTCTGACACTGCAGCTAAAGGAACTACTGACATTTGCACTTGTACAGCTAGGTTTATGAAGGCATCCTTGGGAATAACTGCTACTCTGGAATCTTGTCTGACTGCTGCTGTTGGCAAAGGCATCGTGGCAGCTTTTCATTCAGGTGTTCCTAGCAATGGGATTGCGGGGTCCTGTATCCATTCATTGTTCATGAAAATCCATCCAGCACTTTGGAGAGCACCTTCTGGAGACCATTCAGCCTGCTGAGCAGTAAGTGGAAAACTTTGGGCATCACTAGTACTCGGAATCGGTTCCTGTCCTCTGGAGAGCAAGTCAGTACTCAGGTCAGGATTAAACATTTTCCCAGTAGATAATGGGGGGCTCTTTGTAGAACGTTTTCTCTTCCGTTCATCTTCCAACTTTCACTTACTTTGTTCAAATTCTTTTTCAGCCTCTATTAACATAGATAGTAAAAAGTTCAGTTTTTCCTCCAGTTCCATATGTAATCATTTCTCATCCTCAGTCATGTCCGATGTGTCATCCATCAGAATGTCTTTTGCGACATCCTGCAAATCCTGTGAATCCATGTCTTCTATTCCCTGAGCTCATTCCATAGCACAACCACCTCTTTGCTCCCCAAACTCCAGACTGGGATCCTCCATACTTTCTACAGAGAGGCAGTGCCCCCTGCAGAAAGAGTAGGGGAATTTTTTATTGAAAAAGAAAACATAACATCACAACATAAAATACAAGAAATCAGCAGGAAAAAAAACAGAAAGTAAATCATACAAACAAAAAGGGGTACACTGAAAATACAACAGTTGAACTTGAGTTAAACATACAACCGCTATCGAGAGAAAAACAGAAAGAACTGTACAAAGGCTTAGGTCAGAAAATCAAAATTGTTCCACAACTGGAGTACTTTATTTTGAGGGAATCATTGTACATCTTTCCCCTTTAACCATCAGCAATTCAGTCTCTATCTGAGATATTATTACAGTGTGCAAAACATGTTGTTGTTGTAATACATACTGACATTGTGCTTGCTATAAATAATATTGAATAAGAGGAAAAAAAAAGCATTCAAAGTACTTCTGTGAAACTTCTTCCAAAAACCAATATAATCCCACAAAATTAAAGTCTTACATGTAACTGAGGTTAGATGAGGTAAATTCCACTTATGAGCTGCATCCTGCCAAAAAAGCATACTGTCAGGATATTCTACAAAAACGTGTGACATACTTTCCTCCACATTACCACAGGAAAGTTTGAGACAATATCTATCAGAGACTGGTTTATATTTTAGGTTACCACACCCACCTAACTTCCCATGTAAACAAATTCATACTAAATCCCAGATATGTACAGGAAGATGAAAATCCGTCAATTTGTGAATTGCCCAGGACATTCTGGTAGGGGAGCACTCTGGAAATATAAGAATCAGGAGTGGAACATCAAACACTATAAGCTTATAAAAGCTTTTTCTGTTCAATGCAGAAAGGACTTGTTTAGTCAGTTTCCAAGACTGTAGTTTCTTAATAGTTGAGGTAGCATAAAATAGGACAGAAAGTTGGGCCAACAATTTAGGAGGCAAATTATCCCATCTTTGAAAGTATGTCTGAAAGGAGTGACAAATCCATTTCTGCCATGGACCGTGTCCTAAGACCCACGCCCAAATAAGGGAGTTAAAAATAAAAATGCCATAAAAAAAAACAAGTGGGTTGACCATGTTAAGTCCACCTTTTTTAATTGGTAAATAAGTAACCTCACGTTTCACAGGATTTAATCTATTACTCCATAGCATTTGGAAAAAAACCAAACAGTAAATAACCTTGTCTCTAAATGTACCGGGGGGGGGGGTAAACATAACTTATATAAAGAAACAGAGGTAATAAGAATTTTTTAATAACTAAGATCCTTTTCCCAAACTTCCATGTTTTCCAAAGGTTGACCTGAGATTCTGCAAGATCCAACTGTTTGCTCCAATTGATTGTAGCTAGACCTCCTTGTCCAAACTAGATACCCAAAACTTTTTGGGGAGAGATAGAAATAGTAATATTACAGATTTCACTAAGTGCTGGGTCTGGCTGACCCAAAGCAATAATGACACTTTTCACTGTATTAAGCTTGGCACCTGAGAGATGGGCACAGTCATTAAAAATTTGGATAGTTCTGTTAACAGAATCTACATCTTGAGCCAAAACAGTGACATCCTCAGCATAAGCTATAATTGTCTCAGGAGGGAGAGAAGGAGAAGGGGTGAGCCCTATAATTTGTCTATCCCATTTAATCTGGTGGATGACTGGATCCAGCGCAAAAGTGTACAGTAGGGGACTTAAGGGACACCCTTGCCTAACACCTTTCAAAAGAGGTATGTCCATTCCGTAAACCCTGTTAAGCATGGGTATAATACTAGCATTAATATACAGTTTATATAACCAATCTAAAAACATGTCTGGCATACCATACCGATTAAGTACATCAAAAAGGTTGTGGTGTTCTACCCGGTTAAAGGCACCGGCTTGATCCAAGGCAACTACATAGCCTGATAATGTTTTGGCTTCAAACAATTCCCTTAAAAGAAAAATATTGTGCTGAATCCTTCTATTAGGAATAGCACAGGTATTGGATAGATCTATAACCAGTTCAGCAGCTTTCAACAGTCTGTTATTCAGTATTTTAGCCAGTATTTTATAATCACTATTTAAAATACTTATCGGCCTCCAATTAGACAAAAGCTTCCGATCCCCTTTTTTAAAGATATAACAAATGAGAGCTGTGCTAAAATCCTTGTAGTCAGAACTGTTATTCAAAAGATAATTAAACACTTGGGAAAGAAAAAAACTCACATGGGACGCACATTTTTTATAAAATTAATTTGGTATCCCATCCATGCCAGGGCAGGTTCCTGTTTTTAAGGATTTTATCATGTCAAAAACTTCATCAGGAGAAATTGGTGATGTGAGACCTACACCAGCAGAGGACTCAAGAGTTGGGCTAGGTGCTGTTAAAATGTTAGTGACAGAACCGGCATAAAAAGAAGTAGTAGAAAAGGTCTCTGTAAGGTGCTGTTGTACTACAGAGAGCATACCCAAATCAGTGTCAGTATATGAGCCATCTGCCTGATATAATCCTGACATTAAGGTTTTCTCTAACCTTTGCTTGCAGGCTTTATACAGATCCGAGGATGGCTGATTATTCGTCCCAAAGCACATTTCCATGTGTAACGACTTAGCTCTATCATATTGAAATATCTTCACATGTTTTTTAATTTCAACCAACTGTGATTTATATTTGATAAGATCTCTCGGGGGAAAGTACATTAAATGATATAGCTGATTTTGATAATGGAGATAATTTAGATAATTGGAATTAGCCATGGTTCAACCAAAAGAAATGAGTAATGACCTTAAATCTTTCTTAGTGTCAGCCCACCAATCCCATAAATTATCATAAAAACAAATGGTAGAATTTCATGCCTCAAAAAACTGCTCTAATTTATGTACAGTAGGTGTTCAGGAGTCTCTAATAGGAGATATTCAATCTCCCAGCGCTGTATAGGAGAGTAAATTTTGGGAGGAATATCAGCAAGACTGAAAGTATTGAGAAGAATATGGTGATCAGAGAATTCAGTAGGTTTAGTCAAAATCAGATAGGGTTTAATATGTGTGGAAATAAAAAAGAAACCTATACGGGAAGAATATACGTGTCTAAAATAAGTAGCCCCACCATCCTTTTTTAATAGCGCGATAGGCGTCTAATAAATTAGTGTCTGAGATGATTTGCTTTAACGCATGAGCATCACAATAAACTTTTTTAAGCGTATCCCCAGAATATTTAAGGTCCAAACTAACATTAAAATCTCCACCCCATATAATATGTTTTCTAGTAAACAAATAGGGTTCAATATCCTCAAATAACTCTGTTTGAGAGGTTTTAGTTTGGGGAGCATACACATTGATAAGACGGAAAGAAAACTCCCCGTATGAGACATCCAAGGCTAAAACCCTGCCAGGATATCCAGATACTGGAGATGTACTTACATGGGTTTAAAAAAAAAAGCCTTCTGTACATCTAACACTCTTAGTAGTATGAAACTTAGTAGTATATCTGTCAGTCTGGAAATTTGAAAATGTGTATATTTAAATAAAATGACAAGACCATCGGCCACATCAGTGCCGAAAGTCCAAAAAGAGGGACCATAAGTCCAACTGCGCTTTAGTAGCTCAAGCTCCCTTAAAGCAGACAACTTTGTTTCTTGGAGAAAGACTATGTCTGTTTGTAAGTGACCCAAAAAGCTCAGAACAGCCAGCTGTTTCTTGTAGTGTTTTAAACTACAGGTGTTAAAGGAGGCAATACGGAGAGAAGCCATAAAAATAGGGGAAAAAAGGTCAAAAGGCTCCCTAACTGGTAACATTTTGCTTTTTTCTCCTTTTCCCTTTCTTCTCCTTTTTTTTTCACTAGTTCAGTAGCCTTGCTAAACTCATCCTCTGTAACCATGTCAGAATGATGGGAAGTGTCGGACTCGAGATCAGAATCACCTACTTCTTGTAAAGGGGTAAAAGGATGAACAGTAGGGAGGAGAGGAGGGTTATGCTGTTTCAAAGATGCCCTAGTGAAATGTCTTCCAGCTTTGATTGTTTCAGAGGGGGGATGGGGCATGGTGGTAGTGTGAGTGTCCTCTATGGAGGAAGGGGCAGGTGTGGGTGGTTTAGAGGTACCAGCTGAAGAGACTGCAGTGACAGTGGACAAACTCCCATCACTTGGTTCAAAAACCTGTTGTTCCCTAACCTCCTGATCTATCACCAAAGATGCCATTCTCTGCTGCATATCACCATCCTCCTGAGGTCTGGCAGACTCTGCAGAGTAAGGATCTGTCCTCTGTCCCTGAGCTTTGTCCACTAAGTCATCCTGATCTCACCCCTCGGTCCTGTTCCTTTTGGCCCAGTGACATTGGTGAAAGGCATGTCCTTTCTCATCACAAAGATTGCACTGGAAAATGTTCTCACATGAGTCAGCAGAATGTCCATAACCCCCACAGAGGAAACATTTCAGCATGACACAAGAGCTGCTTAAATGTGTTTTCGCACCACATTTATATCAAGCTCTTGGTTGCCCTCCATAAAAAAGCATCCCCCTGTCTTTACCTAGAAAAAAGCTGTTAAGAAGATGGACAATTTCAGAATTCAGCTGAAATAACTTAACTTTGACCTTCCACCCTCTCTTCCAAAGCCCTTCTAAATCAATAATGGCCTCTGGGGGGCCCAAAATACTACAACGATTCTGTAGCCAGTGGTAAATATCACTGACATTAACCCTTTCATTTCAAAACATTATAGTAATGTGCCTAATCTGAGGTTTAGTAGGGGGTATGGCATAGAAAATGGACCACAATGGAGAGGATTTTAAGATATTTTATTTCTCCCAGAATCTTTCCAAACCTGCGTTATACTTAAAACTGATATCATAGGAGTCTTCCCCAGAAATATGTATGAGAGCATAAATATCAGAAGGTGTAAAATGCATCGAATCCTTCAAAAGTTGCTTAGTGACATAGTATCTGTCAGGGTGTACAGAAAGCCCTCCCTTATACCTCAATCTAACAGCATTACATCTGGGAGCCTGCTCAAGCTTATTTTTAAAATGGTCAGCCATGGGTACCCTTCTATGGCTCTGTCGCCCAGACTGAGCAGAACCAGTAAAAGATTTGTCACTAGGATTTGGAAATGAGTCTTCCCCACCATCCCTTTCTGCCCCCTTAGATGTGCCAGGCTCAACATAGGCTAGAGCTCCATCAGCTAGCTTCTGCACAGTATTAGAAGAAGAGGCCTCAGTTCTAACAGATAGTTTGTTACCTGAGCTCAGGGTTTTCAGTGATGGGTGACCAGTTGTAGCTGAAGGGGCGAGGTCGTCTCCCCAATCTGGGTTGGGGATCCATTGTCCTGCTGCCGATTTTTTCCAACCGGACTTATAAAGGGCGTTTTCAGCAGACCAGTCTATGCCGAGAAAGTCCATGGGCAACTGCTGTAGGCCAAACTGTTGTTGCATGTGTTGCAACATAGTACAATCATGAGGAACTTCTGCATTGGAGTCCATGTCCCCTGTATGCTGCGTCAGACTTGCAGCGTTCTCGAGTGGACAAGCGACACCACCAGGAACCAAGTCGCTTGTCGCTGGGCTAGCCACAACCTTGGTAGTCTCAAGAAGTGAAGAATCAAAAGGAGCATTTTGTGAATCAGAGAAATTACCATCTCCCGTGACCATCTCCTGTTCTGAAACAGCAATATTGTGCACAAATGGACCACCATCAGAGATCATTAGGATAGGCTCTAAGTCTTCCTGCACCAAAGGAAGAACACTCACTCCAACATTTTCCGTACTAAAAACTCCTGCTGTCTGAGCCATCAGTAGAGCAGCATCTGAACACATGTCCTACTCCATTGCAACTTGCTCATCAACTGAGCCGGTCATCCTTTGAAGGTCAGAGAGTCCCCCTACTGGAGAGTAGGGGATTTTCCCCGGTGTCCTGGTCAAATTTCTCCCATTCACTAAAAATACCACCAACAGCTTATTCTGGTTCAATGTCAGTTGGCATCCATTTGTATCCCCTCCCCTGGGATGAGGCTGAAAATAGGCAGAGTTGTCTAGTCCTCCTTTTCCAGTCAACAAAACTGAAAAAAAAAAAAAAGGACACCACCTTCCACACGATCTCATTATCTCTTTTCTCCTTGACATCTTTTTGTGCCTCTCCCCTTTCCTTGGTCCTTCTAGTCCCCCATGCTGCCTCCCTTCCTTGTGATTACCTACTTGGGGGGCCCAATGGTCCCCCTCTCCTGTGACTATGAGTACCTTGCCCTCTGTGGCCCCCCACTTCAGTTTAAATTCAGTTTATCTGTCAAGTATCCCTCTAGTTTATCCTTGAAGACTCTGGTGCCCTCCTTGCTTAAATGCAGCCTGTTATTTAGTACATCAGGTGACTCCCTAGGTAGATGCACATGACTGAGAAATCTGTAAGAACCCAAGCAGCACCAATGTACCCAGGGCCCACTGCCCCGAGGCTTAAAGGCCATGTCCCAACTACTGTAAAAGGGTGGAGCTCTATGCCTAACAGGTATGGAAGGTACAACATGAAACTAAATTCCTTCCAGTTTTAGATTAATGGAGGTTGAATCTTTCTCTGAGCAGGAATTCTTTCCTGCTTTTTCTGCTGATGAAATATCCCTATCCCACATAACAAAGAGAGGCATGTAGAAAGTCTTGACATGCAGCATACTGCAGTATAAGAAACCAAGAGCCACCGTGTCACTTATTTTAAACAGTAACAATGTGTCACTACTGACTAGAGTGCTGCAAACTTATAGTTCTATCTTTTTTTTTTTTAATTTTTGGTTTATAAGATTTTCTATTTGTGTTTTATATATGCATTGCAGCTTTACAGTTCCAGATGGAGAGTTGAACACAGCACTTAAAAAAAACCTAGAAGGAGTTCCCAACTCCCATAGTAATAAAATGGTACAACAAACCAAGTAGACCAACACAAAGAATGATGTGCTGTATTATTTATTTAAATGCAAAAAAACCAACAACAAAAAAAACAGCCACCAGAAGAGGAATGAAAAACAGTAACTTACAAAACAGCATACATGGAGCAGGAGAGATCAGACAGACAGACAGACCATCCATCCCAAAGTTTCACTTACAAATGAGACTTCAACAGGGGGATCCTACCACTCTTATTGCCCAGCAGTAGTGCGTTGTGCTCCCAAGTGGGTGACCTGGGTTTGGGAGGAACCACGGGTCTCTGCAGTCCTGTGGTCAAGAGTGCTACAGGTGGCAGCAGTTTCTGGCTGTGGAGGGCAGCCCAGCATCTGCACCCACTGTGAATCCTGTGGTGGGCCGTAGAAATGACACCAATTGTTTCATCACAGGGAAGTTGCTGGTTGGCTTATTGACAAGATGCCATGAGCTGTGTGGGTGAAGGGAGGAACAGCTAGAAAATGGGTAACCCCCTCCTCACCACTGTCATCTCAATGCTAGCCACCATTACTCAGGGCTCCACACTACACACAAAAAATGAAAAACAAACAAAAAAACATGGCCATGGTTGCTGGGGCTGGAAGGTTGCTGATTGGTGCTTGTGGTAGACCAATGGTAGTAGGGTGGGCAAAAAGCTTGATGACAGAAAGGCAAACCTGACTGTAAGAAGAGACAGTAATGTACTGCCTTTGTTTGGTGTGTTGAGGTTAGGAGGGAGGAGGTGGAAAATGGGAAGGAGGGAGCGTTGAAATTGTTTAACCAGGAAAGGCACATTAAGCCAAAGCACCACGTGCGACTTGGGAGCACAAGGAAATTAATTGACTTGCTCATGGTCACACAGCATGCAAGTGGGGGCTATAGGATTCAAACCTAGGTCTCCAGATTTGCAGCTCAGTACCCTAAACCACATTACTATACCAAATTAATCTTTGTTTTTTTAAATTATATTGCTCCAGCAGATGACTACCAAACCCCCTCAAAAAATGACTAGTTTCAATCAATGCCATTGAATCAGTCTCTAACCATTTACACGTTCGCCATGAAGTAGCTCTCAGAGACTCTATTAGACCACATTTCAAAAGAAGCAAAATTACATATCTTTACATCTGACAAACATAGTGCTACAAATCTAGACTTCTGGGCCACAGAGAATGTAACCGTAAAAGAACCTACATAGTTAATATACATAGAAAATATGGCAAACGATAATTAGAAAATCGATAAAATTATGTTTTACTACACTGCAATTTGTGGTCACCAAACAACAAAACATCATCAAAAAAATATAGATTTATGGCAGTATCATTAAGTTTTGTGACAGAGAACAGATAGAATGAAAGTGTTCAAATAATTCATTATAACACCAGTCTTCTCAGTGTTTTTTTACAGCAGCTATGGTATAATATCATTAGGTTATCTCATTTACTAACATAATTGGTGTTACCAGAATGTAATCTGTTTTGTTGGATCCCTGTTACAGTACATCTTCCATTTTGGAATTTCCATTGCCCAGATCAGATTTTGCCTTAAGAAAAAGTCAATTTGTCCTGAATGGTCACACAGCAGACTAGGTACAATGGGGACAACCATTTGCCATCTTCAAGTAATTCAGGCTTGATCTTCATAAGATGCTAATATTGCCACAGTGTTTCCCTCACCAGGTCTAGAAACAAAAAAATCAGGTAATCACCCGACTTGAATGTATGTTTTCTCTGGACATTTCTAGAATGCTTTCTTTTTCTCAATCAGAGGTGAAAGTGATAATATCAGTCACCTGACACCGACTTCTTTGTCTCTAGGGCGTCGCTTAAATGGCCAAGCTCTCCCAGGGATCATGAAAGTTTTCACTACATTCATGCTCACATTTATGAGATCTGGCAGTACAAATGCTATAGCCAATGATGAGCCCTCTGCACCCAAACCCTTTGTAGCCCCAGCCTCCTTACTTTTTTTTCACTCATTGGATTATGTACGGTTTAAGAAAAATACACTAGAAACTCCTATGAGCCAGACATCTCAGATACATAAAACATCCCCTGTTGTCTCAGGGGACACTTTAAAATATACGTAGCTGTTAGACACAATATTGACAGAAGGAGTGAAAGAGGGTGTCCAGACTGCTCCCAACTCCAGCTTAGCCAGACTGGACCTCCTCTTTCACTCCTTCCACTGATTTTTCCTAGACGAACCCCTACCCACTCACCACTGTTCTTTATACACTTCCCTCTCCCTCCCATCACTTGATGCCATGCACCTTGCCCACTGTACCTGCTTTATTTCCAAATTTTGGTTTGATCCCTCTCTTATCTTGCTTCTCTCCTCTCCTCTCCTTAACCCCCCCCCGAGTACTCTTACCCCTTAATAACTATTGCTTTCTCTTTCCCTCCTATAAAATCCAATGCTGATCAAGCTGCCTTCTCCTTCCACTTGCCTAAACTCTGGGTCTCTCTCCCTCCTTCCATTTGCTCTGCTCCTTCTCTTTACACTGTGAAATCTCTTCTCTGTGATTTCACTACTCACTTCTGCACTTGCTTCTGACACTGGGTCTTTGACTTTTGGCCACCTCCTCCACCCTAAATGTTACTAGTACAGCCCCTTCTTCCACAGTTTCTGCCGCTACTCCACCCCTCTTATTACTGCATTGTAATAATTGGGCATGAATATTTTCCATTTCCACAGGAAAAGCTGGTTAAAATTCACCGTAGCTTCTCTTATAGACCCTTGTGCTGCCTCAGCTGCGTACTATGAAGGTGCAATTGAAATTTGCAGAACCTCTGTTCACAATTGGAAAGGCTTTGCCTGGAGTTCAATGGCCAAGCAGCCAGCCACTCCCACTTCCTAAGCTATACAAGCAGTTCCTCTTAGTTTCATTGTGAAGCACTTTTTCTTTGCAGCCGAAGGCTCCATCGGTCTGTGCTCTGAGCTGGTTGGGGCTTGCACGGCTGGCTGAGCCCCCCCGCTGCTCTTGCTTGTCTTTGCTGGATTTCTGTGTTTATTTTTCTGCTTCTGGTTTGTATTTTGCCTTCAGCTGCTTGTAAGCTTCTTTGTGTCTTTGTTCCCTGTTTTCTGTGTTTGTGTGTCTTTGTTTTTTTTTTTGGGGGGGGACTTTGTTTCTGAACTCCTAGCATATTGTTCCAGAGCTCCTACTACTTGCTTTCAGTTACTCACAACTCTCAAACTATTGCAATGCAACTGCAATCATTATTTGTGTGTTTCAGCTCTACCATAGCTGCTGCATGTTGCATACTCAATTGTTTTCACCTGACTCAGGCTTACACTGAACCTAGCTATGCAGCTCAATCATACTCTCTCATTCTACTTACCTCATTGTAGCAGCTTCATTGCATTGCCTGGCTACACTTGCTTTCAGAGTATTATGTCTCCTTATTGATGTTTATTCCAGTTACAACTCAGGGTACACATACAGATGTTGCTTTTATGTTTATTCACCCCATTCTACTCTGAGGTCAGCTAAAAGCTCCTGCTGAGGCTGTTAAACTAGTTTTAATATCTGCATGTGGTTCTCGGCTCTTCCATCACTTTCTTGTTTGTCCTATGGTGGGGACTGGGAAGTGTTTCGGGAGTAGTTGCTCCATGTGGCTAATTATTTCTGTTCTAAACCCTGCCTTCGCCTCCAAAAATCCTCAAAGTATTTATCACCTTGATTTGGTTTTTAAATGTCTGGCTGGCTTGCCCCACTATTCAGTGCTGTTTCATTGCTACTACGTTATGCAGACCTACGTGCAGGTCCACTTATTACTACTCTGTTTACTAACCTACGTACAGGTCCTTGCTTGCTTACGCAATTGATTGCTCATGCCTACTGCATCCTCTTAACTTCAGCCTCTGGGATGTCTGCTGCACTCAATCTGCTTTTGACCTTGCAAGGTGTTAGCACTCACTGCTCATTATGATCAGCACACCAGTACTCAATCAGCTCGCCAGCTTCTCAGCTCTCAATCTAATTCTGGGGCATGCCAGTCATTCTATTCTGGTGCAGGGTTCCTGCAGCCGACAGTTTCGCTCTGCATTTAGTCTGCATCTTGAGCGTGTCCAACTAGGGGTGGGATCCTTCTCACCTGGCCCATAGCTTGGAATGTCCTCACCCCAGGCTTGGCTTTAGCTACCTGCTACACGACAGCAGCTCCTGGTGTAGAATTTAAGACTAGCTGTGAAGGGTGGTTACGATGATCTCCTTTGGCTCTAGTGTTCCACTATAATGGTTGTCCATTGGCTTTAGTGGTTTCCCTAGCAAGGCACCTTCACCGCATTCTCCCTATGGCTGCCTTTGGTTCACCTGGTTTGAGTTTAGGGTGGGTAGGCCAGGTGAGTGCCTCAGCAGTTGTTGCTCTCCTTCTCCACCTTGGTTGCACGTATTATTGCAGAGTTTTCTTGCAACATTCCATGGTGTTCCCGCTAGAGTGTTTGAGTGAGAGCCTTCCTCCAAATTGGAATATTTTCCACTTCCCTTTAACTGGGTTTTCCAAATTGCAGCTGCAGAGCCATCACTAAATAAACTATACCATGCCTGGAGGGAAGGCGACCTAGGCCTTGGATCCCCAGAGATTTCCTCCTCATAGGGTTTTTTTTCCTCTCCTCCATCATTTTCTCAGGTCATAACTGTTAGTTAGCATAGTAGTGTACCCTATTTTCTTTAGGCAGTTTCCGCTGTTGGATGGAGGTGGAGGATGTCCTGCCATTCCCTCTCTCCTTAGAGGATCCCCTCATTCTCAACACAAACCGTCAGTGTCATGCTACTCAAACCTGGGCATTTCATTACATTATCAAACTGGGCATATCATTACATTATCAAATTATCTATGCTTCTCTACTACTACGTTACAGTTACTGCTCCTACGTCATAGTTAGTGCTTGCTCATAAGCTTCATGTCACCTCATTCTTTGGGATATGATTGTACTACATTTCATTTGGGGATTCCTAAAATACCTTTAGCCATGGGAATTGTCCCGTGGCACCTCTAGGGGTGGAACCTTCTCTGAGGGTTCCTTGCCTACAGGGTGGTAATTCCTCTGGAATAGAGAGTGCAAATGGCCAGAACCAAACTAACACAGTTGCACAAGCATAACACTATACTTGCTGCGCAGGACATTGAATTGGAAAGGCTTTGCCTGGAGTTCAATTGCCAAGCAGCCAGCCACTCCAACTTCCTGAGCTATATAAGCAGTTCCTCTCAGCCTCATTGTGAAGCACTTTTTCTTTGCCCCACCATCCTCCCCTCCTCCTCCAGCGGCAGCACTTCTCTCCTTAGGGGGGTTCCTAAGGTACCTTTAGCCACGGGAATCGTCCCATGTCACCCCTAGGGGAGGAACCCTCCTCTGAGGGTTCCTTGCCTTTCATACCCCTACAGGGTGGTAATTCCTCTGGAATAGAGAGTGCGAACAGCCAGAACCAAACTAACACAGTTGCACAAGCAAGTTATTTTTTCAATACAAACTCACCCCATCAAAAGAAGGACTCATAATTCTGCTGCTACCCAAGTGAAAAATTGAATACAGAGAGACTCCCTTTCTATCTTCCCCCAAAAACCATAGCAACCGCTGAAATGCACCTCATTTGAATATAGTTATGGCAGCATGATTTCAGAGTGCCACTGACCTTTAGAAAAATACAAGATGTTCATGTTTCTGTACTTTTGAAATGCTAACAAAAACAGATTTCTGTTGATATTTTGCTAACTTTCACTAGTACTATTCCATTCTAGGCACAACTCCTGATTTACTGCTATTGCCATTTTGTAACAGTTTGAGAGAGTGCCGAGGTCAAGTACCTGCTGTACTTTTTTTAATGCAGTTCATTTAAGTTAGCTGCATCTTTTTATTGGTAGCATTTGTGGATGTTTTAAACTTGAGCGTCAAAGTAAAGAAAAATGAAACAGAGATGCACCAAGTTTTTTTTTACTACTTTTTATTTCCAGTTTAACACAGTAGCTGCAATGTAACAGTAGCTGGGCAAAAAAAAAAACAGTCCCCAGCAATTAAATAAAACAACACATGGGGTGAGTGAAAAACTCAAATTTAATGCACACCCTTGGTGTGGGATGCTTTGATAAGCCTCTCAGGTTGACACTAGGTCATAACTATGCAGCTCACAACAGCACAGTCCAGAAGAGTGACGGAAAAATGCTGCTCACCACAACTGCGCCCAACCAAAAACACTGACCACAACAACAGCAGCAATGGTAGCGGTCCCCGAAAATACAGACTGCTACCATAAAATATTACACATAGTTGTTTTCTAATGGGGAGCTTTGCCCCCACATACCTGACCCACATCTCCGATGCTGGCTGGCTGTCAATCAATGAGCGTGTACTGTATTATACAGTACAGTGCTTGCTGACAGGTCAGTCAGCAGCCAGCCGTGGTGGTGAGTGGAGGGCTGTGCTGGTTGCCAGCTCGGGGTTTAGGATGGAGGGGAGCAGGGCGGTAGGCACTACCTGCAAGGGTGGGGGGTCCACTAGATCACCAGGGAAGTGGAAATGTGTGCATAAATTCAATCACGGGCAACATTGGGGATCGGGGAGTGGGGCTGCTAGAACACCAGGGACTGGGGTATTTACATTATAACAACACCAGCGGCATTATGGATTGTTGTGGGGGGGGGCAGCTAGAACACCAGGGATTGGGGTATTTAAATTATGACAACACTGTCAGTATCAGAGATCGGGACGGGGGCCAATAGACCAATAGGGATGGGGATAAATGTATTTACAGGGGCAACATTATGGATCAGAGGGCACCAGACTAGCAGGGAGTTTATGATTATTATATGGGGTGATTGGTGGACCACAGCACACTGCACCAATATGCAAAACTCACCCAGAGGGTCAATTTCTAAGAACCCTTAGATCAGCCCTGGCTGGTCTAAAGGTACTAAGAAACTTGCCTTCTGGTTGAGTTTTGTGAATACCAGCTGAGGTGTTTTGTTAGCCTGTTTCTACTGCAAGACCCTAGTGCCTTGGCGCAGCTCATTTCCTGGTGCGCAGGTGGTGCAAGCCCTGTTTGGTGCAGGCAGCCTGCAGTGGCCACAGGCTGCCTTTGTGAATTGCTCATGGGGCATTGTTTGGCACAAGGGGCACTTTGCGCCAATCATTGGGATGCAAGCCCCTTGCGCTGCCCCGGGAGCTTTGAGAATTGGGCCCACCTTCTCTCAATCCTGACCATAGCAATGCTCTCTATGAATACATTGATAACAGAGAGGCATGACCCGTGTCATGTACCCTCCATCATAACAGCACCAGAAGATATGCAAAAGATAAAGCAGTCCAGGAAAAAGGAAGCAAGCAGGAACTGTTAGCCATGCACTTAATTTTATAGTTCTGAATCAGTATGCTAGGGGAATTAACAGGTGGTGTGTGATGTGTCTGCCAGTGGGTTAAGCCCAGTAACCTCTTTAGTCTGGATATGCTAAAGCCAGTGGTTCCACAGTTTGTTAAATTTGTCCAACCTGCCCCATGCATAGGTTACCCTTAAATATTCTACTACCTTAGTGACCTCTGTTAGCCATGCATCAAATGTTGGGGTCAGTTTTCCTTCAGTTAATGAGTAATTGTCTTCTAATTGTCTTTTTGCTTCCATTGAGAGGACATGAAGCACCTGCTGATGTAAGGGTTGAGAAGACTGGGCTAGGTGGATGAATGCCTAGAATCCAGAGTGAGGGGTCTATTGGAAAAGAGAATTGATTTAGGCATCTCCCAAAGACTATTATTTTGTCCCAAAAGGGCCTGATTCCTGAGCAAGTCTTTAATGAATACAGTCAAAATTAATTATTTGTTTTAACTGTTTAAATTTCATTTTCTTTTTTCCAATAGTTTAACCAGGAGTGGCACACTAAGCTGAAAGCTTGTTTACAGGTGCAACCTGGGAGAACAGGGAAGTTAAGTGACTTGCTCAGGGTCACACAGTATGCAAGTGGGGGCTGTGGGATTCAAACTCAGGTCTCCAGATTTGCAGCTCAGAGCCTTAAACCACTGCGGTATAAGCCTCCGTATGGAAAGCTGGTACTCTCCCTTTAATGGAGAATTGCATTTATCCTGCAAGCCTGTACTGGTTAACACTGTAAGTGTTCTGTCTTTAATGGCCTTTGAGAAAATTCTTTGCATGTTTCTGACTTGCACTCTTAAGACCAGTTTAGAATGAGAAGTCTGAGCTGCAGGTATAGTCTGTGGTTCAGTGAGCAGCTACACCCCGCCCCTTGGAGAGGTATAAAACCATGCCTACCCTGCATCTTTCAGACACCCATCTTCTTCAAGTCTTCTTGGCTGCCTTGTGGCCAGTCTGCTAGCAGCTCTTCAGCCATCCCCCTGCTCACTCTGCTTACCTTGCCTGCTTTCCTATTCTGTCTTCTGTCTGCTGCTCCTGGCTAGTGGGCTGTCTCCAGGTTCTGTTTGTTTTTCCCCATAGGCTTCATCCTGTGTACTTCTGTCTGTGCTCTATACCCCCCCCTCGCTGCATCCTGTGTTGTGCTGCTCCCTTGCTCCTGTCTTTGCCACTACAGTGGTCTCCTTGTTTCCTGGCTTCTTCTATGGCAAATACTTAGCTGTGCCTCTGCCGCTCCTCTTGGGGGATCTTTTTACTCCAGGAGGGAACCTTGCTGTTGAGCTGCCCACCTTCAGGGCTACCTGTGGCTCTGCACTCACTAACATGTCCATACCACTGTATAGCCCATGTTGCTCCAGCAGCCCATACTGCTTCATCATGGCGTCCTTCTATGTTCACACCTCCTCTGTTTTAGGATTCGACAAATGCCCCTGCATTGGTGGCAACAAGCCTCTTGTACTGCATTTCAAGCTTTTTCTCCAAACTACAATCAAGATAAGCCAGGCAGGCTCCCAGATCATTTCCATAGACCCCATGGGTTCCTTGTATCCCCATTTTTGCAGCAACTATGCGGCCATGGTTCTCCTACCAATGGCATATTGACTGCTCTATGTTCATTAACTGCTGCTATGAGTATCTTTCCCAGTGAGGCAGCTCCTGTACTGGGCGATACTCTATCTATCTGTCCCCTTTTCCTACTGCCACTTCTCAGCCATGGTTCTCCTGCCCCTCAGCAAATTAACTACTCCATGTCCAATGGCTGGTGCTTTCAGCAATCTTACTACTAACTCAGTACTATTGTACAGTCACCAAGCTATGCTTCATATGTCCATAGTATCATACTTTCCTGCCATCGTTCATACAAGACTATGCATTACACAGCCATTTAATTGTTTTCATTCCTACTCACATTTACCACATCGAGCATATGCCCTCTGATATCAGGTACTGCACCAACCGATACAGGGCCTGCCCTCTAGTACAGAAACCAGGAAGAACTGCATTTGGTCAGAAATGGAACACTGCTAACTCCGGATGCTGCAAGTAAGGTATTATTTATTGCAGGTTCACCGAATACAGTATAGGCAGTTGTGACACAGTGAGGTGAGAAGCAAGCTAGCTCACCAAGTGCCCTGGTGCTTCACTCGGATGAGCTTCATCAGGGGAGGTTCTTGGTGTTGTCCTTCCTCTTTAATACCCTCTCATGCACTGACGCTTCCAAAATGTAGGTGAATCATTACATAATTAAGTAACATGGCAGACTGGAGGTGGGATTTGTACCTGCTCACTGTAGAAGTACACGGCAGAGCGGAGGTGGGATTTGAACCTGCTAACTGTAGAAGTGCATGGCAGAGTGGAGCTGGGATTTGAACCTGCAAATGGTAGAAATGTAATATACTATAAACAATAATCCATTTAAAAATATTTTTACAAATCAATAATTAGAAAAAAACAGTATGCTACACACAATTCTTAGGTATGTCAAGAGAAAAAATCAACACTTCTCATTTTTGTTCAAGTTCACTGCAAAATTGTTATTACTAAGCTTGAGACAGAAAAATGCTCATGGTGCTGAGTTTGTGAGGGACAGAAGACGAGGGAAGGGAGCTAAGAATGAAAAGAACGATGAAATGGAAATTTGTTGTGGGAGGAAGTTTTTTTTTTTTGTTCTAACAGTAACTATGACAGTTTTTGATGTGGTCATTGTGTGGATTGTTGGTGTCAAGGATCATAAACTTCTCCCAGTGTCCCAAAAACAAGTTGGCAAAAGAGGGTGCGTGGCAGCCCCCATTTCAGTGCCCTTGAATTGTAATATTATGGATTGGAGACAATATTTAAATAAAAAAAAACCCAGCTTCTATAGGAAGAAATGCGTTTCAGGTTCAATGCAGTTCTCCTTTGAAAGAATTGGTGTGACCTCTTGATGTGCTCTTGTCTGCTTCTGGCATGCTATGAATGATGTGAGGATGCCTTTGCAGTAATCATAATGCTGCCAATGTGCTGGGCCCGAGACACCTGTTAGCAATGAACTACCTTACAACCTGGGAGATTAGAGTTTAATTCTTGACACCAACTCCCACACTCAGGATGATGGAGTCATGAGGGTGCTGTAGCAGCAGTGCAGTTTACCTCCAGAAGGACACCTGGCATCCGCTGCAGTAGCAGCTGCCTCTGCAAAAAGGGATCAGATGTGCTGTTGGCACACCTAAATGGCTGTCCATGTACCTGCCTAGCTGACCACTGTCATGGATTGACCACAGCATGATGTCACTAGAATAGGGAGGTGGGAGGGACACAGTGCCATGATAGAGGCATACCCTGCCTGTGCTGTAATGAACTTTAGCTATCTTGTGGGCTTCCATACCACTTAAGGAGATTTGGTCTCTCATCGGGGGGCCCAACTTTATGGGCAATCCATGGGGTACATGCCAGTAGGTAGGTAGGTATGTGTGTGTGTATATATATATATATATATATGTATATATATCATCTTCTGGGTAAACTGGTGTGTCAAGATATGAGTATGAGACAGCCTCTGATCAAAGTTGGTGATGGAGCATGGGGGAGGAAGAGTAATTAAAAATAACTGCTGATGAAATGAGAATGCAGCCCTCTGAATGGCAGGAACCCATATGGCAACTACTGTATATTGGAATTCATTGCGGGCTGCCACACTGCAGCTGTGCAGCACAAGGGTAGCATGCATGGAAAAATGGGACTGAGTTTGTGAGATCTGGCCACATTTATCACATTAATTTAAAAATATACAGAGCCTAAGAATGTTTCTTGTAAGACACTCCAGGTGTGGGTTGCCTTTCAGTATTGGCACCCCTTCCTGATTCAGTGTGGAGGAGTGCCTGTTGATTACTCATCCATCATAGTTTAGCATTTGAGAAGACGTTTTTGCTCTCTTATTGTTTTTTGACATTTTCTGCAGGGAAACATTTATTTATTCAAGTCTCGGAATTACAACCTATGAGCTAGAGCTCATTTGTGCTTAGATTCCACGTCAAAAAAAGACATTATACATAACAGAACAATTACATCTTCTGGCATGAAACCAGAGAGGTAAACCTTGGAAGTTACATTGGCAAGTTACAGAGTGCAGCAACAACTTCAATAGATAATTCAGAAATGCAGCAAGGTTAAATCATTGTAAAAAGGTCTAGGGAGTGGAGTAAGTGGGAATGTGCCAGTTGTTGCTGTTTTGCAAGTACACAGTATGCATAGCTTTCTGAGTTACACTTTCTGCCTTTTTCAAAATGTGATCTATGTTGCCTTCTTGCACAAGCCCTAAACCTGGAAGAACTGCCATACCAATTCAGGTCTTCAGTTAGCAAAATATTATCAGAATGAGGCACTATGGTCGAGTGGTTAGAGCACTCATTGGATTGGGAATTTGAAGGTCACAGGTTCACATCTCAGCAGACCTAGGTGCTCACTGTGGGACCTTGACCAAGTCATTTAACCTCCAAGTGCTCCAGTCCACATAGCTGTGGAACAGGGTAGAAGCAGGACCTCATGGAAAACAAGATGTGACATTTCAGCTGGGCTATCCTGGGTAAATAATTTGCAAAATAAAAACAGAAAAAAATACAAGGGATCACCATAAAACAAACCCTGGAAACTGACTGACATGCTAATAAAATACTGTACTGGCATGCTGGATCTTTAAAAAGACCCTGATACTGTTTGGACAGCTCTGAATAAATTTAATATTAGCTCACAATTCAGCTGATATCTCATTTTTTTTTCTGTAGTTCACATTCCCCTTTTTTCTTTACTAAGCCCATTTGCATGAAATGAGTCTCTCATCACTGTTTACTCGGGGCTGCTTGGCCTAGATATTCCCTGCAAACACGCACAAGTGCCTGTGCCATGCAGCTGGGATGCGTCAGCCCAAAATAATGAAATATTCAGAAGATGCGCTGTGAGATGCGCTCGTGCATGTCTGGCTGAATATTCTGAATATGTGCAATAATGCAGTGGGAGATGAGCGGTGCAGCGGGTGATCGTAGCCCCTTGTGGAGCTTAGGGAAATGAGCGATGCAGAGTCACTTGCGCGGTGCGCAGAAGTACAATATTCAGCTGGCATATGCAAATGACCTCATTGCACATTCCAAGCCCATCTCCCACATGCTGGAGCTCATTACTGGAATGTATTTGGCCATTTGCATACCCCAGGCATGCTCAGTTCCAGCTTTGCAGGGCTGCCTTACCATTCCACAAAGGTGAACAGGAGGAACTGCAGCCTAAGTAGACAGGTGTGATGGAATGTGTGTGTGTGTGTGTGTGTGTGGGGGGGGGTGGACTGCATTGGCCTGGGTACAGTGCTATACCCCATAGCCCTGTACAGGGTCGGACAGGGGTACAGGGAGCCCACCCGGCCAGTGGCCACAGGGACCCACCTGGACCAGCTACAGAGGAGGGCACAGGGTGACACAGTCTGATCGGCATACCACATGCATGTGATACATCAGCTCCATATGCAGCGTACAATCACCTGCAGTGCCCCACACCCCCCCATATGAGTTGAACATGGTGATGCCTGCAAGGAATGGCAGTGTGGGGAAGGTGACCTGGTACACTAGTGGGTGGGTCCCACTTGTGTGCACCTATGGCGTACCACCGTGGGTGTGTGCCATAGGTCAGTCCCTGTTCTGTGCCAGGCTGCCACCCATCCACTGGACTACCTGGGCAGCATTGCCCCAGACGGCACCCTGGGTACATGCCACCTCCAGATTGCATCCTGTAGGTCACATGGGTGCAGGCCATGGCCCCCAGTACATTTTCTGCATTGTGGCTGTCTACACCTCTGGTATTTCCAGGGGCACCCGACAGCACTGGCATGCGGCTGCTGGGTGTCTGTGTCCAGGGTGTGGTGTGAAGGGTTGCTCCCTGGATGGTACTGGTGGCTCAGGGTTCATCCATCCTGGCATGACTGCTATGTATTGGTGCCTGGAGCATACCCTGCTGCACTCCAAGGGCTGTATTCAGATAGCCTGCCTGCAGTTCTGTGGTCTGCCTGTGGGTGGCTGGCCATTTATGTATGCTTTTTCCATGCCTAACTTTGGGCAGCTCATCTCTGAGATGTGCTGAAGATGCGTCACACATTTCAGCTGAATATAGGGATACGTGACACATTCATGGGAGCGCCCACTTTACATGCACTGCATACAGTACATTATAGATGTGCGATGGTGCATCTGGGGATGTGCAACACATCTCTCCCTTTTGAATATAGGCGTTCCGCCCATCTTCTGAGATGCGTGGTGCATCTCCACTTTGCGCCGTGCATCTGTTTTGAATATCTAGGCCCTTGTCTTCACCTGATATCACAATTCTGTACATGACATCACAGTTTGTTGCTGTGGAGATAATTCTGATGTAATACACCTGGAATTATGATGTCAGGTGTAGACAAGCAGCCAGAATAGATGGAATCTAGGGGTCAGTGACCTTTTTTCATTTGACCTTTCCTCAGCAATGATACAAAAGGGAAAAAATTACAGAAAATATATGGAATGTAACTGAATTATTACTGAATCTTACAGTTTTTCAAAGGCCTTATAAAGGTGTCAAGGGCTCTTTAAGAGCTTTGGTATGCCTTATGAAGTGCAGGGGCTAAGTTGAATCTTGCTGCATTGTTTGAGAATGGAACTTTTGGAAAGAGACTGGAACTTTTGGCAAAAGCTAACTTCATTTTTTAACTGTCAAGTGGAAAAAGTCCAGCATGACAATAAGATTTAGGACTTGCATGTCTCATGGCAGAAATTATTGCCACCTCATCCTGTGCAAGGGAATGCTGGAGCTCTTAAAGCAATTTTTCCTTTTTTTTAAAAAATAGACGTGATCCCCTTTACTTATGATTGGGGGAAATGTTACTGATTGAAGATTTTCAGTTGCTATCTGGGAGGGGCACAAAATGGAAGTTTTTTTCCCCATCATTCAAAACAACAATGCTCACAAATGGTTTTGTATGCTGCACGCATGGTATAACACACATGTACAATGCATGTTATGCTGATAAAGCACATGCGTTGGTCTCAGCACATTTACATCTGCCGTATACCCTACTGTACACCCTGCCACCCTGCTACACAGGGATAGAACAGAACGTGCAATACATCCATGCCTGGCCACCCATATACACTCATATGCATGTCACATACGTCACACAAGCCCTGTGTGCTGAGGGATGTGTATCCAAATGCATACCGAACCTGTGCACTGGGGGTGGTGCCACAGACACTGCCCCCATGGGAATGCCAGGATGGGGGCATGAAGTAACAGTGAGAGGAATGGGGGCATGCCATAGTAAGATGCGACCCTGATGCAGGGGATGTGATCCTGTTGTCCCATAGTCCACCCATGAGATACTGTGCCCTGACAGTTGCTGACCCCTGTGCACCCCTCACCTGTTAATGTGTCCCACCACCACTAACACACAGAGTGCCCCTGAACATGCCATGTCCCCCGGACTCAGTGTATTCTACCTATGCACCACTTGACTGTGGGACAAGCAGCAGCACCCCATTCCCAATGGCATGGGATGTCCAGTGCCACATGCACAGAGGCTACATCGTGTGGGTGAACTCACTAACCTGGGCACAATATATATGTCATATCTATACAACAGCCCCACACCGCAGGTACCCACAATAGAGGTGACCACACAGTCACAGTGTAACCACCGTGTATTTCCTGGTACCATGACTCTGCCCCGACAACCAACTGTAGCAAAAGCATGGACCCAACCCCACATGCTAGACCCTCAATGCCCACCAGCCACCCAACACACGTGCACCACATGCAGCGAATTGCTCAGCCCACACAGACACAACATTATGCGGTAAATGTCAGTTATTCCAAAGGCACACCATTTGCATATGCCTGACACTCAGGTGTGACCAAAAACATGGCTGTAATATTCCACACATCACCCTCCATGGTGACAGGGCACTGATGCCCCCATGGATAGGCCCCAGTGTTGGACACAGCATCTATATGGGGATTCACAACTGGCCCTGTAACTGATGACATGCATCCCACTGCCACTGGATGCCCCACAGATCCTTGACTGGCCATGTACAACAGTGTCCTCACTGCCCGCCCAACAGACAGCTGCACCCTGCAGCACAAAAGTCAATCACAAAATGGCCAGTCCTGCCCCAGAATGGTAGTCTATGCCACATCCTCCCTCTGAATCATGCAGTGATTGGATTCCTTACTGCTGCCCCTGGATGGGCTTGAGGATGACGGCATGATGGCATGTGGTCCAGATGGATCCACAGCCCTACGGTAGAGCCTGCACAGGGGTCCTTGGAAAGCCTGGAATGACACAGATGTGGGACACCGCATCAGTACTGCACCCTTGTATGTCACACCCAACAAGCAGCACATACATTGTACAAATGGATGATTGATACCAACAGCGGAGAAAAAACTGCCATGTCCATAGACACTGGGCTCTGTAAAGAGATCCCAGTTGTAACAGACCATGCCTCATCACACAATGGTAACATATTGTACCTGAGGTGTCCCATCCCTGCTTACCATCCCCCTGTGGCATGACAACCCTGTCCGTGGCCTCACCACCCCATGGCATGCATACATATACTTATCAGTGATGGCACAGCAATCTTCCACAGGATCAGGTAGTCATCTCTGTAGGCATGACTCTCTCTCCACAGGCCCTCCAGTAGACACATCAGTGACTGCGCCCATCTGTGCACCACAACAATAATGCTGGCCCCATGCTGTTCCTTCATTTGCAGCGACAGCCTCATAGGCCTGCAGGCACGCCCTTTCATGGTGTAGAAGGTGACTGTACATCAGCATTCCAGTACTACACATAGAGCTTTTCTCCTCCACCCCCAATACAGCACAATGCTCACCAGTGGGGGTCATGTGACATTCCACAACCAGCCCATGTTGGCCCAGTAGATAATGATGCTAGCTTGAATGAGGCTACATGGCAGCTCAGGCAGTTGGGACCATGTTGGATGCCATCACAGCAGACCGCTGGCCACCACACCATCTACATTGCCCCTGCCCAGACCTCTCATGGCCAGTGCTCACTGCCTGCTATAGCCTACACAGATTCCAGTGTCCTAGGGATATGTGTCACACCCTTCTTGTGGGATGCACATCCAGACATGGACATGACCGTAGGAAGCCCGTGGCCCATGCCATCACTGCATGGGTACATAAGGGGGTGGTACAGCCATGCCTCCTACTGGCGGAACCTGCCTTGGATTACCAGGGTAATGCCTCTGAGCAGAGAATAATGTGCTGCTTATACCTCATACACATACTTTTGCTGGAGGATGAACTGCCACGGGAGTATCTAAGGTGACGCCAGCTACAACTGTACTATCCATGTCTGCAGGCGGCTTCCCTCACACACAGACAGTGCCTCATCCATAATGCAATTCAGGACATCTGCTGTCTGACAGGTCCCAACATTACACCCACCACAGCCTGATCCTGTGCACTGACTGGAGCAGAAGGTACTGTACATCCTGGAATGAATGCCATGGGCCAATTCCAGAGGGTGGATGGGGATGTAATATGTGTAAGTAAGTGGTGTCCTGTGCATTGCACTGGGTGATCGATGTACTTGTCCACCATGCCTCCAGCTACATATCATTCCTGGCCACAGATCAGGCCATGTAGGTCACCAAAGTGGGTGTTCCATGCAGTGCATGGCTTCCAAAACATGCTTGGGGCCATAGACTGTACACATGTGACCCTAATATCCCAGACACAGAATGAGGATGCATACCGTAACAGAATTGGGCCATGATGTATTTGATCAGTCATGTCTCTGGGTACAGTTTGAGATACATGGTGGTCATGAGGAATGGCTGATCGTTGCATGAACATATGAAGGGTAACAAGTGTCCATCCCTGACGTTGTGTACCGTACCTACAGTAACTGCATCCCTCCATGGGTGACAACAGGTGACAACAGCTACCCCCTGAGGACATATATCCTGATACCCTACCTGTCCCTGACTGCTGAGAGCTATGCCGGTCACTGAACAATAATGGATATACATTAGTGTTTAAGGTAATTTAGAACTCAAGGTTGTGAGTGTGTGTGTATATGTTGGGGGGGGACACGTGCATGCCGGGGAATACAACAAAGTTACATTTTTTTTACAAAAATGTTACTGAAAATTATATTACTTTTACATGATCCATAAGGTGGCCAGCCAAGGAGGAGAGAGGAGGGCTGTGCTGGTCACCAAAAATTGAGACTCTGACCTTTTTTTTGTGTGAATAAAATCAAGGAGAGGAGACTTTGCATTGAAAATCTTTCATCTACCATTGCTGGTCATATCAGACCCCCCCCCAGCACTGACGTACCCTACATATCATATATTTGATATGTTTAAAGAGATCTACCAAGATAAGCCTCTGCACCTGATAACTAGGTGCCTTACAGCCACAGCATTCTGAAATTGTTGAGTGCAAAATTATATCCCTCATAAAATGAATTAAACTGGGTCCCAAGGACTTCCCAGTTGTAAGTGCCAGCTATGCTCCGCCCCCGCACTCACCAACAGTATGACGAGATGCTAGGGAGAACGTAGGGGCACGCTCCATTATAATCAATGGGCAGCGGCTTTACGATCTATTTTTAACATTATATTGGCCGGTTGGTAATGAAATGTGGGCACCTTACAGGTGGCATGCCTCAGACAGCTAGTTTTGGAACCCACTCGTTAGGGAGCAATCTTAGACTGCGTACTCTCAAATGGGGACAGTGAAAGGATCTCAGATCTAGAAGTGGGTAGCCATCTGGGAACAAGTGACCACCAAACAGTGTGGTTCATGATAAACTCAGCTACAGAGTCAAGCCATACAAAAGTGAGTGTACTGGACTTCAGGAAGACTGACTTTGGCAAGATGGGAGAGTGCCTTAGAAAAGCACTAGTAAACAGGCAAGAAGGAGGGGTGGAGCGACAATGGGGAAACAACGAAACTGCCATCACAGAGGCAACAAGCCTTTGTGTGAAGCAAATAAATCAAAATGAAAGAAAAAGCCACTATGGTTCCCAAAAGAGGTGTCGAGGAAGGTTAGGGAGAAAAAGATAGCATTTAGGAAGTATAAGGAAACACAGAAGGAGCAGGACAGAGAACTGTACTAGTTAAGGCAGAAGGAAGCAGAGAGGCAAGTCAGAATAGCAAAGGCCCAAACTGAGGAAAGGATAACCAACTCAGTTAAGAAAGGGGATAAAACATTTTATAGGTACATCAGGGAGCATAGAAAGACAAAGGAAGGGATAGTGAGGCTGAATAGAATGGACAGTGGGTGGGCAGAGAGGGACAATGAAAAAGCCGGGATACTGAATGAATACTTCTGCTCAGTATTCACAAATGAGGAGAAGGGGGAGGTGCCTAATCCAATTAACAGAAGAACTCTGGATAGGGGGGTCAATCCCAGTCCTTTCACAGAACAAAGGGTTCTGAAAGAACTCCTAACACTGAAGGTGGACAAAGCAATGGGGCCTGATGGAATTCACCCCAGAATTCTAAAAGAATTAAGGGGAGAACTGGTGACACCACTGACTACCCTTTTTAACAAATCATGGGAGGATGGTGTGTACCTGAGGACTGGAGGAAGGTGGATGTGATTCCCCTTCACAAAAGTGGGAGCAAGACAAAGGCAGGAAACTACAGACCTGTCAGTTTGACCTCTGTGGTAGGGAAAATGATGGAATCACTTCTGAAGGAAAAAACTGTTGAGTATCTAGAGGCCAGTAGGGCACAGGACCCAAGGCAGCATGGATTCACACTGGGAAGGTCATGTCAGACAAATCTAATTGATTTCTTTGACTGGGTGACCAAAGTAGTAGACCAAGGAGGGGCTGTGGACATGGCCTACCTAGACTTTAGCAAGGCATTTGACACAGTTCCACACAAAAGATTAATAATCAAATTAACCAGCCTGGAAGTGGGTCCCAGGGTGGTAGCCTGGGTAAAACATTGGCTGGACAACAGGACACAGTAGGTAATTGTAAATGGAGTCCACTCAGAAGACAAAGGGGTTACTAGTGGGGTACAGCAGGGTTCAGTACTGGGTCCAGTCCTTTTTAATATCTTTATAAGTGACATTGCAGAGGGACTGGAAGGAAAAGTATTACTGTTTGCAGATGACACAAAGATCTGCAACAAGGTTGATACAAAAGGAGGTGTGGAAAAGATGAGAAGGGACTTGGCAAGGTTGGAGGAATGGTCAGAAGTATGGCAGCTTGGATTTAATGGGGATGAAGTATAAAATAATGCACCTGGGAAACAAAACCCCAGGGGAAGATTACACAATGGGGGGGGGTAGCAACAACAAGAAAAATGGAAAGGAACCTGGGGGTGATCATATCAGATGATTTTAAGGTTAGCAAGCAATGTGAGAAGGCAGTAGGGAGGGCTGGGGGGATACTGGGATGTATAGGGAGAGTCATCACCAGCAGAAAACAGGAAGTTGTTATGCCTCTGTACAGACAGTTGGTGAGACCCCATCTGGAGTACTGCATCCAGTTCTGGAGACCCCATCTCCACAAGGATATAGACAGGATGGAGGTAGTCCAAAGGAGGACAACTAAAATGGTGCAGGGTTTGCAAGAGAAGCCATATGAGGACAGACTAAAGGAGCTTAATATGTATACCCTTGAGGAAAGGAGGGAGAGGGGGGACATGATAGAAACTTTTAAGCATCTCAGTGGAATCAAAAAAGTCCAAGAGGTAGCATCTTTCAGAAAAGAGATGTGCAAGAACAAGGGACACAATTTGAAGATAGAGGGGGACGGCTCCAGGGGTAATATGAGAAGTATTTTCAGAGGGTGGTGGACGCATGGAACAGCCTTCCTGAGGAGGTTGTGGGGTCTAGAACTGTGGAAGAATTCAAGAATGCATGAGACAGACATAAGGCAATTCTTATGGGGGTAGGAAGAAATAGGCTGTTGGTTAACTAGGATCTGCAGCTTACCCTGTAGGTAGGGGAATGGGCAGACTAGGTGGGCCAAGCGGTCCTTATCTGCCGTCAAAGTCTATGTTCCTATGTTTCTTCTCTACCTCAGCATGAACTCCATTTACTTTCACCCTCTGCTACCTATCCCCTAACCAATATTTTTCTCAGCTAATCACCTTTGGATCCACCCCTATGCTGCCCAGCTGGTTTACAAATCTCCAATGTGGAACAGTGTTGAAAGCCTTACTGAACTCTAGGTAGGCTACATCTGCCACTCAACCCTGATCTTGTTCCTTGATCACCTAATCAAAGAAATCTATCAGATTAGTTTGACGTGACTGCCTTCCCCCATGAATCCATGCTGCCTTGAGTCCACTAACCCATTAGATTCAAGATATTCTACAGTTCTTTCCATCAGCAGTGACTCCATTAACTTTCCCACCACTGATGTCTGGCTGACTGGCCTACAATTGTCAACCTCTTCCCTGCTACCACTTTTATGTAGTGGGACTACATCCACCTTCTTCCAGTCTTCTGAAACCACTCCTATTTCTAATGACCTGTTAAATAGGACTGTCAGAGGTGCAGCCAGTACATCCCAAAGCTCCCTGAATACCCATGGATGCACCCAGTTTGGTCCCATTGCTTTGTCCACTTTCAGATTAGTGAACCCTGCCCGACCCATTGGGGGAGTGGTAGCACTACCACTCATGGCACTGGGGACCCGAGTTTAGAAAGCAGCTTAGGGCATTGGAGGGCCAGATGTGGGGAGAAGGATCGAGTGTCCAGAGGACTTCTCTCCTCCACCGGGAAGGGGGTTGTTTGCAGAGCCTGAGATCTGCCTGGCTCCTAGTAGCCACGGTGAGGGGGGAGTCACCTGGGATTGCCTAGAAAGGCAGGATGGGTGGGGCAGATGCTGATGTGAGACATGTGGGAGCGTGCGGCACACTTCATGATGTTATTGCACACCATGCCACTCAGGGGTTAAAACAGGGAAAAGACACCTACCACTTACAGGATGGAGCTCCAACACCCGCAGGCCCCACACCTGACTAGTTGGGCTCACCATTCTGGAATACTGGATCTGGTTCCTGATGGAAATGTGAGGGATTCCATTAATCCCACTGGGAGGGGGCAAGCCCTGGGAGTACCAGCTAGCAGGTTAGTCCCGATGGATGTCAGGGTGATGGGACTGGGGTGGATGGGGCAGAGTGGGGCTGTCTGGGAAAGAAAAACAGAGCATAAAAAAAAGATTAACAAATCTCTTCTTGACTCTCTTCTCTGGGAAAAGACTAGTGTCTACCTCCCTTCCTCCAATGCTCCTATTACTTTTCTGTGGTCACTCCTCTTCTGTTTCCATTGTGAACACTAAACAAAAGTATTTGTTCAGGATATCTGCCTTTTCTTGGTCCCCCTCTGCACAATCCCCCTCTTTCCTTTTTAATCTTACAATCCCACTCCTGGTTTTTCTCTTTTTGCTTATATACCTCAAAATACCTTATTCCCTTTCGTTACCACCTGGGTTATTCTATCTTCTGTTTGCACCTTTGTGCTCCTTTCTGCTCTCCCTGATTCTGTTTGTGTCCCCTGAAACACGTTCATATCCTCCTTCCTCTGTGTCGTCTTATAATTTCTGTGTGCCACCCTCTTAGCTTTTACCTTTTTTGCCATCTCTTTCGAGGACCATAGTGGTCTCTTTTTCCTCTTGCCTTTGCTCTTCTGCTTGACGCAGAGCTTTGTTGCCCTTATTATGGCCCCTTTTATCTTTGCCCACTGTTCCTCCACCCCAGCCAGGTCATTCCCCCCACCAGTTCATCCTTGAGGCATTCACCCTTCTTTATAAAATCTGCCCTCCTGAAGTCCAGGGCCCTCGCCCTTGTGTGGTTCGATTCCACAGCTGTTCTTAAATTGAACCACACTGCATAGTGATTGCTGGTCCCCAGATAGCCTACCACCTTGATGTCTGCAACATTATCCCTGTTAATGAGCACCAGGTCCAGTATTGCCCTATCACGAGTGGGTTCACTGTCTAGTTGCCTAAGGAATGCCACCTGTACACAGGGAGTCCAGGATGTCCCTGCTCCTAGCTGAAGCTGCAGCTGGGAAGCTCCAGTCTACATCTGGCAGATTGAAGACCTCCACCAGCAGCACTTCCCCCTTCTCTGCCATTTTGCTGTGTGTCTACACAGTCAAAACATGGTGTTTTTTTTTTGATCATGGAAACATAGAAATGGCAGATAAGGACTGCTTGGCCCACCCAGTCTGCCCATTTCCCTACCTAATGGATAAGCTGCAGATCCTAGTTAACCAGCAGCCTACTTCTTCCTACCCCAACCCCCTAGAATTGCCTTATGACTGTCCCATGCATGCTTGAATTCCACCACTGTTTTTGACTCCAGAACCTCCTCTGGAAGGCCGTTCCATGCATCCACAACCCTCTCTGTGAAAAAATACTTCCTTAAATTATCTCTGAACTGCCCCCCTCTATCTTCAAATTGTGCCCCCTTGTTCTTGCACGCCTCTTTTTTTGAAAGATGCTACCCTCTTGGACTTTTGATTCCCTTGAGGTACTTGAAAGTTTCTATCATGTCCCCCTCTCCCTCCTTTCCTCAAGGCTATACATATTAAGCTCCTTAAGTCTCTCTTCACATGTCTTCCGGTACAGACCCTGCACCATTTTAGTTGCCCTCCTCTGGACAGCTTCCATCCTGTCTATGTCTTTGCGGAGATTGGGTCTCCAGAACTGCACGCAGTACTCCAGATGAGGTCTCACCAGCTATCTGTACAGAGGGATAATAACTTCCTGTTTTCTACAGGTGATGCCTCTCCCTATGCATCCCAGTATCCCCCCAGCCCTCCTTGCTGCCCTCTCACATTGCTTGTCCACCTTTAGGTCATCTGATATGACTACCCCCAGGTCCCTTTCCATTTTTGTTATTGTTAGTATCTCACCCCCCATTGTGTACTCTTCCCCTGGGTTTTTGTTTTCCAGGTGCATTACCTTGCACTTCTTAGCATTGAATCTAAGCTGCCATACATTTGACCATTCCTCTAACCTTGCCAAGCCCCTTCTCATTCTTTCCACCCCACCTTGTGCATCAACTCTGTTGCAGATCTTTGTGTCATCTGCAAAGAGACATGGAATAGAAGAATTCAAAATTCTACAGAATTCCACTAGTAGAATCCTACCTTCCCCCACACATACACATGAAATAGCAACATGGAATCCATGAATTTAAAATTCTGCAGAATTCCATTGGCAGACACACACACACACACACACACACACTCACACACACGAACACAGGCCTCAAGTGAAGTTAGAGCCTTAATTTTATTTGTGGGGTAAGCAGCAGAGAGTTCTCTGCCAAACCGTTAATGATAGGAGTGTGATTGTTTATGATCATTAAAGAAACAGCAAAAATGGAAACTGACTAGTACTTGATTT
This sequence comes from Neoceratodus forsteri, assembly GCA_016271365.2. NCBI lineage: Eukaryota > Metazoa > Chordata > Ceratodontiformes > Ceratodontidae > Neoceratodus > Neoceratodus forsteri. The sequence goes on from CM028131.1 coordinate 1,309,973,579, forward strand.
TAAATGTGTTTATTTGTATATGTAGGGGATCATGAGTGGAAAGAACATTCAATTACTTTTTTTTCTAATTGAAGGGAGTTTTATTGTTAGGGCCTAGTTAAAGGCTTTTATATATAAGTAAAGTGGGCAGCCATGTTTATGATGGCAATCAGGTATGAGTGAAATGACTTATGAATTCTGTTTGTCAGTTTCCAAAAATTCAGAATCATACTGGTGAACTTTTTACAACCTGCGGAGCTGTGGGGAATTAAGATATGGGTCTAACAAGATGTTTAGCCAATCAGGAAGCAGGAAATTTCCTACCCATTTTACAAGTTTGAATATAGCACTTTTAGGGCCTTGAATTAATTAGCACTTGGAATAGGGACTTTATGTGGTGCAAACTCAGATTCTTGAATATGGGGCCTTCGGTCCAGTGTGGGCCCCCTCATTTAAGGCCACAGAAATAACTTGCCAGAGCACCAGTGACTGAGTCAGCTAAAGGCATTTGGAAGCAGAGTTATTGGAGTGGATGTACACCAGGGCCCAGATATTCAAACTGTACCAGGCTGTGGCGCAAGCTTGGGCGCAGCTCAACATGGCTGCGCAGGGTTGTGAACTGGGCTATATTCAGCGACTGCGCCATGACTCAGCAGTGGAATATCGCACCCTGGCCACCTGCAGTGTGTATGGCACAGTGGCACTGCACCAGTGCAAGTGGCCAGAGTGGAGCATGGGGATGCGCATCTCAAGTTCCATTGCGCTATGCACAGCAACCTCGATATTCAAAACTTGACATGCAAATGGGGCCATAATGTATGCAAGGCACAAATGGGGCCATTTGCATGTCATTTTGGCCCCATTTGCATGCAGGTCCGCCGATCCCCGACCACTTGCGCCTGGCGCCCTGCTAAGCAGCAGCCGTTGGGGACCGACGCCCCCTGCAGCTGGCAATGTGCTCCACAGCCCGATCGCGGGCATTTGTGTAAATAAATATATAAGTTCTATATCTCTGGTGGTCCAGTGGACTGCTATCTTCCCGATCACGGGCATTTGTATAAATAAATACATAAGTCCTATATCCCTGGTGGTCCAGTGGAGCGCTATCTGCCTGATCGCGGGCATCTTATAAATAACGAAATAAGTCCTGTATCCCTGGTTGTCTAGTGGACCGCTATCTGCCCAATCACGGGCATCTGTATAAATAACAAAATAAGTCCTATATTTCTGGTGGTCAGTGGACGCTATCGACCTGATAGTGGGCATTTGTAATTAAAAATAGAAATATGTCCTATATCCCACGAAGTCTAGGGTACCCCACCCGCCCACTGAGCCCACTACCAGCTCCGCTCCTGGTCAACAGCGGTGAGGCGGCAGCACCACCACGCCTGTTGCCCGCCACCGCCAGCGGCAAGCCGGCGGTGGGGCTGTCGCCCGGTGATTCTGGCGTGAGCCAATGGGCATGCAGCCTAAACCGTCACCCACATTCAGATATGAATCACATATCTGGAATGTATGTCTCGACATAGGCTACCGCCCATCTGGCTCACACTGTCAGACTCAATGAGCGTACATTCAATGACATCGACAGCGAGCGGCGGGGTAACAAGCGGGTAAAATCCTCTCCAGCTGACCGAAGGAGGCGGTGAAGCACAGGTGGGCGAATGAAGAAACCACTAGACCTCGAGATATAGAACATATTCATTTTACTACAAATGCCCAAATCGGCAGATAGCGATCACTGACCACCAGGGATATAGGACTTATTTCATGGTTTATACAGATGCCCATCAGGCAGATAGCGGTCCACTGGGTCACCAGGGATATTGAACTTATTGCTATTTATACAGATGCCGATCGGGCAGATACGGTCCACTGGACCACCAGGGATATTGGACTTATTTTATTATTTATACAGATGCCCGCATCGAGCAGATAGCGGTCCACTAGACCACCAGGGATAGTTGGACGGAATATCTTTTTATTACTAATGCCCGCGATTGGGCAGTCAGTGGTCCACTGGACCACCAGGGATATGGGACATAATAGTTCTTTTTAACAAATGCCCACGATCGGGCATGGGGGGGTGCCGCCAGGTGCAGCGGAGCTTGGTGGCCACCCACAGGTGGCAGCTGCCGTGTTGTGCCTGCAATGCGGCAGCTCACCTGTGGGTGGCCATCTATTCCTTTTTGGATCAACTTTGTGCTGGCGCGGGTGGGGTTGCGCATGCATGGCTCTGCACATCCCGGGCTGAATATTGGGCTGTGCAGGGTATGCATGAGCACACCCCCTACCTGCACCTGCATGATACTGATGCACTCCGCACATCAGGATTTGTGCCGCGCACTTTTGCTTTTGAATATCACGTCACACATCAGTCGGTTAAGATGGTAATAATTGTTACACCATGCGCAACCCTTTTGAATATCTGGGCCCATGTTTCGACATTTCACCTGTACCAATAGCCACACCCCTTCTCCTAATCAGAGTTGGAATATAGCACTGTCATTTGGAAAATGCCATATATAAATGGCCTACATATTCTCCCTTTCCCTTTTTCCCTCAAATGCCATCTCAAACCTCTTGCTGCCCCCTCCTGCTTTTCCGGCCATAGTTAATTTTGCCATACTACTCGCATGTACTTAGTCTTAGAGCTCCTTTATCAGTATTTTAGTTCTGACATACTAGCCTGTACACAGTTTATTGTATTGCATGAATTGTTTAATTATTGTATTTTTGCTACACTTTGCATTTTTTACCATTTATATTTTGTATATTTTGCTGTACATTGTGTATTTTGTCTCCCTATTTTCCTTCCCTTGGGTCGACCAGGAAATGAGCCTTGGCTCAGTGTGCCTTTCCCGGTGGCTACCAATTTTCAATCAACCAATCAATCAATCAATCAATATTTTGCCAGTTGCTTTTCTCAGAAATGACAGGCATTTGTCTTAGAACATAAGGCCCCCATCTTCAGAGCCGGACGATAGTGCTGTTTAGCCTGTATCTTTGCACCAAAAATAGTACACAGTTGACTCTGACCTATATTCAGCTAGTTTGCCTGCACTACAGAATGTGCTAAGTGAATATAAGGTGATTCTGGTGCAGCGCTTAGTGGGTATGGGTTGTGCCAACATGGCCAAGGCTGCATTTGGCCCACAGGAGACAACTCTACCCATAACGAGATACCAACAGGGCTCCAGTGAGCCATTTTTAGCCTCACTGTAGCATGTCAATGATTCCATTAGGCATGCCAGGTGCTAAGGGGCCATTTGCATTCTCATTATGGGTTCATTAGCGTGCTGTGCAGCGCTATGGCTCCTATTGATGTCTAACAACCCAGGTAGTCTAGTGGCCCCCCCTTCCCCTAATCACCCATGTTGTAAATATATGGCTGGCAGTATAGCCTAGAGGCTAGAGTAATGAGCTGTGAATGAGCTTGGTACCTGCAGATATGGGTTTGAGTCCCACAATTTCCACTTGCATACTGTGTGACTCTTGAGCATGCCACTTAACCAGCTCAAAGCTCTCGGTTGCCCTGAAAACAGGCACTTGTGCCTAGTGGGCCTGACCTGGTTAACAAAGACTAAAATAAATAAAATAAAATATTCCTGTCTACCTTTTCTGGTTGTTTCTGTCTACCTGTTCTAATGGTTGTTCAGATGGACATTAAAGATCCCATGGCACTTATTAAAAAGATTTGGGGAATGTTTATTAAAATAAATAAATCATACATGCATGTAGTAAAATCATTCTAAAGGAACAGAAACAAACTCACCTGTGATGGTTGCAAAAATAAGGAAACATACTTTTAATGATAGCTGTTCTGCCCCCAGTGTTATTTTACTGTCAGTCTAGTATCAGTACATCTCCCTTTTTGTTTAAACTGTACATCATAACAAACTAAATAACTAACTAACTAACTAACTAACTGACTAAATTTAGTTATCCATTAGTGCTGCACAACAACATAACCTTTCCCTATGCATACTACTGTGGTTCAGTAAATTTAACTGTCTTAATACATAATATAACTTTGAAGGATGTGCTGGTATTATATTAAGTATTCTTCAATGAGTCATTTAGGTAAGCAATAATATCCAACAGGGTGGGCGGTATTTTATTTATTTATTTATTTGTACAATTCGGATTTACAACCTTTGAGCCAGAGGCTCGTTTACAAAGGTACCTCGTCATAGAGAGGACAGACAGAGTTACAAGTTTACAGAGTTCATGACAGTAGTAGACAAACGTTACACAAATGGTTTCATACAGAGAACAATTTTAAACAATTCAGTTATTACAAGGTTCATCTGATGCAGGTAACAGCAGAGGGCAGGGAACCAGGGGTGGCTTGGGGGGGAAGGGGTGGTGGAGATATAGCCCAGTAGGGCATTGTCTGGTGCTATGTGGTAGTAGTAGTACAGTGCCAATTAGTGACAGGAGCAGCTGCGGGTATTAACTCGTTGGTTACAAAGGGTTGTTTTGAATGTGGCAATTTTGGGGGAGTTGGATATGGTTGCTGGGAGGGAGTTAAACCAGGTTGGGGCTCCATAGTGGAAAGACCTCTGAGGATGGGTGGTCCTAGTTCTGGGGACCAGTAGAGTGGTCTTGTTGGCGGTTCAGGTTGCGACAGTAGAATGGGTATGCTGAATGGAGGCAGACAGCTCAGGTGGGGAGAGCCCGAGCAGAATTTTCTTAGTTAGAATGCAGGTTTGGTAGCGGAGACGTTCATCAAGGTTAAGGAGATTTGCCTTGTCATAGAGTTGGCAAGTGTGGGTGAGCCTGGATGCACCACTTATTAGCCTGCAGGCCTTGTTTAGGGTGATGCGAATTTTGTTAAGGGCAGTGGTGTCAGCAGTGCCATATACCGGCAGGCCATAATCCACAAGGGACAGAATTGAGGATGTAACAGCAAGCCGGAGGGCATCGGGTGGGAGGCAGTCCTTGTGGCGGTAGAGGATGCCAATCCGGGTGTTAGTGGTGGATGCAAGGGCATTGATGTGGGCATGAAAGGTGAGGGCTGAGTCGAAAGTGGCCCCAAGGTACTTGTAGGAGTAGACATTTGGCAGTACTGGACTGCTCAGGGGTGTAATGAGGCCCAGTGCCACAGGAGGAGGAGGGCCTTATAGCCACTGGAGGGTCCATTATTGCCCATACTGCCCACCCTGAAGGGGTTTATTGCGCTTAGAAAATGGCAAACTATGGCATTTTTAGATGGGATTTAAAAAAATTTAGAAAACCATTTAGAGTAAGAATGAGGTTTATGTCTCTTTGTTGTAAAGTAGTCCCTTCATGTGCTGTTCAATCTCCTGTTGCTCGTCCCCCTAAAACCATTCCGTTTAACTCATCCCCTACCCCCATGACCACCAGCTCAAGAACAAAATTTGGATTTTTTTTGTTGTCTCCCCCAGTCTCTTGTTATGGTTGTTAGGTAACAAACTCAGTTTTCGACTCTTTCTGCTTGACTCTTTTTTCCCCCTTCTCAGGAGTTGCGGCTGTTACATGCGCGGCCTGCCACGTAAAAGTAGTAAGTGCACACTGGGAGGTATGTTGTGGCATGGGAGCTCCATAAGTGTTTCAGATCCGATGGTATCCATTTTTGTTAACTTGTCTAGCGCTTACTCTTTCATGGTGGATCGCCATCAGGGATTTCGGTGGTCAAGATGGAGTTACAGCGGGAAGCTAATTCAAACAAAGTTGAAGGTGAATGTAATATTTTTTTAAACAGGAAGAGTGTTTTTTCTGTTATTTTGTTTACATTTGTAAAACGAAACCAAGACACACGGCACACAGGCTAAATCAGTTTTGTTTTGCTGTTTTATTTATTTATTTATATATTGAACCCATTTTTTAACTGTCACCCCAGTGTCAGCGCCAGCTCAATGGGTGTCTATACAGAGAAACAGTAACAGATTGGAGCAGATTGCACTGCATGTGGCAGAACACAGATGGACTGCATCTGATCAGTTAAGGATACGAATTTTCTTTAATGAAAAAGAAAGAACAAACATTGCTTGCCTTGTTTCTGTGAGTTTTCAAAGTGGGGATGCAGTGAACAGGAGCTAGACTGGCTCCGATTATCCTCACCAGTAATCACTTTGGGGGTGTTGCCAGTTCACATTGCCAGAGCACAGACCGAGTGTGATGATATAAGGTAACTGACTTCTGTTAGTCTGTTTCTGTTAGAACTCAGGAGCCCTCACTGTAGTGAGGAGTTGATGTGCTCTATAGAAGATGTCACGGTGCTGCTCCTGAATTGGGCATACTGTACAATCGGATGACAAGGGTTGCGTTCATTACCTTGGGAGTTCCGATACATAGGGGTTAGATCGGAACCCTACAGTAACTATGACATTTGCTGTACTTGGAGTGATTGTTCTATTTTGAAACAGCAGGCAGCTATTTCTTTTGTTGTTATTTTTCTTTCAGGTTAGGCAGCATTAAAACTGAGACAGAATGGGGTGGGCAGCTGCCAACCTTGCTCGCTTAGCGAGATGAAAAAATGGTGGCATTTTAAAACTGAAAATTCTATGTGCACAGTAATATTAGAAGGTAATCGGGCAGCTAGAGACTGGGACTCATTATTTCCCAGTCTCTGTTGCCTGATACTGGACCGTCCAATTGGTGGAATTAGCCAATCAGCAAAAATAATTATCCCTACCCATTTTCTAAGTCTTTTTATCACTCCTCCACTACTGCAGTGCTGGAATGCCTCTCATCCTTTGGTGCTGACAGGCACGGGTATGCCCTCATTGTCCTCTGCCTTTATTTCCTGAAGCATTTGTGACATGTCATTTCCTGGCACTGTTTGCTCTACATTGGGTTCATCTCCCTTCAAAGTCTCTGCATCAGGTACCTGATGGAATGTCCCTGGTACTTTGATCAAATGTCTATGGTTACATCTCAGTACTTGTCCCTGATCTGTCAGAACCTTGTATGATCACAATGTTGTTTCTCCAGTCACCCTGGCCTTTGATCCCCATACCACTTTGGCCTGAATCCTTACTACACCATGCTCAGTCAGTGGGTGTGGTGGTTTAGCTCCTCTATCGTAGTAGCTTTTCTGTCTGGTATCTTTCTTGCCCATGTCCTGTGTCATGTCTGACAGGAAATGTGCATCAGGCATTGTTCACAGCTTCCAGTTTGTTAAAAGTTCCAGTGGTGAAAAAACACTTTCTAGCAGTGCTGACCTACTGGCCAATAAAGCTAAATAAGCATCTTCCTTACTGTCCATGGCCTTCTTGTAAAGTCTTTTGACAATTTATATCCCTTTCTCAGCCCATCCATTGGACTGATGGTAGTAAGGGCTGGAGGTCTTGTGTGCATGAATCCATACTGTTTTACAAATTGTTCAAAGTCACAGCTACCAAACTATGAACCATTATCTGAAATCAGGGTAGTAGGTATACAGGGCCAGATATTCAAACTGTACCAGGCTGTGGCACAAGCCTGGATGCAGCTCAACTTGGCTGTGCAGGGGCGTTGACTGGGCGATATTCAACGGAGCTGCGCCATGGCTCAGCATCATTGAATATCGCACTCTGGCCACCCGCAGTGTGCATGGTGCAGTGGCACTGCACCAGCGCAAGTGGCCAGAGTGAAGCAGGGGGATGCGCTAGCGCAAGTTCCATTGCGCTAGGTGCAACAACCGCAATATTCAAAGTGCACATGCAAGTGGGGCCATAATGTATACAAGGTGCAAATGGGGCCATTTGCATGTCATTAAGGCCCCATTTGCATGCAGGTGCGCCGATCCCCAGCGACTTACACCTGGCACCCTGCCAGGCAGTAGCCATCAGGGACCGACGCCCCTGCAGCATGGCAATGTGCCCCACAGCCCGATCACAGGCATTTGAACAATAATAAGCTTTCCCATATTCCTGGTGGTCCAGTGGACCATTGTCAGCCCGATCACAGGCTTAAGTAATGTAATAAAGTTTCCTATATCCCTAGTGGTCCAGTGGACTGCTGTCAGACAGATTGCGGGCTTCAGTAAAATAATAATGTTTCCTTTATCCCTGGTGGTCTAGTGGACTGCTGTCAGCCCGATCGCGGGCTTAAGTAAAATTATGAAGATTCCTTTATCCCTGGTGGTCCAGTGGACCTCTGTCAACCCCGATTGCGGGCTTAAGTAAAATAATACTGTTTCCCATATCCCTGGTGGTCCAGCGGACCCACCTCCCCACCTGCCCACTGATCCACCGCCCCACCCCCCCGGTCAGTGGCAGGCAGCAGCACCCCACCCGCCTGCTGCCCCGCTGCCCGCCGACTGACACCGTCGGTAGGGCTGTATGCCCATTGGTCCACAGCGTGAGCCAATGGGCGTCCAGCCCATACCGTACTACACATTCCAAATATGTGATATGCGCAACCCTTTTCAATATCTGGCCCACAGTGTCTTGCAAAAAATGTACTTGGCGTGCATTATCACTTATTTTGCAGAGGTCTCTGGCAGATAGACTGCTTCTGGGTAACTGGAATAATAGTCAATAATCAGGAGGTAATCTTTCCCTTGCAGTTGAAACAAATCTGCTCTTACCTTCTACCATGGACCTGTTGGTTTGTTATGAGGAAGCAGGGGTTCTTCTGGATGTAGCTGTGCATTTAGCATGTTTCACAATTTTTTTACCAACTCCTTTATACGCTTGTTCCTGTTAGGCCAATACTTCACATCCCTTGCATGCCTTTTACTTTTTTCTATACCCAAATGTCCCTCATGTGCCAACTGAGTCATCTGTGAACACAGCAAGAGAGACATTACAATTTTCTGTCCTTTAAGCGGTGCTCCCTTAACTACCGTGAGTTCTCCAAGAAAATGTGAATAAGGTGCACAGTGTTAAGCTTCCCCTTCTGAATGCTGCTAATTATTTGTTGCAAGGTTTTATCTTTTCATGTGACCATGGCAATAAGTTTCCATTTTGCTTCAGAAACGGACAGGTTTGTCATAATAAAGTATATCTGAATTTCCACATTGCATGATAATTCATAAATGTTTTTGTGAAATTTCTGATATCTGAATATTGCACCCATGGTCTCTTTCTCTATCTGAGCATAGTGTTTTTCTGCTGATGTCATGGAGCGTGATGCATATGCTATAGTCTCCCATTTCCCTTGGTGCTCCTGCAGTAAAACTGCTCCTAGCCCATCTTTAGAGGCATACGTGGAGACTAATTTTCGAAGTTGGATCATAGAAACATAGTACAAATTCCTCAGTCAGAATGTCTTTTAAATTGTTCCACTGAACTTTGTGTTCATTTTTCCAGTGCCATTCATTTTTTACTTCTAAGAGACTTCTTAAATCTGCAGGGTTGGCTTTCAAATTTGGTACAAACTTGTTCAAATAGTTTTTTAGACCAATACATCTCTGTAGATCTGTTTTATAGTTTGGGTTAGCACTTGTTTTACTCTCTTACATTTTCTGGATTAGGCTGGATCCCATCTGGTAAGAGTTTATCTCCTGGGTATGTAGTTTTTGTGCCCCTATTTGACATTTTTCATAGTTCAGTTTAAACCCTGCTTGTCATGTCTGCTGCAGAAGTTGGGTCAGTCTCTGATCATGCTGAAGTTTTGTTCTTCCCCACACTATAGTATCATCCAGAAATACATGTTCTCCTTCCATACCTTCAAATAACTGTTGCACTGTGCGGTGGAATAATTCTGGGGCTGAACATGTGCCAAAGGGCATGTGTAGGAAGCAATGTCTCCCAAATGGTGTGTTAAATGTGCACAGCTTTGAACTTTCCTCATTCAGAGGGATTTGCTAGAAACCAGATGAGGCATTCAGTTTAGAAAAGAATGCAGAACCCGCCATGGAACTTGTAATATCTGACCTGGTGGGCAAATGGTAATGCTCTCTTTTTATCCACTTATTCAAATCTTTTGGATCGATGCAAAGTCTCAGAGCACCATTTTTCTTTCCCACTACAACTAAAGAGTTAGCCCAGTCTGTAGGCTCTTCTGTCTTTTTCACTATGCCCAAGGAAATTAGTTTGTCTAGTTCCTTGCGCAGTCTTTCTTTTATTGCTATTGAAACTTTCCTTGCAGCTTGAACTACTGGCTGCGCATTGCCTTTAAGCTGTATTCTGTACTGTAATGGTAGACACCCAGTTTCATCAAAAACATCTGCAAACTGTTTTGCCACATTTCTTCATTTATCAGAATCAAGCAGTGTCCCTGTAATGGCTATGCTTTTCAGCTGGTGCAATTACATCAGTATTTATTACTTGAATGCACTTCAACAAACCCATTTTTTCACAGGTGTTTAGACCTAAGATAGGCTTTCTTTCCCCTTCCATAATAACAACAAACTCTGGTCAGAGCCAACACGGCTGCACAGAGCTTTTTGGAGTGCTGCCGGAGTATGCTATTCTCAAGATGGCGGTGATGACAGAACTACATATGTGCAATACTCGCACACGCACAGCCTGAGTGGGTAGCCATCTTGCGCATGGCACCCGTCACTTCTGAAGTTGCGGAAGAAAAAGAAGTGCCCCATGAAGTGAGTATGTTTATGCAGCCGGTGGAGGGGAAGGGCTGCATAAACACAACCAATGAAAACTGTGCCAGAGCACTATGGAGGCACACCAGACAGCAATCCAGTCACGTGCTTCCACAGTGCTAGTCTGAGATGCTGAGATGATTGCATAATGTCTGCGGAGCTCTGCCTACACAGCTGTAAAAAGTACAACAGTGGACTGTCTCTTACAAGTTTCTTTGGCTGTGCACATACCTTTGGTAGGGACTGGCTAATTATTATAAGCACATAATGAAATTGGCTTCTGGAACATTCTTGGATTTTCTTTAAGCTGCCTTCGTAAAACATTGGAAAAATATTCACCTGTGCTCCAGTGTCCAACTTAAGAGAAATAATAGATCCATTAGGTTCCAAAAGTGACCCATTTGTCTTTGGTGCAATTTTCAGATCCCACAGCCCCAGTAAGCAGATCTTCTCCCTCACTGGAGTCATCTGCCATATCTTGCTGGCCCACTAGCTGAACTTTTCATTTGGAAAAACATTGATTCACAAAATGGTTCTCACCACCACATTCTCAACAAGTTTGTTTAAAAGCAGGGCAGTTTTTTAGTTCCTGGCCCAGATATTCAAAAGGGTTGTGCATGACGCAACAACCCACTGATGCATCCTGGTGCGATATTTGAAAGGGAAAAGTGCACTGCACAAATCCTGATGCGCCGGGGTGCATCAGTAATGTATGCAGGCACAGGTGGGGGGGTGCCCATGCATAAACTGCACAGCCCGATATTCAGCCCAGGCATGCAGAGTTATGCAGGCGCAACCCCTACCTGCGCCTGCACAAAGTTATGCCTGAAGAAAACCAGGAACAAGTCGAGGGCCACACACAGGTGAGCTGCCGCATTGCAGGGTGCAACACAATAGCTGCCACCTGTGGGTGGCCATCGGCTATTTCCGCTGCACCTGGCGGCACCCCCCATGCCCCGATCGTGGGCATAATTGTCTCTCCCCCTGAAGTCCAATATCCCTGGTGGTCCAGTGGACCATGATTAGCCTGATCGCGGGCATCAGTACCCCCCAAAGTCCAATGTCCCTGGTGGTCCAGTGGACCGCACGGAGCCCGATCGCGGGTGGCATTCCTCACCTCCCCAAGTCCGAAATCCCTGGTGATCTAGTGGATCCCCAGCCCACCTGCCCACTGGAGCCCCACCACCCTGCTCCCCATCAGCCAGCAGGCAGCAGCACCACCTGCCTGCCACCCGCCGCCCGCCGACTGACGGCTCAGTATGGCTGCCGCCCATTGGTTCAGAGCAGGCCAATGGGCATGCAGCCATACCGTGCAAATCAGTCCAGATATGTGAATGAATTCATTCACATATCTGGACTGACTAGTACGGTATGGGCTGCACGCCCAACCCAGATGAGGCTAAAAATAGTCAGACATACCTAGTCCTCCTTTCCCAGTCTACAAAAACTAAATAGCTAATTTATTTCCCTGGTAGTTTAGTGGACCCACTTCCCCCCTGATCACCCATGTTGGCAGGGTGTTCCACTTGTCCATCACCCGTTCTGTGAAGAAATTCTTTCTCATGTTTCCTCTGAATCGTCCTCCCTCCAACTTCATCCCATGCCCTCTAGTCCTGGAACATCTTTTTCACTTAAAAATAGTGTTTTCCTGCACCCTGTTCCTCCTGTAAGATACTTGTATGTCTCTATCATATCCCCTCTCCTCCTCTCCTCCAGGAGTACATGTTCAGTTCCTTCAACCTGTCTTCATAGGACTTGTGATGCAATCCATGCACCATCTTTGTTGCCCTCCTCTGAACCTTCTCTACCCTGTCTATGTCCTTACGTAGGTATGGTCTCCAGAACTGTACACTGTACTCCAGGTGGGGCCTCACTAGTGTCTTGTATAGCGGAATTATGACCTCCCTTTTCCTGCTGGTGATGCGCCTGCCTATACATCCCAGCATCCTATTTGCTTTACCTGCTGCCTTGTCACACTGTTTCCCTACCTTGAGATCATCAGAGATGACAACCCCAAGATCCCTTTCCTGCTTGGTGCATGCTATATCCTCACCCCCCAACTGATATATTGTGCCAGGGTTTTTGTGCCCCATATGCATTATCTTGCACCTCTTTGCATTGAATTTCAACTGCCAAACCCTGACCATTCTTCAAGTTTCTGCAGGTCGCTTCTCATTCTGTCTACACCCTCCGGTGCGTCTACTCTGTTACAGAGCTTTGTGTCATCAGCGAACAGTGAAATTCTGCCTTCTAGATCCTGCTCAATGTCACTGATGAAGATGTTGAATAGGACTGGTCCCAGCACTGATCCCTGTGGTACCCCACTGGTCAATCTTCCCTCTGTGGAGTGACAGCCATTTACCACCACCCTCTGTGTCCTGTCACCCAGCCAGTTACCTACCCACCACACTACTGTCCTGCCCACACCCATATTCCCCAGTTTGTGTAATAGTCTTCTATGTGATTCAGTGTCAAAGGCCTTGCTGAAGTCCAGATAGGCCATGTCCACTGCCCTCCCCTGATCCACCTCCCTAGTCACCCAGTCAAAAAATTCAATGAGGTTGGTCTGACATGACCTCCCCCTGGTGAAACCATGCTGCCTTGGGTCCTGTAGTCCATTGATAACCAGATGTTCCACCAATCTCTCCTTCAGTAGTGCTTCCATGATCTTCCCCACTACCAAGGTGAGGCTGACTGGTCTGTAGTTCCCTGCTTCCTCTTTGTTCCCACTTTTGTATAAGGGGACTACATCTGCTGTCCTCCAGTCTTTGGGTACCTCCCCTGTTTCCAGTGATCGGCTAAACAGGATAGCCAGAGGTTCAGCCACCACCTCTCTTAGTTCTTTAAGGACCCTGGGGTGCACCCGTCTGGCCCCATTGCTTTATCAACTCTTATTACTTCCAGTTCCTTCAGGACCCTTTCTCGTGTAAAGGGACTTGTGTCCATTTCTGCACCATTCTCACCCCTTGTACTCCCTTCAGACCCATTATCCTCCTCTTCCTCAGTAAAGACTGAGCAGAAATACCTGTTCAATATGTCAGCTTTACTGTTGTCATCCTCCACGGCTCCCATCCTCCCCCTTCAGTCTCACTATCCCTCCCTTTGTCTTTCTTTTTTCACTTATGTACCTGTAAAAGGTTTTGTCCCCTCTACCCACTGATTTTACAATGTGTTCTTCTGTCTGAGCTTTGGCTTCCCTACTGACCTCCTGCCTCCTTTGCTTCTCCTTGTACTTCTCCCTATCCCCTTCTGCCTGTGTCTTTTTGTATTGCCTGAATGCAATCTTTTGGCTTTCACTTTCTTTGATACCTCTTTGGAAAACCATAATGGTCTCCTCTTCCTTTTCCTCTTGCTAACCTGCTTAATGCATAATTCTGTTGTTCTTGTAATCCCCATTTTAAATACTGTCCACTGTTCCTCAACCCCTGATTCCTGTCCCATTCCCCTTAATGCCTCTTTCAAGTATCTCCCCATTTTCCCAAAGTCTGCCCCCCTAAAATCCAGTAAGTAATGCAAGTAATGGTCTCCGTCAGCGGTGAAGAAATTATGGGTTAGAGCAAACTCCAAACCTTTAATAACAAATGGCACTGGTATATTCATTTGGTTGTCAATAGTGTCCCTGACTGCTTCAACACCTTTGTCACGGGGTATGCTTGTATACAAGCTTGTGACATCAGTTGTAGCCCAATTATAGGTAGGAACCCAATTCTGGGTTTTTAACTTATTTAACAGATCCATGGTGTCACGTATGTAAGACTGGAATCTGAAAATAGAGGGCTGCAGATAGTGATCAAGGTATTGGCATAGATTTTGGGTTAAAGATCCCACCCCGGAGACAATGGGTCTACGGGGGGAGAGGTTAGAGGGGTGTTTGTGGATCTTGGGAAGAATAAAGAAAGTAGAAATTATGGGGAATTCTTTTTTAAGGTACGCAGCTTCTGTGTTTGCAATAAATTCTTCCTCTAGTGCTCTAGTGATTAACTCATATAGTTCTTGCTGAAACTGTTTTAAGGGATTTTTTTTAGCTTTTCATTGTTATTATTATCCCCCAATAATTCCTTAACTTTTTCCAAATAAAAAGGCTCATCCATGATCACTAAATTGCCCCCTTTATCAGAGGGTTTGATTACTATGCTGCTTGCCTCCTGCAGTTCCTTCAGGGCTTGCCTCTCTGCATCTGGTAAATTTGCAAAGTACTGCATTTTTTTTATCTTGCACAGTCCTCTCCAAATCCCGAGTTATTACCTTTTCTAAGCAAGAAATAGCTATGTTCTGTATATTAGGTTAGAATACTGACTTTGGCTTGAAGCCAGTATTTCTATAATGGGCATTGATCAGTTCTGGTGTCTCTTTGTCCAGTAGTTCTTCTAAGTCCACCTGGTCCAAACAGATTCAATTTATCCCCAGTATTGGTCCACCTCATCGCTCCAAATCAGCACATCATCGGGTTCTATATCACTAGTGTGTCCTCACTGTTCTCAGCAGTCACACTTATGTCATGTCCAGGGCATATATTCCCTTGCTGCAGTCCATCAGCACTTCTTAACCACACGGCCATGCCCCATCTGAAGTATCCAGACCCATGTTGGTAGTTTGTAGATTTTTAAAAAAATAAACAAAGCTTCAGCTTTCTGACGAATTTTAATATGTCCAATTGAATATTAAAGGTATTGACTACAGGTGTAGGGACAAAAGGAAGTACCCTAGATAATAAATTGATTTGTTATTCAGATAGTTGTATGGCAGAAAGATTTATAACATTTACTTTCTCCTCGAGGGGTATCTGTTTTGTCCTGTTTTTCCTCCCCTTCCCCCTGTTGCCCTGTCTTGTTTTTTTTTCTTCTTTTTTTTTTGGAAGTCCTTTTTTAAGTTTTTTAACTGATTTTTATTATTAGGAGCTGACTTCTTATTTTGTTTTTTACTTTTCTCTCGAAGTGCTTCTTGATTTGGGTGTGGGGGTGAACCTGATTCGCCTTCTCTATTTTCAGTAGATTCAGAGTCTTCTGTTTCTCTACTGGAGATTGCTGTGACAGCTGTAGAATCAAAATGGATACTTGGGGATTTTGGGGTTCTTGTCTTTTGTTGGTTAAATTTATTTTGATTTCTACTATAGCTTTTGCTATGAGTTCTTCCTCTATTTCTTGGCTGGCTGCATAATCTACCTTTCCTTTCCCAGCAAAAGATCTCATCCTTTTCAAAATCCTTAAGTGTCCCTTGCCAACTTTGTTTTTTTTTCATTTGGAACAGATCTTTTTTGTGTTTATTAGTCTTATTTGAAGTTGATTTATTTAGTTCTGTAAATTGTAAATCTTCAGAAAAGGCAGTTAGTTTATCTTGAATTTCTCTTATGATCTGATTAAGTCTTTCCTCATGTTTCTGTCCTGTTTAATAATGATTTTAATAAGCTTTTCAGTGCATTCAGTTAGAGCTACCTCCCATTCCTCTCAGAATTCTGACTCGTCTTCCGGGGAAACCACACGTGGGTTCCCTGTCCAATCGGAGTCCTCTAAGTGATCTCTCCAAGTCTAGATATTTCTCCAGAGTTACTCTATTGTAGAAATGATTTAACTCCAGAATCCATGTTTTTTTCAAATTGTTTAAACAGATCTTCTAGTTCAGGTGTACTGGGATGTCCAGAAACCTCCTTGGAGAATAAGGCCTCTCGTGCTCTCTCCCTATGCCGTGAAACAGCTGCAGCATCTTCTAAGCAGTGTTGCTCACTAAAATCCCCTGCTGTTGAAGTAACCCCATTTATAGGTGATTTATGCATTATAACAGTTCCAACAGTTCTAACAATTCAATATTTTTATTGGTACTCACTGTTAGTTGTCTCAAGGGGAAAGGAGCAAACAGTGCACCTGGATAATCCTTAGTAGTCATATAGTTGAGTACATTATAATACACTGTAGTTCCACCCGATTTAAGGCTCCATAGCATGTTTGGCTGCACCTAGAGAAGCAATTCCAAGCACAAAATGAAAACAAAGGTGCACCCACAACACTTGCTCGGTGATGGGGTAGAGTGCTGCCAGCCCAAAAGCAATCATAAATACGAAATGTGCCACACTCATTGGAACAAAAACCAAGGGACAAAAGTTCAAAAGAAATTCAAAAGTTTTAATCCAGGCTGATGAACGCTGAAAACAACCCCAGCGCGTCAATCAATCACAGTCTTTCTCAGGGAGCATAACTAATGCCATCGGATAACATGATGCATTTCATTATTTAACAATGGTGATTGACGTCACAATACAATACAATACAATACACTTATTTAGTCACTTTTCAATTTAGAAAGACTATGTCAAAAGTGCCCAATTAATTATAGTGACAAAAGGTAGCAACATGTATCTTAAAATTTTCTTTACGTTTTCAAAAGTTTGGGGCGAAGAAAAAGGGAAAGAATAGGGAAAAGGGATATGGGGATTAGACAAGGAAGGGAAGGAGGGCAGGAAGATGAAAGTGCACAATCAGACAATGACAAAAAAAGGACTGTACTAGTTACCCATCATTGGATATCACACTGGTGACCGGGATGGGAGGTCCTCAGTGGGTGGGTAGGTGAGGGATGGCACTCAGTCAGGGGGTTGGGGAGTCTGCTGGACTACCAGGGTAAAAGACTATATTTGCAGTATGGGCTATTGTTGGGGGGGGGGTCCACTAGACTACCAGGAAATTATCTTTTATTTACATCTTGGGTGATTGGGGAAGGGCGGTCCACTTAACACAGAGGGAAACAATAAGGCAGGGTGGCTCAGTCACTCTCTCTGTAAAATAAAAACTTTCTCAAATCTCTCCTGAATCTTCCCCTTGACAGCTTCTACTCATGTCCCTTCATTCTGCATTAGTCCTTCCTGCTTAATATTTACCCACAATCTACCTTGTTCTTTCCTTGCAAGAACTGGAAGATCTCTATCATACCTTCCTTCTCCCTTCAGGTCTCCAGCCAGTACATGCTTAAGACCTTAAGCTGATTTTCATAGGATCTATCCTTCTGTCCCTGAATTAGTTTGATTATCCTATACTGTACTGTCTCTAGCCTGTCTGTCTTTTCTTAGATAGGGGCTCTAGCACTGTGAGTATTTACCAGTGACCTATAGAATGGCAATTTCACCTTCTTCGTCCTATTGTCAAACCCTCTCCCGACACACCCCAACATACTTGTCATTTTGCTATGGGCCTTGTTAGATTGGCTAGAATGTTTTACAGAGTTGCTTATGATGACTCCCAGGCCCCTTTCCTCTGAAGTAGTGGTCAATTTAACCACTTCCATCCAATATTCCTTCCTGAAGTTCTTGTTCCCTAAGTGTATTATCTTGCACTTTCACTTTTTGGTGCCAAATTTCAACTGCCAAGCTTTGAACCACCTCTCTAATCTTTGCAGGTCCCTTGGCAGCTCCATAATCCCTTCCTTGCCGTTTAACATGCCACAGAGCTATGTGTTATTTGTGAAGAGAGATATTTTGCCTTCTATTCCTTCTATGTCACTGATAAATATCTTGAGAAGGACCAGCCCCAGGACTGAACCCTGTGGCACCCCCTCTCCCCTTACTTGTCCCTGATTATCACCACCCTCTGATGTCTCCCCCCAACCAGGTTCCAACCCCTCTAACTAGATCCTTTGATATTTGTAGTTCCTCTAACTTCTTTAGCAACCTTTAGTTGACACATAATCAAACACCTTACTGAAGTTGAAGTAGAGCATATCTGTGGGTTGTCCCTTGCCCATTGTCCTAGTTGCCTAATCAAAGAATGCTATCAGGTTGGTCTGTCCAGACCTTCTGGCCACAAACCTCTGCTGCTTACTATCCTGGAGCCCATTTCTCTCCAGATAGTCCTCTAGGTCATCTTTGACTAGTGTCTCCACTAGTTTATCAGCTATGGCAGTAAGACTAATGGGTCTGTAGTTTTCTGGTTGCTGTTTGTCTCCTTCATTGTGGAGCAGGACTATGTCCACTACCTTCAATCTTTCAGAACCACACCTGAATGTAGGGAGCTATAGAATAGCCCTGCCAGGGGTTCAGCCAGTTCCAATGCCAGTTACCTGAGTACCCTTGGGTGCCTCCCATCCACTCTTGAAGCCATGTCTATTTTCAGGGCACTAGACCTTTTCTGACCTTTTCTCTCATAAACACCATCTGACACATTTCTGGGATCCCTCTTGCAGCAGCCTTTGTCTTTCTTTCAGATAAGGATTCACTGCTCTCTTCTGTGAACACAGAACAAATGTAGTTGTTTAGAATAGCTGTCTTCTGCTTGTCCTCTTCTGTTATCCAGCCCCCTGTGCCAACCTAATAATTCCTCCTCTCAGCTTTGTTTTTTCCCTAATGTGTCTGAAGAACTGTTCCCCGACTTTTGACCCCCTCTACAATATGCAGCACTTTTGCATCCCTGGCCACTTCTTGGCCTTGCTCAGCTTTATCTGATATTCACCCAATTCCTCATCTCCCTTTTTCTCTTTGTATCTAATGAAAGCCCTTATTTTAACTTTTGCTACCTCCCTGACCTTCTTTGATAGCCAGATTTGTTTCCTGTGCCTGTGAAGCCCTGGCGCCATGGGCCAATGGGCTACAACCCCCACCTGCCTACCTGTATGCTGGTTGAGGGGCCTGGGTTCGAATCTGGCTGTGACCAGGTACTCTATTCTAACTATACCACTATTAACACAGTACCTCCACCCAGAGAATTCCTTAAGTGGGTTAGATGTTACATTAGCACAACCCTCTGGGAAGTTGTACCTACCCACAACCCACCTAGTGACCCCACACCCAAGAATTGCAATAAAACACTTTACTTTGCATGCAGTACCCCAAATCCACATAACACATTCACTTTATAAGTGAGACCTATAAAACACTCTTCACACAGCAATTTCCAGCAACAAGACACAGCTTTATTGGGGTTAAGGGGTTGGGAATGGGGTACCTGGACAAAGGATAGCTGCAGATTAAAGTGTGGTTAGCAAAAAATTAAGAACAAATAACAACACGAAGACCCATAGGCCAGACCACAGCCACTGGTACCAGTGTCAGTCCCACTATCCTGACTAGGTACCCAGGTTTCTAATCGCAGGCCTGCTCAGTGCTGCAGGTTGGCTAGGGCTGAGGCCCTTACTTTAAATTAAACTTGGATTTCTTTCTCTTTGGTAGCTTTAACGTTTTACCACGCCATGGGACACAACTTGAAATAAACTTTATGCATCCCCCAAATGCAGGTCAATTCCTGTGGTTACTCACAGTTCTGTGAATCAGTCTCTGATGGGTATGCGGCTGAAGGTCTGAGGTGGATGGCAAAGCAGAACATTGGACCTGATGGCTGGACAAACTGGAGAACTGGGGGGGGGATGTTGCAGTTGGGGTCTTCAGTTTGACTGAAGATCTGGCCGCTTGTAACCGTGATTGAAGGTCTGGCCGCTTGTCACCTTCAGCATACTAAAGCCCATTGCAGAGCTCTGTGCAAGGCCCACCAACCAAAGAGGACCCAGACCTCCTAGGAGTGGCTCCACAGCCTGGCTCCCTCACAGGTCAGAGTGCCCTAGCACTCAGGAGTAAACCAGTGATCCCCTGCAGCCAGCAGACCCCACTTGGCAGGGGCTGGCAGTTTTCCCACCTGGCTCTGAGTGCAGCTGAGTACTTCTAGTTTTTCTCTTTTCTTGACAGCCAACAGCTTCAGGATGCAGCCGGGCATTTGACAGACCTTCCCTCTTGCCAGTGCCATTTAGCAACTTACTTCACAGTCCACGGCAACAATTTCTTTGCACACCTGAACACAGCTACAGCAACAGGGTGCTAAAGCGTAGGACACCTGCTCCACTTTTTCTTTACAGTCTTTCAGAGTTCAGAACGACTTTCACCTTTGTTCTGACAGTACTCAGACATTCAATACTCAGACAGGCTTTCTGTTTCAGATGGCACCCACCTCTGCTCTGGCTTGCACCCAATTCCAGCAAGGATCTCCTTTAGCAAAACGGGTTTCTCACTTTCTCTCAATTGGCTGAACTTCTGCTCCTTTATCTCACCAAACTTAGGTTTAAGTCCTAAGCAAGGTCTCACAAAGCACTGAGTCCTCTTGACTTGAACAGAGCTCATCAGCACTCCTCCCAGTCCAGAGGAGAGCTCCAACAAACTGACTTCAGTTCAAGCAGTCCCTCTTAAATAAAGAGCAAAGGTCCTGAAATGTGGTTGGCTGCCCAACATGTAATTCACTGTCCCAGTCTTTGAATTGGCTTACATTTAGGTGCCAGAAATAATCCCTGCCTTTTCTCCCAAAAGTCTCTGCTTATTCCCCAAGAGTTCTCTGCATTAAATCCAGGCTCCTGATTGGCTGGCTGGCTGTAAACATGGCTGCTAAAGTATACAGTTCCATGCAGTTTACGCAGTCCTCCAGTTTCAAAGTTCTGGTGCAGTCAATGTAAATACTTTTTTATTTTTAATCTTCTCAAAGTCACATTGGTCCTTTTATGCCTTATTAAACAAGCCCACCTTTATACATTAATTCACTGTACTTTGGCTGTCGCTGCCACCGAAACAAGGTGGCAGTCAGCACCTCATTAATATTCATGAGGGCTCATCTTTATTCATGAGCCCTCTCTAGGCCCTGATTTAAACTTTATTTAAAAACATCCTCTGAGGCTTTTCTCTTACCTCCTTAAGGTCACCGGTTCCCGATTAGCTTAGGAGGGGCACCGGGACCACTGACACGCTCCCCGAATTTGATCACAATGGCGGTCAGTTACATTAAAGTGTTCACTGTGCGCATGCATGATCAGCGGCCAGCATAGAGGAATGCTGGCAGTCGTGATTTAACATTTTAAGCCCGAAATGGGCCGAAAACAAGTGTGTGGGCTATTTGGGGGGAACCTGGAGCACCAGAAGAACATGGGCTCTGGCGGTGGTTAAACAGGGGTTAGAGGAGCACCAGGAGACATACCGGGAGAAATGGGAGAAAATGAGGGGCAATTCAGGTAATCCCCCAAAGGGGGTTACATCTCTCCCCTGCCTGTAAAACTTGGTGTCCTTGCCAAGTCTATAATAGACTAGTAATTATAATAACCTTTATTATATACACTATTAACTATATACTATATCAGACCTGATACATAACTGTATACAATATAGCATGCTATCCCTCTAAATGGTACTTTTGGAAATAATATGTATAATCTAATTGTTTGGCACTTTGTCATGACATCTTAAATGCAATTATTACACTTGTTACATTTGTCTAACCACAGAAAATGACATACCCCTTTGGTTTCCATTGTAACCCCTAGATGGCGCTATCCCAGGGGCTACTACCCTTGCCTGATTTGCCACTAACAGGTTGAGGGGCCTGGATCCAATGGCGGGTGCCACCACCCAGAGGTCAGGGTTTGCAATAGTTAAACTAACTTGGTCACAGCCCTCTGGGACACTGCAACCCCCCTTTCTTCCCACTAGTGGCCCACACAGTATATCAGAATTACCTTCACAGTATACACTTACCCCCAGGACTGGTTCAGGCACTGGGACCCCCTGTAAAGTAATAAGATACAGTGCAACAATCACAGTACAATACTTTAACATAGACAAATACCTCAGGCAGTATAACTTTGCTGAAACAAGCAGCTCTGATTTATTTAGGGGGATATAACAAGGACAGGGGGAAATCAGGTTAATTAGCTTATCACTTTACTCATCTACCTAAGGCTCTGTGCACAGGCCTATCCCTACCAGTTACTGTCCCTGGGTACCCAAGCCCTAGTGGCTAGTCCAAACCGTGGCAGCTGGTAGGGGCCCTTTCACACAGAGAAAAGAAAATTAGTTAAACAGTCAGCAGTACAGTAATTCCATTTGGATTTAATGTGGCAATTCAACAGGGAGCGACCCTGAATTAGTACTCACGACCTCCAAACAAGATAGGGTCCTTCAACGTCAGCAGGGCTACTCTTGAGTCTACCAGACTCTCACACATTTATATGGTAAACAGTAACAGGCAAAAGTCCTTTAATGGCAGCAGGATTCACTTGAGCTACACAAGCCTCCTCACACATTTATATGGTAAAAGAAAGTACTATACCAGGCAGGCTGCTTCTCTATCCCAATCGCAATTACTGCACAATACCGGAGAACACACAGCAGATTCAGTTCCTGACAGACCAGCGCAATTCAGCAATTTCTCCAGTCTTCTACAGGGTGAGCCTGGTTTCTACTCTTCAGATATCCTTTGATTCTCTTCACAGGACGATTCAGTCTAACAAGCAGTTACACAAGCTGCAGACTGGAACTCGGGGCCTTACACATGTTTCCCGACTAAAACTGCACACCGATAAAGCACAGGGCTTCTTCCCTCTTCACTGCCAGAGCTCAACTGAAACTCCAGCAGACAAAACCGGGCACTTCCTTTGAGTTCCTCCCAGTTCTTGGCTGGATTGGCTGTCACTCACAATAGACTGCCCTTGTTGGTCCAAAAAGGCGCCGAAGTCCAAACTACATCTCCCAGAGTCACTGCCCATACAATCCTCTTGTGGCTGGCTCAGATTACGAGTCCAAGTTCTGATTCGTCCAAGGCACCATTTTAGAACTACCTTAACCCACACTGATTGGTCCAGTTCAGCAGTTCACAACTAGAATGGGGAACTAGGCAAACACAGTTCTGACTGCAAAGAAAGTAGGTTAGACAAACTGTATTTTCATTATTACTCTAAATGATTTCTGGCAAACAGTTACATCTTTCAGATAGGTTCCCTTTGCACTCCCAGTGACTGCAAAAATGGAGTGAATTGGCAGCAGCTCGAGTGGTACTCAAGCAGAGAAGCACACAGTCCCCCCATACAAACTAATTATGTCTGCAAGCAGACAGCTCTTAAAGAGACAGTACCAGAGGCTCTAAAAACACTCACTGACAAATGGCTTAAACGCCAAACACCATTCTGGCTTGGAGCATTCAAGCAAGCTCCTGGAAGTCTTTTGGGAACCCCCATTTGCAGGGGGGTTACACCATTCTTAGACATTAAACCTTGTTTTACCATAAACCGGCCTGTACCTTATATGATCCCTTTTTCTTTGTGCCTAGGGCCTTGCCTATACTGGGTGGAGGTTTTGATTTTTATTTGGGAGGAGGCAATGAATACTATTTTGGGCAGAGAGTTAGCTGTGATGTACATTCCCTTGTGAACAACATTCATTGGCAAGTTAGAAGGTACTCTAGGTGTGTAATAAGTAAGCTGAACCACAGGTTTTATAGCTTTTTCTGATCATCTGGGCAGAGAGGGCATGGGCACTTGACTTTCAGCATTAACATTCGGAATGATCAGTCCTGGGTTACTGTCCCCCAATAAAGCAGCTTCCAAAGAAAGAGTCACCTCTGCACTTTCTTGAACACCAGAACGTGAAACAGGCTCAGCATTGGGCACTTTATCACTGTTTCTGACTCTCTGGACTCATCCTGGTGTAAAATAGGTAGTTCCATAGAATGGGTGTCATCCATAACGCAGCTGACAGTTTCAGGTTCAGCAACACTCTCTTTAGAACGAAACAGTTCACTTAGCCCACTTGGCTCAGCATGGCTTGTGGATTCACTAGCATGTTCACTACTAGTCTCCTCAGGTTCAGGCACATTAAGCTTGGATAACTAAACCATGCAGAGGGAATCTGTGATTTCAGAGGTTACACTCTGTGTGTCACTCTCTGGAGGTTCAGGAGCAATAGAGAGAGCAAGCTTATCAAAGATCTCAGGGCTGTCAGAGCCATCACAGAAAGTAGGGTGGAAGGCCCCTTGGGAGAGTTGGCTTAATTCGAGAGAAGGGTAGTGAGCCACACCAAACCCACTGTCACTATCTTTAGACTGGGTAACATTGTCAGCCTTAGTATTACTGGTGGAAGGCTCTGGCTGTTGAGCAGCAGAAGGCTGAGCTAGTTGCTTGTTACGAGTAGCAGATCTGTTTACTGGGCCGGTTGGAGCCCCAGCTTGTAGCACTGTGTCCAAAACTATTTGCCCAATTGGCAGAAGGTGATTTCGGTGTATGGTCTTTTCAACTCGAGGATCTCCTTTTGGGCGCTCTTTGTACACCAGTAAGTCATTTTATTGGCTGACAATGATATATGGAATATGGCTCCAGCGATCAGCTATTTTGTGCTTATCCTGGAATCCCGAGTTATGCATTAATACACGGTCTCCAAGTTTAAATTCATGGGCTTTAACATGTTTTTCATGACGAGCTTTGTTGGCCAGGTTTTTCTTTGCTGCCATGGTGTTTGTTTATTGATTTATTGTATTTATTTCACACAATCAGATTTACAACCTTTGAGCCATGGACTCCTTTGTAAAGGTTCCACATCAAGAGTACAGAGTTAGCAAGTTACAATATAGAGTAGACAATTATAGTACACACATGTTAGAGAAACAAAGCATTCAAGGTTGGGTAGTCCCACAGATCACAGAATATAGGGCTACTGATACAATCTAGGTTAAAAGACAAAGCATTTTAGGGTTTGGTAGACCCAGCATTTACAAAGAATAGACTACTAACACATTCTAGGGTAAGCAAGTTGACCCAGCGTTAATGGTGCTAAGGAACCAGATGCAGGGCTGAGCCAAGGACAGGATGGTCCCAGGCAGCCCAAAGTAGGGAAAACATGTAGGGTGTAGATGGTATACTAGTACTAGGTGCAATCACAGGATGAGAGTTCAAGGAGTAGATTTGTTAGGCTAGCTTTGAAGAGGCCAAGCTTGGGTTCAAGTGAAATGGAGGCTGGGAGGCCATTTAGCCAGAGGTGGGAACGGTAGTGGAAGGCCCTTTGTTCCAGAGATGTCCTGCAGCTGGGAACATGGAGGGAGGGCTTGGTGGAGCTTCTAGAATCCCTACGAGAAGGAGCTGGTTGGACAAGAGGGTGAAGGCCCCGGGGAGTGCTTGCCTGAGGAAGATTTTCTTAGCTAGTAGGCAGGTGTGGTACTTGAGTCTACCTTCAAGGTTTAGCCAGTTGGACATCCTGTAAAGATCACAGGTGTGAGTACAGTTCACAGAACCTGTAACTAGGCAACATGGCTTGTTTAGTTCAGTTTTGACACGGCGTAGGCAGTTGGGTCAGCAGAGCCATAAATTACTCTGCCATAGTCCAGCAAGGAGAGGACGGAGGAGGTGATGGCAAGCCGGAGTGCCTCAGGGGTGAGGCAGTGTTTATGGCAATACAAAAGTCCGAGTCTAGAGTTGAGGGCAGTGGACAGGAGTTGGATGTGAGCATGGCAGGTGAGGGATGTAGCCAAGGTTATACTCAGATACTTGAAGGTAGTGACTTGCTCCAGCGTGGTGCCTAATGAGTTAAGGTTATTCAGGGTGAAGTCCCTGCATGGGTTCTGGCGATGTACAAAAATAATGGTTTTAGTTTTCTTATAGTTTAAGATGAGCCAGTGGGCTACAAACCATGTCTCAGCTTCAGTGAAGGAACCCTGGAGAGCTTGTTGGAGGGTGTCCGGATGGGTGTGGCGCCAGAAAATGACAGTGTCATCTGCGTAGAGCAGGAGTTTACCTGAGCAAGAGTTGGGGAGGGAGTTTAGGAAGAGGCTAAAGAGGAGAGGAGAGGCCCCAAGATAGAGCCTTGTGGAACACCCAAGATGACTGGGTGGCTGGAGGAAAAGGTGGAGTTAATTTTGACCTGCTGGGATCGATCAGAGAGGTAGTCTGCAAACCAGGATGTGGCCTCATGGGAGAGTCCAAGGGAGGGAAGGGTGTTGAGGAGCAGGGCATGATTGATGGTGTCAAACACCTTTGCTAAATCAATGTATACTGACCCAACAATTTGTCCATAGTCAAGTGCGTTGTGGATAAAGGAAGTATATTCTAATAGGGCTGTGGTAGTGCTATGACCCCTACGGAAACTGTGTTGTTCGGGGCATAACAGGCTAAGTTTTGACAGGTAGTCAGTAAGCTGGTCTGATACAATTTTTTGGAGTGCCTTGGAGATAGGGGGCAGAATAGAGATGGGACTATAATTATTAGGAGAGGAGCAATTGCCACTTTTCAGGATGAGGGTAATAACAGCACGTTTCCATGGTGTTGGGAATTGGCCCAAGCAGATTGACAGGTTTAATATTTTAGTGAGCAGGGAAAGGATCTCATCAATGGTTAGGTGTAGGAGTTTTAAATCCAGGGAGTCCCCACTGTGACGAGACTTGCCCAGGACTTTGGTTAGATAGCACCTGGCCTCTCGGAAGAAGGTGATCTGAAGGTGAAATGGGGGATGTTTTCCTGGTTGTTCGGTAAGGTGCAGGTGAGGGGGGTCAAAGAAGTTAGGTGGATGGACACTACTACAGACAGAGAAATTGTTGTTTAGTGTGTTAGAAGTGTCCAGGGGGTCTTGGATGATGGTATCCTTGCTAGAAAGTTGGTCGGGGGGGATACCACTTTTCCACTCAGTTCTTTGATATTTCACCAAAAATTGCATCCAGAGCCCCAAATGGAGGTGACAGCATGTTTATAGTATGCAGCTTTGGCTTGGCGGATGGCCCAGGTACACTTACTCCTGGCCTCTCTATATAGCTGCCTGTCCTGGGGAGACATGATTCCAAGGCTCTGTGCCAGAGATTGTCCCGATGACACATCTGATTGAGTAGGGGCTGGGTAATCCAGGTGGTATCTCTGTTTTTGAAATTTGTTTTGAGAACGGGGCAAAGATGTCATAAGCGGAGTTGAAAGTGGAGGTGAAGTAGGAGAGGGCAGTGTCAACTGATTGGGCAGTAGCGATGGGGCACCAGTTGCAGCATGTAAGGTAAGACTTCAGTCAGTGCAGAGAACCTTTTTTTAGGTGCCTGCAAAGGGAGATTTTGGGGGGTGTGAGGGGGGCCTTGTTTGACCACCAGCAGATAACTGGGGAGTGGTCACTAAGGGCATCTGGTAAGACCATGACCTAGGAGAGATTGTTGGGGTGGTTGGTGAGGATGAGGTCCAGAAGGGTCGAGGTACCCATTTTGTCATTGTGCCTGGTGGGAGTTTGTACAATTTGGGTGAGATCCAGGGCCAAGACGGAATCCTTGTAGGGGAGGAGGAGGAGGGGGATAGCCAATTTACATTGAAATCCCACACAGCAATGACATCACTGTTGGAAGGGAGTTGGGTGAAACAGGACAAGACTGTATCAAACGTTGGTCTTTGATTGTGAGGAGGGATGTAAACTACCATGAAGTACAGGGTTTTTCCGTGATTATCAAGAAGCAATTTGACAGTTAGGGTTTGTGCGCCGTGTGTTGGGGGTCGGAAAGGGACAGGTAGGGTTGTAGAGAGTCCTTTATGTAGAAAATGCAGCCACCTCCCGGTTTTCCTTGTCTGTCAGTCCAGAATAGAGATTAACCATTTAAGGCCACAGCAGAGTCAGGGGTGTCTTTTGAGAGCCAGCTCTCAGTCTAGGCAAGGATGTCTGTCGAGTGCTGGGCAATCCAAACTTGGAGGGGAGGTGAACTTTTTCTGCAGGTTGCAGATGTTGAGAGACGCAAGTTTAAGTCCTCTTGACCTGTCACAGGGAGGGGGGGCAAAAATTGTGGACCTGGATTGGGGTGAACACTTCCCGTTAGGAGGAGAAGGAGAATGATGTGGCAAAGGAGGACAGCCTTAAGGAGCTTACATTTTGTCTGAACAGGGTAGGGGGAGGGTTTGATAATGACAGGGGATGGGGAGGGAGTGAAGAAGATGAGTTAGGAGGTTGGTGGGGGGCAGTGTGGGGGCTGTAGATGGGGGTTAGGGGTGGGGTGTAGTGAAAGTCAGACTGGAGGTACCATATGTAACATGAGCGGAAGTACAAACAACCGGGGCTGCGGGAATACTGGGCTGGGTGGAGATTGGGAGTGAGAGAAAGGGGGGCATTAGACCTACTGATAGAAGGAGGTAGCAGTAGGGAAACATGGTAAGGTAGGTTGAGGCACTCACTGGTAGAAAAGAGTTGGAGAAAGGAGGTTTGAAGGGCTAGTACTATAGCGCAGTGAATTGGTGGTGGACTGAAGAGTAGAAGTTACAGGGTTCAATACCCAATCTGGGGAACAGCAGAGATGTTAAAAAGAGGTGCAGTGCAGAGTGGAAACACAGGAGAATAGGAGGGGTGGGACGGGGAAGGGGGGCAGAGGAAAAGGGGAAGACAGGAGCTCAAGCCTGACTCCTAGTGGTCAGAAAAGATAACTAGCTAATGGAGTTGTACACACTTTGAAACTATGGGTCGTGTGACCTGTGATGTCAAATAAATGGAGGGTTGGCCTTGGATGGCTTGGGGGGGGGTAGTTGATGCAAAGTGTCATCGGGACAACACCACTGCAACAAGTTGTCCCAGGAAGAGGTCTTTACTTTTCTGGCGTTCCCCTTGAGTCCACTCCTATGACAGAGGTTTAGCGTCGACCTGTGGTTGGTATGCATGATTTAGTTGTGCTTTTAAGTTCTTGACATGCTGCAGGTAGTTGTCTGATAGGGCACCCTCTGGGGAAACTCCAAAACAAATATCAATAGGAAGGCAAGCTTCCCATCCAAACATGAGATGACAGGGAGAAAAGCCTGTTGCATCGCTTTTAGTACAATTATAGCCATGTACAAGGGCACTGATCTGTTGGCTCCACCTAGGTTTATCTTTGGGATGCAGAGTGCCAAGCATGTCCAGCAAAGTCCGGTTAAACCTCTATGGTTGTGGATCTCCCTGCGGATGATAGGGGGTAGTTCTGGATTTTCTTATGCCCCAGCTAGACAAAAATTCTTTAACAAGGCGACTTTCAAAGTCCAGGCCTTGATCTGAATGGATTCTCTGGGGAGCGCCATAGTGGACAAAGACCTTTTCCATGAGTACTTTGCTATAGTGGCGTCCTTCTAGTCTTTTGTTGGATAGGACTGAGCATACTGTGTAAAGTGATCTGTTACTACTAACAAATTGATGATGTTTTTTCAATCTGGCTCCAGGCTTAAGAAATTGATGCAAACTAGTTCCATTGGCGTACTAGTAGTTATGTTAGCTAATGGAGCTGCTTTCTGAGGTTGAGCCTTTCGCTGAATACATCTACTGCAGGTTTTCACATACTGATCAATGTCCAGCCCCATTTTAGGCCAATAGAAGTGTGCATGGGCTAAATCCAGAGTTCTTTCACTGCCTAAGTGTCCCATGTTGTCATGCAAGGCTTTTAATACAACGCTTTTGAACTTGGTGGGCAGTACTAGTTGCTTTTTGACAATCTCTCCTTGGTTGTCAGTTAGTTCTCTGTACAATAGTTGCTCAGGTAGCTTAAGTTTAGGCCCTTCTTGTAAAAGCAAAGCAGCTTGGGAGTCATTGGACCACATTTTAGAAATGCCATTGCCCTTTCTTAAAGCAATCAGAGCTGGTTTAATCACTGGGTTGTAATACTGTTCTTTCTGGATGTCAGCTGGAGTTAGCTGTGGTAAAGCACTCAAGCCCAGGGCTGCACAATTGCAATATGCTACAAGGAGGCATGTATCAGGAGGTCCCAAGCAATCAGCTAAACAGTTTACAGTCTCTGAGGATGGGGTTTCATCACGATCAAACTTGTGACATAGTGCTTTTACTGACTTTTCAGGAATGTGCATCCATTGTGAATTTGAGGCAGGCCTACGTAAAAGAGCATCGGCATCAGTATGGTTTAGGCCAGGTCAGTATTTCACTGCATAATCATATGTTGATAAAGCTGAGAGTCACCGGTGCCCAGTGGCATCTAGTTTTGCAGAAGTTTGGATGTAGGTTATCAGATTGTTGTCTGTCTTAAACCAGAATCTTGGCACCATACAAGTATTCATGAAACTGATCCTCGATGGCCCACTTGAGAGTGAGAAATTCTAATTTATTTACTGGATAATTCTTTTCTGAAGGTGTCAGACTTCAGCTTGCAAAAGCTGCTGGGTGCAATCCTTTGGTGTACTCGATAAAGTACAGCCCCTAGGCCACTCAGGCTGGCGTCTGTGTGCAGCACATAAGGTTTAGACGGGTCAGGATAGATGAGTAATGGTGCATGAGTGAGCTGATAAATAATATCTTGGAAAGCTGGGTCACAGTCAAGAGTCCATCTTGTGCCAAAATGTTCATTAGGTCTGAAATAGGTTTTTACAGTCTCTCGGTCAGTGCCTTTTTTGAACTTTTTGTGAGTATGTGGGTACCCTTGAGTAAAGTTCAGCAGTAGGTGCACTACCTTGGTGTGGTCTTGAACGAAATAGGATTAGTAACCACAGAAGCCGAGAAATCTCTGAAGTTCTTTTAAATTGTTCAGCTTTGGCCAGCTAGTTAACGTCTCCACTTTACTGGGGTCATTCTGGATACCATTAGAGGACACAATGCGGCCTATGTATTTTATGGAGCTCTGAAAGAATTGACATGTATTAACTGATAATTTTAATCTGCTCCATCCAGCTGTGCCCTTCCCATGCCAGCCTTCGATGCCCCAGGCTCACTCCTGAACCCGGGTCACCAGAGTGCCGCGAGGTGAGACGTCCAGCGCCTCAGCCCTCTGCGCCACCGGGCCAGCATACTTTTTTATTTTTAATCTCATCACAGTCACATTGGCCCTTTTATTAAACAAGCCCACCTTTATACTTTAATTCCCTGTATTTTGGCTGTCGCTGCCACCGAAACATTGTCCCCCCAGGTGGCAGGCAGCACCTCATTAATATTCATGAGGGCTCATCTTTATTTATGAACCCTCTCTAGGCCCCGATTTAAACTTTATTTAAAAGCATCCCCTGAGGCTTTTCTCTTACCTCCTTAAGGTCACCGGTCCCCATTTAGCTTAAGAGGGGCACCGGGACCACTGACATGCTCCCTGAATTTGACTGCAATGGCGGCCGGTAACATTAAAGTGTTCACTGTGCGCATGCAAGATCACCGGCAAGCATAGAGGAATGCCAGCAGTTGTGATTTAACATTTTAAGCCTGAAGTGGGTCGAAAAAGAGTGCAAGGGCTTTTGTAGGAACCTGGAGCACCAGAAGAACATGGACTATGGCAGTGGCTAAATGGGGGTCAGAGGAATGCCAGGAGGCATACTGGGAGAAATGGGAGAAAATGGGGGGCAATTCAGGTAAGCCCTCAAAGGGGGGGTTACACCTATTACTCTTAGTAGCTGTTTTCAGGCATGACTTAGTTGCCTATAACTGAACTCTATAATTACTCCCAGTCTCTCTTCTACCCCCTTGATTTCATCCATTCCCCTCATCTTACCATGACTAGTTCCCGCAACTGGTCAGCGTCTACACTTCTGAAATCTAGAATCGCATCCTTTGATGAGGGTATATAGTATTGGTACCCAGGGCCAGTTTGAATCATATGGAGTTATGGACACTAGGCACCAGAAACTCCCCAGTTCTCACCCTACCAACCATATCTGAGTTGATGAGCACCACATCAAGAATGGTAGTTTGCCTTGTGGGTACTGTGACTAGCTGCACCAGGAGGAAGTCCTGCAAAGTAGTGAGCAGGGCCTAACTCCTGATGCTGCTAGCTGCTACAATGTCCCAGTCCATGTCTGGTAGATTGAGATATACCACCATCAAAATCTCCTCTCTGCCCCTAGTTGTCCATCTCCCTCATCCCCCTGTCCCAGTGGTCTGTAAATCATGCCAATGCACAGCTTCTTACCCAATGTGGTTGTGAGCTGCACCTGCAGCAGTTATGTTCCCCCCTTCATTCCTCTGATGGACCCCTCCTCAACCACCTCTGTCTTGCTTGTCATAAAGGGCTAGCCAACCCCCTTTTCTCATACCCCTATCTTATCTATACATGGTGTATCCTGCTATTGCTAAGTCGCAGTCATTTTCCAGGTGGCCCATGTTTCTGTGATGGCTACGAGATCTAAGCCCACAATTGCCACCATTACCTGGCGCTCACTAATTTTGTTCTCCAGGCTCCTGTCATTCAGGCAGACTGCTTTCCAGTATGTGCCTATACCCCTCCCCTTCTTAAAATTTAGCTACTTGGGCTCTGTAATTTGCCACTTGTTTTTTTGTTTCCAAAATTTGAACCATGCTACCAGTGCACATGTGCTAACAGTCCTATTCCTCACTTATCCCTGGTAACCCAGACACCGCTGATACTAGCACTAATTGCTGTCCATTTGCTGTTCATTTTGAGGAATTGTTACATGGTCATAATATGTGTTTGTTGTCAATGGGGGACACTGTTTTTAACTAACACTTCTGCATGCCAATACTACTAACCAAGAATCATCCGCACCCATGGTCATAGTCCTACTCCTCACATGCACCTATGCACACATTCCTACCACTGACCTGCACCCACCCTCACACTCAGAATCCTCATACACACCTACTCCTACCTGCACACAAAATCCCACTCGTTCAATGAGCCAATGCAACCACACTCATAGCCCCACTACCATCTCTTACTCCTACTGACTCACATATATGTTCCTGTCCCTCAACTGCACCAATACACATAATCCTCACATGCACATTCCTACCCCTCACCCACAAGCACACTCCTACTCCTTACCCACAGCTGTGCAGACAGTACTACACTCCTAGTTATCTCCCTACACATGATCACGCAACTTCTCATTGCCTACATCCACACACTGGGAATGGATGTGATGTTACTTTCGGCCATAATAACAAACTCTATCAAGAGCCAGTATAGCTACAAAATAATGGTATTGTGGGCAGTGAGAAATGTGTAAACTAACAACTTTTGCACTAACCACTGAGTCACCTAACTGCACCTTCTAATTGTTGTGACACACTGACTAATACACATACACATATATGCAATGTAACATAGCAGTGCACTGTCTACACACAGTTTTATAGATTTAAAAAAAAAGACATTGAGGCGACTGTTTTCTTCTTTTCAGGCTCTGAGGGACATCAGAGGGTGGGGGGTTGTCACTAGACACATCATTCAAATCAGCAGTGACATGCATAAAGCTAAACGTGATCTAGATAGTGAGGGACTGTAGTAATTTTGCGCCACCTAACTGCACTTTCTAATTGTTGTACTATACACACACTGACTGATACACACACACACACACACACACACACACACACACACACACACACACATTGCAGTATAACATAGCAGTGCACTATCTACGCACACAGAGCATTGCCACACAAACACACACACACCCTAACACCCTAACAACTCTGCCCCTTAGCTCGACAACGTTCAATGGAGAGCCTCTCCCTCCTTCAGACCCACTCCTTCCCTACTAGGTCCAAATAGGGATGTAACCCACTGTCTTCTCTGAGGTCCTACTATATCCATGATTGTAACTCACAATTTTGTAACATTGTGTAACCTAAGTAACATACAAACTACTATATTATGTAACCTAGGTGTATCTATGTTAAATGTTCCTTTTACTGCACCTGTAATGTTATCCTTTGTTTTAATCTGCACTGTAATAACTGTCTTGATGTCTGCCCTCCCTGCGATGAGGTGCCTTTGTAAATGAGTTTCTGACTCAAAGGTCGTAAACCCGATTTGTAATGAATAGAATAAAAAAAATAAACACACATACACTGCCTTATAAGGCATTTATTTACTTTTACATCTAAATCTAACTTTTACTGTTTTTAGGATAAGCAGTGTGTTTTCACTAATACATTGTACTAATCTATGGCATGACTGGGTAACTAAGGTAGTAGACCAGGGAGATGCAGTGGCCGTGGCCTACCTGGACTTCAGAAAGGCCTTCGACACCATACCCCATAGAAGGCTGATTAACAAACTGCGCAGCCTAGGGGTGGATTCTAAAATATTTCTGTGAGTGAAGGACTGGATGAATGGCAGGAGTCAGAGGGTTGTTTTTTTTTTTCCACTTACTCCATTTCTCCCCTGTCCTGTTTGGCCCCCATTCTCACTGGTCCTCCCAGCCCCCTCACCCCAACTTCCCCCAGGTCTTCCCTCTCTCCTGGAGTCCTCCACTGAGCTCTTCAATGGCCAGGTGGCAGGAAGTCCCCTCTACCCACCAGAACTTCAGTTCTGGAGTCTGGGGGAACCTGAGTCGTTGAGTGCAGGACCTGTGGAGGCCAGAAGTCATCCAATGTGACTGGGACTGTTTTTTTCCAGTTTTCCCCTGTTTGTGGGATATGGCGTGTGCTGATGACAAGGCATGTGCGGTGACGTCTGCCATGTCCCCCACACATCCTTGAGCTCGGGCTGTCCTTCCCCTGGCTTCCACCGGGGACCAGTACAGTGCCCAGCTTATCCCCGTCCTCCCCCAGAGGAGGAGAGCAGTCCTCGGGACACTCAGCTCTCCTCCTCCCAGCTGACCCTCTGACTCCTGAGATCACTCTTGACCCCGGGTCTTCGGTGCCACAAGTGGTAGCACTACCGTTGTGTCGGCAGGCTGGCAGGAGTCAGAGGGTTGTGGTAAACAGGGAGTACTCTGGAGAGGGAGAGGTGACAAGCAAATTACCAAAGGGGTCAGTGCTGGGGGCAGTCCTCTTAAATGTCTTTTGTAGGGAAAGGTATGCCTCTTCACAGATGATAGAAAGGTATGCAATAGGGTGGACATACCAGTGGGTGTTGAAAGAATGCGAGAAGACCTTAAAAAACTGGAGAAATGATCTGAAGGATACCTGGTCAGATTAGCGCTACATTAATAGTGCCAATCAGTACAGCGCTAGTCTCTATAACACTACCATGGACAGCGAGCAGGGATTTACAGCACTTGCTATATGCGCTCCCCTGGTTGCTGTCCGTGGTGCTGCTATATGATAGGGGCAGCAAAATCCAGGAGGCTGGCTGAGCTGCTCCCTTGGGGTGGAGGGTTGGGTCATAGAGCAGCTCAGCCAGGTAGCAGTGGAGACCATGGCTCTAATCCTGGTCTCCTGTCATTTTGCCTGAATGGGACTTTTTTTTTTTTTTTTACAAGGGGCCATGGAAACAGTATTTCATGGCCCCACAAATTGCATCTTGCCCTGTGATCCACTCCCCACCCCCCGGAGTGAGAATCCTTTAGTCCGGGGTGGGGGCAGAGCTCCCCATGTCAGGTGGTGAGGGGGGAAGACCCCTGCAAAAATAAAAGAAATGGCATTTTTGCCACGTGGTTCTTGTCGACTACATTGTGGTCAGCTATGCTCTGACCCAGTGCCATCTGAAGAATGGCAGCTGGGATTCAATGCAAAGAAGTGCAGGATCATGCATATAGGGCACAAGAACTGAGGGGCAAAGTACAAACTAGGTGGGGAGGTGCTGACAGTCACTAAACAGGAAAGGGGCCTGTGAGTTATCATCTCAAAGGATCTAAGAGAAACTAGGCAGTGTGATAAGGTGGCTGGAAAGACTAGGCCAGATGTTTGGATGCATAGGAAGTGGTATCAGGAGTATAAAGGGGGAGGTCATGTTGCCCCTGTATAAGACACTCATGAGAGACCGCACCTGGAATACTGCGCCCGGTTCTGGAGGCCCCATGTGAGAAAGAACATAGACAGGGTGGAGGCGGTGCAGTGGAGGGCAACTAAATTGGTGCAGGGCCTGTGGGATAAGACCTATGTGGAGAGACTAAAGGAGTTAAATATGTATTCCTGGAGAAAAGGGGGGGCATGACTGAAACATAAAAATACATCACCAGTATAAACAGGGTACAGGAAGGAAGCATCTTCCAATGTAAGAGACGCTCCAAGTCAAGGGGGCACAAAATGAAATTGGGGGGGGAGGAGGCTCAGGGGAAACGTGAGAAAATATTTTTTCACTGAGAGGATTGTGGACACCTGGAATAGCCTACCAGCGGCGGTGATAGGGGCTAAAATGGTCACAGAATTTAAGAAGGAGTAAAGTGATTTAGGTTAACTGTCTATATTGAAAATGTTTTTTTTCCCGTAAAGAGTGGTATGACAAACTAAATGTTTTCTTTTGTGACAGCATATAGCATAGTAACATAGTGACTACCTAGCAAACTTGGATCAGGTAATTATTTGTATTTGTGTCTGGAGAAGGTTTTGATATAGCATTTAAAAATGAACTCAATTTGTAGGCAATTGTGTGGCCATTAACAAGTTTTAAATAACATGTTTTAGTGATTTTGCAGTGTCCATATTGATATGTAGGAGCATAATTTGATACTTTATATGTTTATGCACACAGATGTTTTGAAAAATGCTTAAATAAAGCAGATAAGGAAGTTCATACATTGTGGAACTATTAAGGTAATGTGGAGACTATTCCACTCCATATTACAATTGAGGCTGGCAGTATAGCCTAGAGGTTAATGAGCTATGAATTAGCTTGGTACATCCAGCAGACCTGGGTTTGATTCCCACAACCTCCACTTGCATACTGTGTGACTATGAGCAAGTCACTTAACCACTCCCGTGCTCCCAGGTTGCCCTTGAAAACAGGCACTTGTACCTAGTGGGCCTTATCCAGTTACCAAAAGAATACAAAAATGATTATATAGATTATTTTATGAGGTATGTTACAGTAGCGGTGAAACATTGCATACTCATTTTATGACTGTTATGTAAATTTAAGTCAATTCCCTGATAAAGAAGTTTTTATGATCTCGAAATGCTGGTTGGTCTGGAATAAAGAATATTGTCTGATGAAAAATAAAACTATGCACTTCATGTTAAATTAGGTCTTTGGTCTGATTTCTCATGTACAGTATGCTTCAGTTTTTGTCTGGCCTGTCTGAAGTCTTTCAGCATAGCATCTGAAATTTGAAACCTCGTTCCTCACTCTCAGTTACCCTTTACTCCTGGAAAAACCTGAGTTGCTTTAAAAGTTTATGACCTGTGAATCTTTCTTCAAAGATAATTCTACCCAGACTGAAGCTTAGCACATAAAAAAAATGCTTTGAAACTCTCCTCAGCAGACTGCTACAATTAATTAGCATGCTGATAACACAAAACCTCCAATATTATCTAGTCCATTAGAAAACCGGAGGGCTCCCTTTTTCTGCTAATATAGTGAAATGACTGCAGGGCTCTGCCCACTGCAGCTGTAAAAATGTGCCTTGTTGCATCTCCTACTGCACACATTGAGTAGCTATTGTTCTGCTGTCCCTCTGGTCTGTGGAGTTGATGGTCCAAATTGTTCAACACTATATATAAATGAACAAGTACTTCATGTATACACACAGATATCAATTCACACGCTTTCTTAAATAAATCACACTGTCCATGTTCTTCCCCCACCTCAACAAAGACTCCTTGCTCCCTATCCCTGAGGAGCTCTGTTGGCATGTTCAGCCCTCACCTAGCTGTCATTCCTACTTCTTTGGTCCTTATCCCAGCTAGTTTATCCTTCTTACACACACACACACACACACACACACACACACTCTCTCTCTCTTTCTCTCACACACCCCCACCCACCTCCCATTCTTACACAGACACATATACACACACACACACACACACACTCTACAACAACTGTACACTAAAGGAGCAGTACAACGAAAAATGTTTTTCCAACAAAAGCTAGTTTCAGCTACAATTAAGAAAAACATTAGCATACCTGTCAGATGTACTTGTCTAGGTACCTCCTATTGTGTGCACCATGAATTTTTTTTTAATTATGTTTTTCAGTTCTAACCTTTGCCATGTTTGCAGTGCTATTTCTATGCAAAATGTGTCAGCTATCTTTTTTTCTTGAGAAAAAAATATAAACATTTCTAAAATACTCAAATGTTGGTGGAATTAGAAAACAGTACCACCAAATAAAACTGGAAAAGGCCTGGAAACTTTTATAGTGAAAAAAAAACTAGGATAAAATGTTTTTCCCAATGTCATTGCAGTGCTGCTTTAATCCATACACATGGATACACGCTTACGTTACACTTTTTTGTCTATCTTACACAGTGCTGCTGGCTCTGGTTGGGGCCTCACTCTGCAGTGCTGGGATCATCGATGGGACCAGTTGGGAATGGCAGGTTCATGGTGGGCATCTGAAGAAAGTCATACCTCTCCCAAACATAATAGGGCCCTGAGACACTCAAACCAACTACCGGGCTAAGGGGTCTGATGGTAAGGTGGGGACCAAATGGAACTCAAAATCTAATGGGCTAACAAAGTTTGCCTTTTTGGCAGGTCCATCCAAGATGAACAATAGACCTGCTGATATTAAGCCTATTTTGTTTATAAAAAATAGTGCTAGGCAAGGGATGGTAGGCAGGGAAGTGAGAGAGAACACAATTTATTGCCTACCAGTGTGGTACCTTTTAAATGTTGCTAATAAAGTAGATCTAAAGCATGCAAAATCTCTTTGCAGTTATTTTGTGCTGGTAGCTGGACTCCGTTGTGCGTAACCTATGCTTAGTCTGTCAGTCTCTTAAGGTTGTCAGAGACCCTAGTTGGTCATTAAGGATTACATGTTTATTCAGCAGCAGGCAGCTGGAGGGGAGTTCAGGACTGACAGTGCAGAGAAGAACATGCAGAAGTCTGGCCAGCAAGAAAGAACAGTTACCTGCGCATTCTGGTGTTCTCTGTTGGCCATCCTCTGCTCCCAAAGACTAAGGCTATGGAGATGAGAAATCCAACACGATGTTTGGTGGTTTCCTAGTTTCCAGCCATGGCAGTGAGAGATGCAGAGTAGTGCAGTCACAATAGTAGAGAAATGGATGCCTGGGAAGCCATGGTGGTAAGTTCAGTCCATGTGCTAGAGAACTAGGAGTGTGGAGTGTGAAAGGACTGAGGGGGTCACTAGACATCAGAGCTTTCAAGTAAGGACTTATCTGAGATGACATGTAGCCCCATCCCAGGCCCCCCAATCTCCTGCAGCTGGTGTCTTCTCATCTCAACCTTGGCTTCTCTTTATGGACCCTTCACCTGGACTCAGCATCCCAGTACCATCATCAACCTGCTGCCTCATGATAGGAGAAGATAGTTTTAAAGATGAAAGTTTATCCCTTGTGCCCAGTGTCACTTCGTCCATCTCCAATTCATCATAAGTTCTTCCTGGTGTCCAGTGGCACCCCTTCCCTCTCCCCGTCCCTGTAAAAGTTTTCCCTGGTGTCCAAAGGAGCCCCATAGCACACAATCCCTGATGTTGGCTGATACAAACCCTCTTCTCACCTCTACTGCTGGCTGCTGTCTGACTCACACAACTACAGTATCAATATAGTGGGTTTAATTTTCATGCTATTTCCCTAGAGGATACTACTTGTTATCTTAACCAAATGAATACAAGAGCTCATAATGGGGATGATTCTATTGACATAAAGTTACTGGCACTTGTAAAGGACCTTATGACTGTACCCTTACTTTATTTGTTTGTTTTTTCTTTGGCTACTAGAACTGTGCCAAGATTCTGGAGATAGGCAACAGTTACGCCCATATTTGAATCTGGGGACAGGACACTGGTTGGGAATTATAGGCCTGTCTCTCTTTTGTCCTCTTTGTCCAAGGTCCTTGAGATAATAGTATTGGATCAGCTAAAGGATTATTTATTCCAGCAATATATTCTAACACCCTACCAACATGGCTTTGGGTTTGATTACAGTACTCTGACAACTTTGACTGATCTGACAGACTTTCAGCATAGGGCCTTGGATAATGGGGATGTGGGAATAGCTATGTTTTTGGATTTGTCTAGGGCATTCAGTTTAGTTGGCCATAGTCATTTGCTTCTGAAACTTAGGTAATTAGGTTTGTTTGACACTGCTGTTTCTTGGTTTGAAATTATTTTGACTGATCGTAAGCAAAGGGTGGCTTTGGATTCAGTAACATCTTTACTTGCAGATGTAAATGTAGGAGCACCCCAAGAATTGATTCTGGGGCCAATTTTATTTAGCTTGTTTATTAATGAGCTACCTTCGATAGTATTCTTTTACATGCTTATGTTTTATATGCCAATAATACTTGTGTTTCTTCATTGTCATGCCAGGTTGAGTAAGAGTTTTCAATGGTTCAATGATGGTTGATTAAGAATAGGTTGGTCTTAAACATACAGTAGATAAAACCAAATATATGTTTGTTGGGCCTGCGCAAAAACAGTTCTCTGGCCTGGTGGCATTGGAAATTAAAGATATACAAAACAAGATTATTGAGAGAGTTGACTATTTTAAACACTTAGGATTCATGCTGAATAGGTTACTGTCTTATGCTAGTCATATTGATTTTCTGGTTAAAAATATTCATTCCAGACTTGACCTATTATATAAAATCAGACATTGCTTGGCTTTTCATTCTATGAAGGTTTTGGCCTAATCCATGTTACTATCTATCATTGATTATGGTCTCCCTACTTACACTGCAGCAAATAAGACTAGTCTTAGAAGGATTGAAGTACTTTATAACCAGGTCTGTCAATTTATTACATTAAGTCCAAGACATACTCATCATTTGAGTTATATCTGAAATTGAATTGGCCTAATTTTGAACATGTTGCTCTTATCTTAGACTTCTCACATTTTGGAAATTCTATAGAGGCCAGGTTTTATTTAGTTTTAAAAATGTGTTAACTCCTTATTCTATAGAACATTCTATTAGGTCATCTGGAAGTGGCAGTTTCAGACTCTCAATATATCAAACTGCTGCTGGCCAACATTGTCTCTTGTACAAGTCAGTTTTAGACTGGAACTCTTTACCTACTGATATTTATCAAACAAAACACAGGTGGAGGTGCACTCAGGAACTGCAGAGCGGGTACTTGCCAATCAAAACAGACAAAAGCAAACATAAGGCAGCACTTTACAGCTATACGTACTGAAACCGGAACTAAACAAACATACTGCAAACAAAAAGTTTACTCTTTCAGCAAAGGTCAAGCGAATCCACGGCACTAACCCCAGCACTTAGTAGTAAAAGGTTTTTTTTGCTGACATCAGAAACAGGATAACCCAATTTAGCCATAGCTAATTTACAATGCGGTCCTAAGTTGCAATCAATATCAGTTACATATTAAAAGTACAATAACATACATGCTGTATCAATAAAATCATACAGAACAGGTAGCAAAAAAGAAAAGACATACTATAAACATATCACTCAAGTACAACAGCTTTTTGGAAAAACTATAATGTTTCCAAGCCATGTTTTCAAAGCATTCCAGGGCACTTTATTAAAACATGGCCTCAAGTGTCCTGGCAAAGAATTCCATAGCTTTGGCCGTTCATATACATAACAATGTTGCCCCCTCGCTGTTGTCATACAAGGTACCCTAAATTTTACTTCTCCTGCGGAACGCAACCCTTCCTTAACTTTCCACTCTTCCAACAGTTCTATCACATAACCTGGTACCTTTTTAGAGTAATAATGATGGGTAAAGTGTTGCACATGTATATTATGTATATTCTGTCATTCTGTCAGGGATGTCCAAT
Source organism: Neoceratodus forsteri (assembly GCA_016271365.2). Lineage (NCBI taxonomy): Eukaryota > Metazoa > Chordata > Ceratodontiformes > Ceratodontidae > Neoceratodus > Neoceratodus forsteri. Next base: position 1,310,015,283 of record CM028131.1, read on the forward strand.
TTAAGGCTTTGTAAAGAATGCAGTGATGCGTATTCCAGGGTGCATCCAACACAAAACGTGCATATCTATTAAAAATTACATCTAATCTTCCCAAAACTGTATCAGCAGCTCCCTTATTCACCACATCACCATAATCTATTAATGGTAGTATCATAGAGTTCACAATTTTAATCTGGTGTCAAATGAAAGACAACTTTTATGTTTATACAACACTCCCAGTTTCTTGTTTAATTTTTTAATCAGGTTATCTACATGGACTACCCATTTACAATGGGAGTCCATCCAGACTCCTAAATATTTATAGCATTTCAAAGGAGCCAAGCTACACCCATTCAATGTTTTTATGTCTAATTACAATGTCATATTTTTATTAGAAAATAACATCATCTGTGACTTCAGAGGGTTCAAAACCAGACCATGATCACGAAAAAAGGTTTTTTGCAACTTTACCTGAATTTGCTCAATAGATTTACCTTCAAAAAAGGGTATTGTATCATCAGCATACAAATGGTGTCAGACATCACTTATTAGATGTCCGACACCATTCGTATATATGTTAAACAAAACGGGTCCTAATACTGACCCCTGTGGTACACCTGATTTAATGTCCAAATAGTTGGATACAAAATTGCTATCCAGTCTAACCCTCTGCAGTCTTCCTTCCAGGTAGCCATAGAACCAGTTCAGAGCCTCCTGGCTGAGGCCAACAGTCCCTAAGTTCTTAATTAACACCTGATAATCTAGGGTGTCGAATGCTTTCAACAAAACTATAAATATGGCCCCAACCAGGAGGCCCCTGTCCATGGCCACCTGGATGTCTGACACAACCTTAATTAGTGCTGTAGTTGTACTATGTTTCGCTCTAAAACCTGACTGGTATTTATTATATTTTTTGTATTTTTCCAAATAACTGTTCAGTTGAGAAACTACAAATCTTTCAAACATTTTTGAGGTGACTGAAAGTAGTGATATGGGCCTATAGTTTCTCATATCATTTTTCTGGCCTCCCTTGAATATGGGTATCACCTCCACCTGTTTCCAGGCCAGAGGGTACTCACCTGTACTAAATGAAAGATTAAAGAGATCAGCCAGTATTGGGGCCACCAAAGGTGCAGCAATTTAAAGCAAAAAGGATGAAATCCCATCTGGACCTTGGGCTTTGAGTCTAATCGTGACTCTTCGTCGGGGGCCCCCTAATGAAGAGTCATGATTAGACTCGAAGCGCTGGGGTTAGTGCTGTGAATTCGCTTGACCTTTGCTGGAAGGGTGAACTTTTTGATTGCAGTATATGTTTATTTATTACTGGTTTCAGTACGTATAACTGTAGAGTGCTGCCTTCCATTGGCATTTGATAGTTATCAAATTGACTGCTATACTAGGTTTAAATTCATACTGAAAGGACATTTCTTGGATATGTCTAATTGTACGTGTTTTGTAACATGGCAAAGAGAATACATCACCTGACTGTGGATTAATTCCCATTTAATCCATGGTTGCCCTCCAGAGCGTGCCTGTTTATTGGGGGAGCACGGTCACGATGTGCACACACAGAAGATGGGTCCATTTTCAGTGGTAGACACAGTGGACCAAACACACGCCAAAGTTGGTGGCAGTCAGGGCAGCAGTGGGAAGTGCACCAACAGAGAGAGAGAGACCAAAATTCCCACTGTATTTCTCAACAGAGCTACAGTGAGCAACAGAAAGACAGATGGAGCAGTGCGCCCCTGGAACTGTAAGTCGGCACAGTACGCACACAGCCATCAGAGACCTGGGGTAGCGTAGGGCTGTTAGTGTTGTGTCCCGGGAGCCACTACTGACCACTTTTGTGTCCCAGGGGCAGGGGTATGGAAAGCACTTCTGTATTTGAGGGAGAGACCTAAGAAAGGGAGCAGAATGCCCCTGCAACACTTGACACAGCACAGCAGCAGAGAGACAGTGACAAGAGTCAGCACACAGTCCACCAGTGAGGTCAGCATTGTATTGGTCACACAGGGGTGTTCATGGTGTCACCCAGGAGGCAGGGCTATCCTCAGAGGGGTGACCAGGTGCAGGGCACTCAGAATTGGGTGTGTGTTTGAGGGAGACCACTGCTGAGCACTGTTATGTCCCGGTGGCAGGGGTATGGAAAGTGCCTCTGTGTTTGAGGGAGAGACCAAGAAAGGGAGAAGAACACCCCTGCAAATCTTGACACAGCACGGCAGTGGATACAGAGTCTGCACATAGTCCACTGGTGAGGTCAGCATTACATCAGTGGCAGAGGGGTGTTCATGGTGTCTCCCGGGAGGCAGGGCTATCCTCAGTGTGGGGACAGGAGCAGTGTTATGTCCCAGGGCCAGGGGTCTAGGGAGCAGGTGTGTGTTTGAGTGAGACACAAAGAAATTGAGCAGTACGCCCCTGCACATGACAGTCGGCACAGTGTCATGGCTGCCACTTGTGCCTTGAGGACTCTCACTTGCCATGTTACAAGTGCATTAACCCACTCAACAACATGGGTCTACTGTAGAATTAATCCATGCCTAGATAGTTGGAGGTACTCGGCCTGTGGCCTCACCCCCCCCCCCACAGGTGTGGATTAATTCTCCATTAGACCCACGCTGTCTCATGGGTTAATCCTTACTTATCTGATTGTATATGTATGTTGTTTATTTGCACTTATTTGTATTGTATCCTGTTTATTTATTGTACTCTTTACCCGGGTCCCCCTTGAAAATGGGCATTTTATGCTCTTGGGTTATTACCCAGTCAACAGATCTAAATAAATAAATAAATACATACAGTACATACATAACTATAGTAAGGGCCATATTAATATAGCAGTGCGAGACGCTTCTGAAAATCAAGGAAGTGTTTTATTGGTAGAAACACTTCTGTGACACATTTTGCAACTCCAATATCAATATACCTTTAGTATTTGATATTGTAGCTGTGCAAGTCAGACAGTGGTCAGCCAAGCAGGCTTTGTGCCTGCCACCGTCAGGTACAAGGGGGAAGGATTGGGTGCTGTGGGAGGTGCTACTGGACACTAAAAAAAACTTTTATGTGGACAGGGAGAGGAAGGAGGTCCAACTGGACACAAAGAAAAACTTTAACAGGGACTGGGAAGGGTGTGGATGTGGAAATACAACACTAGCTAGAGCAGGAAAGTCATAAGGGAGTTGCACTGGCCTAAGACAATCTACATTATGCCCTGGGAAAGTAAAACAGTGTTCCACATAGAAGATTGATTAATAAGCTGGGTAGGCTTAGGGTGGGTCAGACGTTGGTCAGCTGGGTGGCAAACTGGTTGATGGGCAGAAAACAGAGAGTGGTGGTAAACGGTATACAGTCAGAAGAGATGCAAGTCACAAGTGGGGTACCTCAGGGATCAGTCCTGGGGCCAGTCCTCTTCAATATATTCATCAGTGATATTGCAGAAGGACTGGAGGGTAAGGTTTGTCTGTTTGCAGATGACACCAAGATCTGCAACAGAGCAGATGATCCAGATGGAGTGGGCAGAATGAGAAGAGATCTCGATAAACTAGCAAAATGGTCTGAAGAGTGGCAACTGGAGTTTAACGCAAAGAAGTGCAAGATCATGCACACAGGGAAGAGAAACCCTGAAGCCACTTGTAGGCTGGGAGGGGAGTTGCTGGCAGTCACAAGGGAAGAAAGAGACTTGGGCATTATCTTCACTGATGACCTGAAATCATCCAAGCAGACCACTAAAGCAGTAGGTAAGGCTAGGGGGATGTTGAGGTGTATTAGTAGGGGTATCACAAGTCAGAAGAGGGAGGTAATAATCCCACTTTACAAGACACTGGTTAGGCCCCATCTAGAGTACTGCATACAGTACTGGAGGCCGCACCTTCACAAAGACATTAACAAAATGGAGGCACTCCAGAGAAGGGCAACCAAAATGGTGCATGGACTGCATCAGAAAACATATGAGGACAGATTAACGGAGCTCAATATGTATATCCTAGAGCAAAGGAGGGAGAGAGGTGATATAATCGAAACATTCAAACACCTTAAGGGCATTAACAAGGTGAAAATAGTCTAACATGTTTCAATATAAGAAAAACAGCAGGACAAGAGGACACAGCATGAGATTAGAGGGAGGCCGATTAAGGGGTAATGTGAAGAAGTTCTTTTTCATAGAACGAGTGGTGGATGCATGGAACGGCCTACCTCAGGAAGTGGTGGCTATGAATACAGTGCAGGGCTTCAAACAGGAATGGGACAGGCATAAGAGAGCAATACAGATGAGTATGAATAGATAGGCCATTGACAGAACAAAGGCCGATGGCACATTCATAAGGCAGAAAAAGAAATGGGCAGACTGGATGGGCCTTGCGGTCCTTATCTGCTGTGAACTTCTATGTTTCTGTGTTTCTATGATTGAACCCTGGGTCCACCTCAGAAAGAGACCAACACCAATATGGGATATGGGGGTGGAGCTGGTAAAAGAAAAAAACATCAGAGAAAAAATGGAAAAGCAGAGTGATCTGGTGTATATAAAGTAGGTGATCCAATTCCACAGTGGATGTTGAACGTAGTATGCACTGGTTTTGCTTCCACCTTCCCAGTTTTTTTCCCAAACACATTACATAATGCATAGCATTGCTATGCAGCCTTAAAATTGCAAAAGTATACTCAAAATGGGGAAGGGGCACCTTACAAGACAGTAGGAAAAAGGCATGCTAAAATACAGTAAAAAGGTATTGGTTCAAAATGTTCACTATAACATGAACTGCTGCTTTTATGTGATTTTGTGACTGATAGGAAAACTTTATAACAACATAATATTTAGACACAATTCAGTTTATGGTTGTTGGATATGTTGTATTCTTTTCCATTTATTCTTTATTATTAGGTTCATTTAAACAGAACTAGGATCCTTGCCCCTACCATGATCTGTTCCTGCCATTTCCCTTACAAAAATGAAATATATTTTAAAATATATTATTAACAATATATTTGAAAATATAGTCCAATCTACTTGTTTTATAACATATTGTAATGTATTGGAAATTAAGTATATTTCTATATATTTTAAAATGTGCAAATATATTGCAATATATTTTAAATATACACATTATTGCCACTTTAGTATACTAGGGGTGGAATGTTCAGAAGGGCAACACAGTTGCGCCATGCGCAACCCACTGATGCGCCCCAGCACAATATTCAAAAGGGGAATGTGCATTGCACAAATCCCGATGCGCTGGGATGCATCAGTAATATATGCGGCGCAAGTAGTGGGGGCATGCCCATGCATACCCCCGCACATCCCGCACATCCCGATATTCAGCCCAGGATGTGCGGAGCCCATGAAGGCGCAACCCCTACATGCGCCGCATACAGTTGATCCAAAAAATAAAGGAGCAACAGCCGGCCACCCACAGGTGAGCTGCCGTATTGCAGGGAGCAACACGGCAGCAGCCAACTGTGGGTGGCCATCTGAGCTCTGGAGGCACCCTCCGTCGGGTAGCACCCCCCCATGCCCGATTGTGGGCATATGTATACATATAGAAAGTCCTATATCCCTGGTGGTCCAGTGGACCACCTACACCAGGGATATAGACCTTCTTATTTTATAATGATGCCTGCTGACATGCTGCCAGTGGTCCACTGGACCACCAGGGATATTGACATTTCTTTTCACACATATGCCCGATTGGGCAGTGGGGCACTTGGCCGCTTGTGCAGGGGGCGTCGGTCCCTGACGGCTGCAGCCTGGAAGAGCGCCAGGCGCAAGTCGCCGGGGATGGGCGCACCTGCATGCAAATGGGGCCATAATGACATGCAAATGGCCCCATTTGTGCCTTGCATGCATTTTGGCTCCATTTGCATGTGCACCTTTGAATATTGCGGTTGATGCGCCTAGCGCAACGGCACTTGTGCTAGCGCATCCCCCTGCCCCTCTCTGGCCACTTGCGCTGGTGCAGTGCCACTGTGGCATGCACAATGCGGGTGGCCACAGAGCGATATTCAACTGTGCTGAGCCATGGCGCAGCACCGTTGAATATCACCCTGTCAGCGCCCTGGCACATCCCAGTTGCACTGCGCCCAGACTTGTGCCTCTGCCTGGCTCAGTCTGAATATCCCACCCTATGTATATTGCAAAATATATTGATTAAATTCCAAATATATTGAGATAGGGAAGGTAAATATATGTTATTGGTATATCGCCAATATATGTACAAATGTATTTTTTTATTTCAAATGATGTTTCCTATATTTACAAGTATATGTAATATACATGTGTAATAGTAATATACTGTAAATACTAAAGAGGAACTTCTGTGATAGTCTAAAAAGTTACAGCTTGTAGTCATTATATGCAGTACTAGACCTGAAAAGGTATATGCATTTGTTATTTCTGGCCAAGGTTTACTCTGCCTTCCATAATTTGGATTTGTTGTTGAGCCCTGCTGCAGTTGTCATTGCTGTTCAGCTGCTGGGCTGCTACCTCCTGATGACATCATTGTAGGATAGGGGAGTGACTCACACTGTGCAGTACCATGCAGTTACAACAATGTTGCAAGGGAAACCTACCAGTACTCAGTATACATACTGTGTTCCCCCTCCCCCAAGACACCCTGTTAGCAATACATTATGCCAAAATCCAAATGCATTGTCAGTATGTTTTTTTTTGTGTGTGTGTGAAATTGACAGTGCCCTACAGTGATGTCAGCAGTACAAGCCTAGGTTCACAGAAACACCAGGCTTGCTATAGAAGCTCTGGTACACCCTGCAGTTTTTAGCAGGTCAGAATGTGAAAACTAACTGCAGCAGACAGTAATGAAATACAATTCCAGAATCAATGCAAGAAGGGGTAACTTATGCATGAACATCAAAAGGACTGGTGAAGGTCCTCTTTAAAGCAGCAGTGCAATGAAAATGGGTTAAAATTTGACCCCACTTTTTTTTCTCCCTAATTAATGCCAGATGTCTTCCAGTTTATTTTGGTGGTGAAATTTTCAGTTTTCATTATCATTTAAGAATTTTATGAATATTTTAAAGTAATTATTTCTCAAGAAAAAAAGATGTCCGCCTCATTTTTGCATAGAAATAATACTGAGGACCCGGGGAAGATAAGCGTTCAGACAAAATGCAGATGTACAGTACACAGCATAGGAAGCATCCAGAAAACCCAAATCAACAGTTCTGCCAACATTTTTTATAACCATAGCAGAAAATTAACTTTTTGGAATAACTTTTTTCATTGCACTGCTGCCTTAATGTAACCAGACAAAATTAAAGGGAATTAATTATGATTTAACGCACCCTTACAACTGGGGTTCATCTTGTTAGTAACCATTGATATATTTACATTGCAATTATTGTTTTACAGTGCAGCTTTTAACTCAAACATACATTTTATTTCATACTTACACATGGAAGTGGAACTTGTTTAACCAGGGAAGACACACTAAGTCAGAATTTGTTTCCAGGTGTGACTTGCGAGCACAAGTAAGTTAAATGACTTGCTCAGGGTCACACAGTATGCAAGTGGGGGCTGATAGGATTCAAACCCAGGTCTCTAGGTTTGCAGCTCAGTGCCCTTAACCACTACTCTATACTGCCTCTACACATAGGACTTACTTTACTTGCTCTTGCTTATTAAGGGCTCAGAACAGTATTTATACCACCCCATTTTGTTTCCATGTTAGGTCAGGGTGAGATCCTGCATGTACTTGATTTATACTTTATACCTTTCCTTTCAGCCTTTAAGCTAATGTTGGCAATTCAAAATTATTTTAAAAATAGAAATTGTCATGATATTGGCTGATAAACTGTGTTTCTGAAATACGCAAATTAGTTACACAAATGTAAACATGGGACCAAAGTAAGCATTTACAAAAATATACGTAACATATATAAAAAATATATGTAACATATACAATGAATACAGTATATCTTTGAAATATACTAATAATATATTTCAGACAATGTATTACAAAATAGATTGACATTTTTTTCAAGCAATGCATGAGGCAGAAATACATTTTGGGTGGGATATTCAGAGCAGGTGCGTCATGCGCAATAGGGATGTGCCTGCACAAGAGCGGACATGCGCCAAAGTGCGATATTCAGCAGCATCGGATGCATAGTACAAAACCCAATGTGCCACAGCGCAACAGTAATGAATGCATGCACAAGTGGAGGGGGCGGTACCAGGAATAATGTGCGCAGTGCGATATTCAACAGCAGGCGACGTGCGCAATAGCGGAGCAAGCGGAAGTTGCGCGAAGGTGGATATGAGCGAATAGAAAAGGGAGCAAGTGAGGGGAGGATGAATGCGCCACAGAGGAGCCATAGCGGGGGAGTGTGGAGACAGAGCAGCAGGGAGCTACGCAAAGAAGCAGGGGGCAGGTGTGGCCAAGAGGTGGAGGGGGGCCACTGGAGGTGTGTGCGAGTGAGTGTGTGTGAGTGAGTGAGTGAGTGAGCGAGTGTGAGTGGGCGCATGTGCGTGAGGGCCTCAACATGCCACAGAGGAAGGAGAGCAGTGGGGCAGAGGCAGGGCACACAGTAGTGATGTGCCAGGGGTGCACCCGGTGCAGGGGCGGAACCAGCAGCACACAGCTGGGGGGGACCAGGTAGACAGCCGCCTGGGGGGGGACACCAACTAGGGACATGGCCAGTGCCACCTTCCAGATGGAGGCAGTAATGAGGGGTGTGAGGAGGCAGGCAGCAGGGAGGCATGGCTGTGGAAGGGCCCGTCGGTGGTATGCCCAGAACAGGCAGTACTGTGCTCGCATCAGCTTTGAGCTGTACAGTGACATCAAGATTGTGGGCCAGTACCATCTGAACCGGGCTATTCTGAGGTGGCTCTGTGAGCTGTGCAGTGAGAAGATGCAGGCACCCACACGACGGAGCCATGCGCTGTCTGTGGAGACAAAGATCACAGCTGTCATGTGCCTGCTCACCACGGGCACCTTCCAGAGACCAACAGGGGACACGACAGGCATAACCCAGTTGGCTGCATCATGCCTACACACACAATTCCTCAGTGCACTGCTGCCACATGCTGCAGAGTACATCTATTTCCCCAGCACGCAGGCGGAGTGCACAGCAAACAAGCAGGAGTTCCACAGGGTAGCACAGTTGCCTGCTGTGCTTGGGGCCATAGACTGCACCCAAGTTGGCAACCACATGCCACCTGGCCCAGAGGGGGTGGCATACATCAACCGCAAGGGATACCCAAGTGTCAAATGCCAGGCGGTGTGCAATGCCAGGGGGCACATAATCAATATCTGTGCCACGCACCTTGGGGGAGCACACGATGCCTTCATCTGGCACCAGTCTGCACTATGCCATAGGTTCAAGAGTGGGGACATCCCCAGTGGCCATCTGGTCGGTGAGTATGCAGTGCATGCCGGATGAAGGGTGAAGATGGGGGGGTGGGGCACAGGCAGGGATGCCATGGGGAATGGCCTAGAGGGCCAGTGGCACAGTGTCACAGACCACCATGCTGATGATATCTCTCTCCACACAGGCGACAGTGGGTATCCGCTATGGCCCTGGCTGCTCACACCATACCGGTGCCCCTCGACTCCAGTGCAGCAACAGTACAATGTGGAACATGCCACATCATCGGATATCATCGAGTGGGTGTTTGGGCTGCTGAAGACATGGTTCCATTGCCTGCACACATCAGGCAGTGCCCTACAGTACAGCTCCTCAAAGGTCTGCAGGCTATTTCTGGCCTGCTGTATCCTGCACAACATGGCCACTGACTGTGGGATAGCCGTTGAGGTCGAGGAGGGGGACAGCGGTGGGGATGATGAGAACGCTGGGCCAGCTGGTGCTGGGCAGCCACTCCCTGGGCGAAGGGATCCCCAGCTGGCCTGGATGGCCCAGCAGCACCAGGACACCGATGCAGAGGAGCACTTTGGACCACACAGGTAGGTCAACAGGGCCACGTGCAGGCACCAGGGGCAAGGGCACAGCAGGGGCATGGGAATGGGTGGGGGCCTGCACACAAAGGCAGGGAACAGCAGGGCTGCACGCGGCATGCACACACAGGCACACACACCCCAACCCATGCCCACAGGGCCACATGCACACCCACTCCCACAGACCCCCCCACACCCACACAGGACCCAACACAACCACACCCAGTGGCTGGCACTGTGCATGCCTCAGACACTGAGCACTGTTGCACAGTGGTGGTCAGTGCTACGCCGGCATCATCATGCACATGCCACAGTGGCCAGCAGCTGGGAGGGTGTGCACAGGGACCATGTGAGTGCAGGACAGGGCACCACATCCATGTGCACACACAGAACACCACAGTGCACACTGGGCTGCGGTAGACAGCGGTCATGGAGGGAGAAGGGTCAGTCATGTAGCACAGTAGCACAGCTGCCATGGATGCGTGGGCAGCCCCGCCGAGACCTGCCAGCCATAACAGGCTGACCAGTGGCCTCATGGGGTGGCACCAATGGTCCCCCAGGGGTGACGCTGCGTGAATGCGACCATGTCCTCACAGGTGTCTGCAGGCTACCAAACATGCCCGCACCAGGCATGCTTGGTATGCCCACAGCTGAACCCAGTGTCGACATGGCAGGGGTCACCCGACACAGAGAATGGGGGGTGGACATTGCACTCTGCGGGGTGTGCGGAGGCCGGGCACATGGCTGGTCAGCCAGTGTAGCCATGGTAGTCACCATCGCAGTGGTGTGCCTGTCGATGGCTGCAGTCACATCCGCCCACTGTTGGGCCAACTCTGCCAGGAGCAGGGCATGGTCCCTGCTGTGCCGCACCTCTGCTTGGTGCAGCTCTGCACGGAGTGCATCCACCACATCTATGAGCCGCACCTGCTGATCCACAGAGGCCTGCAGTAGATGGCTATGGTCATCCAAGGGGTTGTCCGCATGGCCAGCATGTTGGCCCCCATGATGTTCCTGGCCCTGCGGCACAGTGCCCCGCGACGGTGGGTGCCGCACGGTGGTGCCATCCTGGGGTGCGTCATCATGCGGTGCACTGCTGCTGCTGCCCCCTGCCCCCATCCCCACATCAACACACTCCAGCTGCTGCCGCTGCCCCTCTGGCCACCGATCGCCGGGCGCCACCAGCGTGGCTGCAGTGGCACCACCAACCCCACTACCATGTCCGCACACCAGTGCTGCCCCACTGGATGCTGCAGACACATCCAGGACAAGGGCTGATGGGCAGACAACCACGCTGGTGCTGCCCGCACTGCTGCCTAGGCGGATGCCATTTGTGGGATCCCCCTGTGACCCACCAACATCACTGTCCGGGATGTGCGTCACGTCATCATCGGTGCTGGAGTTGGCCCCGATCTGTGTCTCAACACACAGGACACCGTGACTGGCGTCATGCTGGAACACAGCTAGGGCCTCATCTGCACCCACACCACGGGCATCAGTCCGGACAGTTGTGCAGGGCTGCAGGTGGTTGATCCCTTGTACACCTGTGGAGGTGGATGGGCGCTCCACCAGTTCCAGGGCTGCCCCCTCAGTGGACACACTCCCACCACCGCTGCCCCATGCAGATGTTCAGGAGCTGTAAAGGAACACAGTAGCGTTAATGGTCCCGCCTGGCCCAGGAGCCCACCCCCCTGCCTCCCACACACTGCCAGCACCGGTCCTACTATGTAGTAATGGGCTGCTGCCCATCTGGAAGCCTCTGCCATGAATGGCCTCTATGGCACAATGCTGCATGCTGCCAGCCACCAGTTCCTCCAGTGGCATCAGGTGAGGCACGTCCTGCTGGCCCCCACCAGTGGCTGCACGTGCTGCCCTGATGGCAGCCACCTTGTCCTTAATCCTCCTCCTGTCCGTGCCAACCCTTTTCTTGCACTCCAGCACAGAACGCTGGTGGCTGCCCTGCTGGTTGACCGCACATGCCACCTCGCCCCACGCTGCAGCATGGGCATGTGGTGTGCCCCTCTGCCCACTGAGCAGTGGCTCCCTGTCAAGGTAGGCCTCAAACTGGGCATCTGATTCCACCCTGGTGAAGTTGGGCCTCCGCTTCCGCACCTTCCCCTAATCCTCATCCTCCTCATATTCGGTCATGCCTGTGCCTGGGGAGATGGACAGGTGTTACCAAGGACCATGCAGACCCATACAGCCCTCCCAGACCACTGTCCCCATGTCTCCACAGCATGGCACCTACCTCCAAAGGCTGCAATACCGATCCATGGCCTGTGCATTTCTATGTCGCTTTTATAGTGCATCGCATGCAAATGAGGGCATGCGCAACTATAATCGGATGTAAATGCAGTGGATGCGCTGTGGAATGGCTCATGAGCTGATTTGCATATCCTGGCTGAATATCACGTGGCTGCACCTTGCGCAGTGGTGTTGAGCATGCTCAGGTTGTGGCGCACCACTATGACATGCGCAGTTGGCCCCACACCATGCATGCGTGTGATGCTGACATGTACACTAGCGGCACAGCATATGCTCCATGTGCAGGAGGCAGTACAGTGCACAGCCACTGCTGTGCCTGTGGCGCTCGTGTGTAGTATGTCCATTGGGCACATGTGCCATGGAGCGCCATGGGTGCCATGGTGCCTCTGCACAGTAAGCCACTGCATGTCAGCACACACATGCACCCTACTGCGCACCATACAGGGGCCTCCCAATAGTGCAGTGGCGCTCTGTGCGCGGACAGACCCTTGACCCTGCAGCTGCCCTTTGCCTTCTAAGCACTGTGCGGCCTCATGGCTGGTCCCTCTATTGTGCAGTCTGGTGCCAGCATGATTGTAGTTGGCAGTGCAGTACCATGCTGCCTCAGCACGTGGGACATGTGCGCTACTGGGCACCATTTTGAGCTCAGCAGAGACTGCATGATGCCGCTCACCAGAGCTCCTGTGTGGAGTGTGATTGAGCTCGCAAACCTGGTGGCTCTTGTGGAGCCCCATGCGGGTGCCCTGTTTGGGCAATTGCCCCTCCTGAGGCCTCACACCGAGGTGTGGCAGGAGGTTGCCGAAGGCCTTGAGGAGGCCACTGGGAGCAGTCGGACCAGGGAGTAGTGTCGGCACCACTACGGGGACCTCCAGTGGTGAGAACCTGATTGCCTGGGGTGACTGCAGGCATGTGCCTGGTGGGGAGCCGTGCTACAGCCAGACAGGTGCTCCTTCACCATCACTAGTCATATCTGACTGTCCTCGGGGTGCAGAGTTTGGCAGATCATGCCGCCGGAGGGACCAACACCTGTGTTGTCGGCTGTGGGGGTGCATTGTGACCACCCTGAGCCACCGCAGCCCAGACAGGCTGTGCAGGCACACACACTGGTGGGGGGGCCTATGGGTCAGCTGTGTACTGATATGCCTCTCTCCATGTTTCCCCCCTAGGCCCGGAGGACCGCCATAGGGCCTGGATGGCCCAGGAGCCTCATGGGCAGGACAATGCCGGAGGTGTGGCCATGCAGGCAGGGCACAGTGGTGGTGCCGGGGGTCAGCAGTGCCCTGCTGACCGGGACGCAGGTGAGTACCATGATTCCCTCTACACCTGTGCATGGTGGGTTGCAGGGGTGGTGGTGAGGCATGGACCCTCTGCACATGGCTCCTCCAGCCGTGCATGTCCCGCGGTGCCCTCTGCATCACCCTGTGGGACTGCACATGTGGGTGGGTGTCGCAGGTGGGCCGTGGGTGCACTCGGTGCCTGGCTGTGCCACTGCCTTCCCACTGCATTGCCATGGCGCCGGACGGCCAGTATGGTGCTGTGTGGTGCATGGGCAGTGATGGTGTGCAGTGGTTTGCATGGCTGCGGGTGCCCGGGTAGGTGGATCATATGGGCACACTCACTGTGGGTGGTCGCATGCCATTCTAGGGGCACAGGCCACTGATGCACGCCGTGCATGTTGGGTGGGCTGCGTTGGTCAGGCCAGTCAGTCATACTGTTTCTGCTCCCTTTTCCTAAGTGGACCACACTGGGCGGCCATGGAGCGGACTCTCCAGAAGATCCTGCAGGTCACCGGAGCCATGCTGGAGCTGCTGGAGAAGATGGACAGGGGTGACAGTCGGCGGCACCACAGGTGCCACAGGGAGGAGAGAGAGGACTGGGGCCACTGGTAGGGCCTGCAGCGCTTGATCACACTCCATCCCTCCCCGAACTGTACCCCATGACCCCATGTCCCCCACCTTTGCCTTTCTCATTGTCCCATGCCCTTCCCCCCTCCCTTGTTGTGTCCTTGCACATCCTCTCACCCATTGTACATATCTGTACATAGTTTTTGTTGCTGTTATGTTGTTTAATTATATATACTTTTATACCTATCTCCGTGTTGGTCTCTGATTTGCAGAGGGCGCATGGAGCCTTGCTGCAGTGGTGTGCATGTCTACTGTGGGGTGGTGCTGGCCTGGCTGTGGGTGTGTTTGGCAGGGCTCCTCCACTAGTGTGGGCGGGGGCCATGGGCTCTGTCCGGGGACTGTGTGGTGTGCCCTGTGCACTGTTTACCTGTGTGCAGCAGGCTGGGGTACATGTGCCATGTCCCAGCCTCCCCTGTTGGTGTGTGCCATGCCTGTGCGGCTGTGACCATTGCAGCTACATCGCCACCATGCGTGACTGTGGTATGCATGGTTGGGCTGACCCCACCACCACATGCTTGGCTGCTGGCATGCCTTCAGGGGCAGTCCATACCTGCTACCTGCCAGGCATGGCGCACTTGCAGCTGACATCCTGGCCCTGGACTACTGCACGTCTGTCCCTGTTGCCACTGTGGGTGGTGTTTTTGTCTGCCCCCTCCTTGCAATCCATGGTGACTGGGGCAGTGCCTGTGGTCTGGTGACTGTCACATGAAGTCCTGCTGCATGCGGGCGGTGGCCTGGTCACAGGCCCCTGCGCCTGCCATCAGGATGGCCAGGTGCATGGGTCGCCCACCACATGGCAGGTTCACCAGCACCATGGTGGTGGGCAGGCTGCAGGTACATGGCAACATGGGCTTCACAATGGCAGCATCTGTTGCACTGCTTTGTGTGGCAGTTTGCCAGGATACCCATGGGACTGGGATGGGGGGGCATTGTGTGTGTCCTGTGTTGCCTCCTGTGTGGCGCATGCCTCCATGCACCACAGGCGGGTGCTGTGGTTTCTGGTGGGGCCAGTGCAGGGATGGGGTGTGTGCATGGGTGGCGGACCGTGCTCGGGTCCTGTGTTTGAAGTGCCTTCCTGCTGGTGGCAGTGTCCGGGGCAGCCCTTCTCATGTGCGGGGTCCCTCGGGTACTGGTGCTGGGTCACCCACCTTGCTGTGCCTCTGTGGGGGCCATGCTGGGGGCCTTGTGTGGGTTGTGGCGGCATCGGTGGATGGTGTCACCGCATGCGGTGGGTGGTCACGGTGGGGATGTGATACATATGCATTGCGCCCTGGGGCGACTGGTTGCCTTGGCACAGTGGTGGGGTATGCCTTCAGTGCCATGCACAGTTTGGTCATACTTCTGGGCTTGGTGTCTCAGGCTCACTGTACTGGGGGTGGTTGGCATTGGTGTGGTGCCCGTGGCATGGGTGGGGCCTCGCCATCTTTGCGTTCCGGTCTCTGTTAGCCGGGGGATGGTGCAGGGGTGCCTTGCCCAGCAGGTGGGGATGCTGGGTCACATCTGCTGTTGGTTCAGCGCCGGGAGACATGGACTGGTGGTCCGTCCTGCACCCGTCTGGTTGTGCAGCTCATGGAGGCCTTGCCCTGGGGTGGGCTGTCTGTCCTGCTGCATGCCCCTTGGCGCATGGCGCATCCATGGCTGCTGCTCAGCTGCTTCCTGTCTTGGTCCCTGCGCATACCTAGGGGTGCTATTGCACATTGATCCTGCTCCATTGCACATCCCTCATTGTGCTATGGCACATTGGGCATGATATTCAGCCACGTTGCGCAGGTGCACCTTGTCCTGCGCATGGTTTGAATATCGCGCCCATTGCGCCATGGCGCACTGCCCTTGCGCCTGCTCCCTCTATTGTGCTTCATTTTGGTGCAGTCTGAAAATCCCACCCAATGAGTATATACTTCTGAAATATATTGTTTAATATATTTCATCAATTCAATGTATTGACATACTTAACATAATTTCCAGTATATTTAAATATATTTCATTTTCGTAATAAAATATATTCCTTCAATATGTTTAACATACATTACATCATTTAGATTTTTTAATTAGAAATATATTGTTTCAGTATACGAAATATTTTTTTTCAGTATGTGCTGAATATACTGTATATTATATTTCGAGTCAGTGTATTTCTCAATATAGTGACATATATTTTTGTATACTGTGAGTCAGAAATGTATTATGTCAGTATATTTTAAATTATATATATATCATATTATTTTATTATATATTACATTGGGACAATGCATTTCTCAAAATATTAACTTACATTAATGCATATTTTTCAATAAATTACAATACATTCTATTTTCATAAAGGTTAATTCTTTGCTGAAATCAAAATCTTTTATTTGTGCTAGCATGATCATTTTCACAGCAGCTGACGGTGATGTTACAAACAAAAGATTATGACTTCAGCAATGGATTAAACAGCATAGGCAGATAGGGGGATGAGGATCTTGTTTCTATGCAAATTATCCTAATAATGAAGAACAAAGGGAAGGGGAAGGGGAAAGCAGACAGTATGTGAACGATATGCTGAACTGTGTCTAACCATGATATTTTTAAAAGTTCTCTCAAAAGTGACAAACTGACTGAGTTGCTCGTAGAAGGAAGAGTCAATTTCAGTTAAAATTACTGTTTGCAGAAAGACTGGGAGAGGGGAGAAAGTCGGATGAGCTTTTGTAGTCTGCCAAATTTATTGGACACAAAATACAATGTGTTTGTATAGCCGTTTATAAGAAGTCTTGTTTTACAGTAAAATGGTTGCTGAGACAATCCCACTAACAGATCAAATACTTATATTAATGGTAATGAGGTGAAAGGAAGTCCACTGTGAAAGTAACAATAATTTAAAGTCGGCAGAGATTATTAAGTCCCTCGGGCCCACACACACTCACCCTGCTTCATAAGTATGGAGAAATATGTATACGTATACAATGAAAACTTGTACTAGTTTAAAGGGATTCCTTCCCCACTTTACTACCCAGGGTATCCAGTGATGTCCTTGGTAAGCAGAAATTTGTTTAGACTTACCGCAAAGGTCTGCACTATCTTCATGCATGTTCACTGTTTCTACTGGTAGACTGTTCCCTAGGTTCACCTCTCTGGAAGAAGAAGAAGATCCTTCTAATGCTACAGGATAGTGAACATCACAGGTTTGTGGAAGTGAGGTCTTGTCAGACCAACCAGGTAGTATTCCTTCACTGGGTAACAAGGGCAGTGAATAAGGGACAAGCAGTAGATTTACTGTACTTTGACTTCAGCAAGGCATTCTGTGCAGTGCCACACAGGAAGCTGCTGAAGAAGTTAAAGGATCTGGGAGTAGTGAAGGACCTAGTATAGATGGGTGGGAAGTTGGTTAGTGTGGAGACAGCAGACTGTGGTCATAAACAGGATCTATCAGGGGAGAGGGAGGTCAAGGGTGGAGCATGGCAGTGGTCAGTCCTGGGACCAGTTCTTTTTAATATGTTGGCAACATAGGAAACATAATACAAGGCAAGATATATCACTTTGAAGATGACACTAATCCCTTTGGCAGGTAGACAGTAAGGAGGAGTTGCAGTGGTACCTTCAAAGGTTTGAGAGGTGGTCCAAGGTTTGGCAGTTGAAATTCAATGCAATAAAGTGCAACGTCATTCACTTAGGGAACAAGAACCCCAGGATGGAATACTGGGTTGGGGTGTGAAGTTGGGCACTACTTCAGAGGAAAGGGACTGGGGAGTCATCATAAGAGTTTCCCTAAAACAAACCAGTCAATACAACAAGGCCTACAGCAAAGCAACGAGATTGACAGTCTTTTTCTGCTGACATTGTCTATGTTGCTTTATGGCGTCTCCCTGAGTCCTGCTAGAGATCAAACATCTCTATTCAATCTTATCAATACACTGGAGTATGTGACAGCCTGAGAGTATATCCCCTCTCAGTTTCCTTATCTTGAACATGAACATGAATATGCTAAAGGTTTTACCAACATCTCATAGCTTTCGTCCTGATGATCACTGCTTCTGTACTAAGGAAGGGAAAGATACCACTACTGTGCATTGTAGAATATTATAACATGCGTAATAACATTCCAGCCACCTGACTGTTTTGGCTAAAAGACAAGTAAAAGAGTTTTATTATCTGGCCATACCGTAACTGTAGTCTTGAACTTATTTAGCCTGTGTACTAGGTTTGATTACAATTTCAATATGCCTCAGCTGGAACGATGATTTGTCCTCAGCTTCTGTTTCATACAGAAAACAATACTTTCTTATTGAAATCATACATAAAAGCATTTTTAAAACATTTTCAAGTTGAACAACCTGTATTATTAGTACAGTACAATAAGAGTCTTCAGGGATGTGTAATTATGGTCAAGTTACCATAATCAGCCAATTAGCTTTTACTATGAGCAAAGGCATCACCATTCATTCATGCCGTTGCTCACACTTACACTGAACAGACCAGACATCTTTGCACTTGGGGGAAGGTTTTTTTCTTTACAAGTCTTTGAAATACAGATTATTTGGTGTGCTTGGTGGGGGAGGAGAAGGAGGTGGAGGTCAAAGGGGGGTTGGGTGGGGGTAATTTAGAATGATGATGGATTCAGGTTTTGGGGATTGGCTTTGGTGCACAACTGATGGAAGGGAATACCTTTGATTAAACTGAATGACAGACTATACTGGTAGGATGTGAATTTTGCTGGGAGGGTGGGGGAGGGTTTTTTCAGAAGAGGGTAGCAGGATGGGATAGAATAATGTGTGTGAGGTGGGAGGGAGAGGTTGTGTTATGCCTCAGTGGGTAGGGGGCTTTACAAGTGTTTTTAATGGTTGTAAAAAAAAGTATTATGAAGTTGGTGCATCAATTGGGAACTTTGCAAAGTCCTGGCTTTGCACCAACTTTGTTAGAGAAGTAAAACTTCACAACATCTCTGTTCCTAAAGTGTCCCAGGTCATAATTTTCAAAATAACTGTTGGTTTTTAAATTCAAATCTGACCGAATACTAACACATCAATTTAGTACACACCAAATTTGGTTGTAGCCACCCTAGTTTGCAGTCATAACTTTTTTTAATGGTCCAAACTTGAGTAGGATAAAAACTAAATCTAGAGCTGATCCTTTTGCTAAGGCAGTGTTTCTTTTTGTTAGCTAAGCCATGATTTGTGTTAAAACTCAAGTTACTAAGGCCCTGATATTCAAATGGTTAGTAGGGCACTAACCATATTAGTGCTGTGCTAACCGAGAATAGCATGAACTGATGGTGTGGGGGCCATGTTCAGAGGCATCCTGTGAGCTGCACTGACCCAACAGCATGACCACACAGAATAAAGTAATGTGCCCAGGCAAATCAGGAACCCCCCATGCATACGGGGTACAGTGGTATATTCAGAGGTTTTGGCAGTACTAAACAACTTCCATTACACTGCTATTTAATGCTGCCAAAACCCTGTTCCTTTCCAAGCACCCAATGATGTGCAAACCTCCTCCTCCCAGCTGGCCAAGTTCTGGGTAGTGAACTGACGGCAGGGGCTGCCAGTCCCAGGTGGCTTCACATCCCACCCCCCCAAGCACCACCCCAGGTTAGCTGTAGTGATCTGTGAACCCCGGTGGTAGCAAGTGCCACCCCATCCCCTGATCACCACTTCAGCTGGGCTGATGTTCATGTAAGCCCTATTGGTTTATAGTGTAAAAATCATCCATTCCCATACCCTGATCACCCTTCCGACAGCGCTACAGACTTCCTCCCATCCCACCTGCTCAGGATCATCCTCCCCACAACCCCCATGCCCACATGCACAGGAGGTTTTCCACTATCTGGCATCAGGACAGTGGCAGGCTCAGCCCCTGCTCTCACCACCTTGGCTGGCTACCATCTGATAGAGAAGGGCATACATGTGACTACTATATCCACCACTGGGGCTAGGTGTACATCAGCCTTCCTGGAGTGGTGATTTGGGGTGGGGGATTACACTTGGCACCACTGGGTTCATGGATCACTGTAGTCCACCAGGAGCAGCAATGGGGATTACATATGCAACCACAGGGGTTTAAATTTCACGATAACCTGTCTGGGACAGTTTCTGGTATGGTGGGACAACCAGCTCCACACAATGCCACCAGGCTTCCTGTGCGAAGGCATTGCTTGGCATGCTAATTAACCCACAATGAGCATGCAAATAGCCTTTAGCACCTTGCAGGCCCAATGGGCTCATAAACATGTGTGGCCTGACTGTGGCTCATAGGAGCACTGGCACTAACCCCTTTGGGATGTGCGGATCTGGGTATCACATCACTTCATCGCAAACACTTCATCGCAAAAAAGTCATCGTAATAAACTTTATCGTTTGCTACATTTCACTGCATGAAAGTTCATCGCAAATTTTATAATACATCGCAATAATTATAATAGAAAAAAATATAGAAAAAAATACCATTTTGTTTACTGTGTTGAAAGTACCTTTTCGATTACTGTGTTGAAATATGCGTGATGTGTCATGCGTAATGCGTCTGAGTCAAAGGGCACAGGGCAAAGGTCGGGCAGGGGAAAAGGATTTTGTGGGATCAGAAGAATCATTAGCAAAGGTAAAGGCCATTATCGTGAAGCACTATATATTGTGTGTCCTCTTGTTTGGTATGGTAGAAGCATTTGCAAAGGTAAAGGCCATTATCGTGAAGCACTATATATTGTGTGTCCTCTTGTTTGGTATGGTAGATTTTGTGTTGCCACATACAGATGCTGCTTCACTGAAGGTTAAAGGGTTAAAACTTAAATCTTTATTGAGGGCAAATAAAAACAAATCTTGTCATCTTCAGTACCCCATCTAGACCTGCAGTTGGAAGTTATGAGCAATAGCTCGTAAGAAGTCCATCCTGTTTGTATCACAGTATGTTTCAACGACCTTGACAATTCTTTGTGCTGTGTCTTTGTATTTCTTTCTCTGAGCTGGAGGCTCTATACCAGCAAGATATTGCTCCATTCAGTGCTCATTAAGGTTATGTTCAACCTTTAGGGCATTAATGAACTTCCAAACAGTGGGATGGCATGCTCCAAGCAGACTACTAAAACTTCGGTGCCACCCCTCTACTGAGTTTATGGTTCTCGGGATCCCAGTACTGATTGCACAGCTGCAGTTCCAGAAATCGATAGCAAAATGTGGTCTTTGTCTACCACGGCGACCAACTAGCCTCCCTATCCATGTGTCTTCAAAGTAATCAACGAGAGGAGCCAGCTGGTCGTCGTTTGCAGTATAAAACTCAGTTGCACGTAGTTCCTTGAAGGCATCCACAACGTCAGCTGGTTCAACATATGCAAGTGCGGGAAGCATTCTTATTTGTAAAGCATAATCAGCATCCACTGTATAATTTTTAAGAATGATTGCGTTTTCCTGCACTTTTCGCCACACAGCTTGGCAGAGGTGGAAAAAGCATCCCCTTGTTCTAGCCCCAGGAAACTCACTTGCAAATGCTTTTACTGCTGCTAGTTCAAAGTCTGTCATTACTGATGAAGGGTACAGTTCAGGACAAAGCTGTTTTATTTTTTGTAGAACCCTTACATAACTGTCAGTGCAACGGTTTGACATTAATATGAAAACAGATGGGATAACAGCAGATTGGCAGACTCCGTGTATAGTGTAGAGCTGTGTGAAAAGTGTTGCTGCACATTTAAATGTCCCATCTGCATACCAGTGTGGCGTGAAGTGCATGTACTGCAGGTTTTTTGATGTTGCAAAAATGATAAAACGCTGGTTATCTTCAGACCCAGAATCATACTGCAGAAATAGCTCTCCTCTCTCGGTGTTCCAATACTCAGCTGGAATCAGTAAATCTACAAGAGATGTAGGCTGAGTAAGGACTGCAGCGACTGTCTGGCATGCTCTCTGTGCAGTGCACTTAAGGCATGCACCGGATGGCAACTGGGAACTGACTGCCTGGCTAAGCCCACTAATAGCACTTGCAACCAGATGCTGGGTGCTATCCTGTGAAGAACTAGCTTTGTCCTTCAATAAAGATACTGCTTTTATTGCCATTGTGGAACCAGCATCAGGAACATGGTTATGTTCCTGTACATATTTTACTATGACATCATTACTAGTGTGCACTCTAGCAGGACATTTAAAAGTGTCATATTGACGACACTTCCAGTATTGTTTACCCCCATAAGTACGCTCCAGGCGGTATAAGAATCCAGCATCACACAGCATTGGCTGACCTCTGATGCTTTTTACAAACTCTAATGGCATGGCTGTCAGAACTCAATTTGCACAGTAGGTGGCGGTGCAACAGAACAGCGAATTAATATACGCTGAACTGTCATGCATGTTTAGAGTCTATGCGATGAATTGTATCGCGCTCTAATTACCGCGACAAAAAGTTTTGCGATGAAATGACGTGGAACCACGGGTCTGCATTCGCTCCTGTGGGCCATATTCTGTTGTGGGGATGACTATATGCTGCATTGGCACAGCCCCCTATTCACACAGGTAACATGCTTCAGGCAGAGCATGCTAACTGTCTGGCTATAGCCCTAGAGTTGGCCGTGCTCTAACTTAGAGGCAGCACTCCTGTTTACGCAGCCCTTATGGACAACTTTGAATATGGGTCTCTAAAACTTTTGGCCAGTCTTGATCCCCATTTACTATTCTAATCAGCATTACAATCCCTATTAATATAATGTCCATGCCCAGGGCACAGTTATACATTTTGGAGCTAGTTCATTGAAAGAAATAACTTTGATTTTGGATGTGGAATAAATAACCCCAACTATTTGATTTATACTTGCGAAGTACACTCGGGCCTCAGTATTCAGACTGTGCTCGGCACTGGTGCAAGTGGAGGCACAGCACAACCAAGATGCGCCGTAGCAAGTAAGGGAGATATTCAAAGAAGATGCACCATAGCACATCACCTCTGATTATAACACAGAATGTGCATCGTGCATATACAATGTGCCAGCGCATCCCCCAGACAGGTGGGAAAGGGAATGCTCCAGCGTAACTGTAGTTGCGCTGGGCACAAGTCCCAGATATTCAGACCTGCCCCCTCAGCCGGCCACTCCTCAGGCAACCAATTGACCCTTATCCTGCCATGTCATCTCCCAGAACCATCTGCTGTCCCCCCATGTCACACCCCGGTCAACCCGATATATCCCTTCACCAGTGGGCCCCCTCCCTCAGCCCACAGGAGGGGAGATAGGGTCCAAATCTGTACCGGGTGCTTAAAGAGGGATCGGCTATTAGAGGCTACTCCAGGGCTTTGTGCATGAGGGGATCCAGGCAACCATCATCTGATCGGCCGAGCGGCAATTTTCCATTTTTTCCCCAGCCCTCTCCCACACATATTGGTCCAGCCGCTGTGGCATCCTGAAGGTGGGGGCATACAGCAGCATGTTGAGGCTCATACCACCAGGAATGCCTTATCACAAGCCACTGGAAGGAGCTGGCTAGCAAGCGGTCCGGTACTGTTCTCCTCCCAGGAGGGAAGCATCCAAAGGACACTCTTAACTCCCTCCCCTCCGGTCTCCACTCCTGATGTTTGGGTTTGAAGCATGAACCCGGGTCACCAGCGTACCAAGCAAATTCCCATCACTTGGCACCATGGATTTTGTGCACAATTTACCTATACCTTTACTATATTGATTTTATCACTGCACTGTAATGTTCCCCATTGCTCTCTCCCAGGCCATATCTAGAAACAATCTGTTATCGGCTCAATATTCATTTTTTGGCAAAACTTCTGAAATAATAAACAAATGAAGAACAAACTAACCACTAACTAACTAAATAATTAATGGCTTTTTATGGGCAAAAAAAATAGTCCTAAGTAGTAGTTAAAAAATGTAAAACTCCCACAGAGCAGTGTTACAGCTGCCTGCCTGCAGAAACAAAAGGGAGTAGACTGCAAGAAGTTGTTGACTAAACAGGGGTTTCAACAGGAGATATGCAAAGCGACTAAATGTGAGTGAAATAATTTAAAAACCACTAGATGTGCTTGTATTAGAATTGTCCACCAGTATCCCATACACTAAACTGACTTGATTATTCAGACACTAGGCTTAGACATTATTATGCTCCCTTCCCTAGAAAATCTGGGTTCTAAACTCTTCAGAATAGTTCATGGCCCCACGTTCAGTTGTAAATGAAGGTGCAAAGGGATCATTGCAACCACCTGCGCCTCCTGGTGGCTAGCAACCCTACTGAGGAACATAAGGACCAAAACCAGCTAACCAGTTGTACAAACACTCAGTCAAGAATGTTTCACTAAATGCTTTATTGATGATACAGTCTATCTAAACAAGCAGTAGTTGTAAAACAGCCACAGCAGTTCCACTAAAACTCCAACTCTACATTGGTCCTTTTGTTTCTCACCTGTTTTTTTTTAACCTAGAGCACTGTTAGTTCCCTTTGAGGTGACCCTTTCCACTTCTGTTTGCAAACTCCTTGGACTGTGCTCGTAAACATTCCAAGCACATTCCTAAATCAGTTTGCAAATGTGTAGGAAAGGGGGCGGGGTCTGCTATGCATTAACCATCGAGGCCTGCACATCCCAGTTACAGCAGACAGTGGTCTCCCTTCCTGTTAGAACTGTAACAGTCAAGTTGAAGGGGGTCACAAATCTTTGACTGGGAACTTTTAGATCAGTGGGGGATGGACTTCAGAATGCAACTCTTTCATTAGACGTCAGTTGTGGGAAGACGCAGCAAAGAATGAGGGTTCTACAAGACTCCAGGGAGTGCTAAGGACAGGTGTATGGGGATGGGTTTGAAACTAAATTAACAGGGATGTGACCATTGGGCCATGAAGAATCACTATGAACAATGCCCAGAAGTGGGATAAAGGAATGGGAGGGGTGGGTTGGTGGGGGTGTATCTGGAGGCATCACTGGTCACCACAGCATTACAACATGGCATGGCACCATCTGACAGACACTTTGCCATGTTCTAATTAAGTGGATGTTGCACACCAGTTTGTTACAGGGAAAATCCCATTTACGCCTGTTAGCATCTGGTTGCCTAATTTGTATTTTCAGTCAAAAGTGAAACTCCTCCTGTGACACTAAAAATTCCTTTTGTGTATGGTCTGAAAATGTAGTGGTAAGTATAGTTACTCTTTACACCCTGTTTTGCAGCATTTGTTAATGGAAAAATTTCATCATATTTTTTAGAAATAGTACATTTCTGGCCAAAAACATCAATATATCCATTTTTCTTTTTAATGTATTACATTTTTGAACCAAGATATGGGGTTTGAAAGTTTTTAAAAGTAACTGCTCTCTGGCACTGCCGACTATGAATAAATTAAATGTCATGGGGGGGGGGGGGTTGTGCTGTTTACCATCAGTAATTTGTGCCAGAATCCTCTTAATGCATCTACACTATAAATCCAGCACATAAAGCCAAAAAGTAACCTCAAGGGAAGGGATTTTAAAAAATTGCTAGTGACAGCCATCTTTAATTACTTAAGTCATCAATTACAAAATTAGTAATGAAAGCTATTTTAAAAATATCAGACAGCAATGAAAATAGAATTGTAATGAATATAACAATCTCTATTGTACGGTATTGCTAAAAAAACCTGTATGATGAATTATTGGGTGATTTACGAATACTGCTGCTTTAACATGAAAACAAGATCTCTGTCCATTATAGCTATTCAACTCAGGCTGCTTGTCTACTCCCGACATCATAAGCCTCTGTCTAGGGCATCATAACTAAAGCGGCACCAGCCAGGATGCACTGCTGCACTTTGCAGTATTAATGCAGAGTGCTGCAGTATGCTGCAGGGAATAGTGTAATTCAATGGCAATTAAGCCCTTTTGTCTTTTGGTGTTTTGTGATATGTATTTACTGCAAGATATTGCATTGCATCTTGGCTGACTCTGCTGATGTAAGAATGGTTGCTGCCCAGTTCTATGTTAACCCCATTTTTTTGTCTATTGCTAGTACAGAGATTGGTTGGGAGATCAGGTTCAGTTTGCAGCAATATGTGTGACTGCCAGAATGCACATTTCCTGAAAATGTCACCTCACCCCAGTCAGTTGTGTCTGAATGGGAGATGTTTGAAAAAAGAAAAAGGCAACGATAATTTTTCCCATTAGTAAGACAGTTTGTCTTTTATTTAGAGCAAAACCTGCATGCGCTTAACTTCTGAAAATTGGCATGTGGTGCAGAATGAAATGATTTCCTTGGTGGATTAGAATTTGAAATTTGTAATGCTTTCTGGAATAATTAAGCAATAATGACTGAATAGCTTATCGTTTCCTGGGGATTAACAACTGGCTTGATGGAAGGATGACCAAAGGTGCAGCCATGGGCCAACCACCCTCTGCCAGTCATACATTCCCTTGGAAATGACAGGCTGTGAGGCCATTATTACAATCATAAGTCTAATCACATCAGTAAGGTGGGGAAAATGCTTTTTTAAATACAATTTTCAAATGAACGCAATGCTCTGAGCTGTACCTGGCATTCATGAAGGACTAATGCCAGGTACAGCAGCCAATCAGAAAGTGCATTTGCTTCATGAATAATTAATTAGACTTTTTATTAACATAAAAATTGTGTGCTAATATACTGCATGGGCAAGAATAGTTTTAAGGTGATTGATTGGGTTGGTAGGTTTAGACTTTCTAGTTCAATGAGTCAATAATTTCTGATTTTAGTAAGTTCTGACTTTTTATTTCAATGGGTCAGTAATCTCTGACTTTTATTTATGAGACAGGCAGTTTTAAACTATTTTATTTGCCTACTGCTGGCACGTAGGTGGGGGGATGGATCAAGCTGGTATTTGCAAAGATATGTGTCAAAGGCAAAATCCATCTTACCTGAAAATTTCACAGCAATCAACTGAGTCATTGTTGAATAGGATATGTTTCAAATAGGCCCTACAATATTTGTGAGTCCATGTGTCTCAAAAGTATAATGTTAGTTTATATGGTGCATTACTATTATTTGTTAATAGTTTGTGATGATGGTATTTCCATTCATAAAAAAAGTATTGAAGTTCTTCAAAGAAAACAACATTAAGGCAATGTTACAGTTATGGGCAAATCCCAGAATGTCATGAACTATAGTGCATACTTAGGGAAGTTAGGGCTAAAAAGACCATAACTGCACATATTTTGTATAAGCAATGTTGTATGATTTTATACCACTGTTAGTTGGGTTAAATACACCTCAGTACTATGTACAGCACAACTAACAGTGCTATGAAACCCCACTGCTACCATGCATACTTAGAACATGCAGAGTTGGGCTGTTTCTGGACCCCAACCCTGCATTTACTAACATTTTTTACTTTTTCTGAAACCCTAACATTGTTTTAACATAGTTTTTTTTTTTTTTGGCAAATAATTATTTCCACATCAACACAATATGAAGTCACAGACAAAGGACTGTGCTGTCAGGTGTAGCCAAGGAGCCAGGACTAATGGACAACTGACCTGCTTCCATGTTAATGAACAGTGCTGTAAGGAGAAAGTAATAGCTGTCACAAACCCACTCAGCAGGTCAGGCCCTCTGCTCCCACAGTGCCAACCTCCAAGCACAGTCTTGTGAACAGGAAACAGAAATAGGGTAACCCTCCTTTCTGTTTTGTGGGTTCGCATCAACCTTTGGTCTCAAGTCTTGGAGGGATTCAAACTGTGAACTTCTTGTTAGCGTACCCAATGTACAGGCTCAGATAACTCCGCTCTTCAGGGGGGCCAGATATCTTTTGCCTACAGTCACTGAACCAGGCGTACAAAATGAACCCGTAAAACTCTATTAAAGGCCTCAGAATAAATTCTTACCTTATCCCAGTTTGGTAAAACCAGTAAGCTTTGTATAGTGTCAGCTTTAACCATATATGCTTCCCTTGCTAAAAAAAAAAATTCAAAGGCACACCAAGTAGTCTGTAATGTAGAGGTTTACTTCAAAATAGATAAAAAAATGTAAAATGTAAATACAGAACCATATATCACAAAACATGCAAATCACTTAAACAAAACAGGTTTAAAAGTGCAGACAAAATCTCCCATCACAGTGTACTTATCTCCTAACAGTGCCTGATGTTGCTTTTTCAGAGTCCAAACATTTGTGTAAAATGGAAAACAGAATACTGTTTAACAACTGGCTTTGCCAACCTCTTTGTGTGAGGTCACCTAGCTCCTCCCTGTCAGAATATAAAAAATATATCTATGCAAAACA
The DNA here is from genome assembly GCA_016271365.2 of Neoceratodus forsteri. Taxonomy (NCBI): domain Eukaryota; kingdom Metazoa; phylum Chordata; order Ceratodontiformes; family Ceratodontidae; genus Neoceratodus; species Neoceratodus forsteri. The sequence goes on from CM028131.1 coordinate 1,310,043,499, forward strand.
GGATGTCTTATCAAAGTATTAAATTCTGTGATCTTAGCACAACTCATTTTCTTTAAATGACTTTCTTTGATCTATGAGCAGCTTTCCCTTTCCAGAACATCAAAGGACTTGTTATGTCTCTCTGCCAGATCTCACGGAGGTGCAACATGCTTTGTATCACCATGTGAATTTTCACTGTGTTTCCTCTGAACGTCATAATAGTTTATGATCTATCTTGGCAACTGGCAAGCTGCAATTAGTCACATTAACAGGAGATCCTAAATTTTAAGTCTCTTCTAGCCTGTAATTTTCTCTTGGCCTTCCAGGTAACAAGTTGTAGCTAAAACCTGGAAGGGGGTTGTCATTCCACAGGCTGTCAGCATCTCTCATGAGAGACATTCAATAACACATTTTTATATTACAAAAATCATAGATCAATCAGAACCAGCTGTCTGATTGTCACAATTCCTCCCCACCTAGACTGAATTTGGGGGCTCTATCTCCTGCATGGGATGAGCTTCCCAAGTCAGTTCTGTCCTCGTACACACGAGACAGCCCATCAGAGTTCTGATTTTTGGCTCCAGCCCTATGTAGAATTGTCATATCATACCCTTGCAAAGCAAGACTCCATCTTAGCAATCTACCATTGTTTTTTCCCATCTGTGTCAGCCAAACCAGGGATTGTAGTCAGCATGCACCACAAAATGCTGCCCATATAAGTATGGCTCCAACTTCTTTAGGACCCACACTATGGCAAGACATTCTTTTTCCACAGTAGAGTATGCCTGCTCCCTGGGAAGTAACTTCCTACTCAGGTACACTACTAGGTGATCTCTCCCTTGGCTGGATGTCTGACTCAGTACTGCCCCAATACCCACATCTGAGGCATCAGTCTGAACTATAAAGAGTTTTCTATAGTCAGGATTTGTCAAAACAGGAGCACTGCACAGTGCCTCCTTTAGTTTGGAAAAGGATTTCTCACAGGCTGGACCCCAGGTAATTTACTTGGGCATCCTTTTCTTTGTCAGGTCAGATATGGGAGCAGTCAGGGCACTGAAATTAGGTACAAATTTCCTGTAGTACCCTGCTGTCCCTAGAAAACTCCTGACCTGCTTCTGTGTTTCTGGTCCTGGCCATGCATGGATTACCTCTATTTTTATTTGGTTAGGATAGAGCTGTCCCCGGCCTACCTCATGCCCGAGGTATGCCACTTCTCCCATGGCCACCTGGCACTTCTCAGCTTTGACAGTGAACCCGGCCTTCTGTATCCTGCCCAGCACTTCCCTAAAGTGGGATAGGTGTTCCTCCCAGCTGGCACTAAAGATGGCAGTATCATCCAGGTACCCAACGGCGTACTCCTCAGCACCATTTAACACCTGGTTCACCAACCTTTGGAAAGTGGCCAGGGAGTTCTTCATTCTGAAAGGCATTACTTTAAATTCAAATAAGCCTATCAGAGTGATGAAGGCTGACCTCTCCCTAGCTCTGTCCATCAAATCTACCTGCCAATACCCCTTTGTCAGGTCAATGGTCATAAGGTAGGTTGCCCCTCCCAACTTGTCCAGGAGTTTGTCTGTCCGGGGCATCAGGTGAGTGTCTGACTTTGTGACTGCATTCAGTCCACAATAGTCCACACAGAAATGAATAAAGCCATCTGGCTTAGGCACAAGGACTACGGGTGAGGCCCAGGGGCTGTGGGATCTCTGGATTACCCCTAAATCCAGCATCTCCTCCACTTCCCTACTAATGTCCTCTTGGACAGCCTCTGACACCCGATATGCTGTTCACCATATGGGCGTCTATGTCCCTGTCTCCACATTGTGCATCACTAAGGGGTTAGGCCAGGCTTGGCACTAAACAATGGGGCAAAGTCTGCTAAACCTCCCTTACTTTCTGGATCTGGTCCGGGGCCAGCTGGGGAGACAATTTTACTGCCTCCACAGAGGACTCCCACTTACTTTCCTCCAGCAAGTCCTGAAGGGGGTCTCCTTCATCCGTCCTCTCCCCAGGACTACACACTGCAAACACCATGTCTGCCCTATTTGCATATGGCTTCATCATGTTGACATGGTACATCCTTTCTGTCTGTCTTTGGTCAAATAACTCTACAATATAGTTCACGTCATTTACCTTCCTAACCACTTTGTACGGTCCTGCCCACTCAGCCTGCAGCTTGTCTTTCCAGACCAGAATAAGGACCATGACTTCCTGACCCACCATGTATGAGCGAGCTTTGGCTCTGTGGTCATACCACACTTTTTGTTTCTGTTGGGCAGCTGCCAGGTTGCTCTGGGCTGTCCCCATAAGCTCCTTCAGCCTTTCCCTAAACCTAAGGACATAATCCACTATGGGAGTTCCCTGGGTGGCTTGCTTGCCTTCTGAGTCCTCTCAGATCAAGTTTAGGAGCCCATGTACCCGACGTCCATATAAGAGTTCAAAGGGAGAAAATCCTGTTGACTCTTGGGGCACCTCCCTGTTTGCAAACAACAGGTGGGGAAGGTATTTCTCCCAGTCCCTCCCATGCTGTTCAGCAAATGCCTGGTGCATTGACTTCAGGGTACCATTGAATCTTTCCACAAGCCCATTGGCTTGTGGGTGATATGGTGCCGTGCACCTCTGCATCACCCCACACTTCTCCCATAAATATTTCGTCAGGTCCGACATGAAGGAACCCCCTCGATAGGTGATAACCTACTGCGGAAACCCAACATGGGAGAAAATCCCAAGTAAGGCATCTGCCACTTTGTCTGTCCTCAGTGAGGATAGGGCGACTGCCTCAGGGTACCGGGTGGCATAATCCACCATGGTCAGGATGAATCTCTTCCCTGAGGAGCTGGGGGTATTTAAAGGCCCCACAATATCTATTCCCACCCTATGGAATGGCTCCTCCACTGTGGGCAATGGAATCAGGGCAGCTTGGGTTTTCTTGCCCACCTTCCCTATTTCTAGGCACCGGTGACAAGACCTGCAATACTCCTTCACCTGCTAGGTAAAGTTAGGCCAGTAGAAATTCTGGGCCAACCACTGTGTCATACACATGATTCCCAGATGACCAGACAAGTGAATATCGTGCAGTCTGGAGCAACTGCTCACGATACCCCTGGGGAATGACAAGCTGCCTGCCTAGCACCCCTCCCTCTGTCTGTACTGCCTGAGTATACATAAGTCCATTTTCCCAATAAACCTTATGTCTGCCGTCACCTCCCTGTGTGCTATCTGAGTCTGCCAAGTCCTCAGCTTCTCTAGACTAGGGTCACTTCTCTGACCACCTGCAAACCCCTCACACATTCCCAAGGCATGGGACAGGTCCCCTTCAGTTGCTAAACTTGGGTCCCTAGCACTAGCGTTAGGGCACTCAGGATCACGGTCAATCCCAGCCTTCTGACAATGGGTCACCCCTACCTCTTCGGAGTAACCCTCTGTAGCTGTGTGGTTACTTGCTATTGGGGAAATTTCTACCCCCTTTTCATTAGTCTCCCCATCTGAAGCCACAGTCTGGGGAACCAGTCTCTCAGTGGTTTCCAAAATGCCATCTGTGGGGTTCAGGGAACTACAATTTTCCCTTGCCACTTGGCTATGGGTAACTGCACACACCATCCCCTGTTTGAGATTGTTGCCCAGGATCACATCCACTGCTAACATTTTGGTTATAGCCACCTATTGCACAGTTCCCCCGGTTTCACCCCAGTCCAATAGAACACTGGCCAGTGGCAATGTTTTCTCTTCACAAGTGAACCCTGGTACAGTAATGTATTTATTGGGTATAAGCTGACCAGACTGTACCAGATCCCTTTTTACCAGTGTCAGGGATGCCCCTGTGTCCCTTAACCCTTGCATCTGTACACCATTCACCATGACTGGGTGCATGTGTTCCCTCATGTTCACAGGCATGCTTCCAGTGACACACAAACAACCCACTGCTTTTCTAGTACCATTCTGCGTATTATTGCTCATTCTTTTGGGACACTGTCTGGCAATATGCCCAGTTTCTTTACATAACCAACATTCACTTCTGTTTTCAGAGAAATCTTTTCTCTGAAACCTGGGGCTAACTGGTTTCAGTGGAGGCAGTGAGGGTTTTAGCTGCCCTGAAGGTGAGCTTTTCTCTTTCTGCACTGCCACACCTGCCCCATTCACTGTCAGAGCAGGTCTGCTCTTGGCATAGCAGTCCAAGAGTTCAGCAGCCTCTTGCACTGTTTTGGGATCTCGGTCCTCCAGCCATATTTTCAGCTCTGCTGGGCATGCCCAATAAAACTGTTCTAACAAAATCACATTTTCAGTTTTATCAACAGAGTTTGCCTCAATTCCTTCCCACCAATGTTTTAAAAACTGACGTTGTTTCATGGCTAGCTCCTCATAGCTCATGTCAGGGCTTATCCTGAGCTTATGGAATTTAGCTGTGTATGATTCAGCAGTTAATTCCAATTTTTTTAACAGTGCAGCTTTAAGTTTGCTGTAATAATCATTGTCCTCATTGTCCATTTGACCCAATGCATCCTGAGCTTTCCCAGTAAGTAGTGGGGATAGCTGGTAGCTCCAGGACTCACTAGGAGTTTTAGCCTGAATGCAAACTTTTTTAAAAGCATTTAGAAAGGCATCCATGTCCTCCCCCTCTTTAAATTCGGCTATCAATTTGGAATTCAATTTGTAACCCAGTCCTGTAGTCCCAGTTAAACCCAAGCTACTTACCTCCTGTGGTGCTGGTGGTTGGAGTCGTAGCTTCTCCAGTTCATGTTGCCTCTGGCACTCACATGCCTCACAGTCTGCCTCCTGCTGTTCCCTCTCTGCCTCTTGGCATTCTTGCTCCGTCTTCTCCTCTGCAGCTTGCTGGTGCTCACACTCCTCACGGTCTGCCTCCCGGCATTCGTGATCTGCCTCACGGTCTGCCTCCCACTGTTCGTGGTCCCTCTCCCTCTGGAACTCTAGCTCCATTCTGCGTAACTCAATTTGCAGACTGAGTACTTCTGGATCCAGGATACTGGTGACCTTCCCCTGCTGCTGTGGCCCTTCACTGCCAGTGGCCCTGTTATCCTCCTCATCAGACCTGGACACTGCACTGGCCACTAGCCCTGCCACATTCAAGGTCTGGTCCCTTACAGTCATTGTCTGTGGCTCGGTGCTCTGGGTATCTGCTACCATCAGGGCATCCACGAGGTTCTGCTTGCTGGCTTTCACCTCGAACGGGACTCCTCTGTCCCTGCACAACTGCTTTAAGTAGTCTACAGTGTGTCTGCTGTAGCTGGAAGCCATCTTCTTCCCTAACTACGGCTACTCTGACTTGTACTTTAGAAAAAAAAAATGGGTAGGAACTTAACTGTACTCCAAGTGATATAGTTCTGTCTCCTTTTTAAAAATAAATCACTGCCTTTTTCTTTCTTTGCAAGTGAGCTGATGGTCTCAAGCTGACACACTAAACAATAAAAGCTTGTAATACCAAACTTATAAACACCGCTGCTAACCAATCTGTCACAAACCCACTCAGCAGGTCAGACCCTCTGCTCCCACAGTGCCAACCTCCAAGTGCAGTCTTGCGAACAGGAAACAGAAGCAGGGTACCCCTTCTGTCTGTTTTGTGGGTTTGAATCAACCTTTGGTCTCAAGTCTTGGAGGGATTCAAACTGTGAACGTCTTGTTAGTGTACCCAATGTACAGGCTCAGATAATTCCGCTCTTTGGGGGGCCAGATATCTTTCACCTATGGGCACCTAACCAGGTGTACAAAATGAACCCTTAAAACTCTATTAAAGACCTCAGAATAAATTCTTAACCTTTTCCCAGTTTGGTAAAACCTGTAAGCTTTGTAGAGTGTCTGCTTTAACCATATATGCTTCCCTTGTTAAAAAAAGAATTTCAAAGGCACACCAAGTAGTCTCTAAAGTAGTTGTTTACTTCAAAATAGATAAAAAAATGTAAAATGTAAATACAGAACCATATATCACAAAACATACAAATCACTTAAACAAAACAGGTTTAAAAGTGCAGACAAAATCTCCTATCACAGTGTACTTATCTTCTAACAGTGCCTGATGTTGCTTTTTCAGAGTCCAAACATTTGTGTAAAATGGAAAACAGAATACTGTTTAACAACTGGCTTTGCCAACCTCTTTGTGTGAGGTCACCTAGCTCCTCCCTGTCAGAATATAAAAAATATATCTATGCAAAACAGGATGTCTTGTCAAAGTATTAAATTCTGTGACCTCAGCACAACTCATTTTCTTTAAATGACTTTCCTTGATGAGCAGCTTCCCTTTCCAGGACATCAAAGGACTTGTCATGTCTCTCTGCCAGATCTCACGGAGGTGCAACATGCTTTGTATCACCATATGAATTTTCACTGTGTTTCCTCTGAACGTCATAAAAGTTTATAATTTATCATGGCAACTGGCAAGCTGCAATTAGTCACATAAACAGGAGATCCTAAATTTTAAGTCTCTTCTAGCCTGCAATTATCTCTTGGCCTTCCAGGTAACAAGTTGTAGCTAAAACCTGGGAGGGGGTTGTCATTCCACAGGCTGTCAGCATCTCTCATGAGAGACATTCAATAACACATTTTTATATTACAAAAATCATAGATTAATCAGAACCAGCTGTCTGAGTGTCACAATAGGTAATAACAGAAAATGTGACAAATTAAAACCTGAATGTGTAGATAAATAATGGCTTTTCAGTGTTTTCCCTGAGCTGTCAATGGTGCTTTAAGGCATGCACAGAACACATCAGATCCTGTTGTAGGAACAAGAAATGGGGTAGTGTAGGGGGAGTGCTAAATTAACATATGGATTATAAATAGAAGGTGGCCAGTGAAAACAACTAAGTCAAATACAGCAACCGAAAATTGCCCCTTCCCCAAGGTGCGTCCCGCCCGGAGTTGGTATATATAAGAAGGGGGTAGGGGTTGCGGGGGCTTGCTCCCAGCAAAAACCAAACTTGCTGTATTTGACTGAGTTGTTTTGTATTATCTGTTTTTGGTGGAATAGAAGGGTTCTTTTAAATGGATACTGTCCAGAAAGGTTTCTGGCACACACTAACCCTTCAAAGGGATGCAAAAGCATGCAACGTGAATTCAGTTGTCACACATATATATTTTATTCCATTCCAAGTAAGAAAACAGGAACCCCGCCTGACATGCTTCGGACTTAAGGCATCCTTTCTTCAAAGGCTAAGGATTCAATACAGACAACCACAATTTAACATTCAAACCCATCATGTGATCATATGATATCATAGCTGAAGGTGTCTTTTCATTGGTTATAAAATTCAGCCTTCTTAGTGCTTAAATATGCAAAAGTGCATTTAACTCCTGCAGTGCCATGCATTTCATTGCAATTTATCAGAACAAAATCACTCACTGATATCACCTAAACAATAGTCAAAATAAAAAACTAAACTGTTTAATATTAAAAACTGTCACAGTATTAGAAATATATGACAAAAAGCTCCTGGGGGAATAGAAGGGAAAAAGGGAAGAGGGGAGGAAGAAATGCAGAGGGAGGGGGTGGGGAAGGGGGGAGGAAGAATTTAAAATTCGATATCAAAATGCATTTATTATTCCTATGTTAGAAACACACATCAGCATATCTTGAATTACCACACATCTCCTGTAATCAAATTGATAAATCTTAAAACCTTTTTTTAGTTTGCTGAGTCAGAGCTAACCAAATAAGCAGGGGACTCAGGACAAAGAATCATTATTTTAAGGTAAAAAAGTGATGATAAATACAGTAGTTACAATCCCATTAGTATATATTCTTTTTCTGGAAATACAGTCACACATCCAATTGTGTGTTTAAACCAGGAAGTTTGTTCACTTTAACCATGAGTATCCAAAAAGTCCCCACCCCTGGGGTTGCGGCAAACTTTGTCTATAGCTGTGAACTTGAAGTTATGTCTTTCCCTATCTATTACATTTGCCATATGTGTTGCTGTTGCATATGTAGCATTTTTGTTATTTATTGCTTTGACATGCTCGCCTGCCCTGATCTTAAAAGATCGGGTCATTTTTCCCACATAGAATGCAGAACACTGACATGTGGCTAAATAAATAACCCCTTCACTAGTACGAGTAGGGCATTGTCTTATCTCATAACTCCTTTCTATGTTACAGCTTGTAAATTCTTTTTTCTGTTCTATATGTTCACAGTAAATGTATCTGTTACATTTGAAGCACCCTTTTATTCGGTTAAGCCATGTTTTCTGTACTGTATTGTTTTTATAATGGCTCTGTATCAACATGTTCCTAAGTATAGGGGCACGTTTATAACACATCCTAGATTTTACTTTGCCCAGGTCCCCAAGATCTGCATCAGCGATGAGGACATGCCAATATTTATTAGCAATCATTTCTATTTCCCTGGCTTGTGAGGAAAAGCTTGTTGCAAAATTGAACCTGTCATCCTCTTGTTCATTTACTACTTTTTGTTTAAGGAGGTCTTCCCTGCTAACATTTTTGGCTTCACTTTTTTGCCTTGTCAATTGTTTCTTTCTTATACCCCTTTTCCAGAAGCCTCATTGTCAACTCTGTGGCACCCTATCAAAATTCTCTATAGTCTAACAATTTCACCTAGTTCTTAAAAACTGATGTCTCAGAATGTTTGTTGCCACACGGGGTGGATGGCAAGTACTCGCCAATAGCATCATGTTGCCTTCCACCTCTTTTCTAAAAAACATCACTTTCAATGTTGCCATCCTCATCTTTTGTTAGCTTCAGGTCTAGATATGTTATAGATTCTGGGCTTATTGTATGAGTAAATCTGATTTGAGTGGTAGTGCTGTGGAGCCAATCTTTAAAGAGGTGAATTCTAGTTCACTGCCTTGCCAGATGAGTAAGACGTCATCAATAAAATGCTTCCAGACAACGACTTTGTCAAAAAACAGATTCACCTCTCTGTCAAGGACTGTTTCACTCTCCCATTCCCCACAAACGGATTTGCTATTGATGGGGCGCATGTAGCCCCCGTTGCCGTTCCCTTTATCCATGGATACACTTGATTATCAAACAAAAAGATATAACTTTTCAGTACACAATCCGTACATTTCAAAATCAGATCAATAGCTGGTCCATCATAGTCTGTGCTCCTGTTATGAAAAAAAGTCACTGCATCTAATGCCCCCGCCTGGGGGACATTAATATAAAGGGCCTCAATGTCCATTGTTGCCAAACACATATTCTCCCATTTTAATGCCTTTCATAAGATTTAAATCTTCTGTTGTGTCTTTTAAATGGCTTGGTATACTAGCCACCAACACTCTCAAGTACACATCACAAAACTGTGATAGAGGTTCAGTCAAGGAACCAGTCCCACTAACTAGGGGTCATCCTGGTGGATTCTCCAGAATTTTGTGAACCCTGGGTAAAACATAAAATGTAGATCTTGCTGGGTTTTTCATGATAAGAAAGTCTCTATTTTTTATATAAATTTTTCCTCTCCAAAATGCCCCCTGCATTGTCTCATTGATACTGTGTTTATAATCATAAGTGGGGTCAGTTGTCAATCTGGTATAGAATTCTGAATTTCCTAACTGCCTCAGAACTTCTTGGACAAATGTTGTTTTATGCATCAAAACCACCGCTCCACCTTTATCTGCCTGTTTAATTATCAAATTGGTATCCTCTTGCAATGTGTTGATGGCTTCCCTTTCGATTCTGCTGACATTCTGATAATGGTTACTCCTTGGTGATTCTAACAGAGTCTCTAATTCATTTTCAACCAATTCTCTAAATATTGTGGGCAGGATTCAAAAAAGGGATGCGCCTAGTGCATCCGAGATGTGCCAGCGCATCCCCGACTTGTGCACTGGCACGATTCTGGTAGGGAGCTGATGGGTGGCACATCCCCACTGCACCAGCACATTGCAAATGCACTGCATACCATCCATAATGATATGCAGCACATCTGGACGGGCTGTGAAGGGGGTGTTCCCATGTACATGGTGCACAGCCCCATTCACAGCCCATCCTGGAGGAGCATCCCCAGGGCAAGTCCGGAGATGCACCTCCCAAAGATAAGTCTAGTTCAAGTAGACTTAAGTGGATGGCCACCCACAGGCATGCTGCCATACTGCAGACATCAGCACAGCAGCCTGCCCACCCTAGCAGTCCAGTGTGCCCCCCGCCTGCATCCCCATGATATTGCTGCTCTCAGTGGCAGATATGTCAAAACAAACCCCCTCCCTGCCTGCATCCCTGCTATCCTGTCACTCACTACAGTGAATATGTGGCACACAGACCCCCCCTCCCTGCCTGCATCCTTGTTCATGCCACTCTCTGCGGTGATGTTGTTGAATAGGAGAACCCACCCTCCATACCCGACCTGACTGGCAATCGAAAGGCCCCCAGTGCCAGTGGACCTCTCCCCACCCACTCAGGCATCCCAACCCATCAGCTCCCCCTCCCATCCCAGGTCCCACCGTCAGTGGGCAGCAACCACCTGCATACCATCACTGCTGCCCAGCCAGAGCTGTCTGTGACTGAGAGCTACTGTACTACTGGCATCCAATTGGTGGACCCTGTCAGCCAATGGACTTGCAGTGGGTACAGTACTCTGTCATTCATGTGAATGACAGAGTACAGTACTCACAGAAAGCCCATTGGTTGACAAGGTCCACTAATGGGCTGTCAGTAGTACAGTACCTGTCATTCACAGACAGCTCTGTTGTTGGGCAGGGTGGAGGCATGCAGGGTGGCTGTGCTGCCTGCTGACTGTGGGACCCAGCTGGACAGGGGAGATGGGTGGGTTGGGGTGCCTGAGTGGTTGGGGAGGAGATCCACTGGGCTACCGGGGCCTTCTGGATTGCCGGTCGGGTCAGGGTGGGAGGGTGGGTTCTACTCAGCAATATCACTGCAGGAAGTGGCAGGTGAACGGAGATGAGGGCGAGGAGGGGTTTAATATCAATGTATCCACCACTGAGAGTGGCAATATCATGGGGATGTGAGCAGGAAGGGGGGTTCTTCATTCATGGATATACCACTGCAGGGTGCAGCATTCAGAACAGGGGTTGGGCAGGGAGGGGGGTCACTGGACTACCAGCGCATTAGCATGGGTGTCCTCATGGCCGATGAACTGGCTGGGGATGGGTGGGGGGCTGCAGACTGCCTCTCTAGGGCTGTGTGTGGCCCATATCCATTACAGAGCTCCCAGCACATTCCTCCAGGTGCAGCCCTGCTAGGCGCATGCAAATGGGGCCATAATGACATACAAATGGCCCTATTGCACATTGCATGCCTAATGGCCCCATTTGCATTTCCATGGCTGTGAATGGCAGCTTTCAGCACAGCGTATTAGGAGATGCACTGCCCCATTGTGTACCTAGCCCGACCAGGGGTTTGCGCCGGGGCATCCCGGGCTGGGCGCAACAGTGGTATTCACAGAAGGGATGCGCCGGGAGCTTCCCCCGGTGCATCTACTGTGAATACCACTTTTGGCACTCAGTGCATCTCATTTGCACCAGGGCATCTGAGATGCACCGAGTGCAAGCCCTTTGTGAATCCTGCCCTGTGACTGCCACTGCAGGAGGAGGGCAAAAATTACAAGGGTTTTTAAACTTTTAAACCCTTTAAATGAGTGCTGACAGTAGATTAAGAAACAACCTTTTAGCTATGAGACCTACAGTACTTCAGGAATGATGTGTAAAAGGGAAAGGTAAGCATAATTAGACTAGTCTATTTTTACTGTATTTATATTTTCACTGATTATTCCGGATGCAGACCTTGTGAACACAATGTATTTTCACAGTTGCATACATTCAGGATAAGTACTTCATTCTAGAGCAGGTTCTGCTTCTTACTAACATTATTGTGTTGCTCTCTCCTTTGTTTGTAGTTGTACAGAACTGACAAGAAGTCATGTCCCTTTCCTTCTGTGGTAACGACAGCAACTCTGCATACAGTGTTGATGATGGGGTTTTAAACAATGGCTGCTTTGTGGATGCTCTCAACTTGGTTCCTCATGTCTTCCTGCTCTTCATCACTTTTCCGATACTGTTTATTGGTAATTATATACCATTACATTACCTCCTTAATAATTATGCAAGTTTGTAATGGCAGCCATATATACCATCATGTTTGTCTTTAAAAGACATAGGGCCCAATTTTAGAAGCACCCCTATGCATGTCACAAGTTGTGACCTGTGAGGGGTGCAGTTGCATCAAGGACCCTGCACCTGATTCTGTAAGGGGCAGGGTTCCCGTGGCTAAGTCCTGCGACTTACGCCAGCCGCACAGGTGTGCCAAACAGAGGGCGTACCTGAACGGTTGGCCTCAAGCCTGCAACATGCACACAGGCAGGGCACAAGTGCCCCCCAGCCCCAGTCTCCAAGCCTGAAAAGCCTCACAGGGCTATCAGAACCCCCTGCTCCCAATCCCTCAATGTGCAAATAAAAAGTCCCTCAGGGCTATTGGACCCCCCCTGCCCCCAGTCCCCAATGTACAAAAAGAAAAAGCCCCTCAAGGCTATCAGACCTCCCACTTCCCCCAGTCCCCCAGTGTGCAAAAAAAAACAACCCTCAGGGCTATCGGACCCCCCAAGTCCCAATCCCTATAATGTATTAGTAGCAGTCCCCCAAAGCCCCAATCACCAAGCCTACATCCTGGTGGTTTTGCAAACTGTAGTAAAATTAAAAACATATCCCGTTATCCCTGGTAGTCTAGTGGCCTCCACCCCCCCACCCAGCAGTGCCAGACCACCTCCCTCCCCAGCCCTTCCCCAGTTGGCGCTGGCACAGCTCACCCCTCACGACCACGGCCAGACACCGACCCAGGCTCTGTATGAGCGCATACTACTGTAAATAGTACACGCTCAATGAATGACAGCTCATTAATTGGCGTGTACTATTACAGTAGTACACCTCATACGGAGCTCAGTCAGTAACTCCATAGTGGTGAGGTGGGCTGTGCCAGTCGCTGGCTGAGGACAGGTGAGGGCGCGAGGTGGTCTGGCACTGCTGAAATGTGAGAACCACTAGGCTTACCAGTATGGGGATATGTTTTCATTTACCACAGTTTACAAAACCTCTCAGAGATGGAGTCCGAGATCATGGCTTTGGGGTGGCTATTACTAATACATTATGAGGATTGAGACTAGGGGTCAATACCATGAGTGGCTTTCTTTGCACACTGGGGACTGGGCAAGGGTCTGACAGCTCTGAGGGGCTTTGTTCACACTGGGGACTGAGGGCAGGGTCCCTAGCCCTGTGGACTTTGTTTACATCTATTGGGGATTGGGGGCAGGAGGTTCAATAACCTCTGGGGCTTTATGACTTAGTTTTGGGGGACTGGGGGCAGGGGGTTCAATAGCCTGCAGGGCTTATTCTACTGTCTGGGGGATGAGGATGGGGGATGAGGGGGTTGCATATACTGGATCGGGGCAGGCGGCACATTGGCTCAAGCCCCGGAGGACACAAAGTACACTTACACCAGCTATTTGCTGGTATAACTGTACTTTGATGGATGTACTCTGGGGGTTGTTTTAGAATAGCAAAATTGGGGACTTGGAGGCTGCCCTTCCAGAATAGGGTGCAACTGCTGCCATAAACCCCCTAGCACCATGTTGCAGGGAGTTTATGGCATAATTAGTGGTGTAAATCCACTCTGGCGCAAGCAGCCTGCAACATGTCACAGGCTATTTTGCAGAATGCCGAATGTTGCAACTCCTGGCGTAAACTGGTACTTGCACCATTTTTGTTGGCGCAAGTCAGTTTACGCCAGGCATCTCCCTTTGAGAATTGGGACCATGAATTGTACTTCTTTACTTACAGAACAAATAGTGCTTCTGTCCAATTAAAGCACTCCACTGACTGCTCATGAGACATTCTTATTATTCAAAGAGTGTCTCATGCACTGTTACCTGAATAGGCATGGTGGACAACCTGTACTATATACAGTATAGTGGTGCTATAGTTAGGGTTGAGTTAGTGTTTGTGTCAAAACTCCTGTTATTGCACCTTGTAAATCAGTGATCCTAGGACCTGTTTTTGAAAATGTGCATGCACCCCCTTAGTCCTAGGGGCTAATACTGTAGCATGCCTATTTTCAAAAGAACAGGTCCAGTAGTTTTTGATACTTTCAAGCACCACAACTGCATAAAACTATCCAAAATTAAGACTTTTTTTTGTGCATGGGCAATGAAAAAAATAGACTGATGTAAAACCTAAAACGTTTGTGTTCCTTAGATATTGGGCCTCAGTAGGGCACTTTATTGGTTTTGTGATGAGAAAGACCAAATTAAAAAGCTATAAGAAGTTTTGTTAAGCTGAATTGGAGCTTACACACACATAAAAAGATGTAAAAGAATATGAAAAAAACACAAGCCCTTATTTTTCATAGATGGCTGCCCAAACAGGAGGTCAATTATGATGGGAAATAAGAAAAAAACATGTTTTTTCACAGCTTATGGTTCCCTCTATGCATTTTCCAACACCAGGTGCCCTATCCCTGTGTTGGAGGAGCAGACCCCCCCCTCCCCACTTCTTCAAACACTGGGTGCCCAAATCCTGGTGTCACTTTTTTCTTAAAATGTATTTTTAGCAGCCACTAGGTGTTCGCTAACAGCCTCCTATGATCGCAATACCAGGTGTCCAGTCCTGGCATTGAATGCTCTCCCCCTGGACACCATGACCCCATCTCCAGTGCCAAAATTAAACATGAAATCCCTTCCTCTACCCACTGTGCAGTAACTGCCCACCCTTTCGCCTCCACCAGGACCATTTCTTGAAATTAAACTTATACCCTCTGTCACCACTGCCACCCTCCCTTGGTTACCCTTGTACATATTTCTAACTGGTCTCACATTGAGTGACCAGCCTAGCCCTTCCTCCACTTTGGGTGGTCACCATCTTCTGCTGTGGTGAAAAAGAAATACTGCACATACACAGGGACTTAGCATTTTTAACTTAAAAAAAAAAAGAATTGTCCCAAAAAATGTATTTTGGGGCCAAATTGAAATGCCAACATTGTGTGGTCCTCTGGAGGGGAGTAACTATTCTACGCCTCAAAGCTGATTGTAAAATGTTAACAAAAAAAAAAAAAGTTCTGGGAGACCGAACGAAAAAAAAAAAAAAAAAAAGAAAAGAAAAAAACCCCAAAAAACACTTGGGGTAAAATGTCCTCCCAAACCACTGGGACTTTGGAAAGAAAATAATGAAAAAAAAAAAGTCAGAGAACATGGGCTGTTTTTTTCTTTCATCATTTTTTCCATTTTTTTTTTTATCATCCATAATTTTTACATTTTTAAATACTTTGTAGCTCAAGTTTTAGTGATTAGCTAGTTACCACCCCTCCTTATGACCACCTAAGTGGCAACTTTCAGACCTCCCTGACAGGTCTTCCCCATTGTGTCAGGCCTCTACAGCCCGTATAAAGCAGGCTACAGATCCAGCGCCATTCTCTATTGGTTTGCTGCTTTGCACAGGGCATTGTGCAAAGCAGCCTACAGTTTTGGCATCATACCAAATATACTGGATGCTTTTCATAGGGTCTGCAGGGCCCTGATTGAAGAAGGTGTGCCAACCTGCCTGATGAATCTACTGCTTATGCATTCTGCATGAAGCAATCTACAGGTCTAGCAACATGACTAATAGGACTGCTGCTTCGCACAGGGCCCCCAGGGTCCTGGGTGAAAAAATGTGTAAGTGGTGAAATCTTTTTCAAAAACAAAGTGAATTAAATGCAAAAAAAAAATAATAATGAGTTAATTGAACAATTAGGATTATAAAGTCATAAAAGTATGGAAATATATTGTTGGGTTTACCACTCTAATTCCACCCCCACCTCCATCCTCTAATCTTGTGACCCTAGGCCAAGGTGCTGGTCTGGGTCTGTGCCACATTGATCTGCTGCTTTGTGTTGGGCCTGCAGGGCCCTTCAAGGAGTAAGCTATAGGCATGGGGCACTGCACCATGGGTCTGCCACTTCATGTATCATAGGGTCAACCGGGTCCAGCATGAAGCAAGCTACAGATTCAGGGTCATGCTCTAGGGCTGTGCTGCTTCATGTATGGCCTGCAGGACCTGGGGCCATGCCACATGACTCTGCTAATTTGGATATGGCCCAACATTACATAACACACCTGTTGGTCATGGCCCTGGTCCTGTAGCTTGCCCTTTTGGCTTTGGGTCATGACTGTAGGTAGGGCTGTGCATAAATAAGAGTTTGCCTGTGGAAATTTTCCCCAAAGTCAGCATTTAGCTTCCATGAAATTTTAGAAAGCACTGTGGCAACTTTTGCAAAATTCAGACTTAGAATGGTGGAATGACAATGTATTCTAGAATGCTGGCAGCAGCGGAGCGGCTGTGTCTAAGTGGAGCTCCTGGTGCTAAGTGAACATTTCCGGTATTTTTTCAAATTTTTAAATATCTTTTTGTGTGTCCTATTGGTGGATTGAGAAGGAAGGAATGGTTGCCTACAGGAAGGTGTGGGATTTGTGTGTTTGATGTTGGTTGGGAGGAGGGATAGTCACTACATTTGTTCCATGGTGAATCACTTCTAGTGTAAATGTCATTATATTTATATTGTTTTGTAGTTTGTGCGTTTTGTGGGGTTGTCCTTGTCAGCAGGATTTGCTGGCTTGTTGCTATAGTGACCTGTGCGTTACTGTGATTTTTGTTTGTCACTGTTTGGTGGGCTTTCTGGGCAGCTCATTTCTTGTTATTTAAAAAAAAAGCATTTCAGGAAAGCATTTTTTTAGCCAGAACCTG
The DNA here is from genome assembly GCA_016271365.2 of Neoceratodus forsteri. NCBI lineage: Eukaryota > Metazoa > Chordata > Ceratodontiformes > Ceratodontidae > Neoceratodus > Neoceratodus forsteri. The sequence goes on from CM028131.1 coordinate 1,310,060,166, forward strand.
GCTGTTGCTATGAAAGCTTTGCTGGCATAGTGTTCTAGTTGTGATAACCCATCTAAAGTAGCCACCCATTGAGTTCTAGTAGATTTGAGATTTGCTGTTTCATTTGGATGACGCAAGTGAAGTAGGTATTTATATATTTTTGCATATGTCTATTTATGTATATGTATGTGATGCCAATGCAAATATATAATTGGAATTAACCAAGGTTAAGGGAGTATGTAAGTAGGTATAGGAAGTATTCCATATGTAACAGAACTCCGTGTATAAGTAGACCTTTTTGGTTCTTGTGTAAGGGTACTAGACAAATACAGGGAAGCAAGTTATTAACAATGGTCTAGGAGATTATCATAGGATCAGTATGTAGATGAGGCAAGGGGTAGTCAGTTTTGGGGACTGTGGGGACCGCTTCTCCAGGGTTACACTCTGGAGGAGGGAGCATCACTCCATCTGCAGGACCTTTGCAGAGCTCCGTGCTTAGCTGATATCAGCAAGAGACAAGATATTTCAGCTGTGACACTGGCTTAGCTGAGCTGTACCCACATACATATACATGTACACTACTACAGCAGGCTCAAGGGGTTCAGCCACAAAGAGTTCAACCACTTTCACACTATTCAGACAGTAAATTGCTTTGCACTACTGCGGCAGGCTGATGTTACCACAAACTTTGTATCACTGTGGAATACTGCCCTCATGTTAACCTAGTATTCTTGTGTACCTCTGCTACCTGGGTATTGTAAACTGTAAATTACTTGTATTCATGTTTTACTACGTCATTATGTCTACAATCTGCATTTGATGTTGCAAACCTGTGCCACTTGTACGGTGACCCGGGTAGTGCCTGAAAATGGTCCCTGGGATCAGCATACTTACCCAGTTAACAAAGTCATAAATAAATAAATAAAAATAAATTACCCAGAGGCTCACTGACCCAGCGGGCTGGAGGGTGATGGTAAAGAGGAGGGGAAAGGGTGGCAACCACAAGGGGTTCAACCCATCTCACTCCATTCAGACAGTAAATCACTTTGCACTACTGCAGCAGTCTCAGGTAACTGACTCTGTCAGGAGGGGAGACTCTGCATCAGTTGGGGAAATGGGCAGGATGATATGGTGGTACTTGGGGAGTGAGCAGGAGAAAATCAGCAAGGAGATTCTTAGTGATTGATGACTCCATGATTAAGGGAGTAGAGAGGGTGGTGGGTGGAAAGCAAAAGGGAGTGAAATGGTTAGATGCTTTCCTGGTGCCATCCAGGATATAGATAGGATAGAGAGGATGGAGGAGAAGGGGGATAGGGAACTGGGACTACTGGTATACTTGGGTACCAATGATTTGGCTTACAAGCCTGTGGAGACAGTGAAGTGGAACTTTAGGAGGCTGTCGGACAGATTGAAGGTGCATTTGGCTTCCCTGGCCTTTTCTGAGGTTCTCCCTGTGTGGAATAAGGGAAATGAGAATGATAGAGTAAGGAAGGAAGAGAATGAGGAATTTAATGGGTGGTTGAAGGGATGGTATCAGGAGGAGAGGTACAGTTTTGTGGGGGACTGGGGTGGCTTCTGGGACAGGAGGCTCTTCAAGGGTGATGGTTTTCTGCTGATGAGAGAGGGGGCCAGTGCTCTGGGGCAGAAGTCTGATGTCAACATTGGACAGTTAACCTGACTGTAGGGGAGAAAGAGGCTAGGGAACCACTGCGAAGGGAAAGCAGGTGGGGAAACTAGCTAGGACTCCCTCTGAACAGGGGACTAGTAATAGCAAGATAGGTAACAGTAAAGTTGGCTTTCAAATTAGATTAGGGGAAGACGTCAATGAGGGAGGGCTTACAAATCCTATGTTCAGCATAAAAAATGAAACATAAAAGAGACTAGGGAAGAATAAGGGAGAAGAATAGGAAAAAGAAAGAGGGGATCAGGAGAAAGATGGAAAGGGGTTTGCCTTAATGCAGAAGTCCAGGAAATAAAATTAGTGCGCACCAGGCAATGTTTGCAGACACTGAGATGTCTAGTAGCCTATGTCTAGCAGCCATCACAGAAACTTGGGCCACAGAGAATAAAGACTGGGACTGACAGTCCTAAGCTACACCATGTTTAGAAGGGATAGAGGAAAAGGTAAAGGAGGAGGTGCAGCCCTATATGTCCCGGAAGGCATGGAGGCAGTGCAGGATGGAAGCATAAGGGGAATTAATGGGAAACAGAATCACTATGGGTTTCGGTCATGGCATCCTCAGGCATGCACCTATGGATAGGGGTAATCTATAGGTCTCCAGGAGAGGGGGAAGAGAGAGATAAGAAACTAGGAGCAGAACTAGAAAGGAGATCTAAACCTGCCAGATACTGATTAAGTCATTCTAACGGCCTGGAGTTCCAGAAGTCAGGCCCTGTTGGATACATTGCAGGACTGCTTGCTGGTGCAGCTGGTAAAGGAACCCACTAGGCAGGCTACCATTCTCAGTGTGGTGCTCACCAGCTCGGATGTGCTAGGAGGATTGTAGGTAGGGGAGCCACTAGGGTCCAGTGACCATAACTCTATATGGTTCAACTGGAGCTTGGAACAAGTAAACCCTCATTAAAGGCTGAAGTCCTATATATCAGAAGAGCACTTCATCTGGATGAGGGAGGTGGTCTGGGATAAGTTAGTTAGAGTGGACAGCATCAGGGATGTGCAGGAAAGATGGGGGCAATCAGGGGGGACATTCTTGAGGCAATAAAGTCTTGCATGAGGACAGTAATCAAAAGAAACAGGTACAAGAGACTGATAAGGTTCTCTGGAAAGGTCAGGGAAGCAGTAAGAGCCAAAAAGAAGGCCCTCATCAGATACAAGAAAAAACAAGGGGAGGAAGAATGGAGAGAATACCAAAGGAGAATGAGGGTAAACCAAGAGGGCAGTCTGAAAAGCAAAGGCAGACACAGAGCTGCATATTGTGAAGAGGGTAAAGGGAGAGAAAAACAGTTATTTAGATATACTGTATTAAGGAAAAAGGAAAAAAGGGAGGCAGGATTGTTAGGCTAATAGAGGAAGGTAGAATAATTGCTGAGGTCTGGCAGAAAACAGTCACTCTTAATCTGTATTCACAAAGAAAGACAGAGGTCATCTGCCAGAGAGTGTCATTAAAGTGGCTATAAGGGAGATTCCTGAAATGAGGCAGCAAGTATTTACCAGTGAAAGAGTTCAGAAAGGGCTAGCATCCCTATAGATAGGTATGGCCTTGGGAACAGACGGGATGCATCCAAGGGTGTTCAAGAAACTGGCAATGGCACTAACTGAATCCCTGGTATGGCTATTCAGTAGCTCAATCCAGGCAGGTGTAGTTCCTAAACACTAGAGAGTAGTGGACATATTCTCAATCTGTAAGGGGGGAAAAAGGAGCAACAGGGTAACTACAGACCTGTCAGTCTTATCTATATTGTGGGTAACTGATGTGGACACTAGTCAAAAAGGACCTTGTAAACTGCTTGAAGAGCAGTAGACACCAGGATAGTAAACAGCATGGGTCTGTGGCAGGGAGGTCTTGTAAGACCAATCTGATAGTATTCTTTGACTGGGTAACGAGAGTAGTGGATAAGGGCCATGCTGTGGATTTACTGTACTTCAGTTTTAGCAAGGCTTTCAACTTGGTGCCTCACAGAAGGTTGCTAAAGAAGCTAGTGGTTCTGGGTGCAACGAAAGGCACAGAAGTGTGAGAAACTGGTTAGAAGGGAGAAGGGAAGGGTTGTGCTTAATGGAGTAAATCAGAAGAGAGGAAGGTCACCAGTGGGGTGCCACAAGGATTGGTCCTGGGTCTGGTCCTTTTCAATATATTCAGCAAATGGGAGAAGGAATCCAGGGAAAATGTGTCTCTTTGCAGATGACACTAAGCTCTTTGGTAGGGTAGACAGCAAGGAGGAGGATAGGGAGATGCAGAGAGACTTGCAAAAGCTAGAAAGATGGTCAAAGGTTTGGCAGTATAGACAGTGAGAAGGGGATTAGGGAGATGCAGAAAGGCTTGCAAAGGCTGGAAATGTGGTCAAATGTTTGGCAGTCAAAATTCAATGCCCAAAAGTGCAAGGTGATGCACATAGGGAACAAGAACCTGAGGAGGGAATACTGGATGGGGGGTAAAGCTGGCATAACTTCTGAGAAAAGAGACCTGGGGATTTTGATCCGTGACTCTCTAAATCAATCAAATCAGTATAACAAGGCCTGCAGTTAGACAAACAGGATGCTGGGGTGTATAGGAAGGGGTATTGTCAGCATTACTACCACTCTATAGAACACTGGTGAGGCCCCACCTGGAGTACTGTGCCCGGTTCTGGAGTCCACACCTAAGAAAAGATAAGGACAGGTTGGAGGCAGTGCAATGTAGAGTGACCAAAATGATTCAGGGTCAGCTGGGTAGATTTTACAAGCATCAGTTCAAGGCACTGAACATGTACTCGCTGGAGGCCAGACAAGAAAGTGAAGATATGACAGAGACCTTCAAGTTCCTGAAATGGATGAACAAGGTAAACTATGAGGAACTGTTTAGCATAAGTAGTGGATCAAGAACATGGGGGCATAAGTGGAAACTGACCGGGGGAAGGTGCAAACGGGAAGTGAGAAATTTTAATTTTTAAAAAAGGGTGATGGAATTGTGGAACATTTGCCAGCTGATGTGGTGGATGCCAAAACTATCAATGGTTTCAAACATGGCTGGGACAGGTGAAGGGCTTAGTGCTTGCTCAGGATGCTAGCAGTAGGGCAGGGAGTATGGGGGTGGATAGTGTGGGTTAGAACCCTCTATAAACAGTTCTGTAGGTCCTGGGATTGTCAAGATTTATGGGCAAACTGGATGGACCAATGGTCTTTTTCTGTGGTCGTTGTCTATGTTTCTATGTTTATTTTTTTTTTAAACTTTATTTTTACTTTTTATCAAGTACATGAAAACTATATATCATATAGTAGATAGACCATTACAAAACAATTATCACCATTGGGAACACAGACCATCCCCTTAATCAAAGTAGAATCATGCATCTACTATATATTGTTACATCATATGGGGGTTCCTATTAACATAAAAGCATGATTATAACTATACTTAATATATGCTGCAATACTAGCCCATGAGCCACATGGCATTACCTAATGTAATTTAATTGTCCAGCAAGTCTAACTGAAAACAAAGAATGCCCCTAAAAAGGGGACCATTGGTGCCATGTTACTACCTTAATGTAAAGGAAAAAACACCCCTTTAAGATATGTTTGCAGCCTGATAAAGCTCACCATTAAGAAGAAAACAATGCCTTACACTCCCCTGGTTCAAAACATACCAGGACATTAAGATCCTGAGATAACAGCCCTCAGTTAAAACTATTTAAAGACATCCTGTTCAAAATTAAGTCCAAAATGGTAACCTTAGATAAAGGTAGGACTAACAGTCTTGTTTCTCTGGATAGGTAGCCTGAACAGATTGTAATTTTTAAGAGTCACATTATGCTGAGGCAAATCGGATTGATATTGCCACCAGATAGTAAGTAATATCCCGGAAAAGAAAACTTCAAGTTGTGGCTTCATCGTCCTCATCATCTGATCCGCTAGTTCTACGCGACTCTGCAGCTCTCCGATCGGCCCACTTACTGGTCTCGATTAGATCCGAGAATAGAAACACCTTACTCTGATGGACGATTGGAAGCTTAGCTGGAAAAATAATGGTATGCGGTATACCCAACTCCTGTAGGACTCTTCTCACTCCCTCGAATTTCTTGCGACGTTGTATCATCGAGTAGCTGACATCTGGGAATATGTGAATCTGGTAGTCATCTTGGAACAAGGGAGCTGCTCTACGGGCACACCGGAGAATCTTGTCTCGAGCTGCAACGCCCAATGTCACCAACATCAAGGTACGTGGTTCCTCCATGTTCTGTGGGCGACCACGTGGAGTTATTCTGTAGACTTTTTGCACTTCCCAAGTACTGTCAGGGGCTTCCAGAGATAACTTTTCAGTAAGCCACTCTTGTATATTTAAAAGTGGATGATCCCCTTCCGAGCCTTCAGGAAGACCTACGATCCTGTCATTCGCCACTCGGGCTTGATTTTCAAGTTCCTCCAACCTTGCCCTCAGATGCTGGTTTTCTTTAATCATTAGTGTAGTCGCACCTGTGGAAGCATCAGCCTGTTTGTGCACATCACGGAGGTCGACTTTAAGGCCATCCACTGCAGACTGTAGAATGATAACATGGCCATTAAAATCATCCACCTTTTGATTAAGGGTGGATATGGATTTAATCAAAGTCTGGAGTATGTGGCCCAAGGTAGTAATGGTTTCCCCTGGTTCAGGCCTCTCTTCGGATGTTGTAGCTTCCTCTGCTCTCCCGAGACCCCCAGTTCCCTTGCACTTCCCGGCTCCTCCTGATCCTTTTTCATTTTTAGGATTACCCATCCTAGCTATTTCTGGGTCATTCTTTTCAGTGGTGGGGAGAAAAAGGTTGAATGAAGCATCCAAATTGAGTTTTTAGACAAATCTCCTTCTAGTTTTTAGGAGCTGTAAAAATCTGCTGCACGCTGCTCGGGCTCCACAGCGCCCCCTGTTTCTATGTTTCTATTGTGAATTGCCATATTTGAATTGTGGAATGTAAGTTTGGAGAACAGATCACTCTATTGTCTATAGAACAACAGAATTGTTGCATGTATTGTAGATTGTTGTATTAAATTGTGGAATGGAAGTGTATCATTCCTTAATTCAGCCATAACATTTTGCAGAATGGGGTAAAAATTTGTGCAACGCATTAAGATTTTGTCAGAGTCAGAATTTTGGTACATTTTGGGGAATTTGAAAAATTTCATAAAATGTTCACAAAATTAGAATTTGCGTTTTTCACCCAACACTGATGATAGGAGATGGAGTAGGGGGATGGGAGTTCATATTGAAAACCCTAATACCACATTTCCTTACTTTTGTGGCTTTATGATGCTAACTGATGCAGTAAACTTTTTTTTTGCAATCAGTTAATCAGTCTGTCTCTATCTATCTATCTATTTATCTATCTATCTATCTATCTATCTGTCTATTTATGTATCTATGTGTCTGTCTATCATCTATACTGACAATTATCAGATTTTCAGGATCCAGAGATCCTGGCACGAAAAATGAGCACCAAATTTCAGGTTATTCCATCCAGGGATGGCCGAGGTGTTAAGGTGCAAAAATCAACATTTAACATAGAAGTGCCTACTAAATCCTAATTACATAGAAATTGTTGGCAGATAAGGGCCACTTGGCCCACCTTGTCTGCCCATTTTTCCTACCCAATGTAATACCGCAGATCCTGCTTGGTCTCCGGCTTTGCCCACCATTCTAAACTAATAAAATTCTTTTATGTTTATCCCATGCATGCTTGAAACCCACTACAGTTTTTGCTTTCACCACTTCTGCTGGAAGTCTGTTCCAGGCATCCACCACTCTTTCTGTGAAGAAGTACTTTCTAACATTTTCCCTGACTTTATCCCCCTCAAGCTTCATAGCATTTCCCCTTGTTCTTGAGCATCTTTTTTTCTGAAAAATGCTTTTCCCTTGTACCTTATTTATACCCGCGAGGTATTTCAAAGTCTCTATCATATCTCCTCTCTCCCTCCTTTTCTCTAGGGTATACATATTAAGGTCCTTTAACTTCTCCTCCTAGGGCTTCTCATGCAGGCCCAGCACCATTTTAGTTGCTCTTTTCTGGACTACCTCTATTTTTTCTATGTTCTTATGGAGATGTGGCCACCAAAAAGGAACACAGTACTCCAGGTGAGGTTTCACCAATGTTTTATACAATTATATAATTACCTCTCTCTTCCTGCTGGTGATGCCCCTCCCCATGCACCCCAACATCCCCATAGCTCTTCCCACTACCCCGTTACATGGCTTGGCCACCTTCAGGTCATCAGAAATTATTACTCCCAGGTCCATTTCTTGCTTGGATGTCGTCAGTACCCTCCCCACCATATACTCCCCCCCCCGGATTTCTGTGCATCAAGTGCATGACCTTGCACTTTTTTACATTAAATCTCAGCTGCCACACTTTTAACCACTCTTCCAGCTTTCTTAGATTACTAATCATTCATTCTACCCCTCCTGGAATGTCTACCCTATTACAGATCTTTGTGTCATTGGCAAAAAGGCATATTGTCCCTTCCAGCACCTCTGTAATGTCACTAATAAAGATGTTAAAAAGGATTGGTCCCAATACCAATCTTTGTGGCACCTCACTGGTCACTTTCCCTTCCTCAGAGTGAACTCTGTTTACCACCACCCTCTTCCTTCTATTCTCCAACCAATTTCTTATCCAGATTACCACATTTGTACCCACTTCCAGGCTACTCAGTTTGTTTATGAGTCTTCTATGTGGAATGGTGTTGAAGACCTTGCTAAGATCTAGTCCATGTCCATGGTTCCACCCTGGTCCACCTCCCTGGTCATCTAGTTAAAGAAATCCACCAGATTTTTCTGACGTGACCTTCCTGCAGTGAATCCATGTTGCTTCAGATCTTGTAAGCCACTGGTTTCAAGATAATCCATTATCCTTTCTTTCAGTAGTAATTCCATGTCCTCACCACCTTAGGCTCACTGGCCAATAGTTTCTTGTGCCCTTATAATGTATACATATATAGATACACTGCTAGATATATAGATATGTGTGCGTGTGTGTGTGTGTGTATGCTTATATATACAGTATATTCATTACAGAAAACTCTGTTAATGCATATGTTAGGGTGAATAGTACAATGACAAAACTCTGGAAATTTGGTGTTAGGGTTACCAACCCTACCACCTCCCCCCACCCTCCACACATAAAAAGGCATTGTGGTGTGCCTTGGGATCATTGGGCCTAACTCTCACCCCATTTCATGTGTAAACAAGCTGAGATGGTACAGTATATGAGAATGGGGTGAGAGTTAGGCCCGATGACACCAAAGCACACCCCAATGCTTGTTGGTATGTGGAGAGTGGGGGGGGTGGTAGGGTTGATAACCCTAACACCAAATTTCCAGAGTTTTGTCTCTGTACTATCAACCCTAACTGATGCATCAATAGATTTTTTTGCAATGAATTTCCTTTCTTTTTGAGATAGTATAATAGCATTCTTACTTTACTGTGTGAGTGCATGGTCCTTTGGACCCTGCGCTCCAATCCCTCCATAGATGCGTATATGTATGTAGGTGTGGAAGCACATGGCCCTCTGGGCCCTACACATCTATGTGTCAAACAACAGTGACCAAATTGTCAGCATAGCCATCTTATAATCCCACCACATGTATCCTGGTACAGAAAAATGATCAAATGCAAGGCAAAACATAATTGCAACACCATTCTGCACCACGGGTGTGAAAACACATTTTGGACAGGATGTGGGAAATGACAGCTGTATTATTCATGAGGTTCTGTGAAAAAATGGCTATGTAAAAAATCTGGAGGCCAAATAAGGAAAAGCACCACAGTTATGCGTGTGCATAGTATTAATTCAACGGACACACATAACTCAGGCAGTTTGAGGTATTTGCACACAAACATTTCAACATGGCTTTTGGGGGATCTCATCTCCTTAACAGACCTGAAAGGTGATTTTGCACAATGAAGGAGCCATTCTGTGCCACAGTAGTGAAAACAAGTTTTGGGCAGGATATGAAGAATGACAGCTATATTGTTCATGAGGTGGTGTGCAAAAATGGCAATGTTGAAAATTTGAAGTCAAAATGTTGCAAATTACCAAAGTTATGCACCAGTGTAGAAACTGCACAATGCACGCTTGTAACACAGCCATTTCTGGGAACTTTTTCACCAAATTTTCAACACAGGAGTTTTGGGACCCTACCTCATGAACACTGGCACTGTCATTTTGTTAATCAGTCCCAAAAGGTGATTCTGCGCAGTGACCGCAAAATCACCTTTTGGGACTGAGTAGTGAAACGACAGTGTCAGTGTTCATGAGGTGGGGTCCCAAAAAGTCCATATTGAAAATTTGGTTCAAAAATGTTGAAAAATGGCTGAGATATCAACATAAGTTTAAAATGCCATAGACAGTCATTATACAGCACTTACCTTGATTCTTCAGTTTACAGTTCGGCTTTAAAGAGTGCAGACATGTCCCGGTTCATAGAAGATCACAGCCACTGACCTCCAGAGGGAAGCATGGGGAAAGGAGGAGTGCAGTGAGGTTGGTTCAGATAGGGAGAGTTGGGATGGGGAGGAGGATGGGGGAGATGACGAGGGACCATTTTCTTCTTTCCTGGTACGAAAAAAAAGATGTCAGGGAATTGTTTTCTTTTTTACAGGAACTTCAACAGTACTTGGGGACACTGGGGTGGGCTTCCCAGTGTCTTACAGTTTCAGAGGTGGGGCACAACTGGGGAAACTGGAAGTGGGCTCCACTGTGTTCCACACTGTTTGAGAGGGTTGTATTGCTGGCACAGGGACTGGTCACCCTGATGTCGGCAAAACAATGTAGATATATATATATATAATATATTTCAGGACACTGGGGATGGGTTCCCAAGTGTTGCACAGTATGGGAGGAGGAGGACAGAAATGGGGAAACTGGGAGTGTGCTCCCCAGTGTCTCACATTGGTGTGGGGGGTGATAGTGCCAACATGGGGACTGGGCACCCCATGTTGGCAAGACCTTTTCTTATAGAAATATTTTAGGACACTAGGAGTGGGCTTCACAGTGTCCCACACTAGTGGGGAGGAGCATATACTGCCAACATGGGGATTTGGCACCCCAATGTCGGCAGAAACTTATTTTGTCAATAAAATGTGCCTCAGCCCCCTTAGAGGCATTAAAAGGAGAAAAACTCCTTTTATTAGGTAAACACCAATGGTGTTTACCTAACGAGCAGTGTACATGATTTCAATTAATTTGGCAGAAGTGGCTGGAAAAGGTTTTGGTGCTTTTGACTGGTGTCAATGGTTTTTTCCCATTAAGGTAGTGCTGCGGCAATTTTCGTGAAACAGTGCTGTTAGTTGTGCGAACATTGTGGCACTGTTTTATGAAAATTGCCACAATCTATGGTACTACCAATGGCCAAATGCTGAAATATATTTCTGGCCATTATTTTAAAAAAGTAATGCCAGGATAGTGTTCCACAAGTACCGATTAGGCAAACACAAGTGTTGGTGTTTACCAAGGGTCAATATATTTTGAATTAGAATTGTTTTTTAGCCATCACTAACTGAAAACAAGATGGCAACAGCATGAAAGTACAAAACCCACTTGCGGCAGTAAAGAGTATTTTTGTGACCTGAACATTTCTGACCAGAACCATAAACCATTTGTGCTGTAGAGATAAGCAGACAATTTGCCAAAAAAAGAGGCTTTTTCACACTTTTTGACACTCCGCAGTAGGGATGCAGCAAATTTAAATTTCGCCAGGGAAGTGCCGGCTAAGTGGCCAAATTCACTTGGTAGAGCAAATAGTGAAATTGTTCTGCATTATGCAGAATTTCACCTAGACTAAATTCCGCCTTCCGCGAGTGAAATTCCACCTTCCGTGGGCAAAATTTCACCACTGAAGGTGAAATTTCGCTGCAAAAGGTGAAATTTTGCCATTCCACCAGGTAAAAGTTTGCCACTCCTCCAGGTGAAATTTCTCATTTCGTTCTGCGAAATGGGTGGAATTTTGCAGATTACTCCGTAGAGTGAATTTCACTCACTTCGCCCACCACTACTATGCAGCTCCACAATCGCACATCCGACCAGAATGAAACTTGCCATATCCAGAGATATACGGTACCAAACAGTGTATGCAAAATGTCAGGCAAATCACATGAATGGTTGCAAAGTTATTAAAGTGCAAAACTTTAAGTTTAACATAGAAGTGGCCTTGGAACCCTAACTATAGTGCCACTACCATGGCACTATAATATATAGGGGATACATTATGGGCAGGTGTGGAATATGGGAAATATTTGCATGAGTGCATAGTGACCTCCAGTAATAGCATGACTGGTGAAGCCACGAGTGATATTACCCGAGGTCACTATGCACGAAATGCAAATATTTTCGCATTCCACACGCATCATGTGTGCGATTTATACAAAAGGGGTTTTCTTTACTTTGTACTGTGTGTACTTTTTGGCTTCCGGTGGTGTATTTAATGTTTTTGTGTTACTCCTTGTAGTAGCACTCCTCCTAGTAGTGTTCTGGGTTGCTGACTTCTGTAGTGTCTTGTTATTTTATTGGCTAGTTTATTGTTTGGTGCACTGCTCACTTTACTTGGTTACTGATGTACTTTGCTGGTGTGGCATGATTGGTTGATTTGGGTCTTGGGGCCAGGTTATGCCATTTTGCTGAGTTATCAGAGCTGGAGAAAATGTGGTGTCTGGGTGTTTCATTTTGTTTTATTTTTTGGGTGGCAGTATGTGTTTTTTTTTTATACGTGGGTTTTATTTGACTCATTTGTGGATTTATGTGTGTGGTGGATATATTTATGTACTTTGGTATTTCAGGTGCATTTCTTTGTGGTGCACTCTTTGTGATGAATGGTGTATTTGCTTAATATTTGTGGCAGTTTATTTATTGGTTTTATCAGCATAACTTTTCAAATTTTAGGACTGAGGTATAGTTTATTTTGTATAGCAGTATATCATTTGTTCAGGCTGTTTTTCTTGTCTCTTGCCTTTTCTGCAGTGTGGTCTTTCACATGTTGTTTTTTTTGGGGGAGCTGTTCTCATTGAAACTAGTTCTGGTAACTGGTGGCGACATATCTGTAGTGGTTTATTTTTGGTGATGTATCCACAGTGCAGTTTATCTCAGGTTATTTAACTGTGTATACGTCATGCTACATTTTTTATTTATTTATTTAGTTAAACATCAGTTTTGAAACCTTTGAGCCAGAGGCTCATTTAAAAAGGTACCTCGTCACAAAGAGGACATAAGAACAATAGTACAAGGGACACAGTAATTACAGAGACAAAAGTTACAATTCAATTACAATTTTGTTACAGTAGAATTCAATCTCCATGAAGCAAAAGATAACATAGGGTGCAGAAACTTAGGGTCGGGGGAGAGCAGGTAGGGGTAGAGGGGGAGAGTGACAAGGGAGGAGGAATTAGTAGGAAAGGAAAGGGGGTTGGGGGAGCCACTCAGTGAGCATTGTCAACAGTAAACTCACTCCCATTTATACAATGGGAGTAAGTTTACTGCTATATACTATATGTAGTGGATATACTCTCCTCCCTCTCTCTCTCTCTCTCTTTCTCTCTCTCTCTCTCTCTCTCTCTCTCTCTATATATATATATATATATATATATTATATATAGATACAGCAACAGGAAAAAACATTGTGGTTTGACCTCTTCTCTGTCTTTCTAAATCAGGCGTTGGGTGTGCCTTGGGGTTGTCAGCCCTAACACTCACCCCATTCCATCAGCAAATAAGCTGAGATGTGTACAGTGTATGAGAATGGGTTTAACATTAGGGCTGACGACCTCAAGGCATACCCCTAGCACCTGTTGGTGTGTGCAGGATGGGGGTAAGGCATTAGGGTTGGAAACTCTAACCCCACATTTCCCTACTTTTGTCACTTTAATCCTAACTAGTGCATTAACAGAGTTTTATACAATGAATTTCCTTACTATTTGAGATAGTATAATTGCATCCTTATTTGCCCCTGGGAGCTCAGGGCCCTCCGAGCCCTTCACTCCCATCCCTACATAGATGCAGATCTTCATTTCTCTGTGGGAGCACATGGCCCTCTGGGCTCTACACTCCCATCCCTCCATAGATGCACACATGTACTGTATGTTGCTGTGGAAGTGCAGGGTCCTCTGTGTCCTGCTCTTCCATTTGTAGCAAAATAGCCACAAAATTGTCAGCATACCATTCTTACTATGACACCTCATGAACCCAGTATAAGTACTGTAGGTGGAGCACTACGCCTAAAGCCTCAATACAACGAAGCACGTGTATCCAAAAGTGCATACTTAGCATGCTCAGAACCTTAATTATCAAAACCTTATAACTCCAGACCTTATTAATATTTTTTCACTGAACTAGAAAAAGGCACATCTGTTAGGCAAGCCCTCTGCACCCTGAAAACTGCAGAGCAAAATTGGCAAGTGCACCACAGAAACACCTCACATTATAATGTTATGCTATGGGAAGTGAAGCTACATATTAAACCCATATAGTACCAGACCAAATTAATATGTTTTCACCAAACCAGCAAAAGGCACATCTGTGGAGTGACAAAAAACCCAAAAACAAATGGCTGTGTTATAATCCTTCTGCATGTTCTTTTTTGGCAAATTTGTGAAAAAGGAATCTTTTTTCACAAATTTGTGAAACAGGATCTTTTTTTGTGTTCTTTTTTTACAATTTGCATGCAGGGATTCCCAAGCACAAAAAAAAGACACGGAAGAGGATTTCAAAATGTTGAAAAAACACATTTCCAACTCATTTTCCAAAAACTCAGATCAGAGTCAGGTGAAACAGGTCCCGATCAGCAGAACACATGTGTTGGTTTGTACTAAACACATCGGCCTGGATATTCAAACTGCACCCTGAAAGTAGTTGGTCCATGCAAACTGAGTTGCGCTGGAGCACAAAATTGATATATTCAAACAAGATGCACAATGGCGCAATGTGCAAACTGAATATATCAAAAACTGTGTGCAGTGCAAATGGGGGCCACCAACCATGTGCCGTCGCATCCCCCTGTCAGGTCTGAATATCTGGACTGGGACTGTGCAGCACGTCTTGGAGATACGCCAGGCACAAATTCCAGATATTCAGACCCAAACATGCAAATGGGGCCATTATGCATGCAAGGCACGAATGGGGCCATTTGCATGTCATTATGGCACCATTCACATGTCTCATGCAGGGATGCACCCAGCAGAATGTGCAAAAACATCACATTGTCTCCCTGGTAGTCTAGCGGCACCCCCTGCCTTCCCCACACCCCATCCGATTAGGAAATCATATCATAAATTCCCTGGTAGTTCAGTGGTGCCACCTTCCCTTACCCAAACCCCCTTCCAATTAGGAAATCTTATCAGAAACTCCTTGGTAGTCCAGTGGTGCCCCCTCCCTTCCATGTATTGTGTGCTAATGGTTACTGACCGCTCCATGAACAACAGGTAATTCTGACAGACCTGACTGTTCCCACATTGCATCACATGGATTTTGTGATATTGCTTAGAAAGACACTTCATATTTGATTTATGCAACCCAGATGGAATATCTGAATAGAATCATGACTTGTTTAATTCACCGTTTTAGTATGGACAAATTGTAAATGGTGAAGTCACTTCTAAGAAGATCTTTCTTTATTGCCTGATTAGAGTTTCTGTCTGCTCCATGTACATCAGCTAATTCTGAATGCTGAGACTTCTCTTACATTGTGTCCCATAGAGTCACTGATATTATAAGTTAAGATGCTACAATATTGTTTTTCTTAGACTTACTGAAATAATTCATTAAAGGTAAAGCACTTATAATGGAAGTTTTTATGGGCTAACTCTAAACTGAGTAGTAACTCTGAAAGAGATATTTGATGCTAATTATTGACTGCTTCTAGTACAGCCACTAATTCTGACACCTGAGACTATTCCCACATTGTATCACATGCAGTTTTTAATGCTGCAAGTGAAGATACTGGAAATTATTTTTACTTAACCATAATGAAATATTTTATTAGAACTGTGACTTGTTTAATTTATCATTTTGTTACGTACCAGCTGAAAGACACATCCATGTTTTGTTTGCTAAGAATTTTAGGCAGATCTGTATAGATGCCATGATTCTAATAACTGAGATTACTTTGAGTGCTGTCACCTAAAGACTAGACCACATTGTATAATGTATCCTGCTTGACAGTAATGTTTTCCCCAATATAATTACAAGATTTGCTAGTTATTTTGTGTTTTTGAAAATGCAAAAATAATTTGCAAATGAAGACATATTATGCATTATTATGGTGGAGCGGTCGATGTCCAAAACTGTCTGGTATGGCTGGCATGGATGAAGGGATATGGAAGTCTATCTATGAAGCCCACCCCCATGTAATATCTGTGCCATCTTAACCTCTTCTGCAGTATTTATTTATTTAAAAGTTTTACCAGGAAAACTGAGCAGACAATCTCATTTACAGATGCATCCTGGGGGGAGGGGGAAAAAGGATACACAGCAATACAGCAGCAAAAATCAAGACGGTGCAAAATGGAAATTAGAATACAAACTTTAGAACTGAGTTATCTGTTGGAATTGTTGCACTAAATTCCCTGTCTTTTTGATATGTATACCTGGTTTACAACATCAAGTTTATGTATACATGTAACTTTGTAAGTTTGTCATGTAATGCAGAAAAATCAATAAAACTGTTAATTACAAAGAATACAAACTTACACAGTATGAACAAAAAGAAATCGCGATACATTATAATAAGCAATAAACAAACATAAGGACAATCAGTTTAAAATTAATTATAGGATAGATACTAATTTGCAAATGAATGCAGAGGTGAGTAGGTCAGGGTAAAAAAAAATGTTAAACACAATTACAGGAAGGGGGATGTGATCCTTGAGGAGGGAGTTGAGGATATGGGGGAAGCAGCATGATGGATGGGAGGAGGAAGGGCATTCCAAATTTTAGGGAAATGGTGTGAAAAAGCTGTCTGACCAAATGAGTTAGTGCTGGGTGGGATGGTAAAAGTGCAGAGGTCACAGTTTCTGAGTGAGTGAGAAGATGACAGTTTGAGAGAAATGGAGGAGGAGGAGAGGTAGCGAGGGAGGGAACAAAACCAGAATTTGTCTATTGCATTGTGTATTACCGTGGAGTGTAGTATGTCCATGTTTGATTTTTTTGTATTCCTCTGTAGCATATTTGCTGCATATATAATATCTGTACTATGTCTCTCATGCGCTGTATACTAACTGCTCATCATCATGAGAGCAAGGCGTTACACCCTCCTCCCTCCCTGAAATTCAGCACCTCACCTTTTGCAAAACTGCTGATTCCAATGGCAGGATAAAATACTGTGCCATGCTGTACCAGTGGGTCTGCCATGAGCAAATGTGAAACAGATAAATCAGGTCTACTCTACTTTTCAAAAGGCACTAGGGATCATTATATAAAAAAATATGTTTTCTGGATGAATCTGGAACCAGGAAAAGATGTTGTACTCACTGGATGGCTACTATCTGCTTTGGTTACCCAAAGACCCTATTTTTTTTTCTGATTTTCAGTTTTACTTTAGGGGATTTCTTGATTAATTTAAAGTGAAGGATTGACTACAATGCTACATAAAAGTACGTATGAAATTAATCACGATTTAACTTTGGGAGTGACCAGTGGTGGGATTCAAATTTGTGTAAGTATGTCAGCTCAATGTTATTATATAGTCACCAAACTGAACCTATCCAGGATGAGAAAGAACATGTTTCAGTCTTTAGTTTTGAATTCGTTAAACTGATATTTCACACAAATAGCCCAGATAACATTTAAAGTATCTGAGACTTGTCCCCATGTCTAACAACAAAACTGCTCGAAGTGAATTGCGAGCATGTATCTCTAGCATCTAATATGTAAGACTGATAATTTAAAAAGGAGGAATAATGATAAAAACAAGCAAAACAAAAGGAATCATTTGAGACTACATATGCCACCACCCAACCCCCACCGTCCTCAACACAATTTCAGATGGGAATTATTAGATGTTGTAATGTGCTTGTTTGTAAAACAATGAAAACTTGATCAAGAGCATAACATTCTTAGTGATCTGACATCCATATCACGTCTGTTACCATAAACAATCTGGACCCCCCACCACCACCACCATCACCAACAAACCTCCTCCTGGGCCATCATAAACCCAAAACACACATCATATATTTGGATTTCACAGTTTCTGTTTTGATTTTGCAATTATAGGTAAACTTCGAATGATAAATTCCAATTCATGGGGGGAGGGGCATGCTGCCAGTCCAGTGGTAGGTAAAACAATGCTAATGACTTAATTCTACCATCACGACCCCACTAAACCTTGTATCATTTATCTTATCCCAGCATAGTATAATTTAGAAACTTATGTACACTGATAGTCTGGTTAGCAATCTGTGGCTACTTTTTAAATAATAAATAATAATGATAGTATTTACTTTTTTTCATGCCTGGAAATAGATACATTGCACTGCATTGCATGAAAGTGCTATCTTTCTTCTCAACATAAACAGCTGGAATCATCAGAGTGTACATTAAACAAATGCTGGTATACAGTATAATTTCGTTTTATTCATAATTGTTACATTTAACTATTAGCAGACAAGTTGAGGTCAGTGAATTTACAAAATTTATACTACTTGTTGGTCAGTTTTACTTGTCTGGGCTCTAGCATGTCCTCTTTGTGAGCCATGTCAGATTCAGAAGATTAATTGTTACTGTCACTGGCAATAGGGTCAAGACAATATGGATCAGCATATTTTTCATCAAGTTGATTCATGTCCTCTTCATGAAAAATGATCCATGTCTTCAATAATAGTTTATTTTTATCTGATACTTCTGTGACAGTCATGTGAATGCTCAGAAGAGATGGGTCTCCTTGCCGTCGCTCATTGGACTTGCCGACAAAAAAAACTAAAAACACAAACAATGATTAAAAATATATAAAAATCGGTTCAATGTTTGGTGAATAATGTACGGTGCTTATGGGTGATTAACTTTGGCCTTTCTCTATTCCCACCCTCAGCAGAGGAGCCAGGCGTTGAAGAGGAATAGAAGGCCCAGCGCTAAAGATGAGAAGAGTGCCAGAGAAGGTGGGGAGGATGGAGGGAGCTTCAGAACACTCTGAGTGAGGATTGCTGGGAGAGGCTGGCTTTATAGGAACAGTGGGAGGAGTTATTTCCCCACTTTGAATCTTGGGCAAAGCCCTCCCATTCAGTGTTTGGTAAATAGTGTAGGGTTCTTATGTGTACTTAACTTTAACTTTTGCCTTTCTCTGTTCCCACCCTCAATAGAGGAGCTGGGCAGTGATGGAGAATAGAAGGCCCAAAAAAGAGAAAGATTACCTCCTCCGACTCACAGAGAGCATGAACAGTAGCATGTAGGAGAGGAAATCCCCCCCCCCCATGGAGGAAACCTCTGGAGACCCATGGCTACGGAACTGCCCATCCTCTGGGCATACTAAGAGGAGATGATCCTAAATGTTGTTGAAAAAAAGTATGATGTGTTGGCATGAAGGGATCCATGCTCCAGAGCTTTGGTGGCGTGAGGTAGAATAAGGCTGCTGTTGATGTTGCTTTGATGACTTGAGGCATATAAACTCAGTCCAAGCCATTGTGGAAGAGATCTCGATACTCCATAAACCATGTGGGTAGACATAGCTGAAAGTCTGAAGATGTTGAGAAAACTCAGAACAACTGTGGGATACTGAGTTGGTCAGAAGAGTTGCTGGGTGCCAGTGCTTAAGAACTGGAATCGTATGAACTGAGCTTCTTTATGGGAAACAGGATGAAATGATCAGTTTGGTTCTTGTGAACCAACTCTGAGGATTTAGCAGAGGAGGCTGATGCAGTAATCAATTCCTCAATATGCTGAGGCTCGACGAATAACTGATGAAACCAATGTTCGAACAGGGATGCCTTGAAAGTGCATGGTAAGTCCAGTAAGAGTCAAAACACAACTTCACCAAAGGGCATCATTGGAAACTTTAGTGGATGATGTTCTGTGGATTCCAGGCAGGAGGAGTTTGGCTGCAGGGTTGAATATGGGGATGAAGTTAGAAAGACTTGGAGCCTGGATACATAATGCTCTAAGATCCCCAAGATAATATTTGGTAAGGCTTTGCCAGGAGTTCAGTGGCCAAGCAGCCAGCCACTCCCACTTCCTGAGTTATATAAGCAGTTCCTTGCAGCCCCACTGTGAAGCATTTTTTCTCTGCAGCCGAAGGCTCTGTCAGTTTGTCCTCTGAGCTGGTTGGGCCTCCATGGCTGGCTGGGGCATGCCCCTCCACCCCCTTGCTGCTCCTGTTTGTCTCTGCTGGGCTTCTGCATTATTTTCCTGCTTCTGGTTTGTATTTTGCCTTCGGTTGTGTGTGCTTCCTTTTTTTGGGGGCTTGTTTCTAAGCTCCTAGCATACTGCTAGTCCAGAGCTCATACTGCTTGCTTTCAGTTACTCACAACTCTCAAATTACTTGCACTGCAGCTCCTAGCATACTGTTACTCAGAGCTCATGCTACTGCTTTCATTTACCTACAACTGCAGTCACTGCTGCTGTTTACTTAATTACTATTGTACCCAGTGCTTGTGGTTTTACACTGTGCTCACCATGCTCAAACTACTGCAATGCAACTGCAGTCATTATCTATGTGTTTCAGCACTACTATAGCTGCTCCATGTTGCATACTCAATTCTTTTCACCTGACACAGTTTATTCTGACCCTAGCTGTGCTGCTCTCATTCTACTTGCAGCTTCATTGCACTGCCTGGCTACACCTGCTTTCAAAGCATTTGTCTCCCTGTTTTATTGCAGTTACAACTCTGATGTCAGCCAACTAAGCTCCTGCTGAGGCTGTTAATATAGCTTTGTTATTAAATCTTACTTCGCCACCAAAAACTCCTCTGAGTATTTGTCACCTTAATTTGGCTATTCATGTCTGGCTGGCTTGCCCCCAATTCAATCCTGTTTAATTGCTATACAGTATGTTATGCAGGTCCACCTATCACTACTACTGCTTAATGACCTACGTGCAGGTTCTCACTTGATTATTCAACCATTGCTCCTTGCTTACGCAAACCATTTCTTCATGCCTACTGCAATCCCTTCGGCTTCAGCCTATGGGATTCTGTTGCACTCAATCTGCATTCAACCTTGCAAGGTCTCAGCACTCAATGCTCATTACAATCTCAGCACGCTGTGCTCATTCAGCTCACCTGCTTTTCAGCTCTCAGTCAATTTCTGGGGCATGCCAGCCATTCTATTCTGGTGCAGGGTTTCTGCAGCTGACTGTCTCGCTCTGCATTTAGTCTGCATCATGTCCAACTTGGGGCAGGATCCTTCTCACATGGCCCATAGCTAGGAATGTCCTCACCCTGGGCTTGGCTTTAGCTGTCTGCTATGCAGCAGCAGCTCCTGGTGTAGAATTTAAGACTAGTGGTGAAGGGTGGTTACGCCAATCTCCTTTGGCTTTAGTGTTCCCGATAACGGTTAGCCATTGACTTTAGTGGTTTCCCTAGCAAGGCACCTTCACCGCATTCTACCTATGACTGTCTATGGTTCACCTGGTTTGATTTAGGGTGGGTAGGCCAGGTGAGTGCCTCAGCAGTTGTCGCTCTCCTGCTGCACCTTGGATGCACGTATTGTTGCATAGTTTTCTCTCAACCTTCCACGGCATTCCCGCTAGAGGGTTGAGTGAGAGCCTTCCTCCACATTGGAATATTTTCCACCTCCCTTTAATTGGGTTTTCCAAATTGCAGCTGCAGAGCTGTCACTAAATAAACTATCCCAAGCCTGGAGGGAAGGTGACCTAGGCCTTGGATCCCCAGAGATTTCCTCCTCATAGGGTTTTTTTTTCTCTCCTCCATTGCCTTGAGTCATAACACTTAGCATAGTTGTTTTTTCTAGTTTCTTTAGGTAAGTTCCGCTGTTGAATGGAGGTGGAGGATGTCCTGCCATTCCCTCTCTCCTTAGGGGATCCCCTAATCTCAAAGCAATACAAACCTGGGCAGTCATTATGTTATCAAACTGAACATCTCATTGAATTATCAAACTGCCTATGCTTCTCTACTACTACGTTACAGTTACTGCTCCTATGTCATAGTTACTGCTTACTCAGATGTTTTGTGTTGCCTCCTTTTTGGGGATGATACTACATTTCTTTTGGGGATTCCTAAGGTATCTTTAGCCATGGGAATCATCCCGTGGCACTTCTAGGGGTGGAACCCTCTCCAAGAGTTCCTTGCCTTTGTGCCCCTACAGGGTGGTAATTCCTCTGGCTGCATAGGTCAGTGAATTGGTAAGGCTTTGCCTGGAGTTCAATGGCCAAGCAGCCAGCCACTCCCACTTCCTGAGTTATATAAGCAGTTCTTTGCAGCCTCACTGTGAAGCATTTTTTATTTGCCCACCATCCTCCCCTCCTCCTCCTCCAGTGGCAGCACTCTCTCCTTTGGGGGATTCCTAAGGTACCTTTAGCGACGGGAATTGTCCCATGGCACCTGTAGGGGTGGAACCCTCTCTGAGAGTTCCTTGCCTTCATACCCTTACAGGGTGGTAATTCCTCTGGAATAGAGAGTGCAAATGGCCAAAAAAAAACAAACTAACACAGTTGCACAAGCATAACTCTATACTGGCTGCATAGGTCAGTGAATGAGATTGATGGCAAAAGGATAGTAGTGTATGATATAATTGATGAAGGAGGAATTCCACATGGTTTGAGTAGATGACAACAGAAAGACTTCTTCCAAGTGGTGGTATGAAGGCTAGATACAGGCACTAAGGCAAGACATGGAAAGCTTAACTTGCTTTGAGCACGATGGCTTCTTCGAAGCAGAGGTAGGCATTGAGGAGAGTCAAATGGATGTTCTGACTTACTGCAGATTGATGTTATGTCATGAAGAGTCACAGACTATAAGCAGAAGGTCAAGACTGAGTCTGCTGAGTTATGGATTTAATGAACTTCCTAAGACGGATAAGTGTTCAGAGTAGAGATGACCAAGTCACCATTTTGTGATGGATGGGAAGAAGACTGGCTTTATAGATTACATTCACTGTTGGTTGATTATTTGAAGAGTGAGATGGTGGCTGATCCAGATGATCCCATGAGATGCAACGGCCTCCATATGCAGGATTTTGAGAGGAAATTATATTGAAGTCTTTGTAGGTATATGTTGGGACACTAGGAATGGAAATTCATGAATGCTCAAAGGTGTAGTATATCCATAAGTTAGCAATGTGTTAGAATATAATAGATGTCAGATTGGAAATAACATATGTCTGTTTCAGTGGCAGATAAGAAGAAGATAATGCCATTGTATAGGACAGGACTTTTTTGGACACATGTACTGAACGAGAGCATGGTGACAAATTACTGATAATAAAGAATGGAAGCCATAGCTTGATTTGATAAGCCAGCCTCCTGCATCCAATCTGAGGTGAAAGGAGGTGATAGGAGGGCAATATGCAAATGCCTCATGGAATTGCTCCAGTTGCTCTATAGCTCAAGGATGACCCAGTTTGACTTGTACTGAAGCAAGAAGGACAGGTGATAATCAGATTGTGTCCCCCATTTCAATGCATGGATTGACCTTGAGACATGAATACAAGTCTGGGTCTTTGGGATGAAATGTATTCTATCTGTTAGGCAACTCTGAATGGAGGGCTTCTGTCTGACAAGCACTGCGACATAATGACTGGAGGACACAGGTATTGTGAAGCTGGAGGCTGGAATAGGTCATGAGGGAAGCTAGTCTTAAGAGAAGTGATACAAAACTGGAGTTCCTTTAATTCAGAATTTTCTGATGAGGCAGCAGGGAACTCTAGAAAATGAGTACGCTGGACGCAGAATCTCTGGCAAACTGATGTATAATGGCTAAAATTAAATGAAATGATTCCTGCTTTCAAACTGAAGTGAATTGAGAGCTTTTCAATGCAGAATGAATGAGGAGTGGTTCAGATTTAATGAAGTATGGATTTGAAGGTTTTTGCAAATGGACGTGAGACACAGAAGTCTGAGGGGGAACTAAGGACCTTCTTCAGCTGTGATGTAAATCCAGGAGAAGTGAAGAAACTTTGTGTAATACAGTTGTGGAGGTCCTGAAGAATGTGTACCTGGGGAAATATGAGGGGAACCCTGAGGACCTTCCGTGAATTGAGCGATGAAGAACGAAGAATGGTTGATGCTTCGTGAAATATGTATGAGAATATCTAGTGATATGGAAACATTTTTGAAGAACTCCGTGGGGGACCCTGAGGATCTTCTTCAGATCTGATGGTGTAGAGCTAGTAGAAATGATAGAAGCTTCAGAAATATGTATTTGAAGGACTTTGAACATAGATACATGCCTGAGGAAGTCCGAGGGAAACCCTGAGGACCTTCCTAGAAATTGAGGTTTCATGTAGTATTTTTTGCGAGATGAATTCATAGCTGAAGAAGTCTTCGGGGAACCCTGAGGGTCTTCTTCAGATCTGACAATGTACATCCATTAGAGATGGTAGATGGTTTGAGGAGTCTTTGAATGATGAATAAGTACCTGAGAAAGTCCAAGGGGAACCCTGAGGACCTTCCTAGAAGCCAAAGCTTCATGTAGCATTTTAGCAAGATTAATTCATAGCTGAGGAAACCCGAGGGGAAGCCTGAGGACCTTATTTAGATCTGACTATGTAGATGCAGTAGAGATGGTAGACACTTCAAGGAGTCTTTGAATGAAGGGTAAGTGCCTGAGAAAGTCTGAGGGGGACCCTGAGGAGCTTCCTCAAAATTGAGGCTTGCGGGATAGATGCATGATTGCAGAAGTCTTAGTGATACCCTGAGGACCCTCCTTGATTTCTGATGATGAAATACAAAGTGTGGTTGAGGCTCCGTGAGGGTCTTGCAAAATAGATGAACCTGAAGTAGTTCAAGGGGAACCCTAGGGACCTTCCTCAGATCTGATGATATAAAAGCAGTAGAAGCATCGAGGAATATGGATATGAAAGACTTCAAAACTGAACAATGCCTGAGGAAATCCAAGGGTAATCCTGAGGACTGGAATCCTGAGGACCTTCTTCAGAATCTTAAAATGTCGAATAAGTAGGATTAGATAAGTCCTGTGCTGATAAGCTGCTGGGATTGCACTTCAGAGGAGCAAGCTCAAAGTGGAGGAATTTGAGACATTTATAGCCTTGGTACAATAGAGAACGACATACTCACTCACAATCTGGTTGTATCAAAAAGGAGGTTGACTCCAAGTGGGAAGGGAGAGTTGCTGGTCACTGACAAGGATGAGAGTAGCTTTTGCAGGCTAAGTAAACTTTGAAGTTTTAAAGTTGTAGGTTCATGCTCTGATAGGAAAAGTCAAGCCCTGATTCATAGTAAATGAAGAACATTCAAACAAGGAAATGTGAAATTTTCTGATGCGTTGCTGACTGAGTCAAGGTTGCTGAATTGCTTGACTAGTGGATGAATTTAGGCTTTGGGTGAGTTGGCATGTAGCAGATCACTTAGTTTCAGGAGAATACATCAGTGGACAAGTCGAGCCCTAGGTGTGTTGAATGGCTCCAAATGGATTGAAGTTGCCGATTCCCATCTCTGGTGTAAATGTCGAACCCTACCTACACTCGTCAACCTCTTGAAGGTATGAGGTATGTAGACAGAGTCTTACAATGCTGCTGGTGAGGGATGTGAAGGGATGAAAGAGACAATATACTGGGTACAGGAAGACAGAGGAGGGAAATTAGGAGGTTATGGATGGAGGCTCAGAAGGTGATAGTAGAATTAATGAGTAACAGGATGAAGAGAAGTGAAATGAGACACTGCAAAGAAAGAAGGGATAAATGGGAGAGGAACATGAAGGGGAAACAGTTAATTAAAATACCCTCCCTGGCCATGAATGGTATAAGTTTTAAGTCATAGAACTGTCTGTTTGCAAGCTCAGAGGAGAGGAGAGGAAAATACAGTGATTCAGACACTCTGTTATCAACCAACATGATGCTTTTGAGAGAGACCACTGTGGAATGGGTATGCTAGGAGTTCTGAATTAAAGTATATATAGTTACTCCTCTTAGTTGTTTGCGCCACATCAATTTTTGCTTTTTCTCTGTAATGTCAAGGCAATTTTCCTGGGTCTTCCAGTAGATTATATGTTTTATATGGAAACCAAATTGCTCAGTTTCCTGAATAACCAGTGCATGTCTATGGGAACAATTTGGCTCCATTTCCCTGTAAAATACAAGAATTCCTGTAGAATTGGAAGCCCTGGTTTAGTTTTAATATTGCTGCCGGCGTAGAATAATTAGGAATCTTCAGGATTCTGCATGGGTGAGTAATGTGCTTAGCAACTAGAAAGGGGAACTAATACTGTAATTAGCTAATAAAGCAGGGTTAACAGTGAGTACTAGAATGCAGAGAATTTAAAAAGGCGGTGCATGTCTCATGGTAAAGGTGTGGATATGAAAGTAATGAAAAATTCTGTGAGAAGGCAGTAGGAAGGGAGGTTTGTAATGTAGGGACTGACCTATGCAAACATTGCACTCTGATGCAGGCTAGAAAATGGGAGTTTAAAAACAGAGGTAAAGAACTGTGTTAGCTGGAGCTCACTGTTCCAATTCTGTTGCATATTGCACTATTTCCTGGGTTACCCGGAAAATTGTTTCTGTAATGCTGATCTGAGCAGTAAAGTCAAGTAGTGGCTTCAGTGTGCTGACCCGGAAGGTGGAGCTAGTAGGGAATGATGAGGAAGAGATGGAGCAAAGGCACCCCAAAAGAATGAAAGCCAGCAGCAGAGTTGATCAAGATGAAAAAACAGAGAATGAGAGAGATGGGGAAGGGGAGTGGCAGAGGATTGCTAATGAAGCTGACAGAAGCAATAAGCAGCTGAAACAGTGGGGGGGTGGAGGAGGAGAGAAGAACACTGGGTGAGCTGAGCAGGAGGGGGAGATTTAGGATCACTGCAGAAAATGGAGGAGCACAGAGGAAAACAGGAGCGGGAAAGGAGAAGAGAAGTGGCAGAAGCCTTGATGTGGGGGAGGGAGCTGGTGGGAAGGGAGAGAAGGAGAGGAAACAATCAGGCAAAGGGGAAAACAGCAGTCAGATGGGCCATGCAGCTGCTCATGAGCTTCAAAATGCTCTGAGCAAGGACTGGGCTCTACGATGCTGGTTTGACAAATATTTTGTCAACAGACATGCAGCAATGGATTTATGTTGACCATGATTTATGGTTTACATAAATCCATCAGGAGAAACAGTTGCTGTTCACAGGGGGTCTTCACCCCCAAACTCCCCATGCAGGGAGCTATGCCTCCACACCCCCAAACATAGGGATTATCAACCTCGAGTTGGAGTTGATTTGGGAAGGGGTGCAGGACCGGGGAAAGAGTGCTGGGATCCTCGGTGGACTTTACAGTGAACTGTCAATGTTGTTGGCATCGACGTGTTCGCTGTAAATGCTTCACTGAGCAGAGGGCATACCCAAGGATTGCTGGGAGAGGCTGGCTTTATAGGAATGGTGGGAAGAGTTATTCTCCCACATTGAATCTTGGGCAAAGCCCTCCAAGAAACTGACACTGATTTTGTAGTTACTTTTATTTCTGATGCCAAAACTAAATCCTTATGCAGCCACAGTGTGTTTTAATGGATTCCTTCTTTAATTCTCCAGTCACCAACATTCAAAGGGCAGCTCATAGGGTGGCTGTCCCCCTGTTGCCAACTTAGCATATTTTTATAAAGTAATTTAATGCAATAATGCTACCTTAGGTGACTCCAAAGGGAATTCTGTTTTGACTTTTTTTTTTCTGGGAATCTTGATCAGGCTTGTAAGAGGTGCTGATAAACATTCATAAAGAATAAACAAGACTCGGTAATTCACAGTTGAATCAGGAGAATGTATTTGGTGTTCTTTTTTCATATGACCAAATTCTTTTTTTGTTTGGCCATATGAAAAAATGGAAGCAACTCACAAAAAAAAGGATTTTAAAATAAAATAAACACATTTGGGGGGGTCAGTTTTCCAACAGTTAAGTGCAGAATCCTCCTAACGGGGTCCTGATCACCAAGAGACATGAGTTTGTGTCTGTCCAGGATGACATTTTTATGTGTTTTGAAATTTTATTTTGGGAAAAAAAAATGAAAAAAGGATCCCCACACAAAAATAATCCTTTTTCATATGGACCAAATTCTTTTTTTCATTTCAAGCAGCTATCAAAAAGACTGTACTGAGCATGCTCAGAACTGAAATTTTAAAATGTAATAACTTTGGAAAGGAGTAATATTTTTTCACCAAACCAGAGAAAAGCACATATTTGGGCCAAGTCTTTTCTACCCTGCAAAGTTCAGCCCCAAATTTCAAACCATTTGGGCGCTAGGCGATGACAAATATACAGCAGTGAAGAGTGATTTTTTTTTAAAACTTTTTGGGCTATCTGGCTCTTGGAATCTGCACATCCAACTGGAATAAAACTTAACATGTCAAGTGATCCACCCCCAAGACCATGCCTGCAAAATCCTGCTCAAATCCATTGAAAGGTTGCGAAGATATTAAAGTGCAAAGCCTGAGGTTTAACATAGTAAACCCTGCTTAACCCTAACTATAGTAGTATATAATATGTATAAATATTTTGAAAAAACAGCATTAATGCAGAGATTACAGTTGAAGAATGCAAAGCACACAAAGTAAGGAAATGAGAAACATTAGTGTTTGGAGTCTCAGGAGTCTTGGCGAGTTGGTGGTGTGGTGTTCTTGGGGTTTTCAATCCTAATGCCCACCTCATTGCCCCAGTCCACAGCCTCTTGTCTGAAGCATAAAGTACAGATCAAAGCCTGTGCTTCATAGGCAAATGCTCATCGGAGGAAGGGAAGTATGACTTGCCTCATGTGGCCAACAGAATCAGTCATAACTTTCTTCATGCAGGGCCCACAAGAGATCATTTATAACCTTGTTTGCTCAGGGAAGACGGTGGGCATTAGGGTTGACTACCCCAAGGAACACCACACTACTGAGTCACCAAGACTCCTGAGATCCAAACCTTAATATTTTTCATTTCCTTACTTTGTGCTTTTGGTGTTCTTCAACCCTACTGTCTGCATTAACATAGCTTTTTGTAATTAATTTCCCTTCTTTTTGCGACAGTGGAATTGTATTCTAATTTGTGCAGGTCCCTTTGGGACCTGCCCAAAATGGAATAAACAGCGTATTGGAGATATTTGAAGACCTGCTTTACCCACCACCTGACAAGTGAAAGCCAACAGTGTCGTAATACTTGGAGTTGCACTGATACACTTTAGCATCCTAACATAGGTAATAAGTAAGGGAGCTGTTACCTGGGTCCTGGCCAGCCTGTGATAGGTGGGTCTTAAGGGAATAGCCCGATGTACCTGTAAAACAAGAATAGCAATGGGGTCACAAGAATCTGCAGTTCTGTAGGAACTAAATAGGACAAACAAGGTAGGTTAAACATAAAACAATACTTGTTTGATACACGGAGTCAGTGTCCTGCCAGACTGGAGCAACTGTCCTGTCTCAACGTGGCCAGTGTGCTATCAGAGGTAGACATAAAGAGGAAATGGATTATAATGATGAATAAAAATACTGATTATCTGGGCCAGGTGGGAAGGGCTTGCAGAGTTGTTTTTATGGCTATGTGGGGGAACTCTGTAGACAATATGCCAGCAAAGCAGCTTTAGTAGAGCACTGTGGAAGTACGTGACCGGACCACTGTCTGATATGCTTACAGAGTGCTCTGGCAAATGTCCACTAGTGCTGTTTATGCAGTCCTTCCCCCAGCAGGCCAAATAAACACAGCCCCTTCACTGGTGCTCTACATTTTCTTCTGCAACTGCAGAAGTGACAGTCGCCATGCCCAAGATGGCGGCATCAACTTAACTGTGCATGCGTGAGTATCGTGCGTGCACAGTTCTGTCAGCGCTGCCATCTTGAGCACAGTGCATGCTCCGAGTATAACCATACCCAGGAAATTTAGATGTCAGGACTGGAGAAAGGGGTTACTGAAAACTGTTGGCAGTGCTCTCATCAGGTGGTATTAATGAAAGCAGACCACCCCGAAAAACACAGGAGACAGCGGGACCCGTTTTGTACATATGTTTTTTTTAAATCATTATTTACAATGAGGCCATCACACATACAGCGAGTGCAGCTGCTTACAGCACCACCTCTACTGTATTGCTGTTGCCAGCCATGCCTTCTGTTCTGACTCCCTAGTTACTGTACTGCTGCACCATCGCTAAACCTCACAACACTTTCCCAGCCCTCTGAATGCTACCAGACGTCACCCCTCCACCTTATGCACTAATCAGCATCCAGGTTACTGCCACCCTCCTCCACCATGGAGCCAATAAGGGTACTGCTTGCAGTTGAGTGACGGTGGTGGTAATGTTGTGGAGTTTAGGCTTTTGATAGTCTATTTCAGGAAGGAGGCAGATAAGAGAGGAAACTGTGGCCTCTTGGCACTGAACGACCAAACGTTCACACCAGGGGCACAGATAATATATTGTACCACAGAGACAGAGAGCTGGTGAAAGAGAGAATAATCTGCATGTGAGGAGTCTGTCTGGGGTCAAGGGATTTCTTAAACTCCGGGACCAGATATGTAATAACAATAGTGAGTAGACCATGAGTGATGGGAACTGTGGAGTCATACATTTGTATTTTGATTATTTTACTAAAGTGTTTTTTGTTTGTGTGTGTGGGAAACACTGGTAGAGGTGTTCTTGTTGAGATTTTGATAAATTGATATGTAGCCCTAGTCAGGTGTTAAAAATGATTAGAGTTTCAAATAAGGCAGGGATGGGAGGAGTGTTCCATGATTCTTAGAACTACAGTATACCATAGGTCCCTGTGGTGGGAATATGCATTGATTAGGCCCAACAGGTTCATTTGAAGGTTATATACCTTTGCAGTAGTAATACTTATTTCCCTAGATTGCGTGATTTGAGTAGTTGTGTGGTTAAAGTAGTTATTGATCAAACTGAATGTTTTTTTTTT
This sequence comes from Neoceratodus forsteri, assembly GCA_016271365.2. Lineage (NCBI taxonomy): Eukaryota > Metazoa > Chordata > Ceratodontiformes > Ceratodontidae > Neoceratodus > Neoceratodus forsteri. Next base: position 1,310,090,786 of record CM028131.1, read on the forward strand.
CTGGTGAGAGATTTTAAAGAGCAGCTGACACCTTCAGGAGAACATTAACAAAACATAATATTTAGATGCAGTTCAGCTTGTATTTCACATTAGAACTGTATTCCTCCTCCTCATTATTTATTATTGAGGTTATTTGTATGAAAACAGGGTCTTTGCTACTGAACAGTTCATCTGTTCCTATTCCTTTCTTCCTACCTGAGGTCATAATGCACTGCTTGTGACATCACAGTTTCTCTCATGGCAACGTATTGTGATGTCACAACAGAGGATTATGACTTGAAGTAGGGAGTAAGCTACAGAGGCAGATGGACTCTAAGGGAACTCTAAGGGATAAAGATCATGTATTTATGCAAATTTATTCCATAATAAATAATGGAAAGAGAAATTTATAGAATATATATGGAATGCAAGCTGAATTGCACCTAATTTTTATGTTTTTCAAAGTTTTCCTTCAGGCGTCAATAGCTCTTTAATAAAGTGGAACTGGACCCTTGGAATGATAACTGTAGGTTGTTTATTTCTAAACTGTAATTACTAATTCAGTGTTTGTTTATTAGCTAACCAGTTATAAATATCACCCGGCCCGGTGGTGCTGAGGGTTGAGGCTCTGGATGCCATACCTCATGCCATGTTGGCGACCCGTGTTTGGGAGCGAGCTTGGGTCGCCGTGGATTGGAGGGGAGGAGATGGATTGAGTGTCCAATGGACTGCTCTCCATCTCTGGGGAGGGAGTGTGCTTGCGGCCTCTGTGCGCCTGACCCCTAGTGGTGGCTGGAAGTTGGTGACATGGTCCCAAGACTTCAAGGGTATGGGAGTGTGGAAAGACGCTTGAGGTGGCATGTGCAGAAGCGTGTGTGGCCACGTCGTAAGGCATCATTGCATGCCACATACCACAAATAGGGGAGAACAAAGGAAAAATGGCATCCTTGGTCACGATGGCTTGATGGCTGTCCCACCGTGGCACCCTGGCTTCTGGGGCATCACCGGAACTGGATCTGGACTTGTCAGGTGAGATGGGGGCTCCCTGTTACTCTGCAGCAAGGAATAAGCCATGGGGAAGAAGGTGAGGGCCCTGCATGAAGCTGGGGGCAGCCCGGACAGTGGCCAGAGAGGGAAGCGCAGATGAAAGGAGCTGACCAAGGAGCCAGGGGCAGAAACAGAGTAAAAAAAAAAGTTATAAATATTTGCTTTGTAGCTGGTTGCTGTTTATTCAAGGCAACTTTTCCAGTGAACTATTGCATGGCAACTGTTCACCAGTTTGTCCATCTAGTAAAGCTTTAAATATCTCTGTCAGTGAACAGTTCTAAAAAAACAGGTGCGATTCCAAATGGAATGGAAGATGTAGCAGGAGCCGTTTTATGCTGCTATGCTTTGAAGAGAAACAAGTTGTTGGTAATGTGGATGCAAAATGCGTAAACTAAACTACATTAATGCCTATGAAAAGTTTAATTTTGTAAGAATTCCACATACTGAGTTGAATGTTAAGAATTGCAAATGGCTAATACTTCTTAGCTATCCCATAATCTGGTACACAGGAAATATAATGTTTTTGCAACCTCCTACCAGCTTGTCTCCAGCACTCACATTCACTCTCTCCTATTAAGACAAAAAAAAAATATTACCATCCTGCAACACTGGTTTACGTTTACCCCTTGCTGCAGAGCCCCATCCTGGGAACTGATTGTGGCAGGGCAAAAAGTCGGGATTACCTTAGAACTATAATTCATGTTAGGGTGGTATTTTTCTCCTGTAACTTACTCTCCTGTCTTATTCCAGGGGCAGGATTCACAAAGCTTTGTCTTGGCACAAACTCAGTTTGCACAGGGCAAACTGGGGTTTCTGAATAGCTGGTATTCACTAAGCCCAGTTTGCCCCCTGGCAAAGTAGGGCCACAATGCAAATGAGTGGGAGAGGATCTGCATAGCCCCGCTGTCCCGTTCACAAACACTTGCTCCATGCAATGGCGTATTCTGAAGGCCATTGTGTGGAGCAAATTACCACCTGTAAAAACCTGGTTGTGCTCTCCATAAACCTTAGAGGGTTGCGGAGGTACTGCAGCCCCCCCAAAGTCCAATTGCTGTCATAATAAAATTAAAATCCCCTTTTTCCATAGTATAGTGTCCTACCCCCCCAGCCTCTGTCATAATAAAATTAAAGTCCCCCGTTTCCATAGTATAGTATCCAACCCCCCTCCTGGGTCCCTGATCGCCATCATAATAAAAATAAAATCCCTTTTTTCCATAGTATAATGTTCCACCCTCCTCTCGTATCCCTGGTCTCCCACCCGTACTGTACATACATATTTTCCATAGTGTAGTGGTCCCCCCCCTACCACTCCAGTAACCACATCCACCTCCCCCCCTCCCTCCCCATGCCATATAATGGTTTAGCAGCAATAGACTATTCACTCTCCACGCTGTTCATCGATCGACTGTCAATGACAGTTTACAGTATACACCTGTAGGCCCACTGGTTGACAGTTCAGCCAATGGGCTTGTAGTGTGTACTGTAAACTGTCACTGACAGTTCAGTTGGAGGGCAGCCATGGAGGTGAGAGGAGGACTGTGCTGCTTGCCTGTATCACCCCTTGTTGTCAACACCCCGACGGCGAAATGCAGAAAAAGACCATAACGGCGACATTCGTGGTAATGGTCCTTTTTCTGTGTTTCGCCTTCCCTCAGTGTTCCTCCCCATCCCTGGACCAACTCTGACTTGGAGTTGGAATCCTAGAGTCTGGGGGGTGTGGGTGGCACAGCCCCCCACAGAAAACACCCATGCAAGAGGCGGCACAATACCTGCGTCGGTATTGTGCCGTCGCTGTGGGGGAGGTTGGCATCCTCGCCGAAGAGATAACTTGGTGCTTCCCTGCTCGCCTACTAGTGGGCCATGCTGGGGCAGGGGGAGCGAGGTGGGATGTGGTTACCGGGTGGTGGGGAGTTGGGGTGGATCACTACACTACACTATGGAAAATATGTACGACAGTACGGGTGGGAGATCAGGGACCCGGGAGGGGGTGGACACTATACTATGGAAAAGCAGATTTTATTATTCTGATAATGGGGATTGGGGACCAGGAGGACCACTATACTATGGAAATGGAGGATTTATTATTCTGATAATGGGGATCAGGGAGGGGGAGGGATGACTATATTATGGTCAAGGGATATAGTTGATATCGGGTGGGTGATCAGCCAACAGGGAGGACCACTACATTATGACACAGTTGTCCTTATTACCGGGTGGGTACTCAGGCAATCGGGGACTGGGGTGGGACACTACACTATAAAAAATAAGTACTGTCATTATCGTGTGGGTTATGGAGTGATCGGGGACTGGGGTGGGACACTACACTATGGAATAAACTGTTTCCTTCTTGTCAGGGCCACGATCGGGGTGGGGTGGGCAACACTGGACTATGGGGGAATGTGGCTTGGTGGGGCTTGGGCTGCTGGGGGGAGCACAATCACACACTAATGACATTGCAAATGAGCCCATAGTGGGCATGCTAATGGCTTCTAGTGCCTTGCATGCCCAGTGGGCTCATTTGTATGTCTTCTGTCATGAATAGCACTTTAGCGCCTAAGCGCTATTTTCTGCAGGGCCATTTTCCTAGGTGGCTGTGGGGGCAGGGCTACCAAGTTTTCTACTGCTTTTTCTGGGTTAGCGCTGCCCCCTGCCATCCCCTATTCACAGTTGGATAGCCCAGAGGGCTATCCAACTATGAATAGCTCGGTTGCCCACCAGCGCAGCTGGGAAGTGCAGTGCAAACTTTTGCACTCACTTTGCACTCCCTTTGTGAATCCTGGCCCAGGTTCTCTTTTCCTGCATTTCTCTTATGGGGCAGGGACAGCAGACAGACCAATGGTCACCTTAGAATCAGTCTGCAGATCCCTCACCCTCCAGTACAGTTCAGGCTTCAGTTCTGTTTGCTAAATACTGACTGAAAACCCCTTTAAATGTAAATAATTTTTATGTAGCACAACAGTTAATATTTGAATACATGGATGTTAACACACAAAGTCCTTTTTAATTCTGTAATCTTCAGAGTCCAGTGTGGAAAATAGTACAGTAAAATGTTAAAAAGAGGGGATGATGCCAACTAGTTCCTGAAATGCCCAGCAGTAGACTGTTAAACAGTTTGTCTCTCTTGTATGGAATCCTTACAGGGCAGATTTTACAGGCACCTGGAAGAAAGGGGGGAGGAGCGACAGTTGAGCAACATAGCATATTTTAGCAGTAGTACATTGCTAACTAGTGAAGAAGAGAACTACATGGATTAAGATCTCCAAAATTAGAGTCAGTGCAGTATGGGAACAACAGCAATCAACATTATTGGATAGAGGCAAATAAGTCTACAAAAATCACTATGTTAATGTAGGCATATTTTCCACAAAGAAGTCATGCACTCACCACGTCAGATTAAGTTGACATCACACTCCAAAACTTAGTTGCTCTGTTTTCCTTTATTAAAAGTGACAATCATACATTATAAAGTATGGATAGATCAAAACCCACCTGATGTGTTTTGGACCATAGTCCTTTTTCAAAGCCTTTGATAAAGGACTATGATCCGTAATGTGTCAGGCAGGCTTTGATCTGTCTGTACTTCATCACTGTGATTGTCACTTTTAATAAAGGACAACAGAGCAACTAATTTCTGGAGTGTGGTGTCAACTTAATCTGAGGTGGTGAGTGCCTATTCTTTGTGGAAAATATGGACTGACTTCTCACAGAGCAACTCCGTCCTTGTGTGCACTTTCTTTTGTTTTTAATGTAGACATGAAACATTCTGTGGCAGCGAAAGGCATATCTGTTTTAATGGCCTACTGCAAGATCTTTCATAAATCCCGGATCAGCCTGGTCTTTTTGGAGGCTGACTGTCCCCTTCTGGTTGAGGTCCCAGCCCTTGCCCATTGCTGTGCAGGAGATGCTCATCTATGAAGCTTCGCTTTGGATGCAGACCCATGTAGTGGTCGAAATGATGTTCTTGCAGTCACATGTTAGTAGGGCCAATAGCTGGGTAAAATCCACTGGCTCCCAAAGAGATTATGTTGTCCAGACTGATGTACAGTACTTCTTTGGCTGGTGAATCACTAGTGTCAGTTTCAACCCCGTACCATGCTGGTCCTCTTCTCTTCTGTCCTTGCTGTCACTGTAGTTCAGAGACTCCACCATGCCTTAGAAGACGAGGCATCAGTATCGGAGTTTAACATTAAAGTGCTTACTCAACCCTAATACACAGGCACCACCTATATGAAATACTTGGATGACTTGCCTTCCCCCCATAGGAACCATTTTCTTGTACTTCCCTGTATACATCACTGGTTACCTCCCAATTAAAGCTGTATACCTCTGAAGGGATACCTGTATACCTCCACAGATATGCAGCTCTATAAATCCCAATTAAGGCTTCACCTGTACACCTTGGGAAAAAACTCCCTTCCCCCATTCTGGCACTCTCTCCCCCAAGTCCAGGAGCGCTTAAACCATATGATTCTAAATAATTTTGTAGGCAACCCCCCCTTCCCACTTGGAGCTCCCCAAACCTATAAAAAACAGTTAGAAGCCAGCTGCAGGGAACATGGCAGAAACCTAACATCCCCCCACAATACTCACAACAGCCTTTTATCTAAAGCTGCAGCTGTTTCATTAACAGCCATCAGCCATGCACTCCACCCTGCTGCCACCACCCAAGACTCCAGGCCAATGTACTCCACCAGCTCGGATGACACATGCTTCTTCTCCAACTACAAACCATCATCTCGACCACTGATCCTGCTCCCTTCAAACCACCACACACAGCCACAATCCCCAAACCCACAAATGAACTAACGGCTGACCGTCCCAGACACACACCTTTTTATAGAGGAAACCTGCACTATGGAACAAACATGGCCAGGGACAAGGCAAACCCCAAAATGGCCCCAAACATGACTCACCAGAAATCTGACCCAGCCCCACACAGCAGGTAAAACAAAACAAAAAAAACTGCCATCTATTATATAAAGTAAATGATAGGTATGTGTGGCATACAAGGCCATAAACTCATCTCAGGGAGGCTAATTAGGTAATACAGCCACTCACCTTTTGGGCTTATGACTTTGTTATCTAATTACCCCCCCCCAGTGGGTATGTTTCCTTGAATACCACACCTACCTATCATTTATTCTCTTCTCTCTCTCTCCACATATATATATATATATATATATATATATATATATATATATATATATATATATATATATATATATATATATATATATATATATATATATATATATATATATATATATATTGGGGGATACATGATGGACATGGTGTGATATGGCAAAATATTGTCACTCCTGCAGAGTGAGCTCTGGATATCTCACAAGTGCCAAAGGCACAAGTGAGATATCCAAGCTCACGATGCAGGAGTGACAATATTTGCCATAACACACGATCTGCCCATCATGTATTCGATATATACAATAGGGCCAAGAGTTTCAGAAGTTTTGTTATGTTGTCTTGTGTTCTGTTCCTGTTAATGTGTTTGCTCATTCTGTGTGTGAGCTTTTCTGAATGGGCTGGCAGTGTTTTAAACTCCGAGAGACACATGAGTGTATTTTGCAATGCTAAATGAGTTAATTTTAGATAGGAATGAGAAAAATACTTTTGTGAAGCTGTATTGTTTAGCAGTCTGGCTGCAGTGAAGTTAAAAGCATCACAGTAATTGTAATGAACTGAGAGGCAGAGTGTCAGAACAGCTGATACTGTTTTCAGTGGTAATTAAGTTAGCTGCAGGTAGAGTGCAGAGTGTTCTGTGAAATTGTGCTCTTTAGGATTCTGGCTGCAGTGAAGCTGAAATTGTCACAGTAATTGTAATGGGTGAGAATCAGAGTTTGAGGAACAAGTGAGAGTGTGTTTCACTGGTAGTTGAGTTAGCTGCAGGCAGTAGTTTAGACTGTTCTGTGAAGCTGTGCTGTTTGGAATTCTGGCTGCATCAAGTTGAAAGCATCACAGTAATGAGCTGGAAGTTGAGGGGGAGATAGGTGTGTTTTGTGATGTTCACTGAGTTAGCTGTAGGCAGCAGTGAGACCTCTCAGGTAGTTCTGCATTTGTGTCTATGGTAACAGCAGAGGTGACACCTGGCAACTGGGCTTTAATGCCAAAAAGTGCAAGATGCTGCATTTTGGGATGAAGAACCCAAGGAGGAGTTACCAGCTAGGGGGAGTGCAGCTAGCCTAGACAGAGGAGGAGAAGGATCTGGGTGTGCTCATTACAGGGTCAACAAACAACTCGGCACAATGTAGGAAGGCAGCTGCAAAGGCCAACAAAGTGCTGGGTTGTATTGCAAGGGGTATATCCTCGAGGAGGGAGGAGGTGATTCTGCCACTGTATAGGTCATTAGTTAGACCACACCTGGAGTACTGCGTGCAGTACTGGCATCCGTATCTGAAGAGGGACATTAAGTTACTGGAGGGGATGCAGTGCAGAGCGACAAAGATGATCAAGGGGCTGGGGGACTTATCATATGAGAGGAGGTTGAAGGAGTTGAACATGTACTCACTGGAGGAGAGGAGAGACAGGGGTGACATGATTGAAACCTTTATTTATTTATTTTTTTTTGTTTACCGGGTAAGTACACTAGACAACAATGTTGCCTATATTCAGGCACGACCCGGGAGAGTACAGACAGGGGAGACCAGAGTCAACATTAAAGAGTATTTCATGACGCAGCATGAGGTGAGAACAAACATTTGAACAGTATACAGCCAGGTACAGTCATTATCAGTAACAACAAAGAGAAACAGATAACATTACATTAATTATTTTCATCTGATGATACATCTAGTTGGTATAAGGTTGGAGAATACAAAGGAGAATTCTTCATGGCAGTGGGACCCAGGGTATCCAGCTGGTATGTTACATGAGAGATAGGAGAGGATGATTATGGTGGGTAGTAATCCTGATACCACCAGAAGTGACCTTGGGCATGCAATGGAGAACATTATGTATGCTTTGTATGAAACCTCTGTAAATCAGAAGTAGATTGTCCCTTATAAGAGAAGAATATAAGTGACAGAAATGGTGACTTAAGGGCAGGGTGACACCTATAGTGAAGGTAGTTTGAGGAGACCCTAGTGGCCAGAGGTTGGCAGTCAATTATACAAGTTATTCACAAGAGGCAGGTATTCCAATAGAGTGCAGTTTATGAGGAGTGGACAGGAGCAGGGGGAATTTGAAAAGGTGAGGGAAAAGATAAAACTGGGATACCCTCAGTCTGAGTTACTTTTCCATACAAAATAAGTGTAGAACAGAGGCAAACATAGAGGATAGGCAAGAGTGAGTGGAGGGGAAAAAAAAAAAAGGACTGCCTCGCTGGTTTGAATTAGGACTGATGCAGCAAGGGAGAGGGATAGGACTGCCCTCCAAGTGAGTTTATAGGTTGGAACAAAAGTGGGCGGGATTACCAGTGTATTTAATTAATGGTAAAGCGGGGGGAAATTTCAAGCCTGCAAGCAGCTGCTGTGTTAGAGGATATGCTAAAATTAATTAAAACAGCGGCTGCAGTGTACCAGAATCAGCAAAAGTTAATTAAATCAAGGTAGGCAGGCTAGAGTGTATCGTAGGCACAGTCTTAGACACAGTCTTGAGAGTCAAAATACATTAATTTCCTTGGGATTAAAGTGGCTGCAGCAGTGAGTACTACAGAGCCAGGGAGCTGAGCAGAAAAAAGGCGCCAAGGTTTAAAACCGAGCACAGTCTTGAGATTGTGTACCTTCCTGCTGCCAGACTTGTAGCTTCGAGGAACCGAGGGGAGCTGGGGAGGGCTTTTCAACAAACCGTAACCCTCTTGACCCTTCCTGCTGCCAGCCTTGTAGCTTTGGGGAACTGAGGGGAGCTGGGGAGGGCTTTTTAACAAACCATAGCCCTCTTGACCCTTCCTGCTGCCAGCCTTGTAGCTTCGGGGAACCGAGGGGAGCTGGGGAGGGCTTTTCAACAAACCATAGCCCTCTTGACCCTTCCTGCTGCCAGCCTTGTAGCTTCGGGGAACCGAGGGGAGCTGGGGAGGGCTTTTCAACAAACCGTAGCCCTCTCGACCCAAATGCATGAAAGGAGTAAACAAGATGGGTACAGAGGGGCTGTTCAAAGTAAGGGAGGGGAGGGAGGGCCACCAGGGGCCATGATATGAGACTGGAGTGAGGAAGGTTCAGGAGGGAGATGAGGAGACACTTTTTTACAGAGAGGGTGGTGGCTGGGTGGAATGCGTTACCTGCTGAAGTGGTATGCAATAGAACAGTGGACTGCTTCAAACGAGGATGGGACAGGACAAGGGGGAGGGTTAATGAAGGGGAAGGGTGGAAGGGAGGGGCAGCTGCAGAATAAGGGGTGCTAGCTGCACATTCGAGCAGACTTGATAGACCTCTAGGCCTTTATCTGCTGGCAAATTTCGTATGTTCGTATGTTTGTATGTTCGTATGCTGAGGGGAAAGCTGCCTAGGGTGATGATATCAGTGACCTTTTGTGACCCTGTGTGTGTAAATGTCTCATATCATCACAGTAGAGCAGAGGTTAAAAATATCATACTGCAGTGGATGATTCGCTGTTTTATCTCACTCATTTACCACTCACCCCTATTGTATATACCTGTATATATACTGTATATATATATATATATATATATATATATATACATAAAGCCCACTTTAATGATACTTCTTAAAAGCATAGCCAGTTTTGGTGCATAGGTTTCTAAGGTCCCAATTCTATTTGCATCTTCTCAGTGTTAATTGGACCAGTTAGGGAGGCAGTGTAGTGTAGTGGTTAACAGCAATAGGCTGAAAACCTGGGGAATGGGGTTTGAATCCTACAACCACCACCTGCATACCTTGTGACCATGTGCAAGTCATTTAACTTCCGTGTGCTCCAAGGATGTACCTGGAAACAAGCCTTGGAAGCCTTTCCTGGGCAAACATTGTGAAAAAAAAATACATTTAAGAGCCCTTTTAAACACATAGCTCTATCTCAATGGGGCAGTGATCTAACTGGTATTTCATGACCTAACAGAGTGTTTTATTGATTATCAGCTGTTGGTAGGTGTTTACTGTAGTGTCAGTAAAGCACACAATCTCTCCTAATCACTAACAGTCACTAACCTAATCAAGGTGAAGGTAGTTCCAGAGAATACCTTAATAGAAGAACCTATTTTTAACAGTGTAAGTGGAGCCAGTTTGGGTTTTACAACAGAAAATATGCAAGCTCTCTTAAATACATAGTCTGCTTAAATGCATACTCACAGCTGCCACATAGAGTATGTGTTTCAGAGGGGTCCACACTGCATGTATATATATATATATATATATATATATTTTTTTTTTATAAAATGGGTAGGAAAAATCATGTCTGCTGATTGGGTGAAACACATCACATGACTGTGCGTATATCAGAGCGCGACCATACACCTGCACTTTCACCCCCCTCCAAAACAGTTTTGCCATTTTATAAGATAGATAACCCACTCTAGGTGTGCTGTTGCACTCTGATATACGCACACCTTGGGTGGTTGACGAGTTGTCTGTATATCAGAGTGCAACTGCACACCTTAGATGGGTTATCTATTATATATATATATATATATATATATATATATATTTTCATTGTAAAACAAAAGACTGTGTTAATGCACCAATTCAGAGTTTGGGTTCAAGTTAACACCACAAAAAAAGGAAAATGTGGCATTAGGGCTTTTAACCCTAACTCCCCCCCCCCCCAGCAGCAAAAGAACGAGACCACACAAGCAACCACTGACAGCCATCATCAGGTGAGACACACAACATACAACTGTTTCCAGGTTACACAAATGCAGTAGCACTGATGTACTGCTGCTAACCCCTTTGCTCCTGGGTGTCTATTGCCAGTATAGGGGCTGTGGTACACTGTGCCTCTGCACTTTGCATGTCGTTACCACAGCCCTATATTCATACATGCAAAACTGGACATGGGGGATATGCATGTACAGATATACTTCTGGAACTGCAGCGTGCTAATTATCATGCTGAGCCATGCTTTGCACAGAGCTGTCGGTCACGTTTGAATAGGGGATCCCCAGTGCCTTAACTAGTACAACCTTTTATCAGTTAATTAGAAGACAAACTGAAAAGGATAAAAAAAAATTGAAGAAAATGAAAAATGAACATTCTGAATGGAAAACTGTCTTTGGCCCATATTTTCAAAGGAGAGGCGCAGTCCAAAATGGAGATGCGTGGCACATCTCAGAAAATGCGCAAAAGCACGATATTCAAAAGGGAGAGATGTACTGCACATTTGCAAATGTGCTATCCCACAGAAATGATGTATGCAGTGCAAATACAGGGGGCAATTCCATGAATGTGCTGTGCATCGCTATATTCAGCCAAAATGTGCAACATAACTGCTGCGCATCTCAGAAATGAGTCACCTAAAGTTAGGTAAGCAAAAGGATGGCCTGAATTGGCCAGTTACCCACAAGCAGGCCACAGAACTGCAGGCAGGCTATCCAGAGACAGCCCTTGGAGGTGCACCAAAACATGCTGCAGGCACCCACTCACAGCAGTCATGCATCCTGGCATGTACCCAAAGCCACAGGTGCTGTGTCACCACCAGCACTGTCCAGAGAGCAATCCCCCCACACCACACCCTGGATGTAGACACCCAGCAGCCACATGCCAGTGCTGTCAGGTGTCCCCCGAGCACACCAGCAGAGCAAACAGCCACAATGCAGCACATGTACCAGGGTCATGGCCTGCACCCATGTGGTCTGCAGAGTGCCACCCAGTGTGACATCTGGGGCAAGGGTGCCCAAGTCTCCTGGTAGTATGAGTAGCAACCTGGCATGGGCCAGGGCCTGACCTGTGGCACACACCCACGGTGGTACACCATAACTGCACATAGGTGGGACCCACCCACTCAGGTACCTGGTCACCTGCTGCACACTGCCATTCCTTGCAGTTATCACCATGTTCCACTCATACAGGGGTGTGTGGGGCACTGCAGGTGACTGTGTGCTGCATAGGGAGTGGGTGTATCACGTGCATGTGATATATCGATTGGACTGTGTCATCCTGTGCCCTCCACTATTGCCTGTCCAGGTGGTCTCCTGTGGCCATTGCCGAGGTGGGCCCCCGTACCCCAGTCCGACAATGTACATGGTTATGGGGTATAGCACTGTACCCAGGCAAATGCGGTCCATCCTCCCACACATGCATTCCATCAGACCTGCCTGCTCAGCTGCAATACCTCCTGTTCACCTTTGTGGGGTGGTGGGGCAGCCTTGTAAAGCTGGATCTGAGCATGCATGGGGTATGCAAATGGCCTGAAAGCATTCCAGTAATGAGCTGTGCATGTGGGGAATGGGCTCGGGATATGCAATGAGGTCATTTGCATATCCTGGCTGAATATTACAAATTTGTGCACTGTGCATGTGGCCTCCTATCGTGCATTTCTCTATGCTCCGCATAGGGCTCTGGTCACATGCTGCACCGTGCATCTCCCACTGCATGATCCTGCATGTTTGGGATATTCAGTTGGACATGAGCGATCGCATGTCATGGCATATCTTCTTAATATGTCTTTATTTTGTGCTGTCGCATCTCAGATGCACAGCACAAGCTCTTGCACTATTCTGCCGGGCACTTTTGAATATGGGGCCTTTATCTTTTTTTAAAACTCCTGCCAGAGGTTTTGTTGGGTGGGGGGCTGGAAGCTTGAGAAAAATACAGTTTTCCTTTAACATCTCTACTGTTAAAGTGGGCAATTTTAAAAGTGTTTGAGGGGTATTTGTGAACAAAAAATGAAGGGTCTTACAAATGAAGGGTACTGAATGGAAGGTGAATGACTGAATTGTAGAAGTACTGAGAAATGAAGGGGCTATGATTTGAGCACAATTCAATCGAAATGTACCCTTCATTTTCTATATGGTCTGCTTCAGTTATTCAAAGATGAAAGTCATTTTCTTAATTTTTACCACAATAATCTTTCCATTCTGTTTCAGGCTGGGGAAGTCAAAGCTCAAAGGTTCAGATCCATCACAACACGTGGCTGCACTTTCCAGGACACAGCATGAGATGGCTGTTAACATTCATCCTCCTGTTTGTGCACGTCTGTGAAATTGCAGAAGGGATTGTGTCTGATGGGTACGTACAGTAACAGAGTACATGAAAAATGTTCACCTGTGGTGCATCTCTCCAAGCCACACACATCCTCTAAAGCCTTACTCCCAGTGCAAGGCATCATGGGTATGTGAATCCTTGTCTAAGACAGGCTGACAAGGCTTCACCCAAACAGGCATCGCCCTTTAAACAGGCTTGGATATCTGGCATAGAATGAGAAACTAGAGAGATCTCCTTCATCCTTTTAGGGCTGTTTAGTGTAATGCAGTCATTGTTTTAGCCAAGTACCAAATCAGAACCCTAAAGCACTGGGTATTTAGTACATGGAGTAAGCATATAGCATGCATGTGATATGTCCAACTTGCTTAAGAGGGAGATTTGGGTCAAATTAGGAGGGAGTTTGGCCTGCCAACTTGCTTAAGAGGGAGATTTGGGTCAAATTAGGAGGGAGATTGGCCTGCTAGTAGGGAGATGCTGTAACATCATGAGTTTGTCCTTAAATGGCATCAAAAAAATAAGAAAAAATCATTATAAAAATTGAATGTATTTCATTTTGTGAAGTATAAGCACTAAAAAGAATAAACAACTAGTTATGTAAAGTTATCAGATACATTTTTTATCACTGATTAAATTTTTATGTGTCTTTATCTGCCCAAAAAACATGGATATTTTGGACAGAATTTTACTTAAGCAGGAGATTTTATTTCCCAGGAGAGAGGGAGGGAGTTCAGGAGTCTCCTGCGTAAAGAGGGAGATATCACATGTATGATATAGAAGAGTTACCTTATAGCTGTTTTGCTTACCCATGATTTAAAATGAATTACTATTTTTTAAAACAATCCTTGCCATTACTGGGATATCACTGCGGAGATTTCAGGCTGAAAAGGGGCTTCTGATTGTAAGACCAGTAGTCAGCATTGGTCTGCCCCATTCCCACTGGCTTTCTACAGTCACACTGAAGGGAATGGAAACAGTGGGCAACAACACACAACAGGGCGTGCATTCATTGTGAGATATCCCTGATCTGGTGGTGGACTGAGTGCTCCTTAATGCACACCAGATGAGGGCCTATATCTTCCAATGAGTGCAGCACCCTGTTATGTGCTATTGCATTTTTTGCTTACAAGAGCATAAAAATGACAACAATTTTTTTTTGATGTGTGATTTCCAGCTGGTGTGTAAATTTGAAAGGAATGTAGATTGCCCTACTGAGAAGTAACATTCCATCTGTAGTTGCTTGTTCTTTTTAAATAGTTCAGATAATACTTTTGCCACTAGCAGCTAAGATGGCTTGCCCAGCATTCTGATCCAGCTGTGGGGTTTCACTGTAACCTCCCCCGAAAATACAGGGGACATAAAATTAATTTGGAGGTGTGTTTCTTTCACCATCTAATCCTCAAGGTACCCCGACCCATCCCAAATTCTTCCTTCCATCTGCTGATCCATCCGCTACTCATGTATCTGTAGTCATATACTGCATGCATTTTAAATTTTTGGTCTTACTCTCAGCCCATCTGTGCTTCCCACCAGCATTTCCTAGGGCAGATGTGATCAGCTGGTTTTACTATGCAAGCAAGTGAGTAAGTACTTTCATTCAGTACAAGGCATCTGGATGTGGAGGAGGAGGGCGGGTTGTGTTCGTTGCCATCTTCATTCACGAGTTACCAGATTAAGAAGAATTGTGTGCTGAGAGAAGTGGGAGGAAGGTGCTGCCAGGAAGGGGGTACATACTTGTTTTAGTCAATGAGCTCTGAAAGATGGCAGGATGTGGTGCCTGTCACTTATCATGGACATTTGTTTTTAAGTGTTCATTTAATATTAAATTGTAGGTGCTGGGGTGGGGTGGTGGGGTTGGGATTCTAACAGTGGGTGAGTGGATGGGGTTTTATATTTTAAAATATTTGGGCTGGGGAGGAGAGTGGGAGTCATTTTCTTTTTATTATTCTCCTGAATTAAGGATATGACTATATGGTTCCAGAAGGAAATATCTGGGAGAAAATATATGAATTCCAGAACTTTGCTGCAATAGTGGTACTCCTTTCTCTTGGCTGAGAAGATAAATCATTGCTTATTTGATGTTGTGCCAGTTTCCAGTAATAAATGACTGACTGTGGGTGCTGCTTCTGTTGTTAGACTACCATTTCATAAATACCGAACACAGATCTTGTTTTCTGTTCTTGCATCTGGCACCTTGCAGCATGACATAGGGATAATGTTAGGAGCCAGTTTCTCCCAGTGGGTGATGAATAGAGATGGGCAAAGTCAACGCAGCTTATGTTGTGAAACATTTCTCATACTTCACTGAACTTCACTTCATCAGCAGCAGCACTTTGCATGGTTTTCACCTGATGAAGTGCCCACCTTCACCTGGAAAAACTACGCATAGTGCCACTTCACAAACAGTTCACTGGCAAAATATCTGTAAAACGGCACTACGGGTAGTTTTCACTTGGCAATATTAGCACTTCCCAGTTGAAAACTACTCAAAGTGCTCTTTTCTTCTTTAAAAAACAAAGGGTAAAACCTCCAGCCCTCCTGCACTGTGCACTAAGTTCCCACTCCCTCCCATCTGTTAGATACTTGTTTTTCCCTTCCCATCCTCTTGCTAGCACCTTCCTACCTCCCTCTTCCTCTTCCCCCACCCATGACATTCACACACAGTGCCCACCTCCTCCCACCACATTTGTGTGCCCTCTGTATAAAAATAACCTTCTGGGAACCCTCCACCCAAGCAACCACCTTCTAACAGCACCTAGTTCCTTCCTGCCCCCATACCCTCATAATTAAGTTTATAAACTTGTGAAAATAAAGAAAATGGTCCCTCATAGGAACAAGACTGTCTCTCTCATTGTCTGTCAAAAACCACTTTGTAGAATGAATGTTGAGATTTACCCTATAGTAACATCTGACTGGCCAGTGTGTCAACCAGTCAGAACTTGATAGAGGGTAAATAACATCATTCATTCTAAGCAGTGGCCTTTGACAGGAAAAAAGTGAACAAGTCTTGCTCCTATAAGGGAATGTTTTCTAGATTTATACAGGTTTAAACACTTAATTCTGGGGCCATGGGGTGAAAGGAGGGTGGTGGGTGCTGCTAGAGTGTGAGGACTTAGGTGGTGGGTTCCAAGATGGGTATTTCTACTTAGGGGTGATGCAGGGATGAATTGGATTGGATTGGGGGGAGGTGGGTCATGAGTGTAAATGGCATGGGTGGGAAGAAAGAATTTAATTGATGTCAGCTTAACTTATAATAAAAATGTCATCAGGACAGTGGGGGGGGGAGGTGGGTTCTACTGGAGGATGGGAGGGAAGACATCTAGTAAGCATCTGGTCAATAGGTGGTGGGAACTTAATGTACAGTGCATGGGGTGGATGTTTTAGCCCCTTTGGGCTTGTTTTTTTATAATAAAAAATGTCTCCAGCAAATTTGTACAGCAGCAGAGAACATTGCTGGAGAAGTTTTTTTTCCACTTCTACCAAGGGAGACAGTGGGCATGAAAACAATAAAGGCCTTTAAGGTAAGCCTGAATAAATATAACTTACCAAGAGACTCACTGGGTACACTGGGTAGTAGAGTGGGTCGGGAATCACAATAAATTAATTCAGGTTTGCACAGCATAGAGTTCTGGCCCATTCCTACCTTACTAATGTTGAATTAGGGAGCCATAGAGCTTTATGAAATGAGGGAAAGGGAGGCTGACATAACAGATCAAGAGTTCCTTCTGACCTTAAAGCAGCAGTGCAACGAAATTGGGCAAAATAGTTTACCCTATCTTTTCACTATAGAAGAATTCAGGCATATTTCATTTGCATGTGGTGGTAACATTTTTTATTTCCACTAAAATGTAAGTATTTTTTGAATGTTTCAATTTAGGTTTCTCTCAAGAAAAAATATGGCCACCACACTTGGCATAAAAATAGCATTGAAGTCTTGGCAAGTATTAAGATCAAGAAAATAAAAAAGAAATAATGGCTCACAGCTTAGAAGGTACATAGAAAAGTAGATTTGACAGGTATACTAATTAAGGCTGGGCAAAATGAGCAAATTCCACTTTTGCAGAGTTTTCACAAACTTCCACAAATTCTGTGAAATGTCACTAAATTTTGTGGAATTTTTGGAAATTCTTTCATTGGTCATAACGTAGCCATTCTTATGGGTAGACTACAGACCTTGGCATGGTTATTATTTGTAAAAAGTCTGAAGTAGTTGCTAAGTTTAATGATAGTTGAGTAAGAGGTGTAGCACTTGTAGGGTCTCAAAGTCTAGCAATTTTGTGTTTTTTGTGAACATTTCTGAAAATGTTTCTTTGTTTACAACTCAGTTACCATGGAAGATAGATAACTGACATTTTTATATGCACACTTTCTTGGAAGGATCTTATAAACTGCTAAATGAGAAAGAAGCTGGTTATGTAAATTGTAAGTTACAGATGTTCATAATTTCACAGTTTAATTGTTTGTTACATTTTGTAAACATTTTCAAAATATTTGAATGTTTGCATCTCCACTGCTGTTGCAGGTATATGCCAAAATTAAGCAGGCATACCCAATTTCAGTGGGTCTTGGGATCTGGAAAAGCTGGATAAATGTGGCTTAAAGGTTAAAATTTACAGTGGAAATTTCAGAAATTACTGATTGGCAAAAGCTGCTAAAAAATTCCTGGATATGTAAAAGGTAATGCCACTAGAAGGCCATGTGTGGAATTACACTTTCACAATGTACTTATAACCAGTGAATACATTTAGCTGTGCTGAGCTGTTTGCAGTCCTGTACAGTAGCTCCTTTCTAGGTGACTATTTTGTCTCACCACCCTGCTTGTTTTTTTGAGCTTGACCAAATGAACTCAGTCACTGATTTCCTCTGTGTTTTTTCCAAACATGCTACCTTCAAAACTGGGCCACCTATGCCTTTTCCTGTAGGATCTGTCCCTTTGGAATAGCCAGGATTTGTCCCTTTTTGATTCCTCAGTCATTTTCTTCCTTCATCAAGTCTCTTTGAATTCCTCTAAGTGCTGGACTTCCAAGTGCACTTGGTGCACAGACCAATCAATTTTGCAGGATGTGATTCTCATACATCTTGCTTTCACGTAACAATCATCTATGTATGCCTCCTTGCTCCAACTGGTGGTCTACTATTCTTTTGCTACTCAGTCACTCTACCCCTTCTTTGGCGAACCCAGACATCTAAGTCCTGCCACTGGTGACCCTGCACTAACTATCTCACCAATCCTATAGTTTAAATCCCCTTGACTTCCTTGTCAATTTACATGCATATATCCCCTGCTTCTTTGCAGAACTGCAGTCCATCTTGACTTGGCTATTGATCGCATTCATTTGACTTGTAGCACAAACAGGCAAATCACCTTATTTGCACTAGCATGATGGCCCTGTAATGCCCCATCAGCACTCCTGTGACAGTGATTCCCAGCATCATGCGCCATCATGACTAAAGATATCCAGACACTTCTTTCACAATGGCCTCAGTCACAGCTAGTTGTAATGCTTGATATCACATGGTGCAACTGTTTTCAAATGCTAAAAATATACACTGCTATTTATAGGGTTGTTAATGAGTCAGCAGGTGGCATTTGTGGAGGGGTTGTGGGATAACAGATGAACCAGACACTGAACTTCAAGTTCAACACACAATCTATGTGTGATGTTTATTCAAAATGCAGCAGATAATCTTCAGCAATGGCATATCCCTTCTTCAGTACATCAGTTTGTAGCAACAAACTATGCAAGTCTTTCCTCTGCACTTAGCCAGTACCTACTGACTCACTGATCTCTGATCTAACTTATCTCTTGAGATTTAGCCTCTCCTATGTGGGCCTTGTTTCCTTGGGAGGTGGGGGCTCAAATAAAAAACCAAAACAAGCTAAAGACAAAGAACCTTAGTGCAGAAGCACTGAAACAAGGGTTACTCCAAAGGGCATTGACAATAAGCCAAGTTTCAAAGAAACACAACATCACACATACTTCCAAATGCAAAGCATCATGGGATCTATACAAATCACCATGAAATTTTAGACTTGTTCAGTTTACAACAATTTACATGCATTTTAAACAGCACAACTAATTTAATTTTTATCATACAGTCCCATAGTAACTTTTTACCTTTATCAAAAACACCTAGTGCCATGGTATTTTCAACATTTACAGGATTTATACACATAAGGTATATACATTAAAGTATTTTATGACATAGTGCCATTGCATACAAAATCCAACAATGAGGTACGCAGCCTGTTGTTTTACAACAGCTCAGAAGTCACAACAATAACCTCCCTGTACAAGGACCTGAGAGGGAAAAGAAAAATTAAAGAGGACACTATAGCGTAGTCAAGAAAGGAGAGGGGCTACCCAGATGTGGCCAACCTTATGGACTAGAAATTGTAAAGGATAGATTAGGCTGAGAAATAGAAGAACTGTTGCAACAGATTTAAGAAAAATGTGGTCCTCGAGAGTGGCAGGAGCTCCCTGTCACAGCATTGTACAGAAACAATGCTTTGCATGCATCTGCCTCCACAAGTTATTTAGACTGAGCTCTAGTGGTTAGGTGGCATAAAGAAAAAAGACAGATAAGTGCACAGGGATGGCCTTTATTATTCTTGATGGTTCTTCACTTAAGATACTGACCTGACACTAGGCACCACTGTACATTTACTATGGAGCCCCTATGAATCTCACCTTATTGTCACTCTGCACTGTCATTTCCTTTCTCCATAATGACAGGTCATGTGTGTGGCTGGACTAAATGTATGGATATGGCTTCAACAAAATTATTACAGAATTTCACAATTTTTTACAAAAGCTCATAAAATTCAGCTTTAACTACAAGAGGTATTTTGTAGTCTTTAGCTTTTTATAACTTGGGCAGTCTTTGAGAAAGAGATTAGAATTGACACACACATGCACTCATTTATACTGTTGGTCATTGAACCTAAAGAATTGATGATGTTGCGTTCTCTAGTTTTAAAGTTTAATGGGTTTACAATTCTATAGTTCACTTGCGAAATGTAATTTAACAAATTCTAAATGTTTGGAGACTTATAGCTCAGTCATCTTTAAAGCTAGAGATCTAAAACTTAGTACATTTCTCCATGAGTTATGGAAAATGCACCAAGCCTAATTCAGAGCAATTCATTTTGGTGAAATTTTGTGTAATTTTCATTAAATTTTGTGGAATTGTGCAAAATTTCACAGAAGCAAAATCATAATTTTGCCAGAATTCCACTAGCGGAAGATCAGTTTTGCAGAGCCCTAATGCTTATATGTTTATTAACTGATGCTGAAACTAGCTTTTCTGAAAAACATTTTTCATTGTACTGCTTGTTACAATGTAGAGCTGAGACCAGATTTCTCATATCACTTGTGTGAGTCCTGAGTCAGGACTCGAATTACACTCTGTATCAGTGGAAGGTCAATGCACCATCTGCAGCCCTTCCCCCAGCTCCATGAATATCATCCTTTTGGTTGCATGGTTCAGGGCTTTAGTTCAATTGTATGTGAACAAGTGGAGGAACCCGATCTATGAATGGTACTTATTTACACTCAACCACTTGCTCTCACACAACAGTTTTGATGGTAATTGTTTTTCATTCACTCTTGTTTTCTATCCTCAACAGGAATATGAATTCCCGCCACCTCCATCTCTTCATGCCTGCCATCATGGGCTTCATAGCTGCCACTACTTCACTTGTTTACTATCACAACATTGAAACCTCAAATTTTCCAAAGTTACTATTAGGTTAGTATGCATTTTTCTCTTATCTTCTCGTGTCTCCTGTTTGTTTTTTCCCCATATTGGTTTTTATCACCTTCGACCCCTGGTTTCCCTGTCAGGCATCAGACAACCTCTTCCCAGCCCTGACAACTGCTGTACAGCTACAAGTGAAGCCTAGGGCCTGAGAGCACCAGCAGACATCATTCTGAAGGGGAAGGAGATTCCTTTCCTCAATTTTTGCTCACCAGCTACACATCTCCCCCTGAAGACAACAGTAGCGCTGCTGCAGCCACTTGTAGAGGAGGCAAAGGACCATCTCCAGAGTCTACCACGGGGACACTAAGATCGAAAGAAGAGACATCATCCTCCCTGGCTTGGAAGTGCTACCATTGTCAGTATTCCCGACCCTGGAGCTACATGACAGTGGAGATCCTGGCTTGCTCACAAACCTGGGTTGGCCACATGGTAGTGCCAAGTGAATACATGGAGACATTAGGATGGCATCTCTTCTCCTGTTTTGAACATCTTCCTTAATATTTATGCTGTATTGTGGGATTTGACATTCATGGAAGATGAGAAAATGATGCTGGTAGAAACTGAATTTCTTTGTTTATCTACTGGCCAGGTATAGTCAGGATCCCAGGTTTTCTGAGATTCTGCAGTTGCAGCAAGCGGCACAGAAACATGGTCCTGCCACAGAAATGAGCCTCTGCTGCAGAAAAAGCATATTTAATGTAGTAAAGATGGCCACCACCACTGCAACCCTCAAATTAAATTGCTAATATGCTTGCAAGCAAGCCTAAAAATGGCATCAGTTTGAGTTTGCTAGCAGCTCCATAATAAGCCCTCCCCCCAGGGCTGCAGCAATCAGTGTGGCAACCTCTTTCAAATCCACTGACACTCAGCCCTGAGGCTTATGAACATTATGGTCTTCTACAAGCATTGAACAAACTTCAGAAAGTCTGTTTCATGAGAGAAATGGTGGTTCTATTTGCTGATTGCAGGACTGTGGACTGAAATGGTATTAGTAATCATTACAAAAACGCAAAACAGGAGACTTATTGAACCTGTGTCTAATGTAAAGTGGTCCAGCTGCTTTCTAGCCTTGCAGTAAATCCTTATAGAATGGGAGAGAAGGAGGTGTGGAAGCCAAGCTATATTGACACAGATAGCACCAATGGTGTTAAAGTGGGCAAGCAAGAGGAAGCAACGAGAGTGGCATTACAGCACAAATCAGCTCCATGAAGCTTCAAGCAAGTGCATGAGAGAGAGGGAGCCAGTGGAGCAGCATTGCTTTGAAACCTGGTAGTACTGGTCTTCAAGCAAAAGGACAGGCATGGGGAGAAATCCACAGGAGCATCACTGTGGCAAACCATCACTGGGCAGGCCGGAGGGGGCCATGGAAGAATAAACTGGACTGTAGTAATAAAAACATACCTCTTCAATTTCCCCATCTCTTATCGCCAATCCAAATCATGGTGCCAGGATTGCTTTGCAGTGCCTTGTCCATTCATCTGCTGAACTGCCCCAGGCTACTGTTTTCTGGGTAATTTTTCAGGGCAACTAGATTTCATTTTCAGGCTCATCTGAGTTGCTACAAAATGGACACCCGTAACAGAATTGCTGCGAATTGCTGCAGAATTGCTCATAGTCTGGCCACAGCAAGCATGAGGTTCTGTCACAGAAGGTTGTTCAACACTGCTGCTGTGTACACCAGGTCCTGGGTATAGTGCAGTCAGGAACAGTGCTTGCAGGCTTCCTCACACTATGATGACTTTTAGTGCTGATTATAGGTAAAGGACTGACAGCACTGGAGACTGAAGCACTCGGGTAATCCACAAATCTGTCACAGTGCAGGATGGCACAGTACAGTATTTCCCATAAAGTCATGAATTTAGTGATACTATAATAATGTACGAGGGACAGACAATACTATAGACAGAAGATCAGTCAGGTTATAGTTTCACAAATGCTTCCTGAATTCCCACAAAAATATTGTTAATGCATGAAAAAGGGGTTTGGGAACTACAATGCTAACGTTTTTTTAGGGCCATACTTAGTGCATTGCCTCCCACATAAATAGGGTCACCAGTCACTGCAGTTGCACAAAGGTACAGTAACTGGGCTGCTTGGATGGAGTACCATTGGATATCAGGGAACAGGTGAGAAGATGGGCTGGGAGTACCAGTAAAACCCCAAGGACAGTGATCGATGGGGCTGGAGGTGAGTGGACTGGATATGGCTGGGTTTGGTTGGGAGGTACCACTACATTAGATCAAACTAATTGCAGTAGGTGAGCAGGGGAAAACTGGATAGGTAAAGACACCACAGGATAACAAGGACTGGAGGGATTAGCACTACAGGAAGGGGAGAAGATGGAGGAATCTAAATTAGATGTAGGGGACACAACATTGGTTTGGGGGGACTGCATTGGATGTTAGTGGTACTACCTGTTTCCAGGGAAGAGCTTCAGATTGTGGTGGGAAAAAGCAGGTGCGTTACTATTTCAGGTACCAGGGAAATGTTTCAGACAGGGACTGGGGGGCTTAGAGCCATAACAGTATATGGCACTATAACATGCAGCATTGCCACTCATACCAGATACATGATGCAATGGCACATAACCTTATCTGTGACCTTTTCCCTTGGTGTTAGCCATCACTGTCCTCACTACTGCCTTCTAACATCTGGATCTGCTATTTGCATCATGGTTCACTTACAGGGGGACTTATCACCCCAGCAGCACAAGAGGGTTGTTATGTATGCCTATGTACTGTATTTCAGCACCAGAACAAAGGAGCGATGTTCAGTACCTGCTTTGTGTAACTTCTAAGTGAAACACATAATTGGAACCCTTGTTTATAAAGACAGAGTGAGGCACAGTGAAAAAGAACAATGCAGGCTTCTCCTTACTGATCAGTTATTGGCATGTGAAAGATGAGGGGCTGACAGAGTTGGAGGCTAAAGCACTCTGTTTTTCCCTAAAGCCAGGTTGGGTGCATACTGTAGGTGCAATGGAGAAGTGTTCACAATGTGACTCATTTAGTTCTAATAACAAGTGAAGGACTGAGAGAACTGAAAACTAGAGCTCTCTGTTAATCTATAGGGCCAATTATACAATGGGGTTTAAAAATTAAATATTTTGATTGGTCGGTTGATACTTTATGCTATGGGGTAATTTTTGCATAACCACCACATAAAGTACCAGCCAACCACACATTTACAAAAAGTAAAGAAAAATCACTCTTCACAGAACCCCTAGTGATCCAAATCATTATCTCAAATGTGCCATTTTCTTCCCCCGCTAATGCACCATTCCCCAAATTCAAAACCCAATCAGCAAAAGTGAAAAAGTAAAAAAAAAATGTCAAACCTAAGCTGTAGCTTTGAACTCAGAGACAACCGAGAGCCACACATAGCATATGACTGCATCGTTACTCAGAAATCTGACTCTGACCAAAGCAATAATGTGAACCTTAGTGAAACTCAGACTTACCACAGTCACTTCTGTGATCAGTCTCTCAGCCTGAAGAACCCCCAATATCAGTGGCCAGCAGGGATCAGTTGCAGTCTGTGGAATTACTTTATGTTGCCTATTAATGTTTACTGTATGTAGCATAAAAATTAAAAAAAAACATATATAATTTTTCTGCACAAGTTTTGCGGTACTTGTCAATTTCCTAATTGTATAGTCAGAATAATCCATGATAGGGTGTGGGTTGGGCTAGGATTTACCCATGCTTGACATAGTTGGTCACTCAGCATGCAGCCTTGTGACCGAGCCATGCCAGGTGTAGGTAAATTCCAGCCCAACCCACACCCTGTTGTGGAGGGTGGCCCCCTTTTGCCCGACACCCCGACGGCTAAACATGGAAAAAGACCACTACAGCGACAGTCACTGTAATCGTCCGTTTCCATGTTTCGCTTTCCCCCAGTATTCTGCCCCCTCACCGGACCAACTCCAACCTGGAGCTGAGAATCCTAAAGTCTGGGGATGCAGGGCACAGCCCCCACAGAATACACACTGGATAGGTACAATACCTGCGTTTGCATTGTGCCATCGCTGTGTGGGAGGTCGGCAGTTTTACTGTCACCCTGACTTGGTGCTTCCTGTTGTGGATTATTCCTTAAGTATAGTATAGGCAGGTACATTGGAAGCAGGTGCACTGCAGGCTTACCTGACAACTGAAGAATTTAGTACTGGAGTTGGGTAAGGGACTTGACTACACTGGATCCTAAAGACCAATGCTTTTCCAAAGGACAGTATGCAAATACAGTGCTAGCCACCCATTGCTTTGCCAGTGAATCTCTGCCCTAACTGTGTGGGACCCATCAAGGTGGTTCAGCACTTGGATGAAGTGGGTTGTTCTCTAGCACACAGCATGGCTTCACAAAAGGTAGATCCTACAAAACCAGACAGATTTCCTTCCTTTTGGAGGAAACTAGAGTGCTAAATAGTGGTCACGAGGTGGAGGTACTCTAGCTGGACTTCAGCAATGTCTCTGACACTGTACTGACACTGTACTGCATGGAAACATAATGGGGAAAGTAGGACAATATAGAGTCCACAAAGTGTACAGGAGGAGGATAACAAATTAGCTGACATGCAGGCAGCAGAGAGTGGTAATGGATAGTCACTATTCAGAGTGGAGGGATGTTCGGGGGGGGGGGGCTGCCACAAGCTGCTAATTAAAGTTTGCTAATGACAATAACTTGGCAAGAATAGTGGACACAGCAGAGGAAACGGATGCACTACTGGAGGACCTGCACACATTAGTAGTGGGTTTAGAAAATGGGGCTTAAATTTAATGTGGGGAAGTGCAAGGTGCTACACCTAAGGGCAAGGAATCTGCATCACATAAACACCCTAATGTGGTGCAAAAGTGGACAGCAGAACTGAGGTAAAGAATCTAGGGGTAATTATAGACAATAAGTTGAAGCCGGACAGGTGGTATGTTTCCACAGTCAGAGAAGCAAGTGCAGTTCTGGGATGTAGTAGGAGGTGGTTAATGAGCAGATCAAGGGAGGTGATGCTCCCCTTATACAAAACCTTTATTTGAATACACAATGAGTACTGTGCCCAGTTCTGGTCACCACCATACAGATAGGACACTGAAAATATCAGGGGAGTTCGGTATGACCACCAAGCTGATTAGTGGCTTAGGAGACAAGAGCTATGAGGTGAGTTTGGACATGTTCTGACTATGCAATCTAGCAAAAACAGAAAGATGAGAGGGAACATGATCACACATTTCCAAATAAGAAAGGGGATAGACAGCATGGAGTATGCACTGATGTTTGATCTGGTGAGGTGAGTGCAAGCAGAACTAGAGGGTATGCCCTCAAACTGAGAGGGAAGGGGGCAGAATAAGGGGGAAACAGTAAATATTACTTCATACAGAGTGTAGTTAACATGCGGAATAGCCTACCCAGTGAGGTTGTGGAAACTAGCACTGGTCAGGCATCCTAAGCAGAACTAGTCAGATTCATGTGAGAGAATGGCACTGAGAATTACATTGTATGGGTAGGTGTAACATTCTAGCTGGCAAGTTTGGATGTGTGTTTATACTCAAATTGGGAACAGTCACTGCCATGTGACAGGAGAGGTGACCAAGCTGGACCCTAAGTTTCTTCCATCATCACAATACTATGTTACTATGAAAGGATTTAGGCTATCTAGGTTTTGTGTATGACCATATGATCCCAAAGGGCTTCACAAACAATGTACAAAGGTTGAAACATAGAAACTGATGGCAGAGGGGGACCAAAGATCCATCTAGTCTGCCCTGAGCCCTATCCCCCTCTTTAGGATTTCTGTGAGACAATCCCCTTGTGTCTGTCCCAAGCTGCTTTGAATTTCCCTACTATTTTAGCATCAATGACTCCAGCCGGTGCACCATTCCATGGGTTAACCACCCTCTCTGTGAAGAAAAACCTTCGCATGTTGCCCCCTAATCTTCCTCCCCTCAATTTCATCTCATGTCCTCTTGCCCTACTGGTGCTATTGACCATAAAGGGCTCCTGGGTGGAGACTCTGTTTATACCCTTCAGAAACTTGAATGTCTCAATCATGTCCCCTTTATTTCTGCATTGTTCCAGGGAGTACATGCCGAGTTCCTGTAACCTGCTTTCGTATGGCAGTAAGGAGACTGTCTCCAATCCATCTGTGTCTTTCCTGAGATAAGGTCTCCAGAACTGGATGCAGTACTCAAGGTGGGGTCTCACCAAGGACCTGTACAGCAGCAGGACCACCTCCTTTCTTCTACTTGTGATGCCCCTTCCTATGCATCCCAGCATCCTGCTGGCCCTCTTTACTGCCTTTTTGCATTGTCCGCCTACCTTCAAATTGTCTGATATGATAACCCCTAGATCCCTCTCCTGATGAGTGGTTGCTAGTTTCTCCCAGTAACAGTAAACCACAGACAAATGTTTGTACATGTTAGGATTCATCATTGTTCTATAGTTGTTGTGTCTGCCTAGGATGTGGGTTCAGCCGGCCAAACATGGACAATGGTTTGGGTCATGGTGAGCCTTGAAGAGGAAAATAATTTAAAGAACAAGGATCTCAATTCAAAAGCACTGAAGCAAAATGGTAAAGCACATTGGCTGTAAAGTCAAGCATTAAAGAAACACAGAATCACACATACACCCATAATTCAAGGTACTATAGGTGTCATATGCAAATCACCATGAAGGAATTTAGGCTGGCTAGGCTTTATGCAGGAGAGCAAGGTGCCAAAATCTCCTCACAAACTGTTTGCAAAGGCAGAAAAGAGCAAACCACAGACACATGGTTCATCCTTGTTAGGATTCATCATTGTGCCATAGCTGTTGCCTCAGCCTATGATGTAGGGTTGACCAGCCAAATGATAACAATGGTTTAGGGATCATGGTGAGCCCAGAAAAGGAACGTCATTTAAAGAGCCACTGACGCCTTGAGAATAACTTTGAAAACCATAATACTTGGACACACAGAAGCTTATATTTCCCATTAGCTCTGTATTTCTCATTCTCATTACTTAATACTGAGGTCTTGTGCATGAAAACATGATAGTTGTTCCTTAAGAGTTCCTCAGCTCCTATTGCCTCCTCCCAACCTGATGTCACAATACTCTACTTGTGACATCACAGTTATTCCCATGGCAACAGACTGTGTTGTCACAACAGGGCATTATAATTTCAAGTAGGGAGTAACCTGTAGAGGCAGATGAACTCTTAGGGATAAAGATCCTGATTTTGTTGGAATTTCTTCAACAATAGATAATGTAGAGGTGAATACAGAGAATATATATCAAACACAAGGTAAATTGTGTCTAAATATAAAATCACACATGCCCCCACAATGCAAAGCATCATGGGCTACATATGCAAATCACCACAGAATGTTATGCTGGTCCAACTTTAAGCAGAATTGCATGGTGCTGAAAGGCCTCTCATACAGTTTGCAAAGGGTGCTAACAGAAGACATAGACACGTGTTTCGTCCTACCAGGACTCATCAGTATGCCTCGTCTGTTTGACACCCCAGTGGAATGGACCATACCCCAGAGCAGTGTGCCTTGATATTGTGGTGAGCCCATTAAAATAAAAACGATGAAGATAGCATTTTCGCAATACTGATCCTTTGAGTATTATTGAAGTTTCAAGGAATACATATGCCCTTATTTGTGTATCATGGTTACATGCATAATGTTGGTTGTCTTTTAGACAGATGAGGCTGAAGCCCTCTGCACAGTTTGCCTGTGTCTATGTCTTCTGTTAGCACCCTTTGCAATTGTGTGAGAGGGCCTTCGCACCATGCAATTCTGCTTAAAGTTGGACCAGCATAACATTCTGTGGTGATTTGCATATGTTGCCCATGATGCTTTGCATTGTGGGGGCATGTGTGATTTTGTATTTTCTTGAAACTTGGCTTCCCAGCCAAATGCCCTTTGGGGTAACCCTTTCTTCAGTGTTTGCGCACAGAGGTTCTGTGTCTAAATATTATGTTTTCCAAAGTTTTTCCAAAGGCATCAGCTGCTCTTTAAAGGACAAGATGCATTGTGGAGTGGTGAGTGCTATTGTGTTTGTGTTCCACCCTGTGTTCTATGCAATCCCTTTGCCTGAGACATGGAGCTCTGCAGTATATATCTGTTTAGTATGAAACTTTGCTTTGCAGTTTTCTCACCCAAACAACTTGAAAAGGCCCTGATAACCATGGAAGACATACCATACAAATAAACACATTGGAGTGCCTGGAATGTTTAGAAAAGAAAAGTCATGATTAACTAACAATAATGTCATGATTTATAAAACAAGACAATGGAAGGACTTTGTCCATGGTTTCATGGGACAGCAGGAGACCAACACCACATCCCCATTAAAGGGAAATGTCCACATCTGAGGGGGTCCCACCTCTGTGTGAAGCAGGGCCCAATTAGCTGTTTCATAAATGGCATAAGTTTTTTTACTTACTGTACCATATTAAATTTGAAATCATATCTAGTTGATCCTGTGCCCTCCCTGCTGCCATTTCACAATTTCAGTCCCCTCCCAGCACGTCCACAACCACCCATGACTGTCCCCAGCGAGACGTGTTATGCAGGGATCAGCCTGGGTGCCTCCATAGGACTTCTATAGTCCAGTAATTTCTAATAGCTCCAGTTTGGAGCCGACTGTTGTCCGTGCTATACTGACATCAGGTACGTACTGGCAGTGTGCCTGCCATTCTGTACCTGGTCTCGATATAGCATGGACATATGTAGGCTCCAAACCAGAGCTATTTGAAAGTACAGCAATATATTGATATCTGTCCTTCATTGGCTGTCACATGGTCATGCACTTCTCTTGGTGTTTTGGCTCTTCCCAGTTTACATACTCAGTCTGCTGCTTCTTCTTTGAACTATGTTCACCATCCTGCCCAGATGGTTGACCAGGCCCTGTTCTTGGGGCTCAACACTAGTACCATGTTGATGTGTTGGGCTACACCGTCTCTATCATACTACCTACCCAGGCATTCACCCTCTTGGTCATACTAACTTCCCAGGTTTCACCCCCTCCCCTTGTATCTTACCCTGTCTATAGTGTCATACTCTACTTATGCTCCAGTTCTCAAGGGCTCATCTACTTTGGCCCTTCCCTCTCAAAGGCTTGGCTCCGACATTGCCTTTTGGGCCTTGCCCTTCAAGGGCTTGGCTCCAGTGTCCATCTATGAGCCTTGTCTGAGAGTAGAGTATCTGGGCAGCTAAGCTCAAAGTACAGTAACTGTATATAAGTATTCCCTCTGCTCAGGGTTTCTTCAGCAATCTTGTTGCTTCTTTGGCATAATACTTTGGCTTCCTAGCAGTTTCCTAGAGGTAGAACCCTTCTATGAAAGGATTCCAATAGTTCTACTGACAGCTGTGAGACATCTTCAGGATAGAGGGAGTTCTCAAGACAGAAGGAGAGGTTGATCATCCACTTAATCAAGCCAGCATGTCTGAGGTCCTTTTTCAGCTATAATTAGTAATCCTTAGCCTGGAGGAATGGTGGCCTAGGCCTTGATTCCCCAGAGGTGTCCTCCACAGGGGTTTTTCCTCTCTTCCATGCCAAAGCTGCTAATAATAATTATAAGCAATGTCTGCCAAGAGTTGTAGCTAGATGGTGGTCCTACATTCTTTATAGTGGTGTTTCTACCAGGATTGCTCAACAGGACTGTATTTGTTTCACCCAAGGACGCCTCTCCTCTTGCCTTATGGGAAGTGTTTGTGTTCATTCTAGTCATTTGTCCATGTGACCTTCTTCCCTGAGGTACCTTTTGCCTCACCACTGTAGCACTTCTGGGGTGGAACCCTCTTGAAGAGAATTCTGCCATCTCTATGGCACTTCCAAAAGGTGGCAGTCCCTGTAGCAGAGACAGACTGTGGATTGTGGAGTGTCTTGAATCCAGCAGGTTACAAGACCCAAGGCAGCATGGATTCACCCGGGGGGGGGGGCAATTATGTCAGATAAACCTGATAGATCTCTTCAACTGGGTGACCAGGGAAATAGATCAGGGTGAGATTGTGGATGTAGTCTACTTAGCCTTCAGCAAAGCCTTCAACACTGTACCACATAGAAGGCTCGTTAGGAAACTGCACAGTTTGGGGTGGGTCCTAAGGTGGTAAATTGGGTACAAAATTGGTTGATGGATAGGCGACAGAGGGTGGTGGTAAATGGAATTCACTCAAGGGAGGGAATAGTGACAAGTGGGGTACCACAAGGCTCAGTACTGGATCCAGTCCTTTTTAATGTCTTTATAAGTGACATTGCAGAAGAGCTTGAAGGGGAGGTATGCCTTTTTGCAGATGACACCAAAATCTACAATAGAGTGGACACCCCAGAAAGAGGAACAGAGAATGTGCAGAGACCTGAGAAAACTAGAGGCATGGTCAAGGGTATGGCAGCTGTGTTTCAGTGAGAAAAAGTGTGAAATCATGCACCTAGAGCACAGAAACCCAGAAGCAGAGTAAAGTATGATGGGAGAGATGTTACTTTGATGGAGGCTGTTGCAGCAGTCCAACACTGGTAGGACTAAGCTGTCAGGCACCAGGACCACACAGAAACTTTCTAGCAAGCAGTGTACCACAGGGGACCACTCACCGCCAACTTTGCCGTCTGAAGTCGGCCTAGCCTTTAAAGGCAGGTGGTCCCCCACACCCTCCCCAGTTCTTTCCCGCCATGAACCCATGCACGTCAGACCACTGAAACTGCCACAGCTACAGTACAGTTGACCTCTATTTCCCATGCTTTCCGAGTTTTTTTATTTTTACCTTCTCTTTAGTTTTTAACATCAAGTTTTTGGTGTTTAACATCAAGTTTCGGTGTTACAGGATTCAGGTTAATGTCTTTTCAACCTACCTTGTCTTCCAACAGCTCCAAGAAGTGTGCCTGCGGCAAACAAATTCCAGAAAAGGATGGACATTCTGCTTGCATCCTGTGCCTAGGCCCAAGCCACAACACCAAAGCCTCTCAGATCTGGCAGAAATTTAACCAGGCCACATGAAGACGTCACCTGAAAATTCTGGAGAGCCATCTCATCAAGCAGAAGCTCATTGCAATGGAACAGGAGCTGCTATCCAGGAGCTTATTGGCTTCGCCAGTCCAGTCCTCTTGGACTTCCTACCCCTCTCAGTCCTGGAAAAAGTCTAGCAGAAAGCACAAGCACAGGGACAAAGTCCTGGACTGGACCTGGTCTGCTTCCTGCTCATAGTTTCCTCATAAATCTTCAACCACGTCTGGGTCTTCCTCCCATGGTAGGTCAGCCTCCTCAGCCCCATCAGTCCTTACTACTGCAGGGCTAGTGGTGGCCTCACTGCCCCCCCTTATCTCTGTGGTGGGTGGTAGCTCTTCAGGGCAGGGGACTTTGTCTCCTACTACCCAGCCCCTGATGCTCAGGCCCCTGACTTCCACAGGCCCTCAGCCATGAGGCTCTGCTGGTGTGGGTGCAATGGGCACTTGCTCTTCTGCCATCACCCCCCTGGCCCCAGTGCTACCTGCATTGGTCCCATCTACAGGGGAAACCACCAGTCCTTCTAGGTAGTGCCCACTGAAGACTACTGGCATCTCCTCAAGCCCGGTCTCACCTCAGCCTTTGCCAGGGAGGTCTCTATCCCTTCTGGCAGAAGTCTGTCCCCTCCCGGTGCCAGTGGATACTCCTCCCAGGCTTCCTCAGCCAGCACCGCTGGGCCAGCACCTGGTGCTGCCTCAGACACAGCCTGCAGGCCTGCCACAGGACCTGTAGACTAGGCCTGCTGGACCACCAATGGGTTACCCAGTGCTGGTCCTGCCTGGTCTGATGCCACCTTTTCCTTACCCGGCGCCCACCTACCCCTATCCTCTGGTCTACAACTACCTCTGCCAGTGGATTACCATGCTCTCTTTTGTTCTTAGTGGTCTTTCATGCACAAATAGAACCCCAGTCCTGATGGTCCAGCCCTGATATCCCCTCAGCGACCTCCCAGAGGACCACCCTCCCCAAGACCAGGTCCGGCCAGGTCCTAGTGACCAATGCACTCCGAGGAGCAAACCCAATGTCACATTCTGGCGGTCACTAGTGCCGACACCTGCCAGCTGCAAGTGAACTGGACGTGGAGGATGAAGATGACTCTGATCATGCTGAGTCTTCCTCCCTTCATGGGGACTTGTCCGAGGGCGAGGAACCCGCTAAGACAGTCCCCAAGTCCCCTCCTGATGATCCCTCTTTTATGGACATCATGAGACACATTCAGGCCACCATGGGCTGGGAGACAGAGGAACAGGACCCGGAGCAACGTTGCTTGGCCGTCTACTTGCGGCAGCCCGATGCTCTCCCCTTGTGGTTCCGCCTTTTATTGAATCACATGAGGATGTCACCAGGGTGGCCTGGAATTGCCCTTCTTTGACCCCAGTAGTGCCTAAGAAGACTGATTGGCTTTACCACACCTCCGCTGGTAAGCCATTATTGGGGGAGCAACCTAAAGCTGACTCTGTTGTCATCAGTGCAGCACACGATGGCACTAGAAAATCCAAGCACCTCAGTTCCCTCCTCCCCGACAGAGAGTCTAGACAGCTGGGTCAACTGGGCAAGCAGGTCTTTGCCTCTTCCACCTGGGCCATCTGGGCCATTAACTATATGGCCCATATGGTACAGTACCAGAACATCCTTTGGGACCAAGCCAAGGAGTTGGTTTAGGCTTTGCCAGATGACCCCTCTAAGAAGCAGTTGGCCCAGGTTCTCAAGGCAGGCTCAGACATAGAGACTCACGTCCTTTGGGCTACCTATGATGTGGTCAATGCCTCGGGCAGGAGAGCGGCCACTGGCATCTGTCTCCAGCACCAGTCTTGGCTCTGGGTGTCTGGATTTGCTTCTGATGTGCAGTCCAGCATCTCAGACATCCCCTTTTGGGGTTCTGTCCTTTTCTGGGGAGATGTCCAGGATTTGATTTCCTTCTTTCAAAAGTTGATTCTAACCAGGGGAGGCTTCGCGCCATACTTTGGATAGGCACTAGGTCAATATGCCATAATCAATTACAGCACAGTCAAGAACCGCGCAGGAAAAATGGCACCAACAAAATCATCTCCCAGCAAAAATATTGTATACAATAATAACACCAATTGTAACTGTCCAAAAACATACAGAGGACCGCTACCATGACTTCAATCAATCAATCAATCAATCAATCAATCAATCAATCAAACTTTATTTAACCAGGCAGTTACATCATTGAGCAGGCTCATTTTCAAGATGGTCCTGGACACATAGGATGTAGTCGATAAACGACGTAATAGTTTGTGCATGACAGATAGTAAAACTGTGTAATAAAAAGTAAAAAAAAACTTAACTTAGATGGTGAATACAGACATAGACAAATCTCATAATCTAAAACTTAACCTCGTGCGGGGGGAGGGGAGACACAGGGAAGTAACAAACAAGAGAGAAGGAGGGGGCAACACTAAAAAGGGAGGTGGACCCCAAAGGAGCTAGCTAAGTGCTGGGGGGAGGGCCAAGTGGGAGTATATTGACCCTATAGGGATGCTGGCCAACAGAGGAATAGAAGGGCCTGGTCCATTAGGGCTGCGGAGTTGGTTGATCAGGTGGGAATCTGTTTACCTAAAACAGTCACACACAGTATGTAAGCATTGGTTTAGCAGCTGTCTGAACATGTAAGGGCTGGGCAGGATAGAGAGTTTAAGTGCTTTTTGTATGTTGTTCCAGAGCGTTGGTAGGAGGGAGCTAATGGCAGTAGAGCCAATACGTGTCCTGGTCTGAAGTATTGTAAAATTGATAAAAAGAGAGTTCCTTATACCGTTGGAAGACATTGAGCACTCAAATAGTTTGCTGATATAGGGAGGCAGATTGTTGGACAGGGCCCGGAAGAACCACAAGAGTACGTTTTTTTGTCTCCTCAGGGAGAGGGAAGCCAGTCTAATGCTTGGTACAGTAAACAGTGATGAGTCTGTTGGAGAAGGCCAAGCACAACTCTCAGTGCGCGATGATAAAGAGTATCCAGTTTTTGGAGCTCACACTGAGCGCAGTGACTATAAAGAAAGTCACCATAGTCAAGCAGGGGAGGGAGGGAAGGAAGGTTGTTTGAACCAACCTCTTTCTAGCTTCCAGGGTGAATAAGTATCTAATACAGTAGAAGATGCCAAAACGCTGCCTTAATTTTTTAGATAACTCATTTAGGTGTACATTGAAGTTCAGTTTGTTGTCCAGCCAGACTCCCAGGTATTTGAATTTGTCCACTATTTCTAAAGATTCACCAAGGAGGGTGGTAATCTGGGCGGTATTGGGGCCCTTCGTATTGAGGGTGGAGAATGGGTAGATAACCATGGATTTGTTTTTTTGCATTTAGTAGAAGCTTCAGATTCAGCAGGTTGTGTTGAAGTGTGATAAAGTCTTGTTGTAGCTCTTTGTGGGCAAGATCAAGGGAGGGGTTGGTTGAATAGATGACAAGGTCATCTGTGAAGAGGTGAACATTCCCTGCTAAAAGGCCAGAGTCGATACAGTTGATATAAAAGGCAAAGAGGATCAGTCCTAGGATCGAGCCTGACAGGATGCCACATGGCAAAGTTTTTAGTGGAGAGAGATCATCTTGGCTTCTGATTTGCTGGCTCCTATTTGTAAGGTAACAGGGAAATCGCTGTACTGCAATGGGGGTTACACCAATGCATCCCAAAATGTCAAGTAGTGTGGAGTGATCAACCATGTCAAATGCTTTACTAAGGTCAAGGAAGAGGGTGTAGATGCGCTGTTTATTGTCCAGGGCATGTAACCAGTCATTAGAGACTTTGGCTAGTGCTGACACTGTGCTATGTTTGGGTCTGTACCCCGATTGAACAGGGTCTTCACCTCCCACCCCCCCAATATTAATATAATCAACTCCATGGGCAGTGTGGAACTCGGGCAAGGGGAAAACCATGGGGGGGAATCACATAACACATGAATCGGGGATGGGAAGAACTTTGGGGGATCACACTATGCAAGAATCAGGGATGGGGAGAACCTTGGCGGTGGGGGATTAGACAACACAAGAATAAAAAAAATAAAACTTGGAGGGGCATGGAAAGTATAAGAATTGGCGGACTGGGAACAGAACCCTGGTCCCCAGGTCTTCACTGCTTTTGGTGCTAGTGTCTTAGCCTCTCCACCACAGGAGCAGCTCAATCAGGCACCACATTTTTAGTTACTTGTCCACTTCTTCCTGTGTGCCTGACAGCTACAGGGGTAGCTGTAACTGGCTTGCACTATGCTACCCCTGTTGCTGTCAAGGCAGACACAGTTTTAGAAGCACGGTTTTTGACAGTGCTATTCTTGAAATGGCATTTTCACCCGGTATGCTTTGGATGTACATAGAATCTTATGATACTATACACATGGACCAAGACTTTGAGAAAGTCTTATCAGTTGTTTGTTTCATTTACCAACAGGAGAGCAGGTGCTCAGGTGTCCAAACAGCATTTGTCTAAGTGGTTAGCCAATTGCATTGTTTATTGCTATTGCATGTACGGCAAGGAACTTCCAGGAGTAGTTAAGGGCCATTCCACCAGGGGTATGGCCACTTCCATGGCTTGTTTCAGAAATGTGTCTGCTGCAGACATCTGTGCAGTCGCCTCTTGGAGCTCTGTCTACAATTTCACCAAGCATTGCAGTCTGTACATTGCCTCTAGGCGTCAGGACAACTTTGGCCTAGCTGTTCTGCAGGGCCTCCTCTCCTAAGCCATTGGCTGCTGTCTCTCCTCCTCCAGGTGCTGCTTCCTCTAGATTGACAGAACTGCTTGGGACTCAGTCCTACCAGTGTTGGCCTACTGCAAGATCCTCCCACGAAGTAAGATGGTACAGTTACATAAGAACTTACCGTAACAGTAGGTCTTCAAAAGGAGCTCTTGCAGCAGGCCAGGATTTTCCCTCCCTCCTTCTCCCTTCTTTCTGTGTTTCTCCTTGGCTGTGTCCTCTTCCATACGAGTCAGTATTCTGCTCTCTCTTCCCTTTTTTGGGCTATCAGGAAACTTCCTCAGTTTCTTCTTCCACTACCGGTTTCGGGTCTCCGACGAGAGAACTGAGGAGGATGTGGCAGACCGCCTGCCTTTATAGGATAGGCTGACATCAGAGGGTGAGGTTGGCAGTGGGTGGTCCCTGTGCTACATTGCTAGTTAGAATGTTTCTGTGTGGTCCCAGCACCTGATGGCTTAGTTCTACCTGTGATGGCCTGCTGCAAGAGCTCCTGTTGAAGATCTACTGTTTCGTTAAGTTCTTACATAACTGTACTGTACTGTATTGATGGTCACCAAACAGGAAAGAGACCTGGGAGTAATCATATCTGATGACCTCAAGGTGGCAAGGCAGTGCAACAAGACAGTAGGTAGGGCCAGTGGGATGCTGGGCTGCATAGGGAGGGGTGTCACCAGCAGAAGGAGGGAGGCGGTGTTGCCACTGTATAGATCATTGGTGAGATCCCACTTGGAGTACTATGTCCAGTTCGAGAGACCATATCTCAAGAAAGACATAGGCAGGGTGGAGGCTATCCAGAGGAGGGCAACCAAAATGGTGCAGGGGCTACATCAGAAGCCCTATGAGGGGAGAATAAGTGATCTTAACATGTACATCCTGGAAGAGAGGAGGGAGAGAGGGGATATGACAGTGACCTATAAATTCCTCATGGGGGTTGGGCATGGTACAGGAGGGGAGTAGTTTTCAGAGGAGAAAAGTAAATGAACGAGAACACGGAGACATGCAATGAAGCTGAAAGGAGGAAAATTTCAGAGGGATGGGGAGGAAGTACTTCACTAAAAGAGTTGTGGATGCCTGGAACAGTGGTGGGCTTCAAGCATACATTGAATAGGCACAAGGGACTCTTAGTTGGGAAACAGTTGGGGGGGTAGCAGGAGGTTCTGCAGTGGAAATATAAGTAGGGAAAAAAGAAGAAAACTGGGTGGGCCAAACAGTCCTAACCTGCCAACAAATTCTATGTTTCTGTGTTTTTGCGAGGTTAGACTGTGCGTTTAACTTTCCATTAATGACACCTGCTCACAACTTGAGGGCATTGATGTTACAGTTCCCCAAGATTATGATGTATCTCTCACTGCTGTTCACATACACAAAAAAGTCCTCACTACGAGTTACTCATCACAGGCCCTAGAAGCAGTGCAAGAGTTGATGCCAGGCTGAAATCTGTGGACAGAGATGTTGGACTTAAAAAATGATACAGATCAGTCTTAAAGTGCCTGCTGAAGTATCGAAAGTCTTAGTTATGATGCATTCTGTGCCACAGTGTTGTTATAGTTTCACAATTTACATTAGAACTAAGTATTTGAAGGTGAATTAAGGCCAAGATGGATTCAGCATGCTGGCTGACACTCTTCATCTCAGGATTAGAGGTGGTGCTCTGAACCGCTCCACAGTCATCCTCTGTTATCCCAAGGATATAAGTTGGAGGTGGGGCTTGACTGATCTGCAGATCAGTATGAATGGCTTCAGGTAGCCTTGAGAAATATTCATCCACGAGGGTGTGGTGTGCACATATATAGAACCCAAACAAACAGAAGACAAAGAAATAAGCACCTTAGCAGACTGGTGGCATGACTTGCTCACCAGGGAAGGACTTTCCTATAATAATAGGGTTGGGAGGATGATGTGGCCACCATAATCACATCATACAGGATTGAGATGGTCTCTGTGCTTGGTCCCCTGCACTACTGATCTTTCTTCATTGGCTGATCTGGCACTACAATACTGGTAGGGGGAGTGTCTCTGAAACACTGGAACATCCATGGGGCTCACAGCTGGAAGGAGTAAGATGGAGCTCACAGGGAAGGTGCTGGATAGAGAGAGGGATGCAAGGGTCAGGATTTTTGATGACAGCTTGGTTGGTGCCCAGACATTATGATTGCCTCAGCAGGCATCAGTCAAAATGATCACGTGCTTGAGGTTCTCAGTACCTTGAGCAAGTTTACCACTATACCAAAGTGGTATACTAGTGCCTGTAGAGTTTACAGTTGAACTTAAGGATGCATTCAGAATACTTGTGAAGATATGCTACAGTGTGAAATACTACTTTTGTAATGTGCTATATCTGAGCACAAATTTTTTTCTTGTTCATGAATCTTATTTTTATTGTCACAGTTTGCAATGATAACTACTGCACTGTACATTTGTTCTCAGGGAAAACAAATTCAGTCAAGAATTTAAGTATAAAAATATGGAATCCTTAAAATCTGGGCCTGCATTTCCTAATCATCTTCTTCTGATATCGCAATTTCATGGCAATTGACTGTTAATATAACCCTGAGAGCATCCTCGACAACAAAGTACTAATATGTGCAACAATTTATACTGTGAACATATTCTTAATAAAATAAACATGGCAGTGACAATGGGGGAAACTCTGACCTGCCCTTCCCCACACTCTCACACTGTAAAAGATGTTAGGGGCTCAATATGCAGCAAAGTGCAAAGTGGGGTGCAAAGGTTTGTGCTGCACTTTGTAATTGCTCAGGAGTCCAAGGATGCTATACCAGTCGGATAGCACACCTGCGCCATCCAACTGAATATAGGGCCATGTTGGTGCAGTGCTAAGTCAAGTAGCACTTTGTGGACATGGCTTCCAAAGTGGGTGTCAAGAGTGGATAGCGCCGGAGCGCTACCTGCAATATTCAAAGGGAACCCATGAAAATGAGCCCATTGGGCATGCAAGGCACTAAGGGGTCATTTGCATGCTCATTATGGGCCCATTTGCATGGGTTGGGGAGGCAGGTTTGTGTGGCACCACCCCCTCCCTTCCCCAGTCTAAGACAGGTAGCTATTCATGGTGCAGCTTCACCTCAAAGAGTGCTGACAGTAATTATTTCCTCTTCTGAAGAAAGTCGTGAGTCTGTAGCTATCCTTGGTGCTAGTGGCCCCTCCCTCAATTGCCAGCTCATATTTAAGAAACAAATCCCTGGTGCAAGTGGGTCCCCCCACTCTGATCACCAGCCCATATTTAATAAACAAATCCCTGGTGCTAGTGGTCCCCCCTCTAATCACCAGACCATATTTAATAACACAATACCCAGTGCTTGTGGTCCCCCACGATAGCCAGCCCATATTTAAAAAAACAATCCCTCATGCTAGTGGCCCCTCTCCAATTGCCATGACATATTTAATAAAACAATACCTGGTGTTTGTGGTCCCCCCCCCTCTGATCACCAGCCCGTATTTAAGAAATCTCTCCCTGGTGCTAGTGGTCCCCGCCTCCCCCTAATTGCCAGCCCATATTTAATAAAAAATTACCTGGTTCTAGTGATCCCCCTCCCTTTGATCACCAGCCCATAGTAAAAGTTCCAACCCTCCCTAGTGTCCAGTGGCCCCCCCGGGCACCGATCCATGGTATTGCCATTTGCAATTCCCTACTGCCTGGTATCTAGAGACCCCTTCCAATATGGCACAGAGCACCCCCCCAGTGACCTTACCAGTATCCTCGGTACCCTGGGTGCATATGGTGACTGGTGCAGCCCTCCTCACATCTCCTTGACCAGCCGCCATATGTCCAGAGAGGGAGCACACCCCTTATTTATAGGACAGGGTGACTTGCCCTATCCTATAAATAAGGGGCATGCTCCATGCATGCCTGGACATACAATGGCCAGCCAAGGAGGTGTGAGGTGGGTTGCACTAGTCATGATATGCACCCGCAGCACCGAGAATACTGGTAAAGTGACAGGGGGTGGGAGACTGGTGCCATGGTTAGTGGGCCACTAGACACTGGGGAGTAGGGGATTATGACTAGTGGTACCATGGATCAGTGCCTGGAGACCACTGGACTAGGGAGGTTGGAACTTTTATTACAAGCTGGTGATAGGAGGGAGGGGGGACCACTAGAACCAGGGACTGTTTTATTAAATATGGGCTGGTGACTGGAGGGGGGGGACCACTAGCACCACAGATTGTTTTATTAAATACGGGCTGGGGATCAGAGGGAGAGGAGACCACTAGCACCAGGAATTTGTTTATTAAATATGGACTGGAGACTGAAGGGGAGGGAACCACTGGTACCATGGATTGTTTTATTAAATACGGGCTGGGGATCAGAAGGAGGAGGGACCATTAGCACCAGGGATTTGTTTATTATATATGGGCTGGAGATTGGCGGGGGCACTTGCACCAGGGTTTGCTTTATTAAATGTGGGCTGGTGATCAGAGGAAGGGGAGGAACTGCTAGCACCAGGTACTGTTTTATTAAATATGGGTTAGTGATCAGATGGGGGAGATTACTAGCACCATGGAGAGATTTCTTAAAGATGAACTGGTGATCGGGGGGGGGGGGGACCACTAACACCAGGGATAGATTTATTACACATGGGCAGGTGATTGGGAGGTGGAGTACAACTGGCTCCAGGGAGAGATTTCTTACATATGAGCTAGGGATCAGAGTGGGGACCACTAGCACAAGGGAGAGATTTCTTAAATATAGGCTGTTGATCAGAGGGGGGACCACTAGCACCATGGAGGGATTTATTACATATGGGCTGGTGATTGGGGGGATCACAGACTACAGGGGAAGGGTGTGCCCCCCCAGTGGACAACTGGCTAGGTGGCTGCATTACCTCTGGCAGCCACTAGGGTTGCCAGGATTAAGTCGGGGTTTGGTTCAGTAGTATTTGTGTGCCACAAAAGGACCGCGCTAAACCCTTTTGCACAGCGTAATACCACTGAATATGGGATAGCGCAGCTATTCATGGCCACACCATTCCCCATGCCCATCGACATACATTATGTTTTGTGTGGGTGCTAACCCTCTTTGTCCATGCAACAGCCCCTTTTCAATATGGGCATCCAGCACAAACTAGAAAGACCCATTAGCACCCACTCAACCTTTTGAATATCAGGCCCCAGATGACTTCCTATTTCATTTACTTGTAGGATCTCCAGTTCCACCGCTGTTTATGTATTTTACATTTTTTCTCAGCTAATTACAATAATATTTTAGTGACAGGTGTATACAGTTACACTGCTATCAGATATTCTAGCCAATCGGTGTTTGATCTGGATTTTCTGAAGAGAAGACTAGTAGTTCCATCAGTATCCATTTTAAAATTGATTGGATTACAGAGCCAGTAGATATACAGTCATCTTATCCAGTTTGTTTTCCCTTTCTGTAGAGTGGGCCAAGGTGGGGGGTATGACAGTTCAGATGAATCTCCATAGGAGGGGAGGGGGCAAATAAACTTGAGTCCCACTTAGTGGGTGTTATGCTAGACTCATTAGTTTTCACCTTGTGTTTTTCCAAGTTGGCACTTTGATACTAAAGCTAGATTGCTACGTGATTCCTCATCTAGTGCTTACCCCTTTGTACCCTGGATTTTCCTCCTACTGCATTTCTTTGCATGCTACTGCCCAGGTGAAATGTAGTTCAATTACTCATGAACTTTGATAAATATTCAAGAATGGTTCATGACCATCCATCAAGGTTCCCAAACTGTTCTTGGAACTCAGTTCATGAAGTGAGTTCAAGAACTGTTCATCAACACAAATTAATGAAACTGCTGAACTTTTAAAGGACCAACATGAACAGAGACAAAAATACATTTGCACAACTAATTTGCATATCATGATGTACAGGTTTCCTCTGTAAAAGTTATAAAGCATCACAAAATTAGAACTTTTGAGTTTAGGAGTGGAACATATATGTTCTACAAGGTAATTAACTATTTGAGCACCCAAAAGTAGTCACATTTTAACTCATCACATTTTAAGAGTTGCAGACTCTGAAGATAAACTGTAAGTAGCAATTGGGCCTATTTATAAAAGGAAAGTGAGCAATGATTTCATTTGAATGAAAAACAGGAGAAAAAAGTAAGCATAATGCAAGTTACTAATTCTAATTTGCATTGAGGAAAAAAGTATAAGGCACATTACTACTTCTAAAATGCACTGTAAAAAAAGTTGTTCATTAGAAAATGTTGAATTTGTTAAAGCAAAACTCAATTGCCATGGTTAATTGCTTAGGTTGTGTAATGAAACAACTGAGGGCTCAATGAGTCTGTCTCTGGTTTGTATAAAGGGGAAAATAGTTTGAGAATAGGGCTAAAGCTAATGCTTGATGAAGTAACCGATATTATAAAAGCAGGGTTTTATGGTCACTAAAAATATTGATAGACTGTGTTCATAGAAGTTTAGTGGAGGAATTTCATGAACTTTTATGGACTTTTATGAGACATTATATTCAAGAATGTTCATGAACACAGTTTGCCCATTTGTCATTCTTCTTCTTCCACAGTTCATGAACATGATTGCTGAACACTGATGTGCATTCATGGACTTGGTTCATGAATTATTCATGAATAATTCACGCATGTTCAAAAACCATTCCTGATCCTTTTGCTTCAGTGGTGCAACCATGAGGTGAACAGGAGAATGGCCTCCCATGAGATAGATGACAAGTCATACCCATACGTCCACCCCAGGGGCTGCTGTTTATCTACCTGTAACAAGAGGTTCTGGGAGAAAACATTTGCTCAGCATTATGCTAGGTTTGTACGTCTGGTCAGGGGCACCCAAGTAAATCTGGGCACTGGAAGCAATAACTGAAATGTCCAAACTAGGAATGGAATTCTAGAGTATGGCTTTTGTTCACATAACACATAGAATAACAAAACAAAGATGGACCCCCACAGGGTTACACTCACTGGTAATGCAGATTACAGAGGTACAGAGCACATCACTTCCTTACTACGAAACCCTCAGGTTCTGCTACGGATCTGGGCACACACGACCCGAACTGGTACACTTCTCTTTGATTCCTTGACATGGCTCCCCGGCCAGTACTAGGACACTTTTCCATATGGCATGAAGGTTGATGGTGGCTCCCTAACCACCCATGAGCTCTTTCTCGCTCTAAAGGGAAAATTTCCACAATCCCACGTCTGGGTGCTTTCTTCAAACACTGGTCAAGTGCTTGAGAGAAAGCCATAGGTGCCCAAACTGAACCAGGAGAGGTAAACCTGGTTACTCCAGATAGGGTGTCTCCCACCTCTTGCTCCCAAATCTA
This sequence comes from Neoceratodus forsteri, assembly GCA_016271365.2. Classification (NCBI taxonomy): domain Eukaryota; kingdom Metazoa; phylum Chordata; order Ceratodontiformes; family Ceratodontidae; genus Neoceratodus; species Neoceratodus forsteri. The sequence goes on from CM028131.1 coordinate 1,310,134,643, forward strand.
TACTTGGCCATTCATTTGGATACAACACCTTTCTTCGAACTACTGGTTGTAGATGCTATCTCGAAATGTTTAGCACATTTCTACATCTTTACTCAGGAGGTGTCCTGACTTTAAGAGTTCTGTAAGTGGCTCTGTCTTTACCCTAGACCCCCACTGTTGCAGATGCTTCTAAGCCATACACAAATTAAAAGTTCTGCACTTGGCAAGTCTGCTCTTGACCCCACAGTAGGCAGATACTTTTACACTAATCTCTGTCTTGGTGAACATTGTCTCTTTATCAGAGTAGACTCACCCAAGGTATGCAGGTGCCCCAGGGCTTTTTCCGACATATGTCTCAGGTACTCACAAACAAATCAATTCTCAGGCAGCTTCTCTCTGTCCAGGCTGGCACAGGGGATTGCCCCTGAATTCCTGAAATTCCCCCCCATCCCTCTGGGGATGTAGCACGGGAACAACTCTAGGAATCTTGCACTTCCTTGCGTTGAAATTCAATGCAAGGAAGTGCAAGATAATGCATATGGGGCACAAAAACCCTGGCACAGTATATCAGTTGGGGGGTGAGGATATAGCATGCACCAAGCAGGAACGAGATCTTGGGGTTATCATCTCTGATGACCTCAAGGTAGGGAAACAGTGTGACAAGGCAGCAGGTAAAGCAAATAGGATGCTGGGATGCAGGCAGGGGCATCACCAGCAGGAAAAGGAGGTCATAATTCCACTATACAAGACACTAGTGAGGCCGTACCTGGAGTACACTGTGCAGTTCTGGAGACCTTACCTATGTAAGGACATAGACAGGGTAGAGAAGGTTCAGAGGAGGGCAACAAAGATGGTACATGGATTGCATCACAAGTCCTATGAGGACAGGTTGAAAGCACTGAACATGTACTCCCTGGAGGAGAGGAGGGAGAGAGGGAATATGATAGAGACATACAAGTATCTTACAGGGAGGAACAGGGTGCAGGAATGCACTATTTTTAAGCGAAAAAGATGTTCCAGGACTAGAGGCATGGGATGAAGTTGGAGGAGGACAATTCAGAGAAGCGTGAGGAAGAATTTCTTCACAGAATGGGTGGTGGACAAGTGGAACACCCTGCCAGAGGAAGTGGTGGGGGCTGAAACAATCATGGGATTTAAGAATGCATGGGATAGACATAAAGGAATTCTGGAGGTCAGGGGTAAGGGGCAACAGACTTCCTGGAAAACATAAACTGAACTTACAAACTTAAATGGGCAGACTGGGTGGGCCATAGGCCCTTATCTGCCGACACTGTCTATGTATCTATGTATCAATGTAATGGTCTCTACCACTTTCTTCAGATCTCTTCTGTGTTCCTCTCTAGGGTGAGAACACACAACCCACTTGTCTGAAGTAGCTCTATATCAGAGCTAGGCTCTGAGGGGCTGCCAACTGCAGCACATCTCTCCTCTGACTGCTCTCTCAAGACTCTCCTTGAAGACTGACTTGAATTTCCCAACATTCTACACCTAACCCCTGCATTGTTTAATCATCACTCCAGCTCAGCTGAAACCGAGAACAGAGTGAGACAGTGTGAAACCCATTTAACTGGTATCCCACAAGCTGCCTTTCCCTGCCTGCCACTGGTTCTAAGTGGGATTCTAGCAACCTCTGGGAACAAGGGGGTTACATACCCATGTTAACTGCCCACCCGGAGTGCAAAATCATCACCTCTGTGGCAAGTCACTCTTCACTGGACCAGGGATCACGAAAGGTTGTTCCCTACATTGTGATTCCTACACTGCAGGGTGAGCACTCAGCCCACTTTTTAACACGCATAATTGTATATCAGCAATTATAAATCATGAGATCACCTCCATCACCCAACCACAAAGCAAGCATTGCTGTTGTACATGTGCTTTTTATCATGTGTACAGTTGGTGTCTTGCACAGTACTGTAAATAGTGTCAAACCCTTTGGAATGAACCATTTCATGCACTAAAACCAAAAGGTGAGCCCTCCTAAATCAAAGTTCGTAAACCACATTTTGTAAGGTTACTGTATGCCTCTAGCTATTTTTTAAAACTTAATTAGAAAAGTCATGATGTATTAAATATAATATTGTGGTGCTAGCCAGGGATGCAACACAGTGTCTCAGGGTACTACATGACTAAAGGAATAAACTGCCATTGAAATTGCCACGTTCACTGCAGTAGCTCTATTGTAGAATTCTGCTGGATTGCATTACATCCTGGTGGGCTCCACTGTAGGTCCTCTGAGGATGTCTCTTATAGTCTAAGAGTTTCATCACATGAGTGTAGGCAGCCAGAACCACTCAACTTTGCTGTGTGGTCCTGTCACCCAAATGTAACACGAAGACTCTAATATACCCTAGATCACTCAGGTAAGAACAGATATGACACCCCGCCTGTTTCCAGCTTTCAAGTGAATGTAGATAAAATGGAGGCTCTACTGCTCAGTGGTGGCATGTTGCAGACTCTAGAGTGGGTGTGCCCTTTTAAGTTGGTGGGCAGCTAGTTTAGATATCTGATGGTACAGATCACCACAGTCTTGGAGAAACTGTATAGTCCAGTTGACTCAGAATGATTTAGCCAGATGGGTGGACTTGCCCCTTACATTATTGGGCAGGGTGGAAGTGGTAAGAATGAATGTTCTTCTGAGGCTCTTATTTCTAATTTTCACCCTACTAGTGGAACCTCTTGCCTCATTATGGACAAAATTATACAAAAGTACCTCCAGATTTATCTGGGACAACAGGAAACCTAGACTGAGGTGGTGCCTGCTGAAGATTGACAGAGTAAGGGGAAACTTGGGTCCCAGATTTCAAGAGATACTTTCTTGCATGCTAGGAATTTGGTATGTTAGCCCACACGCAAATGGGGTACCAGCCTAACTGGGTGGCACTGGAGAAAGGGGGGCAGGAATTAAGTAAGTTGGATGATTTCCCCTATTCAGAAATGATCAAGAGTCTGATATGCTGAACACTGAACCAGTGGGCCCATGAGAGCTTGGGTTCAAGTAGTAAAAATAATCAAGGGAAATGTAGGCTTCAGCCCCTTAACTCTTATCAGAATGTGCAGACACTTCCTGCCAGGTAGGATCAACCAGTCCTTTTGCAAGTGGGCATTACAGGGTCTATGCAGGTTGAGACAGCCAGTGGTGTATGGACTATAAAGACTTTTGCACAGATCCATCAGGAATTCCACCTCCCCCATCAAGACTTCTGTTGCTACTTGCAGCTCTGCAGTTACCTCTAGGCACCTGGCAGGAAGGCCTAATGGCAACAACCCTTAGATAGTCTGCAGCAAATCCTAGAATTGCATCTGACGTCACCCATTGTTGGCCACAGGATCACACACTTGTATAAGTTGATAGGTAAGCAGGAGGAAACTCGCACAGGGCCTATCCAGAACAAATAGGAAGATGAATCAGGTGAAAACTTAACAGAAATGGAGTGGAAGGAGATGTGGGAAGGGACACCTAGAGTTTTTGCATCTTATGTATGGGAAGAACACAGGTCGAAGGAAGACGGTAATATGATTCTTTAGGCCCTCAGTAAATACAAAACATTTTGGCACCACTAATTTGGGTAAGTGCTGGAAGGACTGTGATCAAACAGCCCACCATACCCATGTCTTTTGGGATTGTCACAACTTGCAGGTCTTCTGGGAATGCAGTAGTGGGTGCCATAGAAGATATTCAAAAAATCTATTCTGAGGCAGCTTAAACATCTAATTTTAGCTATACTTAGCCCCATGCATGTCGAACTGCCAGCAAAAATAATGTTAGTACAGTTAGACAGCCCCACTCCCCCGATCCTGTTCCCATCCTATTACTCCCTCGTAGAGTGCCTGCAACCCCATTGATACCTCTACGTAATCAAAAGCTGTTTTGAAGGGGTGGGGTTGGTAACCTAGATAACCCCTCGGCTCATGCACAAAAGGTACGAGCCAGGCATTTTAAGTTAAAATTTAAGTGTTTAACATGAGAAAAAAGTTTTAAAAATAGTTAATTTAGTTAATTGGGCAGGCAATTTCCCAGAATGAGTTGCCTGGCCGAATCATGTCAACAGCTCTTTAAGCCCTTTTCTTGGTCCCAGCCATGTTTGACACCATTACTGGTTCTTGCACCTACTACCTCTACTGGTAGGTTGTTCCATGGCTGAGTTACTCTCTCTGTAAAATAAAACTTTCTCACATCCCTCCTGAATCTCCTTTCTGCCAGCTTCTACCCATGTTCCCATATTCTTGATTTGCCAATCCTACTGAATTTTTCACACAGTCTACCTTGTGTATTCCTTTCAGGACCTTGAAGGTCTCTCTCACATCTCTGCTTTCCCTTCTCTCCCTTTTGGTCTTCAGGGAGTACATGTTCAGGGCCTTCAGCTAGTCCTGATAGGAATTTCTCTGCTGGCCCTGATCATTTTGGTTACCCTATGTTGTATTATCTCTAGACTATCTTTGACTTTTCGTGGGTGGGGGCTCCAGAAATGGACACAGTATTCCAGATGCAGCCTGCATGTGATCTATAGAGAGGCAGTATCACCTCCTTCCTCTTGCTGTCAAAACCCCTCTCAACATACCCAAGCATCTTGGTTGCCTTGTTGTAGGCCTTGTTATATTTATCAGATTGTTTTAGGGAGTCAGTTTGCTCAGTGGTACTGTCTAACTTTGCCCTTCCCATTAAATATGCTTTCCTGGGATTCTTGTTTCCTATGTGCATCACCTTGCTCTGTATTTTTTTAATTATAATTTTTATTTATTTTTTCCATTTAACAACAAACAGATAGAGAAAACCATATACAGTACAGTTTACATGCTTGTATAAGAGGTTAACATCAATTTGCTAATACATTTATTGGTTTTATCAACATTTCCTTGGTACATTTTATTTTATGTTTGAAAGATTAGACTGCAACCTGGGGCGGGGAGGGCCACAGTATTTTATTTAACACACCTTATTTACTCTTGGCTTAAAACTGTCTGTGGCTGTCCCCTTTACGTTTATACCAGATACAACATATACGTTTTAACTTGTGAACTAAGTAGACCTCAGAAAGAGCAGGGTAGAAGAGAAAAAGGAAGGTAGGTGTCTCTGTCCAGATGAGTGGAAGGTGTTCCCCCTAGGGTACAAAGTCCATGTCATTTTCTAACTGGTATAGCACTCATTTTTTCCAAAATGCTCAAATAAGGGACATTTATCCATATAGATATATATATTGGTCATTCCATTCTATATATCTCCACCAAAGTAGACCTCTACATCTCCTTGGTTGGTATTTTTGCCGAGTGCCAGAACCACGTTACAGCCTTTTTGCCACCAGTATTGATATGAGAAGTAAGCGTAATGTGGCAGTATTCAATTCCCTTCCCTCAACTGCAGCACACACTTTTCCAGTAAATCCACCCCTGCTCTTACAACTTATAACTTCATGCTTACAAGGAAACTCCTTAGATCACTTGATTGGACATGCCTACAAGGCATGTCACTTCCTGGTATGCCTTGTAGGCATGTCCAATCAAGTGCTCCAGGGAGTTTCCTTGCAAGCATGAGCTTATAAGTTGTAAGAGCAGGGGTGGGTTTATTGGAATAATGCGTGCTGAAGTTGATTGTTCTCCTGTATATAATTGTACTTGGAGATACCGGAAATGTTCTATATTTCGCAGATGGAAGTTCATTTGTAATGTAGAGAAAGGGAGTGCCCCATGCATATCCATTATTTGGAAGAAGAAGCAGAGGCCCAGTTTGGCCCATAGCTTTAGGGCCTCATCTAATTGGTTCAGGCAGTAGTCTATATCACGTGCCAGGGCTCTTAGAAAGAAACAGTGTGCTAGACTGAGGTATTTTTTAAGAATCTGTAGCCACTGTGTTAGTACTGTTGCTGTGTATTTATAAACATTTTTTACTGGCAAACATGCTGGTGGATTTCCAGATAGATATGGATCACAGTTATGTAAGTCATTCAAGGTGAATTAGATTTGCTTCCAACAGGAGTTTTGTGAAGGCGTTAACCATGCACTTATGGTACGGAAATATGCTGCTTGGGCATATTTTAATAGGTTTGATAGATTAAGGCCCCCTTTGTGCCTTGGGAGTTGTAATGTAGAGAACTGAATGCATGGAGGTTTTCTGTTCCAAATGAATCCAGAGATTGCCTTGTTCCACAATCTAAAGTACAGTATATCTGTCCCGGTAGTATGGGGAGGGTTTGTAGATAGTATAGTATATGAGGTAACATATTTTGACATATTGTTTTGATTCATTGAAAGAACCCCAGTGGGAGATGATTCCATTTGGAAAGGTCTTCTGTGATTTGTATAGTAGGTGGCTCATACCATAGGAGCTCCAGATTATCTAGATTTCTTGTCATTTTAATTCCCAGATATCTAAAGGAAGATTTGTTCCACCTCAATGGAAACAGGGATTTGAGCTGCATGGACGGTGCATAGTTATACCAAATGACTTCTGTTTTGGCAGTGTTCAGTTTGTATCCCGAGATACTACCAAATTCGCTGAGCAACTTCCACAATATTGAGATTGATTCCTCTGGAGAGGTGACTGTGAGGAGGAGATAGTCCACAAATAATGACATTTTATATTCTCTGCCCCCCACTGGAATTCCCGAAATTTGGGGATTGTTTTGAATATGTATGGCTAGGGGCACTAGGTAAAGGGAAAATAGCAGGGGTGACAAGGGACAGCCCTGTCTAGTGCCCTGCTCTAAAGGAAACAGGTCCATTAGGGAGCCATTTAACCTGACATACACTTGTGATGATTGATATATATGCTTCAATACGCTGATAAATTCTTGTGGGATGCCAAAGGCTGCCAGGGTGGCTCACAGAAATGGCCAGGCCACCCTGTCAAAAGCCTTTTCAGCATCTAGACTCAAAAGAGCCAATGTTATTGATCTGGTCATGGCATGTTCTATCAGTAGTAAGGTCCTTCTCACACTGTTATGTGTCTGCTGATTTTACACGAAGCCCACCTGGTCTTGATCGATTAATTGAGGTAGAAGAGGTTCAAGCCGACAAGCTAGTACAGACATAAATATTTTTTAGTCATAATTCAATAAAGAAATAGTCCTATATGAGGAGGCATATTTTGGGTCTTTGTTTGGTTTTGGAAGTGCTGATATCACCGAGTGATGCCAGGTGGGCAGAGGGAGTTCCCCACCCCGCATCGCATTGAATACGGAAAGAAGGGTTGGGGAAAGCATTAGAGTGTATTTTTTGAAGAATTCAGCTGGGTAGCCATCCAATCCTGGAGCATTCCTGGACTTTGAGTCCCATATCACCCACTGGAGTTCACCTAATATAATAGGAGGTATCAGCCTTTCAGCTGTTTGATCCAATTTTGGGATACTAAGAGATTTTAGGTAGGAATTTAAGGCTGCTGATGGGGTTACTGGGTCATGTGTATATAATTGTTTATAAAATTTGGCTAAATATGGCCTGGATGGTCAAGGGGTATGATGCCAGTATTTCTGTATCAGTGTCTACCATGTGTGTGACACATGACCATGATTTTTGTGCACGTAGTGCCCTGGCTAGGTTTCTGGCTCCCCTAGCCCCCCCCCCATAGTAGTGATGGTTGAGGAAGAAAGGGACTGTTCTACTTTAGCGTCTATAATATTTTTGCACATCCCTTTTAACTTGATTTATCTGTTGGGAGAGAGACTTGTCTCCCTGCATATAAAAAGACTGCAGTGTTGTGAGTTGGGCTTGTAGTTCTTGAAGTTTCCCTTCCCTTTCCTTCTTTTTCCTGGAGGAGTATGCTATTATCTATCTCCTAAACACCATCTTAACTGTGTCCCATAGGATAACAGATGCTATTGATGGATCTGTGTTATCTGCTATTATCTGCAGAAGTTTTTCCTGTGCCATTTGTGCAAATTCAGGATCCTTTAAGAGTGTTAAGTTGAATTACCATGGGGCACGGGTAGTTGGTTTCCCCAAGGTAAATTTTGCCTGAACTGGGGCGTGATCAGATAGCAGTAAGGGGCAATGGCTTATATCCTGGATATTGTCTAGATGTTCGGCTGTTGTAATTAAGTAATCTAGCTGAGCTGACGTCCCAGTTCTAGAGGAACTACAGGTGAATGCTGGGGTTGTTGGGAAGAAATGTCGCCACACATCAGTGAACCCCAAATGGGCCAATGTGGCACGAAGATATTTTTGCCATTGTGTAACTCTATGTAGAGGGGGCCTGTAGTGCCCAGTGTGGGGCTCAGGGTGGCATTGAAGTCCCCTTCCATAATTAACTGATCCTGAAGGAGGGGCAGTATTTTATTGATCAGTTGTTGAGCCACTGTCTTGTCAGATCCCAGTGGGAAATAAATACTAGCCAAAGTGACCTGCATGGCATGTATTTTTCTGACTGCGATTACGAAACACCCCTCTGGGTCTGAGTATTGTTCCTGCAGATGGAACGGAATGTTATGTGGTATGAGGATAGCGACCCCCACTTCTGTGCCCAGATTCATGAGAAGCCGCTATACATTCAAATACCCCTTTGATTTAAATTTGTCATGTTCCAGTTGTGACAGGTGGGTTTCTTGCAGAAGCACCATGTCTGGTTTCTCCCTATTTAATTGTTGCAATAGTTTAATTCATTTTATGGGGCTATGAATACCATTGACATTCCAAGATATTACTTGGGAGTGTTTATCCATTTGGGCAAAGTTAAAGGATATCCAGATAAATATAGTGGACACTCCTTCCTCTAAGAGGGTCAATAGGGAGGGTAACACCAAAGTAGATTGGGAAAGAGATGTGAGGGGTTGACGTCCGTTAAAGAGTTAAGTAGGAAGCAGGTAGCAAAGAACCTTTTAAATTACATCTAACAGTTACTATACAGGTAATTGGAAAGGCTTTGTCTGGAGTTCAGTGGCCAAGCAGCCAGCCACTCCCACTTCCTGAGCTATATAAGCAGTTCCTCTCAATCTCATTGTGAAGCATTTTTTCTTTGCAGCCGAAGGCTCTGTCGGTTTGTCCTCTGAGCTGCTTGGGCCTCCCTGGCTGGCTGGCGCCTGCCCCCCCTCCACCCTTTGCTACTCCTGCTTGTCTCTGCTGGGCTTCTGTGTTTATTTTCCTGTTTCTGGTTTGTGTTTTGCCTTTGGCTGTGTGTGGTTTCTTCCTTTTTTTGGGGGGGGGGCTTTGTTTCTAAGCTCATAGCATACTGCTACTCAGAGCTTCTGCCACTGCTTTCAGTTACCTACAACTGTAGCCACTGCTGCTGTTTACATTAATTACTATTGTACCCAGTGCATGTGTTTTTACACTGTGCTCACTATGCTCATACTACTGCTATGCAACTGCAGTCATTATCTGTGTGTTTCAGGTCAGCCATAGCTGCTCCATGCTGCATACTCAATTCTTTTCACCTGACACAGTTTACTCTGACCCTAGCTGTGCTGCTCATTCCTGCTCTTATTCTACTTGCAGCTTCATTGCACTGCCTGGCTACACCTGCTTTCAAGCATTGTCTCCCTGTTTTACTGCAGTTACAACTCTGAGGTCAGCCAACTGAGCTCCTGCTGAGGCTGTTAATATAGCTTTGATATTAAAAATTGCCTCGCTGCTGAAAAATCCTCAGAGTATTTGTCACCTTGATTTGGCTATTCATGTCTGGCTGGCTTGCCCCCAATTCATTGCTGTTAATGCTATACAGTATGTTATGCAGACCTCAGTGCAAGTCCACCTATCACTACTACTGCTTACTGACCTACATGCAGGTCCACACTTGCTTACGCAACCATTGCTCCTTGCTTACGCAAACCATTGCTTCATACTTACTACCATCCCTCAGCTTCAGCCTCTGGGATTCTGCTGCACTCAATCTGCATTCGACCTTGCAAGGTCTCAGCACTCAATGCTCATTACGATCTCAGCACGCTATGCTCATTCAGCTCACCAGCTTTTCAGCTCTCAATCAATTTCTGGGGCATGCCAGCCATTCTATTCTGGCACAGGGTTCCTGCAGCCAACAGTCTTGCTCTGCATTTAGTCTGCATCTCGAGCGTGTCCAGCTTGGGGAGGGATCCTTCTCACCTCGCCCATAGCTGGGAATGTTCTCACCCCGGGCTTGGCTTGAGCTGCCTGCTACGTGACAGCAGCTCCTGGTGTAGAATTTAAGACTAGTGGTGAAGGGTGGAAAAAGTTACCTCCTTTGGTGCGAGTGTTCCACTATAACGGTTAGCCATTGACTTTAGTGGTTTCCCTAGCGAGGCACCTTCACCGCATTCTCCCTATGACTGCCTCTGGTTCACCTGGTTTGATTTAGGGCAGATAGGCCAGGTGAGTGCCTCAGCAGTGGTTGCTTTCCTCCTGCGCCTTGGATGCATGTATTATTGCAGAGTTTTCTTGCAACCTTCCACGGCATTCCCGCTAGAGGGTTTGAGTGAGAGCCTTCCTCCAAATTGGAATATTTTCCACCTCCCTTTAATTGGGTTTTCCAAATTGCAGCTGCAGAGCCATCACTAACTAAACTATCTCAAGCCTGGAGGGGAGGTGGGAAGGTGACCTAGGCCTTGGATCCCCACAGATTTCCTCCTCATAGGGTTTTTTTCTCTCCTTCGTTACCTCAGGTCTTAACACTTAGTCAGCATAGTTGTTTCTCCTAGTTTCTTTAGTTAGATTCCGCTGTTGGGTGGAGGTGGAGAATGTCCTGCCATTCCCTTTCTCTTTAGGGGATCCCCTAATCTCAACACAAACCAGCAGTATCATGCTATGCAAGCCTGGGTATTCATTATGTTATCCAACTGAGCATCTCATTGCATTATCAAACTGCATATGCTTCTCCACTGCTACTTTACAGTTACTGCTCCTATGTCACAGTTACTGCTTGCTCATATGCTTCGTGTTGCCTCCTTTTTGGGGATGATACTACATTTCTTTTGGAGATTCTTAAGGTACCTTTAGCCACGGGAATCATCTTGTGGCACTCTAGAGGTGGAACCCTCTCTGAGGTTTCCTTGCCTTCGTACTCCTACAGGGTGGTAATTCCTCTGGAATAGAGTGTGAACGGCCAAAACCAAACTAACACAGTTGCACAAGCATAACACTATACTGGCTGCGTAGGTCAGTGAATTGAAAAGGCTTGCCTGGAGTTCAGTGGCCAAGCAGCCAGCCACTCCCACTTCCTGACCTATATAAGCAGTCCCTCTCAGCCTCATTGTGAAGCATTTTTTCTTTGCCCCACCATCCTCCCCTCCTCCTCCAGTGGCTGCACTATCTCCTTAGGGAGATTCCATTCCCTCTCTCCTTAGAGGATTCCCTCATTCTCAACACAAACCATCAGTATCATGTTACTCAAACCTGGGCATTTCATTACATTATCAAACTGAGCATATCATTACATTATCAAACTATCTATGTTTCTGTACTACTACGTTACAGTTACTGCTCCTACGTCATAGTTACTGCTTACTCATAAGCTTCGTGTCACCTCATTCTTTGGGATATGATTGTACTACATTTCTTTTGGGGATTCCTAAGGTACCTTTAGCCATGGGAATTGTCCCATGGCACCTTTAGGGGTGGAACCCTCTCTGAGGGTTCCTTGCCTTCGTACCGCTACAGGGTGGTAATTCTTCTGGAATAGAAAGTGCGAATGGCCAAAACCAAACTAACACAGTTGCACAAGCTTAAAACTATACTGGCTGCATAGGTCAGTGAACATAACTTATTAGGAAACCTTCAACAAATGCCAGTTGGGCATTTCTGATTGGTTTATATAACATTTAAAAATTTGGCTTTTCGTGTCACCCCTCTTGGGTTGCTGGAAGATCCAAAACCAGAAACAGGTGACAAAGAAGACAAGTACTTCCAAGGTAGGAAGATATGCTAGTCTCCTAAATGGGGATAGTTGGAAATTTCCCTGAGGCATAGATTACAGCATCCGATTTGGGCCCTCGTAGCAATAACTGCTACCAAGGAGGAGAGGGAAAGGTGGAATATCCTCTCCCGCTGACCTCCTAGAAAAGTTGTCAGCTGTGGAGGGCTTTCCTGAACAAAAGTCAGGGCTCTGCGGCATGGCAGCCCTTTGCCATGAGAAAGCATGGTTCATAGTTTGGGCAGGTAGGTACTGTTGGACTCTGAGTTTGCAAGTAACCATGGAGGGTGCAACATATACAGGGGCACTTCTCCTGATGTTGGGGTTTCTCCTTTGTCTATTCCACCTAATGTTCTCCATTGCCATTAATACTTAGTCCTAGGGCCATACCTCTCATAGGTAGTGTTAGGGACTCACAACAGAGCCAGCATGTTCCCAACAATGTCTGTCCCACATAGAGTTGCCAGCTTCTACTATGTTATAAAGTGCAAGTGTCTCCAGACAGAACTGGTGTCCCAATGTGTCACAGGTTTGTGGTGCTGGGGGGGTGGGTTGAGCTATGGATTAGACCCTTGTGCAGACTCACCTGTACATAAATTCCTATAATGTGCATGCTTTTCTTTTCTTCCCCCTCTCCCCTACCACAGGGGGGCAGTAGATGTTCATACAATTGACTGGAAGGTTTTCCTTGTTTCTTCCCCCAGGGCACTGATTTGCCACTGATCGCCTGTCTCAGGGGGAGGATGAGGAGGAGCGACAATCCCCCACCCTGCAGACCTTTCAGTACAAGTTTTAATATTGAAACATTTTATTTCAGGGGGCTTTATCAATTTGCCATTCACATATATTTCTTTAAGGGGGTAGTAAATCCACTTTTTCCTTTCCATCTCTGTGCTTAGCAGCTGTCATGTTCCCCCTGTTGCTATGCTGTAGGGGTGGTCATCTCCCTTATGTGCCCTTTACTATCCCTCATGATCGGCCAGTGCAACACCCCTAGAGAATCTTAGCAGTTCCCCCCTTAATGACCTCCCTGCTCCCCTCCCCATACCTCTCAACCTTCTGCTTCAATAAATCAGAGAAAAAGGCTTAAAAAAAAATCAGGGACACATTTTCATAATTAGAGATATCCACCCAGAAAGCTGGTAGAATATTGGGCTTAGTGCAAAATGCGTTTTCTAAAGAAGAACAAGTTTGTAACTTTAATGCTGGAAATTATTTTGTGCTTTTAGGAGGGACAGAATAATATTTTGAGACCAAATCAGGGATGTCCTTGAAAATCAGGGACAGTTGAGAGGTATGCCCCCCCCCGTTGACCACAACAGCTGCCGTTCACAAACACAATTCAACCCTCCCCCCCGCATTGAATACTGCCTTTATCAGTGAGTCTGTTACAATGTTCGTGCAGTACAGCTTTCAGATTGCATTTGGTAGCTAAACCTTAGGGCCCTATTCTCTCCATTTTCACTGTCGTGAGTGACAGAGGGGAACAGCATGTTCCCTGTCTCAAAAGAAATAACAGAGCTGAGCGGTATTCTTCGCTTGGTCCCCCCGGTGACTGCAGGGTAAAATTCTGTTAGTATTTCTGTCTACCCTCTATCGCAGTTTACCCCCCCCCCCACATTCCCTGTCGATAGCTCAGTGCATATCCTCCATCTCCACCTCGAAACATCACAGCACACGTGGCCCCCCAGGATCCCCCCCCCTCACTACAGCAACAGAGTTTATTCCTCATATTCCTATTAGGGGAGTGTGCCCTGGTGCTGTGTAGTCTTAGTGATCGCTTGTTATCTTAGAGGATCAGGGCTATTGTCTAACATATCTCCTTTTGCTTGTTTCCCTTCCCCCCGCCTCACACCCTCCTGCCCCACACCCTTCCAGAGTTCCCCATTCAACATTCTGCATTTAACTATCTCATTCATTTTGCTACTGCAAGCAATGGGCAACGGGTTTTCAATTATTTTACAATAACATATTCAAAACAATTTTCCGCCTGCCATTTGCTGCGGCCTCCTTGTTTGTGAAGCACTGCACATATTAACACTTCTTCAGACTGTTTGTGACTGTGCAATCTCCATGTGAAACTTACAGCATAGTATCCATAACTGATGTGTCCTGCTGGTACCTCAAAAAGAGTGAAACATACTGACTGTTGGTTGACTGTCACTATTTTCCACTCCGAGGTAAATTTTCCTGTTCCTTTTGTTTAGAGGGAGAGAGACAGGCCAAGACATTCATCCCCTGTACCAAAGTTCTGGTGCGAGCACCTCTTCCACTGAAAGCTACAAGATGGTGCTAGCAACCACCATACCATGCGGTTACAATGAGGAACATGAATTTAATAACTGTCAAGTGTGAAATGCCTGGCCCATCCCCCTCCTCCTGAAGTACTGTCACCCAGTTGTGTACCTTTACAAATGGTGCTCAGGGACTGAAAACAATGCCTCACATAACATAAATCCATGCTGCTCCCTTTATTGCTTATTCTGAGAGGTATGAGCAGTAGTTTACGAGGAATATAGCCATACCTGTAAGATCACAGTGAGTGGTTTAGAGGCCCCCAAAGTTTTCACAGCCAATGTAGTCCTGACAGAAAAGAAGAGGAGTGAATCCAGGATGTCATTTCTGCCTTGTACCTCAGGTATGCTTTGACCTTTGGAAAGTCTGCAGTAATTGCTTCACTTTGGCCATGGTAGCCAAACCTTGCCTTCTTTTGTCAGAGCCTGTGGCTGATTTGTTCCACATGGTGCCCAAAGTAGATGCAGCATTCCGGGTCTCTGGTCGGCGTTGGACAAAGGAAACCTCTATACCTCAGGATCGGAGGTCCTCCACTGCTTCTTCAGGCATTGCAAACCCTTTAGGACCATCAGGAAACATAACCATTAGTCAAGCAGGGTAAGGGGTTTGAAATTTAAATTCTTGTGCTTTCAGTGTTCTCAGTACTGGTGCATGGGCTCTTCCTTTATTCGCGATTACTATAGAGTAGTCATTATTGAAAAAAAGTCTGTTATTCTGATATTTAACTTGCCCCATCTTCCAGGCTCTGCTCAAGATATTCTGTTTTGTCTGGTAGCTCAAGTATTTTATGATGACTGAGCGTGGATGGTCCTCTGGGTGCCATGGTTTAGCCATAAGGGCACGGTGCACCCTCTCTATTTTCAGTGGATACTCCGGGTCAAGTTGCAGTATTTCTCTCAATAGCCCCTCTGTAAAAGTGCCCATGTCTTTGCCCTGTACATCTTCGGGCAAACCAGAGACTCTCAAGTTATTTCTTCTCGATCTGTTTTCTAGATCGTCGCACTCTTCCCGCAGGGCCCGGCACTGTTGCAGTGCGTGTAGTACCACCCACTCTAGCATGTCCATTCGGGTGTCAGTGGCACTTGCCTGAGTCTTCAACTCCTGTATTTTATTTTCAGTCTTGGCTATGTCTGTTTGGAGGTCCATTTTGAGATATTGGACCTCCGTTCTGAAGTCCTTAAGTTCCCAAGTATTGCCGCATTTGTGGACTCCTGCTCAAGCCATTGAGAGTTTGCAGCTGCCATCTCTGCTGTCCGAGGTGCAGGGGGCACCTGGGGAGCACTTGTTTCTTCTTGCCTTGTTTTTCATGCTGCTGCCTCTGATTGTTTTCTACAGCCCATCTGATGTTGTTACAGCTCTTTCAGATGTAGTTACTGTTGTTTTAGGTGAAATTGATGTGTTTGTATAGCTTATTTAGGGGTCTGATCCTGGAGCTACCAATTTAGCATGCCGTCTGCCTCGTAGCCACCGTGCCCTTTTTTGGCATTGAATTTAAAATGCCAAACTTTGGACCGCCTTGCTAATCTTTTCAGATCCCTCTGTAGTTCCCTAAACCCTTCCTCACTGTCTTTTTTATTATTTATTATTATTACCCTGCTATGAACCTTAGTGCCATCTGCAAGGAGACATATCTCACCTTGTATTCCTTCTCCTGTGTCAGTAATGAAAATACTGAAAAGGACCAGCCCCAGGACTGAACCCTGTGGCATTCCACTTGTGGCCTCCATCTCCCCTGCCTGACCCTGTTTACCACCACCCTCTGCTGCCTCCCCCCAGCCAGCTTCCTACCAGCTAACTAGATCCTTTGCTGTTCCCAGATTCGCTAACTTGTTTGGCAACCTTCTGTGTGGCACAGGGTTGAATGCCTTGCTGACGTCAAAGCAAGGCAAACCCATTGCTTGTCTCTATTTGGAAGGCTTATCCTGGAGTTCAATGGACAAGTTGCCAGCCACTCCCACTTCCTGAGCTATATAAGCAGTTCTTCTCAGTCTCCTTCTGAAGCACTTTTTCTTTGCAGCTGAAGGCTCTGTTAGTCTGTCCTCTGAGCTGGCTGGGGCCTATTCCTACCCCCCTTACCTTGCTGCTCCTGCTTGTCTCTGATGGACTTCTGTGTTTATTTACCTGCTTCTGGTTTGTATTTTGCCTTCGGCTGTGTGTGCTTCTTTCTGTCTTTGTTCCTTGTTTTCTGTGTTTGTGTGTCTTTGATTTTGTCTTTTTTGGGTGGCTTTGTTTCTAAACTCCTAGCATATTGCTCCAGAGCTCCTACTACTTGCTCTCAGTTACTCACACCTCTCAAATTACTTGCAATGCAACTGCAATCATTATCTGTGTGTTTCAGCTCAACCATAGCTGCTTCCATGTTGCATACTCAATTGTTTTCACCTGACTCAGGCTTACTCTGATCCCTAGCTATGCAGCTCAATCATGCTCTCTCATTCTACTTACCTCATTGCAGCAGCTTTATTGCACTGCCCGGTTACAGCTGCTTTCAGAGCATTGTGTCTCTTTTTATTTTATATTTATTGCAGTTTTACAACTCGGTGTACTCAATACAGATGTTGCTTCTATGTACATACACCCTGTTATACTCCGAGGTCAGCTAAGGCTACTGCTGATGCTGTAACTTAATTTCAATACCTGCATGTGGGTCTCGATCCTTCCATCACTTTCTTGTTTTTCCTATGGTGAGGACTTGGAGGTGTTTGGGGAGTCGTGCCCCTTGTGGCTAATTATTCTAAATCCTGTCTCCGCCGCCGACAAATCCTTTGAGTATGTGTCACCTCTATTGGCTTTTTGGATGCCTGGCTGGCTTGCCCCACTATTCAGTGCTGTTTCATTGCTACTATGTTATGCCGACCTAAGTGCAGGGCCACCTATTACTACTCTGTTTACTGACCTAAGTGCAGGTCCATGCTTGCTAATGTGATTGTTGCTCATCCCTACCGCATCCCATCAGCTTCAGCCTATGGGATGTCTGCTGCACTCAAACTGCTTTTGACCTTGCAAGGTCTCAGTACTCAATGCTCATTACAGTTTCAGCATACCAGTGTTCATTCAGCTGCTCACCAGCTTTTCAACTCTCTGTCAGTTTTTGGGGCATGCCAGCCATACTATTCTGGTGCAGGGTTCCCTACAGCCGACGGTCTCGCTCTGCATTTAGTCCACATCTTGAGTGTGCCCAACTTGGGGCGGGGTCCTTCTCACCTGGCCCATAGCTGGGAATGTCCTTGCTCCGGGCTTGGCTTTAGCTGTTTGTTACACGACAGCAGCTTCTGGTGTAGAATTTAAGACTAGCTGTGAAGGGTGGAAAAAGTTAGCTCCTTTGGCTCTAGTGTTCCACTATAACAGTTATCCATTGGCTTTAGTTGTTTCCCTAGCAAGGCACCTTCACCGCATTCTCCCTACGACTGCCTCTGGTTCACCTGGTTTGAGTTTAGGGCAAGTAGGCCAGGTGAGTGCCTCAGCAGTCATTGCTCTCCTCCTCCTCCTGCTTGGTTACCAATCATGTTGCAGAGTACTCTCGCAACCTTCCATGGCGTTCCCGCTAGAGGGATTGAGTGAGAGCCTTCCTTCAAACTGGAATATTTTCCACCTCCCTTTAATTGGGTTTTCCAAATTGCAGCTGCAGAGCTGTCACTAAATAAAATATCCCAAGCCTGGAGGGAAGGTGACCTAGGCCTTGGATCCCCCAAGATTTCCTCCTCATAGGGTTTTTTTCCTTTCCTCCATTGCCTCAGGTCATAACTGTTAGTTAGCACAGTAGTGTCCCCTAGTTTCTTTAGGTAGGTTCCGCTGTTGAATGGAGGTGGATGGTGTCCCTGTCATTCCCTCTCTCCTTAGAAGATCCCCTCATTCTCAATGCAAACCATTAGAATCATGCCACACAAACCTGGGCATTTCATTACGTTATCAACCTGAGCATCTCATTATGTTATCAAACTGTCTATGCTTATCTACTACTACGTCACAGTTACTGCTTGATTATATGCTTCATACTTCATTCTTTTTGGGGATCCTTCCTAAGGTACCTTTAGCCACGGGACTCGTCCCATGGGACCTCTAGGGGTGGAACCCTCTTTGAGGGTTCCTTGCCTTTAGTACCCCTACAGGGTGGTAATTCCTCTGGAATAGAGAGTGCGAATGGCCAAAACCAAACTAACACAGTTACACAAACATAACACTATACTGGCTGGATAGGCCATTGAACTATCTGTCACCCAGTGTTGACAGTTTGCAATCTGTCTTAGAGAAACATGACAATTATTTAATAATCTAGTTTTTATTTTGTCAACAACTTGTTTAGAATGGAAAAGTGCTGTGTACTGCTGTTTTACACAAAGCTGTTAACATCTATATTTTTACTTGAGATCCATTTTTTGATGGACTTCAGAAAGTGTAATCTTTTCCAGTCTACCGTAGACATCCCTGACTGACTTGCACATGAACAGTGACATTTGGCCCCATATTCAAACCATTAGTGTGGTACTAGCAGGTTTAGCACTATGATAATGGGACATAGTGTGGCCAACAGCCTGTTAACACATTCGCAACTATATTCAAAAGTACACGTAGCATGTTGTTAAGTGGTTAGCATGGTCATGCTAAATGCACTACTACACCTATGCAATGAGGAGAACCTCTTGCATACAGGGTGCAGTGGTATATTGAAGGTTTTGGAAATACTAAAAGGCTGTCATGATAGCGCTACGAAATGGTTCCAATACTCAGTTTTCATCCAACATGCACAGTACCACGCAAAGCAACACCCCCAGATGCACACATGCCTGTCATAGAACAGAAAACATTCTTCTTTCTCACCCGTACGCTGTTGTAAAAATGATCTAACAGTGGTACCCCTTCCCTCACCAAATCCCCATTGTAATAATGACATTATCCCTGGTGCTAGTGGTAACTCTTCCCTCACCCAATCTCATTTGTAAGAATGACATTAGCCCTGTCCCCCTGCCTACAAAAATGGAACCTGAGCTTTGCTCAGGAATCCCTGAAATACATACTTTTTCAGGCAGTGATTACACTGCTTCATTCATGTGCAAAGGAACAATATGTCCACTTGAGATCATGGAGAAATTAAATTAAAGCCTTGTTTAGAAACATTCTCTGAGTTTGTAGACTCTGCTGGAATTCCACAAGACATTGTTGCACCTTGCAACAGCTGAAAGATGCTTCAGCACTCTGTATGGGCAGGTAATCATGAGATTTTTGAGTAGTACACAATGCGGCACATATAGACAAAATAATGCACCAACTAATCCAATAGCTCCCTTTCAAAAAAATCAAATGGTCTAACCCAAGCCTTTTGCCTTCATGTAAGCTAGAACTGATAGAGAGTTCCAAAGGCACAAATTGGCATCAGTTTGGAAGCTGGTATACTAGATTCTGTCAGGTTCCAACCAGAGGGCAGTGGGTGGGAAGAAAGGCAGTATGCATTGAAATGGTTTGATGTAGAACAGGTCCATACAGAAATCTGTACTGTGGAGCTCGATAAAACCACCCTACACAGTAACGATGAAAGTGATGATAATTGTAGCTACAGTCTTTCATCAAGGGTTTCAGGGGTGTGGTAGATGGAGGTGGGGATACAGCCTACCAGGGCAATAGGTTATGGTGAGATGGTATAGCAAGGGCAAATTCGATGGACCTTCCATCTGCTTCTGCCATCAAATTATATGTTTCTATCTGATGATAACTTCAGAATCAGACTGAACAGCTATTAATGTTCCACACAGAACTGGAAAATAAATTCACTCACCAAGTTATTTATTATTATTTTCATTAACGTGGTGCTAACCCTGATGAAGAGCACAGCTCAAACGTTTGCATTCACTGAATGCATGCTATCATAATAAATTATAATACATTTATCATAATAAAAGAATTTGATATGGATATGATTTTTGGAAAGTGAGTCTATTTTCCAGTTCTGTGGGGCTTGATTGGGCTGTTATCAGACTATATCCCCTTCTAGTGTTTTTTCTACTTTTTCCCAGGTGGAACACTTTTGTTTCTGTTTAATCAGCTATTAACATCTGTCTTCACTCGGTAGAGCTTCCTATCTCTGAACAGGTGCGTAACCTAGGGGTTATTCTTGACGATCGGTTGACACTGCATGCGCAAGTATTGGCGGTCGTTAAGCTATCCTTTTACCATTTTAGGAATATCGCTAGGATTAAGCACCTTGTTCCGTCCGGAGACCTACCTACGTTGATCCACGCCTTTGTGACCTCGTGCCTGGACTACTGCAATTCCCTTTACTTTAGGCTTCAAGGGGTTGATATCCGCCGCATGCAGCTGGGGCAGAACTCCACGGCCTGGTTGTTAACTGGGACGCCTCGTTCTTCCCATATTACTCCGGTGTTGCGGGGTCTGCACTGGCTGCTGGTTCAGTGGCGGATCTCCTTTAAAGTTGGCTTGCTGACTTATAAAGCCCTGCATGATCTGGGCCCTGACTACCTGAAAGAGCTTCTGGTGCCTTACATCCCAGAGTGACTGCTCCGCTCAGCCAACGAGGGGTTGCTAGAGATTCCAAGGGTAGTTTTGAAATCATCTGGCGCTCGGGCTTTTGCATTTGCAGCGCTGACCCTTTGGAATTTTCTACCCCATTGGATTAGAGAGTGCACGACGGTGGGGGATTTTAAAAAAGCTCTGAAATCCTTCTTATGGAGAATAGCATTTGGGGAGGATACTGAGTCGACCTGATCTTATTATTTATTATGTGGATGTCATTAATTATTTGACTGTATTTTATGATATCAGACTTGGATGTTTTTTAATGCTTGTTCTGCGCCTTGACTTTTTGAAAGGCGCAATAAAAATAAAGATTATTATTATTCACTGTATTGAAGAATCACTGAAAAAGTTACGCAATTGCTTGTTACATACTTGATTAAGTAGCCAGGACTTCCTGCTGTTTGTTAATGTATGTACAACCAATTCACTGAAAGACTTTAGCTTGGAAAAAAAAAATTTGGGACATAGACATTGCAAGACTAAATTGTCACCATATTTTACATTCTAATGTAACAACGTCATTTTAACCACAAAGACTAAGAGAACTCCCCCATGTGCATGCATCAGTGTATTCCTATATTCCCTCCCTACATTTTGGTACAAAAATTATCTTTCTAGCATTACTGTAGAGGATATTATGAGAATGAACTGTCCTGTGGAAAGCAGTTTGGGTTCCGTTTTGGTGGGGCCAGACATCCTGCAACAATCAATAATGTTATTATGGACAAAGTTATTCATATTAGCATAAGGGTACTCCTTATTGCAAGATGAGATGATTTTCCAAAAAAATGAATCCCATTTGTTTGTCCTTCTCCTACCCATTAATTGCCAGATGGTGTCAATAAGAAAGATTGGATATGAAGTCTAGCCATAAAATACTGTACTGACAAAAAATATCATCAAACTTTTTGGCCTCAGACACAAGATAAAATGTCCCCATAGCTGTTGAACTAATGTGTTGCCCACCCCCATGGCCAACTGGCCAGAGTACCAGAGGGATTGGTGCCAGATCTGTGATGTAGGGAGGGTAGGTGATACTTCTTAGGGAAAAGTTTTGACCATCAGAAACAGCTCCAGAGTCCTATCTCCAGACTTCCTTTTTACGGATGCAGTGGGTGGAGCCCTGCTGCAGACATCCTGCAAACAAAAAAGGGAGATTTTGCCAACCAAACAACAGCGTGGAGTTGCCTCAAAGTTGCCTCCGCATTCGTGAAGCACTCTGCTCTCTCCATTAGAAGTCGCACGGCACTATTTTTCTTCAGTTACTCACAGAGGTCATGGCAGAACACGGCACAGTCTGCCATGTCCAAGATGGCTGACAAACTGTATTGTGCATGCTCGAGTACTTGCATAAATGCAGCAGAGTTTGGTGGCCATCTTGGACATGGCAGACTGTGCAATATTCTGCAGTGACCTCCATGAGCAAGACCGTGGATGAGACTGTGCTCATCTTAAAACATGTTTTCCTCCCGTCCTCCCCATGCTCCTTCTCAATACCCCCCACTCCTCCCCCAGAAACATTGCAGTGACACTGGGGGTGCCCAGTCTCCCAGTGTCATGATCAAGGTTCCTCCTTTTAGTGACCCCCCCATCCACTACCGTGCGTGCATGGTTATTTTTTAAAAATGTTCCCTCCCGCCACCTGACCCTCCCTCTCAGCACCCCCCTAAAACATAACAGTGACATGGCGGGTGCCCAGTCCCCTGGTGTCTAATTCAGGAATCCTCAATCTGTTGTTTTTTTTTTTAGTGACCCTCATCCACAACTGTGCATGCGCGGTTATTTGTTTTTATTGTTTTTTCCCTCTCAGCACCCACCACCCCATTCCCCCAGAAACATAACAAGTGACACTGGGGGTGTCCAATTTCCCAGTGTCTGATCATGAATCTTCAGTCCATTTTTTTAACCCTGTAAAAAGAAAAACGTCCATCGATGTCTTTTGCAGCCAATATTGTCCCTCCACCTGACCCACCCACCTACCACCCACCACCCTGTATACCCACCAGCCCTTACTTACCCATCGGGGGTCCAATACCGTAATCCCCTCTCTGGACCGTAGGACACGTCTTCGCTCTTCAAAGCCGAACCTTGAACTGAAGAAACAGGTATGCGGTTCAGTGTATTTCAGTGGTGTTTTTAACTTAGTGGCATAACTTGGACATTTTTGTATATTTTTGGCCCAAATTTTCAACATGCTTTTTTTGGGACCCCACCTCATGATCAATTGCACTGACATTAGGCAGATCTGTCCTGAAAGATGATTTTGGGGTCCCTGCATGAAATTACCTTTTGGGAAGGAATTGAACATTTTCTCTGCCCTTGTTCATGAGGCGGGTACTAAGAAGGCTATGTTGAACATTTGGTGTAAAAATATTAAAAAACAACAAAGTTATGAGCCTACATTGCATTTTACAAACACAGGCTTGTAACTTTGGTAATATTTAATACTTTTACCCAAAATATTCAACATAGCCAGGCCCAATAAGCCTGCTCCTGTGGAGAAGGTTTGGTACCGCCTTTTAAGGGGTGTGATCCCAGACGGTCTAATGGTGGTACTTGACCTATCGGGATTTCCTAGTGCAAGCGTGGGTCCAGAGAACCTGGTGCAAGCCTATAATAAGGCTGTGACAGAGGCTCTGGATGCCATTGCTCCTGTCTGAGTTCGTCCCCTCACCCTTCATTCTTGGACCCCATAGTTTGAAGAGGCCTTGAGGGAGCTGAGGCAAGTGGGCTGAAGGAGAGAGCATTGCTGGTGGAAATCAGGCCTTGAAGCCGACAGGCTTAGATTGATAGATCATTATAGGGTTTATTAATCAGTAAGAAGGCAGAGTTCCTGTCCAGCAAACTCACTGCAGCACAGAATCGACTGGCTCAACTGTTTTGAAGTGTGGACAGATTGTGCAATCCAGCCTGTCTCCAAGGTTCAGAGAGTGTTTTCACAGGAAAAGTGTGATGAGTTTGTGCGATTCTTTGCTGATAAGGTTGCCGACATCAGATCTGAGATCCGTACAGCTCACTCTAATGGGGGTGGCAGTGGTCGGCAGGAGATTATTACTCCTCAGTCTGGTTGGTGTGACTTTGACTGACTGGAGCTCATGGAGATCATGCAGATTGTCCATATTATGCAGCCAACCTGCTGTAGTTTTGATTTGGATCCACCTTACCTCTTAGTGAGGTGTGTTGATGTCATCTGCCGGGTTCTTGCAGAGATAATCTGGTGCTCATTGCAGTCAGATGAGTTTCCAGACTCCCTGAAGGAGGGGGTGGTTACACCCCTCCTTAAAAAAGCCTCATTCAGCCTGGATTGTCCTGCTAACTACAGACTAGTCTCTAACCTTCCCTTTGTGGGGAAAGTTATTGAGAAAGTGGTTACACAGCAGCTAGAGAATCATTTAATCACTCGTGATATTTATGACCCTCTCCAGTCAAAATTTTGGAAGAGGCATAACATGGAGATGGCCTTTGTACAGGTGCTCAATGATCTCCTGATAGCAAGAGATCAGAAGAGCCATTCCATCTTGGTTCTTCTTGATCTCTCTGCAGTGTTTGACATCATGGACCATGGGATGCTGCTTGAGTGATTGCAGTTCATTTGTGGCCTGTCTGGTACAGTCTTTAGATGGTTCTATTCCTTTCTGACAGACAGATCTCAGGGGGTGGTGACCAGGGTTTATTCCTCTGGATCATTCTCTCTGTCATGTGGGCTGCCACAGGGCTCGTTGCTGTCCCCCATGTTGTTCATGGTGTATACGCTGCCATTAGGGGACATTGTAAGATGGTATGGGCTGGGTTTTCACTGCTATGCAGACGATACCCAGCTCTATTTGTCTTTTGTGCCTGAACAGGAGAGTGCGGTTTCTGTGCTTAACAACTACTTCACTGAGATCCAGGACTGGATCATTTCCAGCTGGCTGACATTGAATCCTAACAAGACTGAGGTGTTGGTTTGGACCCAGGTTACCGAGTAGAGGGGTCAGTGGCTGGTCAGGCCTCTGGACTTTGGCTTGGGGGTCAACAGCTGCGGACCTCTGAGCAGGCATGGAATCTGGGCATTTTCTTTGATGATAGGCTAATGCTTCATTCTCAGGTGTTGGCTGTCATCAAAGCCTCTTTTTACCATCTGAGGAATATCACCCAAATTAAGCACTTTGTTCCACCCCGTGACTTTCCAACTTTGGTTCACACCTTTGTGACCTCCCGCCTTGACTTCTGTAGCTCCCTGTACCTAGGACTACCAGGGGTTGATATCTACCAACTGCAGCTGGTGCAGAATGCTGTGGCCAGGTTGTTGACTGGGTTGTCCTGATCCAGTCATATTACCCCTGTGCTGCGTGAACTGCACTGGCTACCAGTTCAGTGGTTGAGCACCTTTAAGGTTGGCTTGCTGACCTATAAAGCTCTACATGGACAGGGTCTGAGCTACCTGCAAGAGCTCCTTCATCCCTACTACCCGCTCTGCTCCCCTGACGAGGGATTGCTAGAGGCTCCCAGGGTTTGGTTGAAGATGTCTGGGGATCATGCATTTGAATTTGTGGCCCCTTCCTTGTGGAACTCTCTATCTCGCTGGCTACGAGAATGCCAAACTGTGCAGGGCTTTAAAACCATTTTAAAAAGCTTGCCTTTCCTGATTGTACTGATTGACTGAGCCTATATTCTGTGGATTTTATGGTTGGTTATTTATTTACTGATTTTAGTGTATAGGCACTATTGGCTTTTGGAATAGCACCTTTTTAAAAATAAAGTGAATTGAATTGAAATTGAATTCTTACAGCACCTCATGAATGTGGCAGTTGTTATTTTTCAACTCCTGCCCTAAATGTCTTTTTACATCCCAAGAGGTGATTTTGCGGTTCCTGCACAAAATCACCTTTTGGACAGGAATTGGAAATTTTCTCTGCCCTTGTTCATGAAGTAGGGTCATAAGAAGGCTATGTTATAAATTTGGTGTAAAAATATTTAAAACAAAGTTATGAGTACCTTTTCCAATGTAGAAAAGGTACTAGAACAAGGGGGCACAATATGAAGTTGGGGGGGGGTAGATTGAGAGGTACTGTGAGGAGGTTTTTCTACACAGAAAGGGTAGTTGATGCTTAGAATAGTCTGCCACAGGAGATAGTGGGGGCAAGAACAGTGGAGGGGTTAAAGCATGCCTGGGACAGGCACAAGGGAACCTTTAGAGGGGAGGAGCGATGAAAAGCCATTGATCACATAGGGTCAGTGGCCACATACAATGTATAGGGTCTACAGGCAGACTGGATGGGCTTAGCAGCCCTTATCTGCTGACAATTTCTATGTTTCCATGAGGCTATGTTGAATTTTAAATGCAGACTCGTAACTTTGGTAATATTCAATATTTTTATCCCAAATTTCCAACATAGCCATTTATTTATAGCACCCCATGAATGTGACAGCTGTCATTTTTCAACTCCTGCCCAAAATGTGTTTTTGCATCCCAAAAGGGTATTTCACAGTCCCTGCATGAAATCACCTTTAGGTCAGGAGTTGAAAATTTTCCCTGTCCTTCTTCACCAGGCAAGGTCATAACAAGGCTATGTTGAACATTTGGGCCCAGATATTCAAAAGGGTTGCTCCATGCGCAACAGGGTTGCGCATGCGCAAGTCCTACATTGCGCCATTCTGCGATATTCAGCAGGATGCAGTTGCTCCACTGGCAACAGGTTGCGCAAAAGAGCAATGCAAATGAATGCATGCTCAACAGGAGGGGGAGGAACCATGCATAACCTGCGCAACCCGATATTCAGTCGGGTTGTGCAGAGTAGTGCATGCGCAACCAACCTGCGCCTGCACAACCTTGAGCCAAAAAAAGGATCAGTTGAGGGCCACCACAGGTGAGCTGCTGTATTGCAGGGCGCAACACAGCAGCTGCCACCCTGGCTGGCCCCAACTCGGTCCCTGTGCCCCCGAATGTGCCCGCCGCTGGACATAGGAGTAACACATACCTCTCAACTGTCCCTGATTTTCAGGGATGTCCCCTGATTTGCGACAGAATATTCCTCTGTCTTTCGTGAAAATCTGTTTTCTGTGACAGAACAGTGGGGACTGTAAGCATAAAATAATATCAAACATAAAAATACAGACTAGTTCTTCTTCAGAAATGCATCTTATACAAATCCCTTATTCTATCAGATTTCTGAGTGAATATTACCAATTGTTAAGATGTGTCCCTGATTTGGCATCTTTGTCCTGATTTTTTAAGCCTTGTCCCTCATTCATGACACAAGAGGTTGAGAGGTATGGAGTAACATGAACCCCCACCACACATCTACCACAGCCCGATCGCGGGCATCACAGTCTGAAACCCCCACATATCCGAAGCCCGATCGCGGCATCACAGTTATGAACCCCACACATATCCCACAGCCCATTCGCGGGCAGTACAGTTATGAAACCCCCACATCTCCCACAGCCCGATCGCGGGCAGAGCGTGTATGACCCCCTCCAGTCCCGATCGCGGGCAGAAATAACCCTCCCCAACCCGAATATCTCCCTGGTGGTCAGTGGACTGTAAAGCCCGATCGCGGGCAGAATGTCACATCACAACCCCCAAACATCTCCCTGGTGTCTAGTGTCCCCACCCACGAAGCCCCTCCACCCGCTCCCCGCAGCGGTGGCGACAGCATCCCCGCCTGCCGCCCGCCGCCCGCCGACTGACTGTCAGTGGGCTGCCGCCCATTGAGTGCAGAGCTACAGCCAATGGACGTGCAGCCCATACTATACATGACAGTCAGGTTTGTGAATAGTGTTCATTCACAAATCTGGACTATCATCTTGATATGATATGCATACGCTGACTCATCACCAACAAGCGTGCAAACAGTGATCGATCGTCGGCCAGGCGGCGGGGTAACCAGTAGCGGGCTAAGTGCGCCCACCGGCTCTTGGCGCGAAATATGTGCGTGAAACACTAGACACCAGGGAGATGTTGGAAGGTTGTGATGTGACATTCTGCCAGCGATCGGGCTTATCACTGGACCGCAGGAGATATTCGGGTTGGGGGAGGTTCATTCTGCCCGCGATCGGGCACTGGGGGTTCATACACGTTCTGCCTGCGATCGGGCTGTGGAGATGTGTGTGTGGGGGTTCATGTACCTGTACTGCCCGTGGGGCTGTGGGATATGTGTGAGGGTTTCATGTACCTGTACTGCCCGCGTCGGGCTGTGGGATATGTGGGGGGTTTCATGCCTGTACTGCCTGCGATTGGGCTGTGGGATATGTGCGGGGGTTTCATGTACCTGTACTGCCCGCGATCGGGCTGTGGGATATGTGGGGGGGTTTCATGTAACTGTGATGCCCGGATCGGGCTGCATTGTGCGTCGGTCCCCGACGGCTGCTGCCTGGCAGGGTGGCCAGGAGCAAGTCCTCGGGGATCGGCGCACCTACATGCAAATGGCATGCAAATGGGGCCATAAATAGATGCAAATGGCCCCCCCTGCGTGCATAAATTATGGCCCCATGTGCATGTCACCTTTTGAATATCGGAAATTTGAGCATGGCGCAATGGTACTTGCACCACCGCGAGTTTAATGCTGAACTCTGGCAACTTGCGGTGGCACAAGTTCCACTGCACCATGCGTAAGTGCTGTGGCTGGGGGGTGATATTCAAAGGAGTTGCTCAACAGTGCAACTCCTTTGAATATCACCCAGGCCACACCCCTGTGCAACTATTTTGAGCAGCGCAGGGGCTTGCGCCTCAGAATGGCGCAGTTTGAAAATCTGGGCCTTGGTGTAAAAATATTAAAAAACAACAAATTTACAAGCTTACATGACATTTTATGAATGTGGGCTCATAACTTTGGTAATTTTCAATATTTTTACCCCACATTCCTTGGCTGCAGCCCTATCGGCTCTGGCCAGAGTTTGTTAGCATCTGGATCAGGGTACCTTTAGGGGGCACCACTGTTTTATGATATCGTTGGTTGAGTGGAGAGAAAGTGGAACCAGAAATATAATGGGAAGGCCAGTGACATGAAGAGTAAGAAAACATTAAATAAATAGAAATTTGTCCTGAGCATATTAAAGATTCAGAATGAACTATGTTCTTGGTTACAAAAAGGCCTTTCTAGACTTATATGATGCCAGCTCTATTAAACCAGTTAAGTACCTGGTTTACAAAAATGGGGGATTCAGTTGATTTCCCACCCTGTTCAGTGTTATTAAAATGACTACTATTTTCATGTAGACTAGGTTTTGATTTTATTTGATGTCCCTCAAGTATCTCAAAAAATGTTTCACACAGCAGTGAGGTAGATGCTGGAAATGCAGAGACTAAGGGAATGGATTTTCAAAGTCCTTCTGGATGCGTTTCCACTGTGCATCATGATTGGAGCATACTTGCGTCACAACAGTTAGACCACATAAAACGTGGACTAACTTCCTGATGCAAGTACCACAGGTTGCACTCAGAAAATGACACGTGTCTATTGCCTTTGTGTTTTCGCAATGCCAATTGTGCAGAGAAAGGCTTGGTGCACTATTATACATGTTGCAGTCTTATATTTTGGAACAAGTGTAGGGGGCCACATTTTCAGAGAGTTCAGTTTCCTTCTGAATGCATTACTTATGCAGTGCCTGTAATAAAATGCCTTGCAAAATTAAGCAAATGGTGATTTTTTGAAATAGGTACTTTGAGCCAATGAGAATTTTTCCTTATTTTTAAGTATGATCTGGGTGTTAATAGAATGTGACTCTTGAACAATTGTCATAAGTCTCCGAGGAAGGACTTGGTTGGTCTGAAAGCTTAGACATTGTTTTCTTTTTGTAACATCTATGTTGGTCCAATAAAAGGTATCAAACCATTTTCTTCTGGATCTGTTCTTTCAAGACCAATACGGCAACTAATCTATTTCTGTATTGCAAAATGAAATGTACAGTTTGCTAAACCTCACTGCGATTCCTGTAGTCAGTACATCTCTAGCTCATTTCACAGCTCATTACCAACTAAATACAGAATTGATGAAATGCATTCTGTACTGTAACATTACAATTCTATTATAAATTCTTTCCTTTTAAGCATTTTCTTGTTGGTATTTTCCCCCATCCTGAAGAGGTTCTCCTCTTCTCCAGTATAAACCTAGGACAGCAGGCCTTAGGCCATCAGTCACCTATGGTTTATGGAGGTGGCAGGTTTTCACATGCCCATTCATGTTTAGCCCCCCCCCCCCAATCTCTGTGTTTGACATTTTGAGCCTTTGCACAGATGCCCTCAACTGACTTGAGAACTAGTGTGAATGCATATGTGTCACTATGCCAACACTGCACAGTGATCGGTTGATTAGGTGCTGTAAGACCAGACTTGTTACTTTTCCTCACTGGAGCTTGATCCAGAATTTTACTAACCCCTTATGTAAGTAATGGGACCCTGTGATGAGTCTGTACCCATAGAGGGCAGTGCAGTGTGTTACCACCACACTGTTGGGGGGGGGGGGCTAGAACCTACCGTATTGGTAGCACAATATGGGCCTGATCATCACCAGAAATATCCCCTACTCTTTTTCAGGTGCCATTGGATCTTTTTTTTTTTTTTGTAAATATATTTTATTGATAATTCAAAGCAGAAGAAACAGCAGGTACAACCAGAAATTCATTATAAAAAATGGCATGGTTGAACAGTAGTGTAGTACACAATTGATTAAATAACAACTAAGTCACATTTTAAGAAATGTACAATGGAATATACAATGCCCCCCTGCATCCTTATATATTTGATGTTACAAAGACTGCTTATGGAGGGGAGAGAAATAGTAACAAAAAAACAAACAAGCAACAAAACAGTCACTGATCTCTCACACTGCACATTTGATATGTAGAAGCTTCTCCAGCACCCTGACTCTTCATTCATCCTATTAGAGTATTTATTAGACTGAGATGCAGTTCAGAGTTATGAGTAGGTTGGTTGCACCCTTAAGCTTATCTTCTGAATTTCCATGTACTGTAACTGATTTTGTTTTTTTGCCAGTCTCAGGAACAAATAGATTATTGACCCACTGACTTGGGGAAGTGGGCCCATACTGAACCATTGCTGTGCTGTTGGCTTTTGGGCATTGATTGAACCAGGTATCACATTTCTCCCCCTTTGTCATGACTCAGCCTTTTTGGCTCAGCATGTAGAAGTAATGCCACTGTATAGGGAATGCTGCAAGAAGTGTTTGTAGCACCTGTTTCATGATTTTGTGAACCTCATGCCAGAAAGGGGAGACAATAGGGCATACCAGTGTCATATGCAGTAAGTCTCCATCCTCAGCCATGCACCTTGGATATATGAGGGATTTTTCTGGCTGGATGGAATGCATTCTGTCAGGAGTAAGATGAGTCTTACAGAGGAAATTTAGCTGTATTTGCCTTAGTTTATTGCTTCAGGAGCAGGTCGACAGATGTTGGGTAGCTAATGTCCACATGTCAGGTGTGATAGTTCGGTCTAGGCCATTTTCCCTCCTTTTCATTATACAGTCTCAGGGAAGGGGCACAGGATTGCAGCATTTGATAAAATAATGTTAAGCGATGTGCTAGCTGTGGGTGGAAAATTACTTCTTCTCTGTGGACTCTATGGGGGAGGGTGAGACAAGCTGAGGGTTATTAGCTGATGGGTTATTCAGGATGTGCCTGAACCTAAAAAAATATAAAAAACTCTCTAGTACGCAGAGCCCGCCACTTCCTCTGTAACTCTATGAATGTCTGCAACGTACTCCCAAGTGCAGCTGTGCTGTATTTTGTAACACCTTTTTCTGCCAGCATAGTAGGACCTGATGTACTTCAACTGTATAATTAGCTTGGCCTTTGTATGCCACTTCCAAGTCAGTGTTCAGTGACTAACTTGGTGTATGAGTCAAGGCTTTGTGCATTTTTTGCGTATGTTCACTTTGTTTATAGTAAATGAGTAATGGATGAGTGGCATGACAACTCTGTAAATACTGTGCATAGACATCCCCCTTGAAATCCCATTCCCAGGTCTTCTTCCTCTAAAGGAAGTCATGAGGCTGTGTTTCAGCACTAGGAAGAGGCACCAAGGCCATCTGTGCTGCCTAGTAATAATGTTTAATATGGGGTAGCAGTCCCCCCCCCGATGGACCTCCAGATTCAAGCAGCTTTCCCTTGCCATACAAAATGGTCTATAACAGCTTACTTTACAAAGAAAAAAAATGTTTTGTAAGTTTTATGGGGAGAGTTTGGAACAAGTATAGAGTTTTTGGTAGCGAACACATTTTGATCACGTTTATATGCCCAAAGATGGATAGGAGCAAGACTTCCTCATCTGGCACATTCTTCTTTCAATGTTTGCAGAAGAGGAATGTAATTTAGTTTGTAAATGTGCGGTAGTTAGGCTGGTGTCCATACTCCAAGATACTTAACTACATCTACCACTTGAAGGCCTATGGGGCTGGCCACAACATATTCTGTGTTGTGTTTACTTGTAGGGGGAATTTTGCTCTTAGTCCAATTGACTTTGTGGCCTGACAGCCACCCATATTCCCCTAATTGCTCTTGCACCAATGGCAGCTCTGTTTTGGGATCCTGTAGATATACTAGCAGGCCATCTGCAAATAGTGCAGATTTGTGCATCCCACCACCACCAGATCAGCCTTGAATATTCAGGTTTTGACGGTAGCTTCTGCCAGAAGTGGAGAGAGTGGGCATTCCTGCTGCGTCCTATGTGTTAGTTTAAAGGGGAGAGTAAAGCCACCATTAAGGGGAATTTCAGCTTTGGGGGCTTAATACAAAGTTCTTATCCATCTAATGATTTGGTCTCTCATCCCAAACCTGTTTAAAGTTTCAAACATATACCCCCACTCCATGTGGTCAAAAGCCTTTTCCGCGTCCAAGGCAAGAACCACTGCTCCCTGTCTTCCTGATGACTTTCCCCAGCAATGTATAATGTTCAGTGTGTGCTGATATTATGTTTCTCCTGTCCCCCTTAACAAAGCCCACTTAGTCACAGTGTATGCAGTTCAGAAGAACTTTTCTTGTATTCTAGCTGATCTGCTGAAGAGAAACATGAATTAAAAAAAAAAAAAAAACATTTTCCCCTGATTTTTCCTTAACCTTCCCCCGTCTTCCCCACAGCTGTAGCAAGTACTCCAACATGAGTTAACATGAACATAAAACTCTACCAAAGAACCCAAAATATAAACCAACTGTGAACAAACTGTCCAATCCCTCCCCCCATCGCAATCAAGTTCAAGCAAACATACTCTAAAATCCCTTGCAAACTACTAGAGGATATTGCAGTGTGAATAGACACATACTAAACAATAAAGTGAAGAAACATCATTGGAAATGTACCTCATAATATGTTGAGTTGTGGGGGGAACAAAGCATTAGCCCTCTCCCCTCATGTAATTTATTTCCATAGCCATACTTTTGGAGTCGATGTTGGTATGAAAGGCTTGGAGTGGAGTAGAGAGCATATCAGCTCTCCCGTCCTACTTATCAAAGTCAAGTTGTGTATGTAGATAGGGGCTTGCACTCAGTTTCAAGTCCCCTCATGGTAGAGTAGAGTATCCCCCTTCCTGAACTTGACCTCCCCTGGGTCTGTGGGTTTGCCCCTGTTTGAAACATTAGTTCACATTGGCCCCATGCATTAAGAGGCAGGTTGCCTACACGCTGTGAATCTGTGGCACGTGGGCAACCCTATGACAGAATGCCACACACTGGGGATCTGGTAGATCCTGGCAGCATTCACAGAAGGGATGCACATCCCTTCCTTGTTGGATCCCCCAGCTGATCATACAGCTAAGCTTGTGGCAAGTCTGGGGCTGTTTAGGGGGCATGCATGTACCCTGTGCCATTCCTGAAGGCATGGAGTGCCAGGTGAGGAGGGTGCAGGATGTGGCAGCAGCAGGGACCTTGCTGTATCCTTTGCACTCCTCCTCCTGATTACACCCGCTGGCTGTGGCAGGACACATAATCTCCCTTCCTTGCTGCGCCAGCCCTGCCTGTCTGCCCAGAGGGTTAGGGCAGCAAAGGGCGGAAGGGAATGTAACAAATCCAGTTCAGTATTACAAACACTCTTACTAGTAAGACTAGTGGAAGTAGCTCCTTTACATTACTGATACATTTTTTTCATTTAGGAGACAGAAGGCTCATTTGAAGGCTGTCAATGTTTTGCATTATGTTCATAAAACAACATCATTAATAAGATGCTGTCTGAATGCTAGCTGTGATATCCAAAGCAAATAACTGTTAAAATGTTGTAATGTTGAATGTTCTACTCACTCATGAATCTTACGATTGCCATCCTGTGCTTTCCCATAATATTCTGCTTCACGTAGGGCAAGGAATCCAGTAGGAGACTGTGTTGGGCATCCAGTTGAATGCCCCCCCCGGTCCCCTGATCATCCCTTGTGCAGCAGCACCCAAGGAGACCCGGGGGTGGGGCCATGGACAGATGCATGGCAGTGGCCAGTGTTCATGCATGCTGGCAACCGTGTGACTGTCCTGGGGTGCAGAGCTGTATAGGCTGGATACATGCCTCTCACGTGTTCTTGACTTGCATTGGTGCATAGCCATCCATTGTGAGGTTCTAGCTCACACCAAGAGCCTCAGTCCCATCAAGTTTCTGTTTCCAAGTAGTAAATGCTATTTAGTCAGAGGACCTTGGGCACATATGTATGGCATTTAGCCAGCATCCCATAGGCTATACTGATAGCATGTGTGTGTCTGCTGTTAGAGGGCTAACTGTGAGCAGGGTCAGGTAAACTGGGGGTAAAGAAGGAGAGTGGACATGCCTCTCAAATATTCATTTGGAGGTTGATTGCATGCTTCACCATGTAAGCAAGCCAGAGCTATGCTTCTGGCTTAGTTTCTACCTTCTGCTACTGCATCTTCAATTTTGACAAAGCGTTCCACTTTTATAAGTTGGTGAGGAACCATGGCGGCTTACCAGGGTGAGTGACACCTTGAGGGAAACTAGTTGGAGGTTTGTTTGGTGAGAGGAGCTCCTGCTGACGTTTCCATATAAGGTACTGGACATGGAGACCATACTAAATAAAACATTTATGCACTTTATTTGAGTGTCAGCCTGCATTTTTATTGTGCTGGTGAATGGTGCTTTGGTTTGTTTAGGTGTGAATTCCCACCCTCTGATGTGCAGGTCATTCTTGACTCCAGAGAACTGCTGTCATCTGGCCTGGAGCTTCCTGATGAAGTCTTGAAAGACAAGGACTCAAGCACTGTCCACTGGAGTTAGATACATTGCCTCAGATGCTTGAAGTGTGACCTCCTTATCTGGAAAATGCATGTACTTTATCAAGAAGTACTTCAGGTGGTCCTCCGTCTTTGACGTGGGGCTGGTTTGATAAGCTTACTCATCTTCAAAGTTTGCAGCCACAGGCCCGAGCTTCAGGTATTCAACCATTTATGGACAATTTTCTTGGGGGGGGGGGGCTGCCCTCATCCCTTCAGGAAGGCCAGTTAAGCAGAGGTTTAGTCACCTGCTCTGTTTTCTTGATTGTCCATCCTGGCCTTGAGCTCCTCCACTGTGGCCTTTCACATGTTGTGCTTCCTTGTTACACCCATAGTACTATCCTCCAGTTCACTGATGTAGCATTTGGGCTCATCAAATGGGGAAAGTGTGTGCTGCTAAGGTATCTGTCGGCCAAGTTATGATCCCTTGTAAGTGGGTAAGTTGTGTTGTTATATTCATAAATCCTGTTTTTTTTCTCTTGTTGTGTTTTTTAGCATAGCCAGCATGTTAACCAGTGATTTCTCCTGCTTAGTCATGTTGTTAGGTTAAGTGTTGTAGTTGTCAGGAAATGGGTATGGACTGCATGGTGAGTGACTGGTTTCCTCCAGAGTTAACAGGTGCAAACCTTAGTTTAGATTGTTCTTTCTGTTGCCATGAAGATGCCATGAGGTTTTGCTGCTTGCTTCATACCTTTTCTGACTGGGTAGATGATCTTACTGCATTTTGACAGTTTTTATCAGTGTGCCCATAGGATCTCAGCTAATTCACATCTGCCAAGTTGCCTACTTAGGCCATGCCCCCATGCCATTGAATCTTTAACTTCCATTTGGACAGTCCCATGAAGTGGGCAGAAAGAAAACCTCAGTTTGTTCTATACTAAGGACTTTGCCTCTACTGTATCCCAGTAGTACTACAATGAACTGTCAGCATTTATATGAGCTGAGATCCCAACTATGAAGGTTTTGGTGGCCTAGGTGCATTAGTGTTAAAAGTAAACATTTATAAATAGTGTCCCTCATAGTAAGAAAACCTATAAAACCTTTTTTTAAATAAGTCATTGGCCACACCTGTAGCTGACAGCAATCTGGAGATATACCTATTTAAGTCTGACCAAATTTGATATTACACTGCCTGCATTTTTGGGACCATATGATGTCATGGAGCCGAGACAAGCTATAACTAACTGCAGTTTGGTAGGCACAGCTTGACCTTCAGTGACATTACAAGGTTGAAAAAATTGTGGCAATGTATAGTAGTATCCAAATTGATCAGACTAAGGCAGGAATATCTTTGGACTGATGCCAGCTACAAGTAAGCCTAGTAATGCATACAAAATAATTTTTCTTGGGCTTTTAAACTACAAGGGACACTGTTTATAAACATTCCCTTTTAACAACTATAATGACAGATTTATAGAGCACCTGACATTGCTGGGGAAACTTTGGCAATCATAACACTGAGAATCAATTTAGCTTATACTGTATTTCACATGATTCTTTATTTATTTAATGTTAACCAGATAGGCATACTAAACATATTTCCTATTTCTGATTCACGACCCACGTACAAAAGAGTACATTAAATACATTCTTTAGTTAGAACAGAGACATTTGATTTGCATGCACATCTGTATACAGTACATTGAGCAGAAGACATAATTAACACAGCTGTTGTACAATCACTAGGTATGATGTATGCATACAGAACAGTGCAACACATGACTTTGAGTACAGATAAGAGCTGGTCTTGAGTTAAAGGGTGTTACATTTCTGTTCCCCACTTTGATATTGAGAATATTTACATGAAAATGAAACCCCAGCCCCATTACTCTCCTATCCCTACAGCTGCTTGTCTATGCCTTAAGTTATAATCCTCTGTTTGCGACATCACATTCTGTTTTTATGAAAATACAATCATGCAAACAAAGGTTTTTTCTCCACCTCCTCAGCTCAGTGGGGGTACCCAGTAAATACTGCTGGGAGAAATTAGAAAAAAAGAAACATTCCGTGCACTTTTCACAAAATTGCACAAATTCAATGTCATTTCATTCAGTTTTATGAACTAGAACCATGTGTTCAAAAATGAGCAATTTATGTTGAAATTGTACCTTTAAAAAAATCAACATTTTTGAAAATGCACCATTTAGAAAAATTGGTTCTTTTTGTTTAAGTTGAATATTTTAAAGAACTCAGATTTTTTAAAATACACAGTCTGGGGAGAAATGGTGTTACTTGCGTAATTTGGGGACAAATTGTGCTATCTGCATAAATGGAATAATTATGAAATTATGCCA
Organism: Neoceratodus forsteri; assembly: GCA_016271365.2. Classification (NCBI taxonomy): domain Eukaryota; kingdom Metazoa; phylum Chordata; order Ceratodontiformes; family Ceratodontidae; genus Neoceratodus; species Neoceratodus forsteri. Next base: position 1,310,171,774 of record CM028131.1, read on the forward strand.
GAGTTTGCACAACTGCAAAATTGGCAGTTTTATGCAATTTTACATGCCTAACAAAAATGTTGCCCAGCACTATCATTAACCCCTTTTTCTTCAAAGTGCATGTCCATGGTTGCAGTGTCACAACATTAGGTGCATGCCTGGAAGTCTAGACAGTCAGCATTAGGTAATAGTCACGGGACAAAAACTGCTGTTTTCATCTGGTTTTCTTTTGAAAGTAAAACTTAAGGAACAAGAAAGACAGTGAATGTATTAAAAAAAAAAATAGGGAGAACAGGAGGGCGAAAACAAGAACGGAAAAGAATATAGCCAGTGCAGTTAAGGGGGATACAACATTCTTCTGGCATGTGAGCGAGAGGAGAAAGTCAAGGAGAGGGTAATCAGGTTGAAAACAGAGAAGGGGAGTTGGTGAAAGATGACCGTGGGAAGGTGGAATTGCTCAATAGTTACTTCTGCTCTGTGTTCACAGTTGAGAAGGAGGGGGAGATCCAGAAAACCAGGAAACATGAGAGGGTAGTGGGGGGTTGACTCCAGCCCATTCCAGGTGGAGGAGGTCCTGAGGGAACTTGAGGGGTTGAGGGTGGACAAGGCAATGAGGCCAAATGGGATGCACCCCAGGGTACTAAGGGAGCTTAGCAAAGTGCTTGTGGAACCTCTGACCAACCTCTTCAAAAGATCCATGGAGTCGGGGGAGATCCCTGAAGACTGGAGAAGGGCAGATGTGATCCCCCTTCATAAGAGGGAGGACAAGAAGGAGCCAGGCAATTATAGGCTGGTGAGTTTGACATCAGCGGTGGGCAAGCTCATGGAGAAACTGCTAAAGAAGAGAATCGCTGGCTATCTGGAGGCCTCTGGCCTTCAGGATCGATGGCAGCATGGGTTCACTGAGGGGAAAATCATGTAAAACGAACTTAATAGAGTTCTTTAACTGGGTCACCAGGGTTCTGGACCAGGGGAATCTGTAGATGGTGCGTATCTGGATTTCAAAAAGGCATTTGATTATGTGCCACACAGGAAACTATTGCACAAAATGAGCTGCCTTGGGCTGGGGCTGCTTGTGGTCAGGTGGGTGCAGAACTGACTGGAGGGCATAAAGCAGAGGGTGATTGTGAATGGAGTACCATCAGGGTAGGGGATGGTCACCAGTGGGGTACCTCAGGGGTCGGTGCTGAGGCAACTCCTTTTCAATATATTTATAGGGGACATAGCGGAAGGGCTAGAGGGAAGAGTGTGTCTATTAGCAGATGAAACGAAGGTCTGCAATAGAGTGGATACGCCTGGGAGAGTAGAGAGCATGTGCAGGGATTTGGAGAAGCTGGAGGGATGGTCCAAGGAATGGCAATAGGCCTTCAACACAAAAAAATGTAAGATCATGCACTTAAGCAAAAATAACCAGGGTGCAGAATACAGCACGGGGAGGGGCATACCCTAGAGGTTACTGAAATGGAAAGGAACCTTGGCATAATAATTTCATGGGACCCGAAAGTGGCAAAGCAACGTGAGAAGGTGGTAGTGAGAGCCAGTAAGATGCTGGATTGTATCAGCAGGGGTATAGCTAGCAGGAGGAGGGAGATAATAGTGCCCTTGTACAGGCAGTTTGTCAGGCCCCACCTTGAGTATGGGATCCAGTTCTGGAGGCCATACCTCAAAAAGGATGTGGATAGGGTCGAGTGAGTCCAGAGACAGGCAACAAAAATGGTAGAGGATCTCAAGCATCTGTCATACGAGGAATCGCTGAAGGACCTCTTCTTGTACACACTTGAACAAAGGAGGGAAAGGGGGACATGATTGAGATATTCAAGTATATTAAGGGTATAAACAAGGTGCTGGTAGGAGATATCTTCCAGCTAAGGAAACAATCAAAAACAAGGGGCACGATTTGCAGATAGCAGGGGACAGTTCAGGGGAACATCAGGAAATTCTTCTTCAAGAAGAGGTGGTGGATAACTGGAACAGGCTCCCAAAGGAGATGTGGAAGCAAAAACTTGGGGGGGGGGTTAAAAGAGTGTGGGATAGGCACCAAGGGATGTTAGTTCCTGGGAGGGAGACAGGCAGGAGGAAATAGGAAAGTCCAAGCAGTTTGCTAGGCATACTGGGCAGACTGGGTGGGCCTGATGGCCCTTTTCTGCCAACACATTCTTTGTTTCTATGTTTCTATGAATTGTGTTTAAATATTATTTTTTCTTGTGATGTCAGAAGCTCTATAAAATATAAAACAATTATAGAAAATAAGGAGACGAGGCAGTGTGAGCATGTACTCAAAATAGCTCCTCAGTTATTGTGGGACGTGACACAAATCAGCATAGTATCGTCTGTTAAATGAAAAAAATGATTCTTAATTGAAAAATAATGAATTTAGAATGAAATTATGTGTTGGAGCAGTTCCACATTTAAATGAAAGAAAATTCATTTAGAATGAAATTATATGTTAGATCAGTTCCTAATTTACATAGAAACATAGAAATTGTCAGCAGATAAGGACCGCTAGGCCCATCCAGTCTGACCATAAGCCCTATACATGTGTGTGGCCAGTGACTCTATTTTGTCACAGGTTATTTGTCACTCCCTCCCACCTCAAGGTTCCCTTGTGCCTGTCCCAGGCATATTTAAAACCCACCACTATGCTTGCTCCCACCACCTTTTGTGGCAGGCTATTCCAAGTGTCCATCACCCTCTCTGCGAAAAAAAACTTCCTCACATTTCCTCTTAATCTGCCTCCCTCCAATTTCATATCATGCCCCCTCATTCTAGTACTTCTACATTGGAAAAGGCCCCCCCGGACCTTGTTTATGCTCTTGAGGTACTCGAAAGTTTCTATCATGTCCCCCCACTCCCTCCTTTCCTCCAGCGAGTATATACTATGGTCCCTTAGTCTCTCCTCATATGTTTTGTGATGTAAGCCATGTACAGTGGATTCCACTTACAGTATATGCAATCTGTTTCAAAGCAATTTTCGCTTAAAAGTACACTTTTTCACTTTCTCATTTTTTTTTCTATTTACTATCATGTTAAAAATTCCGTTTTAATGCAATCCTCTTAATTGCACATTTCGGCTAAGTGCAATGATTTTGAAATGCACTTGCTATTAAATGTGTGAATTTTGTTCTGGTTTAGTGCAATTAGCTCATGAGGTGCTAATGGGCGCTGGCTACCTGTATAAAACAGTGATTAGCAAGCCCATTTTCAGCACATCAGCACATCAGCAGCAGACACGATCACAATGGACAAAAAGAGTTACACTCACATTGGGCCAGAAGATAGAAGTGCTTCATCGCCTTGAAACTCCAGGAATAAAAAGGTCAGATGTATCCTAGGAGTTTGCCATTGATATGTCAACTGTGTGCAGAATTGTTAAATCAAGGGAGAAATTGTATGAAGAGTGGGAAAAAGCAGAGAAAAGCATGACCTGACAGCTCTTTTTGAATTCGAGCACTATTTACACAAGTTGGCTGTTGATGGCACTAAGCAAACCAACATTACAAATTATTTTCAGCTTTAAATGCTGAACCTGTTTATTTTAACTGAATTTATTTATTTATTTGCATTTTGGTAACCGGGTAAGCCCACTGAGACCAGAGGTCCTTTTTCAGGGGCGACCCGGAATTAGTTACAGGGAGAGACATACAAATGCATTCTTTACAGAGGAGGACTCATACTAGCATTCCATACAGTAGTTACAGTAATTGACACTAATATTAGTTAATTTACTCAGCTATATACACTAATATTAGCAAGGGACGACCTAGCTATGTTACAGAGCAAGACACATAATAGTATTCATTACAGAGCAAAGACACATAATAGCATTCATTACAGAGCAAAGACACATAACAGCAATCTTAACTGTAGTTACAATAATTACTCAGAGTATGCAGTAGCATCCAGCCATAGGGGTAGTAAGCTTTTGTTAGCAGTATGTGATTTCAGATTTCACATTCCGTTTAGTCTGCAATGTGAGACAGTCAGGAAGACGTCAATATTAGATACATCCAGGAGGAAGGAGGGGGTCAAGGCAGTGCGAGCATAAGGAGAGTGGGCTTGGGAGCTAATGGTTACAGCCACAAAGGCTGAGGTTGAGGAGATATACTTTAAGCCTGGACTTGAAATGGCTAATGGTGGATGCGCCAGTCGAGCTAGCTGGTAAGGAGTTCCAAAGGTGGGAGGCAGTAAACTTGAAAGAGCGTTTGCCTTGGTTTGAGCGACACCGAGGAATGTCCAGTAGGTGATTTGCAGATGATTGTAGGGTTCTGCATTGTGTTTTGGTAGAGAGAAGTCCATTTAGGTGAGGGGGGGACCTGTGGTAGAGAACTTGAATGCAAGGCAGGTGACTGGGTAGGCTAGTTTGTGCCGCAGAGATGGCCAGTTCAGTTCCTTAAGTGCCTCATAGTGATGCCTCCTTGTGGAGGAGTTTGAGGCGAAACGGGCCACCCTGTTATAGAGAACAGAAAGTTTGTTGAATTCTGTCTCTCTGAGTGACTGCAGTAGAGGAGCCCCATACAGAATGGAAGGGAGAAGATTGAAGCTTGCAATTGCTTGCCGCGTGATGCAAGATAGTGAGTTCCCAGACGATAGAGGAGACCAAGCTTTTGATTGATGGTCCTGGTTATAGAGTCAGTATGAGGACTGTAGGTCATCTCTTGGTCAAGATGGATCCCAAGGTACTTGAAACTGGATCTCCACTGTGACCTCCACTAGTTTCCCTTGGTTTGTGTTGATCTGGAGCAGCTGACTTCTGTCAGGGCCCAGATGTCTGGAGCCAAACAGGACGGCTTTTGTTTTTTCCCCATTTAGCTTCAAGGAGTTTGTGGAGAACCAGGACTCCAGTGTTGAGAGACTATCCTGCAGTTTTGCATTGATTACACTAGGTTGAGGTTCACTGTAGTAGATAACCGTGTCATCTGCATACAGAATGAGTTTGCTGGGGGAACAGTTACTCTCAATATTATTGAGGAAGAGTGAGAAAAGTAAGGGGCCCAGGACTGAGCCCTGGGGCACCCCCACAGTGACTGGCCTAAGTCCAGACTGTGTACCCTTCCAGCGGACTTTTTGGAAATGTTCAGTAAGATAGCTCTAGAACCATGAGAGAGAGTGGTCATCTAGGCCTAGGACCTGTAGTTTAGCGAGCAGGAGATTATGATTGACAAGGTCGAAGGCCCTCGATAGATCAATGAAGAGAGCACCCATTGGGGATCCTTGATCCATGGAGGCAAGGATGTCAGTTGTGAGCCGGATAAGAGCAGTGTCTGTACCGTGGCCCTTCCTAAAACCATGCTGCACAGCTGCCATAAGTAGGTGCTGCTCCAGGTAGTCCTGCATCTGTTTATATACTAGCCTTTCCTGGATTTTTTCCAAGAGGACTGAGCAGGGAGATAGGTCTGTAGTTTCCCGGCTTGTCATGGGGCCCACTTTTGTAGACAGGGACGATGGTCACGACCTTCCACATTGTTGGGACTATTCCTTCCTAAAGAGACCTATTTATGAGGAGGGTGACAGGATGGGCGATTGCAGGGGCAGCATCCCTCAGTAGGCAGGGTTCAATCCGATCATGGCCTAGAGAGACAGTAGGATTAATTTTTCGCAGAAGAGGTAGCACCTCGGACTGAGTGACCAGCTTTAGGTGAAACTGAGGTCTGGGGTGGTCCCACACCCCTCCCTGGGAAGGGTCCAGCCTGAGGAGAGCTGGGAGGGGGGTCCCGTTTGGGACAGAGAAGGAGGCTCAGAAGACCTCAGCAACCCTGGACGGTTCATTAGTCAGTGAATCACCTACTAGGATAAAGTCAGTTTGCTTACCTGCAGAACCCTTTAGGAGCATGTTTATATGTCCCCAGAATTTTTTTGGATCACGTAGGTGCCTAGTTTGGAGGTCCTGTAAGTACTGAGCTTTGGCCTGTTTTGAGGATTTTTTACATAGATTTCTCAGCTCCCTATACTTCTCCCAGTCTGTAGAGTGTCCAGAGGGCTTGTAGGTGCTCCATGCTTTGTCCCGGAGAAGCATCTTTTGTTTGAGGATAGGGTTTAGCCATTTATGGCATTTGCCCTGCACTCTAAGCTTTTTTATTGGGGTGTGCCTATTTGAGACAGACAAGAAGGCCTGTATGAAATATTCAAGGGCCTCGTCCAGAGAGGGGAGCGAGGCAATAGGGGCCCAGTCCATTTTCCTCAGGTCAGAGCAGAAGTCGGCCACCTCAAACCTGCTGTAATTTCTTGCTTCAATGACCTTAGCAGAGATTTTTGGAGGCTTATTGGAACAAATGCAGAATATCAGCGAATGGTCACTCAGGGAGTCAGCCATAATCCCAGCCGACAAGATATGGCCTGGGCAGGAGACAAGGATCCAGTCAATGAGAGTGGTTTCCAGTCTTGGGGTTATGCCTTGTGGGGAGATCAATGACCTAAGTAAATGGAGAGCCTAGTAGAGGATTACTTAAAATTATTTCTTTGTTGTTTTAATCAGCAGCACTGCAGAAACACATGTGGGGGGTTAACAAAAGCAGGCATTGGGAAACTTGAATGTGCAACTTCAGCTATATGCAAATTCTGCTTATGTGCACATTTTGCCATTGCAAAATGGGTGTGCATATAAACGGATTCCACTGTACCATCTGAGTCACCCTTCTCTCGACTGCCTCTACTCTGCTTATGTCCTTGTGCAGGTGTGGCCTATAAAACTGCACACAACAACTCCAGGTGAGGCCTTACCCATGCATCACCATCTCCCACCTTCTGCTAGTGATACCGCTGCTTATGCAACCCAGCATGCCAGTGGCCCTCCCTGCAGCCTTTGCATTTCACTTTGATACCTTAAGGTTATCAGAAATGATAAACCCTAGGTCCCTTTCCTCTTTGGTGACAGTCAGCACCTCCCCCCATCATGTAGCTCTCCCCAGGGTTACCTCTGCCTATGTGCATTATCTTGCACTTCTTTGCATTGAACCTCAATTGCCACACCTCTGATCACCTTTCAAGCTTCTCCAGGTCCCTCCTCATCCTCTGCACCCCTTCTGGAGCATCCACCCTGTTGCAGATCTTGGTGTCATCAGCAAATAGGCATACTTTTCCTTCCAGTCCCTCAGCAATGTCACTAATGAAGACATTGAACAGGACTGGCCCCAGTACAGATCCCTGTGGTACTCTGCTGGTTAGCCCCCTATCCCCAGATTGGATCCAGTTTACTACCACCCTCTGTCTCCTGTCTGCCAGCCAGGTTTTTACCCAGTGTATCACCTTATGTCCCATACCCAGACTTCCCATCTTGTTTATCAGCTTTCTGTGAGGGATGGTGTTGAAGACTTTGCTGAAATCTAGATTAGGGAAAAAGGATGCTGATTGACCTTTGAACAGTGATTTTTTACACAACCTTTTTCAACAGCTCACCAGAGATGCATCATCAATGGTTGTAAGTTTTAAAATGTTATGTGGCAGATGCCTTCTGCTTTTGCCAGTGAAACCATATATTGTCATTAGTTTTGTGTTTCCCCTGCAGTGACATCAGAATTATGAAACTATATTTGTTCTTCAAGTACAATACTTGTCAGTCCCATTATTATGATGATGATACTGCATGGAACAAATAGACAGCTATTCAAAGGGCCATGACCGGGGTGGGGGAAGAGATGTGGTTGCAATAGGATCCACATTTTCAGAGGCCCTACCTCAAAAACATAGACTTTGATGGGAGATAAGGACTGCTTGGCCCACCCAATCTTCCCATTTCCGTACCTATTGGATAAGCTGCAGATCCTAGTTTTACCAACAGCCTACTTCCTCCTATCTCAAACTAGAATTTCCTTATGTCTGTCCCATGCATTCTTCAATTCCCCTACTGTTTTTGACCCCATGACCTCTTCAGGAAGGCCATTCCATTAGTCCACTGTGGTGAGATAAGGCCATATTTTATTATTTTGGGTCATGTTTTATATATCTTTATGTATATAATACATTTGAGGCACCCATGGTTGCCAGTGTCAGTACAAAGCATCATGGATACAAAAAAAATGCCATAAGCCCTAGACTAAGGTTGGAATTCCTGTTACTGGGCAGAAAAGCTGTTTGTTGCTAGCCAGGAACTGGAGTTAATTAAATTATCTGACAGGAGACAAAATAGTGATTAAGGCTAGCTGGGAGGCAAGGCAGGTCAATTTGTTTGTGAAAGGAGAGGACCTCAGAAAGAGACAGCCTCGCTGGGCTCCTATTGTATCTGCAGGGCAACAGTAGCTAAGCTCATTATGACTGAATAGGGCTATCATTTATGTAAATAGCTGTATTTAAGTGTTGAGTAACAACAGTCATCTCTCAGCAGGGAGGCCTAGAATGTTCCCTGGAGAATCTAGTTTGGGCTGGCTACCTCATGTTTTTTTTCTGTGTTTAGAAACTGCCTATCTGTGTTATTGTAATAACATACTGAACTCTGATTGGTTGGGTAACCATAGAAACTGAAATGCTAGCCAGTTGCAGAGCTAACCACATCGATTGGACGTGCCCTCCCAAACCCCTTTAAAACCAGGATGCAGTTGGGTATCTGAGCCTTTTTGCTGCCTTCTGTTGTTTTCTTGCTTGAAGCAGTTGGGACCCTGCCTCTCTTGAGCAGACATTTTTTTCCTGGATCACTGAGAGCCAAGACTTCATCTACCACACTTTTTAAGGACACTTGTACACTTCAAAATTCCAGCTAAGGACTCAAAGTAGACTTCTAACCTCAGAGTTTAAAGTGTAATTTTTTTTTATGTATACTTTCCTTTTATTTTCAATATCCTGTAACCAGTCTCCAAAATATTTTATCTTTTTGTTATTTACTGCTTTCTTATTCATTTAATTAGTAAAGCATTTGGCTTATTTTAAAATAATTCTGCCTATGTTGTTTGTGTGTGTGGCTGCCTAGGTAAAAGTTGTTCAAAAGATACCACACCTGTGTTCCTGTTTTAAGGGCCAAAACACTACCAAAAGTGAAGTTCACTGGGGACTTCATGACGAAAGGAGGGGAGTAAATACGAAGGGTCTCAGGAGGAGCCTGTGGTGGGATTTGAACCGAGCACTGCATTTCTGGGGCAAGACACATAATTGGGTGTATAGGGCCCCCCGAAGCCTTTACACACCTGTGGCGTTTTGGTTTGTGGTACAGTGGCTGAAAGGGTTCTACCCCAGGAGCACAGACACAAGACTGTATTTGTATCCCCCTCAAATGGAGAAAGGGTATCTCTGACCCCATTCTCCTCCCTCCCCATCACAAGAGGGAGTCACTGCAATGCAGAGAGAGGGAAATCCTGCCCCATGGTAGTGGACTTGTGACATCCATCACTTTCTCTGTGAAAAAATACTTCCTCATGTTGCCCCTGAGTCATCCCCCCTCAATCTTCAGATTGTGCCCCCTTGTTCTTGCACATCTCTTTTTCTGAAAGATGCTACTCTCTTGGATTTTGTTGATTCCTTTGAGGTACTTGAAAGTTTCCATCATGTTCCCCCTCTCCCTCCTTTTCTTGAGGGTATACATATTGAGCTCTTTTAATCTCTCTTCAAATGGCTTCTGGTGCAGACCCTGTGCAATTTTAGTTGCCCTCGTCTGGATTGCCTCCATCCTGTCTATGTCCTTGCAGAGATGGGGTCTCCAGAACTGCAAGCAGTACTCCAGATGGGGTCTCACCAACTGTCTGTACAGAGGGATAACAACTTCTTGTTTTCTACTGGTGATGCCTCTCCCTGTGCATCCCAGTGTCCCCCCGCCCTCCTTACGGCCTTCTCACATTGCTTGCTTACCTTTAGGTCATCTGATATGACTACCCCCAGGTCCCTTTCCATTTTTGTTGTTGTTAATACTCCCCCCTCCGGTGTGTACTCTTCTCTTGGGTTTTTGTTTTCCAGGAGCATTACTTTGCACTTCTTTGTATTGAATCTAAACTGCCATACTTTTGACCATTCTTCTAACCTTGCCAAGTCCCTTCTCATCCTTTCTACCCCCCCCCCACTTGTGTATCAACCCCTTTGGAGATCTTTGTGTCATCTGCAAAGACGCATACCTTTCCTTCCAGACCCCCTGCAATGTCACCTATAAAGACATTAAAGAGGACCGGTCCCAGTACTAAACCATGTGGTATCCTGCTAGTTAACCCCTTTCTTTGGAGTAGACTCCATTTACTATTACCCTCTGCATCCTGTTGTCCATAGGACAATATTAAAAAAGACCTTTTCTTGTCACAGACAAACTTGCAACTTTCATTTTGTATATTGCTTATCCATTTGAAATTGTGCCTGTCAGCAATGGCAACAGTGGGTTCTGTGCTGCAGATTACAGCTCCAGGTTCATTGAATGAGGGGTACTGAACAAAGAAGAAATAGGGCCCATTACTGAAAGCCTCTGATCTTGATGTCAATGTCCTCAGGAGGAGCCCAGGCAAATAACATTGCTCAGTTCGTTGATCATGGTGCCAGCAAGGGGGAAGGGGGCATCATGGACAAACTACTGACACTCTGCAGGACTGCTACAAAAGAACCTGCACTACAGATATTTTATATGTGCTAATGGGGTTTTGACTTATTGGTGGGGAGGTAGGGCTCCACAAAACATTTTGCGGGTGGGGGGACCTTATAGTCACTGACACAGCCCTATGGCACCCTTTTGCAAACAAGTATGTAATAGAACATCTTCATAAGCCTATAATGAGGAACAAACCAACAAATCTCTGTACATTTTGGTAAATGTGAGAAACAGCATTCTTCTGTAAAATGCAATGCCTCTTTGTTAAGGTAGACTGACAGTGTTATTTTTGCTGTCATCATAAGTCATGTATTCATGTGTCCTTTGCCTTCAAAAGAGAAAAGCAACAAGCTATAACCCTTTTCCTGTCAGTTATTTAACTGAGTCGGTACTATACAGGGTACCACAGTATAGCTTGATCTGTGTTTATGAAATGAGGGCCTGTAAAAGAGTATTAGCACTTTAGGTTGGAGTATGATGCTCCTTAATTTTCCACTGTAGCTGCTGTTTCTCCCTCAAAAGGAGCCTTTTACAGAAGACAAGTTCTCATACTCCTTCTTCTTCCTCACAGCTCTCTTTTTCTACTGGGTTCTGGCATTCATCACAAAAACCGTTAAGCTGGTCATCTACTGCAAGAATGATATAGGACTAACTAAGCTCCGTTTCTGTATTACTGCCATGCTGGTTATTCTCTACGGGCTGCTAATGGCAGTGGAGATCAATGTCATAAGGATTCGGGTAGGTGTTCCCCTTTCCAATATTAGCACAATGTTATTAAATTAATATTCCTGTCTGACTGAACTCCTATTAAAACCTACTTTATAACAGGTATGAAACCTGATGCTACTCTTGATGTTGAATACATTTAAACAAAGCTATGTGTTAGCAGGCTAGTACAGTGGAGCACACTGAAGTGCATATCGAATAAGTTCACATCCTGCTTAAGTACACAATTTTCTGTTTTCCCATTTTTCTCTATAGACACAATGTTAAAAATATCCTGTTACATGCACACTCAGGGCTAGATATTCAAAAGTGCATCCTGAAGATGTGCAATGGGATGCACAGTGCAATCCAGGTGCTCCACAGGAAAGTAAAGCAAAATTCAACGGATGCTCCACAGAAATATGCCTGCGCAAACCACACTGAATATAGCACAGATGCATTATTGCACAAACGGACATGCACCAGAGCAACCTGACTGCACAGGAGTAAGAGTGCATGCTGACTATAGCAGGCGGAGCAAGGCGTCCCATGTGCAAGGGAACACAGGCAGGGCTGCGCATGGGCACAGGAGCATGGAAGGGGATGCAGGGGTGAACCACAAGGGGACAATGTGCAGGAGGCACAGAACAGGCACAGAGCCCAGTGGGCATGGAAAATACACAGAGCCCCACACAGATTCTGGAAACCAATGTGACATAGCATGGAACACCCATGGAACAGACAGCTGCAGGGACTGAGTACCCCACAACTACGGGACAGGCAGCAGCCATAGCCATTGTGTGAATGCACCATGCGTATACAGTGTGCCACAGCCAAGCAGCCACACAGGCACCAGGCATTATGCCGCACACACCACATGGACACACACAGACACAGGACACAACACCGCATAGCACAGCAGCACTGGGATAGGAAACACAGCTTGGGGTGTACCGCCATGCCCATGCAGACAGGGGTACACTGCACTATGGCACACACAGGGAAGGGCCAGATTCCACACCCATGGCACAGTGACACACAAGGATGTGACACACAGGGCACTGTGCACCCACCACACCCACACTGTGGAGAAAGCACTGGCACAGATAGAGACCTGCCAGACCACAGCAATATAGAACACCAGTACAGTGCAGCAACAAGCATGTGATGGAGAGACAGAAACACATGAGCAAACAGTAGAAAACACTTTAATACAACAGGCAACATAATGAAGCACAACTGTGTACAAAATAGCCAAAATGGCAACAACAGGGAAGGGCAATGGAACATAAAGCAGTGCATAGCCTATAGGGGTATCAAATGGTACGGGGATGGGACAGTGTAGAGAGTGCAAGGGGAAACAACAAAACAGTCCAAGTGAGATGGGGTGGAAGGGAGGTAAACATGGGGAAACAAAGGACAGCATCCAGATGCTATCGCATCCGCTGATGGATGGCCATCCTTGTCTTGCGTACCTCCAACTCCCGTGTTGTCACCAGCTGCCTGCTGCCCAGGCGTATGTGTAATGCCATCCAGGAGATTATTCTCAATGTGAGACACTGTAACTGCAGCAGTCCACCACCCAGGACACTGACACCCCAACATCCACTCCCTGGCTCTGGACACCCTATGCAAGAGAAACACAGAACAGCCTCTAAGTGACAGGTCCCACACAGCAAATGGCCACCCCCCCACCCAGGTCTGTGTGTGCATGGGACAGCAGTGGTGCTCTCCCATGAATGATGCTGACAACAGCACATGCACAGCGGACAGCTACAACTGCCCAGGTCACAGCCCACATACATACTGTGTGGCAGGCCATAGAGTGCCATGCATCATTTCCAGTGCACAGGCACACCACAGTGAGGGACTGATGCCCCCATGGGCAACACAAGAGCCGGCTGGCAGCAGTATGTGCACACCGTGGGACACATACAGCCACACCAGTGACAGCAACAGGATACTACCACACAGAGGCCACGTGCATGATGGGACCACTGCAAGCTGTCGACCATCACAGGCAGCAGTGACAGTGCGCCAACACTCGCCACAGCCTGCATGGCGGCAGTGCCCTGCAATGCATACTGCCCCTCATCCCATACCCAGCAAATTATGTCTGATGCAGACTACACACACTCACCTGCCACCCGTCCCACACTGGCCCAGCTGCAACACCATTGACATGACACTGATCCAACCTAGTGACCTTTGCCCTGACCCTCCTGTGCGCCTCTGGCCCTGTGAAGGAAACACATACAGAAAGGACCATGTGTGGCATATCATCAACAGACACCCATCCCCCTGCCCACACAGGCCGGTCAAGGCACACAGCGATGCAGCAGCCCATGCAGTGGCCCTGGCACATGTGATGGGCATGGTGTTGAGGCCACTGGCACCGTGCAACACAGTGGCACACAGAGTGCAGTAATGCCACACCACAGTACACAGACACCCTACCTGGGCTGGCCCACCCTTTGTGCAGGTGCAGATGCACAAGCTGCACACCCAGTACCCAAATACTGGACAGAGGCAGCATGCACAATGCACAGACACATGTACCTGGTTGAGGGACCGAACCACGGTGAGCACGGTCCTGCAGTCTCTGCAGCCGATTCAAGTCACAGCGCCGCAGGTCCCCATAATGGTGGCGGCACTGTACCCCTGTGCTGCCAACACCAGTGTGCCTCTCCAGGTCCTCAGCCACACGGGCCACCTGGGACCATGCCTCCTGCAAGTCCCCTGCCCCAAGCAGTTGGTCCTTCAAAGGGGCCACCAATGCTACCAGGTGGACCATCTCCACCTCTGACCAATTCTTGGCCCATCTCCCGAGTTCATCAGCACGTGCCATGCCTACCGCGCAGTTGACCATTGGTGCTGTACAATGTGGCATCTTACAGTAGCACATGTAGCACTGCTGTGCCAGTTGCATGACAGGAACACAGCACATCATCGCGCAGCACTTATTTGCGCAATAGACATGCACAAAAATGGATCATCATGCAATACCGTACATGCGCACTGTTGGAAATGTGGGTGCGAGTTCAGGGTCACGTCCGCGACCCATGGATGTGCAGGTGTGCCTAGATGCCATCTTATGAAGGGCATGTGTTGACACACATACTGCATGCCAATGGTGCAGTGACTGCACAAGCGTGGACCATGGGATGGCGGAGCAGGGCCATGTGCGTGTTACATCTGCATTGCTCATCCGTGCTGCATGCGCAGCATGCACCCATGTGGCTGCATATGCAATAGGCCTGGCATATGCAGTGCAATCAGTTGCATGTTTCGTGGCAAAGGGCAGTGCAAAGCTGCTTATACACATGGCAACTGCAGTGATGCACATCGCACATGCACCAGAAGTGCACCTGTGAATTGCTCTGGTGCACTACTGTTGCGCATGACACTGCGCGTTGCACATGGAGCAATTCTGCAATATTCAGACAGCTTATGCAGATAGCCTCATGAGCCACATGGCAGGCACAGGTGCTTACATTAGCATCTCATTACTGGTTGCTCAAAGTCTCATTTGCATGAGTTGAGCCATAAAGGCTAAACCAACCAGCACTGGTCACCGACAGGTATTGCAGCCTTTCAGGTGAGTCTGTTCACATTGTGAATGTCACTGTTATTGTACTACTGGGATCAAATGCTGCACTTTGTCAGGAACTGCAACTATGCTGCTCATCGGTGCAACATTACTGTTCACAGAACACAGCATGTCGGATTCGGAGGGAGCTGAGGAGGAGGTGCCTGCCAGGAAGCGCAGGCCCAACTTCAGTAAAGACAAGTAGCAGGCCCTGTTTGAGGCCTACCTGGATAGGGAGGACCTACTGAGTTGGGCCACAGGGACCACACAGGAATGGGCCAATGGGTGTGATGAGGTGGCAATGTATGTCAACGTTCATTGCCACCACAACCACAGTGCACAGGAGTGGAAGAAAAAGATGGGCACCGACAGGAGGTGCATCATGGAGGAAATAGCTACCATCAGGGCATCTTGCAATAGGACAGGAAGTGGCACATCATCTGCATCTGTCCTGTCAGTGGGGGAGGAGCTTGTAGCAGCCACCATCAGCCAGGCAGCCATTGAGGGTGTCCCAGGGTGAGGCTTCTAGACGGGAGGCAGCCCATCACAAGACTGTGAGTATGACAGTGGGGGATTGGGGGCACGTGTGTTCATGCTAACGGTGTGCCTGGTACACTGTAGGTGTGTGGCTACCTTGTACACATTGCGGCATGTTGTGCTGCATGACATGCATGCCCACACAGTGCACGGACATGGTCCCCTTTGTTCTGTGAGTCAACAGCATGGGGCATGTGATGGTAAGGTGTGCCAGATATGTCTTGCAATGCTACAACAACAGACTGTGGTGTGGCCTGGCATGCCAGTGGCATGCATGTGGACACTGCACAGTACACCAGATGATATGCATTGCAGGTACAATGCCATTAACAACAACCATTCTGTCTTTCAGCTCCATCACACCTCAGGGGTGCAGTGCAGGACGTGACCATCAGTGTGGCACAAGATGATGCTGTGCCATCCCCTTCTACTGGCATAGTGGCCACAGACAGGGGGCACTGTATCGGTATGGGACTGGTAGAATTTCTTGGTCTGGGGGATGATGATCCACTGGCCGACCTCCTTCTCCCAGACCACCTACCAGTACTTGTGCCAGCCACACAGCATGACGCTGCACTTGACAGTGATAATGACCTTATCTTGATCCTGTGTGGCACTGGTATCAACACACTGGTCCAGGGACAGGTGTTGGCACAGGCAGCGACAGGCAGCCCAAGTGGCTCAGTGGACACGCAGGCCCCCCTCACCTGCTCAATATCATGTGGTGCTGCTGCTGGTGCTGGCCAGGGATGGGGTGCTGGTGTGATCACTGTTGCTGCTGGGCAGGTCCAGCAGGCTGCTGGCATGCTGCAGCAGCATGCAGAGGACATTGTGCAGCAATCCCCAGGGGCCACCGTTGGAGCACACATTCAATCCCCACCACATGCACGGACACCTGTGCAGTGTTCACAGTTGAGGGATGTTGCACGGCATGCCACCACCCCTTCTGCCTTTCCACGGTAGCACCATGATACGCCTGGCGCTGACAGACTGGATGAGCACACCAGGCTGCTGTGGGATTCCGTGGTCAACCAGGCAATGCTCGGGGGAGAGATACATGTGCTGCAGGTTGAGGTGCATCAACTGGCTGAACGAGGGGACATTGGACATCTACAGCTGATTGATGAGATCTGGCAACTGCAGAAGGCCACGACCGCTTTGATGGACTGCATAGCCAGGGACCATCGCTGCTGAATTTGCATTGCTGGCATTCACTGGTCACAGCAGGGTGCTCAGGACTCTCTGTAGTGCTACATCTACACCATGGATTTGGCATCTGGTGACCCCATTGAGGTTGACACTGCCCACTGCCATGCCCATCCCTGACACTCCTGTCAATAGTCTATTTGCCAGTCTGTACGCACCTGTGAGGACCTGGTCACATTCTCAGGCTTCTACCTCCGTGAATGTGTTAGTGACATCACCTGTGGCTGTTGAGCAGCCTGTGGCTGCCACACAGTGAGAGCATGGTTGCCCACATGGCTGTGATGGCCCTGGTTCTGCATGGTTGTCCTGACGGGTGCACTGCCCAGTCCCTAGTCCTGCTGCTGTTTCCAGCTGCGCACGTCTGGTCATGTCCTTGTTTGCATGCTGTTGCATATGTGTGGCCTGGATCACGTCCAACATGTGTGCGGGAAGTTCTGCTGGAACATGTGGCATGGGTGTGATGAGTGCAGCACTGTGTTGGCATGGCCTGTGTGCTGGTGAATACCCTCTAATCCATGCCACATCCTGCTGTACTGCTGTGTCTGTGTTCCTCTCCCTGGCTACACCTTTATGTGCATCCCACCTGGTGCCCTGTGCTCTGCTGTGCACCCTGTGGTGGTACCACTGCATGTGCCTGCCTGTGATCGTCCACATGTGTGTACTGCACATGACACATGGGTGGTTGCATCTGTCTGTGTTGCTCCATTGGGGTGTAGGTGTGGGTGTGCATGCGTGCGTGTCCACCAGTGTGTGCAGTGTGTGAGTCTGTGTCTTTGCATGCATCTCTGTGTGTCCGTGCGTGTCTGTGTGTATGTATTGTGCTGTGCATGTACAGCTGCCCCTGTGTGGTACTCACCTGTGGTTGCTCCTCGACTATGGTGTCTCTGTGCCTCCTGGCATGGGCTGTCAGCCTGGGGTTCCTCCTCTCCATGGGTGGCTGCACACCCCCATCCTGTTGGTCCTCCTCGTCATCATCGGTGCTGCTGCCCTCATCCACCACGACAGCTATCCCATGGTCAATGGCCATGTTGTGCAGCATACAACAGGCCAGGAATAGGCCACAGGCTTTCGCAGGGTTGTACTGTAGGGCACCACTGGATCTATCTAGGCAATGAAATCACATCTTGAACATGTCAAAGACACGCTCTATGATATTGCATGTGGCGATGTGTGCCTTGTTATATCGCTCTCCTCGGCTTCATTGGTTGTTTGCTGGATGGGGATGAGCAGCCAGGATCGAAGGGGGCATGCACTGTCACCTGTGGGGTGAACACATGTGATTGTTACCACCTGTCATTGCCTATTTCCACCCCTGTCCAGTATAACAATGCCACCACCTGCGACCCTGTGTACACTGGCCATGGCCTCCCATGCATGGCTGCTCTGCCATCATTCACACCTTGCCATCTGTGTTTTTCATGTCTGGGCACTTCTGTCCATGCTTCCCTGTACTGTTACTATTCTCCTTTCCCATCCTAGCCCCTCACCTATCACTGTCCTCATTCCCCATCTCACCAACCTGCAGCTGTGTGGTGTACTGCATGGCTGCTGTTATACTGCCTCCCAGGCCCTACTCACCTACTAGGTGTCCTGCGGGGATCACCCCACTCTCAAAACTTTGGCATAGGATGGACTGGTGCCACATAAATGCGTCATGTGTACTCCCCAGTTGTGTGGAACAGACATTGATGATGCGCTCATTGGCGTTCCACACCACCTGGCAGTTGATTGAGTGGTAGCCTTTTCTGTTGATGTATACGGCACCTTCTGGGCCAGGTGGTGTATGTATGGCCACATGGGTGCAGTGAATGACCTCTATCATGCCTGGCATGCATGCCACCCTGTGGAATTCCTGCATGTTTGCTGTACTCACTGCCTGTGTGCTTGGATATGCTATGTACTCCAAAGCATGTGGCAGCAGAGCGTTGAGGACCTAGGTGAGGAGGTGGAACGTTTCCGACTGGGATATACCAGCGGTTGTGCCCACTGGTGTCTGGAAGGTGCCCGTAGTGAGTAGGCACATTACTGCTGTCACCTTGGTCTCCACTGGCATGGCATGACTCCTTCTGGTGGGTGTCTGCAGCTCATTGTGGCACAGCTCACATAGCTGCCTCAGAATTGTCTTGTTCTGACAGTACTGGTCCACTATCTTGGTGTCCCCGTAGTTCTTGAATGTGAGCCGGGCATGGCACTTTCTGTGTTGGGCATGCTGTCAATGGGCCCTTCCTCACCCACGTTGCTGTTTCTCCCTCCTCCCCCTCCTCCTCCTCCTCACTCCCCTCATCACCTGTTCCATCACAAATGGTGCTGCATCCATGGCTATTGCTCCCCTGGATTGAGCCTCTGTTGTGTGTGGTTGAGCTCCTTTATGTAGGCTCGACTCTGTGTGGCGCATTCTGTGGGTTGTGCTGTGTTTTTTGGCTGAATATGCCATTGCACAGCTTATTCATGGTCACACCCCCCATACTTGCGCGGCATATATTACTGTTGTGCAGCAGCACAATGGGAATTGCGCTGTGCATTACTGCTGTTTGAATATGGCTCCAGGGCACAGTTCTGTGATTGCGCCGGTGGACTTCGTTTGCACAATATGCAGCTACCTTTGAAAATCTAGCCCTATGTATGGAAGAGCTCATTGCACTTAAATGCACAATCAGTAAAGCTACTGAGAGTGTTTATCACCCCTTTAAGTGTATATTTGCATGTAAGAAGGTGATATGCACTCTCGGCTGATGCCTCAGTCAGGCTGTGTTGTCATGTTATCACTCCTCACTCCCCAAAACCTCTGAGCCAACAGCGGAAATTACCTTAGATGCCCACAGTTTGGGCAGCAGGAGGTACTGAGTGTATTGGTGCAGATAAGGATCATCAGGGTGGGAGAGTAAATCCAGACTTGAAAGTAACTGCTATAAATTGATTTTTCTGCTTGAATGTACAAAAATGCGATATCTCAAGGGTGTGCACATAGAAGGACGTCCCTATACAAATTCCTGTAATTCAAGGCATCATGGGTAATGCATTGTATTAGGTGGTGTCAATTTGATCTCTTTAAAACCGGGGTCTACTTCCTACATGTTGTTTTGAATAGGCATTGCACCAGGATTTTTGCACGGAAGTTCTGGAGGCACACTTTTCAAATGCATGTATCACATCTTTTGCACAATTGTGTGAAACTAAAGCCAAAGTTTGGACACTGCTAGGCCACCTAAAAGGTGGTCTTACAGCATCCAGAGTCTAAATGCAACTACAGGTAATTCTGGCAAATATTTCCAAAAAAATGTGTGTGTCATTTTTTGGTGCAAGCTGATGTAAATCTTACAAACTATTGCAAAGCTCTGAGAGACTTTGAAAGTGGGGCACTCGAATTTGTGCACAAATGTGTGGATGCAGATGACTGAAATCAAATCTTTATCAGTATCCAATTTTACTGAACATCTCACCCCCTGTCTTTTAAATTCCAAATAAGTGTTTGTTTTATAAAAACTGTGTTTGATGTCAAATGTACTGAAGTTTTTTCCTTTTTGTTCTATGATAAATAGTAGAAAAATCCGTTTCCGTGACTTTTCATGAAACTGTTCCAGTTTCATGTAATTTCCTACAATTTTGTGAATTAGAACAGTGTATTTATGTAACCCCCAGGTGGCGCTATCCCAAGGGCTACTACCCCTGCCTGTTTGGCTACTGACAGGTTGAGGGGCCTAGGTTCTATGACGAGTGCCTCCACCCAGAGGTCAGGGTTAGTAGTGGTTAAACTATCTCGGGTACAGCCCTCTGGGACACTGTGACTCCCCGTTGTTCCCACTAGTGGCCCACACAATACACGGGAGTTACCTTCTCAATACCCCACATATGCACACTTTTTACACATAGAGATACCACTTACCCTCGAGACTGATTCTGCATCCCATCTCGGAGGACCCCATGTAAAACAAGGTTAGACAACATACACAGCAACTTGCAATACTGTTCTAGATGCACTAACACCACAGCCAGTACATAGTATAACAACAACAAATCTGGTTTATTCAGGGGACAGTAACACGGGAGGAGGGTAATCTGGTTGAATGGTTTAGATAAGTTCGAATCACAGTACTGTGCACTTATATTTAGGGTCCAAAATGTCACTCTCTGGGTACCTAGGATGGGGGGGCTAGCCAGGTCCGTTGGCCGGGATTGGCCGGCTGGTGCAGCTGGATGGAGCCCTATATGAAGAAAATACATGCACAAACAAATTGAAATCTGGAGCCGGATGGCTCAGTTCACAAACAGAAGCACACACAACAATCAGTTGACACGCTTTGATTAAATAAAGGTGAGGGGAAGTACCCCTATTTGTACTCACAAACCCTACACCAAGCTGAATTGAGGAGGTAGCTCTGGATGACCAGGATGAGTAGGACATGGAGATGAGACCCCTGTGACAGGGTCTAACTGACTTGGAAAGCAGATGGATGCAGTCCGATTAGCTTTGAGTCCGGCTTCCAGCTTCAGCTCAAGACTCACAGAACCAGGGGAAGAGGTATCGCGATCCCCTACAAACACTAGGCACATTTATATGTAAAAGAAATTACTATTCCAGGCAGCTGCTTCTTGATCCTGATCGCAAATACTGCAAAACCCGAGAACACTCGCAGCAACAGAGTCCACCACAGGCCGATCGCACTTCTGCAAATCTTCGGTCTTCTACGGGCAAGCCTGGATCTGCACACTTCTTCCTTTTTCTCCACAAACTTGGATTCAGTCCGATGAGCACTCGCTAACGGCTACAGGCCAACTTCAGGACCTTACACGGGCTTCTTGCGCAAACTGCACGCCGCAGCAGAACAGAGCTCCTACTCCCTTCACAGTCAACTTGCATCTGGCCCTCCAAGGACAGTTCAGGGCATTTCCCTTAGGCTCCACCCAGGTTTCGGTTGGTGGATTCAACTGTTAATCACTGCAGAGCTCCCTCTGTTGGTGCAAAAAAGGTGCCAAGGTCCAAACTACAGCTCCCAGAAGCACCTGCCATACATTCTCCCTTTAAGCAGGCTCCAGGTGAGAGTCCAAGTTGTGGTTGGCTCAGGCAGTCTCCATTTTTGGGCTCCCCTTACCCAATTGGCCCAGATTAGCAGTTCAGGTCCAAAATGGAGGAGCAACACACACAGAGTCCCAGCTGCAATAAAGGCAGGTTAGACAAACTGTAATTTTACAAATGCTGTAAATGATTTAAGGAAAACAGTTACATCTTTCAGATGGGCTCCCTCTGCACTCTTAGCGACTGCAGAAACGGAGCGATCAGACGGCAGTTCAGGGCAGGATTCGAGTAGTCACTACACAGTCCCCCCAGTCAAGCAAATTTAGCCTGTGAGCAGGCAGCTCTTAAAGAGACAGTACCAGAGGCTGTAAAAGCACTCACAGATAAACGGCTTAAACGCCGAACACCATTCAGGCGGGGAGCACTTAGCCAGCTCCTAGAAGACTTTTGGGAGCCCCCTTTTGCAGGGGAGTTACATTTAAAATGGGGAATTGTGGTTGAACTTACACCGTTTTTATAAATCACTTTTTTAAAGATGAGCAGCTTGGAAAAAATGGAGCTGTTTGTTGAAATTGCACATGTTTAAGGACTAACAGCTTTAAAAAATTGCAATCTGATGAAAAATGGTACTATTTGAAAAAAAAACTGGCAAAATTACACCAGATTTTGGCACTATTTTACAAAAATTGGGTGAATGCAAAATCAGCAATTTCACATAATCTTGCAAGCATAATAAAAATTTTGCCCGGCACTATTGACAAGTGAATTTCTTGTCTTTTCATGTAAACATTAAGGTAATTGTCCCCTGTACAGTATCTCTAAGCTTTAACTGCCTTTGACTGTCATCCATCTTAGAATGGATGCTGGTTCTAGAGCAATAGAGGAATAACTATGTATTACTCATTAAGAGAGGCATCTGGAAGCCGGCCCAGTGGCATGGAGGGCTAAGGCACACCTTCCCTCCTGCTATACCAGTGACTTGTATTTGGGAACAATATATAGGCCTCTCACACAGCACCACATTAATGATCTGAAAGGCAGTCTGACACTCAGGGGACCGATTAACCATATTTTGGGGAAACTGTCTTAGCAGTCAGTTGTGAAGTGAGGGTTGAGAGTTCCAGAATAAATCAGTGATAATACTCTGAAAGCCCAAGAAAGGAACTAACCTGGGTGTTTATAGTTGGACAGGGCAGTCTGCTACTGTGGGACCTTTACTTTATCAACAGCTAGGTGTATGTGGCCTTTCTCAACCATGTACCTCAGGTATTTTATTTCCTGTCACATGAGGGTGCATTACATCACATTGGCCATGAGTCCTGCTTCCCAGAGTGATTAAAAAACGGTGACCATATCCAGCAGGTGGCTGCCCCAGTCTGAGCTAAATATGGCGGTGTCATCAAAGTATGCTGATGTGTACAGCCCATGGTGGTGGAAGATGAAGTCTATCCCCTTCTGGAATGTGGCTGGGGCTCTATGCAACCCAGAAGGGAGCACAGTGAACAGATATAAACCAAACAGGATGACAAAGTCCATTTTCTCATGTGACTCAGGTGGTAACAAGATTTGCAAA
Source organism: Neoceratodus forsteri (assembly GCA_016271365.2). NCBI lineage: Eukaryota > Metazoa > Chordata > Ceratodontiformes > Ceratodontidae > Neoceratodus > Neoceratodus forsteri. The sequence continues at coordinate 1,310,194,863 of CM028131.1, forward strand.
TATACTTTTGTCAGGTCCAAGGTACTGATATATCAGACCTTTCCCAGTCAGTCCAAAAGTTCATCCACCCTTGGAATAGGGTAGGTATGACATGCCATTAACTTTGTTAAAGCCAATCAAAACCAAATGGCCCCAACTTGTTTTGGGGCCAACACAGCAGGTCTGGACCATTAACTCTGAGAGTCCTCAATGACTCCCATCTCCAACATAGACTGGATTTCATCCTGTTCTGCCTCCTCTCATAGTCTTTTCAGGAGTCTATACAGTTTCTGGCTGATTCAGACACCTTGTTCGGTGTCCGTGTGGTACTGGATCACATGGTTTCATCTCGGCTTCTGGGAGAACACATCCCCAAATTTCTGTACCACCTTTTGTGCTTCCAGTTTCCGGGTTGTATTGAGTTGGTTGTCCATTGGGATGACACTTTGTTCTTTGATAGTTTAAGGGCACAAGTCCAGTGTTCCATCATCAATATCCTTGTTCAATATCTGACATGGGGCCCCATTCTTTTCGTATGGCACAATAAGGAGCACCTTTCAATCTTTACACAGTTTAAACAAATTAACATGATAAATCTGCTTCTCTTTTTCTTGTCTGGTTGTAATATCTCATAATCAACTTGTCCCACTTTCCTGTGTACTGTATTGTATTGTATATTGTCCTTGCCACTTGGCCATGAGATTACATTCTAAGCTAGGCAGCAGTAGTAGCACTTGGTCCAGAGGCTTGAACTCATGGGTCCTGGTCCCTTGGTTAAAGTGACATGTCTATGTTGTGCTTTTAGTAAATTTTCTTTTGCAAATCCAGTCTTTCTGTCATCTGCATTACAAATTGGAGCACAATAGTTGGACTGCATGCCTGATCTTCCCACATCTCTTTTTTACAATATCCAACATCCCCTGGGGCTGTCTCCCATACAACAGTTCAAAGGGTGAGAATCCCATGGCACTTTCTGGATAGCAAATATATATATTTTTTTTAACTGTTGACTTTCCATTAGCAGATTATATCCTCTCACCACTAGAGGGCTATATCTCTATCTCTTTATCTAGTACGTAAGCCATGTGGGCTCTCTCTCGCCTTTCTCTCGCCTCTCCTCCTCCTCCTTGCCCTGGCTCCCCTCTTCTCTCTCCCTGGTCCTAACCACCCCACCCCACCCCACCCCCCCACCCTCTACTCTGGTTTCCACTGCTACTCCAAGGGAACTCTCCACTTCCACTCGAGACTTGTGCTTGGTGCACCGTTTGGATATTCCTGGTTACTTAACCCGACCACTACTCTCAACAAGTGTGGCCACCTCTCTACACTGTACCACCTTGCAGTCCATATGGGACACCGCCTGGCACCTTGCAACTTCTACTCCAGGAAACAACAATCAAAACTATCTCTCAAAGAGCTGCGACTCTGCTCCTTAAAACTCCTCCTCCTCCTCCTTCTCATCTCAGGCAGTGTCCATCCCAATCCTGGCCCTAGAAGCTCAGGCCACACACAAAGTCCAGGTGCCCTTATCCTTGCAACCATTAATATCTGCAGCCTACTACCATAGCTGGATGCACTCCAAGCCTTCATATGCCAACACAACCCTGACATCCTTGCAGTGGTGGAAACTTGGCTGACACCTAAAGTTCCTGACTCAGCAGTAACAATACAGGGCTACAATGTCCACAGGCTGGACCAGATATCCAAAAAAAGGCGGTGGTTGCGCAATCTATATCAAAGACTCCCTGTCTTGGCACCCTGTAGCAACTCCATCACTTTATACCTCGGCCCAGATTCTGCCAATAAAAATCATCCTAGGTCCCAACCATAAAGCCCTGACTATTGTCTCTGTATACATCCCGCCCAGGGACCCTAAACATGGATTCAACGACGTCCTAAACTTTATCAACTCTCATCTCCTGAAGCTGAACTTATTCTACTAGGGGATTTCAACATAAACTGGTTAACATTGAGTGCCAGTACCTATAAAGACTCCATCTCAGCTGAAACCTCACGTAAATGGTAAACTCCCCTACTAGGATTAACTACAAGACTGGCACCAGTACCCTCTTGGATTGGGTCCTCACCACTCACCCCACAAGGATTTCTCATACGACCATTCTCCCAGACTCACTCAGTGACCACTCCCCAGTCATGTGTGCATGGTCTAACAAATTCCTTAAGCCCCCCTCCCAAAATTATCGCTAGCAGAGTTCTTTCTCATGGAAAACTTCCACATCTCAAACAACACCTGCTTCTACAAGACTGGCTACCCATTTATGAAGCAACAGATGTTAACTTGGCTCTTGATCACGTCATCTCAATTTTCAACAAAGCCTGCGACCTCTTTGCCCCTGCTAAAGGCACAAAACAAAATCTCTCTAACCCATGGGTCACGCGACTCTTCTCTCACAGCTGAAACTAAGGGATCACCTCTGGGCAGTTGCCAGGGCCACTGGCAAACAACTGGACATCAAAATTACAAACAAGCATGAAATGCCTGCACAAAAGCCATACAGCTAATGAAATCCACCTATTACAAAGATGCTCTTACCAATACATGGGGAAATGGTCATGCTTTCTGGGACAATATCAAGGATGTCACAGGGAAGCAGCCAAAAACCTCTCTGGCCATGTTAATGGCTGATGGATCCTCAACCCTTGACCCCAAGGTGATCTCAAACATCTTTAACACGGCTTTTTCAGACCTTAGTGCTGTTCTACCCCTTGACTTTTTCAAAAACAGGGCCTACTCCCCAAATACCTCAGCCCCTCAGTCTAACCATCCCCTCTTCTACTTCAGGAAGTTAAGGCTGAATCAAGCTCACCGCTATATTACTGCAGCTATCCGTAAATCTAGATCTAGTAGCGACACCCTGGACCTTAAGCTTCTGTTGCTCACCCTCGATTTGGTAATTCATCCATTAACAAAAATCCTAAACCTCTCACTCAGCTGTGGAAAATTCCCGGACCTATGGAAAACAGCCACTGTGACACCCATCCATAAAAGTGGGCACAAGACGAATCACTCAAATTATCGTCCTATCTCCATACTGCCCCTACTCTCTAAGGCACTCGAGCGCGTCGTGGCTGATCAACTTACTGACCACTTGGATAAATACAATATACCTTGTCCACAACAGCACGGCTTCCAGAAAGGTCACAGCACCACCACAGCCCTTCTTGAGTTTACTGGAGCTTTGCACAAATCCCTTGGCAACGGCCTTCTCACAGGGGCCATTTTTGTCAACCTCTCCAAGGCCTTCGATACAGTACACCATGGACTACTAGTACACCAACTACTGAATGCCAGGCTATCACCTGACTCTTCTCTCTGGTTTAATAGCTACTTAGAAAACCGGTCACAGAAAGTAAAAATTGCGGACGCTCCTTCTAACACTCTGCCTGTTTGCTCGGGTGTCCCACAGGGATCCATATTGGGACCCCTCCTTTTTAGCCTTTTCTTAAACTCCCTCCCTTACCACTGCTCTGAGCAAATCATACTACATGCCGATGATGCTGTTGTATTCTCCACTCACAAAGATCCTGCAACTCTTCAACACAGCCTTCAACTTGGTTTCTGTTCTGTAGAGACATGGTTTCTTAATCATAAACTGGTCCTCAATGACAAGAAAACCAAATCTATGCTCTTCTGCAGCTCTCATAACCCACACAAGCTACACCACTTGGCTATCTCCACCACCCAGGGGAACACTCTAGATCAGGTGGGGTCCTTCAAATACTTTGGGATACAGCTTGACCCTAATCTCTCCTATGGACTTCATCTAGATAATGTAGCTAGAGCTGCTAATACACAGCTTGGTCTCCTCTACAAACACAGATGACACCTCACTCCAGAAGCTTTGAAGGTTGCAGTTCTGAGCTCTGTGATCTCTGTAATAGACTAAGGTCTCATCATTTATGGCTCGGCCCCAACCACAACCCTTAGATGCCTCTCAACTGCCTTAAATAAAGCATGTCGGCTCATCACTGGTGCTCACCGTCTCACCCACACATGTGACCTGTACACTCAGACCGGCTGGCTGCAACTATCAAACCACATAAAGTTTCTCACCTGCTCCATGGTGAAAAAAATCTACCTTGGCCTTGCGCCTTCTGGGGTCTCAACTCTGTTACAACACCAAATTAACAAATGGTGCCTTAGGAGATCCACGCTACAGCTACTGAAAGTCCCCCAATGTCACACTTCACAGGGACAACGCTTTTTTGCTTATCGAGCGCCACTCTGGTTCAATGGCCTCAGCCCAACCATCTCCTCTACCCAAACTACTGGTATGTTTAAAATTAGGCTCCGGGACTATCTCACTACCAACAGCTCCTGTGACTGCCCAACTTAACCTTGTTTCTCCATTTCCCTTTCTGCTCTAGTTGTCCCCCCCATCCCTCCTCACTGGATTCTACCCTCACATCTTGGTATACCCAATGCTGCACTTTTTACCCTCTCACCACCCTTCCTACATTCCTTCTCCCCTCCTTCCCTCTCCCTATGACTCTGGCACTTCTTATCTGTTGTCTATTTTCTCTGACAAATGCCGCTGGCTGCCTTGTTACAATGCTACCCTTGAACTGTATTAATCTGTACTCTGTTTGCAGTGTCCACATTGTTGTAATGTCTGTCTTGATGTTCCCCATAATTTGTATTTCTCTGACGTGGAACCTTTGTAAAAGAGCCATGGCTCAAAGGTATTTGTAATCCTAGACTTGATAAATAAATAAATAAAAGTAACAAGTCATCCTAGTTTTTCTACCTCAGCTGACACAAATTTGCACAATATACAGTATGTTTTGATAATTTATTATAGCAGTCCACTAGGTCCTCAGTCGGATGATAAACTAAAGTCTAAATGACCTTCAGTAAAGCATACCCCGCCCTTATAAGTTTTGACTGCCCTGATTACTGACAATCACTTTTGGCAGACCAACTCAGGAAACACATTTATTAACTTTGACAGGATTGCAGTGGACCATAAGACTGTAGCCTCTGGGTATCGGGTGGTGTAGTCCATTATAACCATAATGTACTGATACCAGCCTGCACTCTTTATTAAGAATCCCATCATATCCAGGCCAATTTTTTTTCTAATTGGGTGCCTGTTATGTTCATAGGAATCATGTACTTTTGGGGGCTACCGAATCACACTCTGGGCAAGAAGCACCAAACTCTGCAGCCTCCTTCCATATGCCTAGCCAGAAGACCTGAGCTAGTATGCACTCCTCAGTTTTCTTCTTGGCCAAATTAACTGCAACAGGGAGTGTATGTAACCAACCTAAATATCCCTTTTTTGCAGATTGGGGAACCAATTGCTGCTATCATAATGTTCCTCTTTGTTTCTCAGTTTCTGCCTTGTGCAAAATGTCATTTTTCATTTCATGCCTGGGTAAACTTAGTACTTTTTTGTTAATCTACAGTATCACAGTACTATTTACTAAGGCTATGTTCTGATAGGCTGTTTTTAAACATAGAAATGCGGAAACAATGAATTTGTCAGCTGAGGAGTTATTGACCCACCCAGTCTGCCCATTAAGTACCTCATCATTTTTTGTTCAGAAATTATGTTGGTTAGGTTTTGAAAAAGATCTGGGTTGACCTCTGGAAGGATCTCATCACCCCTAACAGAGGTAGATGCCCCATCCCATCTGAGTCACCTCATACTTTCCTCCAATCCAGATCCTTGTGGTCTCCAACTACTACAGTTTTGAACAGAGGGGTCCCTTTCTTTTCCTTTTTCTGCCCTTAAGACTTTCGGGCTTTCCATTCAAGCCATATATTTCAGAATCACAGAAGGAAAGCTTTGTTCTAATCTTTCTTGCTTCAGGTTCTCCTGGGGCACACCTTGTCATCTTGCTCTTCAGGAAGGTATGGGAACCTTTCCAATCATGGTCCAAAACCACTAGCCAAAGTAAGGTTTTTGAGATTCCCATTTTTACTGTTCCTGCCCAGTTACCTACTTCTAACCATACTGGAGCCATAGGAAATGTGCTGGTAACTCCATTGACACAGTCAATATTTATGGGATTACTCCCAATGACCCAGGTTGGACCTAACCAGGCATTCTTTAACCAATGTTTGCCCACAGAAAGAGTCTACCAGATTCATAAATAGCTGATCTCCCACTTGCACTGGGATTGTGTACAGGTTTATGGCCTGAGAATCATTATTGTAAGTGGTAGCAATACATTTCACAAAGTCACAGTTAATGCTGTCACAAAACTTACAGATCTACCCAGTCTTACCACAATGAAAGCGCTCAACTTTAGTATCTGATCTACGATCTCCCCATTTGGGTATCTAGAGATTGGTGACTTGGGACATGTGGCCTAATACTAGGCTCTGAGTTTATTGCTCTGGGGCATAGAGAGTTAAATCACTGTTTTACCACTTGACGACTTACCCATACCAGTAGTCTTAGTCCCATCCACTCAAAATCCCTTCTGTTTGGATCACTACCTGAGGTACTTTGGGTTATTGCTCTTCTATGCAGTACTGACTCTTTTGGCCTCATGGTACTTCTGTGTGATTCTCATTGTGGAGGCCAGAGTGGTCTATTCAGCTTGGTTCACCCAGTCACGTACCCTATACATCAAAATGTTCTGGCACCGTTACAGCACAGTTAAGTCCTGAATGTAATCTTTGAAGTATATCTTTGACTTTAGCTATCAAGTAGCCAAGTCTTTTAGTTTTTGTGCAACCACTCTTGGCATGGTCCCTACTTTGAAGTGCAGGGTATAAAACTTCCACTGGTAGTTCTCTTCAGTCATGTCAACCCTATCAAGGATAGTCAGCTTTAAGTCTTTGTTGTCTTTAGTGGTGTTATCATCAGTGCTCCTGTAGGTGTCCTGGGCTTCTCGAGTCAGGTAAGGGGCAATACAAGTGGTACAACTTTCTCATGGCCTAGCAGCTGTACTTGTGACTCACTCAAAAGTGGCAAGATAAGCCTCTGGATTGTCCCAAGACCCCATTTTTGTTAACAGTCACTGGGGTTCAACAATGCCTGTGCCTCCTCTGGGACTGGGCCCAACTCCTTTGCTACTCTTTCTGCATCTGCAGTATCTATTTCATAAACTTTTTGTTGTGCTTGTTGTTGCTGTTGGTCTCTGTGAGCCTACATTTGTGCCAGCTGATGGTCTCTGTGAGCCTGCAGCTCCGCTTGCTGTTGGTCTCTCTGAGTCTGCAGTTCTGGATTGCTATTGGTCTCTCTGAGCCTGCAGTTCTGCCTACTTGTTGGCCTCGCCAAGCCTGCATTTCTGCCTTCTGTTAGTCTTTGAGCCTGCAGCTGTTCCTGCTGGGCCATCCAGTCTCACTAGATTTGGGCTTGTTATGCCTGCATCTGGGCTGGTGGGTTCGCTGCTCCATCAGCCATTTCATAAATAGTCTATTTTCATCTTACCCCTATTTGAACAAGGGGGAGTTCAGGCCTGTGGACAGGGCAACTTCTTGGTGGAGCACTCATGCATAACAGCATTCCACCATGCACTATAATGGTGTTAACACTGACTGTCCTTTGTGCTCCATATCAACCAAATTGGCACATTTTCCCACTAGCACCTCCGGAACATCTCCCACATCAGGTCATACCTTCCTTTCTTCTCTGTCCAGGATATCAGTCATGTATTTATTATGCCACATACTGATTATGAAAAATACCTTCTCTGTGATCTCCCCGATTCATTGTCACCAAGCTACAGCATGTCCAAAATTATGCTGTCCACCTCCTTGCCCAGCAGAGGAAACAGGAACATATTAAATCCATTCAACATAATTTCCTCTGGCTCCCTACCTTGGCCCACAGCATATTTAATATAAATCTACCCTCCTCACCTGTTATGTCCCTCTGTGATCTCACCACAGTCCCACCTATCTGAATTTCTTTTTCCAGCAGGAACCTTTTCTCAGTTCCCTCTATAAATTTTCTATAGCTATGACTAAGACTTTCTCCATCTGCTCCCCAACATTCTAGAACAGCCTACCGTCTAGTCCCTTGACTCAGAATAAGCCATTTATTCTTCATGAGTTGGAGGTGGGCAGGATCCTAACTCATAAGCCACTACTATAGTTACAAAGACCTGACCTCGTACACGTGATGATCAATATCATATTCTACACTGAGCCATTGCATGGCCAGTTTATTCCATGCATTTTAAGATATGAAGCTTTTAAAGTATCTCTTTTTTGAAGCTTTAACTGTTTATTTTGATTTGTCTGCTATGCTTAAATTATACAGTAGCTCCATTGTGATGCCATCGGGTATTGTTTCAGCAGCTCTCCCATTGGTTAAGAACAGCATTATGACATCTCTAACCTATGTTATTTTTGCTGATGGCATGCCTAACACCAGCATAATATGATTTTGAGGTTAGCATGTCATAAGAAAAAATAACACCACATATCTAGCACCACATACAGTATCTGGAGACAAATTGTCTATGCTAAAACATCAGGGGCCAGATATTCAAAGCTTAGCCCCGGGGCAAATTAGCGCTACTGATTATTGCTTGACAGCCTGGAACCATTCTTGCACTAAATTGAAAGGAATAGCCCCAGGGCTAAAACCAGCTGAATAAAACGTGCAAAGGAAGCCGTGCAAACAGGGCTGTGAGTGCAGTGCAAAATAGCCCGGCAAATAAGACAGCACCGAACATAGCAAATAAAACAGCACTGAATATAACATCCAGGCAGTGCAAACAGCACCATCAGCACAGTGCAGAGGGGGACCAAATTTCCACTGGGGGCACATGCAAAGATGTGCAGCTCCAAATGAAACACAATTGTATACAGCAGTGGACAACACAAACAGTGGCAAAGCAGAATTCAAAGGCAATGGCATGAAACCACACATGTACCAAGAACAAGAACCCAAAGCCTATAACAACAACCTGAAAGATAAAACAATCAGCCAACAATGACACATGACACAGCAATGCAAAACTAGAAATATGTGCATTCAAACGCAAAACAATGACCAGGTGAAACTATGTACAGTAAAAGGGGAAAACTGGGGAGGGGAAACAAGAAATAGGAAACTGGAAATGGGAATCAAAAGGAGTGCAATCAAAAACAAAGCAAACACCACACAGGAAGGCTCAGTCAACTATGTACAGATGTAATATTGCTACAAAGAGGGGCACAGGGAAGGTTGCAAAACAAGGGGAGGGGCATTAAGCGTGTGATGGCTGGGGCTGTGTAGATGCAGGGAGCTGCTCCTCTAGGATACTTGCCACCCTTCTGGTCTCAGCAATGATCACTGCTTGCTGTTCAATCACTGTCTGCTGCTGGCTCACAAGTCTGCCGAGCAGGTCGTCCCTCCACTCGCCGTCTTCGGACCTGGTAGCCCAGAGTGAGTTCCTCCATGGACATATGGGCAGAAAGACGACCATTTAAGTCCGGCACACTGACAATGTGGAGCAATGCAACCCCCCCTGGGTGATGCTACAGGGGTGGACAGCATGTTCTAACAACCATGGCCATGTACCTAAGTTAAAACACTGCACGTGCCACCAGCACTGTGCCTGTACACTACAGTGGCAAACAGCATGGCCACATCGCCACACCAAGCACACATGAAGACCCGGAAGGGCCCTGTCAAAACCCACAAGTCTGGGACCATGCAGCATGGCTGAGCAATGCAGTGGCTGCCAGACTGCAGATCAAGGCCCCCCCCCCGCACTCTGGACCACAGCACAACAGTACAGCAATGCAATAAAATGGTTGGGAGATGCTGCCAAGAGGAACAGTAGTCACAGACAGTCTGCTACACAATAATACCAGCACATGGCACACAGGCCAGGAAGAAGCCAATAGAGCTCTGCCACAGTGTCACCCACTGCCCGTGCAGATGGAATACCACCAACCCCCGCGCCATGACTGTGACAGCACTGTGGCACCACACCCATGTGCAAACAAGGTGGGTGACATAGCCCAGATGTAACACCCCCCCACAATACCCATGACCCATCACCCTGAAGCAGCAATGCATGTAAACAGCATGGAGGCATACTCACGTGTGGTATCCTTCTGCTCCTCACTTGTGTCAGTACCACTATGGGCGGTGTCCTGGTTCCTCCTGTCAGGCTAGCTGGTCCTGTCTGTGCACTCTGCTGAGGGAAGGGAGAACACAGGCTTCACGACAGCATGGACAGTACCATCTCACATATAACCATACGACAAGTATAGCAATGAATGCCTCAATGGCCCCCACCACCCCTGCATGGACTACGGGATGCGACACATGAGGCAGTGGTGGGCCCAGCTGTGTGGCATGTGTGCACAGCACAGCGCAAGACATGAACCCATCCGGACATGGACACCATGCGACCACAGAGGCACAGCACTGGTCACACTGTAAAGCACAGACAGGCCAGCCCGACTGACACCACCTCCCAAGTGATTGTGTGGCTGCACAATATGGATGTACACATAATCCAGATACACAGGTGTGTGTGCGTGCATACACACATGCACACTGACATGAGAACAGTAGTGTTGTGACAGTGGTGTACACTTACCTGGTGAAGGCACAGTCCCCTCCAGAACCATCCATCTGAATCTGTCCAGGAGCTGCCTCTACCAGTGCTGCAGGTCTATGTACCTGTGCCTGCACTGGTCCCCATTTCTTGTAATGCTTGTCCTCTGTGACAGGTGGTGGGCAATGGACAACCAGACCTGCCGTCTAGACCTGTCACCCTCCCTGACCTCCCCAAACAGCTGGCAGTCCCTCTGCACCACCAGCTGTACTAAGTTGGCCAATTCAGCCTCCCCACAACTGTGGTCTGTCTGTACCACTGCCCTCTGTCTTCTTCCTTCAGGCATCCTTGCAGAAATGACTGGCTCTGCCACCACCCTAACACCCTTGTAAACACACACTGACACAGGGAATGTCTGTGCTGCACATTAGCACTGTGCAACATGCAACAGTTGGCACTAAAATGGACTAGCTTCACGCTAGACCCAGTGGTGTGCCACTGAGCATGTGTGACCCCTGCATGACTCTGCATGTCATGACATTATCGCGCATGCTCCGTTGTGCTATAGAAAAATGGGCTTGCATGGCGCTAGATGTGTAGTGCTGCACTATGGATTGCCCGGCACTAATGCGGTAGCCTAGGGCTAAATTGTGTTATATTCATAACCGGTATGCAAATGACCCTACTTAGCAATTCATGGGGCAAACCACTGATGTAGCACCTTATTACAGCTTCATCTGCATGCATTAACATGTGGATTGCTTGGCCGGGCTATTTAAGGCCTCCCTGGGCTCCACCTGCAGGTCTTTCAGGAATAGCAGGTGTTCGGAGGAAGGCAGTCTGAAGCATGAAATGCCTCAAGATGTCACAGCAGGATGAGCAGGCTGATCCAGGTATGTAGGCCACTGTACTCACATTCCTGTACTGTATGGCCACACAGTGTGCATGCCTATGCATTGCAGTATACTGGAAACAGGTAGTAGGAACAAATTGTGCTCTAACTGATGCTAGTATCCTGGAACACAGCAGGCCAGATTGCCACAGGGCCTGCATACAGGCACCAATATCCCCAGCACTGCAGGGAAACATGGGCCATGACAGATGCCCTGTGTTGACAGGCCCTGTCCCACATGCAGTGTCACACACTGAGGTGGAGGCCCAGGGACTGTCCACAGCAGAGGAGCTGCAGCGAGGATAACCATGTCATGCGAGGCAAGGGTAGTGCTGGGTGGGGTGGCACACAGTGGCCCATGCATGGTCTGTCCACCAGCAGTTGAATGTCTGCATCATGGCACACACACATCCGGATAGGGTTGACTGTGCTGTATGATTGTGGATATGGCCTGTGCAGCACTGCCATGCCACGGTCCTGGTGGTCCACAGCCACACCAGGGATACTGCAGCTGCTGGATATGTGCAGTCATGAGTGTGTTGCTGTGGTGCCCATAACACTGTCCTCTCGCCCCTTGGTACGGAATGTCAGGTGTGAGCCATGGCCATGACTGAGGCACCTTTGTACCAGTGGGCCTCCGGCATACCTGTGTCATGGTACTGTAGGAACAGCCAGGAACTGTACCATTTGGACAGTGCAATGTCTAGCAGTCAGACACACATGGTGAGACACACACACCAGGGGATCACTCACAGACTGACACACACACACACACACACGCGCGCACAGACACACACATATGTCCCATGTTGTTGCCTGTTACTCACCACTGTCCCCCTCCTCCTCACACAGGTGCCAATGAAGGACAGGTGCGTCTCCAGGTGTACAAGTTCTCCGACGAGGAACTCAAAGCCCTGGTCACTGCATACAAGGAAAGGGAGATACAGATGTGGAGGTACAAAACACCGACTCCACCATCCGCTTAATGTGGGCTGATATTGCCGCAGTGGTCAATGCAGTGTGAGGCCATGTAAGAAGCGTAGATGTGTGCAGGAAGAGGTGGCACAATATGCTGAGGCGTGCCAAGGAGGAAGGAACACAGCGGTTGCGGGCACTGATGGGGACAAGTTGTGGTCCCATGCAGGCTGAGTTGAGGAGGGTAAACCCAATAATGGATGTTGTTGCTTCCACCCCTCAGGCCAGTGGCCCTGGTGGGTGTGGAGGGTGGGGGTTATGAGACACAGAGAGTGTGAGTCACAGTTCAGGCAGCTAGTGGTCCACATGGTGACATCTGAGGTGTGTGGGTGGAACCACAATTGTGGTGGCACATGGCAGATGTGGCCTGCACACATCTGTGTGCATGTGGCTGTCCCAGTGGTGTCATGGGTGTTGTGGCCCATCTGCACAGTCTGTGGTCATGCATGCAGTATGTGCCCGGTGTTGCAGGCCATGATGTCCACCCAAGCGGACTGTGTCATGTGACATGCATGCCTCATGTGTGTGTGTGTCTCTGCACCATGCCATGTTGTGGTATGCCACATGTGGCACTGTCTGCAGTACAGGTCCTGCAGCCATATGGTGGCAGCCACGATGTGTGCATGTAGGTGCATGTTCCACACAGTCGGTGCAGGGGTTCAGCTGCACCCTGGGCTGCATGGACTGGGTGGGGTCTGTGGGCCCTGTACCTGTGGCGGTGTGTGAACATTGTACACTGGGTTGTCGCAGGCACAGTGTGGCATTGGGGGCACCCTGGTGGTGTGCATGAAGTGGCAGTGGTGTGGACACATTGTGCTGTGTACAGGGAACTCACACTGTTTCTCTTGCTCCACAGCTCATGCCATCTGACAAGCATCGGTGGCCCATAAGGCGGAGGGAGGTGATGACAGCCAGCCAAGACCATCAGGATCCAGCCTGAAGGGGCATGGTGTCCAGGAAACAGCAGCTACAAGGCACACCTCCAGGGGGGCACTGCAGCCATGGTGTATGATGATGATGATGATGTTGATGTTGGTGATGATGATGATGCCACCTATGTCCCTGGACTGGGGTTCATGGAGGACTTGGCCTTTGTAGTGGGGGACTCTCCAATGGGTTTCTCCATTGGCCCTGAGGACCTGTCCATGGCTGCCAACACTGGCCATGGTGCTGGCACACAGGCTTCACCTGCTAGGCAGGCGGTGCCCTTGGTCCTGCCAGGGTCACCCGTACTATTTGGTACCAGTACCTCTGCGGCAACACCTGCTAGCAGCACCAAGACAGCCATCACTAACACCACCACCATTATCATCACCGCCACTGCCACTGCTGATGGTCAGTGGGTGGCTGTGGATGGACAGGACCGCTGACACAGCAGTGACCTGTGTGCAGCCAGGCTGCCATACCCTTGCCTCCATTGGGGTTGCGTGGCAGACCGGAGGGTGCTGTGGGCCAGCAGGCTGCAGAACCTGATGCCTGCCAACCCCAACCCACAAACATACCCCAGCACCCCCCCCACCTGTCCAGGGTGTGCAGCCACACGAGGGGCATTAAAACACGGGTACCCGAGTGCTTCTTTGCAGTGCTGTGGACTCACAGAGGGCCACCCATCAGGAGCTCCACACCTTCCAGAGGGAAATGCAGCAGGAACTGTCCCTCCTCTGTGAGGCTGTGGCCACTGGTCTCCTGCGGGTTGAGCAGCAGGTGGAGGTGTATGAGGAAAGGCACCTCAATGCCCTTTATCTGGGTTTTGGTGACCTCTCTGGGGCTGTGAGGTAGCTCACTGCCACAGTTAGGGAAGCAGCGATGTGTGGTCAGCAGCGCACAGGTGGTGCACACCAGTGCCCGTCCAGTGATGGTCTCCAGCATGCCTCCACGACACGTGGTGGGAGGTCAGAGTCATCCAGTACAGCCTCTACCGTGGCCACAGCACGGCAGCCTTGATGATGTAGGTCACTGGCATTGGCAAGCCCGCACCATGGCCTCAGTTGCAATAGGGCCACATCATCCCCGGTATCATTGCCTGCCATATCCTCAATCCACAGTACACTTACCTCCAGGGTTCACCGTGGGAGCCTGTCAGGGTCCGTGGTGGGAGATGGCAATGATTGCATGTCCCACCACCCACTCCCACACACGTCACACTCACACACCACCCACATCCACCTCTGCAACACAGCACACATTTCACCCCCATCCACATTACACTTGTGTTTGCGTGTGTCTTCAGTGGTTTTCACCAACTGCACATTCCAGGATGTTGCACATGTTGAAACATACATTAAACAGCTTTGCTTGCAAGTTTGTTTTAAGTGTTTTCGTCACTCACCTGGCCTTCCATGCTAATGTTCGAATGATGTTGTTGTGGCGCTCCTGTGACCTTCTGGCCATGCGAGGATCCTGCCTCTTGAGTTGCCATACCATCCCCTGGGCCTCTGGCTCTGTGTCACTGCCTGAATGTTCCTTGGGTTCAGGCGCGTGTATTCCATGGTTCAGCGCCATGCTGTGCAACATGCAACATGTGAGGAATATGTGACAAACATTGTAAGGGTTATATTGTAGGGCACCGCCAGACCAGTCCAGGCAGTGGAAACACATCTTAAGCATGCCAAAGACCCTCTCAGTGACATTCCTGGTGGTGGCATGTGCCTCATTGTACCGCTCCTTGGCCACTGTTGCTGGTTGGAGGACCAGGGTTAGGAGCCCGGGTCTTAGGGGATAGGCGCTGTCCCCTGTGAACACATTACATTGTGCTAGTGCCTGCCTACTGTTACACCAACCCTGACTGTCTGCTGCAGCTACTGTCATGGCTGCTTATTCCCCTCCCCACCCCTTCCCCAGCACCCATGTCTGCATACTCCTGGCACTGTTCCACCATTGGGGTGGATTGTGTCATGCCTGCTGGTTTTACTCACTGACAAGGTACCCACTAGGTATGCAGCCACCCTCGAATGCCTGGTGCAGCCTTGACTGGTGCCAGATGAAGGCATCATGGGCACTGCTGGAGTACTGTGCAAAGACATTGATGATGCACCCCGTTGCATTGCACATCACCTGGCAATTGATGGAGTAGTGGCCCTTCCTGTGAATGTACACATCATCACCATCACCAGGTGGTGCGCATATGGCGACATGGGTGCAGTCACTGGCACCAAGTACAGCTGGTCGGTGCGCAACCTGATAGAATTGCTATATGGTTTCTCTGCTCTCCTCTACCACCATGCTGGGGAATATGATGAATTCACCAGCATGTGGCAGGGAAGCATCCAGGAACTGGGTCAGGAGGTGCGAAGTGGCTGACTGCGATACACTGATGGTGTCTCCTACCGGTGTCTGAAAGGACCCGGTGGAGAGGAAACACATTGCAGCTGGCACCTTTTCCTCCACAGTCATCTTTGCAGCTGCTCATGGAGGAGCTCACACAGCTGCCCCAACATGACCTGGTTCATCCTGTACCGGTGTAAATTGTGAAATGAGACTCTCAACGCCAATGGATTCAATATCAAATCTTGTTTACTTATGTTTATAAACTTCTTTTGAATTTTCTCAAGTATTCTTATTTTTAAACTCTCAAACTACGGTGTAATAAATTGAAAAACAAATATATATATATATTTTTATGCAATGGGGGTGAGGATAAAAACTGGCAAATAACAGCAGTATTTTTGCCTGCAGAGACCTACAGTGAGAATATCGCGTTTATTCTCACTCTAGGTCATTTATTCTCACTGTAGGTAATAACCAGACACAAACTGCACTTTCCCACAACTGCTCAAAAACATTTTGATTGGCAGGAGCTGGCAGCATGAGCAGCACAATTAGAATTCACCTGCTCAGTTGCATGTCGGCTCCCACTCGCAGTTTCATTTCTCTCCAGCATCACACAGAGCACTTTCATTTTCTCCCCATATCTTTTTCCAGCACCAGATACAGTCCATAGAAAACTCACCCTCTGCATGCATCCCAAATTTACTCAGCTAACAGCTGTAACTCAGAAACTCCTCAGTGTGAAAATGGCATTCACACTGGGAGGTACTTTTTTAGTCACTTAATACACACACGCAAAAAAAAACTGCAGAGCAAACCCCCTCACCCTTACTAATGAACACACTGCTACAGACCATTCTTCCTCCCTTCCCAACCACAACTGCCAACAGGCCCACCTCACACCCAGTCACAGTACCTGTGCTAGCTGAGAAGGAGTCTCTGAAGTGCCCAGAAACAAGCAAAACCAGCCGCTCGCTCCTCCAAACTTAAAACCCTTACCGCTCACCACTCGCTGCTGCTGTAGAACTTGACAACCACAATCAGCTACATACCACTTCCAAAATGCAGCTGCAACCAAATAAAGCATTTTCCAAAAAGCAAAACAGAAAAACAAATCGATAAATAAATTAATAAATCTATCACCTCGCTCCCTCGCTAAGCGAGACTTTCCACCGCCATGTTTTCAAAACTTTTCAGCCCTTCCACACACACAACATGATCCAATCAAAGGTTTCATAGAAAACGGAGGCACACACTGACTGTAGCTACCATAACACCATACAGACAGCACAAAATCTGCTTAGATATTTAAATAAAAAAAACCTTAAAAAACACATGGAAAAGTAATCAATAAAACAAAACCATTGCATAAATGAGATATGGAATGGGTCTGCTGGAAATATCACTGAGATATTTCGCAGGTTCTGACTTTAGAATCTCACTGTGGCTTCTCGCCCACCCATGAGGTCAAAGGTCAAACTGCACTTTGGGGATATCAGTGATATTTCCAGTAGACCCATTACATATTCCTTATATATGTACATTTTCTCAGGGGGAACACACCTGAATAGTTTTTTACACATTTGATTTCACCGGCTGAAGACACTCCCCACTTTCTAAGTTCTCAAATTAAGGATTTATATTAATATTAAAAGGGAACCAAGGGGAGACCTTAATAACAGTTCATCCTGTACCGGCCCACAAGGTTGTCATCTGGGAGTGTCTCGTACTAGACTCTGGGCCGGTACATCCTGTGTGCAGCGTATCTCCTCCTTGGCCTGCAGTGTGGGCCAGGGTGGACCTGCTCCCTCTCCTCCTCCTCCAGTACTTCAGTCATGAGTATAACCAGCACTGCATTGTTTACAATTGCCATCTTGCTTCCTGGTGTGTCCATGCCCCCCCCTTTGTGGTTTGCCCTGACTTTAGATATGCATTTTATAGGCGGTACCTTGAGCAGCGCTATGGGTTGTGCTACGTGGTCTTGCGAGGCACTATTCATTTGAATATGGCTTAGCGCCAGTATGCATGTCCCCACCCCTCTGTTTGCACCTTGCATACATTATCTTTTTGCACCAGCGCTACTATCATGCGCCAGCTCTATTACCTCCCTTGAATACAGTGGCCTGGCACAATTTTGGCACAATCCCAGTGCAAATGTTTTGCACCTGGTGTATTGTTTTGAATATCTGGCCCCTTATTTTGAATTATGACAAATGCAACCTCTAGGATAACATCTCATTTTTAAAGTTGCATGTGTCCCTATGGCTATTACATATGCAACATTAAAAATAGCATGCTATGTAAGAGGTTGCTTATGTCATAAATAGAATAATAGTTACAGAAATATGTATTACGAGACAGTACTGTAATATTATGGATCCATGTTGTTTACAGTTCAGTATGAGAAATTGAAAGGGAACTGGCCAGTGGAGATGGAGGTGTTGATCTGTGAATTCCACTGTCCCTGGAATCTCACTGGAGAGGTCTCATGACCTGGACTGAGTAATTTTTGTAGCCATTCATTGCTTGCCAGGTTTTTGCTCTGCTCAGCAATTACAGTAAACCAAACCTGCAATAGGCATAAGGTTTCGTTGAACAGTCAGTTCCATACTATCGTTGTGACTTCACAACCATGGTATTACTGGAAGATGACGTCACAACACTGGTATTATGGGATTTTATTTGCACACTTTCCCTACGGAGAAAAGAGTCCTTCTATATATTACAATAGAATGTTAAAATAAATGAAAGAGTAGCTAGCACAATGCTTTATGATATTATAAAGGCCCTTTTTGCACTCAGATCAGCAGCTGAACTCAGAAACAGTAAACGTTTCATATAAAGATCCAATTCAAAAGTTAAACTTTGCAACATTATGTGGTATATATATCAACTACACAATGAACGAACACAAAATGCACAATGTTTCACCACTTGTGAAGGAGCAGGCCTTTTATAACTCACCTGTAGCTTTGCTACTCATGAGTTAAGCTCCTGCACACTCAAGCGTAAAAATAAATTTAGTATTTTGAGTCATTGCATATTATTATTTCCATATTTATCTGGCTAAACATATTCTCACTGGTGTTGTACAAATTAAGTTTAGAGGTAATTGTTAGTCATGTGGGTATCATTATACCACAGTTTATTTAATATTATTGTATTTAGCGTTGCTCTGATAGTGCTTTTGTGGATCCGACTATCCGACTATCCTCCATCAGGTAGTGCTTGTATTCGACCTAGGATCCAATCAATGGATCTGAGGTCAGATCCATTGGATCCAACCTTGAGTAGTTGGATCCATCAGATCCTATGGTCAGATCCATTGGATCCAGGTCAGATCCATGAATACCTCAGATCCTTACAGTGGATCCTAGGAGGTTGGATTCTTGGTCTGATGTCTATATCATCTGAGGTCATCCGATATTCAACCAAAATGATGGTATCTGATGGTATCTGACCAGGTAGGATACTATCTGAGCAACACTAATTGTATTCTTTTATTGTGTTTTATTATGTCATTGTGATTTACCTATAGTTGTGTGTCATAAACGTGTATGAAAGATGATACATAACAATCAGTTTAATTTATTAGAATAAATCCGTTCAGGGCTCTGCACATGAGTTAGCTTCTACAATAACAAGCTCAGTTACTTGGAAAAGGGAAAATATACATTTGAAATAAATTTATGCTGACCAATGATATATGAGTGAAGGCTATTTTAGAAGCCATAAATAAGGTGCTGGCTTGATGGTGAGAGGACAGAGGTGCTGTAAGCGCCTTACCTGTCCCCAACACTGGTGACCCGAGTTTGGGAATGAGCTTGGGTCGTTGGGGGTTGGTAGAGGGGAAGGCTTGGAGAGGATTGAGCGGTCATCTGGCAGCTGTCCTCTCCCTCACTGGGTGGCAGGTTTTACCAGCTCTCAGCTGACACCAGGTGGAGGCTTGGTGGTAGCGCCAATTCTCAGGAGACAGGCTTAGGCCAAGGGAGAGTTGAATGAGCCACAGTTCCAGAATGCATTTGCACCTCCATGTGCATGTGTTCACCATGCCACCATGGCCCCGGGATGTGGGGATTAAAATGGAGGAAAATGGACTTTGTGAGGCCCCACCTGTGGTACCACAACCCATCCTGCCACTCCAGTTGGAAGGCGACTTCTGGTTGTGAATACAATGGGGGGGGGTGAAGATAGCCCTCCCCTCCCTGGCCCCACTGTGGGAGGACATCCGCAGTTGGCTTAGCCCCCAAACAGGGGGAAGGCACAAGACAGTTGATGGTGCTCCGGGGATGAGGCTTATAGCTGCCAGGTCTGTCTTTGAGGGAAATAACTCTTTGGAAAAAAGAAGCCATAAACACAACATTTAATTGCAGTTTATAACCATTCATACATTTTTTCCATGTCCCTTAATGAACAAGTTTTCAAACATAGTTTTTTATAAACCATCAGTTTTGAACATGTAGTAAATATCAATTACAAACAGAACTTGCTGTGCAAAATACATGTTTGACTTGCCTCACACTTCAATCAATTTTGCTTCTTATCTTTTCTCACCTTTAGTTTTTATTTGCCACCACTAAACAACACAAGCTGACAACTATGTACATTGCATAGAAGTTGACAGTTTTGCTGTGGTGATGCATTATTTTTGAAGTTTTGGTCCACTGTTTGTGAGCTAGAATGATGCATGTTCTGAAACAAATTTACACAAACACCCTACCAATTTCAATTGGAATTTCCTTAAAATGAAGGAAGGCCACTAAATGAACAAATATTAAAACAAACTAGCAGTCATGAAACACATATGCATGAGTCACAACAGGACTATGCAGTGGTGGTCTCTGCTGCCTCCAGGATAATGGATCCCTGCTGAGATCCAGCTTGCAAAGACTTGGCCCAGAGGGGGCAAGTGCCATTTCAGACATCGGTTTCTGCCACCATCCCAAGTCTGGCAAGCCCCCTCTGGCCAGTTGCAGCCAGAGCCTCTCTCTCTCTCTCTCTCCTCATGTCCTGTGCTGGAATGCTTACCCCCTACTCCTACCACTCTTACGCACAAGGCTAGGGCTCCATATACTTATACCCCAGGGGCTAGGCAACCCAGATAGTCCACGGAAAATGTGCAGGATCAGAACGAGCACAGACTATACTCCAAAACTGGCACACTTCTAGATTGGAAGATCTTGCAAAAGCAATAAAACTCTCAGATACTTTTTGTACAGACTAAAGGCATTTAACGCTTTATTGAAATGGGACAAGATCAGACTGACATAGTCCTTACTAGGCTGGCATAGGGGGTTATATACAAATAATCCAAATAAAAATGACTCCATTCAGTTCTATAAAATAGTTATATCTATATCGCAAATTTGCATGTCTAAGGCCCCATATTCAATGCCCTCAGTTTACACCACACAAATTCCTTGTCCTGAGTGAAAATTAGTGTAAGGGTCTAAATTTGTTATATTCAAACATGTTTGGAGCCCTAAACCTATTTGAATATAGCCCCATAGAGCAAAGCCCTAATGAAGGCACTAAAATGTGTATTCATCACTAAGCATAATCTCCTGCTGATCACACAGAGGTACTGAATGTTCCCAGAATTACCATAGACTTCCAAGAAACAAACGCAGTTAGGGTATCCAAAAGCTGTTAGTGCATGTGCCCTGCCTAACTTACTGTATTTAAAAGTGCCAATGCAAATCACCCTTAAGCCCATACAAGGTGCTAAAAAAATCATTTGAATCCCATTATGGCCTCATTACCTTGTGAAGTCCTAGCCTTTGCTCCACAGATTGTGTGAAGGACAGTACCTCCCATTAGGCATCTGTGGTGCTGTTTTGGGAGAAGGAACTGTCACTCAGTACCCACCTCCCTTACTGAATTCCTGTCTGATAATGTATATAACAAAACCCTCCCTGATTGTGTAGAGGACCCCCTGCTTGGTCCTGCCATCAGATGCCCATCCCGACCCACCATTCGGCTCTGTATCTGTCTGCCATCTGCAATGTTTAAGTACTGCATAGCAATACAGGACTTGCATGATATCTATAGAAAAGTTCAAAGATAGATGTTACACAAGTATTGTATCACTGTACAGAGCTTTTTAGCAATACAAAACTTGCATGAGGTAGATGGTAGCTGGCTGTGGAGGTGTGTAGTGGGTCTGTACCAGATGTTGTTGCTGTGGTCAGGACAGGGATGGGTGGGGGTGGGCATCTGATGTTAGAGGTGGGCAAGCCACTACAGGCTTAAGTCTAGCTTGAGCTTAGTGCCTTGCTCGGCTTGACCCCTGTAAGCAATTGAGAGCCAAGGTCAAACTGAGTCAGTTATGGTCATAGTAAGCATTTTTGTCAACCTGAGCAGTTAGTGTAGTGTCTGAAATGTTCAAGTCTCATGTAGAGAACAGCATGCCGTAGCCAGGGCTCAGCTCGTGTTTTGGCTTGTAGAGTCAAGCCAAACCCGTCTTGGTCTAGCTTGGCTCTAGATGAAAAAATTCCTGGCTTGCCCACCTCTGTCTGATGCAGGACCTCGTGGGAGCACTAGACTATCAGCTAGGATTTTATTAATTTTTTATAAATTATCAGACTGGTTATTTAAAGGGGGTCCACTAGACTATCAGGGTAGAATTTATTCTTTATGTATATCAGACAGGGTCATGTGGGGGAGGAGTCCACTAGACTCTCAGGGAGGAATTTATTTTTTATATATTATCAGATGGGAATAAGGTGGCGGGGGTCCACTAGACTACCAGGGATAAGATTACATATAGTATGTCTATGAGGATTGAGGGGGGATGGCTACACACCTCTGTGTGTGGTTGTAAAATAAGTTATTGGCAGCATTCACTAGCACATTACTGCCAGCCTATTAATGCTGCAAAAAAAAATGTAATATTGCAGTGTACCACGTGTCCTTCTGACATTCATTTGCATAGGTGCTAGGCAGTGGGCACCAGTTAATGCTTTACTAAATGGTGCTCTGAATATAACAGCAGACACTCAAAAAGGCTGTTGGCCATGTTATTCACAATTAGTACAGTGCTAATCCTGTCAGAATGGTGCTAGCCATTTAATACCTGGGCCCTAATCTTCTAATGTGGTCTTGGGTAACCCTAAATCCTCCTTGTTGGTAACTGCTGCACATATTGCAGCATCCTGTGAAGAAGAAAGAATTAGAGTAATAAATGTTGAGTTTCATAGGAATAGGGATTTTGTCATGTGTTCTGAACGGAAATACAGGATTTATTATAAAGAATCTTTAGCCAAGAACACATATCAGATACATTTTCTGTGTTTTTCTCCCATCAGAAATATGTATTTTTTAAGAACCCTCAGAAAGTTAAGCCTCCAGAAGACCTGCAGGACCTGGGAGTCCGCTTCCTCCAGCCCTTTGTTAACTTGCTTTCCAAGGCAACTTATTGGTGGATGAACACCCTCATCATCTCTGCACATAAGAGACCTATTGACCTTAAGACAATTGGAAAGCTGCCCATAGCCATGAGGTCTCTCACAAACTACATTTGCCTGAAGGATGCCTATGAGGAACAAAAGGTAAATGAACTATGTCAGGTTTCAAATGGGCTCTCTGGAGAGATGGTAATTATGGAAAACAGTTTAAGGGGCAATGTTATTTAATCTGAAAAAAGTATCATGAAATTATAATACTATAAATAACAGGCCTTCCATGACTTTTGTCTTTAAAAAATGAAAATGAAATACACTTGGGACCTGATTGTTCATCTGAGCCATCTTAAATGCCATCACAAGCAGAACTGTAACATGGTCACACAGCTGACCCTCTCCCATGATGGTATCAAAATGGGAGAGAATTGTGACATGGTTTATACATCTGATCCTCTATGACTACATAAGTTGAGACAGCTGTGACAGGATTTTCAGAGCTGTTTCCCCTAACCACAGAGATCGTTTGTATAAAAAAACCTGGAGGGGACATTGCATGACATCAGTTTCCCATCTTTCACTTTTCTAATGTTAGTGGTGTCGAGTAAGTTGCGTATGATGGCTGTGTGCCCTCCTCAGAAATACCATGTGATATCCTATATATATATATATATATATATATATATATGTATATACAGTATATATTTATTTATAGCTATAGTTAGAGTTGGCAGGCCACTTCTATGTTAAACCCCAAAGTTTGTACTTTAATAACTTTGCAACCGTGTCTGATTTGCCTGACATTTTGCATGCACAGTGTCCAACCATAGATCTCTGGATCTGGAAAGTTTTGTTCCAGTCAAATATATGGTTGCAGAGCTGTGGAGTGTCACAAATATGAAAAATCCTCAACCTTTGTGCAATTCTTTGTCAGGCTCCAAAGAGCGAACGGAATGTGTGTCTGGCTGCAAATGTGCATTTGTATATGTGGTCTCGGTCAGGGTGGTGTCTTTTGAAGATTTGGTGAAAAAAATATTAATCTGTTCAAAAGTTATGGAAGTGTTTCATGTCCCATTTTAGCCCATGGGAAAATTTATATGAGTGACATGAAAACTTTCACGAAAAAATTTTTTTGTGCAAGAAAACAATGCTCAAAAACATTGTCCCATGTGTTGTTTTCTTTGTCACTTCACTGTGCCTAGGTGGATTGTAGTTTTGAACTGAAATTTGTAGGGTGGCAAGCCCTGGTCCCTCAGATGTGTCCCTTTTAATGGGCCCATAGTTGCAGCATTCTGAAGTTGAGAAATTTCCCATAGGATAACATTGCGGCATCTGCGACGCCTTTCGGCACCGTATCTCAAAAACTTTTCGAGATACAGATTTTTCACTACCCACAGCTTAGTCCGCCAGTGGACTAAGCATGCATGGTGGTTTCAAATTCCTTATTACAACTGCAGTGGAATTTGTTTCATAGTTGCTATGGTTATTGAGATATTGTCAAATAAGTGTTATGAGGGTTCCTTTTCAGTACTATGAGGCTGCTGTATGGCTCCGTACTGATGTGTAAGTGGGAGCGCAGGCCCAGAGGGCATGCACTCCCACAGACACATACCATTATGCAAAAGGTGGGCAAAGTGATGGGAGCGCAAGGCCCGGAGGGCTCATGCTCTCACAAACACATGCCAGTTGCCAGTTACAATTCTCAAAAAGAAGGGAAATTCATTGCAAAAAATGTCATTAATGCACCAGATAGTCTTGATAGCATAGCAACAAAAGTATGGAAATGTGATGTTAGGGTTACCCCCCACAACCCCACCCAACCCCACCGCCACACACCAACAGACATTGGGGTGTGCCATAGGAATTGTCAGGCCTAATTTCGCCCATTCCATGTGTAAGCAAACTGACATGCTACAGTATAGGAGAATGGAGGAGAGTTAGTCTGATGATCTATGGCACACACCAATGTCTGCTGGTGTGAGGGGTGGGGGTGATGGGGTAACCCTAACATTACATTTCCATACTTTTGTCACTGTGCTATCAACCCTAACAGGTGCATTAACGAATATATATATATATACACACATATACATACATACATATATATCTGCAAGGTAGTGCATCTATACTTAGGGTTGTCTGGCCACTTCTATGTTAAACCACAAATTTTGCACTTTAATAATTTTGCCACCATATAATGGATTTGCCTGAAATTTTGTATGCCAGTCTGGTACCATAGATCTCTGGATCTGGTAAGTTGCATTATGGTCAGATGAGTGGTTGCAGAGCTGCAGAACACCAAAAAAAGTGCAAAAATTGGATTTTTGCGTGTTTTATTGCTCATGGCTACAGCCCACACGATTTGTCCATTTGGTCTATAATC
This sequence comes from Neoceratodus forsteri, assembly GCA_016271365.2. NCBI lineage: Eukaryota > Metazoa > Chordata > Ceratodontiformes > Ceratodontidae > Neoceratodus > Neoceratodus forsteri. The sequence continues at coordinate 1,310,220,241 of CM028131.1, forward strand.
AGGGAAGATGCAGTCTGGGTCACTGATGTGCCTTTCGAAGATTTGGTGAAAAAATATTAAACTGTTCAAAAGTTATTCAAAAAACAATTTTCCCATTATAGTCAATGGGAAAAAAATATATGTGTCTCTCGAAAGCTGCCACCACTACATTTTACTCTCACAAATAGTCCTTTTACTGTTGTGCAGTGGCTATCTTGTTTTCAGTTAGTGAGAGAGAAAAATGCCTGGCATTTCAATTTGGGATCCCCTAGGTAAACACTGACAGCTGTGTTTACCTAGTTGGGCCCTGAGGATCACAGCACTAAGTTTTTTGGGGAAAAAAAACCCAGAAATGCCATTTTGGTGATTGGACTCCCTGTAGTGTTGCAAATTGTGACAGAGCAGATGTGACACTTTTGCAAATCATGAAACTGTCATTCTCATTCTGTCGCAAAAATTTGCGAAACTGTCGCAATTTGTGACAGAACATCACCCCAAAACAGCAATTCTTTGCCACGGCACAACATCAAAATGGTTCGGGCTTTTGGGCTGAAATTTACAGGGTGTCAAGCCCTGGTCCCACAGATATACCTTTTGGTGGTTTGGTCCCAAAACATTAAATGAGCCCATAGTTACAGTGCTCTGACCTTGAGAAATTTCCCATAGGCTAACATTGCGGCACCCGCGGCGACTTTAGAAACCCGTATCTTGGAAACGGTGCGAGATACAAAATTTATGTTCTTCACAGCTAGGTGGACTAAGCCTGTATGGAGGTTTTGAAGTCATGAATATCACTGCAGTGGAATTGTTTTCATAGTTGCTATAGTTACTGAGATATTGCCAAATTAATGTTACAAGGGTTCCTTTTCAGTACTCTACGGCCGTTGTATGGCTCCGTACTTATATGTAAGTGGGGGTGCAGGGCCCAGAGGGCCTGCGCTTCCACATATGCATACATTATGCAAAAATGGGCAGCATGAGGGGAGTGCAGAGCCTGGAGGACCCGGAGGACCTCTGCTCCCACTACCACCTACCACTTACTAGTTACATCATACTTTCTCAAAAAGAATGGAAATTTATTGCAAAAAAACTTAATTAATGCATCAAGTTAAGGTTGCTAGCACAGTAACAAAAGTTTGGAAATGTGATATTAGGGTTACCCTTCTCAAACCCCCCCACACTCCTCCACCCCCGCACTCCACACACCAACAGATGTCGGGGTGTGCCATGGGGTCATCAGGCCTAACTCTCACCCCATTATCTTATACTGTATGTCAGCCTGCTTACACATGGACTGCGGTGAGAGCTGGGCCTGAAGACTCATGACACCCTGACATCTGTTGGTGTGTGGGGAGGGTGGGGGGTACCACCAACATCACATTTCAAACTTTGTCACTGTGCTAGCAACTTAACTTAGTAGCTAACAATGTTGTTTGCTATATATATATTTTTTTTTCATTACAAAATACTGCATTAATGCACCAGTTAGGGTTTAGCATAAAGCAACAAAAGCAGGGAAATGTGGTATTAGAGTTTCCAAACCTAATTCCCCACTCCCAACTGCAAAAGGAAAAAACATTAGGGTTTTGGGCCTCCTGAGTCTTGATGGATCAGTGGTGGGGTATTCCTTGGGGTTGTCAACTCTAATGCTCACACTCCCCCTCCCCAAGCCTGTAGCCTTGTGCCTGAAGCATAAAATATAGCTCCAAGCCAGTGCCTCATATTGATACATTTTTCAAAGGTACAGAAGTATATCTTGCAACATGTTGTAGCTTTCTTCACACAGGGTACTGTGGGTCCAGCCTTAAGAAAACAGATTACATCTGATCTTGTTTGCTCAGGGAAGGGGCAAGCATTAGAGTTGACAAACCTAAAGAAGACACCACCACTGATTCACCAAGACTCCAGAGACCCAAAACCCTAATGTTTTTTTCTTTTTGCTGCTTGGGAGGTGGGGTTGGGGGTGGGGAGTTAGGGTTGGAAACCCTAACACGGCATTTCCCTACTTTTTTAGCTTTAAGCTAAACACTAACTGGTGCATTAATGCAGTATTTTTTGCAATGAATTTCCTTTCTTTTTAAGACAGTAGAATCATATCCTCATTCGCGCAGGTCACAAAGGGACCTGCGTGAACTCATCCATCTGTGGAAGCCAGATAGCCCTTTTGGGCCCAGCACTTCTGTCATGTATTGAGCTGCAGGCCTTTGGGCCCTGCACCAAATGTGTAGTCCATCAGGCTGCAGAACTGCAGGATCCTTTGTGCCCTGCACTTTCTTGTAGTTACAGGTGCCATCTAGGTCATGTACCAGCTGATGAGTCATTGTGGGCACAGAAGCACAGGGCCTTCCAGGCCTTGCATGTCCAGCCATGTGTTAAGTATGTTTCCATAATGGTTCATGATGTAGGGTCATAAAAAGCACATGTTATAAATGTGGCTTTCAAATATTCAAAAAGGGCACATTTATGAGCAAAAGTCTTAATTCTTTCAATATAGAGAAATTATTCCTTTGTCAGCACATATTTCTGTGTCATGAGCCAGCAGTGTTGTTTTGTGAGGGTCATGAAAGAAGACTGTTGGCTCATGAATCAAGTATTGGCTCACAAAGCATGTTTCTGGAAAAAACTAAGTCCAAAATCTTGTTTCATGTGCCTTCCTTCTTCTTTCATGAGATTTCTGTGATCTCATGAAACAAGATGTCTTCTCATGAAAAAGATTGTGAAAAAAACCTAAGTTCAAAATCTTGTTTCATGACCCAACATTCTTGTTTTGCGAGATTTTCATGAGCTCACGAAAGATGCCTCTCAAGAAACAAGATTCTCAAAAAAATAAGTCCAAAATCATGTTTTGTGAGCCCCCTTCTTGTTTTGTGAGATTTTTGTGAGCTCATGAAACAAGATACCTTCTCACAAAATAAGATTCTGAAAGAAAACTAAGTCTAAAATCGTGTTTTATGAGCCCCCTTCTTGTTTTATGAGATTTTCATGAGCTGACAAAAAAAGATGCTTGCTCACGAAACAAGATCCTGAAAAAGCTAAGTCCAAAATCTTATTGTGTGAGTCAAAAAATCTTGTTTCATGAAACACTATTCTTGTTTTGTAAACCTCATGAAACTAGAAAATTGGCTCACGAAATGAGCCATGCTAAGGATTTTAGGGATGTTCCAAAAATACATTTCAGGGTCATTTTTCGAAAAACAGAATCAAACTAAACCAATCCCATTTAGCTGGATTCATGTGTATGTGTCTCTCCAGGGCATCATTTTTATGGTTTTTCAAAGAAATGGAAACAAAATGGCCGCCACTTGAAACAAGAATTTTTTCTCACAAAATATAAATGTTGCCTCACGAAACAAGAATCTTCTTTTGTGAGTTGGAGTTCTTGTTTTGTATGAAACATCTATCTAAAAGACCCTACTGACCATGCTCAGAACCAAAATTTAAAATACTTGTAACTTGGGAACAGATTCATATTTTTTCACCAAACCAGTGAAAGACACTATTCTAGGACATACCCTGTGTAACCTGAAAATTTCAGAACAAAATTGCAAACCATCTGGGCTATAGGTAAGAGCAAACAGAAAGAAAGAAAAAAAACAGCAAAAAAACTACATTTTTCCTCTTTTTGCACTATCAGTCTCAGAATCAACAAATTTGACTGGAACGGAACTTGTGAAATCAAGAGACCTTGCACCCCAGACCATGCTTGCCAGATTTTGTGCAATTCTGTTGAACAGGGTGAATTTATTAAGGTACAAAGTTAGGGGTTTAACATTAAGCAGCCTATCCAACCCTAACTATAGGGGCACTACCACACCCCTATAATATATATCTCAGTCTATATCTACCTCTATATTACTTGCAAAAAAACTGTGTTAATGCACCAGTTAGGGTAACTTAATGCCACAAAAGTAGGGAAATGTGGTGTTAGGGTTTGCAACCCTAACTCCACCCAACCCCTCAAGCAGCAAAAGGAAAGAACATTAGGGTTTTGGGTCTCTGGAGTGTTTGCAAATCAGTGGTGGTGTTTTCCTTGGGGTCATCAAGCCTAAAGCGCACCCCCTACAGCCCATAGCCTCCTGTCCAAAGCACAAGGTACAGCTCCAAGTCAATGCCTCATAGTGATGCACTCATCAGAAGTAGAGAAGTATGTATTGCCACATGTTGCCAACACAATATGTTGTAGCTTTCTTCTGTGTGAAGAAAGGAGATCATGTGTGACATTGTTTGCTCAGGGAACGGGGTGGGCATTAGGGTTGACATGCCCAGGGAAGACCCCACCACTGATTTGCAAAGACTCCGGAGCCCAAAACCCTAATGTTTTTTTTCCTTTTGGTGCTTGGGGGTATGGGGTTTGAGGAGCTAGTGTTGGCAAATCTAACTCCACTTTTCTCTACTTTTGTGGCATTATGTTACCCTAACTGGTGCATTAATGAAATTTTTTGCAAAGAATTTCCTTTCTTTTTGAGATAGTGGAATTGTATCCTCATTCACGCAGGTCTCTTCAGGACTGTTATGAACAGATACAGATGCTCTGCACCAAGGGAAGACTCCATCTGACTACAGAAGTGCAGGGCCCTGCACATCTGTGCAGCGACAGATGTGAAGAATTCATGGGGCTGTGTGGTAAGCTGCGGAAGCGCAGAGCCCTATGCTCCCTGTGCTCCCATGTGACTGATGATACAAAAGCACAGGCAAACAGTGCATCTGTCAATCAATGCACAAGGTCCTCTGCCACCCACAGGTGGAGAGGTGCGGGGTCCTATGCCAGGAGGACAGTTGTCTTCATAATATGGTACCCAGGTCTATGTGGACAATCCTGTACCTTTCATTCCCTGGCTGGGAGGGGGGGCATTGCATAACAGCACCATCCCCCCACCCTTACCTCATCCAGTTGAGTCACTGAGCTTACCCTCAAACTCAGCCCAGCAGCATGCATCACAAAGCATACCTCCTGGGGTCAAGACTGACACTACACACAAAGTTTGTTAACTATATAGTTTTTTTTTTGTTAAGTCTGACGCCACATTTTTAAGATACAAATGAAGCTGCTAAATCAGGATGCCCTGGTGGCAGTCTTTCTGTCCCAATTAAGCCGCCATCCCATTTAAAAGAAATTGATAATTTTGCATTGGTTTACCACTTTTCCTCCACTAGTAATGAATCCGTAATGCCAGAGATTCCAGTACAGTGCACAGTTGGTAATTACAGCTCAGTATTTACATTCACAACTTCACATCCCATCTCCCTCCCTCATGTCTTGACACCTGCCTCACTTACTAGTTTTAATTTTTAATTTCGATTCAAAGTTGTAGTGCATCTCTTGAATGTAGTTTGATCATGGTAGGCAGCAGAGGAAGGCTCCCACGTACCATCTACTTCTCCCACCCTCTTGTTTTACCACCTGCCTCACTGACAAAGTTGGCATCTCCTGGTAGCCAGGAGAGGAAAGCTACCACATCATATCTCCCTCCCTAATGTCTGGCAACCCACCTCACTTACTAACAGTCAGCATCTCCCTTTAGGCAGAAAAGGAAGATTCCCACATGCTTTTAATTTTTACTTTCAGTTCAGAGTCATGGCACAGTACCTCTCTTGAATGGAATTTGATCCCTCTAGGCAGTAGAGGAAGGCTCTGACATAGAAACATAGAAGTTGATGCCAGATAAGGACTGCAAGGCCCATCCAGTCTGCCTATTTCATTTTCTACCTTATGAATGTGCCATTGGCATTTGCTCTGTCAATGGCCTATCTAGTCATACTTATCTGTATTGCTCCCTTATGCCTATCCCATGCCTGTTTGAAGCCCTGCACTGTATTCATATCTACCACTTCCTGAGGTAGGCCATTCCATGCATCCATCACCCTTTCTGTGAAAAATAACTTCCTCACATTACCCCTTAATCGGCATCCCTCTAATCTCATGCTGTGTCCTCTTGTCCTTCTACTTTTCTTATATTGAATCATATTAGACCCTTTCACCTTGTTAATTCCCTTAAGGTGTTTGAATGTTTCAGTCATATCACCTCTCTCCCTCCTTTGCTCCAGGGTATACATATTGAGTTCCGTTAATCTGTCCTCATATGTTTTCTGATGCAGTCCCTGCACCATTTTGGTTGCCCTTCTCTGGACTGCCTCAAGTTGGTTAATGTCCTTGTGAAGGTGTGGCCCCCATTACTGCATGCAGTACTCCAAATGGGGCCTAACCAGTGTCTTATAAAGAGGGATTATTACCTCCCTCTTATGACTTGAGATACCCCTACTAATACACCCCCAACATCCCCCTAGCCTTACTTACTGCTTTAGTGGTCTGCTTGGATGATTTCAGGTCATCTGTGATGATGATGTCCAAGTCTCGTTTTTCCCTTGTGACTGCCAGTAACTCCCCTCCCAACCTATAGGTGGCTTCAAGGTTTCTCTTCCCTATGTGCATGATCTTGCACTTCTTTGCGTTAAACCCCAGTTGCCACTCTTCCAACCATTTTGCCAGTTTATCCAGATTTCTTCTCATTCTGCCCACCCCATCTGGATCATCTACTGTGTTGCAGATCTTGGTGTCATCTGCAAACAGACAAACCTTACCCTCCAGTCCATCTGCAGTGTCACTGATGAAGAAGAGGACTGGCCCCAGGACCGATCCCTGAGGTACCCCACTTGTGACTTGCATCTCTTCTGACTGTATACCATTTACCACCACTCTCTGTTTTCTGCCCATCAACCAGTTTGTCACCCAGTTCACCAACTTCTGACCCACCCCGAGCCTACCCAGCTTATTAATCAATCTTCTATGTGGAACAGTATCGAAAGGTTTTCTGAAGTAAAGTTAGGTGACATCAACTGCTCCCCCTTGGTCCACCACTCTGGTTACCCAGTCAAAGAAATCTATGAGATTAGTTTGACAGGACCTTCTTGTTGTAAACCCATGCTGTCTTGGATCCTGTTCTCCTATGGATTCCAGTTGTTGCACTATCCTTTCCTTAAGGAGTGCCTCCATAATCTTGCATACTACTGAGGTAAGACTGACTGGTCTGTAGTTCCCTGCCTCCTCCCTGCTACCACTCTTGTGGAGCGGGATCACATGAGCCCTTCTCCAGTCTTCTGGGACCTCTTCTGTGCTCAGAGACTCACTAAACAGTTCTGATAATGGCTCTGCTAGTTCCACTCTTAGCTCCCTTAGTACCCTGGAATGTATGCCATCAGGTCCCATTGCCTTGTCCACCCTGAGCTTATCGAGCTCTTGTAGGATCCTTTCTTTTGTGAAGGGACAAGTGCACACCTCCCTCCCCCCTGTGCCCATGGTGCTGATCTGTGGGCCCTGCCCTTCCTTCTCCTCAGTAAATACTGAGCAGAAGTATCTACAGTATTTAGGACAGATGCTTTTACATGGTTCTCCTCCTCGGGGTCACGTGATGGCATCCATCTGAGCAGCAGCTGAGATCCTGAGCTCCCCAGCTCCCCCCTCTGGCCACCTCAACTGCAGAATTTAAGGTGCATCCTGACGTTTTTTCTCAAAAATTTACTTAAATAGCAAGTCTTTTAACATTCCGTCATCGATAGAGAGCCTTTCCTTGAAATTTTAAGCCCTAGCTGGGTCGCGATGGAGGTGGATTCGAAACAGGCCCTTACCAAGCACACCCCTCCAGCATCCCTGAGAAGGCTGCAAAAACAGAGGAATCAGGCCCCAGCCAGGCCGGACCATGGAGGTGATAAAGCAATACAGCCTACGCCATTATCGGAGGATAAATTCCTCCAGGAGCTTGGTCCTTTGAAGGAGCTTCTTGTGGAACTTACAGGGGAACTCAAATCTTTGCGTAGCGACCTCTCTGATGTTTCTAAAAAAGTCTCAGATGTGGAGATAACAGAATTAAGGCAACAGGTGAAGAGACTCCAACTTAAGACTGAGGACCTGGAGGGGCGAAACCGCCGAAACAACTTGTTAATAATTGGCCTCCCGGAGTTGGAAGAAGGCCCAGACCTTATGGCTTTCCTACAGAGGTTCTTTGTTAAAATTGTGGGCCCATCTCCCATAAATGCCTCCTCCCATCTCGAAAGGGCCCACAGCTCACTGCTTCCGACCTACAGCTGGATCGCCACGCCATCGATCATTATTAAATTTTAGCTACCTGGAAAGGCAGCATGTGTTTTGAAGGCCCGGAGCTTAAAGAAATCTTGTGGGGTGCTTCGAAGATCCGGATTGCCCAGGACCTTCCCAAGGAGATTCATGAAAAGAGAGCAGCGTACCACCAAATAGTTCAGAAACTCATAGCAGCGGCAATCCCTTTCAGGATGGTATATCCTGCAACCCTGAAAGTTACTGTTGGAGGCTCAGCCACGAGTTTTAGTACCCTAGAAGCGGCCCACAAGGAGCTTACTAACAGACTGCCCAACCTGTTTAAGGGATCCGGCTGAGGACCATATGGTGGACTTTCAGGAGCTGTGTTAATGCTCGTTTGAAATATTAATACTATTGTAGATGGTGTCTGTGTTTACCCCCTTGTTGGCTGTTGTTGTGACCCCCCTGGCCTTCTGTTTCATGCTTGCCCACCCTTCTTGTCATTTACCTCTGTGTTGTGCTTTGTTGTGGTGTTTTTCTTTGTGTTGTCTGGTTGTTCCGGCTTTTCTCTCTGGGTCCTTCTGGTGGGCTGACCATTGATACGAGGGCACGGTGGGTGGCTAGGTCTGGGTCTGGGTCCGGCCTCTGGTCCCGTTTATTGATGCGCGTATGCCGGCGGCGGAACGTTTTTTCAAGGGGCGTTGTTTCCGGGAGGGAACTTCCTGGAGGACGGACCATTTGGGGTTCGGCGGTTTTAAGGGTCCCTCGGAATCGGCAACCTCTATGGCGAATCTCCGGTGAGCTTCCCCTTTGCTTCCCATTGGAATGGCGTGTGTTGGGACTGCTTTCCCAGTTTTCGATTGGAGCTGATTTGGGTAGGTGGCCCATTTGTTTTATTGGGGTGGGAAGAGTAGGAGCATTGCGGACCGTCCGGGTGGAAGAGGCCTAAGGGGTGTTTCCTCATTTGGGGCTTATCCATCTTTATGTTTCTGTCTTTCTCCTTCCCTTGCTCCCCTTTCTTTAGTGCTCTTCAGTCTTCCTGTCTCATTGGTATGTGGAGGGCCGGGGGGTAGGGGGCGGCTGTGGGGGGGGCTTGGTGAATCTGCGTGCTGGATGTGGGATCGCGAGCCGTGCGTGGGGGTTGCTAATCTCTGCCCGGGGCTGATTCACGGTAGGTGCTGGTTGGTTGTTGCGGGGGTCATATCTTCGCTGAGGATGTATTTGTTTTTGATAATATGTGGCTATCGGCTCTTGGCTCTGGGGGATTGGAGATTCATGGGGATCTGGGGGTTCAGTAACCGAGTAATAGGCTGTATTTGGGACCACTGTTGTACGGACCTCCATCTGTACATAGTTTCTGGTGGGTTTATGTTTGGGGATGTTTTGGGGGATCTCCATACCGCTGATTATAGTATTGTCTCATAGTCTTGTCTGGGGAGGTTTTTTTCTAGGGTTGTTTGGCTGTTAATTAACCTTAGAGTTTGGATTGGGGGTGGGTATGTGGGGGTTCACGGACTGATGTTCCATCTAACTGCCGGTCAGGTTTGGGTTTTTTGTAAGGGGGGAGGGAGGGAGGGAGTGGTACGAAGGGGTTTCAGACTTATTATGAGGGAGGTGCACCCTGCTATAATTTGTGGGAAGTACTCTATCTGGATATCTAATTGCTGTGAGATATTTTTAAAATGGCTACGAGTATAGTTAAAATAGCATCCTGGAATGTGAGAGGGCTCAGGGATCGGGTTAAACGTTTGCAGGTTTTCAATCATTGCTCCCTGCTCTGCATGGACATCCTTTTTTTGCAGGAAACACATTTAGGCCATGATGAGGCCAAGTTGCTTTCTCGGTCTGGGTTCTCTCAAGTTTATCTTGCTGGGAATTCTCATTTTAGCAAAGGGGTGGCGATTCTTGTTAAAAGACACGTCTTATTTACCAAAGACCTGGTCTGCTCAGACCCAGAAGGGAGATTTATTCTAGTTAAAGGTAACCTAAATGGAGAGAGTGCAGTTCTTGGTTCGGTATACGGACTGGTGGGAGGTAATCCTGAGTTCTTCATGATGCTGACAGATAAATTGGCCAGTTTTTTGCCAACTCAATATGTGCTAGGGGGGACTGGAATGTACCTTTCCCTTCGTCATTAGATAGAGAGCCCCAGGATAGGCATACACCCTCCTCGGCCCAGAAAGCCCTCTGTGAAATGGTTTCAATGTTAGGCTTAGGTGACCCATGGTATTGCCAATCCTTCTTGTCGGACCTTTCCTTTCAATCCCAATCACATGGTACTAAATCAAGACTGGATATGATATTAGTCAGTCTCTCTTCTCTCCGAATGTATCTTTATCTGGTATAGAGCCGATCATTGTGTCAGATCATGCCTTGGTTTGGTTACCTCTCTTTAAATCCGATTATTCTCGAGACTCCATGTGGAGACTAAATACTCAACTATTAAAGGACCGCCATTGTGTCTCAGAGATCAGCTCTAGAATATCTCTTCTTGGCCGATAATATGGATTCCACCCCTAGAGTGGATATGATATGGGGCGTAAAGTGTTATCTTAGGGGTGACTTTATTAAGATGGCTTCCCTTAGGAAGAAGCCGCGATTAGCTAGGTCGTTAGAGGTGGTGGGTAGGATTAGGGAGTTAGAAGGTAGGTACTCATTAACTTCTTCGGTCTCGGATCTTAAGGAGCTTCTTTCAGTTAAGAATGAATACTCGGACCTTCTGAAAGAAAAGATAGAGTACTGTCTGGTGAAAACCCAGGCTAAGTATATTGATCTCGTCGAGAAATTCTGCAAGTTATTGGCTCTGCGTTTGCATGCGCTTGAAGGTTCGAGGATCATTTCTTCTCTGGTTTCCTCATCTGGAAGCACTGTCTCCTCGCCCAGAGAGATTGCTCAGGTCTTTAGGGAATACTATTCAAGTCTTTACAGTCCCCCTCCGACATCCCATTCGACAGCAGACGTCAGAAACTACATAAGAGGAATCGTTGTTCGAGTATATTGGAGTCCCAACAAGCGAGCTTATTGGCTCTATCTCAGCTGAAGAAATCCAAAGCATTATTGCCTCTCCTTGACCCCGGACAAAGCACCGGGCCCAGATGGATTTCCAGCGAATTTTTACAAAGTTTTTGCCAAAGACTTAATCCCTATTTTGCTTAAGCTGTATAATTACTTCCCGGTTGCATTGGAACTTGATCCGGCTTTGTTCGAGGCCACTATAGTTTTAATTCCTAAAGTGGACAAGGAGCCTTCTGATCTGGCTAGTTACCGTCCTATTTCTCTCCAGAACTATGATGTTAAGATACTAGCTAAAATACTTGCTGAGAGGATTAAAAAGATCTGGCCGGAGCTTTTGAGCCCCGAGCAGCCAGGTTTGTCTCAGGGAGATCAGCAGCTGACCATCTGAGGACCCTATCGCATATTTCGCAGTACGCCCGGTCCGTCTCAGACCCAATTGTACTAGTCTCTTTAGATGCTGAGAAAGCATTTGATCGGGTCGATTGGTCCTTTTATGGATAGTGATGGAGGAAATGGGCTTCCCGATTCCCTTTTTGAACCTGATACAGGTATTCTATAGGTGCCCCTCTGCAAAAATCTATTGCAATGGGGTCTTATCCCCCTCTTTCAGTCTTCTTGCCAGTACTAGACAAGGTTGCCCCCTCTCTCCTTTATTGTTCAACTTATACTTGGAGCCTCTACTGATAAATCTTAAGTCTTCCCCTCGGGTAAGAGGGGTCAGGCTCCAAAGCCGGGAGCTAGTTCTTTCTGCGTATGCAGATGATGTTCTGTTACATCTGTCAGATCCAGTAGCATCTTTAGAAGCAGCCCTGGATATTATTAGGCAGTTTAGCTCCTTCTCTGGTTATAAGTTAAACACTTCGAAATGTGAGATCTTTCCCTTAAATAATTATACCTTTAAGAGAGGCTTTCTTCCTTTTGGAATGAAATGGACTTCCAGCTCAATTAAATATCTGGGGATCTACTTCTCTACTGACCCTTTCTTGCTCAAGAAACTAAATTTAATTAAGATCAGAGACTCGATTAGTCAAGATTTGCAGCGTTAGGCATCCCTTCCTATTTCCTTGTGGGGCAGAATCAGTATCATTAAGATGAATGTCCTTCCCCGGATTTTTTACCCACTGAACCTTACCAACCTCTGGCTCCCTCTTTCCTTCTTCCAGCAGCTCCATAGTCTGTTTTCCACTTTCATCTGGAGAGGGAAAGGGGTACGTTGCTCCTATGGCTCCCTATCACTCCCTAAAGAAAGAGGAGGCTTAAGACTTCCAAATTTTCAGCTATATTACTGGGCGGCCCACTTGTCCAAGTTGGGAAGGTGGTTCTCTGCGAATGCTGAGAATTCTTCCCCAATCTGGCTTCAGTTGGAATCGGCCTTCCTCTCCGAGCTTAGATTTGACATATCCACTCTACCTTATCTTACCCCGAAAACACTCTCACAACTGATTTCTGATGACACGGTGGCAGTCTCTCTTAAAGTGTGGGCCCAATGTCTTAGGTTCTTCTGGATTTCTAACCACACGGATTTAGGGCAGCCGATTATTCTCAATCCCAATATTAGATTAGGAGATTCTTGGTTAGGACTAAACTGGCTCCCACAACTTAAAGATTCCAGGGTTGAACATTTGTTCGCCAGGTTTCGCTTTTTACTTCAAGTGATATCTTAACCAGATTCGATATCCCAAGCAGAGAGACTTTTAAGGTGTTCCAGCTCCGGCACCTGGTGAGTAATAAATTCGGATCGGTGTTTAAGCAATCCGTGGTACATCCCTTTCTCTCCAACATTATTATGCTGGCATCCCAGCCCCATTCCATTTCGCAGATTTACTCCTACCTCTTGACTTTTAACTTGGGGGAGGAGGTTGGAGGCCCCACGGTCTGGACACATCTCCTTCATGATGATGTACCATTGTGGAGAACTTTTGGCCTAACTCTATATAGATACCACACCCAGGATAGGGTTTCAGTTAGTGCAATATAATATTGTTAACAACTTATACTACACTCCGGTCAAGCTTTTCAACGTAAACTGATCCCCATTCCAGTGTGTTTCAGGTGTTCACAAGGTGAGGGCACTCTGACTCATGTTTTTGGGAGTGTGCTAAAGTTGTCCCACTATGGTCCTTGATTCGATAATTTAGATCCCTTCTGGGTCTGAGCAGGTTTTTTCTCCAGGAATTTGTGTATTGGGTGATTTTCTCTGATAGATAGTGTGGAGCGAGGTATCATATGGCCCTGGTATCTATGGCAGTCAAGAAGCTGGTTTTAAGGCACTGGAAGGACCAGTTGGTTCTATCATATCTGGATTGGTTAAAGGAGTTGATGTCGTATCTCAGTCTGAAAACTTGATTGCCAGCTATAAGAATCGTATGGACTTATTTCATAAAAGATGGGTAAGCTCCAGTCTCTTTGTTTACCTTAATGATAAGGTTTGGTGACCCGATCCCTGGACCCTCATACTATGTAGCATAGTAGACGTTACCTTTAGTATACGGTCTTATTGTGGTTTTAAGATACGCCCTTTACTATAACTTGACTGTTGGTTAGGTTATTAAATAGGTTGTTTAATAGGTGTGGATATCCAGATTTTAGAAGCTGTAAGTCTTATGATTTTTAGCGGTGCACCCTGGGGAGGGGAGGGGAGGGGTGAGGGTATATACTCTTTGGCACTTTGATTGATAGACAGATATCTTATGTTGCTTTTACTCTCAAGTGTGCCTTGTTATTTATTACATTTGTTATGGGGGGGGGAGTCTTGGTTTGACCTAGGTTTACCGGTTTGTTTCTTGATTGTTATGGGTTTTTGGTTGTATTATTCTTGAAACCAATAAACTTAAATTTCAAAAAAAAAATGGTTCTCCTCCTCACACGCCCCCTTATCCTCTTTGATCTTAGCATTACCCCCTCTGGACTTTCTCCTTTCACTAATATATCTATAGAAAGTCTTGTCACCTTCTTTTACTGTTCGTGCTAGTGTTTCCTCAGTTTCGGCCTTTGCCTGCCTTACTGCCTTCTCTGCTTCCCCTTGGGGAAGTTTGGTATGCCTCCCTATCTTCATCCCGCTGCATTCCCTTATATTTCCTGAAGGCCAGCCTTTTGGCTCTGACCTTTTCTGCTACTGTTTTTGAGAACCAAAGTGGTTTCCTTCTTCTTTTTGCACTTCCTTTTCTCTCTAACACAATGGGATGTTGCTTCAAATATTGCATCCTTAATACTTGCCCACTTTGCCTGTACCCCCTCACCTGTATTTCTTCTTGCCAGGGCTAGCTTAACTCTGTTGGCCATCTTATCAAAGTCAGCTCCTCTGAAGTTCCATATTTTTGCCTTGGAATGGGATGATTTAGTTCTAGTGGCCAAATTGAACCATACCATATGATGGTCACTGGCTCTCAGGTGACCTTCTACCTGGAGATCTGTGATCCTTTCCCTGTTAGTCAGTACTAGATCTAGGATAGCCCTGTCTCTTGTGGGTTGTTGTACCAGTTGTTTGAGGCCCTCCCCCTGCAGGGAATCCACTATGTGTCTAGTTCTGGCAGACATCCAATTGTTTTTGGCATTTCCTGATAGGCAGTAAAGGAAGGCTTCACATGCTTTGAATTTTTCATTCTGTAAAACATACTGTGATCTGCCCGGTGCTGTGAATCAGTATTTTACAAGTGGAAGGTGTGGAGAATCGGGGACACAGGACCAGGAAATAAATAGGAGCCGTGTGTGTGCAGTTGATGCTGAAGTGCTATTCACAGCACATTTACACATGTTCAGCAGCTTATCAACTCATCAATGCCCCATTAATGGCAGCAGCAAGAAGGGTTAGGACCATCAAACTAGCCAGGAAGCAAGGTCTGATAGCAGTGAGTGGGACAAAATTGTCCCTTTAATCCAGAAACTCCATCCCCATTAAAAGGACAAGGATGCTGTAGAAATACATGAAAACCTAATCAGAAGTGCAAAAACATGTCTCGTCCAGAATTAAAAAAATGACATGTGTCATGTTTATGAGGTGGTGTGGAAAAATGACTATGTTGCAAGTTTGGAGTCAAAATATTGAAAATTAGTGAAGTTATGAGTGAATGTTGAAGTACTGAAAAATACAGTCATAACCCGATCATTTTACCATATTTGTATACAACGTCACATAGCCTTCTTATTACCCCATCTCATGAACCCAGTAGATGATACATTTTCAAATCCATGCTGAAATGTAATTCCGCATCACCAAAATGTTATTCCGTACCACAGGTGTGAAAACACATTTTGGCCAGGATTTGAAAAATAACAGTGGACGCATTCATGAGGTGGTATGAAAAAATGACTATGCTGAAAATTTTGGGTCCAAGTATTTAAAATTACCAAAGTTATGAATGAACATAGAAACATTTTAATGTGTATGCATAACTTTGCCATTTTTACATATTTTAACCTCAACTTTTCAACACAGCCTTCTTATGATGCCAACTCATGAACAAGGGCAGTGAAAATATTTTCAAATCTCACTCAAAAGGTTATGTCACCAAGTGACTGCAAAATCACCTTTTGGGCCTGATTTGCATAATTCCACCACCGTTGGTTATGAGGTGGGGTCTCAAAAAGGCCATGTTGACAATTTTTGATCAAAAAATGCAAAAATGACAATGTTGTGCATCAAAGTTCAAAACCCTTTTGAAATACATTGAACAGCAGTTACCTTAGTTTCTTGTATTGCAGTCAGCAGTTCCAGCAGTAAGACATATATATTTAGTCAGAGAGTGGATCCACACCATGGGACCTGTTCAGATGGGGGGGGTGGGTGCTGAGTAGAAGGTCGGGAGGAGGGTCAGATCAGAAAGCACTGTTTCTTCTTTTGCAGGTTTAAAAAAAAATCATCAGGGGATGGTTTTCTTTATTTCAGCTGAGCTTCTGACACTGGGGATAAGGTACCCCAATGTCATGCTATACTTCAGGGAATGGGAGTGGGTGACCTGAAGGGGAAGGGGGATCCAGAGATGTGATACTGGGTGTGCACACCGGTTGCTTATAGAATAAAAAAATTAAACATTGGGAGATTATTGCAACCTGGATGGGAGGCCCGAAGAAAGCGGTACTGGAGGTGGGCACCTAGGTCCGCTTAATTAAAAAAAATAATTGGGCACCGTTGATTTTGGGGTACCCAGCAAAGTTATTTCTGGCAACTTTTAAAAAAGTAAACACCAGAATCTAGTTAAGCAGGTCCCATTAAGCTAGGTTCAGGTGTTTGCCTTTTTAAAAAATAAATCATTTTTATGTATTTCAATGTTTGTGTGTTTAAAAAGAGAAAAAAATGGCGGACATCACAATAGGTATTTTTTGAGCATGAGAGGTAAATCATAAAAGTCATCACTTACAAAAGTTTTTTTTTTTATACTGTTGACTTTGAATGTTAATACAAAAATCATTATAACTCTAAAAAAGTATCTTAAAAAGGCACATCCTTGGCACAGGCCCCTTGAAACCTGAAAATGTCATGAAACAATTCCACACTGTCTAGGCTGTAGGTGAAAGCAAAAAATATGCAATGTTCAGCATAGTTTTTTTAGTTTTTTGGTGCTCTGAATTTGAAAAACTGTACAAGATGCCATCATGAAACCTTTCATATCTTGAGACTCTGATAGTCTGACTGCACATGCCAAATTTTGTGCTATTTCTTTGAATGATGCCAAAGTTATTAAGGTGCAAAAATTGGGGTTTAACATTGAACAACCAACTTAACCCTAACTATAGGGGCACTACCATACTTCTATAATATTATATATTATAGGGTCATGGTAACGCCCCTATAGTTAGGGTTGAGTAGGGTGTTCAATGTTAAACCCCTAGCTTTGCACCTTAATAGCTTTGGCAGTGTTTGACAAAAGCATCTGAAATTGCACATATGTTGTCTAAGAGGCAAGCTGTATATCTGTGGAAAGTTTTGTAATGACAGCTTGTGTGATTCCTGAAATCCGCATGTGTGATTTTTCTGTAGGTGTCTAATTTTTTTCCTAAACTTAACATGGAATTTTTTTTTGCTCTCACCTACAGCTTACACAGAATGGCATTTTTTCCACAAACTTTTAAGGTACATTCATGGGCCTGGATATACAAAAGGGTTGCGCATGGGGCAACAGGGTTGCCCCATGCTAACCCACCAATGCGCCCTGGCGTGATATTTAAAGGGGCATGTTGCACTGCGCAACTCCCTATGCACCAGGGTGCATTGGTAATGTATGTGTCGCAAGTGCGGGGGGCGTGCCCATGCATATGTGGCACATCTCGATATTCAGCCCGGGTTGTGCTGTGCATATGCTGGCACAAGCCCAACTTGCGCCTCTCAGGGTGAAGCAAAGATGTGCCTGGTAAAACCAGGAGCAAGTCCTGGCCACCCAGAGGTGAGCTGCCATATTACAGGGTGCAACATGGCAGCCGCTGGCCGTGGGTGGCCACCCCGCCGGAACCCACCCAGAACACTGTCCACAAGCTCCCTGCCCTGGGAGCGCTGTGCCCCCCCACCCTGTTGCCTGATCACAGGCATCTGTAAAATCAATCCCTGGTGGTCCAGTGGACCCACCCCATCACCCGATCATGGGCATCTGTAAAATATATCCCTGGTGGTCCAGTGGCCGGCCCCCCCCCATCGACCAATTGCGGGCATCTGTAAAATAAATTCCCTGGTGGTCCAGTGGAACCACCCCAGTACCCGATCACAGGCATAAGTAAAGAAATGTCTCTGGTGGTCCAGTGGAACCACCCCCCAGTGCCCGATCATTGCTGGAAATAGCAAAAGAAACCCTGGTGGACCAATGGGCATGCAGACCATACTCTACTACACAGGCCCATTATGAATGATTCATTCACATTATGGGCCTGTGTAGTACAGTATGGTTCAGATGCTCATTGGTCCACGAGTGGACCAATCGGCGTACAGACTGTACTGTATGCAGTCAGTCTGCGGGCGGCCGGACAGCATGAGGGTGGGATGCTGCCACCTGCTGCTGACTGGGGGTGTGCTGGGTGGTGGGGGACCTCAGTGGGCAGGTGGGGAGGGGGTACCACTGGACCACCAGGGTTTCTTTCGTTATTTCCACCCTTGATTGGGCTCTGGGGGGGGTTCCACTGGACCACCAGGGACATTCCTTTACTTATGCCCATAATCGGGTGCTGCTGGGGGGGGTTTCCACTGGACCACCAGGGACATTCCTTTACTTATGCCCGTGATTGGACACTGCTGGGGGAGGTTCCCACTGGACCACCATTGGATTTGGACCACCAGGGATTTATTTTACAGATGCCGCCGATCGAGCGATGGGGAGCAGTCCACTGGACCACCAGGGAGTTCCTTTCTATGTATGCCCATGCACAGGAGTGGGGACAGCCATGAGACTGTAGGGCATCGGTCCCCAATGGCTGCAGCCTGGCAGGGCACCAGGTGCAAGTCGCTGGGGATCTGTGCACCGCATGCAAATGGGACCATAATGACATGCAAATGGCCTCATTTGCTTCTTGCATGCATAATGGCCTCATTTGCATGTCCAGTGCTGAATATCATGAGTGATGCACCTAGTGCAATTGCACTTGCGCTGGTGCATCCCCCTGCTCCTGTTCTGCCACTTACGCTGGCGCAGTGCCACTGCCATATGCAGTGCGTGCACCCTCAGTGCCATATTCAATGGTACTGAGCCATGGCGCAGCACCGTTGAATATCGCCAGGTCCATGCCCTGGTGCAGCCCAATTGCACTGCCCCTGGGCTTGTACCCCTGTCTGGCGCAATTTGAATATCCAGGCCCTGATGTCCTAAGGTAGTGGCTTTGAAAAGTTTTGTGAAAAAATACTAAATGGTTCCAGAGTTATACAGCTTTAAAGTTTTGTTTTTTTTCTGTTCTGAGCATGCTCTTGAGGGTTTGTGGAATAACGTTGTGATACGATACCAAAAATTCTACGTCACAAGATTGTTTTTGTTTTTTCACCACTTGCTTCTCACAGCACAAAGCATTATTTTGTGCCTTGAGACCTACCATCTTTTTTTCTTTTCGTCCCACAATAATAAGTATGGAAATTACATAAAAAGTGCCACCATTTTGAAAAACAAACACCAGAACCTAGCTAAATGGGACTCATTTACCTAGATTCTGATGTTTCTTTCTTCAGTTAATGGCCAGAAATACCTGTTCTGGGCACCCCAAAATTCTGGGTGCCCAGCTTAGTGAGAGGAGCTGTTGACCTGCGTTCTGTGTATGAGAACAGTGGGACTTTCTTGAGTTTGGGCTGCCACAACTGGAACTGATGCTGCTAGCTGCTCTAAGAGCAGTGAGCTGCTGTTTCCCTGGTGTCTAGTGGTGTCCCCCACCCTCCCATCATCATCCCCTTATGTATGTAATGTTCCCCTGGAGTCCTGTGGCACCCCCCACCCTCTGATCGGCATCCCTTTATGTATGTTGTTTCCCTGGTGTCTGGTGGCACTGCCCACCCTCTGATCGCTGTCCCCTTATGTATTTTATGTTTCCTGTTGTCTAGTGGCAGCCCCCACTTTCCAATCACCATCCTCTTATGTACTTTATGTTTCCCTGGTGTCTAGAGGCACCCACCACCCTCTGATCACCATTGTCTTACATATTTTATGTTTCCCTGGTGTCCAGTGGTGCCCCCACCCTCCAATTGCCATCCCATTATGCATTTTAGAAACATAGAAAAATTGATGGCAAAAAGGAGACCAAGGGTCCATCGAGTTGGCGTAATATTTCCCAAGACCTTCTCAGATCCCAGGACCTAGCCCTCCTTCTGATCCCTATGCATTCCCATTTCCTTGGATTTTTATTTGAGCATTCTTTTTATCCCAGCCCAGTTTGAAAGCTGTCACCATCTTGGCTCCCACCACCTCTGCAGGCAGCCTGTTCCAAGGCTCAATGACCCTCTCCGAGAAATAGTATTTCCTGAGCTCCCTCTTGAAGAACCCTCCCCTCAGCTTCCATTCGTGCCCTCTAGTATTTGAGCTGGAAACCTTGTTGAACAGTTCATAGAAACATAGAATACAAATTTTGATGGTAGATAAGGACCGCTTCACCCTCCCAGTCTGCCCATTTCCCTACCTATTGGATAAGCTGCAGATCTTAGTTAACCAACAGCCTACTTCCTTCTACCCCCCACTACAATTGCCTTATGTCTGTCCCATGCATTCTTGAATTCCTCCACTGTTTTTGTCCCCACAACCTCGTCAGGAAGGCCATTCCATGCATCCACCACCCTCTCTGTGAAAAAATACTTCCTTACTTTGCCCTGAGCCATCCCCCTTATATCTTCAAACTGTGCCCCCTTGTTCTTGCACATCTCTTTTTCTGAAAGATCCTACCCTCTTGGACTTTGTTGACTCCCTTGAGGTACTTGAAAGTTTCTATCATGTCCCCCCCCTTTCCTCGATGGTATACATGTTAAGCTTTTTTAGTCTCTCTTCGTATGGTTTCTGGTGCAGACCCTGCACCATTTTAGTTGCCATTCTTTGGACTGCCTCCATCCTGTCTATGTTCTTGCAGAGATGGGGTCTCCAGAACTGCACGCAGTAGTCCAGATAGGGTCTCACCAACTGTCTGTACAGATGGATGACAACTTCCTGTGTTTTACTGGTGATGCTTCTCCCTATGCATCCCAGTATCCCCCAGCCCTCCTTACTGCCTTCTCATATTGCCTGCCTACCTTTAGATCACCTGATATGACTACCCCCCAGGTCCCTTTCCATTTTTGTTGTTGTTAGTACTCCCCTCCATTGTATACTCTTCCCCTGGGTTTTTGTTTCCCAGGTGCATTACTTTGCTCTTCTTTGCATTGAATCTAAGCTGCCATACTTTTGGCCATTCCTCCAACCTTGCCAAGTCCCTTCTCATCTGTTCCACCCCATCCCCCTTGTGTATCTTCCTGTTGCAGATCTTTGTGTCATCTGCAAAGAGGCATACTTTTCCTTCCAGTCCCTCTACAGTATCACTTATAAAGACATTAAAGAGGACCAGCCCCAGTATTGAACCCTGCAGTACCCTGCTAATAACCCCCCTTTCTTTGGAGTGGACTCCGTTTACTATTACCCTCTGCATCCTATTTGCCAGCCAATTTTTTACCCAGGCTACCACCCTGGGACCCACACCCAGGCTGGCTAACTTGTTTGTTCATCTTTTGTGTGGAACTGTGTCAAATGCCTTACTAAAGTCTAGGTAGGCTATGTCCATAGCCCCTCCCTGGTCTACTACTTTGGTTACCCAAAGAAATCTATTAGATTCATCTAACATGACCTTCCCACTGTGAATCCATGCTATCTCGGGTCGTGTGTCCTGCTGGCCTCTAGGTACTCAACAATTCTTTGTTTCAGTAGTGATTCCATCATTTTCCCTGCCACTGAGCAGGGCACCTTATTTATTCCTTTCAGGTAATTGAAAGGTTCTATCATGTCCCCCCTATTCCTTCCTAGTTTCCAATAAGTACATATTCAATGCTCCCAAGCACCCCTCATACAAAAGCCCCTGCATGCCCTGTATAATTTTTGTCACCATTCTCTGCATGGTCTCCAATCTGTTTTTGTCCTTCTTAAGGTGTGGACTCCAAAGCTCTACACAGTATTCCAGGTGGGGCCTCACAAGGGACCTATAGAGTGGCAGTATCACCTCCCTGTTCCTGTTCTCAAACCCTCCCCAAGTACACACCAACATTTTGTTGGCCTTGCTGTAAGCTATGTTGGATTAGCTGGTTTGCTTAAGGGTGTCACAGATGATAATGCCTAGGTCTGTTTCCTCCTGTGAAGTGCTGAGTCTGATCCCATTAAGCCAATATGCAGTCTTCAGGTTCTTTTTGCCTAAATGCATCACCTTACACTTCTTGGCATTGAACTTCAACTGCCAGCTGCTGGACAATTTTTCCAACCTTTACAGATCTTTTTGAAGGTTCTTAACCACTTCCTCACTATCCGCCCTACCACCTAGCTTAGTATAATCTGCGAAAAGAGCAGTCTTGCTGTGTATACTGTACCTGTTGCAATGTCGCTGATGAATACATTAAACAGTACTGGACCCAAGAATGAGCCTTGGGGTACACCACTAGTGACCTCACCCTTATCCAACCTCTCTCCATTGATGACCACTCTCTGCCAACTTTAATACATACTGTAACACTCTTATTTTTGCATATTTTCATCCCAAATTTTTAACATGGCCTTACGTTTCCCTGGTGTCTAGTGTTGCCCAACCCCACCCTCTGATTGCCATCCTCTTATGTATTTTATGTTTCCCTGTTTCTAGTGGCACCCCCCACCCTCTGATTGCCATCTCCTTTTGTATGTTGTTTCCCTGGTGTTGCGTGGCACCCACCCACCCTCTGATTGCTGTCCCCACATTAATGTGACAAATGTTAGCTCTAATGAAGAAAACCTTCCCTAGGTGGTTTTTTAGATCTGTAAAAAAGATAATGGTCCCTCACCGATCTGAGAATGCCACCCCAACCTCCCACTCAGCACTTACCACCTGACACACTCACTACACCCCCACACACCATCACTCACCTGAACAAGTCCCATGGTGTAGATCCACTCTCTGATTGAAGACACATCTTGCTGCTGGAACTGGCAACTACAGTATGAGAAACTAAGGTAGGTGCAGTTCAATGTATTTCAGTGGGGTTTCGAACTTTGATGCATTACATTGTTATTTTTGTATATTTTCATTCCAGATTTTTAACATGGCCATTTTGGGAGCCTACCTTATGACCAGTGGTGGTGGAATTATTCCAGTCAGGCCCGAAAGGTGATTTTGGGGTTGTTTGGCAAAATTCCCTTTAGTCTTCAAAAAATGGGTAGTCCATGGATAATGGATGAATATCTTGATAGTTCATATTTAGTTTCCCACCCAAGAGGACGTCACAGTTAACAGTTCTTGTGGGGGGGGGCAGAACAAATCTTCTCGTAGTCCATTTATAATCCAAATTTTTCTTTTTATTGATTCGCCCTAACGTTTCACACATGAATGTGCTTTTTCAAAAGGCTTTCTTTTACTGTAAAATCATAATTGTTACAATTAGTAAATCATTTTTATAGCATAATTTAATATTGTCTTATTAATCAATCTCACAACTGGAATTAATCACCATCTTCAGTAATACTAGATACCCTTATTTTCAGTCCTGTTGGTAATACAGTAGTAGCCAGAGACATTGCCAGCTATTTCAAGATATTTTGTGAAATTTCTGAAGAGTTTCTCTCTGCTGCCCCTACTGTGGAAATGCAGAAAACAGGAGATATTTCTGGAAATATCACAGAAATTTCGGGAAATATCTGGCAGTGTCTGTGGCTGCTGCTGTATACTTGGACATCATGATAATGCTTTTCCATTCACAAATACTTCATAGCCATTTCAGCTCGTTCGTTCTTCTGTTTCTCTTTTTCATTCATGCTGATTCACTGCTACATACTAGTCTTGCAACTGTGTAATGCTGCTGTTAGCCTGCTCCATCTCACTTAACAAATAGCCACTAGCCCACTTGTTCATTGTTATCCGTATCCGACTTGCTAATTAGTTTAATTATTTAACCAGCTTAGCAATTGAATACTGTATGTGTTACCTTAAAATATGTTGCCATACTTCTTATCAATTTTCATATCTTTCCACATGCATTATATTCTTTAGTCTTGTCTTGTCCACAAGAGTGGTAGTAGGGAGGAGGCAGGGAACTACAGACCAGTCAGTCTTACCTCAGTAGTGGGCAAGATCATGGAGGCACTCCTTAAGCAAAGGATAGTGCAACACCTGGAATCCATAGGGGCACAGGATCCAAGACAGCATGGGTGTACAAAAGGAAGGTCCTGTCAAACTAATCTCATAGATTTCTTTGACTGGGTAACCAGAGTGGTGGACCAAGGGGGAGCAGTTGATGTCACCTACCTTGACTTCAGCAAAGCTTTTGACACTGTTCCACGTAGAAGATTGATAAATAAGCTGGGTAGGCTCGGGGTGGGTCAGAAGTTGGTCAACTGGGTGGCAAACTGGTTGACGGGCAGAAAACAGAGAGAGGGGGTAAATGGTATTCAGTCAGAAGAGATGCAAGTCACAAGTGGGGTACCTCAGGGATCAGTCCTGGGGCCAGTCCTCTTCAACATCTTCATTAGTGACCTTGCAGATGGACTAGAGGGTAAGGTTTGTCTGTTTGCAGATGACACCAAGATCTGCAACAGAGTAGATGATCCAGATGGGGTGGGCAGAATGAGAAGAGATCTGGATAAACTAGAGAAATGGTCAGAAGAGTGGCAACTGGGGTTTAATGCAAAAAGTGCAAGATCATACACATAGGAAGAGAAACCCTGAAGCCACCTATAGGCTGGGCGGGCGTTAGCAGTCACAAGGAAGAAAGAGACTGGGCATCATCATCACTGATGACCTGAAATCATCAAGCAGACCTCTAAAGCAGTAGGTAATGCTAGGGGGTGTTGGGGTGTATTAGTAGGGGTATCACAAGTCGTAGAGGAGGTAACAATCCCTCTTTACATGACACTGGTTAGGCCCCATCTGGAGTACTGCATGCAGTATTGGAGGCCACACCTTCACAAAGACATTAACCAAACTGAGGCAGTCCAGAGAAGGGCAACCAAAATGGTGCAGGGACTGCATCAGGAAACATATGAGGACAGATTAACAGAGCTCAATATGTATACCCTTGAGCAAAGGAGGAAGAGAGGTGATATGATCGAGGCATTCAAACACCTTAAGGGCATTAACAAGGTGAAAGAGTCTAACATGTTTAAATATTAGAAAAATAGCAGGACAAGAGGACACTACATGAGATTAGAGGGGGGGCCGATTAAGGGGAATGTGAGGAAATTCTTTTTCACAGAAAGGGTGGTGGATGCATGGAATGGCATACCTCAGAAGTGGTGGCTATGAATACATTGCAGGGCTTCAAACAGGCATGGGATAGGCATAAGGGAGCAATACAAATGAGTATGAATAGATAGACCACTGACAGAGCAAAGGCCGATGGCACATTTATAAGGTAGTAAAAGAAATGGGCAGACTGGATGGGCCTTGCGGTCTTTATCTGCCGTCAACTTCTATGTTTCTATGTTTCTATGTTTCTAAAACATACAATGTAGTTCAGTTATTATCCTCCAGCTATTGCTCTCTCTTGCTTACTTTTTATCTGATGACTTGTTTAAATTCCTTTTTTACCTGTTAGTTTAATTAACTATCTTGCCAGAGCACAACCTTCATTTTTTTATTTATATCATTACTTTTTATTTTGTTCTCAGCATTGTATACCTGTTGAGACAATTACAAACAAGACAGCGTTATAGTGCTAGGGGTCTGTCTTTCAAACTCATTATTCACTTCTCCATTTAAAAGTATAGATTTTTCTTCCTTTTCTTTACCTGAGTTTGTTTGTTTTGGTTTCCTACCCAAGCTGGTAGTGTGCCTCGTTTGTTTGGACTGTTTAAACAATTATCTAGAAAGCCAAAAATTATCTTAAAACCTCTTTACTCTGCTTTTAAACATATTACCAAAGAAGTTCATACAAAATTTTATTTTGTTTCCTGAGGGTTTACTCTCATTTCTCTGCACTGCTTACGTTGTGTGTGTTTGTGCTGTTGTGCATTCATTTTTTGATTTCAAGTAGGTGTGCTACTACATCCTCTTAAGCCTGATCGCAAAATCATGCACTGTTTCTAGCGTGATCTCCAGCACTGTCGCGCGCTGGTTTCTGTTGCCGAGGCAACATTGCTATGCTTGATGCATAGTCTTTGCGATCAGGCCTGGGCAAGACTGTTATGTCATGTGAATCATTCGTCTGAGTTACTATTTGTTCTTTACAGCATACCGTTCTACTGATGCTGGGATTTTAGCCACTCCTCATCATAGAAAATACAGTGTTACCCACACATTTTCTTACTGCTGCAGTTACAATAGTGTAGTTACTTTTCATGTTACTTGTTTTATCTCTCTCTTTAAATACAGATGTTTTTACACAGTCGTAGTGCTTTTTTAATTGTTTCCCTCCTTTGCAGTTTCATGTTATTGCTAATTTCTAGGCTTGTATCTCTAATAACTATAATACTCATTCTGCCACATGGCTATAATGAATCTTCCTATGGTTAGTATCCTATTTGATCTGTACCTAAGCATCACACCCGACTCACTCTAATGCTAGGAGATGTTAAAAATTCATTTATTAATAAACATATCTGTAGCACCCTCCATATCAATACATCTGTCAATGTTTCACTAGTGCTTTTTCAAGACCTATAGATATGTTTATTAGTAAATACATTTTTAATGTCTCCTAGTATTGGAGTGAGTTGGGTGTGAT
Organism: Neoceratodus forsteri; assembly: GCA_016271365.2. NCBI lineage: Eukaryota > Metazoa > Chordata > Ceratodontiformes > Ceratodontidae > Neoceratodus > Neoceratodus forsteri. The sequence goes on from CM028131.1 coordinate 1,310,246,598, forward strand.
TACGTGCAGCAGTACAACTTTTTTCATTTGTTGTATCTGTGTATTTAAATCCCTCCCCCTCCCAGCTCAGCCAGCCCTCCCTCAATTCAATTCCCTGATTCACACTTGCTATAATAATAAAAGTGGGCCAAGGTGCCTACCCCTGCTGCTGCTTGCCCAACCCCCTCCCCTACAGATTGCACATTTCTCCCAAATACACAGGGATGACACTGGGGTGCCCACCCTCAGTGCTGCTGTACTGTAAAAACTGACACTGTGGTGCCCAATCTCCTGTGTTAGAATCTCCCATCTGAAAAACAGAAAAGAGCTCATCATTGTCTTTTTTAAATAACCTGAAAAAAAGGTCCCTCATCCCCTGCCCCCCAGTCACCCACCCTACCCTGACCCCAATACAATACCCTGACCTCACTCACCTGAAGATGTCCCATGACATAGATCCACTCTTCAATTGAAAATATGTCTTGTTGCTGGAACTGGCGACTGCAGTATGACAAAACAAGTTAAATTCAGGTCAGTGTATTTCAGTGGAATTTTACTTTTACTCATAAGTTTGTCAATGTTTAATATCTTTTAATTTTCACCAAATTTTCAGCATGACCTGTTTGTGACCCCTCCTTATGAAAAAGGATGTTGAAATTTTTAAAATCTGCCCCAAAGGGTGATTTTGCCATTGCTGAGCCAAATCACCATTCAGCCAGGATTTGAAACTTTTCACCTACCAGGTTCATGAGGTGGGGGTCATAAGAAGGTTATGTTCAAAATCTGGGGCAACAATATGGTAAAATGACCAGATTATGAGTGAATGTTGAAATATTTCAATATTCACTCATAACTTCACTAATATTCAATATTTTTTCACTAGACTTTCAACATCGTCTTTTTGTGACCCCATGTCATAAACAAGTCAGTTAAAATTTTTCAAATATATGCCAAAAGGTGATTCCACAGGGTATGCCTCCCTGACAGTGACACCAACGCAGTGACCTACCAGCCTGTCAATGAAATCAACAGGTTGCTGACAGGTCGCTGTGCTGGTGCACCCAACAGAGGGGCACACTGTCTCCCAGTCCTGCACCCCCTCCCTGAGTCAACTCTGACTGGAGTTTAGAATCTTAAATATAGGGTGGTAAGAGCCCCCTGTGTGGGGGTACTGGGGGCAAACCCCCCAATGAAAAAATGGACCAGGAGACACACTGTAATTATATCATCTGCAACTTGTGGTCAACATAATTCCTGTCAATGGGATGCTGGTCGACAAAAACTGTTGTTGAACCGGCATCATAGAGTTATTTCACAGTCGCTGTGTGAAATCACGTTTAGGGCAGGATTTGAAATTTTTCACCTACCGGGTTCATAAGGTGGGGTTGTGAGAAGAATATGTTGACATTTTCTGTGTAAAAGTATGGTAAAGTTACCAAGTTATGGGTAAACATTGAAATATTGTAACAATCACTCATAACTTTGCTAATGTTCAATATTTTGACTACAAATGTTCAACATAGCCATTTTTTCACACCACCTTTTAAATGTGACAGGTGTCATTTTTAAGTCCCAGATGAGACATGTTCTGGTACTTGTGGTGTGAAATTACATTAAGGCCAATATACTATAAATGCCACATGTTATGTTTATAAGAGGTGGGGGGGGGGGTCATAAAACAACTATCTTGATCATTTTGGGTCAGATTTCTTTTTAAATTATAATTATTAAGAAACATTATGTGTGTAGTTCCAGCCTTTACCCCAGCGGGTAGTGCTTTGTGATCCTGTACCAGTGAGCTGTATTTGGGGGTGAGCTCATGAACCAGCTGGATGGAGCAAGGTTGGGGGGATGGTGCTGTCATGTGACACCACCCCCAGCCAGGGAAGGAAAGGTGCAGGATTGTCTACACAGACTTAAGTATCATATAGTGAAGAGAACTCTTCTTTTGGCATAGAGGCCCTGCATCTCTCCACCTGTGGGTGGCAGACGGCTTTGTGCATTGACTGACAGATAGAGTCTTTGTTCTGTACATCAGTATCTGAGGTCGCATGGAAGTGCATGGGCTCTGCACTTCTGCAACACACCAGACAGCTCCATGAAATCATTGCTGCATAGAAGTACAGGGCCCACAGGGTCTTGCACTTCTGTAGGTGGATGGAATATTTCCTTAGCACAGGGTCCAGAGGGCCTTGCATGTCTGCATTTGTTCATGCAGATCCATTTGGGACCTGCATGTATGAGGATATGATTCCGCTATCTCAAAATGAAAGACAATTCTTTGCAGAAAGCTGTGTTAATGCACCAGTTAGGGTTCAACTTAATGCCACAAAAGTAGGGAAAAGTGACATTAGGTTTTCCAACCCTAACTCCTGACCCCAACCCCCCAAAGCAACAAAATGAAAAAATGTTAGGGTTTTGGGTCTCTGTTGTCTTGGTGAATCAGTGATGGGGTCTTCCTTGGGGTTGTCAACCCTAATGCTCACTCCTCTTCCCACAGCCTGTAGCCTCCTGGCTGAAGCACAAGGTTCAGCTCCAAGCCAGTGCCTCATAGTGATGCACTTTTGAAAGGCAGAGAAGTATGTCTCACCACATGTTGCCAACAGACTTACAGCTTTCTTTTTGCAGGGCCCTGTAGGCCTTGAGTGAAGGAAGAGATCACATCTGAACTTGTTTGCTAGTGGGGGGGGGGCATTAGAATTAACAACCCCAGTAAGACCCCACCAGTGATTCTCCAAGACTCTGGAGACACCAGACTCTAATGTTTTTTCCTTGTGCTGACCTGAGTGGTGGTGGTGGTGGGGAGTTAGTGTTAAAAATCCTAACACTGTATTTCCCTGCTTTTGTGGCATTATCTTGAAATTGTGCATTAATGCAGTTTTTTGCCAAGTATATATGTGTGTGTACAGTATATATATTTATATGTTACATGGATGGGGCTTTTCCCCATAGAAGTGGTTAGCAGTTATTTCCCTGTATATCCTTTCTCTGTATATGCAATTGTGATTAAAACTAATAGTTACCATCCACATATATTACATAAAATAAAAGATAGGTACATCCACTATATTTGGAAATAAACCCATCAAGGAGGCTAACCAGATTGTAATACCTCTCACCCTTTGGCTGGTAACTTTATGATCTGGTTAGCCCCTTCAGTGGGTTTATTTCCTTATATACCACACTAACCCATTTATGTCAGTGGCTGAGTAGATAGCATTCTCACCTCTGGAGCTGGAAAATCAGATGGTCATAGGTTCTAGCCCCACACCAGGTCCCTGGGTACTACCCATAACTGACACTGTAGTGCGGTATGAGGGGTGTGCTTCACAACTGAGGTGTCATCCTATGGATGAGACATTAAACCAAGGTCTCTTCTGTCCATCTCTGGTCACTCCATAGGGTGATGTAAAAGATCCCATGGCACTTATCAATGAGATGTAAGGGAGTTTCCCCAGTGACATGGCCAACATTCCCCCTTCAGTAAAAAGGGCCATGTAACCCACACCCCAGGATACACCTGGAAGCAAGCTATCACAGATTAGTGTGCCTTTCTTGGTCAAAAATTGTAAATAAATGTATTCTGTCTGTCTGTCTATCTATCTACATCTATCTAGTTTATTTATATCTTATATGATCCCTGTGTTCCTACCATGATGACATCACAGTGTGAGAGTATTAAAATGATCCCACTGATGAGTTTGCTTCCATAATTACATTACAACATGACAAGCTTGGACATTATTACATAGCTGATCCTTCACCTATGATGAGTTCACAATACATCTGAGCTGTGAGATGATTACATAGCATAATATCTGCCATAATGACATCACAGTCTGGAAGCACTGTTGACTACACATTATATAAATGTATACTGGAGTAAAGGCATTTTGTGCATGGACTGTCATCTCATGATTAGTGATGTGTGAAGTTGGAAAACTTCACTCCATGGATTAATTTGTGTATTCTTGTCAATTTGCAGAGTTAATCCACTGTGCAAAGTCCAAATTTGTTGAAAACTAATAACTCTGTGAAGTGCAGAGGTGAAGTTTGTAACGTGCAAGTTGTTAACTTCGCCAATGAAGTTTGGTACACAGGTGAAGTTTGCAATGTACTATGGGATTGGAGGTCACATGTTGCTGAAACAAGCTGTGTATGCCACGAGAAGGCTATCTTCAGTGCAGTGTTCTGCAGACAGAAGTCTGTGTGTGCTTGTCTGAGGAAAACAACTTGTAAAATACATCTAAAAACTGAGCTTTTTAAATCTGAATTGCTAACAAATTGTTCTAGAGGGCCTTGTGCTGCTAGATTTGTGTTTTTTTTTTGTGAGTATTTACTTTAAAGTAGCTGTTTTTGTTTTGTCAGTCTGTGAAGCAGTGGAGTGGGGGATGGTAGCTATACTGTAAGGCAAGGCTAGCCAGAAAGATCTGGAACCGTTTTGTCTAAGCAGTTCGATTTGTGTTATATTTTGATTTTCTCACTCTTTATTGTTCATTTTTGATCGATAGTGAATAGTTTCTCTTTTTTATTTCTGTGGTTTACTTTGGTGTGTTTAAGTAAAGTATTTTGTTAATGTCTTTTTCTAGCATTTTTGGTACTCTTTTAGTTATATTTTTCTTAAAGTGATGGTGTTCTGTCACTTTTTGTTATACTTCATATAAAATTAGCCCTGTTATTCCCTGTTCTGTTTAAAAAAAAAGAAGAAACTTTTTTGGGTTATTTTAGTAGTAGTTTTTCAGATCACACTGCTGATCCCTGATTCCCTAGGGATAGGTGTTGTCTGCTCCTGGTATTTATTTGTACTGCAAGCTTTTTTTGTAATTTTTCATTCTAAATGAAGTTACAATTAGCATATAAGAGTAATCAGGAAGAGATGCTCTGCTAATAGAAGAGGTATCGGGGAGGCAGCAAAGAAGTGGTAAAAATCTCTGGGGCAAAATAGTCCTGCAGGTAAAAAACTATGTCTGCAGCAACATGTTGTGTGGGCTCTGGGGCTGGTGGTAGTGAAGGAGTAATTGGGAATGGTGGCGTTAGTGTAGCCAGATTTTTCTCTGCTACATCTGTAGCAGCCATGCTGGTGGGGATGTGTGAAGTGACAAGAGACACAGCAGTAAACAACCAAGGGGACATGTTTATTGCATAGGTTGCAAGTGACCACATTAACCCTAATCCTAACTCTCATGTCCCATAGGATAACACTGCAACTTTAACAAGCCATAACACCACCAATCTTTAGAGTTAAGGGACACTCTATACATCCAAACAAGGGTCTCAATGTGTACTACAAATGTAACACATTATACCCCTGGAAAAAAATCATGGGGTGTACAGCACCCCAAAATCACCTCCTAGCTTGATCATGGTGCCAAATCCACAATGTATTTATTTATTTATTAAATTTTGATGACTGAGTAGGTCCACTGAGCCCTGAGGGTCCCTTTTTCAGGGGCGACCCAGACAGACATTACATGGAGAAGTACAGGCAAAGACAAAAAGGTTACAGAGTATATACAGGTAAGTTATAGGTTACAATTATTCTTGGTTTTGATACAGAGCACAAAGGTGTACCAGTTGTAAATTGTTGATGAAACAAAAGAACCCCTAGTATGTTGGTTAGGTAGCATGTCTTGAGGCAATCTTAGCCAAGATTGTGCAAGTAAGTGGGTTGGGGAAGAAAGGTGGTGGGGGAATTTCAAGTGTTCTGGCAGTGGCAAGTGCTGACATCCAGCATGTGGGCCTTGAGCCTGGTGTGGAAGTTCGGGAGAGTGGATGCTTAAAGGTTGGCCATTGTAATTTGGTAAGAGTGTGACAGTGGTGGCTTCTGGGGTGGTCCTGGGTAGCAAATTGTGCCACCTTGTTGTACAGGATCTGCATCTGGGTGACCTCCTGCTTGGCCATTCCCTGTATTACAGGGGCAGCATAGGTCAGTGTGGGGAGCAGGATGCTGGTTGCAAAGGAGAGCCTAGCTTCTGGGATAAGCTGGTGCTTTATCTGATATAGGATACCTAGTTTATGGTGGATGTACTTTGTCACTTGTCCCACATGGTTCTTGTAGGTGAGACCTTGATCAAGGATGAGCCCTAGATATTTTAGCGAGTCCACTACCTCAATGCTGGTCCCATCGAGTGCGGTCAGCTGTAAGGAGTTGATCCTGTCTTGTCCCAGGGTTCTGGGTCTGAACAGCATGGCTTTTGTTTTGCTTGCATTCAGGACCATTCTGTTCTTCTTTAGCCAGGCCTCCAGTGACATTAGATCAGCTTGGAGAGAAGGGCCAATCTCCGCTAAGTCTGGTAATACTCCAAATATGTGCCTCCTCTTGGACTACAATCATGCCACGTTTCAGACAAATTCAACAAATTTTGACTGAGTTATGCCTAAAAAAACCCAAAAGGAGTAGTTGGTGGAAGTAATTTTGACCCAGCTTCACCTTTGTGTACCCCAAGGAGAAGTTACAGGCAAAGTTACCAATGGCGAATTTCCTATTAAACAGGAAAAACTTCACAAAATGATCTGTGGAGGTGAATATGGTGACTTCGATAGAACTTCACTTGCGAATTAAAACTTCACTACAGCTCTACTCATGATGATAAGGAGGTAGTGGAGAGTTAAAAATACAGGCTTCCAGATCCCTAGTTTCTGCCCTTTGTGTAGGCTAAAGAAACATCAACCATCTTAAGGCAGTGTAAGACTCTGTTATATAGTGAGGTGAAGATATAACACTGAGAATATAGCTCCTCATCATGTGAAATTAGAAGGCACTACATTTCTGCTTTTAGTTTTAGTATAAAATTCACAAAAAATGCAAAGCTAAACCAGTTTTGAGGGGATGCGTAGGGTTTCCTCAGTCTCCTGTTGACCCTCTCAATTACCCAGCAAAGCTTTTTTAATTTTTTTCTAATTGAACATGTAAGCAAAAACACATCACCGGGCATGTGGCAAATTAGCTCAACACATGTCCTGGATTTTTTTTTTATTGCACTTATGTATTTATTTAGTTTTTGTTGACCGGGTAAGTGCAATAGATAAAAAATGCCTATTTTCAGATATGACCCAGGAGGGTACAAGAAAAGGTACATGTTTATAAAATTGGATTCTATGGTAATTTAAGTAAATTTTTTTTTATTTTCATTTTTACCTGGCAGGTCCTTCTGTCAGTCTTCGCCCTGGTCACGGCTTCTGGAGCTCCCACCTACCATCTATGGCCAGCATCTCCCAGTTACCCCCAGCTTGCCCCTCGGAGGGTGGGGCCGCAGCACTGGTCTGCTATCCAGAGCCACGAGACTAGTATCTAGTCGGGAGAGCAAGGCTATGGTGGCTAATTGAAGCTCCAGAGATGGCTTCATGATGACAGAGGACCCACCCGCCTTCCTTTTTTTCCACCATTTTTCCTTGGAGGCAGGGACATGCAATGATGCCAGCATCTGCCCCGCCTCCCATACATGTGAGCGCCTGTGGCTTGAGTGACTCCCGGCTTCCGCCAGGTGTCCCCCATGTGCCAGACACTTCCCCACCCTCCCCCCGGAGAAGGAGAGCAGTCCATAGGATGCTCCATCCTTCTTTCCCGGCCGGCCCTCCAGTGACCCGGGCCCATTCCTGAACCTGGGTTGCTGGTCTCGCAAGCAGAATTCCAACTGCTGTGCTGACGGGCCTGCATTAAGTTAAAATTTAAGTTAAAATAGGATTTTTACATTTAAAATTGGCTAAATTTGATATTTATAAAATAGTTCCCCTTTTTAAGGCACTAGATGAGCAACTCTACTGGTCACACCTTAGTCATTTTGATTTCTCTGAATCAGAAGAGTGTTTGGCCATAGGTTGTAAAGAAATATACATACTCCTCAGGGGTTGGGTATGAGGTGCAGCTGAGTACATATCAACTCATGAGAAGTACATATGTTTCTTTACGACTGTGCATCCTGAAGTGTGACATCACTTTTATAAAATGGGTGCCAAAAATATTTAACAACAAGCATTTGTCAATGCCAAATGTTGTCTTGCTGGCATTGACATTGGTAGTGCAGGAGTTAGAGAGATGCATAATAGGAACGGCAGTAAAGTATCAAACTGACACCAACCCCACCCTGCAGAGACTGACAGGCATGGGGTGTGCCTTTGGGTCATTGGTCATAACACTCATGCCATTTCACCTCACCCAACCCTGCAGACACTGACAAGTGTTGCAGTGTGCCTTGGGGTCTTTGGGCATTACGCTCACCCATTCCATAAGGAAATACACTGAGATGGGTGCAGTATAGGAGAATAGGGTGAACTTTGGGGCTGAAGAGTCCAAGACAAACCTCGATGCCTGTCATTGGCTGCAAGATGGGGGTGGGGTTGAATGGTGTGAGCATTACAGCCAACAATCCCAAGTCACACTCCTGACACCTGCCAGTCTCTACAAGGTGGGGCATTACAGTTGGAAAACCTAATGCCTCAGGTGTTTGTTGGTATTTTCACTCCCAATTTTCAACATGGGCTTTTTGTGACCCCACCTCATGAACAGTGGCACTATTATTTCGTTAGCCAAAAGGTGATTTTGTGCAGTGACTGTGCCATTTGGCGCCACAGGTGCAAAAACACATTTCGGGCAGGATGTGAAAAATGACAGCTGTACTGTTCATGAAGAGGTGTATGCCTATGTTGTGGGGGTTCAACATAGGCATTTTGGGACCTCTGCTCACTGTGGCACTGTGATTTTGTTAATCTGTTCGGAACATTGATTTCCCACAGCCACCGCGCCATTGTGCGCCAGATATGTGAAAACACATTTCAGGCAGGATGTGAAAAATGACACCTGCACTATTCATAAGGAGGTGTGAAAAAATGGCAATGTTGAAAATCTGGAGTGAAAATATGAAAAATTCTTGAAGTTATAAGCATGCATGAAAACTGCTGCAATGCACACTCATAACACAGTCATTGTTTGGAATTTGTTCCCCAAATTTTCAACATAGGCATTTTGGGACCTCCGCTCATGAACAGTGGCACTATGGTTTTGTTACTCTGTCCCAAACATTGATTTCCCACAGCGACCATGCCATTGTGTGCCAGATGAATGAAAACACATTTCAGGTAGGATGTGAAAAATGACAGCTGTGCTGTTCATAGGGAGATGTGGAAAAATGGCAATGTTGATGTTGAAAATCTGGAGTGAAAATATTAAAAATTCTCAATGTTATGAGCGTATGTGGAAACTGCGCAATGCACACTTGCAACACAATCATTTTTTGGAATTTTTTCACCAAATTTGCAACATAGGCTTTTTGGGAGCCCACAGTTGCACTGCCATTTCATTAATTGGTCCCAAAAGGTGATTCCGTGCAGTGACTGCAAAATTACCTTTTGGGACCAAATAACAAAATAACAGTGACTGTGTTCATGAGGTGGGGTCCCAAGAACCCCATGTTGAAAATTTGGGACCAAAACTCCCAGAAATGGCTGAGATATCAACCTAAATTGAACCCCCCCCCATTCAGTGTCATTATAGGACTTACTGTCATTTCTTCACTTCTGGTCGGCGTTTGAAGAGTACAGACGTGTTCCCAGTCCGCTGAAGATCACTGCTTCCCACCTCTGCAAGTAAATATGGGTGATGGGAGGTGCAGAGATGTGGGGTGCTCAGAGGGAGGGTGCGGGTTGGAGGAGGGTGCCAACAGCAATGACTAGGGACCAATTTCTTTTTTTTCAGGTTAAAAAAAAAAAAGATGTCGTGGGTCCGTTTTCTGTTTTTACAGGGAAACTGGATTTTGGCACACTGGGACGGGCTCCCAGTGTGCCATTGTACTGGGGATCGATGCTGACCTGGGGATTGGGCACCCAGAGGCTGAAGGATATGTGGGGGGGCACATCTGACACCGGGAGTGAGCATCCCAATGTTGATAACACCACAGCAGGTTTTGACACACTGGAGTGGGCTCCCAGTGTGCCACATTAAAGGATGTTTGGGGAGGATTAAGCACCCTAGTGTCAACAGGTGGGGGGTCCAACAGCACGATCGGATACTGAATTCTCCCAGCCGTACGGAGTTTAGGCTGTGACCTGCTCTGCATGGCTGGGAGAAACTTTGGGGCCGGACACAGCGGATGTGGAGGAGGCAGGCGAGGAAAGTGCCTCCTCCCACCTTTCAGGCAGGTAGCAGTGGGGTGGCGAGGCAGAGATGTTACAAAGCAAACAGCTGTTTGCTCTCCTGCTGCCGCCATCATGTTTATTGAAATGTTTCCTCAGGAAGGAAAGGCACGTATGAGGCATGTCATCTGTGCCACTGCATGACAAGTTTGTCTCTGATTGCAGCGGCACATTTGTTTCAAGTTGGTGGCACTTTACATAAAACTTGTGTCATCGCTAGCATGCTCGCTAATTGGGAAATGAGGGACGCACCTTCTAAAGCATGCCCTGCATTTGCCAATGCTGACACACCTCTGCAATTCTCCTACTACCACAAAATGTTGCTTGCGCATGTGCAAGACAACATAAAAAGGAGACGAACAAAAAAATAGAGCAACACTTTTGAGGTGTGTAGTCATAAGAGAATAATGCACAGTTATGTGATGTCTTTTAACCAATGATATTACAGTTTTTTTAGACATATTTTATTAACTCCATTGCCCAACACCTATATGATCAGGTTTCAAACAGTCTGGAAGCAGAATTGTCCAGACCTGATTACCCACAGAGCTTAGAAGTCTGGGATAGATGAAGGAATGTGTATGGAACTACTATTAGAGGCACAGTACATCTCTCATTTAGATTTTTAATGTAAGTGGGTGTGGGGGGGGGGACTAATGATGTGTCTGATGGTTCAGCTTCAAGGGGGCAGCACAGATGTAAAATATAATTGTTTTTGAATGTGTGCTCCTACTGGTTGGGGAGTGATGGTGCTCATGGTGGAAGTGATAGAGATGTGGGTAAATCATGAATAATAGATGGTGGGAATGCGGATTACACATGTATGATATGCAGTGAAGGGCGGCCATGATAAGTCAGGATGATAGTCTACATCTGCATTTTGAATGTGAGTGTGAGAATACACTGGGTTAAGAGGGTGTGCTGACAGGGCAGTGTACACATATAATGCAGTATATCTCATTGGAAGCTTATTATATTTTAAATGTGAGTGACTCAGAAGTGATTCAGTAATATACTTCACAGTTTTGAGCCCGATGCTGACCCAGGGCCAGCTCCCCGACACATTCCTATCTTTACCACTGATAAGAAAGCAGGTCACTGCTAGACTGTCAGTGGGAAAAACCCTTGAGGAATAAAGATGAACATGCCAAACAGAACTGTAGAACAACAACAACAAAAAATGCCGAAAGGGGAAATTATATAATCCAAATTTAAAGAGGCATGGCCAAATAAAAAAAACAACACTGCCTTCCACTTACCCACAGAAGCAAATCAATCATTGCAAGAATTTCTGATTCAGTTGATTCATATAGAATCTAGAGGTAAACTCAGCACCATGGCAAGCCAATTTCAACAGCTGAGACCTAACCTTCCCTGTCTAAGATCCTACTGGTTGAAGAAAAAAATACATGCTGCTCCAAACTTTAACTGTTCAAATGGGCTCATACTCTATGCTCAGGTGTTGGTATTTCCAAGTGACTCCTTAGAAAGTCATTAGCAAACAATGTCATAGGCTCCACAGTTAAATTATGTCCAGCAGGCCCTCAAGCAAGTCTCCACATGCTTTAAATGGTGATACATGGTCCATACTGAGACCCTGTTTATGGAGCCACTACTATGCACTGCAATTCAGATTCCAGATATGTCTCCCATTGGCTGTCTCACAGCAACATAGATGATGATGGCAGAAAAAGACCAGTGGTCCATCCAGTCTAACCGTAGTTCCCTATCAAACCCTGGGATCAATTGTCCATACAGGGAGCTAGCCCTTACTATCCACCTCTTTTTCCACTCCCTACTACTACCGCCCTGAGTAACCACTATACCCTTCACTCTGTCCCAGCTGTGCTTGAAACTGTTTATAGTTTGGGCACCCTCCCCCTCAGTTGGCAGACTGTTCCACAGCTCCACCACCCTTTCTGTAAAATAAAACTTTCTCACATCTCTCTTGAACATCTCTGTCATCAGTTTCTACTCATGCCCCTGTGTTCTTGATCTGTTACTCGCCTAAACAGTTCCTCTTAGTTCACCTTGCTTATTCCTTTTTTTTGTATTGGATCTTTTTCTGTGCCTCTGCAGACCAAACAGGGGCTACAACCCCTCCCTCATAGAGGTACGCCTTCCAGCTCCACTGACCACTCCTACCCATCCTCCTCTCCAAATTCCACCGCAGCTTCACCACCTGAAGTGGGGCCAGGGTAAGGAGTGCCAGTGAGCCCCCCCCCGGAACACAGCATTCCAGAATTGGGGGATGGCTGCACAGGATGATCGGGACCATCATGGGTCCTGCCAGGTCCCGGTTTTTCCTCCATTTTCTCCCACACCCTTATGCCCATGCAATGGGTGGAGCGACTGCCTCTATCTCCGTGAAGGCAGCCAATTGCCATGGGCATGGGCCAACCCCTTGTCTTGCATCTGTACTGACACCCTGCCATCACTGGGTGTCAGTCGATAGCGCATGGCGTGACCCTCCTCCCCGAGTAAGGAGAGCAGTCCTCTGGATGCTTAATCCTTTCCTCCCCCATCCACCCCCCAAACTACTCACATCCATTCCTGAACCTGGGTCACCGGTGTGGCCCAAGGTGTGGCATCTAGCACCTCAACTCTCAGCGCCACCAGGCCAGCTACCTTGCTTATTCCTGTCAGGAACTTGAAGGTCTTTATCATGTCACCCCTCTCTTGTATGGTCTCCAGGGAGTATATGTTAAGTGCCTTATGTTAACCCCTGCAAGACCTGCCCTGCTGGTTCTGAGCCCTATACTGTGGTGTTCACAACTGGGAAGAGTCTAGGGTTCCAACTTGAGCAGTTTGGAAGAACATTTTAATTTTTCATTTGAGCCAAAGAATCTTTGACTGGAAGAGTTACTGTAGGTCTCAGCTAAAGGAGTTATGGTGGGGATGGTGGGGCTGAGAGTGTAGCCTAGAGGTTAGAGTAACGATCTGTGAATGAGCTTGTTACATCCAGCAGACTGGGGTTTTAATTACCACTACCTCCACTTGTATACTGTATGACTCTGAGCAAGTCACTTAACCTCTCCAGTGCTCCCAGGTCACCCTTGAAAATGGGCACTTGTGCCTAGTGTGCCCTACCCGGTTACCAAAGACAAAAAAATATCTGTGGGAAACAAACACTCCTGCAATTTGTAATTGCTTTTTTAAAACTGAAAACCTCATCTTTTGTCTAAAGTTATGTATTATGTGATACAGGTTATACTACAGTGCTTAATGTTGGAGTTACACTTCATGAGCTTTGGGAGATGTGGGGCTCATAAGGGACCTATCTTTAAATGAGTCCCCCTTCCCATTATAAGTTAATGGCAGTGATTTGTGAGCTACTAGGACTCACTTCAGAGCTGGGAGGGGGGGCAAGCCCTGGCAAACTCCCCTGTAATTCCAACACTGAGGTGCTGTATCTGTCCTTTGTGGTGTCCACTGCATCCTTTCCCATTGTCAACGTCAGCCTTGAAGCTTGTGCAACTCTTTGGAGACTGTGTTGGTGGGCAGAGTGATGCAGGATCAGAAAAACAAAAGGTGGTCTGCCTCCAAGGAAACTGCAGTGCTGTAAGTAAAACAAACCTACAATGAGGGAACCAGTGCACCCACGAACCTGTACATGTAGCCTCTTAAGAAATGAAATACACTCTCTGCTGGCATCCAAATGCAGATAAGAATTTATAGGAAGAAAAATCTCTGCTGGCAAAAATGCAGGTGTGCTAAAAAGTGCTGAACAGAGCTGCAAAGGATGCCCAAACTGATACCCGGGGAGCCCAATATTTTGCAATATCATTGTAGTGCTTTCTCAAAGGTGAGCCCCAGGTGTTAGTCTACATTTATAGCAGGCAATTAAAGACACAAAGACAGTTAAAACACAAAGTGGCGACACATGGGCAAATAAGTACAAGCATTCAAAAGTGAAGGAAGTGTATGGTGAAAAATCATCACTGCAAAGTGAAGCTCTAGACTGAAAGAGCAAACAGTTAAAGAGCTGCTGACATCTCAAAGAAAATTTTGAAAAACTTCGATATTTAGGTACAATTCAGCTTGCTTTCCATATATATTCTATAGATTTCTCCTCCCCATTATTTATTACTGAGGACATTTGCATGAATAAAACGATCTTTATACCTTAAAGTTAATCTGCCTCTTTAGCTTACTCCCTACTTCAAGTCATAATCCTGTTTTGTGACATCACAGTCTGTTGCCATGGGAGTAACTGTGATGTCACAAGCAGTGAGTTATGACCTCAGGTAGGAAGAAAGCAACAGGACTAGATGAACTCTTCAGGAGCAAAGATCCTGTTTTCATGCAAATTACACCAGTAATAAATAATGGGGAGGAGGAATACAGAACTAATGTGAAATATAAGCTGAACTGTGTCCAAGTATTATGTTTTGTTACAGTTCTCCTGAAGTCATCAGCTGCTCTTTAATGAATCACTTATCAAAGTTAAACAACAGTCTAATCAAATAGATACTGCATAAATATGTTAGCAACTAGTCACCAAAACATCCTTATAAGATAACTTCATATCCAGGAATGCCTGAAAGAAACAGAGATACATCATTTAATTTAAGGCTACATTTTTATGAACACTTATGCTGCTACTGTAGATACTGAGATACTCCGACAGGCATCATTTAGCAACTGAGCACATTCTTTAAACCAATAATGGTATTAACCCAATGGCATCATCAAGGTTTGGCCAATTTCTTTGTCCCTAGTGCAAATATCCAGAAGTCCTCACATTTACCCAGGACAGCTTCCTGGTTGCCACCCCCCTTGCCCTCACTGACCTTTTCGATGCCAAGGAACATAAATTGACAGTCCACTTTGTTGGTGACAGTCTCCAGGTGCCTAACAATGGTATACTCCTTGTAACAATGAATGGTTGCATGGACATATTCCGCTATGCAAAGTTTAAATTTGTCTTCACCCAGACCACTTAGAAAGCACCACATGAGCAGCCAGGATGGTATGTGGCACATTCAGTGTCACATGTGATGAATTACCTATTCTCTAACTCCCTGACAGATTTTTGGTTCACAAAAGACTTCACAGTACAAATGTAGAAGCAACATTTACAGCGACCACAGTGATAGCTGACAGGAGGAAGTTGGTGGGGTGGCACTGACAACCATGTCCTCAACTGGTCAGGGGACATTTTTGGTGACTATGCACAACCCAGTCTCCAACGTTTTTACCTCTTCTTTGTACCATTCCTGAACCATCACCAACAACATCCCAAAGAGGAGATTCTGATTTCAGAATCCCCTGCAGGATCAACCAGATAAGTCTGCACAATACTACAACAGTACTGTAAGTACAGAAAAAAATATTTCTGGCACATTATGCTAGTCGGAACCTCTGGGTTTCACATCTCTGTATATTTAGTACAGTCATCTTTTCAGACCCCTTTAACATTTTAAACATCAGTCCAGTACAGTACAACCTCATTTATCTAAACTACTTGGGAGATGTGAAACTGGAGGCAGTATAGCATACTGGCTAAGAGCACTGAGCTGCAAACCTGGTGACCTGGGTGTGAATCCCACAGCCCCCACTTGCATACTGTGTGACCACGAGCAAGTCACATAAATTCCCTGTGCTCCCAGGCCACACCTGGAAACACGACTTGGCTTAGCATCTTTCTTGGCCAAAAATTGTCAAATAAAATTAAAAATAAAAATTTGTTTGGATAATCAGGACTTGGTGAATTTACTATAGATATTGCACACAAGGTAATGATGTCAGCCTCATTTACTTAAAGTAGTTACAGAATAATGTTGTAGAGTACATTTTGTCACAGTTAAATGATGCTGCCTTTAACATACTGTATATATAACAGATACCAGGAAAAACACTTTAATGTACTGTTGCATTTCTGAAGTGAAATCCAACAGTGCCTCTTTAACATTGTCATTTTTTCCCAATATGGTTATCAGAACCTGGTTCAGTTCTTTTAGTATTTATTTATTGAACATTTTGGAGAATACTTCTGATTACGAGTGCTCTTTTACAAAGATTCCATGTCAGTAACAGAGCTTATAAGGCAACATAACATAAAGTGTCAGTGGCTCAGTAGGTAGCACACTCGCCTCTGAGGCTGGGAGATCAGAGGGCTGTGGGTTCAGTTCCCACATCTGGCACTTGGGTTAATATCCCAGTACTGACACTGTAGTGCAGCATGAGAGGGGTGCAGCACTCCTGAGGTGCCGTCTTTCGGATGAGACATTAAACCGAGGTCCCATCTGCCTGGATTGGTGGTAGTTCAGGTGGATGTTAAAGATCCCATGGCACTTATCGAAAAGAGTAGGGGAATTTTTTATTAAAGTTGGAAAGTAAAATACAGTCAAATAATACACAAAAGCAAAAGCAAATTACTTGAAACAAAATACATATGCCATCATACATAAAATACAAAACTAACATTGCAATAGACTCAAAACTTACTAGACATACTGAAAAAATAACCCCCACCCTAATAAAAGAGTAGAAATTTTATTATTTCAGTAAACCAAAATTGAAAACATACAGTGTTAAATCACACAAAATAATATATAAATCATATAGAAGATAATCTATTACAAAGATATATCATCCAAACAATGTAAAAGGAAAACTGAAACAGTCCCCACCCCCACCCCCACTTACAAAATGAGTAGGGAACTTTTGTTATCATAGACAACAAACCAAACAATAAATTCAATCAATGTTAAGTCACATTAAAGAAAATGATACAGCATATTGTTATCATAATAGAAAACAAAGATTATACATGAAACGAAAGGAAAAAAAAGAAGAGAAGAAAAAGCAAATAGAAAACATTAATTCAATACATCCAAAATAATTATTCTAAATGAACCAATGAAGTTATAGCCAATCTACAGAATCCATCTAGAGTGACATATAAATGAAGAAAATTTCCCATAATCCTGCCTTTTCAATCTCAATATTGCATTAGCAACCATACCAAATAATGCTTCTTGTGAAAAATATTGTTGTTGAATGGTGAAGCAGCATCTCACATGCCATATATAGTATTTAAAACAAAGCAAAATCAAGCGTAAAGTCACTTTATCATATTGCACAGTGGTTACTGGCAGAATCCCTATACACAACATATCTAACGTCATAGGGTATAAAGGAAAGGTAGGCCATTTTACGTAAAACAAGACTCCAAAATCCTTTTATAAAAGGACATTCCAAAAATAAGTGTTCCATTGTCTCCACTAATTCAAAACACGTGCCCTAGGGCAATACCGATCTGTAATTTGCTTATGTTTTAGATTTGCTCGGACATTTAATTTACCATATAGGGATAACATAACACATCCCACATATGAGGTGGAATCCGGGAGGTTAACATATTGCCAATTGCAAGTTTTATAGGAGATGGAAAATAATCAAATGGAGCGAATCTTGAAAATACTTTTGTAAAATATATCGTATAATTCCTTTCTAGTAAAATGCAAAAGGTATGCCTTGAAATACCCATAATTTAATTTTCCCAAAACATATTTTAAGAGATTGTGGGAGATGGTTTATGGAACGTTGTCTAGGAATACCTCATATTCAGGCCAGAAAAGACATAAATCTCCCAGAGTATCCTGAAGCCATGGTTTCCATTGTGTGTCTCTATCTATAAACAGAGGTTTTAAATTTGTATAGAGAAACATAGTAAAGAAAAAAACTACAGGATGTAACATTTTTAGGCCCCCATGTTTTTTCTCCCTAAACAACAAGGCTCTCTTTATGGGGTTCAATCTACTGCCCCATATACAAGCAAAAAAGCATCCATATAACTGTGTCTCCAAAGCTAAAGGAAGACTAAAAACCGCACTTAAATATAAAAATATGGGTAATAAGAATGTTTTAACCAGTTGAATCCGTTTCAGTTTAGGCAGTCTCCATGTATTCCAGACATCTACCTTAGTTTAGCTTCCTTTAGTTTAAATTTCCAATTTAGATATGCTAAATCTCCTGCTCGAATAAAAGACCCAAAATTTTACAAGTATCCTTAATTACGGAATGCCTATAACCTGTGTAAGATGAAAATACTCTATCCCAGTGTTATACAATTACATTTCTCATAGTTAATTTGTGCACGGTATATAACAAAAACCCTGTAAAACGTTTTTGAAAACCCTTGCAGAGGAAGATCCCCAATCGAAAACATAAATCATCCATAGGCAATACATTTAACTTCAGGATCAGTACTTGAAAAGGAGAGTCCGTATACTGTCATGACCATACACCCGCCTAATTAAGGGATCTATAGTAAATAAATACAAAAGGGCACTAAGAGGACATCCTTGGCACACCCGTAATATGGGATATAAGTCCCTACCCACCCATTACAAAAGCTTGAGCAGTAGCATTGGCATAACAGGTTTTTATCCATTCTATAAAGGTATCGGGTACACCATACCCAACTAAACAGTCCATAAATAACCATGTCTTACATTATCAAAGGCTTTGCCTGGTCTAAACTCAAAATCAAACCTGTAAGTTCCCTGTAGATCCCTTTTGAAAAGTTCCATAAAAGTATTAGACTATCGGTAATGTTCCTATTTGGAATGGAACATGTTTGAGCCGGATGTAAAAGGAATGTGCATTAAGTAACAATCTGTTGTTTAATATTTTGGTAAATAGTTTAAAATCTGTATTTAATAGGGTTATAGGTCTCCAGTTTAACAAATCCTCTATCTCCTTTTTATACATAAAACTACAAGCCCCTCATTCATACTTTTGGTAATATCCCCGAGGATAGTATTTCATTCAAAACACCTGTAAATTCTTCCAACAATTGTTGAAAAATTATTTTATAAATTTCATACGGAATACCATCATTCCCCGGGGCTGTACCAGCTTTTACTTGTGCCAACACTGCAGCAACCTCTTGTGTTGTAATATGTGCTACTAAGTTAACTGACCCTGAATCTGAAATTTGGGGTAAATTACATCCTCCCAACCAGTTCTCATGTGTGTGACTCAATGTTTCAGTAATACCAAAAAGTTTCTGTACATGTAAATCAACAATCCGCATAACCTCTCTGGTATGTGTGCACCAAATCCCTGCCTGATCATTAAGACCTGTCATATGTTTCTGATGTCTTTGGGAAGCACTAAATTGAAATGAATTCAGAAAGGCCTTTGTGCCTTGGGTACCAAAACAGCGTTCATTTTCTAAAGATTTTGCCCGATCATATTGAAAATTATTCATCTTTTCTCTTATTTCGTATAACTGGGGAGGACTGAAACCTCACCATTGGCCTACCTGAAAGTGTAAATCAAAAATTCCTTTCTATAATTTAAGTAAGTATCAGTTTTGTATTTACCATATAATCTCCTATTGATTGAAAAAACGTTTAATTTCAGTTTTGTATCCATCCACCATTCGATAAGTATCATAGAGACATAACACAGATTTCCTGGCCTTTAAAAGAGCTAGAAAGCCATCTTCAATTGTAGGAAGAAGTAATAGAGCCAAGTTCATTCTCCAGTACCCTGGACCCGATGCATAGGCATATGACTTGCCACCGTAGCTACTATAATTACATGGTCAGAGGAAGTAACAGCCAATGTTCTAGTATCAATCACCTGTAGGAATCAGAAAGAAACCAAAAATCTATCCTTGTGGCCTTATTGCCTTGAAAAATGTTTTGCGGATTCCCTGAAAGGGCCATAACATCACTAAGGCCTGTTTGAACAAGTAAATTATTAAGACAAGTAGCATCACAAAACATTTTGGTGGTTCGGCATCCCCTATCTGTATTGTATCTACTACAATTGAAGTCACCCCCAAAAACATACTTTGAAGTAAATAAATAAGGTTGAAATAAGCGAAATATTTCAATACGTGCAAATTTTGTTTGAGGTGCATAAACATTGATTAACCGACACTGTAAACCGTTAATCACTACATCCAACAACAATACACGACCAGGGACAAGATCAACTAGTTGTATCACCTTTGCAGTGGGACTATTTAGGGCTATACCTACACCACTACAGGGGTCTTCACCCATAGACCAATAGGTAACCCCCCATCTCCAGCCAGCAGTTGCTAATTCAATATCGAGTTTGGTATGTAACCTAGTATCCTGCAAAAAAACACATCATAATCCTTTTTCTCAAAAAGTGATAAAATCAACACCCGTTTCCTCTCGGATAACATACTATTCACATTTAAAGAAGCTACCGAAAGATTATAAACTGCTACCATCAAGAGGAAGCGACCAACCATATTTTGTGAGCCATTTTAGCATATTATTTTTCTTGTTCCCTTTCCTCATTCCCAATCTATTTTTTCTTTTTCCTAAATCAGTTTTTGCCAAATTTTGGTCTATATCAGACGTACCATCATGTTGTGAGGAATTTACAGAAACTGAGTCAGACTCCGTCCCTGTGTCATCTTGTAATACAATAAAAGGATTATGTGTAGCCGTCATAGGGGGTTCAGGAATCACCATGCTAATATTGCCAGATCGAAGACTACGTCTTCTGGAAGATACCAGAGTAAAGGCCTCTTGGGGCGGGAGCGGTGGAGGCATTGAAATCAAACTGCCGCTAGAAACCTCCACTTGAGAGACAGGATTTTGTGTCACTGACAGAGGCTCAGAAACATCAGGGTGTATCTGCGACTGAGGTTCTTTTTGAATCAATGCACAACCATGATTACCAGAAATACGTGGTTGAGGTCTCCCAGAGGGTGTGGTAGGGGTTTTATTCCTAAGAGCAGCTTTAACCGCCATATTGATGTAAAAATCTTGAATACTATAGTCTCCAGATTTATTTTGCGCAGCGAAAGGGCAATCAACAAAGAATGTGCATCTTCACACAGTGAACACTTACTGGGGTGATGACAGTCAGTAAGGACATGTCCTTGTTCTCCACATTGAGCACATTTACCACTTCACATCCTACTCAGGTGCCTAGGAGAGCCACACTTATAACAATGTCTTGGTTGGCCTGGATAAAAATAAAACCCTTATCCCGACCCAAATAGAAACAACTAGGTAAATGCTGTAGACCTTCATCGTTTTGAAATAGATTAACCTTATATCTCCACCCTCCATTCCAGAAACTTCATCATCCAATATAGGTTCAGGATTCCCTGAACAGTACATTTTTCCACCAGTACGTTATATCTTCTACTTTACTCCCTCATTCCGAAAAAGTACATTTATTACTTTAAAGGATTGTTTGGTGAGAGGTATAGCCTGAAAATGTAACCACGCTGAGTTAGTTTTTAAAAGAGCATATCTCATCCAAAATTTATTTAGCAAATCTGGTGTACGAAAACTAATGTCATAAATGTTATCCTGGGTGTGTATAAGGGCATACACCTCCCCTGGAGAAAAACCCAGCATTTGCTTAATCAAAACCTTCCCTACATAAAAACGATCTGGCATACCATCCATAGGACCTAGGAACCTTAAACGCACTGCATTCCTACGTTTTGCCAAAGTAACTGGTTTTTTAAATAAACTAGCAAATGTAACAGGGGGTTGTGAGATAACAGGCTGATCCTGTACTGTAACTTAAAGCTTCAGGAGTGACAGTTTGTCCTAACGTGGGCTCTGATAGCAAAGAACCATTTGATAGTAAATTAGAAATACTGGTTTGAGGAGACACACATAAAGAAGAGTGTACAGTTATTACAGGGGAAGTTTCAAAACAGTCTGGCCCATAGCTAGATACAGCATCCCTTGATGCAGATTGGCCTTTTCCCCATCTGCTACGCTTGTTTCCCAGCAGAGGGATTATTGGTCGGCTATCCAGCCTCCCTCATCTGATTGTATCCAACCTGCCTCCTGGAGAGCTTGCTGAGGGGACCAGGATTCATTAACCACCAGATTAGCATCCTGAGGTGGGGTTTCATCCGTCGATTGATCTAAAAACTGGGGCCTTTTAGAACCTTAGGCACAGTACCTGGTAGGCCGAAGGAGAGTCCAAAGCGGGCCTTTTCTTTTCGATCCTCCTCAGCTTGTTGTTTTAATTCATTGAACTCAGCCAAAGCTTCTTTTATCAGCTGCCGTTTTTTTCCAACAATACATTAAGCTCCTCAGACCCTTGCGAAAGAGCTGGAGCTCCACATAAAACTACAGCGTTTTCGCCCATCATTTCTCCGAGATCCAGGCTCCATCAGAAACTCACGGTTTTGCTCCAATTCCACACTCCCAATGACTTCCATCGTGCACTAATACTTCAGGCTGCAGGGATTCCGATGCGCTATGCTGGCCACCATCAAGGTGCATCCCAGCCGTACCACTGTCCCCGCACGGATGATTTAGGAATTGAGCAACATCCGTCCTACTTCCACTGCTCTCTGCAGCCATCCGGAAAGCCGTACCATGTTCCCCGCTGAGCCTTGCTAACTCAGCCACAGCATGTCCTCCTCCACTGTCCTCCTCCTCCGCCATCTTGGTCCCACCAGAAAATGGGTCCCCCCTGCTCACAGGAAACAGGAAGTAGGGGAATTTCCCTGGTGTCCTGGCCAAATTTCCCTCATTCACTAAAAATACCACCAACAGCTTAATCTGGTTCAAAGTCAGTTGGTATTCATCTGTATCCCCCTCCCCCGGGTCACGCCTGAAAATAGGCAGGAATTGTCTAGTGCACTTACCCGGTCAACAAAAACGAAATAAATAAATAAATAAAATAAATAACAAACACAATAAGCGAGTTCCAGTGGAATGTAGTCAAACAAGTACAATATATCACACCAGCACAAATAAATAGGCTGGATTAATTACATACCATTTTACAATAAGGCAGGTAAACAGAAACAGTGTAAAACAAACATAGTAATGGTGCATGGCCACATATTCAAATATTATTTGCTTCTTTTCTACAGATCTGTTAGTATAACTGGCTGCTTTTTTAACCTGCCCATCCCCTGACTGATGGATATACTGGATGCAGAGTAGCCAGGCCCCCTGCTATGATTCTTGCTATCTACATTTTGTTTATATAATATCTACAGTTCACTGGTTCAGTGGGTAGCTATTGTACATATGGAGTAACTAGTACAGCTGGTTGCTTGGAGTGTTATGCTTGTGCAGTATAAGGATTTCAGGCATGTTTACTTTGTGGTTTATGTAGCCTTTTGCACATTATGTTCGCAGTCAACTACCACTGTTTGTGGGGGTACCAGAGGCACATGAACCCTCTTGCAGAGGGTTTTACCCCAGAGGTGCTGCAGGACAGCAGTCCTTTGGCTGAAGATACCTTAGGGAAGTAACCGAGAAGAGAGACAAGCTGCCGGGGATGATGGAGCAGAAAAGTGAGCATCTGATGGAAGCTGAAGGTATGTACACTTATGCAGCACTTGGTGGGGGGAGTAGTTTGTGTCACAGACTGTCCTATCAAACCCCAGGCTTTAGCCTTGCCATTCAGTGGTTCAGCAGGCAACTATGTTTAGAGTAACTAGTACAGTTGGTTGCTTGGAGTGTTGTGCTTGTGCAGTGTAAGAATTTCAAGCATGATAAGCATGTAATATATGGGGCCTTTCTTGCTCTCTGTTCACTGTGAACGATTTACCACCTTTTCTGGGTACCAGAGGCACAGGAACATTTTCAATGAGGATTCCACCCCTAGAAGTGCCATAGCACACTGGTCTTTTGGTTAAAGGTATCTTAGGGAAGAAACTCTGTGGTGCATCTGGGAACGAATGATCTGGAAGGGAGAAGGATAGAGGAGGTACAAGACATCTTCAGGGAAGTGGGAAAACTATGCAGCAAAGAGGGAACAATGGTAGCCTTCTCAGAAGTTCTGCCAGTGCCAAGGGCCAGTACAGACAGGAAGAGAAGAATCAGTGACTTCAACAAGTGGTTGAGGGAATGGTGTGGGACCAAGGGGTATGGATTGGTGGGGGGACTGGGGTAGCACATGGGATAACACAGATCTTTATGCAGTGGGAGGGCTTTAAGCTCATGGTTCTATGGGCGGAGCAACAAACATTACTCCTCCATCAAGCTTAAAGCGTCACAAACATCCTGGGCTTTGCCAGGATTCTGTTTCGTTCTGGCCGGAGGCACTGCTCCTCCTCCTCCTTCTGGCATGTTTTCCCTACCTCTCCTTCTCCCTCCACTTCATTCTATCCCTCTCTAGTTGCTTGTCCTTTTACCTCTTGTTATTTTCCCTGCTCATTTTTTCTTGCTGCTATCATTTGTCCCCCCCGCATTGTTTTTTCCCCTTGTTGCTTCTGACATCGCCTGCTCCCCACCTCGGCCATATCCTGAGTGTATTCCTACCTCATTCTTTCTGTTTGTTCCTGGGGGCTTTCTCTCGCCCTGCCGCTTGCTGCCCTGTTTCCTCTTCGACTCTTCAGGGTGTGCCTTCTCCTGCTGCTCTTCTGTATTTGGCTGCCGCTTGCCCACTGCTTCGCCAATATTCTGTTCACCTCTCCCTTCTTTCTGGTATGCTGGTGCAGGCTTCCGAACCTATTTCGTTGCTGTTTGGGATCCTCTGTTCCCCGGCCACTCACGGGTCTCTGGTGTATGACGTCATCCTCTGGCGCTCCATTTCGGCAGCCTCTGCACCTCCATTCTGGGCTTCTTGCTTCGGCTTTTCTCCTGTGCAATTTTTTCCCCTGCTGCTACTTCCTTCTTTTCCCTCTCATGGAGTATAATGTTGCTTGTGCAACAGACTTTGCATTGTTCCCCCACCCCTCTGCCTCTGTTATACTATGCATGTTGAAATGTTCGTACCTGCCCCATGCGGACCCTAGTAGCGCCCCGTTCTGGAATCCCGTTCTGTTTTGTATTGCATCACCTACCATGTACCTGTATGTTTCAAAGTACTCATACCTCTAGTTCACCTTCTGTTCCGAGCTGTCATTGAACATTATGTCGGAGATCTACCGTATTGCTCATTGGTTCATCTCTTGCAGCACTCTGCCTCTTCGCTTGCCTGGCAGACCTGCTGTGCTTAAGCATTCTGCTCCACTGTACATGTTGCTGCTCCTCCACTTCTGCTGACCCTCTTCCCTGGGGGTCTATTCTGGCTCCCACTCGCTGCATCTTCCTGGGGCTCCTGTCCTCAGCATCGCTGGTTATTCCAATGTCTTCTTTTTCCACTGCATTTCCAATTGAAAAAAAAAACCTCAATGTCTTCAGATAGCGAGCCCCATTTCATTCATATGTCTGGTCATAGCTCTTAGGTTCCGAAGCACACCAGTGTACCTATGTGGTGCTCTGGTACATCTGAGTGTGGACTGGCATGGTGTTATGTGAAATTCTTAGCAGTTGAGAGGTGTGGTTCTGCTTACTTATCCCTTATCCCTTTACCTCTTTTTTGAGGGGTATACAATCCTCCAGCATCATTATGTTTTACTGCTTTGGGGATTCTTTGGAACCTACCTAGTTCCCATTTGTTTGTACTTTTCAAAAATGCCATTCCTCTGTTTGCTGCTCCTGATCTCCCACGACCTCCTCTAGCCCATTCCAGACCCAATCTCATCATTTTCCATTGCCTCTCTCTCCTTCAACCTCTGCTACCTTGAATCAAAACTATCTCCTCATGCCGACTGGGTCCTATGCTACCCCTTTGACATCCCTACCGTCACTCATCCTTTCCTGCCTCACTTTCTGCTTCTTTGGCTTCCACCCATCAGTATGCTTCCTATGCTTCCTTTTTTTACCTTCATCATCCTGGTGCCTTTACTCATCCCCACCAATTGCGTCCGACCTGCATTTGATATTTCTTTGGGCCTACCGTTCCCACCTCTCATGCCATCTCTTTGATCCGAGGCCCTCCTGCCCACGTATCTGGCTTCTGACTCTGGTCCTCCTTACCCATTTCTTATCTCATTGAGCCTTCCTTCCTGGATACGTTCCATCATCAGCTGTTATGGATTTACTCCTGTCGTGGTTTCCTTACTTATCATTCACTTTGCTCGCATTCGACCATATCTCGCCTCAACCTGCTCATCTCTTTCAATCACTCCATCGTTATGCCTTGGCTGCATCCCTCTAGCCAGCAGTGTCAGTCACCTCGATTCAACTCTGTCTCCATTACTGGCCATGTCTTCCCGTCTGTGGCCCCTTGCTCCTGGCTGGCTGGAGGCTATCCGCTATCATTCAAGTTTCTTTCACATTTTTTTCCGAATCTACCTCATTCACGGAGCCTACTTCATCACATCGCTCTATTCATTTCCGGCTCCACCTCCTTTGTAGGTGCTTACTTGGTCACATTGCTCTATCATGCATATCACTCATCTAGTTCGCATACCCTCTGGTCCCAGACATGCATTCTTGGCCTTGGAGTCTATATCCTTTCAAGGAGCCTCATTGCTTGCATCACTCTGTTGAATCCTCTCGTCTCTCATCACCCACACAACTGGATCTACTCGTTCATATTGCATGTTCATGCCTTATCAGCCTCAGTGTCTTCTTCCTCAGCTTGCTCAATCAGGCATATCTCTCATTTGATCTTATGCTCCCTGCTTTAGGTTTCATGCCACCCCAACTGGCAGCGGCTGCGGTCCCGGCTTCTCTGGCCGCTGCATGGCTCTGCAAAATCCCAACGTGCCAGCATGCCTACTCCCGGGCCGAACAGTTCTGACTCCTTGGGGTCTTCCACCGAGGCCACCTCTCTAATCTTTCTGACCATGCAGCTTGCCAGCTTTTTAATGCTGCCCCTGTTTCCTTCCCCTTTGGCTTCCTTATCATCCTGCAATGCTAGAACCTGACTGCTACCAGCTGCATCCTTCAGTGTTTTCTTCGGTACTTGTCTCCCTTGGGAGTCTGTCTAATTCCGCACTGCGGGTCTTACCCTTCTTAGTTTCCAGTCTCTCACCTAGTAGACTGCTCCACATGCTGATTATTGCCTTCTGCGTATCTTGGTGCTTTCTGCTGTTTCCCCTTACCTCCCCCCCGCTCTGAGGATATGCCCTGTAGTTCTGCTTGGATTCCCCAGCTTCAGCTGGTATGTATGCTTCCCCTGTCCATTCCTCGTAGTATTCGGACATTTTGGCCGTATTTCTCTTCACCCTTCTCTTCCTAGGTTTGATAATTTGTATCTATCCGGTATTTTGTATAGCTCTCGTTCCCGTTGCAGTCAATCGGCTTGAACATCCCATGCTCATCTTCTTCCATTGACTCTGTGCTTCATTTTTTCCTACCTCACTTTCCCCATCACCTACTCCTGCTTCGGCGTGGCCTCATTCTGCTCCGTCTCATCAGCTCTTTCAGTACACTCAGCCATTCTGGTTTTAATCCGGTCATGGCTTCTGTCATCGTGCCTTGATTTATCCATTCATTTGCCTTGCCATTCTTATCCTCTGGCCTTCCATGGCTGACTCCATCTGACTTTCCATCGACCCAGACCTACGTGCCCCCTCATCCAGCTCGCTCTACTGCCCCCTTGTGATGCATTCCTCCTTCATGGAGTCTACTTGCTCCATGTTGTCTGTCGTCAAACCCTTCGTCGGTGATCCTTCATCTCCTTAGCCCCTCGGCTCAGTGATGCCTGGCCTCGACCTGCTCATCTCATTCAATCCCTCTCTTGGCATGCCTTAGTATGATTTACTGCCAAGTCTGCGCTGTTCCCTTGCACCGTCTAGCCATGCCTATCCTGAATCTTGTGCAGCCTAATCCAACTCTCCCCCGTGCAGTTCTCCTCCCGTACCGGCTGGGTACTATGCTACCCTATTGCCCTCCCTATCGTCCTTTCATACCTCGCTCTCCAGTACCTGCCTTCATGGCGTCCATCTCTCATTTATTTCTGTTCCCTTCCTCAGCCTAGCGCTTATTCTCATCCTGGCCATTGTGGATTCTTTCCTGTCTTGGCTTTCCTCCTCATTGTATTTCTTCCAATTTGACTCCCCTTGTTCTCCATCCTGCGCTTGCCCTCTGGTTCGCAGACCCTCTGGTTCCTGATGTCCTTTCTTGGCCTTGGTGTCTGTCTCCTTTTGAGGAGCATCATTGTTTGTATCGCCTCATAAAGCCTAATGCCTTCGTTCAAGTTCTTTTCCTGTTCATCCCCATCTCCTCTTCTTCCAGTTCTGTACCGGCTCTTCAGGATTCAGCCATCACAGCTTCCCTCTGCTCTTAGCTTCACTCATCATCCTGCTTCATCCAATTTTGCTCACTCTTTATCATACCTCATCCAGTTTTGATCCTTGTTCACTTCACCTTAGTTGCCTCTGGTTCCAGATCTCCCTTCTTGGCCTCGGAATCTCCCTCCTTTCAAGGTACCTAATTCCTTTCCTTCCTTTGTGCCAGTTCATTTTCGTTCTTTCCTGTCTCCTCCTCTTCCAGTTCAGTTCTGGCTATCCAGGCTTCCCTCCACTCTTGGCCTGCTCTCGGTATTCTTTTGGGCATACATACCATAATTCCTATGCCACCTATCAGCTGCAGCCATCATGCCTCATGTATCGAGTTTATAACTCCAGTCATATCGAATTCATGAATTCAGTTATCATTCACTCAGCATTACCTCAAGGTTTATATCTTTACATCATTTACTCGAACATTCTTATCATTGAATTCCATACTACCTCATCGACTACAACCTCAGGGTCTAATTGTTCAGAGTCTATGCAATACATCACATAATAAAACATGCCTTTTCAATCTCAGTGTATGCTCACCTGCATCACTCAGTCAAGCCAGTCTGCATTATCATTTGTCTCGTCATCAGCACATCTGGAATCTCCTCGTGAGCACATCTGGATACCCCTTGCTCCTCTGTGTCATACATGGATTTACTCCTTCCCAACCTTGCTCCTCTGATCTACTATCTCTCATCGACTATTCTAGCATATCCTCCTTGGGTCCCTGCTACCCTATGTTCCTTATTTTGTCTATGCTTCTTTTGAGTTTTCCCTATCCTATAGTCATCCTCCTTACTTATATTCCTCATCCATGAACCATTCTCTCTATCAACATATGCCCTCAAATCAAACTTTGTCAGCCTGGAGGGAAGGCGATCTAGGCCTTGGATCCCCAGAGGTTTCCAGAGGAGGCAGTATAGCGCAGTGGTCTAAGGCTCTGAGCTGCAAATCTGGTGACATCCAGCAGACCAGACCTGGGTTTGAATCCCACAGCTTCCACTTGTGTACTGTGTGACCCTGAGCAAGTCACTTAACTTCCTTGTGCTCCCAGGTTGCACTTGGAAGCAAGATCCGGCGTAGTATGCCTTTCCTGGTTAAAACAATTTCACCTTTCCCTCAAAGGGTTTTTTTCCTTTCCTGCGTCCCAATGGTCATAATGTTAGTTAGAATTAGTGCTTTCTTCTCGTTAGTTAGTTAGGTTCCGCTGTTGGATGGAGGCGGATGGTGGCCCAGCTTTCCCTTCTCTCCTCGGGAAGTTAGCCCTCCTTCTCACAGAATTCATCCATCATCCTTGCCTCTTCAAAGCTTGACATCTTCAGGTATTCTTTTTGGGCTTCTTCCTAGCCTACCTTTAGCCGACTCATTCATTCCCGGCACCTGTGAAGGGGGGGAACCCTCCTCTAAGGTTCCTTGAGGCTGCACTCCCTACAGGGTGGTGTATATCCCACAGAAAGAGAGGCGGAAAGCCACAAAACAAATCAAGTTACACAAGCATCATCTCATATTATCTCATTCCAGTTGCATAAGCACATCGAATGGGAGGGCTTTAAGCCCGTGGTTCAATGGGCGGAGCAACACATGTCACTCCCCCAGCGAGCTTAAAGTGTCACTAACATCCTGGACTTTGCCAGGATTCTTTTTTGTTGCCCACCATCCACCCCTCCTCCTCCAGTGGCTCATCTCTCTTCCCTGTGGGCTTCTTCCTAACCTACCTTTAGCTGACTCATTCATTCCTAGCACCTGTAAGGGGTTCCCTCTAGGGTTCCTAGCATCGTACCCCAACAGGATGGTATATCCCATGGATAGAGAGGTGTAAAGCCACAAAGCAAATCAAGTTACACAAGCATCATCTCATATTATCTCATTCAAGTTGCATGAGCACATCGAAGTGATAGGTTACATCTCAGCAGGGCAGGCTCACAGGTGTTGAAGCAGAAGCTGGGGGATTTCAGCAATGAGAGGTATCATTTAAACTAGGTGGGGAGAGGCATTGGAGCTGGAAATCACCAGGAGAGGGGGTCCCATGGACCTTCCCCCTCCACACGGCTAGATATGACCTTAGGCAAAATAGGGGTTGGAGTCAAGGGAAAGGAAGCAGGAAGGATAGGTGCAGCATAAAGAATGATTTCACTAAATGCTAGGAGCCTGGGGAACAAGTTGGCAGAGTTGCAAGCATTGATGACAGAGGGAGAGGTGGACATAGCTGTCATTACTGAAATATGAGCAACCAAGATCATGACTGGGACCTAACCATTCCAGGGTACAAACATTTCTGGAGGGATAGTCTTAGAGATAAAGGGAAGGCTTGGGGGGTGCCATTTATGTAAGGGAAGGGATCAGATGTAATAGGGAGGAAGGGGAGGAGGGCAGGTTGGAAGTAATCTGGCTGCAACTACACAGCCAGAAAGGGACCAAGATCTGTCTGAGGGTTGTTTATAGACCTCCGGCCCAGAAGGAGGACATTGACAGGGAACTGGGGGAGCAGATAAAGAGGCATAGTGGCAAAGAGAGCACAGTGGTGGTGGGGGACTTTAATCTACCAGGGGTTGATTGGAGCATCCCAGCAACCAATTGTGCCAGGGATCAGATCCTCCTGGAAGCATTCCAGGATGGCTTCCTTACCCAGAGGGTAATGGATCCAACGAGGGAGGGGAATATACTAGACCTTATACTATAATATGGGGAACAGGTCAGGGATGTAAGGGTGGAGGAACCTCTGGCAAGCAGTGACCACCGCACAGTGTGGTTTTCAATCAACCTGTGTAGGGAAGTAGCCACTACAAAAACTAGGGTCCTGGACTTCAAAAGGGTGGACTTTGGCAGGATGGGAAACATACTGGAATGTCACATGGCAAGCATCCTCCCAGAAATGGACACAGAACAGATGGGCAGTCATCAAGACAGGACTGGCTGAAGCCACTAAAGCTTGTGTCAAGAGCCAGAGCAAGAAAGCCAGGACCAAGAAACCTAGTTGGATGTGTAGAGAGGTAGCGGAGAAGGTGAGGGAAAAGAGGAATGCATTTTGGACCTACATGAAATCCAACAGGGCAGAAGACAAAGAAGAATATGTGAAGAAATCCAGAGAAGTAAGCAGAGTGGTAAGGGCAGCAAAGGCAGCTAGGGAATGGAGGTTAGTGCAGGGGATCAAAGAAGGAGAAAAGGATTCCTTCAGATATATCAGAGAGAAGAGGAAGAGCAAGGAGCAAATTGTTAGGATCAGGAGGGGAAGTGGGTGGGTAGAAAAGGGGGCTGAGCAGGCAGAAGTACTTAATAAATATTTCTGTTCAGTCTTCACCAATGAGTGGGATAGGCCCATACCTGAGAGCAAGGGCGAGGTGGGAGAGGGTGGGGGAGAAGCAACCACAGATGGGGAAATCATGGTAGGAAGGGTGAGGAATGGCCTTAAGTCCCTGAAGGTGGTCAAGGCACCTGGCCCAGATGGAGTCCACCCCAGGGTGCTGAAAGAGTTGGCAGAGGTACTGGCAGGGCCATTGCCGGACCTGTTTAATACCTCTCTGAACTCGGGGTGCATGCCCATGGACTGAAGGGATGCATATATGGTACCTCTCCATATAAGTGGGCCCAAGGACGCACCGGGGAGCTACAGACCAGTGAGCCTTACTGCAATTGTGGAAAAACTGATGGAGACAATCCTCAGTGAAAGGCTGGTGCAATTTCTTGAGGATAACAACCTCCAGGATAGCAGGCAGCACGGGTTTGTCTCAGGCAGATCCTGCCAGACGAAACTGGTTGATTTTTACGACTGGGTTACCAGGGCACTGGACAGGGGACAAGTGGTGGATGTCCTCTACCTGGATTTCAGCAAGGCTTTTGACTCGGTGCCACATGGTAGGCTGACCTGCAAGTTGAAGAGTCTGGGAGCAGGGAAGGAACTGGTCAGATAGGTTGAGAACTGGCTGCAGGGTAGACAGCAGAAGGTAGTGGGGGGGGGGACATCTGAACCCAGGGCAGTAACAAGTGGTGTACCACAGGGCTTGGTGCTGGGACCGGTTCTGTCTAACATTTTCATAGCCGACATTGCAGTAGGGATTAAGAGCAAGATCAGTCTCTTCGCAGATGACACAAAGATTTGTGCTGAGGTAGATTGTGGGGGGAGGGAGCAAAAGCACTTCAGGAGGATTTGTCAAAACTAGAGGACTGGTCTCACACTTGGCAGCTTGGTTTCAATGCCAAGAAGTGCAAAGTGATGCATTTAGGAGGCAAGAACCCAGGACACAATTACTAGCTGGAGGGTGTCCCATTAACAAAATCCAAGGAGGAGAAGGATCTGGGAGTGCTGGTAACCGGGGAGATTAACCACTCTGCTCAGTGTAGGAAGGCAGCAGCGAAGGCTAACAGGATGCTAGGATGCATAGCAAGGGGGATTACTTTTAGGAGTGGGGAGGTCATCTTGCCCTTGTACAGGTCCCTGGTGCGACCTCACTTAGAGTACTTTGTGCAGTTCTGGCACCCCTACTTGAAAAGGGACATCAAACTACTGGAGGGGTTACAGGGCAGAGCAACAAAAATGATCCTGGGGTTGGGGGACAGACCATATGAGGAGAGACTGAGAGAGCTCATTATGTATACCCTGAAGGAAAGAAGGGAGAGAAAGAGGGGATATGATTGAAACATTCAAGTACCTGAAGGGTTTGAACAGAGTAGACACCAGGTGTATGTTCAATCTGAAGGGCGGAAGGGAAACCAGGGGAAACTCTATGAAGTTTGAAAGGGGCAGGTTCAAGAGGGAATGGAGGAGGCACTATTTCACAGAAAGGGTGGTGGCAGGGTGGAACGCTCTGCCAGAGGAAATCGTATCACTGCAGAGTGTTGAGGTCTTAAAGGGGGATTGGGACAGATTCAATGGGAGGGTACAATCCAGGAGGGGTCGAGAAATGGGGGATGAGGGCATATGAGGGAGGGGGGGCAGCTGCAGTCTAATGGACTGAAGTGCTGCACTCTCGAGCAGACTAGATAGACCGAATGGCCTGTATCTGCTGGCAATTTTGTATGTTCGTAAGCCCAAAAGTCAAGCCGAAAGTGTGTAATAGAACTGTCAGAACATTGACTTCTACTAAGGCAAGAGGGATAGCCATGAAGCTAAGTGACCAGTAAATAAAACAAAAAGCACCCCATCCATGTTCCAACTCTTTTGGTGGGAAATGCCTATCTACAAACTAGGAAATTACCATTGATGAGATGTTACGATCCCATTGAGTGAGTGGCACAGAGAAGGAGTGGAGCATCTGACCTAGGGCCATCTGCAGAGTGTCCAGATGTAGACTGCAGGACTGCAGGAGACTCTGGAGTTCAGTACAGGTACCTGATAGGCATCAGCAGATAGGCAAATCATGTAAAGAGAATCTTGGAATTCTCTATCTGAGGTTGCTCAACATAGCATATTGTGAAGGTGAATCTGTATTATGGTTAAGAGATGAACACCCTATCTAGTATAGGGTGTTATGGGAACTTGCTAAAGGGGTTTCAAGCAGCCAGAGCTCAGTAGTTAGTACAATAGTGTAGTTAGGTTTTCTTAGAATCAAGTAATTGCAGTGGGATGGGAGAAGTCAGATAAAATGCAGCAAAGATACAGCGGAGACATAGTCAGTTGTAGGGACTGTGGGTGAGATTATCTCCTGAGCTGTGCTCTGGAGGACAGGAGAGGACACTACCCCATATGTAAGATATTTGCAGAGCTCCAGCCACAACTGGTTGCAGCAAGGGAGGAGATATCCAGGCTGTATCACTAGCTGAGCTTGAACCCTCAGACACAACCGGCACCCCTACTGCCTCAGAGGCTCACTGGCCCTCGAGGCTGGAAGGTAGCAGGGAGGGAAAGGGATGGCAGGTGCAGCCACAAGGAAGTCATCTAGCTCACCACATTCTGACAGCCAACTGATATGTACTACTTGAAGAGGAGAAGGTACAGGACTTCCTGTGTTGGGGTTCAGTGCCAGTTGGGAATGGTGAACAGGATGATTAGGGGGCACCCAGTGGTAAGAGCAGGAGCAAGGCAGCAAGGAGTATCCTAGCGGTGGGGACTCAATTAGAGGGTTTGAGAAGGTGGTAGGTAGCAGGGGGAAGGGAGCATGGTCCGATGCCTTCCAGGTGCATAAGCTATCTGGGACATGGACAGGATAGGGAGGATGATAGAGGAAGGGGAAGAGAAGTTTGGAGTGTTGGTGCACCTGGGTACCAATGACCTGATGAATCAGCCAATTGAGACTGTGAAGTGCAGCTTTTAAAGGATGTGGAACATATTAAAGGCACACTTGAGTTCCCTGGCTTTTTCAGTGGACCTCCTTGTATGGGACAGGGGTGGAGGAGAAGAAAAGAGTGAGGAAGGAAGAGATTGAGGAGTTTAATCAGTGGCTGAAGGGATGGCATTATGAGGAGGGGTAACATTTTGTAGCAGACTGAGGGGCTTCTTGGGCAGAAGGCTCTACAAGGGCAACAGCCTTCACCTGACAAAAGAGGGGGAAAATGGACTGGGACAGAAGTTTGATGTCTACGTTGGTGGACATTTTAGCTAAGTGGAGGGGAGCCTAAGGCTGGGGGAACCACAGAGTAAGAAGGACATAAGAGGACCTTAGCTAGGACTCCTCATAAATGGGGGCTAGCAACCGAGAGGATGTGGGCATCTAGAAAGGGTCCATAATAAGGTACGAAAAGGAGTTAGAGGGCAGGGGGACACAGAACAAGCAAGAGGCAGGAAATTAAGGTGAAGTGGAGGTCAAGGGGAGAGGTGCTTTCTATAGAATTTCCCAGGTTGTCTGTGAGGGTCTGGCTTAGATTAAGATTTTTTCTAGGACCAGAGAAAATCAAAAACTTGGTCTTCTTAGAATTGAGGACCATGTCTTTGGCAGAAAACCATGAGTATAACTTGCTGAAATCGGCTTGTAGATTTGTGAATATTGTGTCCAGGTTGTTTTTGCTGCAGTAGAGGGCAGGATTGTCTGCATATATAACAATTCTGGTGAAGTGGCATATCTCTGGGAGCTTATTTATAAATAGGGGGGAGAGAAGCGGGCCCAGAATAGAGCCCCGGGGGACCCCATATTTAATTGGGCAGTCAGCAGAGAAGTGCCCATTTATAGTTGTCTTCTGGGACCTATGGAAGAGGTAGCTTCCAACCCATTCGACAACATTCTCCGAGGTTTGCATGCCATTGATGGTGTTGAGAAGTAGGCTATGGTTGACCAGGTCAAAGGCCTTGGTTAAGTCCACTAAAACTGAGCCTGTGTACTGGCCTTTGTCGTTAGCCTTGTGGATATCTTTTGTGAACTTGACCAGTACTGTTTCTGTGCTGTGACCCAATCTAAAGCCATGCTGCACTTCCTAAAGGAGGTTATGGCAGTTGAGGAAAGCTGTGAGCTGGGTATGGATGACTTATTCCAAGATTTTGGAGAGGGCAGCAAGACGAGAGATAGGTTGGTAATTCCTTACATCACTCCTAGACCCTGATTTGAGTAGAGGTTTGAGAGTGGTGGATTTCCAGATTCTGGGGAAGTAGCCAGAGCATAGTGAGAAGTTGAATATCTTGGTGATGGGGGGTGCTAGAGGTTTAATGGTGAGCTTAAGGATTTTGAAGTCTATCCTGTCAGCCCCTCCGCAGGGCTTGGGGCTGTTACTTAGGATAATCTTGATAGTGTCAGAGGGCTTAAGGACCCGGAAATAGAATTTGGGACAGGACTCGGAACTTGAGTTGGAGTCAGTGGGAGAGGTATGTGTGAGATAGGGGTATTTGAGTTGAAGATGGGGAGAGGGGTGGGTGAAATGGTTGGGGTGGGTGGGAGGTGAAGGTTTATATTTATCAAGGTCACCGAAAAAGGAATTGAAAATGTTTGCAATTTCTGTGGGGTCATTGGCCTGCCTATCCCCTTGGATAAGAGTGATGGATTCTGCATTCTTGTTCTTCCCAGTGAGGGAGTTGAGTGTCCCCCAGAGTTGTCGGGGGTTGGCCAATTCCCCCAGTTGTTTATTTTGTAGACAATCAATCTTGGCCTTTCTGATGGCAGACTTTTACTTGTTTCTGAGTGCTTTGTAAAGGGAGAGCTGGGCAGGGTCCCTGTGCTTGTAGTAATGAGTCCAGGCCTTGTCCTCATCAATTTAAGGATGTTGGGGAGACACATTTGTTTACATGTCCCCTAACTCTGATTTTTTTGAGTAGGGAAAATTTATCGCAAACACTGTTTAAGATAGTGGACAATTTGTCAATGACAATATCGGGGTCACCTAATACAGTGGTAAAAGACCAGTCAACCAGGTGGAAAGATTGGGTTATGTCCTCGATGCTGTTATTGGTAAGGCACCTGGAGTAGATGAACTTGTGGGGGGGGGGGGTGAGCTGACCAGAGACAGAAAGTGGCACAGTGGTCGCTTATGTAGTCTGGTGGTACTCCAGAGTTTGTGATACGGAAGGGGTTGGAGACAATGATCCAGTCAATTACAGTTTGAGTCCCGGTCTTATAATTTGACCTGGTGGGGGTAGAAATCATCTGGTGTAGGCCATGGCCAGCGATGCAGAATTTAACTGAGTCAGCTTGGCTGGAGACCCAATTTATGTTGAAATCCCGAGGAGTATTCACTCGCTGTTGAGGGGGAGTGAGTTTTTGAGGGCTAGTAGGGTCTCCAGATCAGAGGGGGGAGGTTCCAGTGGGGGAGATAGGCAGTTGTGAGGGTAAGAGTTTTATTTCATCCAAGAAAGAGGTGGATGGAGGGGGTCTCAAGCATAATGCACTCAGAGTTGGGACTGTGTTCAGTGAATGAGAACTTGTTCGAAACAAAGACCAAGCAGCTCCACTCTTTTTTTCACAGGCCTGTCTTTTCTGACAAAAGTGTAACCACTGAGTTCGATCTCCCCATCGGAGATTTTGAGTGAGACCCGTGTTTCTGAGAGCGCATAATGTTAAAGTCATTGCAGGCAACCCAGGCCTGGAAAGCACCTTTTTTTGGCTGGGAGGCTCTGTATGTTAAGGTGGACGATTTTAATGTTTTTCCCATTATTAGTGTAAGCCAAGTTGGACAAAGGGCTTGGGTTATTGGGGCTGGGGTTAAGGTGGATGGTTCCTGTAAGGAGTAGGAGGAGAATTAGGGTCCTGGTCCACCTAGTGGTGAGAGGTCAAGACGTAGTTTTGTGGAACCTCGATTATTTTACGATAGAGACAGAGAGGCGCTTGGTGGAGAAACAGGGATAGGAGAGGAGGAGAGGCAGAGGCGGTAATGGATAAGATCTTCATGAGGAGGTACAAGGGAGATGGGTGGGTAGATGGATAAGTTGGTTGGAAAGGAGGTGGTGTAAGAGCCATGTGTGAGGAGGCTTGTGGAGGGAGGAAGGAGGGTGAGGAATGGGGTGTGTGAGTCCACACTAGGGGGAGGTAAAGAGAGGGGGGACTGAAGTAGAAATAGGAAGAAAGTGAAAGGCACCATGGTGAGGTTCTATGGGCCAGGCAGCGAGGAGTCACTGGAAGAAAAGAGGGTTCAGAACAAGAGAGCTTGGGATGGGTTAGGGAGATGAGCACTAAGATATACTTGTATTAGGTGAGAGTTTGTAATTGCGTATGCCCAGGAGTTAGGGTGGCTATCTTTAAGGCTGACTGAATTTTTTTTTCTGGGAGGTTCCTAGGAACCATTTAAGATGAGGCGGGGCTCAGTGGAGGCCACTAGTGGAGGGAGCTAATAACTTGCAAATGGCTTTTTGGGTAGATAGAAAAATTCACAAGCACCATGACCTATCACAGCACAGTAACCTTTAAGCCTGTAAGGTCCATATAACGGAGTACAATAACCACGAGTGGGTGGGATTACTGCTGCAAAGCAGCGGCGGGTAGCTGAATATCCTGAGTGAAGCCGCTGAGTCTGGGTAATTGGTGTAGCTTGTGGGAGCCCCAGGGTGTCTGATGTAGACCCTGAGAAAAGGGAGCATAGCACCGGGTTAAGTAGAGGTAAGGGAAGGGGGAGGCAGAGCAGAACAATCAGCTCGGGATGAGGAAAGTGCTGCTAGAAGGTGTTTGTTCTCAGCAGGTACTGCTCAAGGCAGGGGAACAGAGAAACTTTTTAAATGGTGCAGTTTGCAAAACAGTTTTAAAATGGTGCAATTTGCAAGCTAAGCAGATAAAAATACTAAGCAGATAAAAAAGTGATCAGTAAAACAGGCACATAATTAATAGAAATAGCAGCACAATCTTGCAAAAATACAACCTGATAGGAAAGTACTTCGCATGAACTTGAAAGTCCGTAAGCTGAAAATTAACTTTGCACAGGTTGATTCTGAAAATGGCACAGGATGCCTGGATTGGCTGACTGGCTACCTTAGCTGGTCCTGAGTGAAGCTGCTGGGTCCTGGGGATAGGGACAGCTTGCATGATCCCCTTGGTGTCTGATGTGGACCCTTAGCTGGTCCTGAGTGAAGCCGCCGTATCCTGGGGATGGGGCAGCTTGCAGGATCCCCGAGGTGTCTGATTTGGAGCCTTAGCTGATCCTGAGTGAAGTCGCCAGGTCCTGGGGATGGGCACAGCTTGCGGGAGCCCCAAGGTGTCTGATGTGGACCCTTAGCTGGTCCTGAGTGAAGCCACTGGGTCCAGGGCATGGGGACAGCTTGCAGGAGCCCTGAGGTGTCAGATGTGGACCTTCTGGTTTTCAGCTATGTGGATGTGGTCTATGGCACCACTACCTCCCTCCCCTTCCCTTGCCAGACTGGACACCCTCTGTAATGCCTTCTATCGCTTTGCTAACAACTCTCCACTCATCATTTACCACTGCTCCCTCTATTCCTCCTTTTCCATCCTCCCACTACCCTTATGTCGCCTGTCCCACTGTTCCACCTTCATTGCCAAATACTATTTTGGATCTCTTCCTTCCTACCTCTCCTCACTCCTGTCCCCTGTTCCCTCCTCTTCTTACTCCCTATGCGCCAAGGATTCCTGCACCTTCTCCATTCCCCTTCCTCACTCATGTGCTGGGCAGACTGCATTCTTCTATCATCTTCCCTCCCTCTGGAACTTACTCCCCTCTTCCCTTCATCTCTCCCCCTCTCTCCATACCTTTAGACACCTGCAAAAGAATACTCCTGCTCCCACCTGTACATGTCACTCCTCCTCTTGAACCTTCCATCTATTTCTTCACTGTTTCTCCTGTCCCCCCACCTGCCTATGACTCCCTAAATCTGGGCTGATTGTGCTCCAAGTCCTCAGTCATGCTCGCTTTTCAGAGCTATGCTTCGTTTATGCTGTCTAGCACGCATTGTTCAGTGTATCTACATATGAATCCACGCTCTGTTCATTGTATTCAATGTAATATTCCATACTGTTGTTAATTCATATGAGGCTTCTTACTTAATCTCCTCAGTTGAACTGCCTATGTATTTTGCACTTTGTATTTTTGCACTCCAGATATTTGTAATGCTTTTATGTCTGTACTCTCATTCTTCCCACCCCTAAGTCACACCTGGAAATGAGCATTGGCTCAGTGTGCCTTTCGCAGTTACCAAAATTTTAAATAAGTCAATAAATAAATAAATTTAGTTAGATGGATGAGAAGCTGGCTTGGTAAGACAGCAGAGGATGGTGATAAATGGGGTTAAGTCATGGGAGAGGAAGGTCACGACTAGGGTGCCACAGAGTTCAGTCCATGGGAAAAAAAAGTAGTCCATCCCACCTATCATCCATCTTTTCACAGATTCAGTGGATGGAATGTTTGTTTAGCATGGAATGCATGAATTAAAAGTTCTGTAGGTGTCTACTGGCAGAATGTCTACCTCTACTTACACAACCATACACAGCAGAAGGCCTCAATAAAGCTAGGGGTTCAGTTATATCTGAGCAAGGTAAGCAGTAAAGATTTCCATGGTAGGCAGGTAGGGATAGGAAGGGGGTTTTGATGGTCAGGAATGAAGCTCAGGAAAGTAAAGTGATAGTACTTCATTTTTTTTTTTTAATTGGTACACACTATGTGTGTAAGAATGGAATTATATAGGGAAAGAACATTGAATTTATTTACTTTTTTTTTTGTTTAATTGTGAGGGAATTTCATTTCTAGGGCCTGTCTGACTTTAGTGAGAGTAACGGTAGCAGTCGTGTTACACAGAAACATAAATGATGATGGCAGAAAAAGACCAATGGTCTGTCCAGTCAGCCTGAGTTCCCTATTTAGCCCTGGGACCTACTGTCCCTCCAAGGTCCTAGACCTACCCATCCTCTCCCTCCAATCTCCACCCTGGTTCTGTCACCCCAACCAACAACAATGCCCTTCATACAGTCCCTACCTTGATTGAAGCCTCTAAAAGGTTTTCATACCCACAGCCTTGGCTGGCAGACTGTTCCACAGCTCCACCACCCTCTCTGTAAAATAGTACTTCCTCATGTCCCTTTTGGTCTTCAGTGGGTACATGCTCAATACCTTGAGGCGCTCCTCGTAAGATCTGCCCTGCTGGCCCTGAATCATCTTAGTCACCCTTCGCTGCACCATCTCTAGCCTGTCCTTATCTTTTCTGAGGGGGAGGACTCCAGAACTGAGTGCAGTACTCCAGGCAAGGCCTTACCAAAGATCTATAAAGGGGTATAATGACCTCTTTCCTTCTGGTGTCAGTACCCCTCCCGATACATATCAGCATCCTGTTTGCCTTACTATAAGCCTTGTTGCACTAGACTGATTGAGAGTGTTACTGATGATAACTACTAGGTCCCATTCCTCAACCATAGTGCTGAGTCTTATCCCACCCATCCAGTAGTCATTTCTGTGGTTCTTGTTCCCTAGGTGCATTAACTTGCCCTTTCTGGCATTACATTTCAACTGCCAAATCTTAGACCATGTCTCTAGCCTTTACAGCTCACTCTGCAATTCCAGTTCCCTCGTCAATGTCCACCCTCGCACAGACCTTAGAGTCATCTGTGAAGAGACACAATCTACCTTAGAGTCCTTCACCAGTGTCACTGAAGAACATGTTGAAAAAGACTGGACCTGGGACAGATCCTTGTGGTACCCTCCTCGTTACCTCCCTGTCTTCTGATTTAACCCAACTGATCACAACCCTTTGCTGACTCCTCTTCAGTCAGTTACTTACCCAGTTCACTATGATGTTAGCTGCACTCAGATCCTCCATCTTTTTTTCAGCAAGCATCTGTGAGGCACTGAGTTGAAAGCCTTGCTGAAGCCAAAGTAGAGCAAATGCACAGCATGGCCTCTATTGAATTTCCTTATCACGCAGCCAAAGAAATCTCAGGTTAGTCATCCCTGACATGAATCCATGCTGTTTACTATCCTGGAGAACATTGCTCTCCAAGTAGTTCAAGCGGTCTTTTTTGAGCACTGGCTCCATCAGCTTCCCCACAACAGAGATAAGACTGACAGGTCTGTAGTTCCCTGCTTGGTCCTTGTCCTCCCCTCTTATGGAGCGGAACTACAGCCACCATTGTCCAATCCTTTGAAACAACCCCCATCTTTAGTGAGCTACTGAATAGACCTACTAGGGGTTCAGCCAGTTCTGCTGCTAATTCTGAGTATCCTCAGATGCAACCCATCTGGTCCCAGGACCTTATCTATCTTAAGACTGCCAGCCCTTTCAGGAACCTTTTGCTAGGAAATATTGGCTACCTCATCTCCAGTACCTTCTCAGTGGCTGCTTTGATGACACCCTCTGGCAATGGCACACTGTACTCCCTAGTGAAAACTGAACAGAAGAACTCGTTGAGGACAGCAACCTTTTTCCTGTTCTCCTCTATCACTCTCCCCCCTTAGTTAACCTTAAAATTCCCCCTCCAGTCTTCCTTTTTTCCCTACTATATCTGAAGAACTGTTATTCTCTGCTCTTGACTCACTCTGCAATGCACAGTTCTGTGTCTGTTTGTGCCTCCCAAACTGCCCTCTTTGCAGCCCAGTTTTTTAGTAAATATGTTCCCCATTCTTCATTTCACTGATTTTCTTTATATTTGTAGAAGGCCTTTTTCTTGTCCTTCACTGCTTCCCTGACCCGTATTGGGAACCATAATGGTCTCTTGAACCTGTTCTATTTGGTTACCATTGTCATGCATACTTTAGATATCTCAAAAATGGCCCCCTTAATTGCCCCATCTCTCTTCCACCCTACCTATGTTATCCACCCCTACTAACTGATCCCTGATGAGCTCCCTCAGCCTATTCAAGTCCGCCCTTCTAAAATCCAGGACTTCAGCTCTCAAGTGTGGCTTGCTAGACCTGAAAGTCCATTCAAACCAAATGGAGTTATAATTGCTGTTCTCCAGTGGTTCCCCTACTCCCACAGCTCCTACCACTTCCAAGTTGGTAAGCACCACATTGAGAACTGTGGTCTGCCTGGAGGCCTCCTTAACTAGCTGTACCAGTAGATAGTCTTGAAGTGCATCCAGCAAGACCTGACTTTTGGTGCTTCTTACCACTAGAACATCCCAGTTGATGTCTGGCAGGTTCAAGTCACCCACCACTACTACTTTCCCCTTTGCTTCCCCTCTTTCAGGTTCTTCCCTGAGCTCTCTGTCTCTCTCCTCCCCTTGCCCCGGAGGTCCATAAATCACCCCCAGGTGCAGTTTCTTGCCTGAGGCTGCTCTGAGTTTCATCCACAGGGACTCCTCATCATGGTTACCCTAGACCCAGCCTTCTCCGTTAGTTTAAATGTCTGATTTAGATGTCAAACTTCTGCCCCAGTGCACAGGCCATTTCTCTCATCAGGCGAAGTCTGTCTCCCTTGAAGAGTCTCCTGTTCCAGGAGTCCCTCCAATCCCCCACAAACTGGTATTCCTTTTCCTGACACCATCACCTGAGCCAGCCATTATTCTTCTCTATTATATCACTCCTTATTAGAGATGAGAGAGGTTGGCAAAATTTGCTTCGTGAATTAATCTACAAATTTTGCACACTTTGCAGAGTGTGGGAGATCCGCAAAGTGTGAAGTTCTGCCGCAAAGTGCAGAATTCCACACGTAAAGTGCAGAATTTCACCCACAAAGTGTGGAATTCCACCATTTGAGGGTGAAATTCTGCACTTTGCATGGAGTACTTCGTGATCTGGGCATAGTCGAAGTTGCTCAGAGCAAGGAAAACTTTGTGAAGCTCTGCAAA
Source organism: Neoceratodus forsteri (assembly GCA_016271365.2). NCBI lineage: Eukaryota > Metazoa > Chordata > Ceratodontiformes > Ceratodontidae > Neoceratodus > Neoceratodus forsteri. Next base: position 1,310,289,834 of record CM028131.1, read on the forward strand.
TACGAATTTCATCCACTTTTCGGCAACTTTTCTGGTAAATTTAAATTTTGCCACATCTCTACTACTTATGCTATCCTGTGTCCCCTCTCTGCACCACACAGGGAGGACTTTAGAAAAGGCCTGGGAGGCTGAGTGTGCTGCCAATCTGTCCCTAGTCTACGGACATTCTGCTTCACCATCTCCACATACTGGTTTGTCAGATCACTGGCATCCAGGTGTACCAGCACCCCCAGCTCCCTCTGTTCCCTCTCTACCATCCTCCTTATCCCGTATAAATCCCCTAATGGCTTAAGACCCAGGAGGGCATTGGACTGTCACCTACCTGTCCAACCCTCCCCAACACCCTTTCTACCTCCCTAATCATTGAGTGTCCAACTACCAAGACTCTCCTGGTAGACATGCTCCCATTGGGTGCCATTACATCCTGCCCTTTCTCATCGACTGACTCATAGCACCCCCCCCAGCAGAGTTAGGTGGCTGAACTTCCTCTAAAGGTGTAAAGAGACTCACTGTCTGGATTTTGAAGGGCTGGACAGCCTCCTTATGGTTACCCCTGCTCTCCCTCTCCCTCCCTCCCCACCACTCTTAAGCCCCCAGACCAGTGGGTCTCAGGGGGAGTGGGGTGTGTGGGGGTGGGCTTCATCTGAGCTGATGATGCAGATGAGATGTTTCTACCCTTACTGCTACCTGTTGAGCATGGAGCTCTGCCAAGGTTCTGCAGATGGGGCAGTGCCCCCTCCTCCAGGGCATATCCCTAGAGAAGAGCACCTCACAGCTGCCACAACTGACTGCTTCCCTTCTGAATCCCATCCCCTTAAAGATCTGCACTAAACAGATGACTAATTTGATTCGTAGGGCTCACCCAGATAGGATGTAGCTGAAGGCACAACTATAGCACAGCAAACAGGGATTAGAACTATCACGTAGAGTTCACCAGAGAGGGTGTAGCTCTAAAGCTCAGCTTTAGCTCCAAAAACAAGGATTAAAACTATTATGCAATGTTCACCCAGATAGAGTGTAGTTGTAGTTTTAGCAGTAGCACAGAATACCACATATTGGGCACCCAGATGGGGTGTAGTTGTAGTCTTAGCAATAGCACAGACTACCACATATTGCCCACTCAGATAGGGTGTAGTTGTAGTCTTAGCAATAGCACAGACTACCACATATTGCCCACCCAGATAGGGTGTAGTTGTAGTCTTAGCAATAGCACAGACTACCACATATTATCCACCCAGATAGGGTGTACTTGTAGTCTTAGCAATAGCACAGAAATCAGGAGTGAGAACTACCTTATAGTGCTCTTCCAGATAGGGTGAAGCTGAACAACGTAGCTATTGCACAAGACAACCCTGCAGCTTAAGCTACCCTAGCTATAACACAGAACACAGGTAAGAAATTAAATTGTACATAAGCAATGAGAAGAAATTAAATGTAGTTGATGCAGATAGATAACAGCTAGGACCTTATAGCAGAATGCTCCCCATACAGTACCCCCACAAACACTGCAGTTCAGTATTCATATACTGTTTTTCCAGGGATGAGATGGGCATAGTTCTTGTCTGTTGACTGCCTCTCTTGGCTGACTCCCAGTGATGATGTCCTTTGCACTCGGTCCTTGCAAACTGCCAGCCATGATGTCCTTTGTACTCAGTCCTTAGTACAGAGGGCCACTAGAGGGCAAAGGCCTGATAGAGGAAATGCTGTGTCCTGATTGGCTGGACCTCTTTAGACTAGCAGTAGGGCTCCAGATGGCTGGAAATTGGCTGCTGCAGCAGCCAGCGATGGGGTAGGTGGGTTCAAGTGTAGAGTGCCCCTCAGACACCTACAATGTGGTTCAGAGTTCCCCGTCAGCTGAAAATGTTAGTAATTGAAGTGGATAATGCCTTACAATATGCATTGATACTGTATGTTAGTATGCTGTGTCCTGGTTTCCAGCACTTTTTTTAGCCAGTGGTAGTGGTCTCACAGTTCACATCTGCTACCCAATCAGGATGCAATAATTTATATACCCATTTTATCATGCTTAAGTGTCACATCTCCTGCTAGTGTCATCATGATGTTGCACTGTTTATCCATGTCACAGTCTTGTCACAGGCTCCATCTAGTGCCATGAGGCTCATACTACAGTTATGTTCTGATTTGGAAAGCCTCAGCTGTTTGAGAAAACAGAAGTTTTGAAGGGAAAAGAACATAGGTGTAGGCAGGACAGTAGTGTGGTGGGTAGGTAACTGGCTGGGCGACAGGACGCAGAGGGTGGTGGTAAATGGCTGTCACTCCACAGATGGAAGAGTGACCAGTGGTGTACCACAGGGATCAGTGCTGGGACCAGTCCTATTCAACATCTTCATCAGTGACATTGCACAGGACCTAGAAGGCAGAATTTCCCTGTTCGCTGATGACACAAAGCTCTGTAACAGAGTAGACACACCAGAGGGTGTAGACAGAATGAGAAGGGACCTGCACAAACTTGAATAATGGTCAGGGGTTTGGCAGTTGAAATTCAATGTAAAGAAGTGCAAGATAATGCATATGGGGCACAAAAACCCTGGCACATTATATCAGTTGGGGGGTGAGGATATAGCATGCACCAAGCAGGAAAGGGATCTTAGGGTTATCATCTCTGATGACCTCAAGGTAGGGAAACAGTGTGACAAGGCAGATGGTAAAGCAAATAGGATGCTGGGATGCATAGGCAGGGATATCACCAGCAGGAAAAGGGAGGTCATAATTCCACTATACAAGACACTAGTGAGGCCCCACCTGGAGTACAGTGTACAGTTCTGGAGACCTTACCTACTTAAGAACATAGACAGGGTAGAGAAGGTTCAGAGGAGGGCAGCAAAGAAGGTACATTGATTGCATCACAAGTTCTATGAGGACAGGTTGAAGGACTTGAATATGTACTCTCTGGAGGAGAGGAGGGAGAGAGAGAGAGAGAGAGAGAGACGATATGATAGCGACATACAAATATCTTGCAGGGAGGAACAGGGTGCAGGAATACACTATTTTTAAGCGAAAAAGATGTTCCAGGACTAGAGGACATGGGATGAAGTTGGAGGGAGGAAGATTCGGAGGAAACATGAGGAAGAATTTTTTCATAGAACGGGTGGTGGACAAATGGAACACCCTGCCAGAGGAAGTGAAGGGGCTGAAACAATCACAGGATTTAAGAATACATGCGATAGACATAAAGGAATTCTGAAGGTAAGGGGTAAGGGGCAATAGACTTCTAGGAAAACATAAAGTGAACTTACAAGCTCAAATGGGCAGACTGGGTGGGCCGTAGGCCCTTATTTGCAGACACTGTCTGTGTATTTATGTATCTATGTAACATTTTCAACCACAGTATTCTCCATGCTTTGTGCTGTACACAACAGATACGGCTGTACTGATGATGCATAAACTATGGTTGTACATGATTAGTGACCATGATCATTCACGGTTTGCCCATGATTTAAGGGTGGTATGTGGTTCCCAGGTAATCCTGTCCTGTCAAGGACAAATAATAAAGTGTGGGGTTTATCTAGGACAGTGAAACACGTAAGGTGAAAAGGTAAGAATCAGCTACTCACTCAACAATTAACTAAAATCAACTTAATATTTATTTCATAGTTTACAGCCACCAAGTCAAATGTTTCACCTATGTGGTCTTTCTCAGGGTTATGGTGGTCTCTCTTATCCTTGGAGCATTGCTCCTTAATTTAAAGTCTCCGGGCCTGATTCTTTAACAGGACTTAGACCAGCGCAGGATGCATCAAACAGCAGCTTGTGCCAAAGCCTGTTGTGCCAGGGACCCTGCACCAGATTCTGGTACAGGAGGGGTCCAGGCATCTAAGTCCCAACACTTGCGGCAACCACTCCCATCCAGCAAGCACATGGCACGTGGGAAGGGTCTGCCACAGGCTCCTTGTGAAAATGCAAGTGATCCCCCATCCTTGATCCCTGATGGAAAACAAAATTGACATTTTCACTGGTAGTCTAGTGGCCCCTTCCCCGATCCCCGATCCCTGTTGTACTAAACAAATGTCATTTTCCACAGTAGTCTAGTGGCCCCCCTCCCTGATCCCTGTTGTACTAAACAAATGACATGCTCCCTGGTAGTCTAGTGCCCCACCCAGCCTCGATCTCCCATAATAATTATTAAATTATCCCTGGTGGTCCAGTGGACAGCTCCAGCCCCGATTCCCCGTAAATTGCAAAACCCAAAACCTGGTGGTCTAGTGGACCCCCCATCATGCATTGCCCTACCACCCCGCTCCCACCCCATCCTGTAACCGAGCCAGTGACTGGCTCAGCCCACTGCTCACCTCTGCAGCCAGCTGCCAACTGAGCTCTGAATGAGTGCGTACTGTATACAGTAAGTGCTCAGTGATTGACAGCTGCTATCATTCACTGACAGCTGCCACCATTCACTGAGTGCATACTGTATACAGAATGCACTCATTCAGAGCTCAGTCGTTGGCTGGCTGCAGAGGTGAGTGGTGGGCTGAGCCAGTCGCCGGCTCGGTTACGGGATGGAGGGAGTGAGTGGTAGGGCAATGCAGGGTGGAGGGGGTCCACTAGACCACCAGATATTTGGGTTGTGCAATTTACAGGGGATTGGGGCCGGAGCGGTCCATTGGACCACCAGGGATAATTTAATAATTATTATGGGAGACTGGGCATGGTGAGGGTGGGCACTAGAATACCAGGGAACATGTCATTTGTTTTATTAGAACAGGGATTGGGGATTGGGAAGGGGGTCACTAGACTACCAGGGAAAGTGTCAATTTTCTTATTACAACAGGTAACGGGGTTTGAGGAGGGGGCCACTAGTCCACCAGGGCATATGTATTACTATTTGATTTTACTGCTATCAACATTGGGGATTCGGGGGCTGCTAGTCCACCAGGGCAAGGATTATTTTATGTAATCTTTACTGGCAACATCGGGGATCGGGGTCAGCGGCACTTTGCCAAACAGGCAACTCTCCCAGCGGAGACTATTCTAAGTATCCTTAGACCAGCACTGGCTGGTCTAAGGGTACTTAGAATTTCTTCCTCTGGGAGAGTTCTGTGAATTGACCTTATGGCACTTACGGGGATATGGCAGCCTGCATCTACCACAGGCCCCTTTGCGCCAAGCTGCAGCCCATTTTGTGGGGCAAGGCTGGCACAAGTTCACTTTGGGGCATGCAGCCTGCAATTCATGCAGGTTGCATTTATGACTAGCTAATGGAAGCTTTTTTTGATACAAGGTGCCACTTGCACCATGTACCTGTATTTTTGACGCAGGCACCTTGCGTCACTCCCATGGCTTTGAGAGTCGAGCCCTCTAGATTTCCAGCATTTGGACAGTCTTGACTCAGCATCTGTCTTTGTGTCTCTAAGGATTTGTAATTCTTAATGGTGACAGTCAGCCTCATGGCCATACTCAGCTTGTTGCTGAGATGTTGCAAAGTTTTAATTCTTCAGTGAAGTTGGTGTGAAGTCTGGAACTTTGCACTTCATGAAGACTTTCTGTAGTTCCTTAGGGCGTGCACCTACTTTTCGTGTGGTTTCATTAACAAAAAAAAGCAAATAAACCCCACACCTCCACCCTTGTGTGAGGTGGCCCACCCCTCTTAGTAAGCCATATGTATTTAAATAGAATCACCCCACCCATCTCACTTCTGGGCCATATTACACCCCTCCTCTATACCCAGTGAAGTTTATGCCAGAAATTAATGCAAACCACTATCCTTACCACCACCTGCAAAGGTAAGTTCCCTCTAACTTCCCTCCCATCTATCCCTTTTAGTGATAACACAAATTCCCCTCCCTTTATCATACTCTTGCCCAAGCAAATCCCTCCTCTCTACCCAGGCTTGCACTCCAGTGCGCCAGCTAAGTCTGTTTCTGTCTTTTGCCCATTTATACAGCCTCTTTGTATCGGTGTTTTTGAATATGGAAATGTTTTTTTTTCTTGGCACAATTAAATATGCTGTATATTGCACGAGTAATACAAGAGTCTCTATATTTTTATGCACTTTGGGAACTATGCATAAAAGTGCAGATTGCCTATACGCTGCATGTCTGAGGTGCGGAGGCAAACTGATGTGTGAAAGCGGCACAGCAGGGGTCCAGTGGACACCCAGTGGCATTCACTATCAGTGCGCAAGACAGTTGTAAACCTGATCCCCCAGCAACCCGAGCAACTATGAGCCATGGGCAGACAGGGTGTGTGCCGGGGGTATGCCCACACTCTACATCATTCACTAAGGTGCGGGTGCTAGGCTGTGGTGTAAACTGTTACTCCATGGGGGACCCTGCTGTAAGTACTTATGTGACCTCCCCAACAGTTACCGGTGTGGCGGCAACAGGATCCCCCAGCATACTGCCGCCTCAGACCTTGAGCAGCAAGGGCGGGCTGGGACAGCCATTTGGGTGAGTCCCTGAAGTTTTAAATATCCCAGATCTACAAATTTCCACACTCCCTCACACCTGCAGCACAAGGGATCCACTGTAGGACCCAGGACGGGCATCTGATTGGATGCTCGCCTTCATCCTGCACTCCACCCCCATGTAGCCCCAATACAGCTGTATTCCAGAGGTCGGGGCTTTGGACGTGTCCCTGCAGGTTCTTGCAGTCATGAATCCATACACCCTGCACCTATCTGGGACCGCATAGGTGCGCAGTCACTTTACGCTTGTATCGCGTGTACATTGCACACTTTTGTGTATAGCCCCCATAGTACATACAGTATCGGTAATCGGAAGGTGGATGCTCCATTTCCTGGCCTGTAAATGTTATGAATGGAGGCACCCCAGTATCACTAGTGGACCAGTGCCTTGCTTTTTTTCAGTAAACAGAGCCTTAGTAGCTACTTTGCAAAAGTTTGCGCCACAAAAATTATGCAAAGTAGCATCATATTAGTAACTTCATTGCTGTAGTGTCTCTACGCATAGACTTAGCGTAGCAAAGTAGGCACTTCATGACAAGAAGCTCTTTGTAAAGTCACACATCACAAAGTTGGGAAATGCACAAGGTATTCTGTGAAACAGAGCTTCTGACATGGCACAACCATAGCTTAGTGGTTTTAGTTAGTGACAGAGTGGCTGTTTCCTATCTTTGCACTTTGCTCATAATTTTAACCATAGTTTTCCATGGGCAGCCACTGATGGTAATGTGTACAAGAATGAGTAATGATGGTAATGAGTACATGAATTGCCCTCCGACTAGCGTCTGTTCAGAGTGATTGTTCAGTTCAGCTAGTAATGTCATTACTGACACATGATCCTGTTTGACACCTGAAAATGCTGAGCACCTCATGTTTCTCGAAGTCAACATTCCTCACTTTAATTTCAAATATGATACCTAAATAAAATATACACTGACTGCTCCGAGCAGGCCCTATGCACAAAACACTTTCAAGAAATTGTGCCTGTGGTGAAAATCTTTTGTGAATAGGGTCTACTACATGAGGTAGCAATTAACTGCAACAAGTCAGGTCAGGATGGACTAGGCCAGACCGCGATGATCACATGAGCAGCACAGAATAGAAAAAAATATATAAGTGGGTTCAGAGTCCAAATACAGCAAGCAACTGCATTTCATGTCACAAACTTACTTGGTGGTACCTAGTACCACTATCTGATCTGGAAGGTAGGGTACTGCTGTCTACTACTACTACTACTACCACTACCACTATCAGTTTTTGCCCTCACAAGTCATGACTGCTATTTATAGATACATAGATACATAGACAGTGTCGGCAGATAAGGGCCTATGGCCCACCTAGTCTGCCCATTTGAGCTTGTAAGTTCAGTTTATGTTTTCCTAGAAGTCTGTTGCCCTTACCCCTGACCTCCAGAATTCCTTTATGTCTATCCCATGCATTCTTAAATCCCGTGATTGTTTCAGCCCCCACCACTTCCTCTGGCAGGGTGTTCCACTTGTCCACCACCCGTTCTGTGAAGAAATTCCTCCTCACGTTTCCTCTGAATCGTCCTCTCTCCAACTTCATCCCATGCCCTCTAGTCCTGGGACATCTTGTTCGCTTAAAAATAGTGTATTCCTGCACCCTGTTTATTTATCACTTTTTGTCCTTACTCCAGTCCTACTCCTTACTACTACGACTTGTGACTTTTATTTTGACCCCAGCAACTGATCCTGAGTCCTGACTATACTGTTTTAATTTTCGTACAGTCATGGCTTAGCAAATGCCTGAAAGTTCAGAAACTGAATACTCTTTGTATATTTCTCACGTCCCAAATATTTGGCTGCAAATACTTCACAGAAAAAAATGCTACTAAATTGAAAAGTCATATAATTTCTTTATTGTTTATGTGTGTGGGGGGTATGCTAGCCTGGTTACATCTCACTTACAGGAACTGGGCTGAGATTATTATATTACTATATGTTATTTGTGATATTTAAATTACTTGGCAGTGGCTAGCAGCAAGCAATTGTGGAACTAGGAAGGATGTAATTGTGTTGTGTTGTGTGTCATCAGGTCTCCAGGTGACAGTGGCACATTTTTTATGACTGCACTGCACTTGACCGATGCGATGTGTGACTGCTTTCCTGCCTGGGTGGGGGTGCTCACTATGTCTTTCGTTTTTCTTCTTTAAGGATTCAGCATGTTGATCAGATTCAGTAGAAGTAGTCGTAGTACTAGAAAACATTACCATATCTTGGAGCATGTAGTGTACCATATACCACAGTACACTGGGGCATGCAAAGCAGTTGCATCATTCATATGGGTAAGGTGGGTGGGCTCTCTTAGTGCTGCTAATTTGATCATTCATATCCATTTCTTTGGCTTGTTCGGCTCTGACTGGAACATCCATCAAAATAATACCCACATAGCACCATTACTAAAAAAAGAAATCTTAGCTGCCTGGCAGTGCCTGCAGTGCTTGGTGGTGCTATGATATAGGTATTTGCATCTGTCTGTCTGTCTGTCTGCCTCTCTCTCTCTCTCTCTGTGTTTCCCCGCACACTCATGTCACTGGCCCGAGCAGTATATCTGCTACTATTATAGGCCAGCCATGAAGGGGCTAGCAGTGAGTGATTGCTTTTTTATTTAGCAGTTTTACATTAATTTTTATACAAATAATGCATTAAATTATTTCCTTTGGCCCTCTGTGTCAAATGTGAGTGATTTTGGCCACTTTTATGCATTTGTTCGCATTTTTTCAAATATTGGTTAATAAATCAGAACTAATCAGAACTTCAGCATTTTCCAGTTCTTATTTAAAAAGGGTCAGAACTTCACTGAGTTCTCCCAGCCCTAATTACAATGCATCTGTACAACATTGTGAAGGCACTGTGAATGCTGGGAACAAAATAAAAACTCTGGTGATACTTTGCAAACAGAAGCTAATTATATACATAAAAATCCTTCACTAGATAGCCAAAAGGTATTATGTTTGGAAAGGCCAGAGTATGAAAACTATTGCAGTGAGAACACAGTAAATTTCAAAATGAGCTCTGTTTTGAGCTAGAACCAGCTGAAAGTAACAAGGATCCGCAAATGTTTTGGAGTATTATTGCATTTGGTTGTAAAGAGCAGGAGGCGAGCATAGAAATTGCAATCCCAGAAGATACACGGGTTGAATCAAATATTTATTTAGATGTCCATACACCTTTTACAATATTTGTTCCCCTGGATGATAATACACCAGTTTTGCTTTTTGTTTCACCACAAAAAGTAAGGAACTCTAGAATAATGTCCTTCCCCAAGAAAACAAGAATAAGGCCCCAGGTATTAACAAGCTGCCAGCTGAGGTACTTCATCCGCTCTGTGAAGTCAGGATAGCAATATTGGCATCTGTCTTCATGGCCATTGTATATCTTTACAATTACCAGACAATTGGGATGCAGGAATAATTGCCCCTCTGTTCAACAAAGGCAACATTCTTGACCTTAGTTGCTAGGCCAATCTTCTTACAGACTGTTACATTAAAGATCTTTACTAGATGTAGTTTATGACAGCTTGAAATAGGGGAAACTGAGAATGGTGTAATATCAGAATTGCAGGGTTGTTTCAGGAGGGAAAGATCTACCATTGATCATTTATTTACATTAAAATACATGATTGACAAATGTGCAGGTAAAGGAATCAAGCTCTATTCTGCCTTCATTGATTTGACCAGTGCTTGTAACATCATAGACAGAGGGCTTTTGTAGGATATTTTAAATTCAACCTCTCTTGATAAAAGACTCAGTGCAATTATTAGACTGTTGAATAGTAACACCAAATCTAGGATTAGTTAGAAGGCATGGTAAACTGTCTAAACCAATCAGGACACAAAACATTAAACAGGGGTGCCTGTTGGCCTCATTTCTTTTTAATTTGTATATAAATTCCTTGACAGATACAAATTTGTATGAGACCTGTGTATGTCCTAATGTTAATCATGTGACTGTACAGATCCTCTTTTTTGCCGATGATGCATGCTTTCTTTCCTGGTGTCATTTTTAGGATGTATGGGGATGTTAAATTTCTAAATGAAAAATTAACAGGAATGAAATTGAGGTACTCAAGTCTTACAAATATTTGAGAGTTACCTGTAACAAGGGAAACACGTGGAATGATCATATTGACATTTGTAAAAGACAATAACATAAAGATACGAATGGTGTACTGAGCTTTTACAATACTTATGAGAAAAATTAATTTAAAGAGGTATTAAATATCTTTAATGCTAAAATTAAATCAAGTATTATTTATTGTGCAGAGTTTTGGGATTTGGAGAGTGGAACTGGTGTTCTCGAACTGCTACAAAATAGGTTTTTAAGACAATTGATGGGCCTCCTGTATTATATTTCGGGTGCCCATTTGAGGGCAGAAACAGGACTCTGGCCACTTCAGTCTCTGACTGTTATTAGAGCAGTTGGGTATCTTCTTAAGATTTTAAAATGTCTGAGATGAGGTTGCTGAAAATTATATTGGAAGAGTGATTCACAAATGTGAATGTGCCTGGTTCTAGCACTGGTTAGTATGGAACTCTTTGGAAAAAGTTCCAGTTCCTGGCCTTTGACACAAGTATTTTTTTGGCACTAATAATACTTTAACATATATAAAAGCACAGATAATTGAAAGAAGCAGGATTTGGACAGGCAGAATGATTTAACAAGGATAGTTGAATCCAGGATGTTTTGGGGATATAAAGCTTATAAGACTTTATGGAGACCAGAACCTTATTTAAAATTTTGCTCCATTAGAAAACATAGATACTGCTGGCCCAGTGGCATGGATGGCTGAGGCATCATGCTTCTCTTCTGCCACACTGGCAACCCATGTTTATGGTGCGAGCAAGTCTTTGGGGGTCGGCCGGGGAGGGAGAGGATCGAGTGTTCAGGGGACAACTCTCCTCTCCCGGGGAGAGTGAGGAACAGAGACCGGCACCTGTCTGACACCTAGTGAAGGCATGCCGTGTCCTGTATTGTGGGGCTCAGCGAAGCGGCTGACCAGTGTGCTGCATGCAGAAGTGCATGCAGCTTGCCTATTGTTGGCACTGTACACTCCCTGCCACAGAAAACAGAAAAACTGGTCCCGGTTGAGCTGGATTAAGGCCATCCTCTGCAGGCACTACCCCCAAGAAGGCACATCCCTGAACTGGATCCAGTACTGGTGGGTACAGAGGAGGGCTCCACGTCACCCTGCTATGAAGGGTTAGCCATGGGAGAAGATGGGAGGTAAGCCTGAAGGCTGGGGGACGTGGCTGGGAGGACGTCAGGAATGTGGGCACACTAGGGCAGGGGAGAAAAATATATATATATATATATATATATATACTGTATATATATATATATATATATATATATATATATATAAGTAAACATAGCTCTGACCAGGCTCATATTTCAGGTCAGCCTAGATGTATATAATGTATTGTATTCCTTATTTAATGTGAAATGTTGTTGTGGTAATATGGTTAAACCCTCATTTTCACATTATATGCTCTATTGCCCTGTGCATGAAATTTCACACAAGTGCTCATTGCTTCCTTTAATGAAAAAGTGGTATACATGCTCTGATGAGGTTGCAATCAATCATCTCCTCTCTTATAACAAGCAAAATATTATGTTTGCAATTGTGTCATTTGGTAATTGGGCTAAAAAAGAATGCATTTGGGCCAAAGTTCGTCTTTAACACTAACATTTCAAAATTAAATTGTTGAGATTTTGTGGGCCCTATTATTTTGGAGTATTGGTCAGATTTTATTGTATAACAATCAGTGTTTCCTTCCTCCTGTTTGTATATGTATTCTTTTACATGATGGATGGCATGTGTTTCGTTTTGTGTATAATTTTATTATTATAATAATTTTACCTGTTCTTGTATTATGCCTGTTATAATAATGGCAAGTAGCCTTTTGACTGTGCTTAAATAAATTTGATTCTGGTTCTAGTTAAATGACCTCAGGTGCTTAGGACAAAACTTTGGGTGCAGTAGGTAGTTAGCGAAGAGGAGATGCAAGACAAGTGTTCCCTGTGGCAAAGTCCCCTCAAATGATCCAAGAGGTCTTCTTCTGCATCAAAAATATGTTACATGTGGAGAGAATGATGCAAGCTGGGTCAAAAATGCATGGGGTGAGAATGACTCAAGCTAAGTCAAAAAGCCGAGTGATGCATGGATCAAGAATGAGGCAAGCTGCACCAAAAAGATGAGGCATGAGACTAGAATTTGACTCAAGCTGCATCAGAAAGATGATACATGGGGTGAGAATGACTCAAGCTGAGTTAAAAAATATGGCAGATGAAATTATCAAGACAACGGCTTATTAAGCCCTCAAAATGCTCGAAACTAGCCCTACAGGGAATATTGGCTCTATAACCAACCCACAGCATACTCTACCCTCTCCTTTATATGCTCCAGTGTCAGTTAGACTGGCTGGTCTGACAGCGGTATGCATCTTTAGTGCAATGTCAACAGCTTTCACCTTTGAAAATCAAAAACAAATAGTGGGATGGTGCATCATTTTTTTGACACCAGCCCCTCTGTGACATGCCCCAACCATTTATAGCTTTTTTTCTGACAAGTTGCTACAGACAGGCTGTCAGCCCTGTCCCTGCCCCCTCTTGACTGGCACACAGCTCCCGGTCCACAGAGCCCTGTATCCCCCATGGATTACTCCCTGTGGCAGGGCTGGGAAGGGGAGGGCCATCCTCCCCCCCACCTGGTGACACAATCCAGACTGAACCAGTGACAGCGCAGGGCAGTGGTGTGCGAGCAGGGCTTCATACAGCCTGTGCCAACCCATTGTCCACTTTTCTCCCTTAGTCCCCCTTGCCACAGCAGCATGTAAGGACATGCACGTGGAGGTGTACACACACTATGGAACCATGGTCCCCCTTAATGTCACTCAAGCTACCAGCACTACCTCCAAACCTCCACTCGAGCACAGCCAAGGGCTAAGTCGGCAAGCCTTCCCACCCTGCGAAAGGAGTGCTGTCCATTGAATGCAATATCCTCTGCCTCCCTGGCTGACCCTCAGTGACCTGAGCTTGCTCCTGAACCCAGTTTGCCGGCGTGGTAAGAGGTAAGGTGCCTAGCGCCTCAGTCTTCTATGCCACTGGACCAGATCCGCACCCATATTTTTTGATGCAAGCCTGATGCAAGTCACTTTGGTGAGGGCAGTTCCACTTGTAACGCAAGCAATGTCAGAAATTCAGAATTGAGGTAAGTTTTGATGCAGCTTACTCCTTGCATCATTCTTTTCTGGTGCAAGCACCTTGCTTCATTCTCTGACCTTACAAAATAGCTTTTTTAGTATAAAACATTGTTTCAGTCTGTAAAGGATTCCTCTTTGGTTGACTGTTTTGCACACATGGAATATGTGATCAGTATAGGACAGATGGGGATTTACGAAAACACAGAGATACTTAAAGATGGTGACTTGATCGAGTGTGGTTCCTTTAAGATATAGGTCATGCAGTCCAAGTATCATGTTAAGTTTGGGGAATGAGCCAAACAACATGGATTTGGTAATTTTTTGAGCTGAGTAGCAACTAATTCCCCTTGAGCCAGTCTTGCACTGATTGGACTGAAGCTTAATGTATGTATGTATGTATGTTCATAGTCCAAACAGCTAATGCTTTTTACTTCCTTTATTTGCAGAAGAAAGTATCAAACCAGCAAGACCACACTCCGTCAATGTGGTGTTCCATATACAGTGGTTTTGGCCGCCCAATCCTTCTCAGCAGCATGTTCCGCTACCTGGCTGACCTGTTGGGTTTCGCTGGACCCCTCTGTATTTATGGCATAGTACACCGCCTGGGGACACAGAATGAACCGCAAACTGCACCAGTTAATGTGACTGTGAGTTGATGCTTCAATAAACCACTTCAAAGTGTACTAATAATATTAGGGTAACTTGATGTCCCCTCCTGGCAGCAAGTGTGGGTTTGGACTATTTAAAGTGTCTGTATGGTTAAATGTTTAGTTTATTTATTTGCCTTTGATAACTGGGTAGGTGCACTAGGCAAAAAAACTGCCTATTTTCAGGCACGACCCAGGAGAGTACAGATTACAATAATGCTGCAAAGACAACAATGAGTACAGCTTACAATAGTATAGCATAACTTAATAATATACAGTAGGCATATATTTATTTATTCATCACATTTTTACATAACACATCCTGATAAGAGCACAAGAAAAACGAATTGAATCCATTCAGTTAGAAACTAGTTTGGTTTCAAGAATGCTCAAGAGTGTCCTTCTTAAAAGAAGTGTGGCGGCCAAATGACTGACTTGCTTCTGATTGTAGTGTCAATTTATTTAATGACATTTATGAACAATTAATACATTAAGGGTTTGAGATGAAGCAGAGGGGTTGCTCAATGGTTCAACCAGTTTTATTATCAACAAACCATAGAAGCAATATAAAAGACTGGGCAATTTGCAAGAAGAGCAGTGTGTAGTATCCTTAAAGTGGTTTGCCAAGTTTTGTATTCTTAACAACAGCTTTCTATAAGGGGAAGCTTGCCCTTGCAGAAATCTACTGACAGTCAAAATCCAGAAAAAGCTGCACTACTAATACATGATGAAGCCTTGACAGGTGAAGCACTGGGGCATTAACTCCTTACAAGGTGACTGGCATTAGCTCTTGTGTCTTTATGTGTGCATTTTGCAAATAAATGTTCTAAAAAAAAGAGAGAGATATGCATCCGAGCCTTAATGTATTAGGAGTGCAGCTTTTTCTAGACCTTGACTGTGTTGGATCAAGGGTTAACCACCCACTAAGCAGCACCCCCTGGATTACACTAGAGCATGATTGCTACATGTGAGGAGTGAAAATCTTTTGAGTAGGTTTTCATAATTTTAATTTGCTGCCTGTTTGGGAGGGAAGGGACTGTAATTTTACCCCAAGGTGCAGTGCAGCCAATCCCTTCCTTTCCTGGTGCTGGCCCATCCCCCATGCTGGAATATGCTCTGATTTAAAGACAGGGATGAACATGAGCATGAACCCCATTATAGTTAATGGGAACACTTTTCAAAGCAAATTTCCTTAAGTTATTTAGTATTGGGAGGATAATTATGGCCAGCAGTTGATTAACGAGTCCATTGCTGTGGCCTTTGAGCAAAAATACAATCCCTTCCCTCCAAAACGGGGAAAAATTAAAATAATGAAAACCTACTAGGTAGGTGTGGCAAACTAGTCTCAGATTCAGCCTGTGTCTGTTACCAGCTTTCTTAAACCCTTCAGATACCTGCAAGGGTACTGGGTGTGATGTTTGGCCAGCTGGTTATGATTGTTGTGTGATACTGGTATCATAAATAAATGGTCAGTGTTAGAAATGTCAGTCTGTGAGATTTGTCCCTTTAAATTATAAGGTGTCAGCTGCTGAAACCACAGGATGTAATTAAAACGAATAAGGGAACCAGTTAATTAACTACTTTCCTTCCAATTACATTTTATTAACTTTTATGACAGGCTCAGGCTTTTGAAGTGGAAACAAAATCTAAAGTTTATGACGTCAGGAAAGAAAGAGTAATTTGGCTGTTCTTATCAAGTTTAACACCTAAATGACAAATGCTGGGATTGCTAAGTTCAAAGGAAAAATGGTTAATTAAGGAGTTATGTATAGGAAATATCTTTTTTCTTCTGATGTCACATTATTTAACATACCTCCTGGTAGGAAATCATGTTTTGTAATTTAATATTCTAAAAGGAGGAGCTAGATGACTCACAGAAGGGGTGTGGAGACACAGAGTTTAAACTGATACTTGTGTCTGAAATGTTGGTTATATTATTTTGGGACTCTGAGAGAAAAACAGTTCTCTGATCTAACTAAACGCACTTCCAGAGGTAATACCTTAGATAGCAAAAATCTAAATGTATTGTGGTAGGAGTTTTGCTTAATAATTTTTCCTTGTTCTTTTATGTGATTGTAAGCTCTTTGATACATTGTTCTGTGTTTACATTTTTTTCATATTTTTATCATCTTTTAGTAAAGAACCTTTTCTTTGAAAGACTGCCTGGGTGTCTTTCAGTTCTTCTTGCATGTGATGTATAGGTGGTTAAGTCTGACAACTGTTCAACAGCTTGATGGTGTTACTAAGCTTGGTAAAAAGTAAGAATATACCTAAGGTCTCTTATAGAGTTTTAATTGTTCATTTTGGATACCTGGCTAGGTGCCCTTAGGCGAAATATATATATTGCATCCCCCAAGGAGAATGTTATCTGAGCCTGTATATTTGGGTATGCTAACATAAGGTTCACAGTTTGTATCCCTCCAGAACTGGAGACTAAAGTTGATTTGGACCCAAAAGCAGACAGGAGGGTTACCCTGTCTGTTACCTGTTCACACTATTGTGCTCTGAGGTTGGCACTGTGGGAGCAGAGGGCCTGACCTGCGCAGTGTGCTTATGACACTCAGTAGCTGCCACCTCTCAGCGTAAACACTCTCTCTGGGTATATCTAAGTCTAAATCCCTCCAGAGCCACTACTCATGCAGTACAGCTATCCTTACCAATGGGCAAATGACCCGCCTCTCTCTATCACAGCTGAGAACACCTTACTTTAGAAATGAATTATGGTAACTGTATCCTTCCCTTCAGAGGCAGAAACACAGTTTTGTCAGTTATAAATCAGTGAGCCTTACCTCAAAAGACTCAGTCACAGAAACATGAAGTACATAAAAAATATTTTAATACTGCCAGCTATTTTCACAGATAATACAGGATACTAAACAAGGACTATGGGGGAACAATAATTCTACAGAAATGAAAAAGAAAATGTTTGAACAGTAAGTAACTTGCAGAAAAAAAAAACTCTCTCTCTCTTTCTTCAATATTTAGCAAGGCAAAATAGTTTACCACACAGGGCACTTTGGTGAAATAGTGCAGACTTGTACCTTAGCTGGTAGATGTTTGTAGTCCCAAACCTGACTGACTCTTTCAGAATCTGCCAGACCTCAAGACCCTGCAGCTGCCCCCCATGACACATTGTCCAGTATGTCACTCTGACATCATAGATGTGACATTCTTTTGAGTCCTGGAAAACCTCCCATCTGGAAAGACTGGACCAAACTGGAATCTTGGGTTTCATGCATTGCAGGGTCCATCAATTTGTTTTTCTTTCTGTCTTG
Source organism: Neoceratodus forsteri (assembly GCA_016271365.2). Taxonomy (NCBI): domain Eukaryota; kingdom Metazoa; phylum Chordata; order Ceratodontiformes; family Ceratodontidae; genus Neoceratodus; species Neoceratodus forsteri. The sequence continues at coordinate 1,310,307,402 of CM028131.1, forward strand.
TACAGCAGGAGTGACTTTTCCACAAATTAGCCAGGGCCCTTCATGAAACATGAAAGGGTTGCACTCTGCTTTCAACTCTCCCATTAACTGGCCAGAGAGATTGTTATCATGCACCAGGGCCATCTGGCATGCCTCTTGGTAGCTAATTGTATCTGCCAGTTTTTAACTCAGCTAAAATACTTACAAGTGATCTAGAAAATAATAAAAATTAAACACAGAAACACCTTCCCCCCCTTCTTGAAAAAGGAAAAAACCTATATTTTAGCAATACTAACTGATATTGGTTTTTCATGTGAGCATGCTGGGTCCCACTGCTATGCCCTCAGTTCACTCTCTGGGTGAACCCCACCTTAGTTTCTCATAGCTCCTCTCCTACTTAACAAACAAACAAAAAAATGAATAACAAGGGCACTGTTATCTGGACAGCCCATCCATGTTGTCGTGAGTGATCCACTGTGGTACCTAATGTCCATATTATAGCACTGCAGCACCAGGCTCCATCACAGCACTTTTGAGTTCTGTCTGCTGGACCTCCGCAACCATGTAAGGGGGTTGTTATCAGTAGCCAAGGTGAACTCCCTCCCATATAAATAAGATTGCAACTTCTGCAAAGCCCAGACAATCCCTAGACACTCCTTCTCTATTGTGGTGTAAGCCTTCTCTCTGGGCAGCAGCTTTCTGCTCAGGTACATGACTGGGTGTTCCTCTCCTGAGTATGTAACCTGCCTCTGAACCATGCCCAGTCTATGATCAGCTGCATCTATGTGTACAATAAACCTAAGAGAATAGTCCAGGCTCAAGGCTGATGAACACATGTATCTGATGCAATGCCTCCTTCAGCTGGTGGAATGCAGTACCACAGGTTTCCTGCCACTGAAACTTTTCAGGCATTTACTTTCTGGTAAGATCAGATAGGAGTTTGGCCATGCTACTAAAATTTGGCTCAAACTTAAGATAGAACCCTGCTGTTCCTAGGAAGGCCCGTACTTTCCTCTTGATCATGGGCATGGCCCATCCCTGAATGGCCTACATTTTCACTGTCTCAGGCTGGATGTAGCCACTCCCCAACCTGTGCCCAAGGTATAACACAACAGCCTTTCCTATCTGGCACTTCTCTGCCTTAACTGTTAGCCCAGTGGCCTACAGTTGGCAGAACCCTTCAGTCACATGGCCAACGTGACTCCCAAGTCTGGGTACAGATTGCAATTTCATCCATGTATGCCAGAGTGAAGTCTCCTGCTCCATTCAGAATGCAGTCTATGAGCCGTTGAAAGGTGGCTGGCACATTCTTCATCCAATATTTCATTACCTTGAACTTGAATCATTTAAATGGGGTGATGAAGGCCAACCTCTTTCTGGCTTTGGGGTCAGGGCTACCTGCCAAGAGTGTTTGTTAGGTCAGTGGTGGACAGGTAAAGGGCTGCCCCCTAACCTCTCTAGGACATCATCTATTCTGGGTATGGGGACTGTGTGCAGCTGTTGCGCCTGCGGTAGTCAACACAGAACCTCATGGTCCCATCCTTTTTGGGGATCAGTACCACTGGGGAAGCCCTGGGACTACTGGACTCCTGGATCACCTGGTGAGCCAGCATCTCCTTGATTACCCCCTCTGTGGCATGTCTTACTCCTACTGGGACTCTGTAGTGTGGCTGTCTCAGTGGGCCTTGGGATCTGATATCCACGTGGAGCTCTGTCAGCATGGCATACCCTCGTTTCCCCTTGAACATTTCACCAAATGTATGCAACACCCCGCCCATTGTGGCAGCTTGGGCTGGTGTCAGCCACTCTGAGAGGGTGACAGCATACACTGAGGATTCTCTCTTAGCCTCTCCCAGCATATCCATCAGTGAGTCTACTTCCACCTCCTCCTCCTGATAGCTGTACACACCAAGGACCATCTCATCTCTGTCATGGTAGGGTTTCATTATACTTAAGTGATAGACTTGCTGTTTTTGCCTCCTGTCTGGTAGCTCTACCATGTAATTAACATCATTCACCCTTCTGACTACCAAATAAGGCCCCTTTCAAGCTGCCTGTAAGTTGTTCTGCTGGACAAGGATGAGCACCATCACCTGTTGCCCAACTTTGTACTCCTGGGCTCTGGCCCTATGGTCCAACCATGTCTTCTGCCTCTGTTGTGCAGTGGCTAGGTGCTACTTAGCAAACTCCATGAACTCCTTGAGTCATGACCTGAAATTCAGGACATATTCATAGAAACATAGAATTTGATAGCAGATAAGGGCCTTTTGGCCCATCCAGTCTGCCCATTCCTCCCTACCTACACTATTACCGCAGACCATACCCAATATACAGCTCTTTCTCCATCCCCTCTTCCTTTTCACTATGATTCTCTTGTGGTTATCCCATGCATTCTTGAACCTGCCACTGTTTTTGCTCCACCCTCACCTCCACTGGAAGGCTGTTCCAGGAATCCACCACACTTTCTGTGAAGAAGTAATTCCTCACATTTCTCCTGAATCTACCCCCCCTCCAGCTTCACAGCATGTCACCTTGTTCTTGAGCACCTTTTATTCTCAAAAATTCCCCCTCCTGTACCTTGTTTACTCCCGTGAGGTACTGTATTTAAAGGTCTCTATCATATCCCCCTCCTCTCTTCTAGGGTGTAGGTATTGAGGTCCATTAATCTCCTCTCATAGGACTTTTGATGCAGACATCTGCCCTCCTTCAGTCCTCTGGACTCCACAACAAATTCCCCTTGAGAAGCAAGCTCACTCTCCCTTTCATCTCTTACCAAATCAAGGGGGCCCCTTACCCTATGGTCAAATAGTATCTTGAAGGGTTAGAACCCTGTGGACTCCTGGGGGACTTCCTTATATGTGAATAAGAGGGGGTACTTGTCCCACTGTCTTGCATGCTGGTCAGGGTATGCCCTTAACATGGTCTGAAGAGACCCACTGAATCACTCAACTAGACTGTTAGTCTTGGAGTGGTATGATGAGGCTCTGAGCTGCTTTACCCCACACTGCTTCAATAGACTAACCATCAAATCAGACACAGAGTTGGTGTCCTGGTCTGACAGAATCTCCTGAGGGAAACCCACCCAGCTTAATATCCCCAGCATTTCATCAGCCACCTTCTCAACCTCAATGGAGAACAAGTGTTCTGCCTCTGGGCACCTTGTGGCGTAATCTATGACCACCAAAATGTACTGCTTACCGGTGTGACGTGGGGTACTAAGCGTACCCTCAGTGTCCATGGCAACTCACCGGAATAGATACTCTACCACAGGGAGGGGAATAAAAGCCACCTTAGCCTTGTCCCCAACCTTTCCCATCCTGTGGCACTCCAGACAAGTCCAGCAGTAATTAACCATGTCTTTAAAAATACTAGGTAAAAACTGTTAGTCAGTCAGATGCCTTCTTGTACAGCTAACCCCTAGGTGTCCAGAAAAGGGTATGTGTGTCCAGAAAAGGGTATGTTGTGGGTCAAGGCTAGAAGCTGCTTCCTATTCTCCTTAGGGACCAGTATCTGCCAGAGTACACCTTCCTCTGGTCCTCCCTTAGGAACCCACTCATGGTACAGGAGCCCATTCTCCCAGTACATCTTCCTCTTCCCTAAACTCAGAAAGCCACCTTCCACACTGGTGGCTAACTCCCTTGCAGGGATAGGTTGGCTTGCTGAGCTCTGCTTAGCTCTGCATGCCCAACCTTTCCCAAAACACACTCTGTTGTAAAAGCCACCCACGGCTGGGTTCACCTCAGTCTGTAGCTGTGACTCAGAACTGCTGCTCCCAGCTGGTTCTTCAGCTACAACTTCTCCTGCTGCTGAGGTAGGTGTTATGTCATTGTGCACTGCCCCCTCTGTATCCTCAGGAGCCAGTTCCCTCACCTTGCTATGGGTAGTGGCACACACAATATTGTCCCTACAATCAAAATCATTACTCATGATTACAACCATGGACAGGTCTAGTACAAAACCCACCTCCCTTATACCCTGGCCACCTTCCCAGCTTAGAAAGATCTGGGCCACTGGCACTGAGACCACAGGACCCATCACTCCTCTAATCCTAGAAAACTGGCCAGGCAGAATCTGTTCCTCTTGAATCAAATCCTGCTTTACCATAGAAATGGAAACCCCAGATCCCCTCAATCCCTTGGTTACCAATTCATTCACCACTACTGGGTGCATATGTGCAGTGAAATTAGAGGGCACTGCACTCAGTGTACAGGCCACTATCTGCTGTGAGTTCCGTGGGCTACTCCCTATTGCTGCACTAACCCCTTATTTTACAGTTTTCAGACAGTTGTAAGACAAGTGTCCCAGTTTCCGACAGATATAGCACCTATGTTCACCCAACTCCATGTTTTTGAGACGAGGTGGCTGGATGTGAACTGCTCAACCCTCTCAACCACCTCCCTTGTGGAGCTTGAAGTTCTATCCCACAACTTTATTCTCAGTTCCTCATGTACAGGTTTTAGGAATTGTTCCAGAAGAAATAAATCTTTTACTGTATTTCCTTTACAGAATGAGCTATTGCACCATCTACAGTGTTCTTACAAGTTATTTAGCTGCACAAAAATGTCAGCATAGCTGTCCCTCAGTACCTTTCTTAACCATCTTAATATTTGTCTGTAGGCCTTAGGGGTTAACTAAAAATGCTTTAGTAAGGCATTTTTCATTTTATCATAAACCATGCAGTCCTTGCTGTCCATTCTAGCAAAAGCTTCTAATGCCTTGCCTGTAAGCAGTGGTAATTGGTGAGTCACCCAAGGAGACATGCCCAATTTAAATTGCTCTCAGATTCTTTTCATAGATCTTTAAAAAAATCAAGATCTTACCCTACTGATATCTGGGAAACATTTTAGAATTAAGGTTGGCTTCCTGGGTCGAACCCCTCATGCCATTATTCAGTTTGTTGTGATGTTCCCTGGTAAGAATTTCCATCTGTCCCTCACAATCAGGTTTCTTCATCTGGATCTGATGCTGGTGCTGCCTTTTTTGCTCATCAGCCTTTTGCTTCTCCACCTTCTCGTGCTCCTGTGCTTCGAGCTTCATCTTCTGGATATCAATTCCTGCCTATGCCTTAACCAGGGCAAGCTCCAGCTCCAAAATTTGTACCCAGTCTGCTTGCACAGCTGCCCCAGTTATGGATTCTGGCTCACCTGCATGCTTCCTAGCCTCCGCCTCACAACCTAAGCTAGCAGTGATCACTTTCCCAGGTGTAGCAGATTGCTCTTCTCATATGGTCCAGACATAATGTCTTCTCTCTGTCTACTCTTGCTTAAAAAAAAACCTGGTAGAATGTACAGTCCCATTTTGTATATCTGTTCTTTGACCGGACAGATAAACTTTACTGTGACAAAACTGTTTTCAGATCCCTCTTACTGCCTCCAGTTTGTGGCAAACTGGTCTCTTCCAGACTCAGACTTCCAGTGTTACCAGCTTTCTTGAACCCTTCAGATGCCTGCAAGTGTACTCAGTAACTGCTACCTCTCAACTTAGATACTCCCTCAGGGTATCTCTTGGTCTGAATCCCTCCCGAGTCAGTACTGACACAGTATTATGCTTCTTGCACATGAGCAGATGACCCACCCATCTCTGTCACAGTTGAGAAGCCTTACTTTGGAAACAAGTTATGGCAACGGTATCCTTCACTTTAGAGGTGAAAATATAGTTTTGTCAGTTATAAATTGGTTAGCCTTCAGTCAAAAGACTCAGTCACAGAAACAATCACTATATAAAAAATGACATTTTAATGCTTGCAGATATTTACACAGATGATACAGGATACTACACAAGGACTATTGGGATCAGTAGTTGTGCAGAAATGAAAAAGAAAGTGTTTCCAACAGTAGATTACACACAGAAAAAAACTGTCTCCTTCTTTGCTATATAGCAAGGTAGAATAGCTTACCACACAAGACACTTTGGCGAAGCAGAACAGAGCTAAACTTTAGCTGGTAGCTGCTTATAGTCCCAAACCTGACTGACTCTTTCAGGCTATACCAGAACTCAAGATCTTCCAGCTGCCTTCCCATGGCACCTTATTCAGTATGTCACTCTGACATCGTATATTTGACATTATTTTGAGTCCTGAAAGAGCTTCCATCTGGAAAGGCTGGCACAAACCGGAATCTTGGGTTTCATGTATTGCAGTGTCCATCAATAGGTTTTTTCCTCCTGTCATGCACAGCAGGAGTGACTCTTCCACATATTAGTCAGGGCCCTTCATGAAACATGAAAGGGTTGTGTTCTGTTTTCAGCTCTCCCATTAACTGGCCAACGAGATTATTATCACTCACCAGGGCCATTTGGCAAGACTCTTGGTAGCTAAATTTATCAGAAAGTTTTTCAGTCAGCTGAAATACTTACAAGAGGTCTAGCACATAACAGAAATCAAACACAGAAACATGACAAAAAATTACACAAAAGTTGTTACAGTAGGTTTTCACTAGGCAAAACCAGAGCTGCTCAGACAAAACCAGTTGCTCAGTAACATACACACAATACAAATGTAGGAAAGTCACGGCACTCACCCTCCTGTATTCCTGTAAAAAAATATTGTCCAAATGTATACAGTTGCAGTTTCAATGTTCTGTTTATTCAAGGAGCAAAGTGCAGAGTGCAAGTACAGAAAGCCACAGCAGTGAGGAGCAGCAGAAAACACCTAATGTTTCACCAGCTGCTGGCTTTGTCAAAGCTTTGACATATTATGTTTCCTGCATTTGTATTTATTTATTTAATTAGCTTTTGTTAACTGGGTGGGTGCACTAGACAGCAGAGCTTCCTATTTTCAGGCATGACCCGGGAGGTTACATACATTAGGGTAAGACACATCATTAGAATTCAAGGATAAAACAGGTGAACATCAGCAAAACATATCACTTGAATACAGGGTACACGTCACAGTGGCAGAGGACATAGGGAAATTAGCAGAACAGTGGTAACATAAAACACAAATACAAATATGAACATACAAAATGCCAGTAGAAACAGGCCACATGGTCTATGGAGTCTGCCTGATTGTGCAGCTAGCCCCTCAACTTGCAGCTGCCCCACCCTTCCCTCCCTCCCTCCCTCCCTCCTCACAGTCATCCCCCTCACTCTGTTCCATCCCATCTTGAAACAGCCCACCATCCTACAGGAAACCACCTCCTCAGGTAGAGTGTTCCACTTGTCTACCACTCACTCTGTGAAATAATGGCTCCTGATTTCCCTTCTGAATTTCCCTCCTCCAATCTCAGTTGATGCCCTCTTGTATCCCTCCCTCTTCTGATCCTTAATATTTTTCCTGTATTAGCCTTGTTTGTCCCCTTCAAGTACTTAAAGGTCTCGATCATATCCCCCCATCCCTCCTCTCCTCCAGGGAATACATGTTAAGCATGCTCAGCCTTTCCTTATAGGATTTCTCCTCCAAATCCTGGTTCATCTTAGTCGCCCTGTGCTGCACCCCCTCCAACAGTCTGATGTCCTTCTTTAGGAATTGGAACCAGTACTGCACACAGTATTCCAGGTGTGGTCTAACCAGTGACCTGTGCAGGGGAAGGATCAACTCACTACTGCTAGAGGAGATCCCCCTTGATATACAGCCCAGCATCTTCTTGGCTTTCACTGCCACCTTCCTGCACTGTGTCAAGTTGCTCATATTCCCTGTTATTATTACCCCCAGGTCCTTTTCCTCTTCTGTGCACCCCAACTGTACCCTCCCTAGCTGATAGCGCCTCTGGTTTCTAGCTCCAAAGTGCAGTGTTTTGCACTTCTTGGCATTGAACCAAAACTGCCATGTTTCTGATCATTCCTGTAGTTTAGTCAGGTCTCCCTGCAGTCCCCTCCACCCCTCGATGTCATCTACTACAGCTCCCATCTTGGTATCATCTGCAAACAGATTGATCTTACTCTGGGTCCCGTGTGAGATATCTGTTATGAATATCCCAAACAGCGCTGGTCCCAGTACCGACCTCTGTGGCACCCCGCTTGTAACTGCTCTTGGTGATGAGAGTTTCCCCTCCACCACCACCCTTTGCTGTCTGCCCTTCAGCCAGTTAGTGATCCATTTGACCATCTTAGTACCCATCCCTACATATTCCATCTTCCCCCCAGCATCCCATCTGGCATGAAATCGAAGTCCTTGCTGAAGTCCAAGTACAGGACATCCATTGCATGGCCCTTGTCCAGTTCCCTGGTCACCCAGTCATAGTACTCAATCAGGTTTGTCTGGCAGGGCCTGCATGAGACAGACCCATGCTTCTGCCTGTCCTGGAGGCCACTGTCCTCCAAAAATGTCACCAGCCTCTCTTTAAGGATTGCCTCCATGAGCTTTCTCACAATTGATGTGAGGTCCACTGGTCAGTAGTTACCTGGGTCATCCCTTGGGCCACCTTTGTGAATGGGCATCACATGAGCCAACCTCCAGTCCTGTGGTATGCATCCTGTGTCTAGAGAGGAACAGGTCAGCCAGCACTCCTGCCAGGCACCCTGCTAGTTCTTTGAGCACCCCAGGGTGAATGCCATCAGGTCCTGGTGCCTTGTCCACCCGCAGTGACATCAGCCCTTCCAGTACCCTACCCTCTGTAATTTCTCCATCTGTCACTCCCTCCCTTCCCCTGCCCACTCCACCACTCCCATGAGGTATCTGTCCCTCCTCTCTTCCATGAATACAGAGCAGAGTACTCATTCAGTGCCTCTGCCTGCTCCTCCCCCTTCTCTGCCCACCCCCATAATTCTTAATTCTCACTATCTGGTCCCTGTTCTTCCTTCTCTCTCTAATGTATCTGTAGAAGTCCTTCTCTCCGTCCTTAATGCTCCATGCCAGCCTCAGCTCTCTGGATGCTTTGGTGGTTCTGACTAGTCTGGTAACCTCCCTGGACTACTTCGTGTATTCCTCCCTGTCTTCCCCTCTCCCTGGTCTCCTGAATCTCTAAAAAGCTTTCCTCTTGGCTCTCGCCCCCTCCAATACCTCCTTGGTCAGTCAACTGGGCTTCTTTGCCCTTCCCTTCTTACTCTGTGCCCTAGTACATGTTACAGTAGCCTCTGCCAGCCCTTCCTTAATCATACCCCATTTTTGATTGGCATCCATGGTTGGTTGGATATCCTCCAGATACTGTATCAGAATATCCCCCATCGTGTTAAAGTCCATTCCCCCGAAAATCAAATACCCTGGTACCCAAGCCACAAGTTTGCTTCCCCATTCTGGGTGTGAACCACACTGAGTGGTGATCACTCCCATCCAGGGGGTCCTCAACTTCCATGTTCCTTACAGCCTCCTCATTTGATAGTAAAAGATCCAGAATCCTTCCCAACCTAGTTGACTCATGTACCAACTGCACCAGGAAGCTATCCTGAAATGCCTCCAATATGGCCTGTTCCCTTGCACTTGTGGTGGTTGGTGGGCTCCAGTCCACCCCAGGTAGGTTGAAGTCCCCCACCACCACTGTGTTCCCCTTCCTGCAAGCCCTCCTAATTTGTTCTACCAACTCCCTGTCCAACTCCTCTCCCTGAGCTGGAGCCCTATACACTACCCCCATCCTCAGTACCCTACCATTTGAGTCCTGAAACTGCATCCACAGGGCTTCTGTTCCACCTTCCTCCCCCTCTTCCCTTATGCACCTTATTCCTTCCCTTACAAAGGTCACCCCCAACCCATTCCTGTTTGCCCTGTCCTTTCTGAATAGCCTGCACTCTGGGATCATCATATCCCAGTTCTGGTACTGGGTGGCCCAAGTTTCTGTTATGGCCACTATATCCACCTGGCCCACTGCCAAAGAGCCTGTAACTTGGCTGATTTTTTACCTAGACTCCTTGCATTCAGTGACACTACCCTCCACCCTACTCCTTCCTCCCCGATTTACTCTCCTTTTGCCCCTACCCTGATGCCCTCCCCTATAGTTTGGGGGTAAGCTTGTCTGACTCCCCTCTTTGGAAACTCTGCCTTCCAGCTGTCCACTTGCCACCCCCCTCCTAGTTTAAATCTACCCTTGTTACTAATTACCTCTCTATCCCCTGCTTCAATACTCCCTTACCCTCCCCGCTCAAGTGTAACCTGTCCCCTGCATACAGGTCATTATTGTTCCAGGTTCTGCCCCAGCCCCCTACTAAGCCATGCTCCATGGTACAACACCATTCCTGCAGCCAGGTGTTGAACTCCCCTGTCCTCCCCTTCCTCCCCATACTTGCACAGGGTACTGGGAGCACCTCTGAAAAGGTCACTGATCTCCCCACCTCCTCACACACCTTTCCCAGTTCCCTCAAATTTCTCCCTTACTGCCTCCACTGTCTCCCCTGCAAGGTCATTCATAGTCATGTGCACAACATGCGGTTTCTTTCATCCCCTCCCTGTACACTTGAGAATGTACTGCCCTGCCCTGCCTGCTGTCAACCCAGGAATAGACTCGACCCATATGAGGCTATGTCTTTCCCCTTTACTGCCCCATCTGATCCCTTTCAGTATGGAGTCCCCCAACACTAGCACACCCTCATCTTCTTGCCCTGTTCCTTTTGTCCTCCATTTACCCCTTGTCTATTACTAGAGTCTGTCCTTCCTTGCCCGTTTATGTCTCTTCATTTCCCCCTCCACCATTGACCTGTCTTGCCCCATTCCCCTTGGTTCCATGATATCATCTACCTTCCCCCCTTCTACCATCAGCCCCTGCCCCCCTTTAGCTATACACCCCTTGTCTGACCTATCACCACTGCCCCTCCTTTTCACCCTGCTGTCCACCTTCCTTGCAGCTGTGCCTCTCCCTGCCCCTGCTACCTCCTCCAAATGCTCTCGCCCCGTGCATTCGTTTCCCTCACCCCCTGCTTCCTTCTTCTGGAGCTCCCCCAACTCCCTCTCCTCCACCATTGTTGCCAGCACCACAAACCTGCTGCCTGCCACCCCTTTATTGCTGTACATTGGTTCTCTTCCCCTGTCCCTTGTCCCGCTTCTACCACTTGACCCCCCTGACAGATATGGTCCTGCACCCCTTCCCCCAACCTGATGTTCTTTCCCTGATGTGCCTTCCTGTTACCCCCTGGAGAAGTCCTTTTGTGCCTGATCCCACCCCCTCCATCCACACCCTCTCCAGCTCTCTACCAAGCCATTGCACATTATCCTCCAGCCTCCTTAGCCTGTGGCAGAACGGACACCCTCCTAGTCTCCTTAATATGTGCATCAAAATAGCTACCTCACAACCATTGCAGCCCACAATTCTACCCAAATAACACAACAAATAGCACAACAAAGAGTATTGGATACCAGGAATAAATTGGTTTGAGTTGAACTCGTGAAGTGACAACTCAGTATAAGGAATAAGTGCCAGGGCAGAATTTAGCAGGGGCAGGCAAGGGAGTGTCCGTTCCCTCTACAGGAACAGTGGTCTGATCTAGCCAGTAATTTGTGGAGATCCAGTTTAAATATCCAGTGCATTTGGGAGTGCCTGAGCTCCAGCAATAAGGAGTTCCAAAGTTTTGGAGTGAAAACAGAGAAGACATTTTCTCCCATTTTGGTGTTACACTTGGGTATGGCAAGGAATGACTTTGCAGCTGATCTCAGGGGTTGGGGGCAGGTTTTAGCAGGAGATCCAGTTTGTCTGGTTTCTGGGCTTTGATGATGTTATTAGTAAAGCAACAAGTGGTGAATTGATGGAATGCTGTGGAAGAGAGAGAGAGAGAGAGAGAGAGAGCCAAGGCTGGAGTAGAGTGAGCAGCGGTGAGTGAGCTTGGTACAGACAGTGCAAAGCGATAGATGCTAATATAGCAGATGTCCCAGATATGAAGAAGAGCTTTTGAGGATACAGGAAGGGCAATCATACTATGGGCAAGTTTAGGTCTCAGGACCCCGAGAAATGGCCAGTCTAGCTGCTGCAGTCAGATAGTGCCTCACTTTGTATGCCAACCCCAGCTTTATGTTGACAGCTTTGACTGTGGTAGAGAGATGTTGGTGGAAGCTCAGGGCCAGGTCAAGGATGACACCAAGATGTTTAAGTGAGGAGACAGCATCTAGTGGGGAATCATCAGATCTTTTGATGTTTAATGCCAGGGGGCATACCCAGATTTTGGGCCTGGATCTGAACAGCATGGAAACTCTTTTTGTTGTTAAGGATGAATTTGTTTCATTTCAGCCACATTTGGATAGATTGGAAGTGGAGGTTTAGGTTCAAGTTGATGTCAGATAGATCGGAGGAGCTGGAGTAAAGGACCATGTCATCTGCATAAAGAAGGACATTACTGGAGCCAGAAAAAGGGGGGAGATCACTGAGGAAGATCGAGAAGAGGAGGGGGCCCAAAATAGATCTGTGAGGTACACCAATTCAGGTGTGTGTGTGTGAGAGAGAAAGAGAAGAGAGAGAGAGAGAGAGAGAGGACATTTCATTGTTGATCTGTATAAATTGATGATGATCCAAGAAATAACTGGAAAACCAAGTGGTAGCCATGGGAGGGAAATGAAGGGTGGACAGTTTGGAAAGGAACAGAGGGTGGTCCACCACATCAAATGCCTTTGTGAGATCCATGAAAAAGCCCCAGTGAGGAGGCCTGTGTCCATGGCCATTTAGATGTCTGCAGTGAGCTGGATGAGGGCAATGGAGGTGCTGTGCCCCCGCTGGAAGCCATGCTGATCAGAGGAGAGAAGATTGTGGAGGAGCAGGTGGTCCAAGACATGGGTGGCCACGATTTTTCTAGACTTTTGGACAAAGTCGATAAGATGATAATCGGGTGGAAATTTTCAGTATTAGTGGCGTCACCCTTTTTGTGGACAGGGACCACATGGGCAGTCTCCCAAGTGGAGGGAACCCGACCAGTGGCCAGAGACAGTATCACATAATAACAGCGACTTTAAAACATCAGATATTTGGGCAAAGTCAAATAAGTGATCCTGATAACAGCTATAGGCACATTACAGCAATTGGGCGTTTATGGCGAGTTCCAACATTCCAAATACCCAACTATCAAAGAGCACTGTGGAGTAAGAATCTTATAAATGGGGTGATGCAGGGGGTGCGGGGGTCAGAGCCCCCACATGGAAGACAGACAAATTGCTCATTGCTTAGATGAAATGGTCAGGTGCAGATTATACATGGGCTGGATGCTAACTGCTGGACATACCTGTCGCTATTTCAGGCATAGCTGCGATATGCAGCCACCGTTATGTGTGTCACTATAATGCAGTCACCCTTTTGCTCCTTGATCATATGCACTCACTCAATTGACATGGAACCACCAGAGACAGGTTAAATAAATATGTGGTGGGGTAACAATTTGGGGGGGCAATAGTTCTCAGGAATTTTGGTAGCAGTCCATCAGCTCCAGCAGATCTGTAGGACGGGATGGCACAAAGGAGACTCCGGACTTTTGACTTATGAAACCATGACAGGAAGAAGGTTAAAAGGAGAGCTGGTCTGATTATTGGTTGCCAGAGTTGGCACTGATGTTGATCCAGGTGAAGCTGCAGTTGATCCATGTGGAGTTGTGTACCTGGAAAGGTCAGTGTAACAAGAGTTGAAAGCCTCAGTGATGGCGAGTGAATTGTTACAACTTTTCTCATCCAGCACCATCTCAGTAATGGGTTCTTTGTTATCCCTCCCTAAAATGGAGTTAATGTGACTCCAAAAACCATTGGAGTCACTTACAGAGGATTCGATCAGCTGACGATAGTAGGTACTTTTGGCAGCTCTGATGGATGCTTTACATAAGTTCCTGAGCCTTTAGTACTCAGTCCAGTCAGCAAGGGACTTGGTCTGTTTTATTTGGTACCAGGTGTTGTCTTTCAGTTTGATAGTGGCCAGAAGCTGTCTACTTAGCCATCGAGTGGAGGTTCCCCTTATTCTGTGGTCTTTGATTTGGCATATGCTTGTCCTACAGTGTTTGTAGCATGGTGAGGAAATGCTGTTCAGTGAGTTCAGTGTCCGGTGTCTGGTATATGGGTGCCCAGTTTGCACTGTTAAGGTCAGAGGTAAGTGCCCTCTTATCTAGCTTAGCAAAGTCACAGAACTTTATTTCTCAGGGTGGGAGTTTAGGGTTAAAGACATTCCAGACACAGTAGATTGGACAATGGTCACTGATAGAGTCTGGTAGGATGCCAATAGCACTGATCCTATCAGGTCTGTTGGAGATAAGCCAGTCTAGAAGAGACTGGTGTCCACCTCCAAGGGACAGTCTAGTCAGGGAGGAAACCAACTGGGACAGATGGAGTCTTCCCAGCTCAGTAGAATAAGTGCTGTAGCACATGCCCAGCCAGTTGAGGTTTAGGTCCCCCATGAGAACCAGTTCATGTTTACCTTTTAGTGTGGCTAGATAGTTGAGAACATTTGTTACACTAGTTATGCCATTATTAGGAGGATTATAAATACACAATACATTCAGCTTTTTAGTGTGACCTAAGGTTATAACTATATGTATAACTTTACACAGACAACTTGTGCTAACATGTTGAACTGAGATGTCAAGGTTATCTCTAGAATAGAACAAGAGCCCTGTGCCCCTCTTTGCATTGGGACGGTCGCACCGGAAAAGTTTGCAACCCTTAATAGCACAACTAGGGTCAGGTATGTGGGGTTTCAGCCAAGTTTCTGTTACACCAAGAATGTCAGAGTGGTGATGTGACATCCAAGCTTCCAGTTGTACAAAGTTGGTGGTAAGATTTCTGATATTCATGTGGGCAAGCCTTAGGTCTTTGCTAGAGAACCAAAGGGAGGAGTTTGCCAGAACCACCCCAACTGGGGAACCAGGGTTTAGTTCTATGTCTCCTGAGAGAGTAAGTAGGCATGGTAGTGCACAGGTTTCAGAGGAGAGTGAGAGTAGACTGTTCTTTAGCGGCCAGTGAAAAGAGGAGTTGGATAAGTAATAAGTAATTTTGGTAAAAAGGGATAAATTGTAGGAGCCAGGTGTCGGAGAGTGGGTGTGTCCCCCCCGGAGTAATAGGTTTGAGAAGGTGAAACTCAGATCATCCAAGCTGTTGTGATGGATATAGCTTCTAGTTGGATGGAGAGTAAGTCTTCAGAGAGAAGGAGAACAAGGAGGATAGATACCCCTCCAATAGTGAAGAGGGTAAGCCTGGTTCCCCACATGGTCCACTAGGGCAGGGAGCAGATAGCGAGGTATCCAGAGGGAAAATGAAAGAGAAGTGAGTAGGGGTATAAGAAGACTAGATGAAAGAGCAGCAATTGTATTGGAGCAATACCCCCTGTGCTCACTATGAGTGGGACTCATTAGGTTTTCACTACAATTAGCTTCCTCACAGAAGAAGCTGTTGCTAAACTTGGCAAATCACTTTAATACGGATACAGGGAGAAAAAATGTTTCCAAATCATTCAGCATGTGTCTTTCTCTACCATAACATATATACACTGTATTGTCCCAAACCAAAGCATCATAGGTGACAATATGCAGTTCCTTGTTTAGAGCGATCTTACAGTGTTAATAACAATAATAATAATTTTATTTAGTATAGCGCCTTTCGGAGCATCAAGGTGCTTCACAGATATAAACATATGCAATCAGACAATAAATAAGAATAAAATCATTGATAATCAGGAAATGCCTTAACCCAAGGAATGTCTTCAGTGCCTGCTTAATTTATGTATTTAGTTTTTGTTGACCAGGTAAGTGCACTAGACAAATCCTGCCTATTTTCAGGCACGACCCTGGGGAGGGGGATACAGATGAATGCCAACTGACCTTGAACCAGATTAAGCTGTTGGTGGTATTTTGAGTGAATGAGGGAAATTTGGCCAGGACACGGGAAATTCCCCTACTCCTTTTGATAAGTGCCATGGGATCTTTAACATCCACCTGAATTACCACCAATCCAGGCAGATGGGATCTCGGTTTAATGTCTCATCCGAAAGACGGCACCTCAGAAGTGCAGCACCCCTCTCATGCTGCACTACAGTGTCAGTACTGGGATATTAACCCAAGTGTCAGATGTGGGAACTGAACCCACAGCCCTCTGATCTCCCAGTCTCAGAGGCGAGTGTGCTACCTACTGAGCCACTGACACCACAAAAACTCCCTACAGTCCTGCACTCCCGTAACTGATGAGGTAGAGAATTCCAGAGGGATGGGGCAGTGAACATAAAAGCACGAGCCCCAGATGACTTCAATCTAACCCTCAGAATCTCTAGCAACCCCTCATTAGCTGAGTGGAGTTCTTGCACAGGGGTGTAAGGAATCAGAGGTTCTTTCAAGTAGTCAGTACCCAAGCCGTGTAGGGCCTTGTAGGTTAACAAACCTACTTTAAAGGTGATCCGCCACTGAACTGGCAGCCAGTGCAGATCGCGCAGCACAGGGGTTATATGAGATCTTCTTGATGCCCCAGTCAATAGATGTGCAGCCACGTTCTGCACTAGCTGCAAGTGGCGGATATCAACCCCAGGAACACCCACCTAGGTACAGGGAGTTACGGTAGTCAAGGCGCGAGGTCACAAAGGCATGGATTAAAACTGGCAGGTCACTGGACGGAACAAGGTGCTTGATCCTGGCAATGTTCCTAAGATGGTAAAAGGCTAACTTGATGACAGCAGACACCTGATGACGAAGGGTCAAAGCATCGTCAAGTATCACTCCCAGGTCACGCACCCGTTCAGAGGTAGGGATCTGCTCGACCCCCAGAAATAAACCAGAGG
The DNA here is from genome assembly GCA_016271365.2 of Neoceratodus forsteri. Taxonomy (NCBI): domain Eukaryota; kingdom Metazoa; phylum Chordata; order Ceratodontiformes; family Ceratodontidae; genus Neoceratodus; species Neoceratodus forsteri. Next base: position 1,310,323,964 of record CM028131.1, read on the forward strand.
GCAAAACCGTCCCCAACCCCTCTATCCTACGACCTGTGTTGCCTGAAAACAGACTTTTCAATTTGTTTGTATAAGCCATACAAAGTCCCTTTTATCAAGGAGGCAGCATAGCATAGTGGTTAAGGGCACTGATCTGCAAATCTGGAGACCTGGGTTTGAATCCTGTTAACCCCAGCTTGTATACTGTGTGACCTTGAGCAAGTCACTTAACTTTCTTGTGCTCCCAGGTTGCACCTGGAAACAAGTTCTGGCTTAGTGTGCCTTTCCTGGTTAAACAATTTCCCCTTTCCTTTAATCCAAAAATCAGGGAATCCTGTTTTATTGCTATTTTATTGTTAAATTTTACCAGTTTGCGTCTAGCATTCTGTATAAGTTATCAGATCTTTATCAGGCAATTAAAGAGCAGAAGCTTACCAACCAAAAGACTGCTTCTGCAAACATTGCATTTCATATGGTTTGTCATGGAAACTGTATTCTTAATAATGGTTTGAGGGTTCTACTGCAATATAAGATGAAGGGGGTCTCTTATTATAATGCATATGACATATGCTGTATCAAGCATGTAACTTTTCAATTATTTAATTTCCTCTTCAAGTTCCATGAAAATCACTTTAAGTAAATGCAATAGAGCCAGGCAAAGTTTTTGTTTTATATAATGCCAGCAAAGTAGGTGCAAAGCAACCAACTCCTACCTACCTACCCATAGTAAGGCAAAGTTCATGGGGAAGTTTACAAAGCGCAGTTCTTTTCAGAGTTGGGTGATGATCAGCACTAGTTCATGCACTTTCTGCAAAGTTTTCTCACAAACTTCTCAAATAAAATGCAAAGTGAAGAGTAGCTCTTCCCAACTATTCTACTTCCTCTAAGTTTTGTGGTGAACTTCTCCAGTGAGGTGTGAAGGGAAGAAAATGGTAGCCTTCTACTTCTCTTCACAGCTTTTTTCTTTACCTGTTTTCTTGTCTTTATGTATTTATGTGTTTATTTATTTATTTTTAATCAGAGGATTCTCAAATTGGTTACTTATCAGGAGGATAAGTGTCAACAAGCATCTTCATTTGGGGATATAGTTGGTGCAATGCCAATCATGATTGCACTAAGAGGGGGCCACTACCATTGAGTATTCTGAGCAAGTCATAATAAAGTACAAAAGAGTAGATACAGAACTTACATGTTATTTAAGATTGCCAAAAATGTTTGCCAGGCTTCAGCAAGTTTTTGATGTTCTCTGCTCAGGACATACTGTTTTAGTTTCAATTTAGAGCAATTCAGGAGCAAGTTAAGCTATTTCTCATATGTAGATCAAGAGGGTGGCATTTTTCCAGTGTAATAAAATGACTTTGTGGGTATGAATCACTGCAATGTTTGATAGACTATTAATTCTCTTGAGATGCAGTGAGGTGGTTAAACCCATATATTTTCATTGCAAAAGACATACACACCAACATCTGGCTACAGAAGTGTATATACAAATCCAGGATACCAAAATTACAAAAGTAATTTTGTCTGAAGAAGCACATGCCTCTGTGGGACCTGAACTCCTGCAATCACAGATACACTTGCACAGTGTAAGACATACACACCCACTTCTGGCTGTCTCTATGGGGCATGTGCTTCTGCAGCAGCAGATACAAATCCATGATACCCAAATTACAACAGTACTTCTCGCTGCAGATGCATAGGCTCCACTGCCACAGGATACACTTGCATAGTGTAAGACATACACATCTGCTTCCGCAGCAGCAGATACAAATCCACAATATCAAAATTACAACAGTACTGTCTACTGTCTGCAGATGTGCAGGCCCCTGAAGATGGACATACACTGCAAAACATACACAGCCACACTGCTTACCCTGCTTACAGACAGATGTACTATTGTAGTCTGGGTATCATGGATTTTTATTTGTGGCTGCAGAAGTGCAGGCCACCTTCTGCAGCCAGAAGTGGGTGTGTATGTGTTGAAGTGTGCATGTTTATCCATGACTATAGAAGTACTGGACCATGATGATGGATGTCTTTTGAGTCATCTGAAAACAGGTGCATACTTTTTGTCTTACCTGATGATGGCTGTCTATGGTTGCTTGGGTGGTCTTGTCCTTTTGCTGCTTGGGGTGGGAGTTAGGGTTGGAAACCCTAACGTTACACATCCCTACTTTTGTGGCATTATGTTGAATCCTAACTGGTGCATTAACACACTTTTCTGTAGTGATTTTCCTTTCTTTTTGAGAAATCAATAAACTGAAATTACAGCAGTATGTTTGCAGTCAGAGATACACATTTGCTGTGCAAGAAATACACAGCCACTTCTGGTTTCAGAAAGTCAAGACCCTGTGGGGCCTGCTGATCTGTAGCAGCAGATAGAAACAGTGCAGTTTATGAAGCCTTCAAAGTCACCATTTGTACATCACAACATATGATACCCGGCCTCTGTACTGGGTCAAAAGCCCTGGAATCTAGTGTCCACCAACCCCTGTTCATCCATTCTGCCATGCACATCAGTATTCCTTGGCATCTAGTGGTCCCCCCAGCACCCTGTTTGCCCATTTTGCCATACAGAGATGTCATCTCCCCAGTGTCTAGTGTATCCTCCCAGTGGTTACTAAACCCCCTCCCAACCTGCCCGCTCTGGACCCGCCACCCACCCTCACCCCCAGACACTGGTCTATAAAGCACTCAGAGCAATGGCAGCTGTCACAGCCTTCCATGCACATCCTTGACTTTCTGCCATCTGACTGTCAGAGAGCGATTATGAGTGTTCAGTACTTGGGATCACTTCCTGACAAAATGATGGCTAGTTGAGAAGGTGAGCAGGGAGCTGTGTCACATTGTCAGAATTTTATGGACCAGTGTCTGATATGAAGGGGGTTCAGGGCAGTGGGTCCAGAGTGGATGTATCAGAAGGGGGTTCTGCAACTGCTGTGAGGTCCACTAGACACCATGAAGGTGACATATCTGCATGGCTAGGGCAATTAGGGATGTCCACTAGACTCCAGGGAATATGGATGTAAATGGATGATTGGGTGATCTGAGGAGTAAAGGAACCACTGGATGCCTGAGAATATGATGTACTGCACACGTATGAGTGCTCTGGGGTTGTTCTGGCATGTTAATGAGCCCATAATGGGCATACAGATGGTCCTTCAATGCTTTGCATGTCACATGGATTAATTAGCATGCTAGGTCTGACTATAAACCCAGAGGAGCCCTGGCGCTTTCCTGTTGGGGCAATATTATCTCCAGTGGGTCCCATGTAGGCCATATTCATATCCATATGTGCTGTAATGGTACAGCCCTATATTCAGATTGTTAGCATGCTTTTGTCAAAGTGTACTGTCTAAATATTGCACAGTGCCAGCCGTGCACTATTTACCATGTTACTGTCTGTGTGGTGCACACAGCCAGCCCTGAATATTGGGGGCATAGTGTCTTTCTTAAAGGGACGCTGTCAACCCCCTTAGGTCTCAAAGTGTCCCTTGTTTAAGAAACACATTTTATGATTGCCAGCATTCTGTAAAGATTGCTGGTGTACCTGGTAGTTTGATTCAGGCTATATTCTTTAACAAAGTGAAAAACAGCCTGCCCACCATACTGGTGTTACCACACAAACACAGGTTTGTTTACATTCCTTGAACAACTCCAACTGCATCTTTCCTGGACTTGGGAACACGCACAATACAGTCTAACCCCTCATGATGCAATGGGAGTTTAGGAGGCTATTGCTTCATTAAGCAGCTGCACTGTTTGGGTGTGTTTCTAATGCTCAGGGAGTATGCAGTAAGAACAGATCCAGGAATGTAAACAAAACAAGGTTGTTTATAAATATACATTAGCATGCATTTCAGTGCCATTAAACAAGGAGATAGAACAAACAACAACATCAATGACTTAAGGTAAGCAATCATAAAATGCAGGTTTTTAACTAGAAATAATAGGATGAAAAACAGGTTGATTTAAAAGGAGGTTTACTAGATCTGCTTCAATAAAGATTGATATTAGAAACAGTGTCTATGTGTTCATTCATAGTAAAGTGTCAATTTTTTTGTTTTTACACAGTATGCGAACCCATTCCATATCAATGCCTTTGAGGTAAGATCCACTGACACTACCTTGCTATGACATCACAGCAGTTATGATGCTGACAGAATTGCATTAATTTAGCTTCAAAATCAGCTGTGCTGTCAGGCACTTGCTAGTTTCAGTTCCCAGTCTGGCAGCATAGCATTCACTTTCATAACTGATACTGCGATTATACAGAATATGTAAGTTACATTCTTGTTATATAAACTGGAACATTACTGTGTATATCCTTTCTCGATCATATGGTTGTTTGTAACCAAAAAAAGATGTAAGCATTTGAACTGGAGCCCACTCCCCTTCCATCTAGACTAACAACAGAAAGTACTGTAATTGCTACATCATGAACTGCGATCATCTCCAAGAGCCAGACTGTAATATTTAAGCAATAAGGCATGACAGGGTGTGAGTTGTTTGGAGGTTTAACCCGTCTTGTGTGGTGTGTCACGGCGCAGCCAAGTGACTTAACCACACAAGAAGTGGTAACTCTAACAACCTACACCCTGAGGCCTTTATTGTGATTATACAATGGACCCATGTAAATAAATGTTAAATGTGTTTAAGTACGTTTTTTATAAATGCCATTTCTCAGCCGTGGGTTATTACAGGATATACCACGGTCATGTGATGTGTTTTGACCAGTGAGGTTACAGGATTTTCATACCCCATTGTATAATTTACTTTTATTTCCACAAATCCGAGGTTATCACCAACTCCCACTCCCCAGCCCACACCCTCAAACACACATCCACATTCAGCTCATATAAACGCACACATCAGTACCCAGTTCAAGTATAAATGACGATCAATGTCTTGCTGTATCATGCATTAATATGATCCATGTCTTTGCAACTTGCTTGATAAACACTTCCTTTAATTACTTTTCACAGACATATATTAGATAGTATCATACTTATTTTATTGAATTCAAATACTCCTTTTACTTTAGGTTAGATTACAGTCTGGTGATTAGGGCTGTTCAAAAATGTCTCATTTTTAAATATAGTTGTTCATCTAATTAAATATTGATGAGGCAAATGCATGATCTGATAAACTGTTTTTTTCCAGGCAGTTATCCATTAGTAGTATCTGATACAGCTCAGAAGGGTGTGCAAGTTTGTAAACTTACCTTCCCCACATCAAATTGTGCTCTATATTGTATTTAATGACAAATTGCACTAGAATTTGATAAAATAAATAGATAATCAGAGGATTTTTTTAAATGACAATAATTGTAGTTGCAATTTGCAGAGTACAACATAAAATATTGTTATAAGCATACTGTAACATCTTTAGAGAACATCTCTCAGAAATTCCTTAAAGATTGAACCATTCATTGCCAATTGAGGGAGGCAGTATAGTGCAGTAGTTTAAGGCTCTGAGCTGCAAATCTGGAGACCTGGGTTTGAATCCCACAGCCCCCACTTGCCTACTCTGTAACCCTGAGCAAGTCATTTAACTTCCCTGTGTTCCCAGGTCGCACCTGTAAACAAGCTTTCAGCTTAGTGTGCTACTCCTGGTTAAGCAATTGGAAAAGCAATTATGACTTTGAAGTCACATGACTCTGTCTGGCTATTTGCTCTGATCAAATGGTACTGGAATAAGATGAATGTTTGATCTATAACAGTGTAGCAAGTAAGAATCAAATGAAACCATATGGAGAAGTGTGGAATAACTGGAATACAAGAACCTGTAATAAAAACTCATTCACCTGAAATTATAACCACAGCATTTATAAAAATACTGTAAAACTAGTTATTTTATGCAAAGTAACTTTAACATAAACACAAATGCAATCATAATTGTGTAAATTTAATTTAGTGCTAAGTCAACAGCACCATAGTCACAATAATGGAAAAATGTATTTGCATGCAAATTAGTGCTTTCAGACAAAATGGCCCATAGACACACTAGTTCTCTAACTAATATTTTAAAACACAATATAATGAGAACAAAGGAATGTCATAAAAATTTAATTGATATCTATCCATTATCTCTACAGTGTTGTACACCATTACTGGTGGCATCTCAACACAGATTTAATTTTTGCTTTGGTATAGTCATGATATTGTCTGTGATGATGAAGATGGTATGCAGCAGCCAATCCTAACAAGTATTTAATTTCACTAGTCTGCTACACATATACTTTTAATATGTCTTGGATCACCAGTGAATAGATTGAAAAACACAAAGTGCTTGCTAAATGGACTAAGAACTTATCAAATTGAACACTTTTTATGTTCGCTGTGCACGCAAGTGCACAGTGAACATCTTACTATGAGAATGCCTTTTGAGGGATTTGACACTGTCAGTCCAATGCAGAGTGGTCTGCAAGGGGTGAATCAGTGACACACCAGTCATCAACTAGGTTGATCATGACACAGTCTCGGCTTGCTGGAAGATCACTTCATGTATTTGAAAAAAAAAAAAAAAACAATCATGGGTCGGCTCTTTCCTTTGATCTACCCTGCCCAGCAAGCATAGCTGATCTGTCATCTATGACTGGAGACTGGAAATGGCACCACAATCCGAATGGGGGTTGTATACAGACCCCACATCTCAGGGGGAGGAAATGGACAAGGAAATGATACAAGCATCCTTAGGATGGCAGAAAAAGGGGGGATATTGTTGATGGGGGACCTGAATATGCCAGATGTTAACTGGAGAACTTTTGCTGCATCCACATCCAAGAGTAGGGTCATTCTCAATGCCTTACAGGGGTCATGCCTCAAACAGCTAGTGTTGGAACCCTCTTGGGAGGGAGCAATCTTTGATCTGGTACTCTCAAATGGGGACAGAGAGAGGATCTCAGGTTTAGAAGTGGGTAGCCATCTGGGATCAAGTGACCACCAAACAGTGTGGTTCATAATAAACACAGCTACAGAGTCAAGCCATACAAAAGTGAGGGCACTGGACTTTAGGAGGGCTGACTTTCTCAAAACGGGAGAGTGCTTCAGAAAATCACTAGCAAACAGGCAAGATGGAGGGGTGCAGGAACATTGGGGAAACATCAAAACTGCCATCTCAGAGGCAACAAATCTTTGTTTGAAGCAAATAAACAAATCTAAAGGAAAGAAAAAAAACACTATGGTTCTCAAAAGAGGTGGTGGGGAAGGTTACGGAGAAAAAGATAGCATTCAGGAAGTATAAGAAAACACAGAAGGAGCAGGACAGAGAACTGTTCCAGTTAAAGCAGAAGGAAGTGGGGAAGGCAGTCAGAATAGCAAAGGCCCAAACTGAGGATAAGGCAGCCAACTCGGTTAAGAAGGGGGATAAAACCTTTTGTAGATACAGTACATTAGGGAAGAAGAAAGACCAAGGAAGGGATAGTGAGGCTTAATAAAGGGAGGGTGGGTGGGCAGAAGGGACAATGAAAAAGCAGAGCTACTGAAATAATACTTCTGCTCAGTATTCACAAGAGAAGAGGAGAGGGAGGTACTAATCCAATCAATAGAAGCACTCTGGATAGGGGGGTCAATACCAGTCCTTTCACAGAAGAAAGAGTTATAAAAGAATTCTGAAAACTGAAGGTGGACAAAGTAATGGGGCCTAATGGGATTCGCCCCATAATTCCAAAAGAACTAAGGGGAGAACTAGTGACACCACTGACTACCCTTTTTAACAAATCATGGGAGGATGGTGTGGTACATAAGGACTGGAGTAGGGCAGATGTGATCCCCCTTCACAAAAGAGGGAGCAAACCAGAGGCAGGAAATTACAGACCTGTTAGCTTGACCTCAGTGGCAGGAAAAATGATGGAATCACTTCTGAAAAAAAGAATTGTTGAGTAGCTAGAAGCCAGCGGGGCACAGAACCCAAGGCAGCATGGATTCACAGTGGGAAGGTCATGGACAAATCTAACAGATTTATTTGACTGGGTGACCAAAGTAGTAGACCAGGGAGGGGCTGTGGACATGGCCTACCTAGACTTTAGCAAGGCATTTGACACAGTCCTACACAAAAGATTAATAAATTAGATAGCCTGGGAGTGGGTCCCAGTGTGGTAGCCTGTGTAAAAAAAATGGCTGGACAACAGGACACAGGGTAATAGTAAACTGAGTCCACTCTGAAGAAAGGAGGTTACTAGTGGGGTATCGCAGGATTCAGTACTGGGTCCAGTCCATTTTAATGTCTTTATAAGTGACATTGCAGAGGGACTGGAAGGAAAAGTATGCCTCTTTGCAGATGACACAAAGATCTGCAACAGGGTTGATACACAAGGGGTGTGTGTGTGTGGAAAGGATGAGAAGGGACTTGGCAAGGTTGGAGGAATGGTCAAAATTTTGGCAGCTTAGATTCAGTGCAAAGAAGTGCAAAGTAATGCACCTGGGAAACAAAAACCCAGGGGAAGAGTACACAATGGGGGTACTAATAACAACAAAAATGGAAAGGGACATAGAGGTAGTCATATCAGATGACCTAAAGGTAAGCAAGCAATGTGAGGAGGCAGTAAGCAGGGCTAAGGGATGCTGGGATATATAGGAAGAGGCACCAGTAGAAAACAAGAAGTTGTTATCCCTCTGTACAGACAGTTGTTTAGACCCCATCTGGAGTACTGTGTGCAGTTCTGGAGACCTCATTTCCACAAGGACATAGACAGGATAGAGTCAGTTCAGAGGAGGGCAACTAAAATGGTCCAGAATCTGCAACAGAAGCCATGTGAAGGGAGACTAAAGGAGCTTAATATGTATACCCTTGAGGAAAGGATGGGAGAGAGGGGACATGATAGAAACTTTCAAGTATCTCAAGGGAATCAACAAAGTTCAAGAGGGTAGCATCTTTCAGAAAAAGAGATGTGCAAGAACAAGGGGACACAATTTGAAGATACAAGGGGGGATGGCTCAGGGGCAATGTGAGGAAGTATATTTTCACAGAGAGGGTGGTGGATGCATGGAACAGCCTTCCTGAGGAGCTTGTGGGTCAAAAGCAGTGGGGGAATTCAAGAATGCATGGAACAGACATAAGGCAATTCAGTTGGGGGGTAGGAAGAAGTAGGCTGTTGGTTAACTAGGATCTTCAGCTTATCCAATAGGTAGGGAAATGGGCATACTAGGTATGCCAAACAGTCCTCATCTGCTGTCAAAGTCTATGTTTCTGCATTTCTATGTCATAATCAGTCTGCTGAGGTTTTTCAAACATCCAAGAAGAGCCCCCCACTCTTACAGATGCCAACTGTAACAAAGAAAATCATCCATCGATGTCTGTTGCTGGTGACCCTGTAACTGTCCCCCTCACCCAGCCTTCCCTCTCAGCACCCACCAGACCCCCCCCCACAAACATAACATTGACACTGGAGGTGCCCAATCCCCTAGTTTTGCCACCTCGTATTTGTTTACGTATATAGCCTGTAACAAAGTATATGTAGCCTGTAACAAAGTAACGTATATGTAGCCTGTAACAAAGTATATGTAGCCTGTAACACAGTATATGTATCCTGTAACAAAGTATATGTAGCCTGTAGCAAAGTATATGTAGCCTGTAACAAAGTAAAGTATATGTAGCCTGTAACAAAGTATATGTAGCCTGTAACAAAGTGTATGCATCCTGTAACAAAGTATATGTAGCCTGTAACAAAGTATATGTAGCCTGTAACACAGTATATGTATCCTGTAACAAAGTATATGTAGCCGGTAACAAAGTATATGTAGCCTGTAACAAAGTATATGCATCCTGTAACAAAGTATATGTAGCCTGTAACAAAGTATATGTAGCCTGTAACACAGTATATGTATCCTGTAACAAAGTATATATAGCGTGTAACAAAGTATATGTAGCTTGTAACAAAGTATATGTAGCCTGTAACAAAATATATGTAGCCTGTAACAAAGAAAACTATCCATCTATGTCTGTTGCTGGTGCTCCTGTAACTGTCTCTCCCACCCAAACCTTCCTCTCAGCACCCACCACCCCACACCCTCCCTCAAACAAACATAACACTGACACTGGGGATTTCCAATCCCCCAGTTTCGTTACCTCATAATGAATTTTTTAATTATATATATATATATATATATATATATATATATATATATATATATATATATATTATACCGTGCTACCATAGTTAGGGTTGAGGAGCCATTTTAACGTTAAAGGGTCAATTGTACACCTTAATAACTTAGCCACTGTTCGATGAATTTGCCCAAAATTTGGTATGCATGATTGGGCATGGTAGATCTTGGGATCTGCCAAGATTCGTACCAGTCTGATATACAGCTGCGGAGTTATTAAGCGCCAATTAAATGTGCATTTATGCTTTTTTTGTGAATTCTTTGCTCTCACCTACAGGTTGCATGGTTTGCACGACCGATCCAAAAACTTCAGGGAATGTGTGCCCAGTGTCCCTGATGTGCCTTTTGAAGATTTCGTGACAAAATATTAAATGGTTCAAAAGTTATTCAAAAATCAAGTTCCCATTATAAGTCAATGGGAAAAGTTAACAAAAAGTGCAACACTTTAGCAAACGCAGTTTTTAGTGTTGCAAATGACCCCAGTAGTGTCGTGAGTCAGCCATTTTTTTTTCAGTTAGTGATCACAGAAATGCTTGGCATTTAAATTTGGGACCCTTTAGGGACACAATTCTTTTTGTGTTCACCTAGTCGGACCCTGAGGATGCTAGCCATGTCTTTACTTTGGGGTTAAACACCCCAGAAATATGTTTTTCAAATTTCTGGAAAAAGTAGTATCACAAAGTAGTGTCGCACTCATGACACTTTCACAAAATTTGCAAAAGGTGTCGCAAATTGTGACACTACTTTTCCAGACTATGGCCAAAATGACAAGAGTTCTTTGCCACCCTGCTGCAAAAGAACGGTTTGGTCTTGTGGGCTGAAATTTGGAGGGAAGGCAGCCAACATCTCACATATGTGCCTTTTGGTGGTTTGGTGAAATAATATTGCACGGCTGGCAAGCTACGGTACTCCGAAGTTGGCATTTTTTCCTATAAACTAACATGGTGGCAAACGCCGTGACTTTCGGGGCTCGTATCTCGAAAACTATGCAAGATACAGATTCTTTTGTTGTGAGTGCAAAAACCTAGCCAGGAAAATCATGATTTTTGTGAAATTGTAATTTTTTTTCTATGTTATGCGGTTGCTGAGATATTAGCAATTAAGTATTTCCAATGCTCGTTTTAAGCTTCGATGCCCATTACAATGCATGCATTCTTTGTACACACTGGCCCAGATATTCAAACTGCTCCCAAAAAGTACGCAATAGCAGGAGCAAGCACAAGTCCATTGTGCCCATGCACAAGAGGCACAATATTCAAAAACTGAGCCGGCCAAGATGCGCCTACAGCCGACGACTGAATATCACACCACCTGCGCCATAGCGCAACTAGGGAGGGGAAGCTGAGCAGATCTGATGCGCCATAGCGCAACAAGGAATGTTCAGCTGAGCAGTCCAGAGGTGCCATAGCACAACCAGGGATGCCCCCCAACAGCAGTTCAGCGATGCAACTGCACAACCAGGGAGGTAGGGGCCCACCACCCATGCCACAGATGGGCAGAGGAACATACAGCAGAACAGACATCATCCCCCCACATCCCATGCACTGCACAATTGGGGGAGGGCTGGAATAACCACTGGCCCATGGAGAAAAGCAACCAACCCACAGCCGGGCCATGGTGCCCCATCACACCCCCTGGCAAGCTGTGACTGGCACACAAGGAGGGCTGACCACCCCGTGCCACACCATTCCCCCCAATGCAGAGCACACCCTGCACCGTGACCCCCAGACACCCTGCCCAGGAGCAGCATCCACCACTGCATGAAACCCCATGCATTGCTCCACCCCCACTGTGACAATGCAACCCTGTGCAGCACAGAACCATGCAAGACAGCCCCACCACGAGCACCCATCAGCGGGTGGCAGCACACAGTGATGCAACAATAGCATACACAGTGCCACCATGCACAGCCCCCCTGAGGTACAGCTGAGAGACCGACCATGAGTCGGCACACGAGGTACCCCACACAGGACAGGGCATGCCCCGGACACCACCACCAGTGGTACAGCACCCTGCACACCCTCCCAAGGACACACCCTGACCCAGCACTGGCCACAACAGCCAGTGCAGACACCCACAGTAGTGCATGGAAGCATGCACCACACTGGATTCCACACAGTGCATGGACAAACACCCACCCATACCCAAGGGCACAACAACACAGGGACACAGTAGCGGGGCAACCAAGCCCCCAGTGTGGGCTCATGGAAACCATGTACATACAGCCTGCAGTTCTCCATGGCACAGGAGTGCCAGCCACCCTGCGCAGGCACTGTGGACCTGTACAACACCATCATTTGCCCAGAGCACAAGTCACAGACAGTGGTGCACATCCCCTGCAACACACACAAGCCACAGCATGGAGGTGGGACAACTGCAGAGGCCACAGTGTCACCCGAGGCAGACATGCACCACACCAGTGACAGGAGGCAACCCAGCATTGGGACGGTTACAGTGGCTGCCCTGCATGGACAGCCACCACTGACTTGCCAGCAGACCATGCAGGTCACAGACATGCAACGGTGTCAGCTGCACAGGCCATGGATGGGCTGACAGGGGCATCATGGACACAGAGCATGCACCATGGACCACTGCACACAGTCATCCAGTGCACAGGGCACAACACTCACACCACAGACACTGACTGATAGCTACCCCCACACCATAGTCACCTCCCCATGGACACACACACATACCCATGACTGCACCACCCCTGACGCCATGCACACCACTGCAGCTGAGCACCTATAGCCCTGCAAATCAGAGACCACCACAGTATTCATATTAAAGATTTGTATTCAAAAACATATCAAAAGGAACTATTTACAAAACTATGTACAAATGTGGGGAGGGCCACAAAGCGTGGTGGGGTGGGTAAGGGCAGGGTGAACAAATAGGACTGGAAAGGAGGGGTGTGAGGGTGGGTCTAGGGGGGTAGGGAAATCAGGGGCATAGGGATTTTTTATTTATTTATTTTATTTAGTTTTTGTTGACCGGGTAAGTGCACTAGACAAATCCTGCCTATTTTCAGGTACAACCCAGGGGAAGGGGGATACAGATGAATGCCAACTGACCTTGAACCAGATTAAGCTGTTGGTGGTATTTTTTGTGAATGGAGGAAATTTGGCCATTGCACCGGGGAAATTCCCCTACTCTTTTCGAGAAGTGCTTCTTTAACATCCACCTGAACTACCACCAGAACAGGCAGATGGGACCTCGGTTTAACATCTCATCCGAAAGACGGCACCTCAGGAGTGTAGCACCCCCCTCATGCTGCACTGCAGTGTCAGTATTGGGATATTAACCCAAGTGCCTGGTGTGGGGATAGAACCCACAGCCTACTGATCTCCTGGCCTTAGAGGCGAGTGTGCTACCTGCTGAGCCCCACTCCCTGCTCCGGCTGCTCCACCTGCTCTGTCTCCGCTGGACACCCAGCTACTCAAATCCCAACAGTATGTCCATCGATGCCCTCACCACTGTAAAGATCTCCCGCAGTGCCTCATGGATAGCCTGCAGCTGGCGGACACCTAGGACAAGGGAGCACAGTCAATAGGTGTGAATGCACAGCCCCATACAGCCCACCCACTGTGCATGGTATACGGCTGTGGGACATGCCTCTGTGATGGTGTGTGACCACCCACAGTGATCATGTCCACAAGACCTGCCCACCCAGGTGCATACAGCCATGTGGACCGCTGCACACACCCACCGGCCAAGTCATGCACAGAACCACCGTGGCTGTTTAGTGACATGGCTATGTGGTGCAAAGGCAGTGGCACAGCCATGTACCTGGTGCACGCATGGACCACCATCGATGCACTCCCAGACATGCAGTGCCACTGGACAGTGCTGACTGTAACAAGTTGCGTGCATGGCAGTGGTGTCAATGGATGGTGGCCATGCCCCGCTGCCCACCCTGTTACACAGCATGCAGTAGTAATCAAGGAGGTATGGCACTCACCATCATCAGGCTGGTCCCTCGGGTGCTGTTGACCGTTGCCCCTCCTAGTGGCCCTGTCTTCCTGCTGATGCTGCATCTCCCTGGCCAGACACCTCTCCTCCGGCCCTGTGGTGCAAACATGGAGAGAGGAACATCAATACAATCCTGTAGCAAAGTTCCCCTGCCCCAATGTGTGTGCACTCCCACCCAGCCAGACTCACCCATCCCACACCCTGATAACTCCACCACAGCCAACACCGGACTGTCCCTCCCCCATGTTCCGGACACATACAACCATGATACTCATATGGAAGATAAAGGTGTGTGGACGTAACACCTACCTGGCCATGGCACCATGCCCCTCCTGGCACATCCCCGCAGGTGGGCAAGCAGGTCCAGTTCCCTCCTCCGCAGGTCATCATACCTGTGGTGGCACTGCTCCACCATCTGCCCCCTTCCTGTGGCCTCCTCCAGGGCATTGGCCACCTCCTCCACACCTGGCTCCTGGACCTGTCTGGGGTGCCTCCCCAAACTTTGGGCCATAAAGCGGCTCTACAATGGCCACCAGGTTGACCAGTTCAACTTGGGTCCACTGTGCAGCCCTCCTCCACACCATTCCACTTGCTCAGTCAGCTCAAAATGGTGCTCTGCAACGCGGCTTCACCACGTGCAGATGCTGCGCGGTACAGCGCTGCCATTCTCTATCGCGCTGTCACCGAACAGCGCGATAGTGGTGCATCCATGCCTGACGCATGGCGCCTAGGGACAAAGGTTGGGCACAGGGTCAAGGGCCTGTGGCGCACGGACAGGCACAGCGCCATTGGAACCCAATGCATGTAGCGCGATTGGATGACTGTGTGCTACCTCCAGTAGTGGCCTACGCTGTTGCCCCAGTGCACCTATGATGGCCCAGTGCCCACAGAGCCGATATAGGTGAACATCGCTGTAAGCGCCACTGGCACAATGGTGGCCATGCCCTCCATTGCTTCCCGTGCACAACGTCAGCAGCACAGCAGGCGCCTGCGTCAGCAACACGGGCATGCGCAGTGAGGTGTGTACTGCGCATGTCACAGAACTGCGCCCTTGGCTCAGCATGTTCAACATAATTGCGCAAGCGCAACAGCGCGATATTCGGTCGTCATATGCAAATCAGCTAATCAGCCATTCAATGGCACCGCACTACAGTTTACATCCACTTAAAGTTGCGCCTGCCTCATTTGCATGGGTTGCGCTATAAAGTGCGACATTGGGCTGCACTGGCCATAGTCGGTTACTGCAGTCTATTGGTGAGTTGCATGCTGTTTGGGAGTGTGGACTGTGGATTTTGGGACATGCATGGGACTGCACAGTCACAGGTAACAACTTTCATTCTTACAGGCTAAATAATGACCGAGTGAGTTGTGGGAGAGGAGGAACACAGTGGTGGGAGAAGGAGGAGACCTAATTTCACCAAGGCCGAGACCGATGCCCTGTTTGAGGCCTACCTGGATCAGGAGCCGCTTCTCAGTGGACGGCAGGGAACACCACAGGCCCGTGCTGCTGCTGCATGGGAGGAGGTGGCACGTGCAGTGAACCTGCATGGCAGCCACCAGTGCTCCATGCAGGAGTGCAAGAAGAAGATGGGCACAGACAGAAAGAGGATAAAGGAGAAGGTGGCTGCCATCAGGGCAGCATGAGCTGCGACAGGTGGGGGACAGCCGGAGGTGGTACACCTGACCCCACAGGAGGAGAGGGTTGCTGGAAGCATGCAGTGTAGTGCCATTGAGGGTGTTCTGGGTGGTGGCTTCCAGACGGGTGGTAGCCCGTCACTGCATGGTAGGTCATGGTTTGTCTATTGGGGGGGGTAGGGTAGGTAACATGCAGTAACGCGACTTTGTTTTCCCTTACAGATCCTGAGCATCTGCATGGGTCAGCGGTGGTGGGCCTGTCCACTGAGGACAGTCAGATGGAGATGGAGGAGGGCCCTTCCACCTCCACAGGTATATGTGGCTCAGTGCGACAGTGGGCCCGCCTGGCTGTCCAGACTGATGTTGTTGGAACAGGTGTGGAGGAGGCCCTGCCCATGTCCCAGCATGCCAGTGTCCACAGATGCCAGCATGCTGTGACTTGGGCTGGTGCCGGGTCCGTCACTGATGATTATGTCACTAACGGCATGGGCAGTGACACGTGTGTGCCACGGGATGGCCACACAGCAGGTAACATTGCTGCCATGGCTGTGGGTGGTGCTGCCGTGGAGGCCTATGTGTCATCACAGTCCCAGCCTGTGCCTCTCAGCACCAGTGGGACAGCACTGGTGTGTGTACAGGACAGTGGGACTGTTGCAGCCACTGTGGTGGCACCAGTGAGCCCTGGTGAGCGGCAGCTGGAGGGGCAGCATCAGCAGTCGGCCAATGGGCTTGGGGGTACAGGGTCAGGGGGCGGTGTCAGTGCACTGCCTGTGGACATGCCCAGACCTGGTCCTGGTGTGCAACGCCCACCCTCAAGGGGTGCTGGGCATCAGGGCCATGCAAACCCTGAGGGACAGGATGCCGAGGAGGCAGATGACCTCTTGGATGAGCACACCCGCATACTGCAAGCATCAGTCAACCAGCAGATGCGGCTTGTGACCTCGGTGGATGCATTGCGTGCAGCTCTGGAGCAGGCAGAGGAGCATCGCAGCAGAGACACCGCTCTGATCCTGGCAGGGATGGACCGGTTGTGGAAGGATGTGACCGTTGCCATTGACAGGCAGACACAGGCATTCACTGCTGTCATGGCCACAATGGGCACACAGTCATGTACCCATGAGTCGCAGACACCACGCAGTGCGCTGTCGACCCCCATTCCTGGCATCATATGAAACCCTCCTTGTTGACACCAGGTTCAGCTGTGGGCATCCCGAGCACGCCTGGCGCAGGTATGTTTGGTGTGTTGCAGACCCCTGTGGGAGCACAGTCGCGTTCACGCAGTGGAACCCCTGTGGGACCATCGGTGCCACCCCATGAGGCCAGTGGTCAGCTTGTCAGTGCTGGCGGGTCTTGATGGGGCCACCCACACATGTGTGGTGGCCGGGGCACTGTGGCACGTGACTGACCTGTCTCCCAACGTGGCTACTGTCTGGTGCTGCCCTGTGTGCATTGTGTCATTCAGCAGACATTGCATGGATGGGTACCCGGCCCTGCACTCGGACACACAGTCCATCTGCACACCCTTCCAGCTGCCGTCCACAGTTGCGTGTGCATGATGATGCCTGCATTGCGCTGTACACCAATGTGCAATGGTGCTCAGTATCTGACACACGCACAAGGACAGACAGTGGGCGTGGTGGTCTGTGAACATGTGTGTGGCTAGAGGTGGTGTTCTGGGTCGGTGTGCCTCCTACCCTTTGTGCATGTCTGCTGCGTTTTGTGTGTGTGTGTGTGTGTGTGTGTGTCCATCCACGTGGCATGTTAGACCTCACCCATCCCTGGTTGTGTGTGTGGTTCCATGCCCGTCCACTTCCCTTGACGGAATGCACCCCTGATGTGTGTCCATGCGTGTTTGTGGGTTGTGCCTTAGCCACTGTTGTTTGCACATGGCCCCATGACTTACCTGGGTTGGCTGAAGTGCTTCTCCGTGATGGTGTTCCGGTGCAGCTGTGCCAGCCGGAGCAGTCGGGGTTCTCTTCGTCAAAGGGGGGGCTGCCCATCACCATTGTGACCTGCGTCCTCATTGTCCCCATCGCTGTCCCTCTCTTTGACCTGTACAGCTATCCCACATTCATTGGCCATATTGTGCAGGATGCAACAGGCCAGGAATAGCTCGCAGGCCTTTGAAGGGCTGTACTGTAGGGCACCGCCAAAGGTGTCCAGGCAACGGAAACATGCCTTCAGCATCCCGAACACCCACTCGATGACATTACATGTGGTGGCGTGTGCCTCATTGTAGCATTGCTGTGATGGGGTCGCAGGCCACCGGTAGAGTGTGAGCAGCCAGGGACGGAGTGGGTATCCACTGTCACCTGTGTGTAGAGGGTGGAGGTTAGTTTGGTGATCAGCATAGCCCTGCCCCGGACCATGTAGGCCACTACCCATGTCACCTCTGACCATGCCCCCCCAGGCCCTATGATTGTCCATGTGGTTTGCATACTCACCCACTAGGTGGCCAGTGGGGATATCCCTACTCTCAAATCTGTGGCACAGTGCTGACTGGTGCCAGATGAAGGCATCATGTGCTCCCCCAGGGTGCATGACACAGACATTTATTATGCGCCCCCTGGCATTGCACACCACCTGGCAGTTGATGCTGGCATAGCCCTTGTGATTTATATATGCAGCCCCCTCGGGGCCAGGTAGTGTACAGATGGCCGCATGGGTGCAGTCTATGGCCCCTAGCACACCAGGCATACGTGCTACCCTGTGGAACTCCTGTATGTTTGCTGTGCACTCTGCTGGTGTGCTGGGGAAATGGATGTACTCCGCAGCATATAGCAGCAGTGCGCTGAGGAATTGGGTGAAGTGGCGTGACGTGGCCGACTGGGTTATGCCTGTGGTGTCCCCAGTTGGTCTCTGGAAGGTACCTGTGGCGAGCAAGCACATGCAAGCTGTCACTTTCGTCTCCACTGACAGGGCATGTCTCCGTCGTGTGGGTGCCTGCATCACATCACTGCACAGCTCACAGAGGTGCCTCAGAATTGCCCGATTCAGGCGGTACTGGCCCACAATCTCGGTATCACTGTACAGCTCGAAGCTGGTGTGGGCTCGGTACTGCCTGTTGGGGGCATACCACTGACGGGCCCTTCCACAGCCACGCCCTCCTGCTGCCCACCTTCTCATGCCCCTCATTACGGCCTCCATCTGGATGGTGGCACTGGCCATGTCCCTGGCTTGTGTTCATCTCCCCTGGCAGCTGTTTCTGTATTCCCCCCGCTGTCCTGGCTGATACTTCCCCTGCACCGGGAACACCTGCCTGTGCTGGCCTCACTGCTGTGTGGTGTACTTCCCCCTTCTGCACTGTGGCTCCCCACACCTTCCCCTGTGCCTGTTGCTTCCAGGTGCCCTTTCCTGGCTGGCCCTGTGTGTCCCTGCTGCCCAGTGTTTCCTGCTGTATTTGGCTGTCATGTGGCTTCCCTGTAGTGTTCTTGCACCTCTCCCTTGCTTCCTTTTATTTTGGCTCATTTCCGCTATGGCACAACTTCCGCTGGCTCCCCTATTGCGCATGGCGCATGTTGTTGAATATCGCACTCTGCCATTGATGCATGGTTCTTCCCCCTTCAGTTGTGCATGCATTCATTATCATTGTGCTGTTGCTCAGTGTGATTTGGGGGCACAACTGCCTCCTGCTGAATATCGCAGAATGGCACATTTTTGGACTTGCACAGGCGCAACCCTATTGCACATGGCTCAACTCTTTTGTATATCTGGGCCACTGTGTTTCTCTATGCACCTGTTTGGCAAAAACAGGGTGTGCGCTTCCGTTGCTGTTACAGTTACTGTTTCCAGTTGGGTTTATGTCCCTGTTTGCATTACCGCTCCCGTGTACGCCACCATGTGTGTTACCCTTTGCTTTCTCATTTGTGCTCGCATTTGCATTACTGTTACCATTTGCTTTTCCACTACTGTTTGTGTTTTGGTTTGTGTCACTATGCGCATTGCCATTTGCGTTTCTGGCAGCCCTTTCATTTGCGTTTCTGTTTCTCTTACGTTTTGCCTCTTTCTTGCTGTTACTGTTGCCATTTGCGTTTGCAACTGTGCTACTGTGTCCATGCGCATTATGGTTTGGGTTTCCTTATGTGCTTGTGTTTTCTTTTGCGTTTCTGTTTCCTTTGCTGTTATTATTGCTGTTACCGTTACCATTTGCATTTGCAATTGAGGTACTGTGCCCGTGTGCTTTACAGTTTGCGTTTCCATTTGTGATTCTGTTCCCGTTTCTGTTTCTGTTTCCTTTGGCATTATTTTTCATGTTAACTGTACCATTTGCATTTACAATTGCAGTACCATGCCCGTGCCCATGTGCATTATGGTTTGTGTTTACATGTGTGCTTGTGTTCACGTTTCCGTTTCTGTTCCCTTTTGTGTTCTTTTTGCTGTGACGCTTAAAATTTGCATTTAAAATACCGCTGCTGTCACTGTGCACATTACCAGTTGCATTTTCATATGCGCTTGCATGTCTGTTTGCGTCACTGTCCACTTCGTAGTCACTTTGCAGTTGCATTTCTATTAACATTTGCTTTACCATTTACGTTTCTGTTACCATGTGCATGACTGTTGGTGCTTGCATTTACGTTGCTGTTCCTGTTACTATGTGACAAGACCCATCCTCATTCTCAAAAAGAAGGGAAGTTAGAGGCAAAAAACTCTGTTTAATGCATCAGTTAGGGTTGTTCCACAGTGACAAAAGTGAGGAAATTCAGTGTTAGGGTTGAAAACCCTAACTCTGCATTCACCCCCCCACCCCCGAGCACCACACACACAGAGACACACACACACACACATATGCAAGTAGGGGGGAGGACCAAGGCAACACAACCAATCACAGACAACCAGCAGCAGGTGACAGAAATAAAATACAACTGTCAAAATGTACTGCAAGACATCCCCACCACCCCAGACCAGGTACTGCATACTCAGTGTAGATCCACAACAAAACTGAGGCCATGTACACCAATGGTATGCATCCCTGATTACAGGTGCGCACAAGTTACCACACTTAGGGGTTGCACGTGTTACCTACCAACCAGGTACTGCACCCTGAGTGGAGAGCCATGGCTACACTAAGGCCATGCACATCTATGGTATATCTCCCTGACTGCAGGTACACACAAGTTAACATGGTTATGAATTGGAGGACCTCCACCAGACAATGCCACCCCCCCCCAGAACAGGTACTGCATACTGATTGGAGAGGCACAGCAACAATAAGGCCATAGACATCAACAGTGCACTTCCCTGATTGCAGCTGCACAGAACTTACCACACTTAGGAGCTGCACAGTGTCAACCAGGCAATGCACCCCCCAGACCACTTACTGCATCCTGACTGGAGAGCCACTGCAAAACTGTGGGTATGGACATCAATGGTACACCTCACTGATTGCAAGCATGGCCTCAGACAGGCAATGCCTCCCCATTACAAGGTACTGCATCCTGAGTGCTGAACTACAGCAAAACTGAGGCTGTGGACATCAATGCTACACCTCCCAAATTGCAGGTACACTCCACTTACCACAGTTAGGAGTTGCACGGCCTCAGTCAGGCAATGGCCCCCCCACACACATACCAGGTACTGCATCCTGAGTGTAGAGCCACAGCAAAACTAACTCCATACACATCAATGGTACTCCTCCATCACTGAAGGTGCACACACCTTTGTACCATTATGAGTTGCACGCCCTTGACCAGGCAATAGCCCCCCACACCCCCATACCAGGTACTCCATCCTGACTGCAGAGCCACAGCAATACTACAGCCATATACATTAACTGTTCAAATGCTACAGTTGTTGGCTTGTCATCATGGATATGTCTTGTACTACATTTACACAGTTGTATTTTATTTCTGTCACCTGCTGCTGGTTGTCTGTGATTGGTCATGTTGCCTAGGTCCTCCCCCCTACTTGCATGTGTGTGTATGTGTGTCTGTGTGTGTGGTGCTGGGGGGGTGGGGGTGAATGCGGAGTTAGGGTTTTCAACCCTAACACCAAATTTCCTCACTTTTGTTGCTGTGGAACAATCCTAACTGATGCATTAAACTGAGTTTTGTGCCTCTGATATATGTAGAGATATATATATATATATATATATATATATATATATCAGAGGCAAAAATCATTTAATGCATCAGTTAGGGAGACGATATCAGTGAACAAAAAGTAATGTTAGGGTTAAGTATTGGACCTCATTACCCCAACCAGCATTGTAGTGCGCATTTGTCATCGGCACTCAACTCTCACCCCATCACATGTGTAAAGTAGCTGAGGAATAGGAGAATGGGGTGAGAGTTAGGACCGATGACCCCAACGCGCACCCCAATGCCGGTTGGGGGGTGGGCTGGAGGGGTCCAAGGCGGGTTTCAACCCTAACACTGAATTTTCTCGCTTTTGTTGCTGTGTAACAACCCTAACTGATGCATTAAATGGAGTTTTTTGCCTCTAATTTCCCTTCTTTTTGAGAATGATGATGAGAAATAGTGAATGTAATGCAGCGGCAGGAACATAGGACCCTTCAGGCCCCATGCTCCTGCCATGTGATTTCTTGTGACATAGTAACAGGAACAGCAATACAAACAGAAGGTGGAAATGCAAACGGTAGCAGTAATGAAAATGCAAGCGCAAATGACAACGCAGAGGGTAACGCACATGGTGACGTACACGGGAGCGGTAACTCAAATGGGGACATAAAGGCAAGTGGAAACAGTAAGTGTAGCAGTAATGGAAGTGCATACCTTGTTTTTGCTGAACAGCTGCATAGAGAAACACAAAGAATGTATGCATTGTAATGGGCATCGAAGCTTAAAACGAGCATTGGAAGTATTTAATTGCAAATATCTCAGCAACCGCACGACTTAGAAAAATAATTTAAATGTCACAAAAATCATGATTTTCATGGCTAGGTTTTAGCTATTACATAGCCCATAGGGCTATGCAACTTGCAGCAAAAAAATCTGTATCGCACATAATTTTCGAGATACGAGCCCCGATAGGCGCGGCATATGCCATCATGTTAGTCTATGAGAAAAAAACACCAACTTCAGAGTACTGTAACTTTGCAGCCATGCAATATCTTTTCACCAAACCCCCAACCGGCACATCTGTGAGATGTTGGCTGCATTCCCTCCAAATTTCAGTTCAAAAGACCAAACTGTTGTTTTGCAGCAGGGTGGCAAAGAACTGCATTTTGTCCATAGTCTGAAAAAGTAGTGTCGTGATTTGCGAGAAAGCTTTTGCAAGCATTTACAAAAGTGTGACCTGTAGGTGTGAGCAAGAATGCACAAAAAAAGCGTAATTGTGCACACAGATGTCGCTTAATAACTCCACAACTGTATATCCGACCAGTACAAAAGTTGGTAGATCTCAAGATCTACCATGCCCAACCATGCATACCAAATTTCAGGCAAATCATAGTTAGGGTTGAGGAGTCCATTTAAGGTTAAAAGGTCACATTTTGCACCTTAATAACTTTGCCACTGTTAAACGGATTTGCCTGAAATGTGGAATGCACAATCAAGAATCATACATCTTGGGATTCACCAACTTTTGTACCGGTTGGATATACAGCTGTGGAGTTAAGTGTGATCTGCGCGCACATTTACGCTTTCTGGTGAATTCTTTGCTCGTGCCTACAGGTCGCACGGTTTGCGCGACCGGTCTGAAAACTTCTGGGAACATGTGGCCAGGGTCCCCGATGTGCCTTTCAAAGATTTCATGAAAAAATATTAAACGGTTCAAAAGTTATTCAAAAAACACGTTCCCAAATGCACTTTTTAGTGTCGCAAATGGCCCTAGTAGTGTCGCAAAAATCGCC
Source organism: Neoceratodus forsteri (assembly GCA_016271365.2). Taxonomy (NCBI): domain Eukaryota; kingdom Metazoa; phylum Chordata; order Ceratodontiformes; family Ceratodontidae; genus Neoceratodus; species Neoceratodus forsteri. The sequence goes on from CM028131.1 coordinate 1,310,347,466, forward strand.
ATTTTGTTTTCAGTTATCAATCAGAAAAATGCTTGCTATTTAAATTTGGGACCCTCTAGCAACACAATTCTTTTTGTATTCACCTAGTCGGACCCTGATGATGCTAGCCATGTCTTTATTTTGGGGTAAAACACCCCAGAAATATGATTTTCAAATTTCTGGATAAAGTACTTTCACAAAGTACTGTCGCACTTACGACACTGTCGAATGAATTTCCGAAAGCTTTTGCAAACTTCTACAGTACTTTTCTAGGCTGGGGGAAAATGACAGCAATTTTTTGGCACCCTGCTGCAAAAGAATGGTTTGGTGTTTTGGCCTGAAATTTGGAGGGAATGCAGCTGACAGCTCACAGATGTGCCTTTCAGTATTTTGTTGAAAAAATATTACATGGTGGCAAAGTTACAGCACTCCAAAGTTGACGTTTTTTCCCATAGGCTAACATTACGGCATCCAACGCATTACAGGAATCCTTTGGTGCCCTGCTGCAAAATAACTGTTTTGTCTATTGGGCTGAAATTTGGAGGGAGCACAGCCAACATCTCACAAATGTGCGTTTTTGTGGTTTGGTGAAAAAATATTACAGGGAGCCAAAGTTACGGCACTCTGAACTTCTCTTTCTTTCCCCATAGGATAACATTGCAGCATTCGCCGCTCCTTTCAGGGCCTGTATCTCGGAAACGGTGCGAGATACGGACTTTTCATCAGAAAAATGCTTAGCTCCATAATGGTGCTAAGCATAAAACTAGACAGGAAAGTCATAAATTATATGACTTTTAAATTTCTTTTTTACGTCATACGGTTCCTGAGATATAAGCAATTTAGTATTCCAACTCCTCATTTTCTGCTCCGAGAACCATTATTATGCATACATTCTTTGTACTCACTGTCTTTCTTTATGCAGCTTTTGGAGAAAACCTGCCTGTGCGCTTACAATACTGTTACCATTACCATTTTCTCTTGCGGTTCCGTTCCCGTTTCACTTACCATTCACGTCTATGCCACCATGTGTGTTACCCTCTGCATTTTCATTTGCGCTTGCTTTTGCATTGTTTTTAACATTTCTGACTACATTACTGTTTCTCTTTATGTTTCGCTTTGCGTCACCATGCCCATTACTATTTGCGTTTGTGGGCACAATGTTACTGGGCCCCGCACTTCCGCCACCACATTACATTCACTATTTCTCGTTATCATTCTCAAAAAGAAGGGAAATTAGAGGCAAAAAGCTCCATTTAATGCATTAGTTAGGGTTGTTCCACACTGACAAAAGTGAGGAAATTCGGTGTTAGGGTTGAAAGTGCCTCTTGGACCCCCTGCCCACATCCCCCAACCAGCATTGGGGTGCGCGTGGGTTGTGGGTCTAACTCTCACCCCATTCTCCTACACCTCTGCTTCTTTACACATGTGATGGGGTGAGAGTTATGTACGGCAGCGACCCTAATGCGCAGCCTGATGCTGGTTGAGAATTGTGGAGCTGGGGGGTCAAGGCTCGCTTCTTGCAATTTCTCGCTTTTGGCCGGTGTGAATAACCTTAACTAATGCATTAAATGGAGTTATTTGCCTCTAATATATTTTATATATATATATATATATATTATATTAGAGGCAAAAACTCCGTTTAATGCATTAGTTAGGGTTGTTCCACAGTGATAAAGTGAGGAAATTCAATATTGGGGTGGAAAACCCCTGGGCCCCAGCACACCCCCCAACCGGCATTGGGGTGTGCATTGGGAATCGTCAGCTAACTCTCACCCCATCACGTAGCAGCAAAGCAGCAGAAGTATAGGTGAATGGGTGAGAGTTAGATCGATGACCCAATGCGCACCCCAATGCTGGATAGGGGTGGGCTGGGGGCTAAGAGGTTTTCAACCCTAACACCAAATTTCCTCACTTTTGTTGCTGTGGAACAACCCTAACTAATGCATTAAACAGAGTTTTTGCCTCTAATTTCCCTTCTTTTTGAGAATGATAACAAGAAATAGTGAATGTAATGCAGCAGCGGGAGCGTGGGGCCCTTTGGGCCCCGCGCTCCCACCATGTAATGTCTTGTGGCATAGTAACAGGAACAGCAATGCAAACAGAAGCACTAACAGTGGTGCACATGGTAACGCAAGCGTGAATGAGAACAGAAAGGGTAACACACACGATGGCATAGACGGGAATGGTCTGCCACGTGATGTGTTGTCACATAGTAACATGGTGCCTGCAAACGGAAATGTCAATGGGCATGGTGACGCAAAGTGAAACAGAAACAGAAACAGTACTGTAGACACAAATGGCAAAAAATAACAAAATGCAAGTGCAAGGAAAGCGCAAAGGATAACGCACATGGTGGCGTAGAAGTCAACGTAGAGTGAAGCGGACTGGAACCATAGCGGAAAGAAAGCAGTAACAGTAATGTAAGCGACAGTCTGGTTTTCCCCAAAAGCTGCATAGAGAAAGACAGTGAGTACAAAGAATGTATGCATAATAATGGGTATCGGAGCAGAAAATGAGGACTTGGAATACTAAATAGGTTATATCTCAGGAACCGTATGACATAGAAAAAAATTTAAAAGTCATATGATTTACGACTGTCCTGGCTAGTTTTGTACTTAGCCCCTGTTAGGGGCCTAAGAATTTTTCCAACAAAAAGTCCGTATCTCGTACCATTTCCGAGATACAGGCCCTGAAAAGCACGGCGAACGCCGTAATGTTATCCTGTGGGAAAAAAAGAGAAGTTCGGAGTGCCATAACTTTGCCTCCCTGTAATATGTTTTCACCAACCCACTGAAAGGCACATCTGTGGGCTGTTGGCTGTGTTCCCTCCAAATTTCAGGAAAAAAGACAAACCGTTAATTTGCAGCTGGGTGCCAAAGGATTCCTGCAATGCGTCAGGCGCCATAATGTTATCCTATGGGAAAAATCATCAACTTTGGAGTGCCGTAACTTTGCTGCCATGTAATATTTTTCAACACAACACTGAAAGGCACATCTGTGAGATGTCGGCTACGTTCCTTCCAAATTTCAGCCCAAAACTCCCAACCGTTCTTTTGAGCACAGTGCCAAAGAATTGCTGGTATTTTCAGACACCCTGGAAAAGTACTGTCGAATTTTGCGAAAGCTTTTGCAAAAATTTGCGACACTTTCATAAGCACGAAAGTACTTTGTGAAAGTACTTTTTCCAGAAATTTTAAAAACATATTTCTGGGGTGTTTTACCCCAAAATAAAGACATGGCTAGCATCCTCAGGCTCTGACTAGGTTAATACAAAAAGAATTAGGTTGCTAGAGGGTCCCAAATTTAAATGGCAAGCATTTTTCTGATCACTAACTGAAAACAAGATGGTGGATTTGCCGAAAGTAAGAGGGCCATTTGCGAAAGTAAAAATGCAGTTGTGACACTGTCGAACTTTTTGTTAACTTTTCCCATTGACTTATAATGGGAAATTGTTTTTTGAATAACTTTTGAACCGTTTAATATTTTTTCACGAAATCTTTGAATGGCACATTGGGGACCCTGGCTGCATGTTTCCTGAAGATTTTGGGCCAGTCGCACAAACTGTGCGACCTGTAGGCGCGACGATAGAATTCCAGAAAAAGCGTAAATGCACATACAGATCATGCTTAATAACTCCACAGCTGTGCATCCGATCAGTACAAAACTAGGCAGATCACAAGGTCTATGGGTCTTGATCATGTATTCCAAATTTCAGGCAAATCTGTCAAATGGTTGCAAAATTATTTAGGTTCAAAATTTTGGGTTTAACATAGAAATGGCTCCTCAACCCTAACTATGGTAGCACTACTGTGCTACCATAATATATATATATATATACTGTAAAAAAATATATCCATCAATGTATGTTGCTGCCACCCCAGTAATTGTCCCGTCCATCTGACCCTTCCTCTCAGCACCCCATCCCCACAAAGATAACACTGACACTGGCAGTGCCCAATCCCCCAGTGTTGCTGTCAGCATCTGAAATAAAGAAAAGTGTCCCCCATCTTTTTTTTTAACTCTGTAAAAATAGAAACTATCTATCGATGTTTGTTGCGCTGTTAGTACCCCACCTGACCCTCCCACTCAGCACTCACCCCCCACGCCCCCCAAGCCTTTACTTACCCACCGGGGATCCAATGCCAGAGTCCTCTGTGGACCGCAGACATGTCTTCATTTTTTAAAGCCAGATTGCAAACTGAGGAACTCAGGTATGTGGTTCAGTGTACGTTATTTCAGTGGGGTTTTGAACCTAGTGGCACAACTTGGCCATTTTTGAATATTTTTGCCCCAGATGTTCAACATGCCTTTTTTTTGGGACTCCACATCATGAACAATTGCAGTGAAATTAGATAAATCTATCCCAAACAATGATTTCTTGATTGCTGTGCGAAATCACATTTTGGGCAGGAGTTGAACATTTTCTCTGCCCTTGTTCATGAGGCAGCATCATAGGAAGGCTATGTTGAAAATTTGGCATAACAATATTTAAAAACAACTAAGTTATGAGCCTACGTTGAAATTTGCGAACGTAGGCTCATGACATTGGTGATTTTCAATATTTTGACCTCAGATTTCCAGTATAACCATTTCTTCACAGCACTGCATGAAGGTGACAGCTGTCATTTTTCAAACCCTGACCAAAATGTGTTTTTGCATCCCAAATGGCGATTTTGCAGTCCCTGCATGAAATCACCTTTCAGGCAGTAGTTGAAAATTTTCTCTGCACTTGTTCATGAGGTGGGGTCAAAAGAAGGCAATATTGAAAATCTGGGGTAACAATATTGAAAAAAAGAAGCAACATTATGAGCCTATGTTGAAATTTATGAACACAGGCACATAACTTTGGTAATTTTCAATATGTTGATCCCAAATTTTCAACATAGCCATTTTTTCACAGCACTTCATGAATGTGACAGCTATCATTTTTCAAATCTTGGCCAAAATGTGTTTTTGTATTTGTGGTGCAAAATCACTTTTTGTGCAGGATTTGAAAATGTTCTTGCCCCTTGTTCGTGAGTTGGGCTCATAAGGAGGCTGTGTGGGGTCATAAGAAGGCTATGTTGAAAATCTGGTATAAAAATATGAAGAAACAACAAAGTTATGAGTCTATGTTGCAGTTTTTCAATGCACACTCATAACTGTGGTAATTTGCAATATTTTGACCCCCAACTTCTAAACATAGCCATTTTTGTACCACCTCATGAATGTGGCAGCTGCCATTTGTCAAATTCTACCCAAAATGTATTTTAACACTTTGTGGTGCAAAGTGACGATTCAGCAATGGTTTTATAAATGACACCTGTCATGCTCAGAAGGAATGGTCATAAAAAGATTATGTTGAAAATTCGGGTTAAAAATGTGGAAAACCAGGTAAGTTATGAGGAGACCAACTGTTCCAACATGTACTCATAACTTTATTTTTTGCAGATTTTGGCCTCTAATGTTCAACATATCCTTTTGTGTTTAGTGGTGGGTGAAGTGGCCCCAATTCACTCTGTGAAGTGATTCGCGGAGTGAAGGTGAATTTATGGAGTGCTCCACAACCCGAAGTGGAGTACTTTACGTTATAATGGGTAACACGAAGTCCATTGAAAACAATGACTTCGCATTACTCTGCCTTCCCAAACCACTACTCCACCAATTCTTAAGGTGAAGTACATTGAAAACAATGCACTCCGCCTCACTTCGCCTTGTTGTTAAGCTCCAAAGGCAAATTTTGCAGTGATTTGTGGGATTTCAGGTCACATGGGCTCTAGATTGTTCTGCACAACCTCAGTTTGGGGTAGTGTGTGTATGAAGCTGTAGGAGACAATCTGCTCTGAGAGCTCTCTGCGATTCAAAGCTGCTAAAAGCTGTTAACAAAGCCTTTTTGGGTCATTTGTTTTGCTGAAACTTTAGTTCATCGATTATAGGAAACCATCCTGTGCTCATATCATTGAGCGTTTATTGTTTGTGTGTGGATTTTGAATGTTAATGTACAATATTCAGTCTGTGTACTGAGATACAGTGGAAGTGTGCTTTGGGGGAGGGGCATATCTGTGGTGTAGGTAGATTAACTTGGAGAAAAAGACAGTGCTTTCTGTTTTGGTGATATTTTTCTTGTATAACTGTGTTACTGTACACCCAGTAATATTTTCAATAATTCTTGCCATTTTTTTGTTGATTACTGTGGTGCAGCATTGCATAATTTTAGTTTGTTTAAAATATGTGGTTATATTACTGAAGTTTTCAATTTGCTACACATTACTTAGTATGTGTGTGTGATGCATTTCATCAAATCAGACACCTTTTATTGTGCCACATAATTTCAGCAATGTGAACCTGCTATCCACTGCATCTGTGTACTTTTTGTACTTCTTTGTGGTATCTTTACTGGTACTAGTACTAGTGACTGTTACTGCAGCAGTGCAGTACACTGCCCCTCCCACGCGGCCTGCCCCAACCAGCAAAGGAATCATTTTCCAGATTTGAATTTCTGATGGTGAGCACTGATTAGGTGTTGTGCCTTTGCATCTGCATCTCTTCAGTGTGCAGCACAATCTTAATCTGTTTGTGCATTTGCATCTCTTTAGGGCCCAATCTCCATCTCTAACTTAAGTCACAGTTGTTTCTTTGGCTTCCCTTCAGAGTACTGGACAGGTGTGGTGCATAATTCTGCACGAACATTGTACTCATTAATATGTGTTTTTAAGTCTGGACTATCATCACGAGTCACTCGTGATACAAATCACGTTCTTCATCATCACGGTCACAAATGCAGTCACAAATCATGATTTACGATCATGTCACGAATCACAACATTAATCTTTTTTAATAGTTACTTGGATGTATTGTAAGCCTGTTTTGTAGTATCTCTCCATGGTTCACCACCCCACCATTGTACTCATTAATGAGTGTTTCTTTTTTTTTTACTGTTTTATTCTCCTCGTCAGAGCGGCCCCACACGATCTCAGGCTGCTGGCCTGCACCCCAGACCCGGTCGTGCGTCGCGGGCCACCACAGACCCCACTCTCCCAGTGGGCGGCCATGCTCGCTCTCACACCCACTGGGTCATTGCCCCTCTTGGGTCTCTCCGGGGTGCAGGCAAGCCATCAGCCACAAGATTGCCCTCCTCATTTTCCGCTTTTTCTCCCAATGGAGAGCCGGACATGCAATGGCATTTGAGCACGTAGTGCTGACACCTGCCGCTGTCCCCCCTGCTGTTGCATGCCACTTGTAGTGCTGCTGGCCTTTGCCAGTTGCCGCTACAGGGCGATGCAAGCCCCACTACCCACCCCAGAGAGAGAGGAGAGCAGTCATCAGATGATGAATCGTCCCTCTCCCCTGCCAGCCTCCGGCGGCCCGAGTTCATTCCTGAACCCGGGTCACCAGCATGGCACGAGGTGTGGTGTCCGGTGCCTCAACCCTCTGTGCCACCGGGCCGGCACATTAATAAGTGTTTTTAAGTTGGGGAGTTTTGTGCCACACCTCATCGGGGCCCGTTGAAGTACAGCCGTAGGCATTCATGTTTCTTCATCATCATGGTCACAAATGCAGTCACAAATCACGATTTACGATCACGTCATGAATCACAACATTAATTTTTTTTAATAGTTACTTGGATCTCTCCATGCTTCACCACCCCACCATTGTACTTATTAATGAGTGTTTTTAAGTCGGGGAGCTTTGTGCCACACCTTTCCGGGCCCCGGGGAAGTACAGCCATAGGCATTCACGTTTCTTCATCACGATGACAAATGCAGTCACAAATCACGATTTACGATTATGTCATGAATCACATTTATTTTTTTTACTAGTTACTTGGATGTATTGTAAGCCTGTTTTGTAGTATCTCTTCAGGCTTCACTATCCCACCATTGTACTCATTAATAAGTGTTTTTAAGTCAGGGAGTTGGACAGTGTCTGCAGTACATACACAGACTGGAAAGAAGACTGACTGCACACATGCAGTTTAGCACAGTATACTTGCACTGCTCCGAATGCAAAGTGTCATGCATACGGAAGACAACAAAAAAGGGCATAATTACATACAAGGGTGGGGGATGGTGGAGAAATACATTTTATAACACAGCAAAGAAGGTGTGGGGGGCACATGGTGTGAGGAAAAAAAAAACTAATGTGCGATCCCATGGTGATCCAGCAGCAGTTCCAGCATGGACATAATTTGCAACTGATGTCCCTCTATGTGATCCTGGTGGAGCAGCAGGTGCTGCTGTGGCCCTCCTCTTCTTAGGGATGCTGCCATGCACAGCTGCACCCTCTGCCACAAAATGGCCAGCAGGTGCAGGCGTGATCCGTTCTGTGGCAGCCTGCCACTCCAACTGGTGGTGATTGAGCATATGGGTGTACTGGACCCCAGTCCCCAGGTGAGTCCCCTGGGGGCCACGGTGCACCTCCACATCACATAGGCAGCACTTGACCACACTGCTGTCCCCCCCGACACAGTCAAAAAACTGCCAAACATTGGAGGTGTGGGGAGGACCAGGCACAGTCAGGGAAGGGCCAGATGAACTGGAAACCGACTGGTCACAGTGCTGAACAGGGATGGAATCTACACCTGGGCCCAGGGGAACAGGCACATCCTGCTCCAGAGGACCTGGTGCTGGACTTGGTGGTGGTTCAACTGCCTCAGAGTCAGGACAGGAGGTGGTGCTGTTCCTGCTTCGGGGGACAAACAACTAACTACTTATAAAGGTAAGAAAAATAAAATTTGCAGAAAGAACAAATTAAGTAAAAAGAGTACAGGAACTACTAAAAATTAGCTTTTAAAAAAGCTGTTGGATCTAAATCAAAGTTTAAATCTCCTCCTCACTCTGATCTCAAAGTATCAGCAGTCACAAAACACACTCCTCTCTCTCCGTCTGCACAGGAGAAAGTAAAAGTGTCTGCTTGTATGACTCACTTCCTTCCTGCCTAGCTAAAGAGCATGTGACTTACAGTACTGTAAGCCATGTGATGTGTGGGGGTGGCTGCCAAATCTGAAACACCAAGTGGATCACTTAGAATCATAATGAGGAACGTGAAGTCCATCAAAAACAATGACTTCGCCTTACTTCGCATTGCCATTCCACCTTAATGTGAAGTGGTAATGACATAGAGTGAGCACTTTGCATTGCCCACTCACAGTGTGGATGGTAATGCTAAGTGCCCACTTTGCATTCACTTTGCCGTCGGAATTTAAATTTGCTGCATCTCTACTTGTGTTACCACACCTCCTGAGCATGGTAGGTGTCATTCTTTCAAATCACCTCCAAAACTTGTTGGCACTGTCAACTTTTCAAGAAACCTTTGAAAGACACTCTCTTGAGGCAAGCCCCTTTTGTCCTGAATGTTTCGTAACAAAATTACAAACTGTCTTTGCTGTAGGTTGGAGCAAAAAAAATGCCAAAAAGTGGATTTTTAAGGTAAAGTTCTGCATCTTGGAATCCGGGTAAGCATCTGTTATGAAACTACCCACATCTCAAGCACTTACCACAAGATCATGCATGCCACATTTTGCTCAGTTTCATCAACCGGCACCAGTTATTAATGCATAAACATTTGGGTTTAACATTAAACACTCTGCTCAACCCTAATTAGACTTGCCCTACTGCCTAAGTGTAATACAGTATATGCACTACATATATTTTTGCATTACCTGTGAGTATGTTTTCAGGCACCTATCAATGACATTTTTGGTCTCCCCAGACCTAGAGTGAAAATATTGAAATATTCTCACTCTAGGTCCACATGAGCAAATATATTCTCACTGTCCGTCAGGACTGGCTGCAGCCAGCAGCACAAGGAGCACTTTCCTCAGTCTTTACAATTAAATGTTTATTACAGCATTCATGTTTTTTAAAATAAGATATCCATTTCCAACATATAAAAAGACCCCCCATCTCTGTGATCAGCACCCCTGCTCAGCCATTACCCATGGCATTATTCCTCTATGTTGTTCTCCCAACACCCACTGCCCAGATCTTGAAGCTGCCACTGACGCTCCATTTCGTGGCTCAATAACATTCTTCCCCTGGTCCCCCATTAGGCCGCATGCTGTCCAACTAAATTGCTCTGACCATTTGGCTGACATGCCCGCTTGCGGCTGGCTGCTCCTCACTGATGCACACAAGTAGCAATGCGCAACAGCATCAGCATTCAGAGTAGTCGCTGTGCCATCCAAAAACACCGGGAATATTTAAAACAAAAAAATTTCAGCAGTTTAAATAATATTGAAACCATTTAAAATCAACATGGGCATTGCATAAATCAAAGTTGTCATGTCCCCTATGAGAATATGCTTGATATTTTCATCGCTCATGATGTCATAAGGTGAAATTGCACTTGGGTAAAGCATCAGTTATATTCCCATAGAGGCCGTGCCATATCTCTTTATATGGTACCCTTATGGTTTGCTGAGGCTGACTGTCTTGATACTGACCTGCCTGGGCACCATTGCCTGACAGGTTCAGTAGCCAGACAGTGAGCAGTCCAACAGGGAGGAAACCCGATGGACGTTACAAGGGTAAGGTAGCGGATGCAATGCTTTGCTACCTTACCCCTGAACATGCACTTAAAATAGTGCAGGAATCGGAAGGTTGGCTGAGCTGCCCTGGTGGTGTTGAGGGCTAAACCACTAGCTGCTCAGCCTGCGTGTTCTTGGAGGTGCGAATTCTATCCCGCATTGTGTCCTGCACCATTTTGCATTGTTGCACCCCCGTAGCTGTTTTTTTCTAACTGCGAAGTCCATTCCTTCTCGGAGTTAGATATTGTAGTCTGAGGGTTGTGGGGGGTTCGGGTGAAGACCCCATTCTCATTTGTGGAGAATCAGATGCCTGAAATAGTAGTTTCAGGCATCTGATTGTTTCAGCACAATGACTTTTGGGCCACTCGGGTCGGTATGCCGAGACTCAGGAAACTGAGTTTAAGGATATCATAGTATATCCCTTTATATATACATTCATACACACACACACATGTGTGTGTATATATATATATATATATATATATACATATTCATTGCAAAAAAACTTTGTTAATGCACCATTAGGGTTGAAATGTCAAAAGTAGAGAAATACAACCTTAGGGTTCCCAAGCCTAAGATCCCAGTCCCACAGTGCATGCAGGAACAAGCATGAGGGGAACTTAAGGTTTCCAACCCCTACACCCCACCCCCTCCCTTGGCTTCAAACCCTAAGACCCCACCCCAACCCTGCATGCAGGAGCCGATGTGATGGGTGTGCCTTGGCATTTAGAACCCTAATGGTCATCCCATACCAAGACTAAGTAAGCTACGATGCATACAGAATAAGAGAATGGAACTGGCTCATCGGTGCAGTGGTTGGATTTCTGCTTGCGATGCGGCGACCAGGGTTCGGGAATGGACCCGGGTCATCGGAGGGCCAGCCGGGGGGGGGAGAGGGATGGAGTGTCCCAAGGACTGCTCACCTTCTTCGGGGGGAGGGGGGAGAATGTCTGGTGCATGACAGACCCCTGGCGGAGGCCGGGGCTACCACAGTGACCGACATTAGAAAGCTTCGGGGGTGGGGCTGATGCAGGACGTCATTGCACACCTCCACCCCATGGAACACACAGAAAAAATACTTACTGCCGGACGCCCTTGATTCAGACCAGCCCTCTGACCTAGTCCCATCATTGCGGCACTGTTAGGGGTCAGTGCCGCAAGCCCCACCCTGGGGGGCAAGCCACGGGATATTGGAGGGTTGCGGTCATATGTGGAGGTGGAAGCAGAGGTTTGTGATAGGGCTAGGTGCCGAGCAGTTGGTAGTGGGGAAAAAGCATAACAAATAAAAAAAAAAAAGAATAAGAGAATGGAGTGAGTATTAGGGTTTGAAACGCCAAGGCACACCCATCACACTTGTTCCTGCATGCAGGGTGGTGGTTGGGTCTTAGGGTTGGAAGCTGAGGGAGGGGGTGCAGTGTAGGGGTTGGAAACCTTAAGTTCCCCTCATGCCTGTTCCTGCATGCACAGTGGGAGTGGGGTCTTAGGCTTGGGAACCCTAAGGTCGTATTTCCCTACTTTTGACACTTCAACTCCTAATGGTGCATTAACAAAGTTTTTTGCAATGAATTTCCTTACTTTTTCAGATAGTTTATTTGTATCTTTATCCCTCCCTCCATAACTGTCCTTATGTCACAGTAGGAGCGCAGGTCTATTCAGGCCCTGTGCTCCAATGGTTTGTCATGTTCCCTTCTTTAGTGTGGCAACATAGGGTCTTTTGGATCCTGTGCACCCATCCCTCCATAGATGCATGACCAGATTATCAGCATTGCCATCTTATTACCCAAGCGCATGTAGGCATTAGACAAAATTTTCAAATCTGCAACAAAATATAATTCTGTGCAACTAGAATGCCATTCTGTGCCACAGGTGCAAACACACATTTTGCAGAGGATTTGAAAAATGTCAGCTGTGACATACATAAGCTCAGGTAATAAGAAGGTTGTGTTGAAAATCTGGGGTCAAAATATTTAAGATTTTCGCAGTTATGAGCATGTGTACTGAAATTGTAATGAATGGGCATAACTTTGTAATTTTTTTCATATTTTGACCCCAAATTTTGCACATAGTGTTCTTGTCACCCCACCTCATGAACCCCATAGGTGAAAATGTTCAAATGCATGGGGAAAATGCCATTCTGTGCCACAGGTATGAAAACACTTTCTAGGCAGGATATGAAAAATGACAGCTATACAGTTCATGAGGTGGTGTGAAAATATTGGAAATGACCAAAGTTACGCACGTGAGCAGAGAATGTTCAACGACTGTGTGTAACTTTGCCATTTTTAGGATTTTTTTCACCAGATTTTCAAAATTGTCTATTTGGGACCCCACCTCATGAACACTGCCACTGTCATTTCATTCATTGGTCCCAAATGATGATTTCTCACAGGAACCACGCCATTCTACGCCACAGATGCAAAAACACATTTCAGTCAGGATGTAAAGAAGACAGCTGTACTGTTCATGAGGTTGTGTGAAAAAATGGCAATATTGAAAATTTGGAGTGAAAATATTAAAAATTGCCGAAGTTTCGAGCGTGCATAGAAATATTTCAGCGATTGCACATACTTCAGGCATTTTTTGACATTTTTGCACAAAATTTTCAACACAGGGTTTTTGGGACCCCACCTCATGAACACTGGCACTGTCATTTTGTTAATCAGTCATGAAAGGTGATTTTGCTCAGCGAAAGCAAAATCTTCTTATGGGTCTGATTAAAAAACGACAGTGACAGTGTTTATGACGTGGGCTCCCAAGAAGCCCATGCTGAAAATATGGTGAAAAAATATCATAAAATGGCTAAGATAACAACATAAGTTGAAAATACCATTGACAGCCATTATATGGCAACTTACCTTGATCCTTCAGTTTGTAGTTTGGCTTTGAAGAGTGCAGATGTGTCTCAGTCCAGAGAAGATGACAGCAGTCGCCCTCAGGTGGCAAGTATGGGGCAAAGGGTGGGGTGGGGTGGAGGTGTTCAGTGGGAGGGTGGGGTGGGAGGGATTCGGCAGGGATGACAAGGGACCATTTTCTTTTTCAGGTTTAACAATGAAAAGATGTCTGGGGAACGTTTTCTTTTCCTACAGCTTTAAAAATTAAAAGACGTCGGGGGACTAATTTTGGGACACTGGGAGTGGGCTCCCCAGTGTACCACATTGCTGGGGGGTCATACATCTATTGGGACATTGGGAGTGGACTCCACAGTATCCCACATGCTTGAGGGGGAACACATGAATTGGGACACAGAGTGTGCTCCCCAGTGTCCTACACTGGCGGGGAAGGGGGCTTACATTGCTGACAAGGGGACTGGGCACCCTGCTGTTGGAAAATTAAGAAACAAAAGTGGTAATGGGAGGGTGAGGGAGTGCCACTAGACAGGAGACAACATAATGGGGGTGTCACTAGACACCAGTAATATGGGAAAATGATGAGTGGGTAGGGTATGCCACTAGACAACCAGGCTCCCTGTAACTCTATGAACCCTGCCTACGAAAATAAGCTACCTCCTTGGGGAAACAAGCTACCTCCCCATGAAAACAAGCTTGTTTTTGCATGGCACATCTATTTTGTTGCCAGAATTCAAAATTTAATAACATAGAAACATAGACTTTGATGGCAGATAAGGACTGCTTGGCCCACCAAGTCTGCCCGTTTCCCTACCTATTGGATAAGCTGCAGATCCTAGTTACCCAACAGCCTACTTCCTCCTAACCCCCACTATAATTTCCTTATGTCTGTCCCATGCATTCTTGAATTTCCCCACTGTTTTTGAATCCATGACTTCCTCAGGAAGGCTGTTCCATGTGTCCACCACCATCTCTGTGAAAAAATACTTCCTCACATTGCCCCTGAGCCATCCTTCCCATTATCTTCTAACTGTGCCCCCTTGTTCTTGCACATCTCTTTTTCTGAAAGATGCTACCCTATTGGACTTTGTTGATTCCCTTGAGGTATTTGAAAGTTTCTGTCATGTCCCCCCCTTTCCTTGAGGATATACATATTAAGCTTCTTTAGTCTCTCTTCATATGGTTTCTGGTGCAGACCCTGCACCATTTTAGTTGCTGTCCTCTGAACTGCCTCCATCCTGTCTATGTCCTTGCAGAGATGGGGTCTCCAGAACTGCATGCAGTACTCCAGATGGGGTCTCACCAACTGTCTGTACAGAGGGATGACAACTTCGTGTTTTCTACTGGTGATGCCTCTCCCTACGAATCCCAGCATCCCCCAGCGCTCCTTACTGCCTTCTCACATTGCCTGCCTACCTTTTAGTCATCTGATATGACTACCCCAGGTCCCTTTCCATTTTTGTTGTTGTTAATACCACCCCCAATTGTGTACTCTTCCACTGGGTTTTTATTTCCCAGGTGCATTACTTTGCACTTCTTTGCATTGAATGTAAGCTGCCATACTTTTGACCATTCCTCCAACTTTGCCAAGTCCCTTCTTATCCTTTCCACCCCACCCTTGTGTATCAACCCTGCTGCAGCTCTTTGTGTCATCTGCAAAGAAGCATACTTTTCCTTCCAGTCCCTCTGCAATGTCACTTATAAAGACATTAAAGAGGACCAGCTCCAATACTGAACCCTGTGGTACCCCGCTAGTAACCCCACTTTCTTCGGAGTGGACTCCATTTACTATTACCCTCTACGTCCTGTTTTCCAGTCAGTTTTATACCCAGGCTACCACCCTGGAACCCACTCCCAGGCTGGCTAACTTGTTTATTAATCTTTTGTGTGGGACTGTGTCAAATGCCTTGCTAAAGTCTAGGTAGGCCATATCCACAGCCCCTCCCTGGTCTACTACTTTGGTCACCCAGTCAAAGAAATCTATTAAATTCATCTGACATGACCTTCCCACTGTGAAGCCATGCTGCCTTTGGTCATGTGCCCCGCTAGCCTCTAGGTACTCAACAATTTTTTCTTTCAGAAGTGATTCCATCATTTTCCCTACCACTGAGGTCAAACTAACAGATCTGTAGTTTCCTGCCTCTGCCTTGCTCCCACTTTTGTGAAGGGGAATCACATCCACCTTCCTCTTGTCCTCAGGTACCACACCATCCTCCCATGATTTGTTAAAAAGGGTATTCAGTGGTGTTACTAGTTCTCCCCTTAATAATTCTTTTAGAATTCTGGGGTGAATCCAGTTAGGCCCCATTGTCTTGTCCATCTTGAGTTTTAGGAGTTCTTTCAGGACCCATTCTTCTGTGAATGGACTGGTATCAACCCCTCTATCCAGAGTGCTTCAATTTTTTGGTTTAGGTACGTCCTCCTCCTCCTCTTCTTTTGTGAATACGGAACAAAAGTATTCATTCAGTATCACTGCCTTTTCACTGTCACACTCTGCCCACCCCCTCCCCTTTATTAAGCCTTACTATCCCTCCCTTGGTCTTTCTCTGCTCACTAATATATCTATAAAAGGTTTTATCCCCCTTCTTAACTGAGTTGGCTATCTTTTCCTTGGTTTGGGCCTTTGCTATTCTAATTGTCTTCCCTGCTTCCTTCTGTTTAATTGATAGAGTTCTCTTTCCCGTCTGCTCCTTCTGTGATTCCTTATACTTTCTGAATGCTATCTTTTTCTCCCTAACCTTCCCCACCACCTCTTTTGAGAACCATAGTGTTTTTTCCTTTTTGTTTTGTTTAGTTGCTTCACACAAAGGCTTGTTCCCTCTGTGATGGCAGTTTTGATTTTGCCCCATTGTTCCTCCACCCCTCCTTCCTGCCCTTTTGCTAATGCATTCCTTAGGCACTCTCCCATTCTGCCAAAGTCAGCCCTCCAAAAGTCCAGTGCCCTTGCTTTTGTATGGCTTGACTCTATGGCTGTGTTTATTGTGAACCACACTGTCTGGTGGTCACTTGTTCCCAGATGGCTACTCACTTCTAAATCCAAGATCCTCTCACCATCCCCATTTGAGAGTACCAGGTCTAAGACTGCTCCCTCCTGAGTGGGTTCCAACACTAGCTGCCTGAGGCATGCCCCCTGTAGGGCATCGAGAATGACTCTGCTCTTGGATGTGGCTGCAGCAAATGTGCTCCAGTTAACATCTGGCATATTCAGGTCCACCATCAACAATATCTCCCCTTTATCTGCCATTCTAAGGATGCCTTCTATCATTTTCTTGTCCATGTCCTCTCCCTGAGATGGGGGTCTGTATAAAACCCCTGTGCAGATTGTGGTGCCATTTCCTGTTTCCAAGGTGACCCACAGTGCCTCCTCTCCTCCATGTTTACCCTTTAGTTACATTGCTTTGATACCTTCCCTTATGTAGAGAGCTATTCCTCCTCCTCCTCTTTTACACTCCCTGTCCCTCCTGTAGATTGTGTACCCTGGTATGTTGACATCCCAGCCATGGTTTTATGTGTACCAGGTTTCTGTGACTGCCATGATATCCAGGTGTCCCTCTTCCTCCAAGGCCACAAGTTCAGGAAGCCTGTTACCCAGACTTCAGGCATTGATACTCATTGGCCTTCATTTTTTGATGGCCTTACCACTTTTAGCCCCAACCCTGAACTTACTGTCTTTGTCTTTTTCTCCATTTACCCCTGCCCAGCCCCCTATTGACCTCTCTACCTTGGTGTTAACCTCGCTAATTACCCTGTTTTTATTTGGGAGGGAGTCTGGGAATTCCCTGCTCCTTTTCAGTGCCTCCTTTTGAATGGATTAATATTTTTTCACCAAATCTTCAAAAGGCACATCTGTGAGGCAAAAGCTTTCAACCCTGAACATTTCAGACCACAACCAAAGCTATTTCTGAGAAACGGCTGTTGAATGAAACTGAGAAAAAACATTGAAAATAAAGAAGTGCAATTTTGTGTTTTTCACCACTCTGTATCTCAAAAAACACAAAAGGGATTCACACAAAATTTGGCAGATCAAGAGACCTTCCCCTAGCTGCAAAGCATGCTAAATTGTGTGCGAACATGTTAAACTATTGCAAAGTTATTAAAGTGCAGAGTTTGAGGTTTAACATTAAACTGCCTGGCCAATGTTAATATACTGACACTACCATGCCAGTATAATATATATGTCCATGTTGTTTACAAAAAAACTACCTTAATGTACCAGTCAGGGATCCAGTTAATGCCACAAAAGTAGGGAAATGTGGTGTTAGGGTTTCCAACCCTAATGCCTCACCCCCAGCCCCCAAGCAGTAAGAAGAAAAAACATTACGGTTTTGGGTCTCTGGAATCTTGGAGAATCAGTTGTTGAGTTTTTCTTTGGGTTGTCAACCCTAATGCTCACCCCTTCCCCATCCCATAACCTCCTGTTTGAAGTACAAGGTATAGCTCAAAGTCAGTGGCTCATACTGATACACTCTTCAAAGGTAGAGAAGTATGTCTTGCCACATGTTGCCAATACAATCTGTTGTAGCATTCTTCATGTAGGGCTTTGCGGGCCCTGTGTGAAGAAAGGAGATGATATCTGACCTTGTTTGCTCAGGGAATGGGGTGGGCATTAGCACTGACAATCCTAAGGAAGACCCACAACTGATTCTCCAAGACTCTAGAGACCTAAAACTATAAAATGTTTTCCTTTTGCTGCTTGGGGTCTAAGGGTGGGGAGTTAGGGTTGGAAACCCAAATGTTACATTTCCTTGCTTTTGTGGCTTGAACTGGAACCCTAACTAGTGCATTCATGCAGTTTTTTACAAAGAAGTTTCTTTCTTTTTGAGATAGTGGAATTGTATCCTCATGCAGATGTACACAGCCATAAGGAACAAAGGGAAGATTCCATTCACCTTGTGAACCCTGCACTTCCATGCAGTGAGTGATATCAAGAATTTGTGGGGTGGTTTGGTGAGCTGAAGAAGTGCAGGGTCCTCAGTTCCCTGTGTTTTCATGTAGCTGCAGAGACAGACAGACACACAGGGCGAAGAGTCCATCTGTCAGCCAATTCACAGGGCCCTCTACCACCCACGAGTGCAGACGTGCAGGGCCCAATGACATGAGAAGACTTGTCTTCACTATATGGTACCCAGGCCTGCAGCTTTCATTCCTGGGGGGGTGTTGTCACATAACAGTGGCATTCCCCACCCTCACCCCATCCCGCTGGGTCACTGAGCTCACCCCTGAACTCAGCTCACCAGACGGGATCCCAAAGCATTCCCGCTGGGTCAAGATTGGCACTACACTCAAAGTTTCTTAATAATTATATATATACTTTTTAAATTTTGACCCCAAATGTTCAAGATAATTGTTTTATGACTCCCCTTATAAATATGATATGTAGCATTTATAGAGTATATGCCAAAACATCATTTTACACCAGAAGTGTGAAAACACATTCTTGCCTAGGATTTAAAAAAGTAACATCTGCCACATTTATGAAGTTGTATAAAAATGGCTATGTTAAAAGTTTTGTGTTAAAATATTGAAAATTAGTGAAGTTATGCATGAACACTGAAATACTACAATGTTCACTCAGAACTTGATCCCTTTACCGTATTTGTGCACCAAATTTTCAGCATAACCTTTTTATGACCCCACCACTTGAACCCAGTAGGTGAACATTTTTGAATCCTCACTGAAACGTGATTCTGTGCCAGAGGTGCAAAAACACATTTTGGCCAGGATTTGAAAAACAACAGCTGTCTCATACATGAAGTGGTGTGAAAAAATGGGTATGTTGAAAATTTGGGGTCAAAAAAATGGAACATTACCAAAGTTATGAGCGAGCATAGAAAAATTTCAATGTATGCTCATGACATTGTTGTTGTTGACTATTCTGACCTCAAGATTTCAACTAGCCTTCTTATGACCCCACCTCATGAACATGGGCAGTGAAAACTTCCAAATCCCACCTGAGAGGTGATTTCACAAAGTGATTACAAAATTGCCTTTCAGGGCTAATTTTCATAATTCCACCATACATGGACATAGGTGGTGTCTCAAAAAGGCTATGTTGAAAATCTGGTTTAAAACTATTCAAAAAAGACAAAGTTATGAAGAAAAGTTCAAACACCATTAAAATACATTAAACTGGACTTACCTCATTTTCTCATATCACAGTCTCCGGTTCCAGAAGCAAGATGTGTCTTCAATTGGAGAGTGAATCTACATCTTGGAACATGTTGAGGTGAGTGAGGGAGTGTGGGGTGTGTGGGGGTGTGGGGATGTGGGGTGGTGTGTACTGAGTGGGAGATCTGTAAGGGGAGAGTGGGGGGAGTCAGATCAGCAAGGGACCATTTTCTTTTTTACAGGTTAAAAAAACAACAATGAAGGATGGTTTTCTTACTGCAGGGGAAATTCCAACACTGGGGATTGGGCACCCCAGTGTCGGGCTAGTGTTAGGTGGCACTGGGGGTGGGCATCCTGCTGCCACCATGCATATAATGGGAAGGAGGCAGGTGACCTGGAGGGTGGGGGGTGAAGAGAAGCAGTACCGGGTTTGGGCACTCCAGTCCACTTATAAAATTATAAATTAAACATGAGAAGGGGGGGAGCCTGCGACCTGGAGGACAGGGGAGGGAAGGAAGTGGTACCCAGGTGGGCACAACCATCTGCTACATATTTCGATAGAGAGATAGATAGACAGACAGACAGATAAAGAGACAGAGAGAGAGAGAGAGACAGAGACAGAGACAGCAGGGGCTCACCAGCTCACTGCTTCAGATGAAGCCAGCAGCACAACTTTAGCTGCAGCTTCAGAATTCAAGAAAATCCTACTGTTTCCATTCTTAGAATGCGGGTGAATGGATCCTCTCACTAACCTAGGCACCCAGGCATTTCAAGTACCCAGGAACTCATTGTGGAACATGTTCAGATGAATGAGGGAATGTGGGGAGGGGATGTGGGTTGGTAGGTGCTGAGTTGAAGGTCTGAATCAGGTGAGCGGGGGTGCATGGGGGTTAGATTAGCGAGGAACTATTTTCTTTTTTACAGGTTAAGAAAACAACAAGAGATGGTTTTCCTTATTACAGGGGACAGTCCAACACTGTGGATTTGACACCCCAATGTTGGGTTAGTGTTGGGCAGCACTGGGGCTGGAACTTTGGTGCAACCATGCATATAATGTGAAGGGGGTGGGAGGAGAGGAGGGTGAAGAGAAGCAGTACTGGGGGTGGGCATCCCAGTCCACTAGGTATTTAGATAGACAGATGGATAGATAGGCAGATAGATAGACAGACAGACCAATAGATAGACAGACAGACAGGCAGACAGACATATAGATAGACAGACAGAGAGAGGCAGACAGACAGACAGACAGATAGATAGATAGATAGATAGATAGATAGATAGACAGACAGATAGAAATATAGAAAGAAAGACAGACAGACAGATAGACAGAAAGAGGGAGAGAGAGAGAGAGAGAGAGCAAGGAATTGCCAGCGCACTGTCACCTGAAGCTGGCAGCATGACTCCTGCTGCAGTTTCAGAATTCAAGAAATGCCCCACTGTTTCATACTGAGAACATGGGTAAACAGCTCTTCTTGCTAAGCTGGCACCCAGGATTTTCGGGTGCCCAAAAACATTATTTCCATAGCAGTTTTCAAAAAACAAACACCAGAATCCAGCTAAATGGTCCCCATTTACCTAGATTCAGGTGTTTTGTTTTTTATGTATAATTTTTATGTGTTTTCGATGTTTGTAAGTTAAAAAAAAACAAGATGTGGCCATTATGACTGGTATTTTTTGCACACGACAAGTAAATCATTAAAATAAGCACTCACAGACTTCCGGTGACATCACCGTCAACATGGCAGCATAGTCGCGGAGCTCTCCCTTCTCCTCAACAAAAGAAACAACTCTACACAACCCTGAGACGTGGAATTTGAAAGAATATCCATAAGTTACAAAGTGGAACTACAACTGCTAAAAGATCCCGGTCAAAAAACACAAAATTCAAAAGAGATCAGCCTGGTTTAAGCCCTGCAAGCACAGCCACCAGTGGAAGAAATTTGCCTATGAGCATAGCAGGAGAAGACACTGAGACAAAGATGGAGACTCTGTCCTGATCTTGGTTTGAAACTTTACTCACAGAAATCAAGCAGTTCAGAACAGAAACAAAAATGGATTCAATAAGCTGCATACAGATTTGAATAAGCTGGAGACAAGAGTAACTAACAGAGGAACGCATTTCGACTGCTGAAGATGACATACTACACCTATCAAGAGCAGTTGAGTTCCTAGCGCATCAACAAGAAACTGTATCTGCCAAATGTCTGGATTTAGAGGCTCATTCGCAATGAGATAATCTTAGAATTTATGGTTTACCTGAATCATTTGAGGTCGGAGATATGGCAGAGTTTGTGGAGGATCTACTGAAGCACGTACTCAATTTGCCACAGGCCTACACCTTTAAGATTGAGAGGGCACACTGCGCTCTAGTACCCAAGCCTACCTCTAAAACAGCAAGGCCTCACTCAATTGTAGCCAAATTCTCCAGCCTCAGAGAGAAAGAGATGATATTGCGAACAGCGTGGAGATAGGAGAGTGTGGACTACAATGGATCAAAATTATTCTTTGATCAAGTTTACTCTCCAATAATTCAAAAACAGCGAGTAGCATACGCTCCAATGCTTTGGAAATTGAAAACACTGGGGATAACGTTTCAAACCCCATATCCCTCCCACCTGCAGGTACATTGGGACTCAGATATTGAACTATACCACACTTATGAAGAAGCATTCCAAGCACTGAAGAATAAAGGACACAAGTTCCCTGAGCCTGTTCATCGCATGGAGCAACCCTCAGCCTTACAGAATCCATGGCACCTGATACCACGGCAGAACGCAAGCTGAGCAGGGAAGTGATCAGCAAACATGACCCTCCAGGACATTAAGAATATGCTCGGGAAACTCACACATGCCCAAACGAACGAGGCCTTGCTGATGGAAGGAGTGAGCAATACCTGAAGAGAGGGGCGAACAGAGTGAGTCTGTGAGACTTTTGTTTTGTATTTCCCACCTTGCAAGAGGATGGAGGTTCCTGCAGTGCTTGCTAACATCTTGGCATTCCGGCCAGGGTACCCCTGGAGCAATGCGAGGGAACGTGATGGTTATACTCTATTGCTGAACGATCGCTGATCTGTGGGTCAGAGAAATGTTTTGTATATTTGCTACAGGGTGCCACACAGTCGAGCTGGCAAATGGTGAACTTTCCCATGACATTTGGCATCATCTGGCTTTCGTAGTAGTTTAAACAAGGGAGGGTGGGAGAAGGAAGGGGGAGAGGAGAATCAGTTGTTTTTCTGTCTATCTTCCCCCAAACATGTGTTTTTTCACATTATTGTTAATCTTTAGGGTTAAAGGTATAATCATACAGGTTGTTCAGAGGTCCTTTTTTTTTCTTTTTCTTTTTCTTGTCTCTCTCCTCACCCACAAAGAAGGGAAATTATAAGAAAATTCAGATAAAACAAGATCGGCTAGCAGGGCATTAAAAATTAAGAACTGGCATTCCAATGAAAACAATGCTGTGACTTGTTTGGGGGGAGGGAGGGGGATGAGTTTTCTGCACTATTAATGCTTCTGTCATGTTGTCTACTGTTGCTCCTTATCCTGGTAGAGGGGAGCTATATTACATCTTGCTCCTGGACAGGAGTATTCCTCGTGACGACATGCCATTCTATATGGCAAGAACTCTTCATAAGTAAGGTCCAGGAGGAACGAGCCACCATCTTGGCTCCTTCTCCTCCTTCTCGAGCACTGATCACTTGAGCAATTTTGGAACACTACTCATTGTTCCCCTACCTTTGGGAGTCAATCTGTAAATAGTTCACCCCATTGGATGAGGACTACCTTGTTGGTATCTTCACAGAGGGCTTTTAAATGTATGTTTATGTTAATGCATTATGACAATGTTTATGTTGGTAAACAGGTATATGTTTTGTTGTTTGTTATTACATCAGATAGAGGATTTATTGGCAACATAGGTTTGTGCAATGGAGGGGAGAGAATAAGGTTACATAACATCATAGGGGAACATGAATTACTGATGGATGCCTTTGAGCTGGGAAGAGAAGATTTCCTAACAAATATCTGGGAGAGGGGGTGGCTCAGTTTAATGCATATGAGATATGCCTGTTTAATGCATCTTGATGAGGGATAAAACTGTCATAAAAATAGTTTTTCATAATGTCAATGGGTTGAAGAATCTGGTAAAAAGACAAAAGGTTATGTCCGCTATTAGAAAGCAGGGCCCTGCATTTGTTTTACTGCAAAAAACTCACCTTAATAAATGTGAGCATCAGAAATTAAGAAAATTCTGATACAGACAGGTGGTAGCAGCTTCCTATGGGAAGGGGAAGACAAGGGGGGCTGCTATATTGGTTTCTAGGGGATTCCAATTCCAGAAAACAGCCAGTTATTCTGATCCAGATGGACGTCTGGCCATATTGTGTTGTATCCTGGAGGGTTCTCCAACTACATTGGCCTCTCTATATGCCCCTCCAGGCTCCACAAGGGAGGTCTTCCGTTCCATACTACATAAAATAACAGAACAACAGAAGGGAGTATTAATTATAAGGGGAGATTTTAACCACATCTGTGGCAGAAAGACACATCTAGCAAGGTGACAGCTAGGCAAAATCTGATTAGTAAGCTAATTAAAAATCATCTAAAAGAAACCTTTTGGGTGGATGCATGGAGAATGCAGAATACCAATAAAATGGAATATACACATTACTCTTACCCCCATGGCTCTTATGCTCGAATAGATTACTTTTTAATTTCTGGGGAGCATCAGAGCCAGGTTTTGGAATGCAGACATGTCCCTTTGGTGATCTTGGACCACTCACAACTACTGCTGGAACTCCATTGGAATGTCAGAAGAGGGCAATCTCTCTGGAAACTAAATAATTTTTTGCTAAATATAAAGGAATTTACTGACATGGCCAAGTCCCGTATACCACAAATCATATAGGAAAATGATTCCCCTGAAATAACCAGTACCACATTGTGGGGCACAGTAAAGATGGTCTTTTGAGGGGATTGCATTTAATATGCTACGCAATTTAAAAAGCAGCAGAGCCAGCAGTTGGAAGATCTCCAAAAGCAGTTGCGGATATTACAGGAACAGCATGCTAATGGGGATGTGTCGGCACTGCCAGCTTTACAGACAACTAAGCAGCAGATTCAAAAGTTAATAGATGTCAAGACGGAACAAGCACTACAATGCCTACGCCAAAAGTATTACGAGACGGGCTCTCTTGCTTCACGCCTTTTGGCTCACAGTCTAAGACAACAGATGTCTCGCACCACTATCACACAGATTCAAGACTCTCAAACAGGCCATATGGTAAAATTCCCTGAAAAGATCTTAGAGAGTTTTAGGAATTTTTCTCTGGATCTTTATACCCCAGAGCACAACTCGGACAAAGCACACACAGAAGTATATTTGGCTAAACTCCAATTGCCAAAATTAACACATGAGATCAGGGGCTCTCTTGATCTTCCCATTACTCCCTTAGAATTGGATTCGGCGATAAAAAGATTAAAGACTAAAAAATCTCCTGGACCAGATGGATATACCCCATAATTTTTTTAACTTTTTATAGCAGAACTTAAAGACCCTTTGTTGAAGACCTGTAGGGTGGCACAAACAGGAGAAGCATTTCCTGATACCTGGAATTATGCAATTATTTCCAGCATTCCCAAGCCAG
Organism: Neoceratodus forsteri; assembly: GCA_016271365.2. Taxonomy (NCBI): domain Eukaryota; kingdom Metazoa; phylum Chordata; order Ceratodontiformes; family Ceratodontidae; genus Neoceratodus; species Neoceratodus forsteri. Next base: position 1,310,372,547 of record CM028131.1, read on the forward strand.
GGAAAGTCATCTCCCACTGTAAATCCTTCCGCCCCATCTCTGTCCTTAATATAGATTATAAGTTATATACTTCAATATTGGCAAAATGCTTGGAAGGGGTGCTGCCCAAACTAATTGGTTATGATCAGACAGGATTTGTCCCGGGCAGGCAGACCCCGGATAATATTATAAGATGACTACATATATTACACCATGCTGCCCGGTCAAAGGCCTGATTTATGCTTTTAAGCTTCGATGCTGAGAAGTTCTTTGACCGGGTAGCATGGCAGTTTCTGGATTTGGCTCTCCGTGGCTATGGCTTCTTGGAACCCTTTATTAAAATAATAAATAATATCTATACTAAACCTAAGGCATACATTATAATTCATGGGAAAGTCTCTCCCCCAGTATCACTGCACAGAGGTACTAGGCAGGGTTGCACCCTTCCCCCCTTCTCTTTGTACTATTTCTTGAGCCATTAGCTCAGGCGATAAGGCAAGAAAAAGCAATACAGGGGTGGGAAATGGGAGGGGAATTACACAAATTAGCATTATATTCAGATGATCTTTTAATCTACCTCCGAAATCCAGAACAGTCGCTGGAACCCCTATGGACACATCTAACTGAATTTAGCCTTCTAGCAGAATAGAAAATTAACATGGCCAAAACGGAGATATTAAAAAAATCAGTATGAACCCTCGGAGAAGATTCAAAGGTCCTTTCCCCTTAGATGGAATTTAGCACACATTAAATATCTAGGGATCCAAATGAGTCTTCAAGCTAATCAGATATTTTCCCTAAACTTTGTACCAGCCTTAGAAAATATTAAATTGGAGTTGGATAGATGGGTCCCCATTCCTATCCCGTTGCTACAAAGGGTAGAAGCGATTAAAATGGTAGTCCTGCCTAGGTTCCTGTACTTGGTGCAACAAGCCCCATTCTCATCCCAGATTCATACTTTAACCAACTCAGCAGAGGAGTATCGTGATTTATCTGGGGCAGTCAGAGACGCAGGATACGTCTTTCTGTCCTTCAGATTCCAAAAAGGAAGGGAGGGTTATCCCTGCCAAATTTTAAATTATATTATCATGCGGCGCAACTGCAAACAGCACTATATTGGTTAAACAGGACCTACCTAGCTAAATGGAAAACACTGGAACTAAAGAGCTCACAAACTTGAATAGTATTCTTCTGAGGCAGGAGGAGAGACCTTTTGGGAATCAAAGCTTCAATCCATACACATTCTCCACCCTGAATGCCTGGTTCAGAATTATATTTGATAAAAAAGGCAAAAGAGTGGAGAAATTTGCTCATACTTGTCCCATATCTGAATACCTTCTTTCCTGCCATATGGGATAGGGGATTTAAGAAATGGGAAGGAAAAAACTTGCATCTAATATGGCATTTCATTGAAGGAAATGGAATCCAAACATTTCAAGCATTAGTAAATAAATATGGAATATCATGGCATGATAGGTTCCAGTACTTCCAGATTAGAAACTTTATTAGAAAGCTCCAACCCCATTTGAATATTGAAGAATCCCTTCCCCCACAGATTGCAAACCTTCTTAAGTTAGCGGTGGAGGGCAACCCCCCCATAGCTCATATTATCTCAGCTCTCTATCAAGCATTATTAACCTGTAAGGTGACATGGTTCAGTGGATGAGAAGAGCCTGGGAGGGAGATTTAGGAATCCAGATCACACAGGAATTATGGGCCTGGACCCAAACAAAGGTACACTGGGGCCTCTCAGCAATCAGCTGGCAAGGGTTTTCTTGGAAAGTTTTCATTAGATACTTCCGGACTCCAGCAATTCAAGTGAAATATAACAGTAAGGGCATCTCTTCCTGTTGGAGAGACTGTGGGCACTCGCCAGTAGCATTAGCCCACATTTTATGGGGATGCCCTCTCTTAACCCCCTTTTTTCAAGATCTGCAGCAAGCACTACAATCAATTATAGATACAGACCTGCAAGTGACTTTCGCCTGCTATTTTTCCTTGGATTTACCAAGAGAATATAGAGATCCCCTCACAAGTAAATTGCTAAAAATTTCGTTTCTCACAGCACAAAAGATAATTACCAAAAGATGGCTCACTCAGCAGAGTGTTACTCTCAGTATGTGGCAGGATCTTATGATCAACATATATAGAATGGAAGCACTAACAGCATCCATTAATAAAAACATGTCTCAATTTGAGATTTGATGGAGCTGTTGGGTCCTGTATATGGCTGAAGTGAGACAGGATTTTGTACCATGAAAGGGGTAGAGAATCCATAAGAAGGTACAGTATACTAATAAACTAAAACAATGATAAATTTGGTATGAGTTCCTGAAAATTGAAATATATGCCATGGTTTGTATCTATACTGATCTGAGTCCTCTGTTTTAACACATAAGTTGTCAAATGAGATAATATTAAGGAATTGTTAATTGTATGTTTGCAGTATGTCTAGTTGTATTGTAATTTATGTATGTATGTTATACAAAAGTTATAAATAAAAAGTAAAAAAAAAATTAGCATTCACAGTCTTTTTTTGTTTTTTTACCATTCACATTTGTTGGTTATCCAAAAAATCCATATAACTGTGGAACCATGTAATAGTTTTATTTTCACAAAACTTTAAAAAAGCATAGCCTTTGCACAAGCCCTTTCAATTTTTAAAATTTCATTAATAAATTCCACACCATCTAGGCTGTAGATGAGAGGGAAAAAAAAACATTTTTGCTGCATTTTGTTGTATTTTTTTATTCTTGATTTTTCACCTATACCCCCCACTTCAAGAACTGTGACAATAATTATGTAGTGGTCTGTCATACAGTATATAGTGTAATGGTACTAGGATTCTTCTGGAGTAATTAGAAAAATTGTGTGTTATGAACTTTAATATAAAGTTTACTTTAGTTTGCATTGTTCTACAGTGATTGTTATTTTTTAGATCTGAATTTCTAGGTCTCATTCTGAGATTATTGTCTTTAAGTAATTTCCCTGCACTGTACAACTATAGTGCATGTTGGTTTTGTCCAAGTGCATTACTACACATTTTTCTTCATTGAAGGCCATACCCCATTTTATTGCCAATTTTTCCAGACCATTGAGATCTTTTTGCAGTGATGGTGCAATAGGCCTCCCAACACCCTCTCAAGATTTTCTGACAAGGCCCACTGTACTGTAAGATCTCCCATTATCCTCAGCAAAAGATCCCCACAGTTTCAAATAACTTTAAGCAATTATCTTTTCAAACTGCAGTTTTGCCCTACAGTATCTACTGGGCACCCAGGTTAATTAAATGCTGTTTCAGGCCTGATGTCACAGTGCCCAGGATCTTGTGTTGGTGCACTTTCAGATACACAAGCTTGCTTTTACCCCACCCGACTAACTTTTGGCTAGCACTTTTTATAGTGGAACAATTCTGTAATCCAGCAGGGAATTCAAGACAATTTCTAATCCCAAAATGAAAAATTCTGCAGCAGCAGTTTCTGGCTGGCAAGCCAGTGTGCACATATCCTATACCAATGGAAAGCAGTCTCAAGTCACTTCAGGACAGCCAGTGTCACAGCAACAGGCTGTTTGTGGCTGAAGGCCAGGCTAGGTTTGATCACTGCATCACAGCTCTCTTTTCTCTTGATTAGCACATGGCAGTGTGACAAGTTCAGAGTGGCCGAGACCTATGAGCTACCCCACCCCAACTCACCCCAGTGGTGCTTATACAATCAAGGGTACAAGTACCTTTGAGACAAGCTCCTGACCACCTCCTCTCTTGGCACTTTAGACAGTGTACAACAGCTTGTTCTCACCTCTTATTACAGCAGTCTGCACTTATTTCACTTATTTGCATTGGACGCCAGCTGCCAGAAGTCTAACCACCTCTACAAATGGAAAAAATTGGACATCTCTATTTACTGAACACTCAAAAAAACCTTATGTAATAGGTACTGATTAAAAACTTATTACAAATAAGTTTTTAATCGGTATCTATCACATAAGGTGTTTTGAATGTTCAGTAAACCAAGGTGCCCAACTTTTTCCATTTGTAGTTTGTTTTGTACATCAGTGGCTCCAGTGAACGTTCATGCTGCTACTTCTACTACTACTCTCTGACCACCTCTCCAGTTTAGCCAGATCCTCCTTCAGGGCCTGCACTCCTTCATCCAAGTCCACCCTCCCAAAGAGCTTGGTGTCATCCACAAAGAGGCACATCTTACCCTTTACCCCTTCCCTAATGTAGTTTATGAGCACATTAAACAACACTGGTCTGAGCACTGACCCATGCAGGACATCACTTGTAACCTTCCTTACCACTACCCTGTGGGTTCTACCACTAAGCCAGTTTGCCACCCACCTGGTTTATTTGCTCCCTGCCCCTCAATATTCCAACTTTCTAATCAACCCCTTATGTGGCACCAAGTTGAAGGCCTTGCTGAAATCCAATACGGAATGTCAGCCACCTGATCCCACTCTCATTACCAGTAGAAGAAGTTAATCAGGTTTGTTTGAGAGGACTTCCCTGATATGAACCCATGTAGTCTCTCTTATTCCGTAGCCCATCAGCTTCAAGGAACTCCGCTATTCTTTCCTTCAGAATGGTCTCTATGAGCTTACACACAATTTAAGTCAGACTGACTGTTCTTCCCTGGAACCACTCTTGAGAAGTGGTACCACATGCGCAGTTCTCCATTCCCAGGTACCACCCCAATATCCAAAGGGATGCTGAACATGTCTGTCAGCAGACCTGCCAGCTCCACCGCCAGTTCCCATAGCACCCTTGGGTGCATGCCTTCAAGGCCCAGTGACTTGTTCACCTGTACAGATATGAGCCCTTTCCTAACCCTGTCCTCCATTGTCCAGTCACCAGCCATGGTCCCCTCTCCACCCACCATCCTCACTCCTTTTCTTTAGTGAAGACAGAGCAGAAGTATTCATTTAACTCTTCTTTCTCTTTACTGCCTTCCACCCAGTCTTATTTCTTCCTTAGCTTAACTAGACCTGCCTTTGTGTCCCTCTTCTCAATGATATACCTAAAGAAGACTTTATCCCCCTCCTTAATCCCTTCTGCAGCTTGTAGCTGTTTCCCAGCACAGGCCTGACTATCATAAATGCTTCTCTAGCCTTCTCCAAGTAGACCCCCTCATCCTTGTCCTGCTGGGGCTTCCTGTATTTCCTATATGTGTCCCTGTTGACCTGATTCACTTCCTTCCTGAACCAACTAGGTTTTCTGGCCTTGGAATTCTTTTCCTTCTGTTTTAGGTATATGTTAGTGACTGCCACAATACCCCCCAATCACTGTCCGTCTTTGCTCCACAGTCATTTCTTCCTCAAGTCTAGCTAGATGTCTCTTCAAACTCTCTCCCATCCTACCATAGTCAACCTTCCTGACATCTAGCAGTTTTGTATTTGAGCCTGGTGTTTCTTCCTCCATGTTGACTCGGAACCAAATCATCTAGTGGCTGCTGTTCCCTGAGGACTTCTCCACTGTGGTGTCCCAGGCATGATCCCTATTTGTAAGAACCAGTTCTAGGATGGCTTCCTCCTGTTTCAGTTTGGTCACCCCCTCAGCCAGGAACCCATCCTGGCCTGCGTTCCATAACTATTCACTCCTGGCACATTTGGTGGGTGGGACACTCTAATTGACCTTAGGCAAATTTAATTCTCCCATCACCTCCACCTCTCCTCTTTCAGCTGCCATCATAATCATGGTAACCAACTCTGTGTCCCTTTCTTCATCCTGATTAGGTGACCTATAAACTATACCCAGTCCTAATTTGCTTCCTGCTTCCATTTGTATTCATACCCACAGTGCCTCTATTTTCACATCCGCAGTTGCTTCCCTAGTTATAGTAATGCCCTCCCTGATGTTAAGTGCCACCTCTCCCCCCCTTAACTTTCTCCATATCCCTTCTGTAGATGGCATACTCAGGAACTGAGTGATCCCAGTCATGATTTAGGGTAGCCCAAGTCTTGGTGACTGCCACTAGATCCACCTTTCCCTCTGCCATCATGGCCTACAGGTCATCCATTTTGTTCCCTAGACTGTTGTCATTAAGGGAGACTACCCTCCACCATTCCTGCTTCTCTCTCTCCTCCTTTTCAACTAACTGCCTCCCACCACCTGTTTAATGGTCTGCCCCTCGCCTCTTCTTCCCCCTGATTTTGGTCACTCCTAGTCCCCTTGCATCAGCACTACTCTCCCATTTCACTGTTGCCCCTGTGTCATTTACCTGAGGTGGGGGTTGATCACCCGCTTCTCTGGAAAGCCCGTCCCTATGCCAACTTTTTTGTCCTTTTAAACTCACAAACATTGAAAATATATAACATTTATGTTTTTAAAACAAAAAACAAATACCTGAACCTAGCTAAACCGGACCCATTTAGCTAGATTCTGGTGTTTGTTTTTAAAATAGTTGCCAGAAACACCTTTTCTGGGCACCCCAAAATCCAGGGTGCCCAGGTTTATGAGATGAGCTGTTCACCCATGTTCTCTGTATGAGAACAGTGAGATTGTCTTAAGTTCTGCAGCCATAGCTAGAAGTCGTGCTGTGGGCTGCAGTGAGAACAGTAAGCCTCCAGTACCTTGCTCTGTCTATATCTTTCTTTTATTCTTTCTTTTTTTAGTACAGTAATAAATGGAATGGGTGCCCACCTCCAGTACCGCTTCTTTCTCCCCCCTCTCCTCCCGGTGGCCAATCCTTCACAATTTTAATATATATTTTTGTTAACTATATAAGCGGACCGGGATGCCCACCCCTGGTACTGCTTCTGTGGACCCCCTCCAGGTCACCCGCCCCCGTTTAACTAACAGTAGCCTGACACTGGGGTGCTCAATCTGCAGTGTTGGACTGTCACCTGAAAAGAAGAAAACCATCTTTCAACCTTTTTTTTTCCCTGCAAAAAATAAAACAGTCCCTCACCAATGTGAACCCCCATCCCAATTTCCCACTTGGCCAATATACTATAAATGGTACATGTCATGCTTGTAAGGCAAATCATAAAATGAGTATCTTGAAAATTTGGGGTCAAAATAAAAAAAATACATAATTGTTAACAAATGTTGTGTGTAGTGCCAGTCTTGATCCCAGTGAATATGCATTGTGATGCCTTACTGGTGAGCTGAGTTTTGGGGGTGAGCTCAGTGACCCAGCTGGATGGGATGAGGGTGGAAGAATGGCACTGTTAAGCGACACTCTCCTTATTCAGTGAATAAAAAGTGCAGGGTTGTCCGCATGGGCCAGGGTACCATATACTGAAGACAGCTGTCCTTTGGCATAGAGCCCTGCACCTCACCACCTGTGAATGACAGAGGGCCCTGTACATTTAATGACAGATGCACTCTTTGCCCTGTGCATTAGTGTCTGTAACCACATGGAAATGCAGGAACCACAGGGCCCTGCACTTTCGCAGCCCACTAGACAGCCCCATGAATTCTTCACATCTGTCTCTTGTCTTCTATAGGCAGATAGATTCTTTGCTTGGCACAGGGCATCTGCATCTGTTCATGCTCCTGAAGGGACCTGCATGAATGAGGATACAATTTCGCTATCTCAAAAAATAAAGGAAATTATTTGCAAAAAACGTCATTAATGTATCAGTTAGGGTAACTTAATGCTACAAAAGTAGGGAAATGTGGCATTAGGGTTTCCAACCCTAGCTCCCCATCCCCAGCCCCAAGCAGCAAATGGAAAAAACATTAGGATTTTATGTCTCCAGAGTCTTGGAGAATCAGTGTTGGGGTCTTCCTTGGGAATGTCAGCCTAATGCCCACCCCATTCTCTGAGCAAACAACATCACATATGTTGCCCTTTCTTCACGCAGAGCCTGCAGGACCCCTCATGAAGAAAGCTACAACATATTGTGTTGGCAACATGTGGTGAGACATACTTCTCTACCTTTGAAGAGTGTATCACTGTGAGACACTGGCTTAGAGATGTCATTTGTGCTTCAGACAGGAGGCTATGGGCTTGGGGTAAAGGGGTGGGCATTATAGTTGACAACCCCAAGGAGGATCCCACCCTCCACACACCAACAGGTGTCGTGGTGTGCCTTGGGGTTGTTGGCCCTAATGCTCACCCCATTTTCCTATGCTATACCATCTCTGTTGCTGGAAGGAGAAGAAGACTGTTGCTGGAAGGAGAGGAAGGAGGGGATTGTCAGCAGTCGTAGCTGCGAGAGGGGGATTGTCAGTGGTCGTAACTGCAGGAGGGTTTTTTCAGCGACCGTAGTCGCAGGAGAGAAGCCGGCAGCTGTAGCCACAAAAAGGTATCTTGCTGGCCACAGCCACAAAAGGAAATCTCTGTGGCCATTGCCACAGTTGGCTCTGCTCCTGGAGCCAATCTGGGCACAGGGTACTAACAGTCAAATGAGCAGCTGGGCTATAAAAACAGCAGAGCCACAGCCTGCTCAAGACTGTTGCTGGAAGGAGAGGAAAGAGAGTATTGTCAGTAGCCATAACCGTGAGAGGGGATTGTCAGTGGCTGTTGCTGCAGAAGGGGTTTTTCGGTGGCCATAGCCACAGGAGAGGAGCCGGTGGCTATAGCCACAAAAAAGAATCTCAGTGACCACAGCCACAAAAGGAAATCTAGGCGGCTGTTGCTGCAGTGGACTCTGCTCCCAAGGCCAATCAGGGCACAGGGCACCAACATTCAAATGAGTGGCTGGGCTATAAAAACAGCAGAGCCAGAACCCACTCAAGACTGTTGCTGGAAGGAGAAAAATTCCCACTCGCCTGCCCCCACCTCCTACATTAATTAAATTGGCTCCTTGGGCTCCTCCCAGAGGAGGCTACCAACACTGGAGGAGGAGGAGGAGGGGAGTTTTCTCATAGAAAGGGGAGTGACCACTGGGAAGAATTTGCACAAGGAAAAAGCTTAGTGGGGGCTTAAAAATGCTAGTATTCCATATATCCTTTTAGCTACAGGAGGATGTGAAACAGAGAAAAAGTGACTTTTCATGTCTATCATTTTATCTTATAACAGAGTGACTTGGTTTAAGTGGTAGTGACAATTACAGTACGAGGTAGAATGTATTATATGATCTGAAGGGAAAAAAGAACTTGGTACATACTCAAAAGGGTAGTGATTGCATGAGGGCTGTAGTAAGGGGAACTGAGGGGTACAGAAAATGTTGATTCTGTGACTTTTATTATTGAAGGGTACAGTACATGCTGAATTTGTGTCTGCGGTAGGGGCTAAAGCCGGATATTAGCACACACAGCAAGTAAGAGGGAAACAGAAGTGGGTTGAACCATAAGTATATACTTGCTCTGGATGATCATTGTGTCTTAAAGGAGTGGGAGGCAAGGAAAACAGAGTCACTGTGTCTTAAGGGAGGGAGAGGCAAGGAATACTGAGGACTGCACTAGGAAGGCAAAGGAGGGGAGAGTGTAAGCAAGAGAAATTAATTATTATACAGGAAGTTAGGGAGGGCAGGGGTCTTTTATGATGGGAGGGGAGCTCCGGGGGTAAACAGGAGAACAGGCAGAATAGTGGGGTGCAGTAGTTGTGGGGCAGCGGTGTTCATGGAAACACTGTGAAGGGTGGGGTGTTGTCCGATATGTAGCAGATGGGGGCAACTAGAAACAGAGATAAACAATCTAAGGGGAGTAAATGGTGATGAAGTGGAAGTGCAGGGGATGGGGGATCTACAACTACAATGGCAGCTGGGGGATATGGGGAACTGCAGGAATGGAAGGAGGGAGGATGAGACCAGCTGGGGCATAGAGAAAAGGACAAGATGGGGGGGAGGGAGGATAGGGACCAGACCAAGTTGTGGTGGAAGCAACAGCTGGCAAGAGGTGGTGAGAAAGGAAAGGAAAGGGGACTCCTGGGGCCCAGGGAAAAGCACATTTCTTGACATCGGGGAAGAGGAGCATCCACTGGGGGTGTTACAGTGCCCAACAGATTCATACCTTTGTCAGATAGGATGGAGAAGGGCATTCTGGAAGATTTGGAGAGAGAAGCAAGTATGGGCCAGGTAACGGGGATGGACAGAGGGGAAGGGGGGAAAGTGGCTTGGTTAGGACGGCAGCCAGTGAGAAAGAGTTGGAGGGGGGAGGGATGGGGAAGGGATAAAAAAATAGTGGAGGGAAAGAAAGTGGGGAGAAAGAACAAGGAAGGGGCACAGAGAAGGTACAGGGGGAGCAGGGAGGCAAGGAAGGGGAACAAAGTGTGGAAAATTGAGAGGGGGTAGTAGAGGGAGAGGTAGGAGTCAATCCAGAGAAACAGGAACACAGGGGAGGCCAGGGAGGTAGAAATAGGGGAGCAGAGGGGCAGGAGGGAGGATTGACAGATAAGAGGCTGGAATCTTCATCAGGGGGACAACAGGTGAGGACCCGGTGGGGAGTCAGAGGGGGTCAAGCAGGCGGTTCAGAACGGGGGGTACAATTAGGAAGAAAGGGACCAGGAGGGAAGGCCCACCAGGAGCAAGATCAGATCCATTAGCTGTAGATATGGAGAAGGCCATGGTATTCGGGGGACTTCATCATTAAGGGGATACATTGGATCAGGAGGGAGACTACATACAGGTAGAGGTCAGTCTTTTGTGAACCAGGGATGGAGGCTGGGAGGGCAATGCAAAAAATTAGGGAGTGTTCTAGGTTGGTAGGGAAACCACACCTAATCAGTCATTTGGGGACAAATGATCTGGCGAGCAATGAAGTGGAGGAGGTCCAGAGGAGGTTCAAGGCCCTGGCAAAGGGATGCACAGAAAAGGCAAAATCTTTGGCATTCTCAGAAGTCTTGACAGCCCCCTGTGCCAGCACTGCTAGACAGAAAATAATTAGAGAGTTCAATGAATGGTTCAGGGTACGGTGCAAGAATGAAGGGTTTACCTATATAGAGGAGTGGGGTGACACATGGGAGGATGAGGACTTATATTGGAAGGATAGACTTCACCTAAGTGAGAGGGGGCAAGAGAGCTGAAGGGGGAACTACAAGGATATATTAATAAGGTCTTAAGGAGAGGTTTAAACTGGTGAGGGGGAGTACAAGACTAGAAAGAGGGAGAGTTTGACAGGAAGTAAGAATGGACTAGCTAGTACTCCCCACAAAAGGGAGCAAGGAAGGGAACAGGCAGAGATGGAAGGGTTAGCCGGGGGGGGGGGTTAAATGGTGGAAAGGAGTTTCCACAAATGCCAGATGCTTAGGGAACAGAATGGTGGACTTAGAGGCTATGATGGCATGGCTGGAGAGGGCCTGGATATTGTAGCCGTAATGGAGACCTGGTGATCTGAGCATCAGACATGGCAAGTAGGTATCCCGGGGTACAGGCTTTTCCGGAAGAACACGGCTCTCAGAAGGGGAGGGTTGCACTGTATATCAGAGAGGACATTAGGGCTACAGAAGGGCAGGAGAAGCAAGGGGAGGCAGAAATCTTGTGGGTCACACTAGAAGAATGGTCTGGGCATCAATAAGGCTGGGGGTGGCTTACAGACCTCCAATGCAGCAAGGGTGAAGTGGATAGGCAGATGTTGCAGGATGTCTTAGCACAAGACACCTGAAACTGTCCACATAGCTAGCACCCTCCCCCCCCATGTTTGGTCCTGTTCCCTCCTCTGCCTACCCAACCCTTTCTCCTCCCTCTGAACTTGATCGGCTGGACTATATTTCTCTGAGGGGGCTCTACCTCAAACCACCACTCACACTTAACCACTGCACTTGTTCCACTCTATGATGCAGTCAGGGAGTCGATGTACTGTAATTTAAGTTTATCCTTGCATTTCCCTAGTAGACTGCAACCCTGAATTTTTGTGCATTCAGATTATATGTATTTCATCTGTGTCTTCTTAGCACTAGTACCCATTGTTACCACTGTTTGCTTCATTCCTACTGTAATTCATTGCATCCTGTACTGTATGTTATTCTGTATATTATTGTATCCTGTACTTCAAGTTATCCGCGCAACCACTGTTTTTTCAATTTATATCCTCTATGTTACATTATTTGTGCCACTCCTGTGGCCTGGGTCATGCCTGAAAATGGTCACTGGACCTGTGCACGTACCCAATTACCAATGACTTAAATAAATAAAGGTTCAACTGATGGCATTCAAGGGGGGGATTCTGCTGGTGGGTGATCTTTACCTCCCAGATGTGGACTGGGATATCCCATCAGCTAGGTCAGCCAGAAACAAAGAGATCTTCAACTCCCTCCAGGGAGCTTTCCTGCAACAGCTGGTCAGGGAGCCCACTAGGGGTGGCAGCATACTCGACGTGGTCCTCACCAGTGGGGATAGTGTGGGAAGAGTTGTAGTGGGGGTCAACCTAGGTGCAAGTGACCATAATACAGTGAGCTTCAGGGTTAGGATGGGGAAATGAAGCTGGTCGAACCGTCACAGAGATTCTGGACTTCAGCTGGGCAGATTTTGCCAGAATGAGGGAGATTTTCAGGAACATTCAGAAAAAGTATGGGTCCAGTACAGCCAACCTCAATGTAAAAAGAGTAAAACAACTCAATTAAGGGAGTAGCCTAAACCAATCATTTCCCAAAAATCAACAATTAACAGATTGGTGAATAAAGGCCTGCTCACTCAAAGTATTCTTGTATCATAAAACACTTTTTTATTTTTATGCATTCAGATACAGTATCAAGAATCCACACAAATACTGTTGGCTTTCACTAGTATAGGTTTTGGCAAAGCCTGCATCAGTACAATACCATATCCTGTACTTCAAGTTATCTGCACAACCACTGTTTTTCCAATTTATATCCTGTATGTTACATTATTTGTGCTACTCCTGTGGCCTGGGTCATGCCTGAAAATAGTCATTGGACCTGTGCATGTACCCAGTTACCAAAGACTTAAATAAATAAAGGTTCAACTGATGGCGTTCAAGGGGGAGATTCTGTTGGTGGGTGATCTTTACCTCCCAGATGTGGACTGGGATATCCCATCAGCTAGGTTAGCCAGAAGCAGAGAGATCTTCAACTCCCTCCAGGGAGCTTTCCTGCAACAGCCGGTCAGGTAGCCCACTAGAGGTGGCAGCATACTCAACGTGGTCCTCACCAGTGGGGATAGTGTGGAAGGAGTTGTAGTGGGGGTCAACCTAGGTGCAAGTGATCATAATACCGTGAGCTTCAGGGTTAGGATGGGGAAATGAAGCTGGTCGAACCATCACAGAGATTCTTGACTTCAGGTGGGCAGATTTTGCCAGAATGAGGGAGATTTTCAGGAACATTCAGAAAAAGTATGGGTCCAGTACAGCCAACCTCAATGTAAAAAGAGTAAAACAACTCAATTAAGGGAGTAGCCTAAACCAATCATTTCCCAAAAATCAACAATTATCAGATTGGTGAATAAAGGCCTGCTCATTCAAAGTATTCTTGTATCATAAAACACTTTTTTATTTTTATGCATTCAGATACAGTATCAAGAATCCACACAAATACTGTTGGGTTCCACTAGTATATGTTTTGGCAAAGCCTTCATCAGTACAATACCATATCTGTTAAGAAACAAAACAACAAAAAATATATATAATAAACTTTCTATAGTATATTTAGACACATATAAAATCAATTATTCAATTTTGTTAATAATGGTAATACTATACAAGTCACCAAAACTCTATCTTTGCTTACCAAATCATAATTAATACTGTCTGCCACAGTTGCCTATTTTCTCAATTTACTTCACGTAGTCAAAACTCCTAAAAAAAGTAATAACAAAAAGATTTTTTACTTTCGTTTTTCAAATGTATCCTTTAAATCTATCTTATCTATCTTATAGCAAACGTCTGAAACAAATAATATAACATTGAGAGTTTGAATTCACAATGGAGATTCAATAGAATAATATTCATGAAGTTTTTTAAGGTTTTTAACCTGCACATTATACCCAAGTCTTCTATATAGATGATTTCTATGGACATAGATACTAAGTACAACAGTAATGTATTTCACTTTTGCCATATAACCTCAGTTCAAACATACCCTCAAAATACCTCTTATTTATCAGTACTACTCTCACTGGTATATACAGAATTACATATATAAATATGAACACCTTATAAGCTTACCAAATGAGTTGTGCTGCACATATTCTTCATAAGGCTATTTTTTAAAGTCTGAGTTTCATTGCACACGTCTGAAACAAATAATATAACATTGAGAGTCTGAATTCACAATGGAGATTCAATAGAATAATATTCATGAAGTTTTTTAAGGTTTTTAACCTGCACATTACACCCAAGTCTTCCATATAGATGATTTCTATGGACAAACAAAAACACATCTCAAACCAACCTTTATAGCAATTCCTATTTCAAACTGCTGATATTTCTCTTTATCACTAAAGTTTCAAATAGTAAAATAGTAACCTTACTTTTTAGTTTGTTCATCACAAGCACAATTCTAACCGAAGGTAACGCCGTGGCAGCACCTCTCGCTCTTTCTACATGTTTAGAGGTGCTGCACCAGATCTGTGCTTCATTTTATAGGCATGGAATCGGGCGCTGATGACGTGCTATGATCAGCGCCTGATTCCTTGCCTATGTACTTCATGCAATGGATAGTTAAAGAATTTTCATATAAGATAGATTTAAAGGATACATTTGAAAAACTAAAATAAAAAATATTTTTGTTATAACATTTTTTAGGAGTTCTGACTACGTGAAATAAATTGAGAAACTAGGCAACTGTGGCAGACAGCATTAATTATGATTTGGTAAGTAGAGTGTGGGCAGGATTCACAAAGAAGATGCACCTGGCGCAAGTCAGATGCGCCGAGCCCAAACATCGGCATTCACAGAGGGATGCGCCGTGCCAAGCATCAAGCGCAACACCACTGAGAATCACCACAGGACATAATGGAGCAACCGCCGATGCACCAGCATATCCAGAGGTGCTCCAGGGCAGGCAGGCAGGCAGGCAGCCCTGCCACCACACAGGGGAGCCAGCAGAACAACTGGAGCACAATAGCAAGGCAGGAGGAGCAACCACAGAGCTGTCACAAACAGACCCATGGACACAAGTGTAGAGTAAAACATGTTTATAAAATGTAATGGCCATATAAACTGTAGAAATCAAATGCCAGAAAAGGAACAACAACAACAACATCCACAGATGGGGAAGAGGGGGAGCAGGGACGGGTAGGAGGATTGGAAAGGGACAGAAACAGGGGACAGGGTAAGGCAACTATTTACACAGGAAGGCTCCCAGATATTGGCAGGGGGACACTCGCAGTGCCATGCCCTGCCACACAGCACCCTGGCATGGCCCGGAAGGCGCAGCATGACACCCTGCAGGGCAGCTGACAGGTACCGAACAGTCCGTGTAAGAGGGCTCAGGGCTGCTTGGATGGCTACATGGATCCTCTGGTCCACATCCACTGGCACAGCACTACCACCATCACCACCCGGAGCAGCACAGTGATCAAGGACACCTACAGAAAACAACACAGGGAACACACATTGAGGGCCAGAACATGGAACACAACTCCACCCACCACATACTGCACAACACCAGAAAGACTGCAATCATGTAAAGTGGTACTCACCCGCCCCTGGCAGGGCACCAGGCCTGGCACCCTTGTATCGCCGATGACGCTCCTCAGCTGTGTCCGTGGCATGCTGCCTGGCCCCTGGACCTGCAAAACACAACAAACAGTACCATGAGCGAACACTGCCACAGTGCAGGATGCAAGTCCCCAGCCACCACCCCCCCACTGGCACATGGCCATGCAGCAGACAGTGATGCCTGTGTCTGAAGCACCCAGCGTAAGCATGCACACACAGCCATGCCCTGTCCCCCCCAGGCACCAGGGCAGTGTAGCACAGAAGCACCATGGGGGCAGTGATAGACACACCCAGCATGTGCCACAGAAGGATACAGCCGAAGAACACCTACTTTGCCATGGCAGTGCACCCCTGCATACATGGCGCTGCAGCCATGCAAGCCTCTCTGGGTCCTGCCTCTGGAGGTCACCATAGCGATGTCTGGACTGCTCTCTTGTGCATGGCATGCCAGTACGCGGCACAATCCGTGAAGCAGTGGTGGCCCACACCCTGGCCCTGGGCTCATGGAGGTCCTCCTCTCCAAACAGGTGGCCCTCCACAGCCATGACCTGTGCCACTAGATGTAGCAGCTCCAAATGTGATCAGTTCATGGCCCTAGGCACCATTCACCCAGCTCCAGGCATCCTACACTGTGTACATACAGTGGCAAGGTGCAAACAGGGAATGTGCCGCCCACCGACTGTTATGCGGCATGTGAAACAATGATACACTTGCAGCACACCGTGCACTGAACGTAACGCGCAATTGACCACTGCCGATGGACCCGTGCACGCGCACACCACCATGCTATTGCACCACATGGTAAGGACACAGTCGTGCATGCACAGTGTGCGTGCGGGCACCATGTTGTGCACAGCATGCTCCAGTAATGTGTACCACGCATAGTGCATGATCCATGGGGAGGGACGGGCAATGCAGCATAGGTGGCACATTGTGGGACATGCTGCGTGATACGGTACACAGCACCGTAATCGTCAGGCATGCTATGGTGCACCGGACTGTGGTGGAATGGTGCATAATGGAAGATGCACTGTATTACATGTACACCACGCATGAATGGGGGATGTGCCATGTGGACTGCCCCCAAGCCATGCAGATGCACCACCCAGACCACGCATGTGCTGGGAATGCACCGTACTGTGGTTGGCGCATCACACAGATGCTCCATGCAAAGTGAGATGAGCTGGGAGCAATTATGCTATTCAGAGAGAATGCGCCCCAAACAGCCTCATCAACCATGCATGGGCAACTCAGCTGATTGGCATCTCATTAGCAGTTGCTCATGCCTCATTTGCATGCCCTGAGCCATAAATGCTCCCAGTTCAGCAGTCTGAGTCCAGGGTACTGAGAGGAGTCAGTGCCTACAGGGTGAGTATACTGCCACAATCACAGGGCTACAGCACACACTGGTGTGCCTGCATCGGAGCGTGCACAGCTGATGGTACCCCAGTACACCACATGTGGGACCAGACTACCATCAGGTGGCTCCCATGGCAATACGTGATGTACAACTGCAGGGATGTATCCATGGGGTGACATTGGACTGGTCCCTGCCGAGGCCACAGCGGAAGACTGTGTCACTGGGACACACACAGCACAGCATGTTCCAGGCACTGCTGCACAACTGTGGCATGGTTGGCATTGTGCCGTGGCGGTGTAATGTGGGGGAGGGTTCAACGTGTACAGAGGACAACACAAAGTACACAGTGACACAGGGATGGTACGGATGGCTGGGGGTGGACTGCACTGTGAAATGCCTGCAGCGCCATGACACATGTATGTACGTCACACAGTGCAACACCTGTGCAGGCACAGTGTCACCACTGAAAGCATGCACACTGCCACCGTGCAAACACTGCATACCACCACATGGCAGTTCCCCTCTACCCTGCAGCCAACACAGTGGTGGCACCCAGGTATGACGGTGCACCATGGTGGTGGAACACACACTGCTGGGGTATTGGGACACACCTACAGCAGACAGATCGGTGTCACACACCCTGTGGTGGCTACACGGTACCCCATACCGCATCCTGAGTGCCATGTGTGGCGCATGCACCATCCCTCATGGACCGCACACCATGGTGCACGTCCAACTGTGCTTGGCAGCCCACACGCAGACCACGGCATAGGCCACTGGCACCCCAGACCATGGTGAGCCTGCAGACAGTGGGAGATGGGTGTGGGTCTGTGTGTACACATGGGCAGGTCCGACACAAGGTCGCTTCTCCCCACAGTGTTTTGAATGTCTGAGGAGTCAGGTGCCGCCACCAGGCAGCGACTTAACTTCACGTGGGATGAGGAGAGGGCACTCATCGAGGCATGCCATCTATGCCTGAATGTACTTACTGTCAGGGGTGGCAGCAGGATGGCGCGTGCAGAGGGCTGGGAGGAGGTGGCCCGGCATGTGAACATGGTTGCACCATACAACCGCACAGTGCAGGAGTGCAGGAAGCATTGGAATGATGGCTGATGGAGGGTCAAGGAGAGGGTGACCAGCATCCAGGCCTCCCTGTGGCAAACAGGGGGTGGACCCGGCTCGGTGGCACAGCTCAGCCCCAATGAGGCCTTCCCGACCGCCAGTGTGTTAGGGACATCCGGGCTTCCCCGGGGGTGGCTTCCAGATGGGGGGCAGCCCATCACAGCATGGTGAGAAGCTGTTCACCCTGTCCGCACCCACCATGGACAGGCGTGCATACCCGGCGGTGTGTGGCTAACTGTGAAGTGTGTCATGTGCGTTCTGTGCATTAACCATGTCTCCCTTTCTCTCTTCCACAGCTCCATCGTGACACCATGGTGCGGCTATGGCTGACTGTGCAGCCCCCATAGGCAATGATGTGGGCCCTCCCCATGGGGCCATTGACACTGACGTGGGCTTGTCCGCACTTGCGATGTCCATGCTCCACACACCACCAGTCATGGTACCTGTGGCGGAGGGCTCTGCGGAGCCCTCCACCAGCAATGGCGGCACTGCAAGTGGGTACATCTCATGGTTGGGGGGCCTTGCTGGGTTGTCTGATGGTGACCCAGATGAGGTGGTGGACATAGCAGATGCACTCATCATGCTTGCCAGTGGCTTTCAGGGTGAGGGCATTTGCACCAACGCATGTCCCACCATCAGCAGCACCACTGCCATGGGTGACTGCAGTGCACACAGCGTGGGGCTGCCTGTGCATGGGACCCTGGGTGCCAATGGCATTCCCACCAGACTGGACACTGGTGCAGAAGTGGCACAGATGCCCAGGGCTGTGTGTGCCATGCCCCCTGCACCACTGCCCAGCACAGTGCTGGCAGCATCAGTGGCATCCAGACAGGGAACCAGTGAGCATGCACCCACTACAGTGGGCCCACTGGATGACATGCATGGACAGCAGATACCTGTGCCTAGCCAAGATACGCACACAGCACAGCCTGACAGGGTGTATCCACCACCCGTGGATGACCCTGGTGAGGCCGACCATTCGCCGGTTCGTCGGCGCCACCCCCATGCCGCATCACCTGCCAATGACATGGGTGCCTACCTTGACCTGTTGCGGACAACTGTGGACAGTCAGGAGGCACTCCAGGTGGAGTTCTGAATCCACCGGGCCATCATGGTCCAGAAGCATGAGTCCGCGGTGGCATGGCGTGATCAGACGCTGGCTGAGACATGCTTCATGCGGGTGGGCATGACCGCAGCCATGGAGCAGATCACAGCTGCTGCGGAGGCTGTGACTGCTTCTGCAGCATGCCACAGACAGCATGCATCCAGTCGGACACCCAGGAGCACGTCCTGGACACCCCAACAGCGGGGCCAGGTGGGCCCCCTGCTGCTGACCACATCGCCACTGGCATCCACCCCCACTGGCCATGGCTCAGCCGGGGGGCATGGAACGGCCACCCCACTGAGCACCTGTTCACGGTCTCAGTGCAGCACCCCTGAGGGGTCCCTGGGGACACCTCCTGTGGCTGGTGGTGACACCCCATCACTAGTGGTCGTGGCAGAGGCTGCCCACATGTCCGTGGCAGTTGTGGGATGGCCCTGTGATGTCCATGCCCAGGTGCCTGTGGTCCTGTGGTGGTGGGTGGCATGGTCATGCATACTGGCTGCCCTGCGGGTGGTGCTAGTGCCATTGTGTATGGTGGTCTCCAGCTACACAGTTGCCCTGGCACCCCCCCATATCGCCTGTGCGTGTGCACCAGTGTGTATGTGTGTACCGTAGTTGTGCCATGTGTCATGGGAATGATGAGTGCATTACAGTGCATGCAGTGCCCGTGTGCCAGCCGCAGTGCCCACTGACCTGTGACGATGTGGGCGTGGCCTGTGAGGGTCTGGTGTGGTGCATGCATGGTGCCTGTGTGTGAGGGTGTCTGTCCCTCACCATGTGCATGCGCCTGAATGTACGCCCCGGTGTGGCATACAGTGAATGAAATTCCCCTGCCATGCTGTCCCTACACTGTGGTGCCCACACCAGTACATGTACCAACCTGCATACTCACCTGCTTGTCCCGAAATGTTCCTCCACCACTCTAGTACGATATACCCGTACCGTAGCCGCCAGCCTGGGATGCCTGCACCCATAAACGTAGTCAGCTCCATGTTCCTCTGGGTGTGCCCCTGCTGTGCCCTCTCCCACCCCCTCCTCCTCCTCCTCCTCCCTGGAACTGTTGCCCTTGTTGGCCTCGGCAGGTATCCCATGGTCTTGGGCCATGTTGTGCAGCATTCAACAGGCCAGGAATATGCCACAGGCACTTTCGGGCGGTGTTAAGCAATGCCAGGTCGATTAGGAACAAGACTGCAGTGATTGTGGATCTTGTTTCCTCAGTCGACCTGGCTTGCATCACTGAGACTTGGCTAGATGGAAATGCTGGTCCTGTGTTGGACTCCGGGGTTCTGGCTGGGTTCTCGGTGATTCTCCACCAGAGAGTGGACCGGAGGGCCGGGGGGGTTGCCGTCTGTTTCAGACAAGATCTGGATCTCAGGGAGGTGCCAGTTGGTGATACCAACTCCTTTGAATGCATAGTGCGTGCAGATGCAGGCTACAGGACCCTTCTTATCTACCGTCCACCAGGGGATGAGAGGGAGTTCCTGAAGGAGGTTGCGGACTTCATCGCCGACATGGTATTGGAATCTCCCAGATGGATAATTCTGGGGGATTTCAATGCCTGGGTCGACGATGAACTCTCGCCATTTGGTCAAAATCTCCTCCAATTAATGGATTCATTGGGCCTGTCACGAGTAATTACCTCTGCAACCCATGAGGGGGGGCATACATTGGACTTGGTTTTCCATCTGGGGATGGAGATATCTGATGTGGAGGTGGAGCCAGTCGGATGGTCTGACCATCACGCCCTGAGGTTTAGATTTGCGGCCCCCCAAAATTGGCCTGCCCCCAGGGAGTTAGTACAGTTCCGTCCTTTAAGAGGGATTACTTCAGAGGGCCTAATGACGGAGCTGGACTTCTCGGATTTTCCAAGGGATAGCATGGATCCAGGGCCACTGGTCTTAGCCTATAATAGGATTGTGACTGAGGCCCTGGATGCCATTGCTCCAATTCATGTTCATCCCCGTACTCTTCACCCAGGGGCTCCCTGGTTTGACGGGGAGGTCCGTGAGTGGAAGAGGAAGGGATGAAGATTAGAAAGACATTGGCAGAAAACTCAACTGGAGGTGGATAGACTTGAATTGTTAGAACATTATAAATTCTACCAATCAGCAATCTCCCATAAGAAGGCAGAGTTCCTGTCCAGGGAAATTGCTGCAGCTAGGAATAGACCATCCCAGCTCTTCCGGACTGTGGACAGATTGTGCAATCCAGTCTGTCTCCAGACTGGTAGAGCATTATCACAGGTACAGTGTGAGGAGTTTGCGAAATTCTTTGCTGACAAGGTATCCACCATCAGGGATGACATCAGCCAGTGTCCTTCTATTGAGCATTGCACTGATCAATCGGGTGGTACTAATGCCCAGTTGTACTGGTCTACCTTTAGACTACCAGCAGTAATAGATATTGTGAGTATTATCCAGACTCTGCGACCTACCTATTGTAAGTTGGACCCAGGCCCTACTCACCTGGTGGTGGGGTGTGTAGATGTTATTGGCCCAGTCCTGGCTGGGATAGTGGTGGTGTCATTAGAGAGGATCTTTCCGATCCCTTAAAGGAGGCGGTAATATACCCCTTTGAAAAGCCCTCTTGACCCCGACTGCCCAGCAAATTATAGATCAGTCTCTAACCTCCTTTGTAGGAAGGTTATTGAGAAGGTGGTCGCCTGCAACTGGAGGATCATTTGTCCAACCACAATATTTATGACCCTCTCAATCCGGCTTCAGGAAGAGGCACAGTACAGAGCGGCTCTTGTTCGGGTATTGAATGATCTCCTGATGGCAAGAGATCGGAGGACCCGTTCCATCTTGGTTCTCCCGGATCTCTCAGCAGCATTTGACACCGTGGATCATGGGGTATTGCCTCGACCGCCTGTGGTTTCACTGTGGTCTGAGGGGAGCAGTCCACAGTTGGTTTTGATCTTTTTTGGAGGGCAGATCTCAGAGAGTGGTTTCGGGAGTTAACACCTCGGCCCCTCACTGTCTGCCCTGTGGGGTACCGCAAGGGTCGGTGCTGTCTCCTATGTTATTCGCGGTGTATATGCTTCCACTGGGGAACATTATAAGATGGTATGGGCTGAGTTTTCATTGTTATGCTGATGATTCTCAGCTCTACCTGTCTTTTATACCTGATCAGGAGTCGGATTCCATCACGATGTTTAATAACTGCCTCCTGGAGATTCAGGATTGGATGAGTGCTAGTTGGCTTAGGTTGAATCCAGGGAAAACTGAGGTGTTGGTTGTGGACCCTGGAGGGAAGATAACAGGGGCTTGGATGGGGAAACCCTCGGGTTTATATCTTGGGGGGGCCCAGCTTCTAGCCTCTGGCCAAGTACATAACCTGGGAGTAATTTTTGATGAAAGCCTGACTATGAAGATGCAGGTGTCAGCCGTAGTCAAATCTGCCTTTTTTCATCTGAGGAATATTGCCCGGGTGAAACACTTGGTTCCACGGGAAGATCTTCCCATTTTGGTCCACGCCTTTGTTACCAGCCGTTTTGATTACTGCATTGCGCTTTATCTAGGGCTGCCGGGGGTGGATATCCGCCACTTGCAGCTTGTGCAGAACGCGACGGCCAGGTTGTTGATGTGAGTTTCACGATCTAGCCATATAACACCTGTGCTGCGTGATTTGCACTGGCTGCCAGTACAGTGGCGGATCACCTTCAAGGTCCCATTATTGACCTTAAGACCCTACATGATTTGGGACCCCACTACCTGAAAGAGCTCTTGGTGCCTTACTGTCCTGCCCATTCTTACTCCTCTGATGAGGATTGCTAGAGATTCCCAGGATGCGTCTAAAGATGTCTGGAGGTAGATCTTTGCCTATATGGCAACAACCCTGTGGAATTCCTACCTCGTCAGATACTGAGAATGCCTAACTGTTGAAAGTTTTAAAAACAATTAAAACTTTCCTTTTGCCTTAGCATTTGTTGGTACATAATGAGTAAGTGTATTGTATGGTTGTTTGATTTATTGTTTGAAATGTGATTTCACTTGTTTTATTGTAAAAGCGCCCTGAGCTTGGGAAGGGCGCTTAATATAAATAAAATTTTACTTACTTTCTTACTGTAGGGCACCGCCTGACCGGCACAGGCACCAGAATCGCATCTTCAGCATGCTGAAGACATGCTCAATGATGGTGCGTGTCGTGACGTATGCCTCATTGTAGCGTTCTTCCATCACTGTTCCGGGTCGTCTGATGGGGGTGAGGAGCCAGGGATGCAATGGGTATACAGCATCACCTGGGGGAGTAGATGTGTCTCCATTAGTGCATGGTGTTACACTGTGGTGTGTGACTCGACCCCATCCCGCCCTGTGTTGTGCACCCCTGTCCTGCTCCCCTGCCCATGCAGCTGCATGCCTGGCAGTCCTGCATCCCCTGCACCAGCTGCCCCTGCCTGCCCCCCATCCATCCTGTGGTGCACATTGGTCTCATGCCACCCTGCTTCCACCCCAGCACCCTTCCACATCCCTGCTGACCCAGTGCCCTCATGTCTGCAGCCTCCCACCCACCACCTGCCCCAGGTGTCCCAGACATGATGCCCCCTTGGGCTGCTGGCGCCCAGTCACATGTACCTAACAGGTGTCCAGTTTGGATGTCCCCAGCCTCGAACCTTGTGAAGAGTGCCGAATGGCGCCATATGTATGCATCATGTGCGCTCCCAGGTTGTGTGGCACAAACATTGGTGATGTGCCCCATGGCATCACACACCACCTGGCAGTTCACTGAATGATACCCCTTCTGATTCACATATATGATGCCCTCCTCACCAGGTGGTACATGGATTTCCACATGGGTGCAGTTGATGGAACCCCTGCATGGCTTCTGTCTGCTCTGCCTGCATGCTGGGGAATCATGCGGTAGCAGTGCAGTGAGGAACTGTGTGAGGAGGTGGGACGTTGAGACCTATGATATGCCAGTGGTGTCCCCTGTAGGCCTCTGGAAGGTTCTCGTGACGAGCAGGCAAATGACCATTGTCAACTTGGTCTCCACCGAGATGGCATGTCCTTGTGCAGTGGGTGCCTGCATCACATCATGGCACAGCTCACATAGCTACCTCAGCATGGCCCTGTTGAGATGGTATCGCCCGACTGTCTCCACCTCTGTCAGCTGCTCAAAGGACAGCCGAGCGCAGTACCACCGTGGGGCCGACTGCCTACGGTTACTTCCTGCGCCTTCCTCCTCCTCCTCATTAGGGCACCAGCAATGGCGACTGCTGCTGGGTTCATCCTCTCTGTTGTTGTGGCCCTGTGGTGTGGCTTGCTGTCTGTGCCTCTCCCTCTGTTTTGACTTCCCTTCTGTGTGTGTCCTGCTGTCACCGTTCCATTGACAGCCTGCTGGTGTGCTGGACTTAAGTCTCCTTCTTTTGTACTTATCTTTCTGCAGCGCATCTTGGCTTTGTGTTGAAGTTGCTCCATTGCTGTGCCTTGGTTGTGCTCTGTGACTAGGGATGTGCGGTGTATGCACAGGTATGCCCCCTGTACATGCACCGCATGTCATTACATTGCACCTATGGTACATGTCTTTCAGTGCAGGGCATCTCGTTTGCACTAGTGTTTCCTCCCTGTACCTGAATCACCCTCCGGCACATTTCCGACTTGCGCCGGTGCATCTGAGTTGCGCCAGGCGCATCTGTTTTGTGAATCTTGCCCTTAGAGTTTTGGTGATTTGGTATAGTATTACCATTATTAACAAAATTGAATAATTGATTTTATGTGTGTCTAAATATACTATAGAAAGTTTATTATATATATTTTTTGTTGTTGTTTTGTTTCTTATCAGATATGGTATTGTACTGATGAAGACTTTGCCGAAACGTATACTAGTGGAATCCAACAGTTTATGTGTGGATTCTTGATACTGTATCTGAATGCATAAAAATAAAAAAGTTTTATGACACAAGGATATTTTGGGTGAGTGGGCCTTTATTCACCAATCTGTTAATTGTAGATTTTCAGGAACGAAATGGGGGGAAGGAGGAAATAGGGGAAGTGGAGGAATTATGGAATTCCTTTAAGTGGGGGAGAGGGTTACTAAAAGCCACGGAAATATGCATAAGGAAGGTGAGGAAGAACAAAAGGAGAAGGAGGCTGCTTTGGTTCATCAGGGAAGTGAGGGAGCAATAAGGGAGAGGAAAAGGGCATTTAGAATATATAAGAGGACACAGGGGAATGAAAGGGAAATTTACAGGGAGGAGCTGAGGGTGGCAAGGCAGAAGATTAGGAAGGCGAAAGCAGAAATGGAGGAGAGAATCGCTAAGCAGGCCAAAAGGGGTGATGAAACCTTTTTTGGTTTATAGGGGAGAAGAGGAAAGCAAGGCAAGGGAAAGTAAGGGTGAAGGGGAAGGGAGGAGTACAAGTGGAAGGGAATTTTGAGAAGGCGGAGGTACTAAATAAGTACTTCTGTTCGGTCTTCATGATGGAAGGGGAGGGAAGGGGGCTGGTGTTAAGGGAGAGGGGCAAGGATGACATCAGGGTGGATCCTAGCCCGATCAGTGAGGACAGGGTCAGAGAGGAATTAGGTAGGTTGAGGGTAGACAAGGCTATGGGTCTGGATGCCCTACATCCTAGGATAATCCGGGAACTAAGAGAGAAGGTGGCCTAGCGAGGTTGTTTAACTTGCCCCTGGATACAGGGTGGGTGCCAAAAGACTGGAAGAGGGCAGATGTGGTGCCATTTCATAAGAGTGGCAGCAGGGAGAAGGTGGGCAATAATTGCCTGGTCAGCCTCACCGCAGTGATGGGTAAGGTAATGGAGGCGATATTAAAGGAAAAGGTGGTCAGTTACTTGGTGGAAAGTGGGCTTCAGGATGTTTGTTAGCATGGCTTCACACAGGGGAGGTCATGCCAGATGAACCTGATCGAGTTATTTGATTAAGTGATGAGGGTGGTTGATCAGGAAGGGACAGTGAACATGGCCTATCTGGACTTCAGGAAGGCCTTTGACACTGTTCCCCACAGAAGGCTGGTAAATAAATTGGAAAGTTTGGGTGCGGGACAGAAAATAACAAGGTGGGTGGAGAACTGGCTGATGGGTAGAAGCCAGAGGGTGGTAGTAAATTGGGTACATTCCAGGGAGGTTGGGGTGATGAGTGGGGTCCCCCAGGGGTCGGTGCTGGGGCCCATCCTGTTTAGCATCTGTATCAGTGACATAGCGGAGGGGCTGCAGGGGAAGGTCTGCCTATTTGCAGATGACACAAAGATCTGCAATAGGGTGAACACCCCAGAGGGGGTGGAGGTTATGATGGAAGATCTAAGGTTGCTGGAGGGGAGGTCAGAAACATGGTAGCTGAAATTCAATGCCAAAAAATGCAGAGTAATGCACATGGGGCGGAATAACCCATAAGCTACTGTAATTACACACTGGGGGAGGAAATTAAGGCAACTGATCAGGAGAGGAATATGGGGATCATAATTTCAGATGACCTTAAGGTAGGGACCCAATGTAGCAAGGCAGTGGGCAAAGCAAATAGAATACTGACATGCATAGGGAGAGGTGTAACAAGCAGGAAGAGGGAGGTGCTGATACCACTTTACAAATCCATTGTGAGGCCACACCTGGAGTACAGGGCTCAGTTCTGGAGCTCTCACCTGTGCAAGGACATAGATGGGACTGAAAGGATACAGAGAAGGGCCAGTAAGGTGGTGCATGGGATGAAAGGGAAGCCCTACGAGGAGAGGCTAAGGGGAGTTGGACTTGTACCCACTAGAGACCAGATGGGAGAGGGGGACATGATAGAAATGTTTACTTACGTGAAGGGGATTAATAAACTAGAGGGGAGCTTACTCACAAGAAGGTAGGTGCTTGAACTAGTGGTCATAGTTTAAGGGTGGAGGGAGGAAGGGTTGGAGGAAATGTGAGGGAGCGTTACTTCACTGAGAGGGTGGCAGAGCCCTGGAACAGTCTGCCAGAGGATGCAGTGGAGGTCAAAATGATAGAGGGATTCAAGAGGGCATGGGACAGACACAAGGGGTTGATCAGGGGGCAGGGGGGATTTGTGGGCGAGGAGGACAAGTAGGGAGGGAGGGAGTAAGGGGCACACTTGATTGGCCAAGAGGGTCCTTTTCTGCTGTCTCATTTCAATGATTCTATAATTCTATCTCAGCTTCCTAACACATGGAATGGGGTGAGTATTAGGTCTGACAATCCTAAGCACAACCAAACACCTGTTGGTGTGTGGAGAGTGGGGGTGGTAGGGTTGGGTGGGAAGGGTGAGGTGGGATGTTAGGTTGGTAACCCTAACACCAAATTTCCATACTTTTGTCACTTTAATAAGAACCCTAACTGATGCATTAATGGCATTTTGCAATAGATATATTCATTGCCAAAAACTTTGTTAACACATCAGTTGGGGTTCTTAATAAAAGCATAACAAAAGTAGGGAAATATGGTGTTAAGTTTCAAACTCAATACCCTTCCCCCACCCTGCAGACACTGACAGGCATCGGGCATCGGGGGTACCTTTAAATCAGTCTAATGCTCACCCCATTCTATAACTAAATAAGCTGGAGATAGTACAGAGAATGGGGTGAGTGTTAGGCCTGATGACCCCAAGGCACCCCCAATGCCTGTCAGTGTCTGCAGGGTGGTGGTAGTGGTGGGGCGCCAGGATTGGAAACCATAACACCAAATTTCCCTACTTTTGTCATTTTACTAAGAACCCTAACTGATGCATTAACAAAGTTTTTTGCAATGTATATATATATATATATATATATAATATATTATGGTAGCATGGTACTGCTACCATAGTTAGGGTTGAGGAGCCATTTACAGTACATGTTAAACCTAAAGTTTTGCACCTTAATAACTTTGCAACTGTTAAACAGATTTGTCTGAAATTTGGAATACACAATCAAGAACCATACGTCTTGGGATCTGCCAACATTCGTACTGTTCGTATATATGGCTGCGGAGTTATTAAGCGTGATCTATGCCACGCTTATGCTTTTTTGGAATTTTTGCTCATCTCGACAGGTTGCACTGTTTGTGCTTACTGGTCTGAAATCTTCAGGAATGTGCGTCAGTCCCAGATGCCTTTTGAAGATTTCGTGAAAAAATATTAAACGGTTCAAAAGTTATTCAAAAAACAATTTCCCATTATAAGTCAATGGGAAAAGTGGAAAAGTTGACAATAAGTTTGAAAGTGTCACAAATGCAGTTTTCACTTTTGCAAATGGCCCTTTTTCTGCCACAAATCCATCATTTCCTTTACAGTTGGTCATCAGAAAAATGCTTGGCATTTAAATGTGGGACCCTCTAGCAACCTAATTATTTTTGTATTCACCTAGTCAGACCCTGAGGATGCTAGGCATGTCTTTATTTTGGGAAAAAAACACCCCAGAAATATGTTTTTCAAATTTCTAGAAAAAGTACTTTTGCAAAGTTCGGCAGTACTTTTACAGGCTGTGGGAAAATGACAGCAATTCTTTGCTACCCTGCTGCAAAAGAACAGTTTGGTGCTTTGGGCTGAATTTTGAAGGGAACATAGCCAACATCTCACAGATGTGCCATTCAGTATTTCTGTGAAAATATATTACACGCTGGCAAAGTTACGGCACTCCAAAGTTGATGCTTTTTCCCATAGGATAACATTACGGCATCCGCCGCATTACAGGAATCCTTTGCCACCCTGCTGCAAAATAACGGTTTGGTCTTTTGGGATGAAATTTGGGATGGAAGAAAGCCAACATCCACAGATGTGCCTTTTAGTGGTTTGGTGAAAAAATATTACAGGGAGGGAAAGTTATGGCATTGCAAATTTCTCTTTTTTTCCCATAGGATAACATTACGACGTTTGCCGCGCCTTTCAGGGCCCGTATCTCGGAAACGGTGCGAGATACGGACTTTTCGTTGGAAAAATACTTAGCCCCCTAATAAGGGCTAAGTATAAAACTAGCCAGGAAAGTGATAAATCATATGACTTTTAATTTTTTTTCTATGTCATACGGTGCCTGAGATATAAGCAATTTAGTATTCCAAGTCCTCATTTTCTGTTTCGAGAGCCATTATTATGCATACATTCTTTGTACTCTCTCTGTCTTTCTATATGCAGCTTTGGGGGAAAACTATTGTGTGCACTTACATAACTGTTACCCTTAACGCTTCTGCTTGTGGTTCTGTACCTGTTTCACTTACTGTTCCTGTCTACGCCACCTTTACCCTTTGCGTTTTCATTTACGCTTGTGTTTCTGTAATTTTAACCATTTGTATCTACAGTACTGTTTATCTTTGTGTTTCACTTTGCATCACTATGCGCATTACCATTTGTGTTTGTGGACACTGTGTTACTATGTGACAAGATGGGCCCCGCGCTCCCGTCACTGTATTACATTCACTATTTTTCAGTACTGTTTATCTCTATGTTTCATTTTGTGTTACCATGAGCATTACCATTTGCGTTTGTTAACACTGTGTTACTACTGTATGTGTCAAGACATCATGTGTCGGGAGCTTCCCGCCGCCGCATTACATTCACTATTTCTCATTATCATTCTCAAAAAGAAGGGAAATTAGAGGCAAAAAAATCAATTTAATGCATCAGTTAGGGTTATTCCACAGTGACAAAAGTGAGGAAATTTGGTGTTAGGGTTGAAAGACCCCCTTGGACCCCCAGCCCACCCCTCAACCAGCATCGGGGTGCGCACTGGGGTTGTCGGTCCTAACTCTTACCCCATCCTCCTATACCTCTGCTTCTTTACACATGTGATGGGGTGAGAGTTAGGGCCGATGACCCCAATGCGCACCCCGATGCTGGTTGGGGAGGTGGGCTGGGGGGTCCAAGGGGGGGGCTTTCAACCCTAACACCGAATTTCCTCACTTTTGTCTCTGTGGACCAACCCTAACTGATGCATTAAATAGAGTTTTTTGCCTCATATATATATATATATATACTGTAAATAGATAGATATGTTAGGGTTGAGTAGCATGTTTAATGTTAAACCTCACATTTTGCACTTTAATAACTTTGCAATGGATCAATGCATTTGCACAAAATTTGGTATGCGCTGTCCCGTGAGGCAAATCTCTTAACAAGGCAAGTTTAGCTCCAGTCCCCAAATCCCAGGAGCACAGCTTAGCAAGAGGAGTGCTTCCCTCGCGTTCTCTGTATGAGAACTGCAGATTTTCTTGACTTCTGCAGCCACAGCTGAACTCATGCTGTCGGTTGCAATGCGAACTGTCATACTTGTTTTCCTGGTGTTTGGTGCCCCCATCACGCTCTGTTGCTGTCCCTGGTGGCCGATGGTACCCCCCACTCTCAGATAGCTGTTCCACATTAATTTATTATTTTTCTCTAGTGGTACCTCGCCACCCATTGATTGCTGTCTTGTTAGTTTTCTTATTCATCCCCAGTGTCTAGTAGCACCCCCGCACCCTCTGATCGCCGTCCCTGTTATTTGTTTGTTATTCCCTGGTGTCTAGTGGCACCCCCACACTCCTATCACAGTCCCCATTATTTTTTGACTATTCCCTGGTGTCTAGTGGCACCCCCCCACCCTCTGATCACTGTTCTTCTTTGTCCTGGTGTCGAGTGGCAGCCCCACGCACTGATCACCATTCTTCATTTCCCTGGTGTCTAGTGGTACCCCCCAATTTCCCATTGAACAAAAAGAACTGAAATAAAGAAAATGGTCCCTCAATTTTCTTTTTGTTTAACCTGTAAAAAAAGTCCCTTGCCAATCAGCCCCCACACCTCCCACTCCGCACCCACAACCCCCACACACACCCTCACTCACCTGAACAGGATCCAGGTTCAAGACCCATCCTCCAATCGAAGACATGTCTTGTTGCTGGAACCAGCGACTGCACTGTGAGAAACTAAGGTAAATACGGTTCAATGTTTTTCAAAGGGGCTTCAACTTTTTACATAATTTATTATATGTTGAGATATTTTTGACTTAAATTTTAATATGGTTTTTGAGGACTCCTACTTCATGAACAATAGGATTGTCATTACACAACTCCCATCTGATAGGTGATTTTGTGGTTGCTTGGCAAATTCACCTTTTGGGTGGGATTTGGAAACTTGTTCTGCCCTTGTTCATGAGGTGGGGTCATAAGAAGGCTATGTTGAAAATTTAGGATCAAAATATGAAAAAAAGCAAAAGTTATGACCATTCATTGCAATTTTGCTGCACACACACTCGTAACTTTGGAAATTTTAAATATTTTGACCCCAAATTTTCCACATGGCCTTTTGGAGACCCCACCCAATGAACAATAGGACTGTCATTACACCACTTCTGCCTGAAAGGTGGCATCACCGTTAATTGGTGACGTCACCTTTTGAGCAGGATTTGGAAATATTTTCTGCCCTTGTTCATGAGGTGGGGTCATAAGAAGGCTATGCTGAAAATTTGGGGTCAAAATATGAAAAAAAGCAAAAGTTATGACCAGCCCGGTGCACTGGCACTGAGGGTTGAGGCGTTGGATGTCACAACTCACACCACGCCGACGACCCGGGTTCGGGAGCGAGCCAAAGTTGTCGAGGGTCGGCAGGGGAGGCGAAGGATTGAGCATCCGTAGGACTGCTCTCCTTCTCTGGGGAGGAGGGAGGACTGCCATCAGTGTTCTGCTGGCCCCTAGTGGTGGGTGGGGGTGAGTGCTGGAACACTGGCAAGACTAGAGGTGACATGATAGGGCTGACACCTGGTCAGAGTGCATGCAGAAGCGCACGCATTCAAGACCTTAGGCATCATTGCACATCACAGATGTCGAGGGGGCAAGAAAGTGGAAAATAGGGCACCAGTTGCAGCGGCATGATGGCCGTCTCCACAGGGGGAAGCTTGTTCAGTGACAAGGGTACACGGCGATACTGGATCCTGACTAGGGAGGGTAGAGCTAGGGGAGGAGCTCCTCTCCACCCCGCTGCGGGGGGCAAGCTGCAGGGGTAGCTGTGGGACCCAAATAGGAGCCGAGGAGAATCCCCAGAGATGGTGGCCTGAGACCCAAGGAGGATGCCTGACGCGTTGAGGTAGGAAGACTGGTGGCCCAAGGGGTCAAAAAGTAATAGCAAAAAAAAAAAAGTTCTGACCATTTGTTGCAATTTTGCTGCACACACTCGTAGCTTTGGAAGTTTTCAATATTTTGACCCCAGATTTTCAACATAGCCATCTTATTACCCCTCCTCATGTATGTCACAACTGTCATTTTTCAAATCCTGCCAAAAATGTATTTTTGCACCTGTGGCACAGAATGACGTTGCAGTTGCGCAGAATTACGTTTTGGCAGGGATTTGAAAATTTTCTGTATCGGGTACATGAGGTTGGATAATAAGGTGACTATGCTGACAATTTGGTCACTTTTGTCCTATAAATGGAAGTGCAGGCCCTGGAGGATCCTGTGCTTCCACAGCTATATATATATATATATATATATATATATAGACATACTGTATACTATATATATATATATATTCATACCTGTTTATAAAATAGGTGGTGGACATGATGGACCTAGAGTCTTTCCAACTGTAAATTAATAGGTTACTGTCTTTGGGCTACATGACTACAGTACCTTCACATGAATATTTGATAAGTACTTGTATTTGGGGCCTCCAGATTTAACTTAGGAATTTATTAATTTATCTATTTCAATTTTGTTAACCAGTTAGGCCCACTGGGCCCCGAAGGACCCTTTTTAAGGGGCAGCCCGGAGTTAGTTACATGTACAGTCATTTGAAATAGAAACAAATGCATGTAAAGGCAACAAAATGTGAGAACAGTGCCAATAGTACAGAAGATCATACATAAAATTCACTAGTAAGTACAGGGCATGAGGTGAAAAATGGGTTGAGAGTAAATACAAGTTTACATTCTAGCTTAGCTAGGGTAGTAAGAAGAAACACGACTAAGGACTGATAAGACAACTTATTGATAGGTAACGGATCTTTGAGTGGTATAATACCACAGCAATCATAGTCAGCTAGGAGATCAAATGTGGGACAACCCTATTAGGCATTGTGCTTAACTGCAGGTGTAGGTGCTGCTTACAAGCATGTGCTCTCATAGCCCTTTTCAAAAGGATCCCAGAGAGCTGGAGAGCTGAAGGGTGGCAGAGAGTTTGTTCTAAAGCACTGGGGCTGAGTAGGTAAAAGATTTGCAGCCAGAAGCTGTGTTTATTCTGGGCACTTCCAACAGTTTCCTGCCAGTTGTGCATAACAGTCTGCCAGTGCTTTTGAGTTTGAGTAGATCAGCAAGGCCCTTAGGTGGAGGGTCCTGTATTAGTTTGAAGGTGAGGCACAGACACGAGTACTGGAGCCGGTGACTAAGGAAAGCCTATTTCAGGGATACCAGGACATCACAGTGCTGCTGTCTTGTGTGTGAATTAGCAGCAAACCCGGCTATCTTGTAGTACAGAGTTTGTAACCTACCAAGCTCCTGTTTCTGTAGTGAGTGCAGTACTGGTGCAGCATAGGTAAGGCTGGGAAGTAGTATGCTATTAGCAATAGTTATCCTAGTTTCAGGGATCATCTGGGGGCTTAGACAGTGAAGAAGACCCAGGTTTTGGTGTATCATTCTGGTAATCTTGTCAACATGGGGTTTCAGGGTGAAGCCCTGGTCCAGCACTATCCCCAAGTATTTAAACTGGGTTACAACCTCAATCACTGACTCTGATGTGGAGATGAGTGGCAGCAGACCACTTCGGTCAGGGCCAAGAGACCTTTGGCCGAACACTATCGCTTTCATTTTAGTGGTGTTCAGGAGAAGTCTGTTGGCTTGGAGACATCTCTTCAGGGACAGGAAGTCTTCCTGCAGCTACTCGCTGAGGTCAGTTACACCACTTGAGGTTCTGTAAAGCACCACATCATCTGTGTACTAGATTACAGAACTTCCCCTGCAGTATGCACTGTCATTTACAAATAGAGAAAATAGGAGGGGGCCCAAGATTGAGCCCTGAGGCACCCCTTCCTTAATGGGGAGCTGGTCAGACATGGCATGTCACCATTTGACCTGCTGCTAGTGACCGGATAAGTAGCTGGAGAACCAGTTTAGGGTGTGTTGATCTAACCCAAGGCACTTCAGCTTGCCCAATAGCAGACTATGGTCCACCAAGTCGAAGGCCTTTGTTAAATCAATGAAAACAGCCCCCAGTGGGGGTGCCTTTGTCAAGGTCCCAGAGGACATCAGTGGAGAATTTAATCAGAGCAGTGTCCATGCTGTGATTTTTTCTGAACCCATGCTGGGTGCAGGCAAGCAGTTTATTTGCTTCCAAGTAGTCACGGAGCTGTCCGTATGCAATCTTCTCCTGGATTTTGGCTAGAATACACAGGAGGGATATAGGTCTGTAATTTGTGATCTGCTCCTTGGGACTTCCTTTGTGGATAGGAACCATGTAGTCTTGCTTCCATTGGGATGGCACAACCCCTTTGAGGAAGGATCTGTTAATGAGCCATGTGACTGGTAAGGCTATGGCTGGGGTGGCAGCCCTTAACAATCTGGGATCAAGACCATCTGGGCCCCCAGACCCCCTGGCCTTAATTATAAGTAGGGGGAGTACGTCTTTTGGTCATACTAACTTGAGGTGGAATTCCAGATGGCTATATTCAAGCCTCTTGGGGCCCAGATGTCCAGGGAAGGGGGGTAGATCGGCCTTGTATTTTTCTAGGTCAGTGAAGACCCTGTTAAAGGTATCAGCAACCTCCTGGCTGTCCCTAAGTGTTTGTCCCCCAGAGGTAATCAGTCCTTGAAGGGGGAGGTTGTTACCCTTTAATAGACAATTAATTTGTGCCCAGAAGGACCTAGGGTCGGATAGGTTCAACTGTTGAAGGGACTTAACATAATCCGTTTTCGCTGTATGAACTAGTTTTTTACATTGGTTCCATAACGCTCTGTAAGCTGCCCAGTCAACAGGGAGACCTGGCGCTTTGTGTTTGAGCCATGCCCTGTCATGTTGGCTCATTGACATCTTCAGTTCAGTGGTGATCCACTTGTAGCATTGCCCCTGAACTCTTAACCTCCTGATGGGAGCACATAAGTTAGCGCATAAGTTTGCTAGACAAAAAAGACCATAGTGTAGGTCCTTTCACTGACCTATGCAGCCAGTATAGTGTTATGCTTGTGCAACTGTGTGAGTTTGGTTTTGGCCCTTCGCACTCTCTATTCCAGAGGAATTACCAACCTGTAGGGGTACAACAGCAAGGAACTCTCGGAGAGGGTTCCACCCTTAGAGGTGCCACAGGACAGTTCCCGTGGCTAAAGGTACCTTAGGAATCCCCCTAAGGAGAGAGTGCTGCTGCTGGAGGAGGAGGAGAGGGGAGGATGGTGTGGCAAAGACAAAATGCCTCACAGTGAGGCTGAGAGGAACTGCTTATATAGCTCAGGAAGTGGGAGTGGCTGGCTGCTTGGCCACTGAACTCCAGGCATAGCCTTACATTTCACTGACCTACGCAGCCAGCAGTGTTATGCATGTGCAACTGTGTTAGTTTGATTTTGGCTGTTCACACTCTCTATTCCAGAAGAATTACCACCCTGTAGGGGTGCGACGGCAAGGAGCTCTCAGAGAGGGTTCCACCCCTAGAGGTGCCATGGGACGGTTCCCGTGGCTAATGGTACCTTAGGAATCCCCCAAAAGAAAATGTAGTATCATCCCCAAAAAGGAGGCAACACGAAGCATAATGCAAGCAGAAACAGTGATGTAGAAGCAGTAACTGTAACATAGTAGTAGAGAAGCATAGGCAGTTTGATAATGCAATGATATGCTCAGTTGTCGTAGTAACAGCCCAGGTTTGCGTAGCATGATACTGATGGCTTGCTTTGAGAGAAGGGGATCCCCTAAGGAGAAGGGGAATGGCAGGACATCCTCCACCTCCATCCAACAATGGAACCTACCTAAAGAAACTAGGGAAAACAACTATGCTAACTAAGTGTTATGACCTGAGGCAACGGAGGAGAGAAAAAAAACCCTATGAGGAGGAAATCTCTGGGGATCCAAGGTCTAGGTTGCCTTCCCTCCAGGCTTGGGAAAATTTATTTAGTGATGGCTCTGCAGCTGCAATTTGGAAAACCCAATTAAAGGGAGGTGGAAAATATTCCAATTTGGAGGAAGGCTCTCACTCAAACCCTCTAGCGGGAACGCAGTGGAAGATTGTGAGAAAACTCTGCAACAATACATGCATCCAAGGTGCAAGAGGAGAGCAATAACTGCTGAGGCACTCACCTGGCCTACCCACCCTAAATCAAACCAGGTGAACCAGAGGCAGTCGTAGGGAGAATGCGGTAAAGGTGCCTTGCTAGGGAAACCACTAAAGTCAATGGCTAACCGTTATAGTGGAACACTAGAGCCAAAGGAGATTGTCGTAAACACCCTTCACTGCTAGTCTTAAATTCTACACCAGAAGCTACTGTCGCATAGCAGGCAGCTAAAGCCAAGCCTGGGGTGAGGACATTCCCAGCTATGGGCCAGGTGAAAAGGATCCCGCCTCAAGTTGGACAAGCTTAATGATGCGGACTAAATGCAGGGCGAGACCGTCGGCTGCAGGAACCCTGTGCCAGAATAGAATGGCTGTCATGCCCCAGAATTGATTGAGAGCTGAAAGAAGGTGAGCTGAATGAGCATGGTGTGCTGAGATCTTAATAAGCATTGAGTGCTGAGTCCTTGCAAGGTCGAATGCATATTGAGTGCAGTAGAATCCCAGGCCGAGGCCGAGGGGATGGCAGTAGGCATGAAGCAATGGTTTACGTAAGCAAGGAGCAATGGTTGCATAAGCAAGTGTGGACCTGATAGGTCAGTAAGCAGTAGTAGTAATAGGTGGACCTGCATAACAACTGTATAGCAAGTAAACAGCACTGAATTAGGGGCAAGCCAGCCAGACATGAATAGCCAAATCAAGGTGCCAAACTCTGAGGATTTTCGGTGTCGAAGACAGGATTCAGAACAGAATTAATTAACCACATAGGCCACGACCACCCAAACACCTCCCAGTCCTCGCTGTAGGACAAACAAGGAAGCGATGAAAGACTGAGAACCACATGCAGATATAAAAGCTAATTTAATAGCCTCAGCAGGAGCTTCAGCTAACCTCAGAGTAAACAAGGTACAATAGGAATGGGAGTAAACAATGCAGCAGCAGGAAGCAAGTAGTCCTGTACAGCAGTAGTAAACAAATGAGTACATTGAGTTGTAACTGCAAATAAAGGAGGCATAATGCTCCTAAGCATTGTCAACAGACAGTGCAATGAGATTGCAGCAATGAAGTAAGTAGAACAAGCATGAGTAAGTTGTATAGCTAGGTTCAAGTAAATCTGAGTCAGGTGAAAGTAATAAATATGCCACATGGACCAGCTATAGTTAAGCTGAAAACACACAGGTCAGGTTTGCAGTTGCAATGCAACTAATTTGAGAGTTATGAGTAACTGAAAGCTAGCAGTATGAGCCCTGAATAGCAGTATGCTAGGGAGTGGGATATTCAGACTGCACCAGGCTGTGGCGCAAGCCTGGGCGCAGTGCAACTGGGATGTGCCAGGGTGCTGACAGGGTGATATTCAACGGTGCTGCACCATGGCTCAGCACTGTTGAATATGGCACTGTGGCCACACATGGTGCAGTGGCACTGCACCAGCGCAAGTGGCCAGAGAGGAGTGGGGATGCATTAGCGCAAGTGCTGTTGTGCTAGGCGCATCAACCGCGATATTCAGCGGTGGACATTCAAATGGGGCCATAATGCACGCAAGGCACAAATGGGGCCGTTTGCATGTCATTATGGCCCCATTTGCATGCAGGTGCACCGATCCCCAGCGACTTGTGCCTGGCGCCCTGCCAGGCAGCAGCCGTCGGGGACCAATGCCCCCTGCCCCTCACTGGCAATACACTTCAATGCCCGATGATGGGCCATAATATGTAATAGACTCCCTGGTGGTCCAGTGGACCTATCTCCTTGCCCGATCGCGGGCTGTAATGTTTAATAAACTCCCTGGTGGTCCAGTGGACCTATCTCCCTGCCCGATCATGGGCATGCAGTACTTTGATGATCCCTGGTGGTCCAGCGGTACCGTACCCCCTCCCAACCCACTCATTCCGCCACCCGCTCCCCGGTCAGCGGCGGGTGGCAACACCCACCCGCAGCTGCCTGGTCGCCCACTGACTGACAGCATACAGTACACTGTAGCCCATTAGTCCCTCAGCGTGGGCCAATGGGTGTGCAGACCGTACTGTACTACACAGTCCCGATATGTGAATGGATCCATTCACATTTTGGATCAGGTACAGTATGAGTCTGCACGCCCATTGGCTCACGCCAGGACCAATGGGTGCAGCCATACTGTATGCTGTCAGTCGGCAGCCGGGCTGCTTGCGGGTGGGTGTTGCCACCCACCGCTGACCGGGGGGAGCGGGTTGGCGGGAATGAGTGGGCAGGTTGGGAGGGGGGTACGGGTACCACTGGACCAACAGGGATAATTAAAGTACTGCATACGCACAATCTGGCAGGGAGATAGGTCCATTGGACCACCAGGGAGTGTATTATTTATTACAGCCCACTATCGGGCAAGGTGATAGGTCCACTGGACCACCAGGGATTCTATTATTTAAAACAGTCCGCAATCGGGCATGGGGGGGCGCTACACCACCGGACAGTGCCGCCAGAGCTCGGGTGGCCACCCACAGCTGGCAGCTGCCGTGTTGCACCCTGCATTACAGCAGCTCACCTGTGGGTGGCCAGCTGTTGCTCCTTTATTTTCTGGCTTAACTGTGTACGGTGCATGTAGGGGTTGTACATGCATATTCTCAGCACATCCTAGGCTGAATATCGGGATGTGCAGAATATGCATGAGCACTCCCCCCTTACCTGTGCCGCATATATTACCGATGCACCCCAGCACATCAGGATTTGTGCTGTGCATATTCTCCCCATTGAATATCGCGCCGGGGTGCATCAGTGGGTCCACATGGCGCAACTCTGTTGTGCCATGTGCAACCCACTTGAATATCCCGCACTAGGAACCTAGAAAAGCCCCCCAAAAAAGAAGGAAGCATACACAGCCAAAGGCAGAATACAAACCAAAGCAGGAAAACAAACACAGCAGCCCTGCAGAGACAAGCGGGGGAGGGGGGCAGCCAGGCCCTACCATCTCAGGGAACAAACCGGCAGAGCCTTCGGCTGCAAAGAAAACATGCTTCACAGTGAGGCTTAGAGGAACTGCTTATATAGCTCAGGAAGTGGGAGTGGCTGGCTGCTTGGCCACTGAACTCCAGGCATAGCCTTACATTTATGTTTGTGTCCAACCATGCAGGCAGCTGCAACATTTAATATCATATAAAATACTGAAGTCATTCGTAAATGTGAAATGCTACCAGGACATTGTGTTTATGCTGATAATAAGCACTGGTAAATGATAGCCAAGTTATCCTCTATTTCTTCCTAGGCATACTAATTCTGCTATAATGTTTAATGCTCTTGACCCTCTCCTTCCTAATGAACCAAATGTTGTATCCAACAATGTTATTTTCCATGGGGAATGGATTCCACTTGTTGTACCACATCCTTTGGGAGCTTGTTCTGTTGGTTTATCACTCTCCTGGTGAAACAAAAATGCTTCCTCACATTACTCCTAACTCTATCCCCCTCAAGTTTAGGGTATGGCCTCTAGGTCTACTGACCTGAACAAGCTGAAAGGTTTTCCCTGATCCACCTTATCCAATCCCTGTAACATTTTTGTATTGAAATTATGTATCTCATCTGAGCTTTTTTCCCCATTCTCTGTGATCTTTTTAACTCCTGTCTTTTGCACCCTCTCAATTTCTGTACTGTCTGTTGTGTACTGTGGTGACCAGAACAGCATACCATACTCCAAGTGCAGCCTTACCACTGCCCTATATAGTGGTAGAATCACAACACTCTCATTGTATGTTATGCCCATTTTAATGCATCCCAGCATTAAATTTGCCTTACTCGCTGCCTCTGCACATTGCTGTGAGACTGAACTTCAGTGTCCCATCAAATATGAACCATAGGCCAGTGCCGTGGTGCTGAGAGAAGGGGTTCATTCAGCATGCTGGTAACCCGGGTTCACGCCCCGAGCCTAGGTACCAGGAGCAGAGAGTGGAAGAGAAGGGATTTAAAGCATCCATTGGACGCTTCCATCCCAGGGGTGTGTGTGGGTCTGGTCTCGGCACCCTAGGGTGGATTGGCAATGTGCTTGGGGCATGTGGTGCCTCAACATGCCCCCCCATACATCCCCATCAAGGGTTGCCGTGCTTACACATGACCGAGAAATCGGAGGGCAAGGGTCGAACAGGGAAAAACAAGAGCTCTCGCCCGACTGGATGACAGGCGCCAGACCTGCCACCACAAAACCCCAGAATACAGCCCAGACCAGCTCCGCAACACCCAGGATTCATAGGAGTGGCCAGTAAGATACCTTCACCCTCAGAAGAGAGGGACCCACCTGATGAAGGGTTATGTTGGGTTACCTGGGGAGTTGCAATGGAAGCTGGTGGCTGGCGGCAGGCGTTGGAGGGGAGATTGGGACCTTGGCGCTCTGAAGGAGTGGCTGGATTGGGGAGGGCCCAAGTAAAGGACTTTACAGTTATAATACTGCTGGCCAGTTGTACAGTAGGCCAACTTTCCCAATACATTTAAGTCTCTCTGTAGACCATCTTTCTTTCTCTTCAAGAGTTCCACCCTCATAAGCTTTGTGTCATCTTCAAATTGAATTATATTACCTGAGATCCCAGACTCCAGGTCATTGATAAAAATATTGAACGGTGGGGTTCCTAACTTAGACCCTCTGGGGAATCTGATCAGTGACTTCTTTCCTGCCTGATGTAGCCCCATGCACCACTACCTACCAAGCTTATTGCTTAATCATATGCATTGAACTGTATTTTCCTTATTTCCAAATTTCCTCTATTTCAGAACCAGCTTCTGATGAGAAACTGTGTAAAATGTTGTATATTCCCAGTTACCAATTTTCAAATAAATAAAAATTCCATCAACAGACTTTTGCACAGTGGATAGAACGCTGGTTAGGCAGAAACGCTAATAGAGCAGTAATGCATGGGACATTAGTTAACCAGGGCTAGCACTAATATGCATGAAATTCTGAATTGCTCAACTGCAATTTACAGGAGAGGTACAGTGGGACTAATTATGCCCCACCCCCAGTGCTCCCTCAAAAAACAGCACAGTTGGATTGCACCATTTCTATGCTTGCACAGGAGAGGGGTGACTTCCCCATACTCACCTCTCATCACCTTCCTAATCAGGGCTAAGTATTGTTCAGATGGCCCACTGAACATCACATTTGTGAGAGCAGCATCATTGCTTATGCTGCAGGCCACACATTAACAACTGAGCTCCACTGACTTCAAGTCTGACTGAGAGAACCTGGGCACATACAGCACTGACATTGCAGTGCAGAACTAGAGGGCCTGGACTCTCAGAGATGCTACTTCTAGGATAAGACATTAACCCACTGTCCCTTATACCTGCCCTTGGTGGTTGCATGGATGGACACAGAACATTACATAGCACTGTTTTGAAATGGCAAGGTATTAGCCTAGCATTCTAGTCGACATTCACCCTTAGAAAAGCAGGTTCTAAGAGATGGGCTACCA
This sequence comes from Neoceratodus forsteri, assembly GCA_016271365.2. Taxonomy (NCBI): domain Eukaryota; kingdom Metazoa; phylum Chordata; order Ceratodontiformes; family Ceratodontidae; genus Neoceratodus; species Neoceratodus forsteri. The sequence continues at coordinate 1,310,414,171 of CM028131.1, forward strand.
TAGTGCCTATGCACCCCTCCCCATTCAGCCAACCAGCACATACCAGGGCACATAAGGCCCACTCTCCACCACCCCCCAGCTCCGGCAGTATAGGGCTGGAGGTGTCAGAAGCACCGGACAATTAATGTGGCACTCTTCCAGCAAATGATGCAGGGGATATGGCAATGAACAGAGGACCAGCACAGACTGCCATATCCTGTGGACCCCCCACGCTGAGCAGGGTATCTACTGCAGGGCCACCTTGACCATCTGATTGAATGCCTGAAAAGCTTGGTCACAACACTGCCCACAGCCATTGTGCAAGGGCTCTGCATCAGCATGGTGGGGGGGGGGACAGAGCTATGAATTGCACTGTCCATGTGCAGTGCTGGGGCACACAGTGGCACAGCGGGGATATGCATGTTTCAAGCGTATCCCCACACCATTTGAGGATCAAGCCCTAAGATTTTCTATATTCTTACTGTAAAAAATAGCAAAACACCTGACCCTTCATGAACAAAGTACTCTTTGTGTTGCTTTTAGACAATTCTGCCTTGTTTCTGAGATGGAAATGTTATAAGTTTCAGTAGTGAGTGAGCGGGTCCAGTCTTCAGGAAGCACTGTTTCTTTGCAAAAAATGTTGCTGCTTTGGGGATAGTAGGTCTGTTCTGTGTTTTCAATGGTGGATCTTTGTATTTGCCAGTAGCATATGCTTTACTTTAAATAAGTGGTTTCCCGTGTTGACCAAATGGCACAGCAGCAATATGTCACACTGCACCCTGGGAGAGGGCGGATCATGTGGGGAGGCCTGAAATTCAGTACTGCAGTTGGTTAGGGGTCCGGCGCATTGCAGAGGTGAGGTGAGGTGCTCATCTCCCATGGCAGGAGAGCATGGACAGTCCCACATTTGTGCACCCCACTTCTGCCTGACCAAGGTGTAGCATTGGTGTTGGCTTTGAGGGCAGCTCTTCACTGTGGCTAGTGCTAGGGTGTAGCCGTGAAGGCCCTGTGATCAGGGTGGGGTTGTGGACCATTTTCAGCAGAACACTTTGTAGAAAGGCACCGGCTGGCCTACAAATGCTGACCCAAAATGTTATCAAAGTTATGGCAAGTCACATGATTTGTAGCAGGCCTGTTTTGCAGTTTAAAAATAATGTGGGGGGGCCTTTCAGATCAACCTATACTTTGCAAACTGGGCCCTCAGAATGTTTAGACAAAGCCAAGCGAACTGGAAATGTCAAGTTATATCTACCACTACTAACTCTGTTACTTCTTTCCCTCTGTTTAAGAATACAACTGATGTCTACTTCCTCTCCACAAAAGAGTTGCTGGAAAACTCCTATGTCCTGGCTGTGCTGCTCTTCCTAGCCCTCATACTACAGCGTACCTTCCTGCAGGCCTCCTACTATGTCACCATAGAAACAGGCATCAACTTGCGTGGTGCATTGCTGGTGAGTAAAATGACAGTGAAATCTCCTCCCTGGTAACAGGGTATATTGGCCAAAATGGCAAAGGCAGCACTATTGTAATTTACAGTATATGGACTGGAAAAGATGACAGGGTAGTACTGTTAAATTTATTAATTTGTTTTTGGTATGAGCTAAGATACACTATGCATACGTATGACTATTTTCAGGTATAACTTGTGAGAATTACAGATTTACATCATCAATACAATGATGGTAAACATACTAGAAAAAAAAAAAACATCAGCAGAAAGTCACAAGTAATCAGCATCATAAAAGAAACACCAGTACAACCAAAAGACAACAGCAGATACCTTATAAGTGTAACCACCACCCCCCCACTACTTTGCACAGTAAGCTACCCCTTGGTACCCTCGACTGGGCACCCAAATTACTTTGGACAACTTGTTGGTATCATCCATAGCTTTGGGAATGTATACCAGGTTCATTATTTCTAGAGGTCAAAAAGGGGTGGGGTGTACAAAAGTAAAACTACAAAAATGACCATTAAAATACCCAGGTTCTGAGGAGAGAACTTTTGCTTAGGGCTATGCTAGGTCTGTACTTCTGGAAGGGTACCCAGTAATTCCACACAGAAAGCAGTAACATGACTGTCCAAACCAGGTTGAGTTCTAGAGTGTGGCTTTAATCCAAAGAAGATACACTAAAGCAAAGGTGGACCCCCAAGGTTCACACATCATGGCACAAGGCAATGGCAGAACAACATAAATCTGTAGTGGACAGAAACTCTAAATATCCCGTATATCAGAGGACCTCAAATTCTCTTCAGTGGCAATGGCCTCAGCTGAACACACATTTTCTTCTAGTAGCACTGGCCACAACTGAACACACAATTCCCATATGGCATAGGACTTACATTTTGGCAACGTGGCTACTGGCCACGATGGAGTACACTGGTGCTCAAAATTAGTGCAGCCCACACCAGGGGGTAAACTTTTTCTTCAGGCATTGGCCACCATGTTCTGAATAACCAGGCACCCGTTATGGAACCTGTAGTGCTGAACTGGTCAGTCCAGATGGGGGGCTGCCCATCTTTTGCCTCCATGTCCGTACCCAGCCATTCTTTTAGAGTTACACCTCAAAATCTCTAGTAAAACAGTAAGAAATATACATCCTGGAATGTCTTTCACATCCTGCATAAGAAAAACACTACTTCTGAGTGTAAAACTAAAGTCCTGAACAATGTGCGAAGTCTCTCTGGGGACTCCACGATTGTCAGCCAACTTTAAAGGCATGAGAGCAGTCTCACATTGGAACAAACTGGTGTATATTTCCCTTTATCAGTGTACACCCAAAGAAAAAGCAGGTACTATCCTCCTGGGAAGCACAAAGTCAGATTACTCACAGTTGGAAAACAACAGACAGCTTCAAAGTCCTGGACCAAAGTCAGGGGATTGCCCCTCTGATCCATTCTGGCAGTCCTTCTCATCTCACTGGGGATAAAAAATCAGGAACTCCTGCTAGACAACAGTTTCCACCACTTCTCTTGGCAGGCAGATGTTTCTCAGTAGTAGGGTGACAAAATAGTCTCTGCTGACAGAGCCCCCACTGCAGCTCCTCACTCCTCCAACTGCTGACACTGCTGCTGACACAGAACTAACTGAAGATTCTAAAACTCCCCACTCACAGCCAGCTACCATGGCTTATGCTGCTACAAGAATTCTAAATGACATCACCTCTCTCAGCTCAGCTGAGACCAAGTAAATAGAGAGGGAGCAGGTGAAAAACCATTTAACCAGTTAATCACCAGCTGCCTTCCCTAACTTGCACTGACACTGATGGGATTCTAGTAACCCCAGGGAACCGGGGTGGTTACACTCACCCCAAGCCAGGTAAATGTCTGTAGTCATTTTTCTACACAGCACCAGGCCATCCTACCCTCTGTGTTACCTACGAGGAGGTAGCACTACTTCTCCCCCTACCATGTGCCAGGCACAGGCAGGCAACACTAAAGGCCCAGAGGACAGCTGATGAAACTTCAGCCCCTATCCTGTGATCTATCTATGGATATTCAGTGGCTCCAAGGAACTGCCTGAAACATGCCCTAATAGATCAGAGCTGAGGCCCCTACTGCAGATCAGGACCACAGCCTGTCTATCCCCCAGCCCTCTAGGGAAAATCTATCTGACAAGGCTACCTACCAGGGAACCTCCATCCAAGCTCCCAGGGTACCTGCAAACAAAACAACAAAGAAACAGCACATTGCAATGCATTACACTTCCCATACTTTCCCCACAATCTCACAGGTCCATCTTGTAAATGAGCCTTGCTCAATGATGTTCGCCTGAATAAATAAATTTTTGATTGATTGATTGATTGATTGATTGACACCTGTGAAGGAAAAAAGCATGTTAATATCCTGTTAACCACAGACAATCCTAAAACTCTAAGAAAAAAGGAACTTGGCTGAGCTCCAGCATCCTCTTCTTTTCTTCTCTTCTTTTTTTCCTCAGGAACACCTGCAAGAGAAGAAAAAAACAAAACCACATTCTGCATACCACATAGTGCCTAAACCTCCACCTGAACACTAGAGAATCCAAAAATATTTTTCTGTAAAAGTACAAAAGTAAAAAATGGAAAACAGATATTTATACAACACATTTGGGTATGTAAGGCCCTAAGGAGTCCAAACTAGTGACAGAATATTGTTGCCCAAGGGCAAGGTCCTTTAAAGAGTCTCTCCTGGGCCGAAGCCTGCTGAAGAACGGTCCTGGAACAGGACAGAGCCTGCGTAGCACTGCAATCCATGGGGCGAGTCTTTGTGGACAGTCATTACAATTCCATGGACTGTCTTCAAGTGTCGGATGTGTTGTGCAGAGTCAGTTAAGTAACAAAAATGTGGTCTTACCAGTTCCTTGAAAACTGGAAACAAAGGATCACCTTACCTCTCCGGGCTGAGGACCTTCTCCCTTCAGACCAGGTGGCATGTTCAGATATAGCTGGATTGATGTCCTCTGGAAAACCAGGTGATGAAGCAGGTAAACTGCTGGGGTGCTGTCATCTAGAGATCAAATGATGGTAAGGGGCAACAGACTTCTAGGAAAACATAAACTGAACTTACAAGCTCAAATGGGCAGACTGGGTGGGCCATAGGCCCTTATCTGCCAACACTGTCTATGTATCTATGTATCTATGATGGAACAGGAAAACAGCTGGAATGATGTCATCTGGAAGGCCAGGTGATGGAAATTGGAAAACACTGCTGGGATGATGAATCGGGATGCACCTGAAGAATCCTGGAATACCAATAGAGCTGCATCTTCCTCCTTTGATACAGCTGCTGCTGGATGACAGACACTGGGCTGCCACTGCTCACTTCCCTCTAGGCATGCTGGGCATATTCACAGGGGAGTGGCACCATTAAGGGTAGTACCACTCAGGGTGAGGTGCAAGAACTATGACACCATCTGGGCATTCAAAGTTGATGTTGTGGAATGTCTCATTACCTGCCTTGTCCACAATTCACACAGTGTCCATAAACAGAGTCCTGCCCAATTTCCAGAATTTAAGTCGATCATTTATGACTGTTCCCGACACATTCTGCTGCACCAGAGTACAAATTCTTACTTACATCTTCCAACAACCAGGATTGCCTGTTCTGTTCAGTTTCCTCCCAGACTCTATGAGGAAAGGTAGGAAAGGACTGCCCATAGATGACATAAGCCCTTCTATGTGTCAGTCTCTCCTCCTTGCTGCTCTTCGCAAGTTTGCAGCCCATGGCCTGGCTTGGGGGTGGCCAATCCTAGTTGAGCCAGTCCCAAATACTTAAAAAATAAAAGAACTTGTTCCTGACCATCTCTGTTGTCAGGTTACTGGAGCCTTCTTCTTCTCTCTCTCTCTGGCTTCTCTGAGGCAAGAGCTTGAGGTGACTCGTGGGGACCCTCAACATGAAGATACATTTCTTCATCCTCCCCTTCCTCACTCAGGATCTGAGTCCAGGAGTGAGCAGATGTCCTTACTCCCGAGACAGTCCTTTCCTCATTGGGTGTGGAGGTAGACACCTCCCAGTTCAGTGTCTCTTGCAGTTCATCCTCCCCTACTAGGCTAGGACTTGGACCCTCTTTTCATGGGTCCTCAGATCCTTCAATTGCACTGTCCACCTGGGACACAGGTGTGTAAAACCTTCTCTGTGCCTGCCCTTGCAGTAGATCAACATTGCTCTCTCTCCCTCTGTGCCACACTCCACGGGGCTTCCTCCAACAGGTTCAACCTGGTTCTGCATGCTCCTACATGCAGAGTTTCCTACTGTGGTCCACATGGCAGCCAAATGAATTTGTGATACCCTCTCTGGAGCTGCACCCCGGCTAATACCATACTTCACAAGGCAATCCGAACAGTGAGGTATCAGAAAAACATCCCTTCCAGCCTTAAGGCACATAATGCACAGTCTCACTGGATAGCTAGGGATTGCTATTTCTGGAGGCAACCCTTCATCATAGAAAGTTCTCTTTATTTCTTTTAGTGCTGCCACTGCCTCTGCGATCATAGCTCTGGCATGATCAGGGTAGTGGGGATTTCCCGAAGCCATGTCTGAAAGCAAACATGCAAAACTTTGTTGTTACTGAATTGCTTACTAGTCTCTTCACAGTCTCACAAAATGGCTCCCTGTTGCTTGTTTACATTTGCTAACCCCGCCCTGTAATACTGGCGTTAGCTCTCCACATGCATCAAATCTGTTTACTGACTCAAACACTGGGTTTCCGACCTTTTCTGGCTACTGAATTTGCTCAAAACTGTAATCGATTGCACTGCTGGATTTTGTCAGCACATTCATATGATTTTAGCCTTGACTTTGTGATCAGCAGCAATCAAAGAACTATTTACACATGCTCAAAGTCACTCACAAGCCCACAGGATTGCCTGTTTGCTGCAGCCTAATATACAACTCACAGTCCCTCTTTTGCTTAGAAACATTTACTGTTGCTGAACCCATTATAAACGCTCACAGTCTATGCTCAGAATTTTTGTTTGTTGCATTTCTGCTTCAACACATAGTCTTTCTTTGCAAAACAATCACACTGCTTGCACACAGATTCAGCTGGCTTGAAAATCACACACAGTTTGATGCTCAGTAGCTGGTTTCACTCACTGAATTCAGTAGCTGGCTTTGTCCAGGCGAAATTTTCAGCCTGGTGCCAATCCTAGAAGGCCTCTGGGGTGAAACGGGCTGGTGGTCCCACCGATTGTAGTCACACTCACGTTCCAGTTGGTCAGACAACAGGTTGAGCCCGAATTTACACAGCAAAAGTCTGTTTTCTACACATTAGAATGCTTACAAACCCCTCGATGGTTGATCCTACTGTGCCCAGCTCGCACTCCACTCTTTCTCTCTCTCTCCGCTCCTCAAACACTTGGCTGCACACAGAAGCTGGCTAGGGGGTGGGACTGATTGCAGTTGCACCAATCACTCGATGCCATGCAAATGAGTCTCTCTGTCTCTCTCTCTCTCTCTCTCTCTCTCTCTCTCTCGCTCTTCCTTCGTGACGATCACTGAGCAGGAGCAAATTTAAACTGCAAACTGCAACGTTTTTTCTCGGCTGCAATTTCAGCAGCAGGAGCACTGTTTTGACCAATTTCTCCTCAAATTCTGGCAATTTCTCTAGCGACTCCCCCAATTTGCACACAGAGCACATGAAACTTTCGGGGCACATTCCTCACTCTGTTTCCTAAAGTCCACACTACTTTTGGCATTTGAAAATTGCAAGTTAAATAGTTCTGTAAACATTCTGGATGCAGAGACAAGGACATACACTTCCAGGCTTTACTGTCCATTGCAAGCTGGCGCACACACAAGCAGCACTCTGTTCTTCTGTGCTAGCAGGCACACAAGCAGGACATTCGGATGGCACTTTCCTGGGCAAAATAATTTTGTGCAAAGCTTCCTTTTCTGTTTGTGCTACCGTGCTACCAGACAGACAAACACTAGCCATACCCTGAGCAAAAAATCTCTAGTTCTCTCCAAATTAAACAACATCCTTGGACGAGCCTCCATTTTTTGTAACCACCCCCCTACTACTTTGCACAGTAAGCTACCCCTTGTTGCCCTCAACTGGGCACCCAAACTACTTTGGACAACTTGTTGATACCATCCATGGCTTTTGGAATATATACCAGGCTCACTATTTCTAGAGGTCAGAAAGGGGTTGGGTGTACAAAAGTAAAACTACAAAAATTATCAATTAAAAACCCAGGTCCTGAGAAGAGAACTTTTGCTTAGGGCTATGCTAGGTCTGTACTTCTGGAGGGGTATGCAGTAATTCCACACAGGAAGCAGTAACATGAATGACCAAACCAGGCTGGGGGTTCTAGAGTGTGGCTTTATGCCAAAGATGGTACACTAAAGAATAGGTGGACATCCAAGGTTCACAATCATGGCACAAGGCAATGGCAGAACAAAAGAAATCTGTAGCGGACAGAAGCTCTAAATATCCCATATATTACAGGATCTCAAATTCTCTTCAGTGGCAATGGCCTCAGCTGAACACACATTTTCTTCTAGTGGTGCTGGTCACAACTGAACACACAATTCCCATATGGCATAGGACTTAAAATTTGGCAATGTGACTACTGGCCATGATGGAGCACACTGGTGCTCAAAATTAGCACAACCCACACCAGGAGGTAAACTTTTTCTTCAGGCATTGGCCACCATGTCCTGAATAACTAGGCACCCTTATGGAACCTGTAGTGCTAAACTGGTCACTCCAGATGTGGGGCTGCCCATCTTTTGCTTCCACATCCATACTGACCCATTCTTTTAGAGTTATCTCTCAAAACTTCTAGTAAGACAGTAAGAAAAATACATCCTGGAATGTTTTTCTCATCCTGCATAAGAAAAACACTACTTCTGAGTGTAAAACTAAAGTCCTAAACAATGTGCCAAGTCTCTCTGGGGACTCCACGATTGTCAGCCAACTTTGAAGGCATGAGGACAGTCTCAAATTGGAACAAACTGGTGTATATTTCCCTTTATCAGTGTACACCCAAAGAAAAAACAGGTACTTTCCTCCTGGGAAGCACAAAGTCAGATTGCTCACAGTTGGGAAACAACAGACAGCTTCAAAGACCTGGATCAAAGTCAGGGGATTGCCCCTCGGATCCATTCTGGCAGTCCTTCTCATCTGAAATTGCAACAAATCTCCGCACCACACAGGCTTGAAATACAAAAAGCAGCTTTAATGTTTTTTAAAATACACGCCAAGCAGCATCCGCTCACAGACTACCTCTACCAGTTTCACAAACGTTGTGTCATCAGGAGGTGACCATTGCATCTGACGTGGACCCTTATATATGTGCACACACCAAAATTACTTAAAGTGACAATACCCTATATCATACATTTGACTACATCATTTTTATCAGTTTAAAAACACTTTTTAACACATAATTAGATCCATTTTAGTGTTACCAATCTCAGGGAAACAGGTTATTCCAATTAGATTTAATAATTATATTTATAAATATATTTAGTCCTACTTATTTTGAAGAATGGACAGCAATACAGTGCTATATCAGTTTGTCCTTAATTCTCAATGGAAGGTGCTTGAGATATCAAGATACTCCTTTGCACTCTAGAAAAGAAAACAAACATATAAATATATTATTATTCCATATCTAAATGAAATATAGTTTTAGTGGGCATAAATTTGTACAGACATGTCTAACAGAATGTAGATCAAACTATAAATAAATAAACTCTAAATAAATTTCAGTTTAATTTCCATTGTATCGAATACATGGCATAAGTTCAATGCGATCATTTAAACCAGGAGGTTCCAAAGCACCCAAAGTGAAAATCCAAAAGGATTCACGGTGTAGCAGTTTTAAATCTAACTTGCCACCTCATGGTCCAAATCTGGCTTTTTCAATAGCACAAAACTTGAAAACATGATGGCCCATCACTTTACTTTTTACGTGGCATGCTAAGGCATTTTTCTCATCTCCCTTTGCTATAGCCCTCAAATGCTCTCCTATACGTATCTTAAGGGGTCTGGTAGTTTTCCCTACATAGAATGAGCCACATTCACATGTGGCTAAATATGCCATGTTCTCAGTAGAGCAATTAAAAAAACTCCCTCACCTGAAAACACCTTTAAATATTGCATGTAGTGAAGGTATCAGTTCTCATAATGTTAGGGCAAAATTTACAATTCCCACATATAAAATTTCCTGTGGGAAAAGGGGGTAACTAGGTGCTTTTATTATGAATCTTGGACTCTAATGTTCCCTGGTAACTATGAACAAGTTTATCCCTCAAATGTTCACCCCTACGATAGACCATCCTGGGTCTATTTTTTGCAATATCAAAAAGCAGGGGTTCATTTTCTAGAATATGCCAGTTTGTGTTGATAATATCCTGTATTGCTTGGGCATGCTGTGAATATTTAGTTATAAAGCTAGCCCTTTGGTCCATCTCTTCTATGTGTTGTTTGTCCTGAAACAAACTATCCCTTTCAATATTGAGTGCTTCCACATATGCTTCCTCCACTAACATTGAACTGTAGCCAGGTGTCACAAATCTATTACACATGTCCATTCCTTGAATTACATAATCAGTCTCTTTAGAGCAATTTCTACGAGCTCTTAACGTTTGTGCCTTTGGGATATTTTTTTTACCATGTGGCGTGGATGGCAACTGGAAGCCAACAGGATAGAATTTCTATCTGTTTCTTTTCTAAATAAATTGGTACTGAATGTACCATCAGATTCCATAGATATTTTTAAATCTAGGGAGGAAACAGAAATAAGATCACATTCTACTCTGACTTTCAAATTCAGGTTACTGTTCTCCAAATAATCTACAAATTCCTGTGGTTCACTCGGGATGCCTTTCCATACCATAAATATATTGTCTATAAAACAATGCCAGATATCAATCTTATAGTAAAAAGGACTGTTCTGAATGTCATAGACAAATATTTTCTCCCATAGGCCTAAGTAGAGATTGACATAATTGGGGGTGAAAGTTGCCCCCATTGCTGTCCTGTTGAGCTGTAGGTACATTTCATCCTGAAATAGGAAACACTTTTTCTTCAGAATATTTTCCACACATGATATCAGGAAGTGTTTTTTATGCATATCAATGCCTGCATCCAAATTCAATCAATACTCCATAGCAGAAATTCCTTCTTCATATGGAATGTTTGTATACAGAGAGGTGATGTCCTTAGATACTAAAAACCAACCTTGCTCTGTCTGCATATTGTTCAATATTTCTAGCATATGTGTGGAGTCTCTAATAAAAGAGGGAAGCTTGGATACATATCCCTTAATATGAGAGTCGACATATCTTGATAATGGCTCAGTTAATGAGCCTATGCCTGCCACTATTGGTCTCCCAGGAGAGTTATGCAAATCTTTATGTATCTTGGGAAGTACATAAATACTGGCTCTAACTGGATGTGAAACTGTTAAGTACCCTGATTCATCATTTGTAATAATCTCAGACATTAAAACATCATTCAAAAAAATATCTATTTCTTTTTTATACTTATTTGTTGGGTCACTTTTTAATTTCATATAAAAATATGAATCACTCAGTTGTCTATAAATTTCCACAACATACTTGTCAGTTTGCATCACAACCACTGAACCCCCCTTATCTGCAGGTTTTATTGTTAAGTCAGCATTTTCTTGAAGACTTATTAGGGCCTCTGCCTCACCTGTAGATAAATTAACATAAGTGGCCCTTTGTTTTGTTTCAAAAAGATTTTTGAGGGCCCTCTCACATGATCGTTCAAAAATCTTAACTGTATCATTATAGAGGGCATGTAGGTAGATGCTGGTCGAAAAGGACTTACCTCCCCCCATGTAGGTAAACCAACAGTCTCAGGATCCAGTATTACTGCTCCATGGCACATTTTGTTTTTATTGTAATGAGCCTTCAGATTCAAATTCCTATTGAGATGATGTAAATCCACATATACCTCAAAATGGTCTGAATCTTGGGTAGGTACGAAGGACAATCCTTTTTGCAACACCTGTTGCTGTGTTGGAGTTAATTCATAATTTGAGACGTTAATAACAATATTTTCTTCTGCTGTAATCAATTTATTCTTCGCCCTCGCACTCTTCTTCCTATATTTCCTGCCTTCTCGCCTCGTAGGTTTTCTCTGCCACGACCTAGAGAGAACTGATACCTTCACTATGTGCAATATTCAAAGGTGTTTTCAGGTGAGGGAGTTTTTAATTGCTCTACTGAGAACATAGTATATTTAGCCACATGTGAATGTGTCTCATTCTATGTAGGGAAAACTACCAGACCCCTTAAGATACATATAGGAGAGCATTTGAGGGCTATAGCAAAGAAAGATTAGAAAAATGCCTTAGCATGCCATGTAAAAAGTAAAGTGATAGGCCATCATGTTTTCAAGTTTTGTGCTATTGAAAAAGTCAGATTAGGACCACGAGGTGGCAACTTAGATTTAAAACTGGTACACTGTGAATCCTTTTGGATTTTCACATTGGGTGCTTTGGAACCTCCTGGTTTAAATGATCGCATTGAACTTATGCCATGTATTCGATACAATGGAAAGTAAACTGAAATTTGTTTAGAGTTTATTTATTTATAGTTTGATCTACATTCTGTTAGACATGTCTGTACAAATGTATGCCTACTAAAACTATATTTCATTTAGATATGGAATAATAATATATTTATACATTTGTTTTCTTTTCTAGGGTGCAAAGAAGTATCTTGATATTTCAAGCACCTTCTATTGAGATTTAAGGATAAACTGATATAGCACTGTATTGCTGTCCATCCTTCAAAATAAGTAGGACTAAATATATTTATAAATATAATTATTAAATCTAATTGGAATAACCTGTTTCCCTGAGATTGGTAACACTAAAATTGATCTAATTATATGTTAAAAGGTTTTTTTAAACTGATAAAAATGATGAAGTTGAATGTATGATATAGGGTATTGTCACTTTAAGTAATTTTGGTGTGTGTGCATATATAAGGGCCCACGTCAGATGCAATGGTCACCTCCTGATGATGCAACTTTTGTGAAACCGGTAGAGGTAGTCTGTGAGCGGATGCTGTTTGGCATGCTTTTTAAAAAACATTAAAGCTGCTTTTTGTATTTCAAGCGTGTGTGGTGCGGAGGTTTGTTGCAATTTCTGATTTTTTTTTATATCCAGCACACACACTGTGAGCCCTCGGAGTGGTTTTTGTTGTGGCTTAGTCCTTCTCATCTCACTCGGGATGAAAAATCAGGACCTCCTGCTAGGCAATGATTTCCACCATTTCTCTTGGCAGGCAGATGTTTTTCAGTACTTGGGTGAGAAAATAGGCTCTCCTGACAGAACACCCACTGCAGCTCCTCGCTCCTCCAACTGCTCATACTGCTGCTGACACAGAACTAACTGAAGATTCTAAAACTCCCCACTCACAGCCAGCTACCATGGCTTATGCTGCTGCAACAATTCTAATTTACATCACCTCTCTCAACTCAGCTACCAAGTAAACAGAGTGGGAACAGGTGATAAACCATTTAACCAGTTATTCACCAGCTGCCTTCCCTACCTAGCACTGACACTGATGGGATTCTAGTAACCCCAGGGGACTGGGGAGTTACATAAGGACTAAGGAACCAAACAGCTTAATTCATGCACTGTGAAGAGTACATCAATTATCTGGCTAACATGATTTTTTCTTGATTTTCATGATTCCTTTTCCTACTGCAGAGAAACACAGGCTAGCAGCCAAGTTTTTACCCACCACCTTACTTCAGTGCTGGTTGATAAATTTACAAGATATTACTCCTCCCCCGCCAAAAAAAAAAACTTTTATCAACTGTACTGCTCAGATCCTATAACATTTCCCTAAAATGTGGAATTGCTCCATTATTTGCTGGTCAAACTTTGTCATTTCTGCCAAGGTCTGTACGTGGGGTCTTTGTTATTTTCAGGAGATAACTAGAGTGCTTTTTGCAAGGATTCCTGTTAAATTAACAGGATGCAGGTACACTGTTCCCATCTTTATTTATTTATTGTTTCACAATGTGCCCCAAATAACCCTACAGAGATGCATCATCCCATTTTCAGTGGGATCCTGCTTCTACCCATTTCTGCAGCTGGGTGGTCTGGAGCAATGGGAGGTTCAGTAACTTGCACAAGGTCACCGTAAATACTTGACTCAAGTGGGGTTTGAACCTGTGATCTCCTGGGTCCCAAACTGGTGCACTAATTATGTTGTGTTATAGTATTTACAGAATATAAACAGGAAACACTGTACATTTAAGGTCAGTCTGTGTGTGTGACCGGGGGTGGCACCAAGCTGAGCAGTCTGAACATGTAGCTGAAACTGTCGTGTCACAGTGGAATACACACTGAAGATAAGTGTAGCTGCTGTGTCTTTGTTATCTTTTGGATATCTCCCATTGTTTGGCCAAGGTGAACAACACATAGGGCCGGATTCTTAAAAGGTGATGCAGGGCTTATGTCAAGTCCTTTGTCAAACCCTTTTGTTGGCAAAGCTGAGCCAATTGCTGCACACTGTGTGTGATTCTAATAGATCGGGCACAATTACAATACTTTTCCCGATTTACGTCTGCATGCACCAAATATTTTGTGTAAATCCCATAGAAAGGGGACCTGGGATTGCCACAAGCTAGACCAGAAAAAGTTGGTCTGAGATGCAGCAACTGGTGCACATAATCAAAAATCCTGATTGCTAGCCAGGGGAATGCCACAAACCCCATGTGCCATATGTTTGGGGCACTTGTGGCTTGTGGCATTCGCAGCCCTTTGAGAATCCATCCCATAGTGTTAGAATATTGCAGTACCTTCACTTCTAGTTGGAGTCATGGATCAACTAAAATCAACCGTGGAGCTGAGAATGGTAGGAAATATGGAGGAATCTGGAAAATGTTTAAGTAACATCTTCTGTACAGTATATTAAGGACATAGGAGCCCAGGGCAGTAAATCAGATGAACAGGTAGTTCTGTCACTTACTGCTCCTGGGGCTGAAGCTATTGGAGTGTATAACACATTTTAGTCTGAATTTGGGGAGAAAGATGGTTTTGATATTGCAATGAAGAAATCTGAAGCATGTTGCATTCCGAAAAAGAATGAAAACAGTGAACATGATTTGTTTCGATTACATATGCAAAAAGAAAGTGAGTCCACTGAAAAGTTTTTGACAGAGTTGAAATTAAAAAACTGTCATGTAATTTTGGGACTTTGAGAGATTCTTTAATTTGTGATCAAATTATAATGGGATGCAACAGTGCTAAAGTGAGAAAGACTTATGAGACACAGAGCTTACTCTGGATAAGACGGTACAGATTTGTTAAGCTGCAGAGGTGTCTCACATGGAAATGCAAGCATTTGGGAGAGAACAAAGCATAGCAGCAGTGTATGTTGTTGATAAACCTGGATGTCAGAGCAAAAAAGAAGGGAAAGAGTCTTATAAAAATGAAGGGCTCGAGACTAAGGGACAAAGGCAGTGTCAGAGATGTGGCACGCAGCATGCATACAAGCAGTGTCCCACATATGGTCAAGTGTGTAGAAAATGCTATTTAAAAATCATTTTGCAAGTATATGTCATCAAGGGAAGAAAGTTAATATTGTGGATACAAAGAAAATCACAGCATCAGACTCAGACGAGTTTTTCTCTAGAGCTGTAGTAAATGGGGGAAAAAAAACCCAGTAAAAATACCTATGATGAAAATGAATGAAAACTGGCACTAAAAACGCATGGTGCTATTGTAACATACAAATTAGATATGGAAGCACAGGCAAACGTGCTAACAAATCATGACTTAGAGTTTAAAACTAAACCAGAAATGTATTTTTTTATTATTTGAAAGTTTGTGACTGGGAGAGGTACACTGAGCTCGCGGCTCGTTTCCAGGTGCGACCTGGGGGCAAGGGAAGGGGAATGCAACCTAAGTGTTAGTATCAAGTGGAAGAATGGAAAGCAGATCCATGCTAACATTGTGAAAAGGCAAGTTCTGAATAAAAAATTACATTTTACAATATAATAGTTACAGTAGAATTTCATGTGAGCTGCTAATGTTTCTTCTTAGGCTCACTCCCAGCTCAGACGTGAAGAAAAGCAATGGCCATCACTGCAGTTTACTTTAATTTCAACTACTTCATGTGTGCATGGCAGCTGTGAGAGCAAATGCAGCAGTTTTGAGAGTAGACACAGGTGGCTCACTGATGAATTTCTTTAATCTGCTGGAAAGTTGTACCACAGAAGAGTACAACCATGTTCCATAACATTTGTACTGTAGTACAGGCTGGCCCACTAGCACAGCGGTAGTGATACTGTTTGCAGCACCAATGACCCAGGTTCAGGAATGAACCAGGAGCACTGAATGGCCAGCTGGGGGGGGCTGAGCATCCTTAGGATAGCTGTCCTCCTCTGGGTGGGGTGGGAATAAGCACTAAGCAATAGTCTGACTCCTGAGAGTGGACAGGAGCAAATGCGCTCAAGTGCCTCAGCAGTGCTGGGGATTGGTGGGCTTGGCAGATATCAGCATACAGTGCACAGGAGCGCCTTCTGGGTGCCACTAACTTCCTTGCATGTCCACATCACCAGGGACACTGTAACCAAGGAAATTCCCCTTAACCACAGCAAACTGAAGACCGACTCCTGGTCCCTCTCCTGTCTCCTCTGGGCCCTGGATTAGCATATACTTACTCTTTACCTTCTAGCCACTGGAGGGGAGTCCACCATGTGGGACAAAGCTGTCTCCCAGTACATTCATGGAGGGGTGATCTGGGAGACCACAAGGGCTGATAAGAGGTATATGCTCGCTGCTCAGGGAGCCATAAATAGAACTGGAAAAAAAAGAACAGCAGTACAACATTTTAGCTGACATAGAAATCCATGCAGAACAAGGGTCAGCTACACGCTATACTAAAAGGTATTTCAGCAGCCAACCCATACAGAAATAATGCGGGAAATGGTGGAAGCAAAAGGGTTCTCCAAACTAGATGCAGCAGCCGGATTCTGGTAAATACCCCCGGATGAAGCAGGTTCCATACTGTGCACAGTCAATATGCCATTTAATGAGCATAGATTTCTAAGACTATCTTTTAGAGTATGTCCTGTGCCTGAAGTATTTGAAAGAACTCCTGAAGTAGCAGTTTATGTAGATGACATAGTCTATGGAGTCACACGAGAAGAGCATGATTCCTGATTACTGACAGTGATCAACACAGTGAGAAGAAACGGATTAAAGTTGAACAAAAACGAATGTGTCTTTAAACCAAAAGAAATCCAGTACTTAGGAGAAATACTTCAGTAGGACTGAAACCAGAAAAAAAGAAATTAACTATGTCATCCCCTTTGCCTGCCAGTTTAATTACAATTCCCTTAAGATATGTAAGCTCATTCAAGGCAGAACATTCCTCTCTTGTAATATTCTGGCAGACAAATAGGGTAAGTTATCCAGCAGTTTGTTAGTCTCACTCAGTACAGCACTTTCAAACACTTTCAACGATTTTAATTGCCAGATTTAGAATGTAAGGTCAAAAACTGAGACTTTGGTTTAAAGATAGATAATCTAATATTAGAGCTAGTTTGCCCAGAAATGTCAAACACTGTTTCAGGATTTGCAGTCACATCGTTAAGGAGAGACTGTAAGGCAACTAGGTTAGTGAGATCTCATTTAGTCCAATAATTACCAAGCAAGTTATCATATTGCGACACAGTAGGAGGGTTACCTTCTTCAAAATTAGCAGTAATGTCTGAAATTTCAGACTGCCACTTCTTGTGATCCTAATACAGCATGCTGTTCATTGTGTCTCCATATTTTTGTTGCAATCCCCATGTCTGCATTATCAGTACATTTTGTTGAAAAAAAAAATCACGTAGCCTAGTTTTGCGGAATAATTTTAAGAGATAGCTTGGACAGCAAACCTGTCTCGAGCAGTCTGGGAAATAAAATTCAAACCTTTAGAAAGCAGTGAAATCTTTGCTGATGTTAGTTTTACCTTGGATAGGTTGATCAATTCTTTTATTGTTTCCATACTGCACTTCTTAGGGTTCCACTTTCTTCCCCCATGTCTTTGCCACCTGGTTTTCTGCCTCTTTGTATGAGTTTAGGCTTCTTTTTTTCTTTTGGTTGTTTCCACTGGTTCTTGCAGTAAAAAAGTTACAGTTTTAGAGTTCTCTCCCCCTGTATCAGAAACACTGTCCTCGGAGTCACCGTTGTTGCCCTCTTGGACAGTAGTTGTGAGATTTTCTTTGTCTGCTCCTAGACTTATAACATCTCCTGCTGGCTGGTTTAAAGTGTTTATGCCAGGATGAGAAATTACCAGTAGCAAAATCTTCACTATTTTGATATAGTTTGGATTGTTTTCTTTTAACTAGATCATTTTAATGTTTCACAAGTTTAACCTTTAGTGCCTCTGGCAAAATAAAGAAATACAGGAAGGAGGGCGAGGACAGCTAAAGCACTAACAAAGGAGAGGATAGTGAAGGTGGTCAAAAAAGGGGACAAGACATTCTTCAGGTATGTGGGGGGGAAGGAAGACAAGGGGAGGGGCAGTGAGAATCAGAAGGCCGGGGGGGACTGCACAGATGAATCGCAAGAGAAAGCAGAAATACTAAATGATTACTTCTGTTCAGTCTTCACAAAAGAGGTTGTGTGTGTGTGTGTGTGTGTGTGTTGTGGGGTGGGGATGGTGACAGAGCAGCATGCTACAGTATGCACCAGGGAAAGGGTGAGTGGGCAGAAGTTCATTCTCAGTGGAGAGGGCCAGGAAGAGATTGGAAGCCTTTTTATCAGAAAATAAGACAATGAGTCCAGGTAAGATTCATCCAAGGGTCCTAAATGAACTAAGCACTGTGATGGCCACCACCTGGCAATGCTTAATAGCATCTCAGTGAAGGTGGGGGAAGTTCCCATGAACAGGAAGAGAGCCAGTGTACCCCTCTGCACAAAAGCGGCAGTAGGGAGGATGCTAGCAAATGCAGGCCAGTCAGTATCATTGGAGGGCAATGTTAATGGAGACACTACCAAAGGAGAGGCTCATGGAGCATCTGGAAGCAAAAGGTCTGCAGGACCACTGGCAGCATGGTTTTCAAGGGGGAGGTCATGTCAAACTAATCTCATAGATTTCTTTGCCTGGGTTACCAGGGAGGTGGATCAAGGGAGAGCAGTGGACATGGGCAATTTGGACTTCAGTAAAGCTTTTGACACAGTGCTGCACAGGAGACTAGTTAAGAAACTAGACAGCCTGGGGTGTGGGAGCAAGTGACAAGCTGGATATCAAACTGGTTAAAGGATAGGAAGCAAAGGCTATAGTAAACTGCAGCCACTCAGGTGATATGACAGTGACAAGTGGGGTACCACAGCGTTCAGTGTTTGGACTGGTCCTCTTTAATGTCTTCATAAGTAATGTTATGGAGGTGGTTGCAGGTAAAGTATATCTCTTTGCAGATGATACAAAAATCTGTAACAGGGTTGACACTCAGAAAGGGATGGAGAGAATGCAAAGGGATCTAAGGAAACTTGAAGAGTGGTCTAGGTGGTGGCAACTGGATTTCAGCACCAAATAGTGCAAGGTTATGGGCTTAGGGCTGCAAAACTCTGGGGCTGTGTATAAGAGGGGGGGTAGTGGAGCTTACAGTCACCAAGCAAGAAAGAGACCTTGGGGTCATCATATCTGATGACCTCAAAGTAGCTGGGTAGTGTGACAAAGCAGTGGGGGAGGCTAGCAGGATGCTGGGATGCATTGGGAGAGGGATTTCTAGCGGGGGGGGAGAGGTGGTGCTGCCATTGTATTACTCTCTGGTGAGCCCCCCCCCCCCGAGAACTGTGTCCAGTTCTGGAGGATGCATATACACAAGGGCATTGATATGGTGGAGGCAGTACAGAGGAGGGTGACCAAAATGGTGAGAGGGTTGCATGAGAGGGTATACAAGGGAAAGTCTGCAGGAACTCAACATGTACTCCCTGGGAGAGGACAGCAAGAGGAGATGTGACTGAAACCTACAAGTACCTCACAGAAGTGAACAAGGTGCAAGTAGAGGGTCTATTTTAGAGAAAGCAAGGCACTAGAACAAGGGGGCATGCAATGAAGCTAACAGGGGAAGTATAGGAGAGATGTGCAGAAATACTTCTTCATGGAAAGGGTGGTGAATAACTGGAATAGTCTGCCAGAGGACATGGGTCAAATAAGTCCAGATAAGAGTAGAGATTGCCAAACCAAGTAGGAAAATGGGCAAACTAGGTGGGCTGTATGGTCCTTATCTGCCAACAGATTCTATGTTTCTAAATACTGTGGGGAGCTTCAAGAATGCATGGTATGGATACAAGGGCATATTAGGGAGAGGAACAGGGGGGAAGAGTGACACCTATGATGAACTAGAGTCAGTGGTGATGGAATAGGCAGGGACAAGGGGCAGACTGGATGTGCCTAAAAGCCCTTTTCTGTTGACAAAATCTGTTTCTATGCCTTGTTAAGCTCAGAAAACAGTGAATGGTGCTGGTGCTTAGATAATTCTTTTTTATTGATTGTAATTCATTGCAAATTTCTGAGTACTTGTCCAGACCTTCAGGAATGAGTAGCTTGTATTTGCCATTGATATGAAAATATAGATACCTTATGAAATTCCTCACTATAGGTTTGCTAGTGTATTTATTTTGAAATGTTGCATATGTTTATATTTCTGTGCATATACTATTTGTAACCTGCAGTGTTTATTAGGTAAACTAGAGTACGGTTTAGATGGGACACTAAGGAATGCTTAGCCGGTGCTCCACAATGGACACAAAGCCCCAATGTAACAGAACAGTACAAAGCAGAAATGTGGCACTCAATTCAGGATAAAACTCAGCAGTCAAAATAACAAAAAGTGGTAAGTTTATTTAAGCCACAGACACTGACAAGCAAATGCCCCAGCAATTCAATCACATAGGTCTTCCTCAGTGGGCATGTCAGTACAGATAAATACACACAGACACCAAATTTGTAGTCCAAATTTAAAGTAACATAGACCATGAAAATAATATAAATACTATCTCTCTCTCTCTCTCTCTCTCTCTCTCTCTCTCTCTCTCTATATATATATATATATATGTATATAGGGGATACATGATGGGCATGAGTGTAATATGGCAAATATTGTCACTCCTGCAGAGTGAGCTCTGGATATCTCACCACGAGTGCCGAAGGCACGAGTGAGATATCCAGAGCTCATGATGCAGGAGTGACAATATTTGCCATAGCACACGATCTGACCATCATGTATTCGATATATACAATAGGGCCAAGAGTTTTAGAAGTTTTGTTATGCTCTCTTGTGTTCTATTCCTGTTTATGTGTTTGCTCATTCTGTGTGTGAGCTTTTCTGAATGGGCTGGCAGTGTTATAAACTCTGGGAGACACATGAGTGTGTTTTGCAATCCTAAATGAGTTAGTTTTAGGTAAGAGTGAGAAACATACTTTTGTGAGGCTGCATTGTTTAGAAGTCTGGCTGCAGTGAAGCTGAGAGCATCACAGTAATTGTAATGAGATGAGAGGCAGAGTGTCAGAACAGCTGATAACTGTTTTCAGTGGTAATTAAGTTAGCTGCAGGCAGAGTGCAGAGTGTTCTGTGAAATTGTGCTCTTTAGGATTCTGTCTGTAGTCAAGCTGATAGTATCACAGTAATTGTAATGGATGAGAATCAGAGTTTGAGGAACAAGTGATACTGTGTTTCAGTGGTAGCTGAGTTAGCTGCAGGTGGTAGTTTAGACTACTCTGTGAAGCTGTGCTGTTTAGAATTCTGGCTGCAGTCACAGTAATGAGCTGGAAGTTGGTGGGGGGGGGGATAGGTGTGTTTTGTAATGCTCACTGAGTTAGCTGTAGGCAGCAGTGAGACCTCTGAAGTAGTTCTGCATTTGTATCTATGGTAACAGCACAGGTGTTTCTTGCATGCTGAGGGGAAAGCTGCCTAGAGTGATGACCTTTTGTGACCTGTGTGTGTAAATGGCTGATGTCATCACAGTAGAGCAGAGGATAAAAATATCACACTGCAGTGGATGATGCACTGTTTTATCTCTCTCATTTACCACCCACCCCTATTGTGTGTGTGTGTGTATATATATATATATATATATACACACACACAGATATTAAAAACATTGTTAACACAATTCAAAGAAGGTGTGCAAAAACTCTGTGGAGCAAACTGATATAGGAAACTCGATAGCAAGGTAATCACATTTATTAATTTATATATATATAACCTCTATGTAAGCATTAATCACTGACAGAGGAGGGTTCTACCGGTGGATTAATGCCCGGATGGGGGGTGTTGCTTCCAACAACCCACCGGGCATTAATCACCCGGTAGAGCCCGATGCTGGAGGTGATTAATGCACTTGTAACATGGCAAGTGCAAGACAGAGATTGCGGTAACATTGTTGCCCTTTACAGGACACTGCGCTTGCTGAGATGTACAACTATTTCGGTAACACTCTGCTGCACTTTGTTGTTTCTCATAGACAGGCATGCTGCAGAGATGTGCGGGTTCCCATTCCACGGCACACTACTATTAATATAGTGTGCAGTGCTTTGAGAACATGTCCCCCGGCCAGTGTCCCAGTCTGAAACACCCGCCAACAGTCCCATTTGCTGAATCGACATGAGACGTTTTCTACTTTCTTCGTCGCTGTGCTATCCCGATGCTGCATTGCAACGCTGCATCATGGGACACTTACATTGCCAGAGGACCCGCTCACTCCGGTGGATCTCCACGATGGCTGTATCACTGCTCGTCCACTACTGCCATCTACAGGGATTGAAACCACTATTCAATTGCTGTATCTATCTTGTGCGCTCACAATAGCAGGCACACTCTTTCTCACCCACATGCACTAGCGGGCGGCCTCTATGCTACACTTGATGTTACCCAGTTAGCGCTTCACATTGTGGTCAGTTCTGGTAGCGCAGAAGCGGGCTCTACTGGTGGATTAATCACTGCTGCTTTTTGCTCACCTGACCTATTTAGACCAATCTCGTCTCTCTATTTGAGGTCTATCTTTAGTGCCATGTTACAAAGGAAAATAATGCCCTGTGTAGTATGTGGTCCCACATTAAATCTGTAACATTAACATTAAAAAGGCTCATAAAAATTGGGATGAAAATACACGTCTTCATTTAAACCAATTGGCTGTAAAGTATTCAGTGCTCTGATCCATTTTGTTTCCTTCTGCAACAATAGATTTTTACAATATCCATCTCTTTGGGGGGGGGGGGTGTACATGCCTCAACCCCACAAACTTCAGATAATTAGAATGCAAACCATGAAATCATTTATAATGGTGACCCAAAGCATATCTGTCTTCCCCTTAAACTGAGGTCCCATCTGCCTGGATTGGTGGTAGTTCAGGTGGATGTTAAAGATCCCATGGCACTTATCGAAAAGAGTGGAGGAATTTCTCCGGTGTCCTGGCCAAATTTCTCTCATTCACTGAAAATACCACCAACAGCTTAATCTGGTATAAAGTCAGTTGGCATTCATCTGTATCCCCCTCCCCCGGGTCGTGCCTGAAAATAGGCAGGATTTGTCTAGTGCAGTTACCCGGTCAACAAAAACTAAATAAAATAAATTAGCAATGCCTCTAATATGTTCCTGTATCCTTATTTTTAAACACCTTTCTGTTTTACCCACATAGTATTTTTGGCATGGGCACCATGCCACATACATAACGTACTGTGCAGTGCACTTAATAAGTTGTCTTATTTCTAGGCGCTCTCTTCTCCCTTATCAGCTCCATTTTCAACATTGTTTCTTTTCTGATGGTTTTTGCCTTGTTTATTCTTGGCTAAAAAATGCTGGTTATCTTGCTGGTTTCCTTTTCCTTGAACTTGGTGACTCTGGTTATACTGACCTGATGTTTTTGATTCTGGTGGGGTCATTTGTTCATCCTTAAAATAAGTGATTTAGATTTATTTCTTCTGCCGTGAATGGTGTTTTGCCTCTTGAGGGTGATCTGTCCCTGCTGTTAGATCTCATTCTTACATTTGGTTGACCTCTACACTCCTATGTAAAGATTTCACCATTTTCATAATCTTTATTGTCTCATGCCAATTTTGTTTTTTATGTGCAAAAAGTTATTTTTCTTTTTCATTTATCTTCTGTACAAAAGTTTTATTAAGTCTATCAAACTGTATGTTCTTTAACACTTTTAAGTTCTTCCAGGACAGAAGCAATTTCAGTGGTTATTCTTTCTAGATTTTTTTGCCTTTTTTAATGATTATAGCTATCAGTTTATCTGAACATCCTGATAAATCAGACTCCCACTCTTTTAAAATTGGCTTCTTCTAGACAGCATGTTGGAAACTTATCAATTTGTAAGCCCCTAGGGCACTGTCCTTGTTCTAAATATTTTTTCCAAAGTAATGTACTTAAAAGAAGATTCAATTCCTGTATTCTCAATTTTTTTATGTTTTTAAAGAGCTCAGTGATGTTTATATCTTGTTCCTCAGTAGGCTGTGCATTAGCTTCAAATTGAGCATCTCTGGTCCATTGCTATCTTATCCAGACTGTTTCAACAACCTCTAGGCAATCATTCTCCCTAGCACTAGTTTCAGGCTCATAGCCCGGGAGTGCTGGCATTCGGCTAAATCTGCTAGCTATTTATAGATTTTAAATTTTGTTGCTATTTAAACAGTTCAGAGAATGAAGAAGTTGTTAAACTCACAACACTAGAGAATGCTTCGGTGCCCTCTGTCTCTTGAATATTTGCTTGAGCTTTTCACACACCTGTGTGCTGGTCATTCCCACTCGAGATTTTGATGAACCAGAGTACAGTTTAGATGGCGTGTTCAGGAACACTTAGCCAGTGCTCCATAATGGACACAAAGTCCCACCATAACAGCACAAATCAGAAATGTAGCACTCAATTCAGGAGAAAACTCAGCACTCAGCAATAAAAAGTGGTAAGTTTATTTTAGCCACAGATGCTGACGAGTAAATGTCCCAGCACTTTGATCACATGAGTCTTCATCAGGGAGTGTGGCAGTACAGACAGACAGACACACAGACACACACACACACACTTAATTTATAGTCCAAATTTAAAGTGACATAGACCATGAAAATAATATAAATACAATATACTGTAAGTACATAGAAATACTATAAAAACATTGTAACAATATTCAAAGAAGGTTTACACAAACCTCATGGAGCAAACTGATATAGGAAACTTGAAAGCAAGGTAATCATATTTAATTTATATATACACAACCTCTATAAGAATGCCCTATGTAATACAGTATGTGGTCCCACATTCAGTCAGTAACATTAACATTAACAAGCATTTGTCAATGCTGAACGTTCGCTTGCAGGTTTGTGCATTAGTGTTTGGCATTTGTGCAGGTCCCCCCCAGTTGTATCCATGTCCTTCAGCATCCATATCCCAACAGAGTACCTCTCTATAACTCCTCTTGCATCTGAGTAACAGTTCACCCTCATACTTCTTAAGTGCCTGTCTTAGGAACCCTAACATCCTTGTTGTGCTCAAGGGGTACGAGCCTGTGTGGAAACTGTGCAACCCAAACTTGTAACACAGTCATGTAGTGTAATTATTTCACCAAAGTTTCAACACAGGCATTTTGTCACCTCTGGTCATGAACAGTGCCACTATGATTTTCTTACTGTGTACCAAACACTGATTTCCCACAGCGTACCGTGCTAATCTGCACTAGAAGTGTGAAAACAGATTTTGGCCAGTATATGAAAAATGACAGCTGTACAGTTCATAAGGAGGCATGGGAAAATGCGCCGAGTGACCGAAGCACACCAGTCGTGTTAAGTCCTCCCGTGTACGCACACCCTAGAGGGATAAATTTATATTATACAATGGCAAATGTTGTTTCGTTAATGTTGTTTAACTATTTTCTAACTCACTGAGGTCCCTACACTTTGAAAGAGGATGTCATTTTGCTAAAAATTTACCCCGGTGTTTTAGCGAAGGGTGACAGGACAAATCGCGGCAGTTTCATCTGAAGTGAAAGCGACCAGATTAGCACGACATAAGGTTGGCTGGCACTTCTTCCAGTGGGTACACTGGAGGATTTATCACGGTGGTATTTGTGCCAGCCGACCAATCAGGATGCAGGATTTGGGACATTGGATTTATCACATTGTATAATCGTGATTATACCATGGATCTCGGACACCGACCAATGAAAACAGCAGGCTGGCACCTTACCTCTGTTGTAAATCCAGCCAGCCGCATATCAATAACAACAACAACAAAAAAATTTTAAATCATTCCGAGCCGCCATCTTCGTTTCCTCGCTAAACGTTGTTGTACTAACTAGCCCTCTACCTGTGCAACCTGTGTTATTCATAAAAAATAAATTAAACAGCCAGAAAAAATCCCTGTAATAAATTCCCCTCAATTCCATTTTCGCTGCTTACCCGGAAACAAAACAAAAAAAAAAACACGATCTCGGAAGCTCCACTCTGCCCAGTCGCAGCGCTGAACACATCATGCTGTGTATTACAATGTGTATTGCAACCCGACACCTGCTAGCAACATGTTCCGAAATGTAAGATACACAAACTGAAAAAAAAAAAACTGAAACCTTGCCTCCTCTGTTTCTCTACGTGAGCAGCAACAAACAATTAATTTTCACAGCTCTCTCTCTCTCCTCGACGAACAAAAACGAAACTTCACAGTCTCTCTCTCTCGCTCTCTGACCTGCACCCGCCTGACCTCTCCCTTGCTCTCCATTACAGCTCCCTCTTTCACAACCATCTACAAAATTTATAAACGTTCACATCGTGCTACATTCACTCATGACCTAAAACAAAAAAAGACTGCAGACTTAAAATCGAAATATATCTCTCTCTGTTACGAGATTACTAATGGATGACACCCATTTTAGATCGCAATAACGGACTATTTAACTAACACAGGAAGGTTACCACACTAAAGAGTCAAGAAGAAGACATTTGAAAATAAATATAAACTATTTATTGCTCTTTTTAATCTTTTCCTTTCAATCCATGTATAATCATGTCCATACACTCGGAGAGTGTGGGTTATCAGAGGTTACCATGGGCTGGCATGGATTTACCCACTCAGCTGCACCTCATGGGCAAACCACCCCAGCCGTGAACTCGAAACCCACAACTTAGTGGCTTATTGCTTTTTTTTTAGTTGTTTAACCAGGTATAGCACACTAAGCTGAAAGCTTTTTTTACAGGAGCGACCTGGGAGCACAAGGAGGTTAAGTGACTTGCTCAGGGTCACACAGTATGCAAGTGGAAGCTGTGGGATTCAAACCCAGGTCAGGTCTGCTGGATGTCACCAAATTTGCAGCTCAGAGCCTTAGACCACTGCGCTATACTGCCTCAATTATACAATGTGGTAAATCCAATGTCCCAAATCCTGCATCCTGATTGGTCGGCTGGCACAATTACCACCGTGATAAATCCTCCAGTGTACCTACTGGAAGAAGTGCCAGCCAACCTTATGTCGTGATAATCCGGTCGCTTTCACTTCAGACGAAACTGGATTTGTCCTGTCGCCCTTTGCTAAAACACCCCGGTAAATTTTTAACAAAATGACATCCTTTTCCGAAGTGTAGGGACCTCAGTGAGTTAGAAAATAGTTAAAAAAACAGTAACGCAACAACATTTGCTATTGTATAATATAAATTTATCCCTCAAGGGTGTGTGTACACTGGAGGACTTAACACGACTGGTGTGGTTCGGTCACTGGGCTGTACCTCGTGACCGAATCACACCAGCCGTGGTAAATCCTCCAGTGTACCCACACTCTGGAGGGATAAATTGCTTAAGTACATGATGAAGTTGAGACTAGCAACCGAACCTCAATGCCATACATATAGTAGATTACACTTCATTTCTATACTACACTTCACCAGACGCCATGCGCTTTATTTTTGCTCGAATATATCCTCTCTTCTGGAAGGTAACATCAGTATTACCAACAGTGTAGAGAGTACCACAGATCACTGCCGATCCGCACCATACATTCTGTTCTCCATACTATGAATACTGCCTCCACTCTACTGTATGGGGCCACTTGTTCTGGCATAAATGTGGCTGGCAAACCCCAGTAGTTTCTTTAGTTGCCTCCCCGCTCCTAGTACGTCACTGTAGCGGGCGTTGCTGTTCCTGTCTTTCGCGTCCATCTCTGTGGCTCCAAGCATTACACTGGGATTCCGTTATTGAGTGGCGTGGAAGCTCTGTCTATTGTTCTATAGGCAGTAAGGCAAGAGGTACGTAAGGCTGCATTGTTTCAAAGCGAAGCTTCCTGCCAGGATGACTCGAGAAAATAAAAAGAACGACATATAATTCTCGTGGAATTGAGCTACACTAGCAGATTCCTGTAGGATCTTAGAAAGCTCTCCAGTGACCAAAAGGTACGTTAGGCTGTTTCCCGAGAGCATAAAAGTGCCGATTACCGAACATAAAAAAAGCGCATTTTAATATAGCTGCTGCCACCAACATTACAGCAGCATTTAAATGCATGAGGATGGTATTGGGTTTTACAAATTCTGTCAAAATGGACATTATTGTAACTCCGTTCTGTGCTGCAAACAAGAGGGAAAGCAAGGATTCCTCACATCACAAATAGATAAGCGGTTTAGGACTGAAGAAAAAACATTTCTTCAAACGTGGTGATGATGCATAGTATGTTTACAATATGTTGGTTAATTAGCGGTGTGATGTACATGGGATCAGTGTTGTAATATTGAGCGGCCTTGGACCTACTTGTTACAAAGAACTCTGGTATTCGGTATTTTATTTGGTAATTACATCAAGATAACTTATGCACATGGGCTGTCGACTAATCACAGGTTTTCTGTTTTTTTACCACACCTATCGTACCAGTGTGCTGTCACTTGGTGTAACTGTTTTGTGGAAATGTTTGTCTTCAGTTTTAAAGGGCACTGGAAATTGAAAATGCATGTTTTGTTATTTTAGTACCAACATGTCAAGTACCAATACTAACAAGGGGCACAACAGCAACAGGACGAGGAAGCTGGAGCTATTTTGTTTCGGCAGCTCATGACAGCGGTGGTTTTCTTTGAAGTGAAGACCGCTGCTGTCATACAGAGCACCCGCATCCATTGGTGCAGGACTGCCACGCCTGCTCAATGGAGCAGTGGATTGCACAGGAGAGTCACACCTCCAAAGTGTGCTACTCTCCCAAGACGTTCCTTGCGCATGCACGCAATCGAACGTAAAAAGAACCATCAGAAATTGGGATGAAAATCCACTTCTTCATTTAAGCCAATTGGCTGTAAAGTATTCAGTGCTATAATCTATTTTGTTTCTTTCTGTAACAATAGCTCTTGTTCAAGGGTATCTCTTGAAGCTAGTCATACACTTGGATTCCAGCAAAGGGGCGCTCTCGTAGATAGTAGCTTTCACCAGCAGTGCTGACTGGGGCCACCCACAATGATGTAACTTCATTCATATGTATTAATACGTGGGTGGCCCCTAGCAGCCTCAGTTCTTTTCCAGCCATCTCCCAGCTCACTTCAAGTGCTGCTTTCACTTCTAGTGTGTCGTCGCTTCATCGATGAGGAAAACAACACTCCCATTTTATTTTTTTCCTGGCCCTATGCCTTCTTCAGAATCCCTGTTCTGTAACTGCCATTGTGGCAATGTTTACTGATACGACAATCATTTGCTTTGTGTTCACTATCTGGGGGGCTTCTCACAATGTCTGTTCCTGTGTCCACTGCCAGGAATTTAACTGTGCAACTCATCAACGATGTCAGGAACTAGAATCTTTCCTAATGGAGCAGAATGTGTCTGTCTTTGAGAAGAAACTGATTGCCTGCTCCTTGTCTCACCCACCATTAATGAGCTCCCAGACCTCACAATCAAAACATCCCTCGAAGCATGAACACCGGGATGAAGACAAGCCCATCCACTAGTCATGGTAAGGAACCCCACCCATCGACGGCTTCTGCCTCTGGTCACTTGTTAATGGTTTGGGCCTCTTCTATTCCAATAGAAAAAATGCAGATGGTCCTCGTGGCTCTTGCCCAAAGTATGGAGGCCTCCTACAGTAACCAGCAACAGACTCCATTGACAACCTCCTTACCAGTTCTGTTGTCAAAGCTTACCCAGGCCTTGTCAGTCCTGACAGTGACAATGATGGCTTCTCCATCGATGTCTGCTCAATCCTCATTGACAACCCAGTCCTCCACCATGTACCAGGGTTCTTCGTCGATGATGGATACTTTTTGGCATTCTTGTATTTTGCAGTTTCAAGCCACAATTAAGAAACTCTCCAGCATAGATCCAGGGTTCAAGCTGATGGCCTTACTGTCTTTGTTGCCACCTTCCCAGCCCATTTCTTACAGGGGCGTGATGGTCCCAGCGCCAGATGTGATCTCACATACTTCAGGCTAATGGCTTCATCCACAGGCAAAGCCAAAGTCTTCCGTTTGGCCCCCGCTATCAAGGGGTCTATGGGGATGCATCCTATGGCTTCACCAGCCCCATCAATGACCTCTGCTGTTGATGTGGCTTTGGTTGTTCAAGCCATCCTGGAGGTTATGAAGGCTATGCAGCATCCTCAGCCCTATCCTTCCTCTTCTCCCATACCCCAACCTCCTATGTGGGTGCATTGGGAGACTCCTCCTCCTCCATCCCTCTCCTTTCAGCCCCTAGGGGACCGGGATCTGGAAGAGTTGGAGGAGATTGCAGAAGAGTTTCTCCCTGATTATGATGATGGAGTGTGCCCCCCTTCTAGTGCCTCTATGTTGTCCTCACTGGAGGAGGACCCAGGAATTTACACCCCTTGCTCTCCTCCTGATGAAGCTACTTTTATGGAGATTATGGCCCTATTGGAACAAGTCATGGGGTTTCAAACCACTGAGCAGGACAAGCACCATCATAATTTGGCAGATTATCTGGATTTACCTGAGAACCCCGCTATTGTGGTTCCTCCACTTATACAGGCATACCAGGATGCCATATTTGCAGCTTGGTATTGTCCTTCCATGGTCCCTCCAGTCCCAAAGAAGGTGGATCACCTATACCAGGCTCCCACTGACCACACATTCTTTGTTGCAGCTCCACGGGTGGATTCAGTGGTAATTAATGCTGCCCATGATCAGACTAAATGTCCAAATCACCTCAACTCTCTGCCTCCTGACAGGGAATTGAGGAGACTAGACCTGATGGGGAAACAGGTGTATGCTTCATCCACCCTTAATATGCGTATCCTCAATTATATGGGTCATATGCTGAAGTATCAGATGGCTCTGTGGACTGCCATCTCTGAAGTGGCAGCTAAGCTTCCACAGTCTGCTGAAACTGACCAGTTACTCACCACCCTTAAAATGGGTACTAGTCTTTTCCATCATCTCCTCCATGCGGGTTATGATGTGGTAGATACTTCTGCATGTACCTCAGCAATGGGAATTACCCTTCGCCACCATGCCTGGCTGCAAGTTTCTGGTTTTACACTGGATGTACAACAAACCACCCTAAATGCCCCCTTTGACAGGCACAAATTGTTTGGATCTGACACCGAAACTATTTTGAATGACTTGCAGGTCTTGGACTGTACCCTACACCCTGTACATGCAATGTACCATAGTCCACAGATCATGTCACAGCAGAAACCATACCAACCCTTCAGTTTCACCAGATCTCTCGACAGTGAGGTCCTGCCCATCAGTCCACCAGAGGCCACCAACAGCCACAGCCTCTGGGCTGTAACTCTGCCTCAGCCTCCAAGGGCACCCGCACCACCTCCTCTGCAGCCACCTCGGACCCCCAGTCCTTTTGACTCCTCCACTCCTCTCCCCACTCCTCCTCTGCTGGCCTCGGAGGTTGCTTTTCTCTCTCTGCATTTGGAGGCCTGGCAAAGGATAACCTAAGACGAATGGGTCCTGCAGATCATACGCATGGGTCATACTTTGGAAATGACCACCTCCCCCAACCCCACCTACCTTGACTCGTGTTCTACCCTCCAGAACACATTCTGGTTCTCCAAGAGGAACTCCTCTCTCAAATGCAGAAGCAAGCCATCCAACCAGTGCCTCCCAAGGAGTTGAACAAGGGATTCCATTCCCATTTCTTTCTTTTGCCCAAAAGCACGGGCGATCTACGCCCTGTCTTGGACTTAAGGGACATAAACTGGTTTATCCAGTAAAAAAACTTTCAGATGGTCACCTTGACAACTGTCCTCCCTCTTCTTAATCAAGGGGACTGGCTCTGTGCCCTCAACAAGAAGGATGCTTACCTTCACATCCAATTCCATCCTGCCCACTGTCAGTATCTCAGGTTCAATCTGCTAGGCTTCCATTACCAATTCCTTGCCCTGCCCATCGGGCTGTTCTCAGCACCACAGGTGTTCACAAAGTGCCTGGTGGTTGTGGCCACTGCCCTTCGTCGCTGGGGTCACTACGTGTTCCCCTACTTGGACGACTAGCTCATAAAGGCATCATCTCAAAAGGACTTACTACACAACCTTGCATGCACCCTGCAGCTGTTCCAGGAGGTAAGAATTATGATCAATGTCACCAAGTCCCACATGGAGCCATTATAATGCCTCCAGTACATAGGCACCATCCTAGATAGAGCATGTGGTCGGGCCTTTCTGCTGGAAGACAGGTGTCACAAACTCATCTGTCTGGCCTGACACTGCCAAGCAGCTTAACAAATCATTGCATGCAAGTACATGTGTTTTCTGGGTCATATGGCAGCTGCCATTGCCACCGTGCCATATGCATGCTTGCACATGTGCCCAGTAAAGAGGGCCCTACAACACCAATGGCACCAAAAGATGGTGAATTCGATGATTCCATCAGAGTGACTCCTGCTCTCCAGCAGGCCCTCTCCTAGTGGCTATATCCTGCAAACTTGCTAATGGATGTGCTATCTCGGTCCCACCCCCATCCCAGGTCCTCACAGCGGACGCTTCCCATCCTGGTTGGGGCACCTACCTCGGCCTACACCATAAACAAGGCCTGTGGAGCCCCACCACCGCATCTCTCCACATCAGCCTCTTGGAGATGTGGTCTGTCTATCTGGAGCTGCAGGCCTTCAGATTGTTCCTGCTCCCGGGACCCTTTCTAGTCCAAACAGACAACACCCGTGTGGTCTATGAAACCACAAACACTGTGTCAAGAAGCAGTCCGAGTTTGGACTCAACCTCTAGCTCTCTAACTACATTTAGTAGCAGTTCACATTCCGGGAGCCCAGGCCCAGAACATTCTTGCTGATCATCTCAACTGCCAAGCTCAGGGCTATGAGTGGACCTTGCAGATGGCGGTCCTCCATTACATTTTTCTGCTGTGGGGCATTCCGGAGATAGACTTATTTGCCTCTCCAGACAATCACAGATTTCCATGCTATTGCTCAATTATTCCAGACCCACAGGGCCATTCCCTGGATGTCCTATTCCTCTCTGGGCATGGGCAATTGTTTTATGCCTTCCTACCTGTCTCCCTCCTCCAGCGAGTACTACTCAAACTGCAGATGGAACAAGCATCTATGATACTTATCATACCATTTTGGCCCCGACAAATATGGTTTTCCCTTCTCCAGCAACTGTCAGTCATGGATCCCCTCTCTCTTCAACCGGATTTCCTCACACAGTACTGGGGCACTCTCCTGCACCCCTGTTTCCGATCCCTTCATCTTCATGTTTGACTCCTGAGGATATCTTCATAGCTCAGCAACATGTCTCTCCCTCAGTTGTCACCATTCTGCTGGCCTCTAGAAAGGTTTCAACCAGAAAAACATATGGGGCCAAATGGAAACATTTTGCTGTCTGGACATCCACCAGGGACCTAAAGCCCTTCTCCTGTCTATTAACTAACATCCTGGAGTACCTTTCCACCCTCTCCACTCAGGGCATAAGCTACTCTTCTATAAAACTCCACTTATCTGTAATCTCAGCAATCCAGGAACACAATGGGGACCACCAGGTCACCCAACTGGACCTCACCAAGATGTTCCTTAAAGGCATTCTCCATCTCAAACCCCCAATCTGGAATTCAGTTCTGCTTTGGGACCTCAACTTTGTTTCAGAAACGTTCACTCTCAAACCCTTTGAACCGGCAGCTACCTGTGATATGCACTGTCTGGCCTGGAAGGCACTTTTCCTGGTGGCTGTTACTTCAGCTTGACGCATTTCAGAACTCCAAACTCTCATGTGCCACGATCCCTACCTGGTCTTCCAGAAAGACTGGATCTCAATATGCACTAATCCCTCATTTCTCCCGAAAATAGTTTCGGCCTTTAAGCTCAACCAATCTATTCATTTGCCTGTCCTCTACCCAGCTCATTCTAATCTGGGTGAGTCACTTCTCCATACCCTGGATGTCCATCTCATCCTGCATTATTACCTCACTCATACCAAGTCCTCTCATAAGTCAAAACAACTCTTTGTTGCCTTTGTCCCTAGCAGGGACAGCCATCCTGTCACAAAGCAAACTTTATCCAATTGGTTAGCCCATTGCAACACCTGTTGCTACTTTAAAATACAAAAAAAACTCTTCCTGGGACTGTGCATGCGCACTCCACCAGGGTTCTGTCTACCTCTGCTGCTTGCTTTTGAGGCGTCTCTATCTCTGATATCTGTGATGCCACCATGTAGTCTACCATGCATACTTTTACTAGGCACTACAGCCTTGATTTAGCCTACAGGTGCTGCACCTCTTTTGGCCGTGCTTTCCTGCAGGGCCTCCTGTCTTAACCACCCTTCCAATTTAACTGCTTGGAAATCATCCCAAGTGCATGACCTGCTGCAAGAGATACCCTCGAAGAAGATAGTACAGTTTTGTATGTACCGTAATGGTAGATCTTTGAGAGGATCTCTTGCAGCAGGTCATGTTCCTGCCCTCCGTCCCCCTCCTTCTCAGGGAGAGATGTCATCTGCTTCTAACTTCATCCTGTTGTGATGTCTCCAGCCTCCTTGATTCCCCTCAGTGTCCTGCTCTGCAAGCTGGTCAGCGACCGGGAACTGAGGCCACTAGGGGCGGCCTACATATTTATACATATGAATGGAATGATGTAATTGGAGACGGCCCCCAGTTAGCACTGCTGGTGAAAGCTACTGTCGATGACAGCACCCTGTGGTGGATACCCAAGTGTATGACCAGCTGCAAGAGATCCTCTCGAAGATCTACCATTATGGTAAATATGAAACTGTACTATTTTCGATCTCCATCTCCGGAAATGTATACATGTCACCCAAAAACTTCAGACAATTAGAATTCAAACCATGAAATTGTTTATAATGGTAACCCAAAGCATTTCTGTCATCCCCATTAGCGATGTCTGTAATATGTTTCTAGATCCTTATTTTAAAATGCCTTTCTGTTTTACCCACATAGTAGTTTTGCCATGGACACCATGCTACATACACAACGTACTATGCAGTGCACTTAATGAGTTGTTTTATTTCCAGGCTCTCTCTTTCTTTAAAAAAAATATTTTTCTAGGCTGGGCATGTTTACATATACTACAATTGGTACAAGCATAGAAACCTTGGGTGGGGGGGCTGTCGACCAAAAAAAAAAAAATAGGGGCAATGAAGGTTCAGATATGAGTCATAAACAACTCATTACATTTTCCACAGAATTTTTTCTGTTAACTGGACAAATAGGGGGATTGATAAGCAGGCTGTGGCCAATACTTAAAGCAGACCCATTACTGAATAAATACATTCAGTGTGCTCGTAGAGTTTCATTTAGAAGCGGAAGAAATCTGGGGGACATTCTCACCTCAAGTCATTTTACACCAAGAAAAATGATACATAAACTTCCCTCCTGGAATTGGTTGCCCCCCTCCCCCAATGGTTTCTATGCTTGTAGCAATTGTAGTGTCTGGAAACATGCACAGCCTAGAAAAAGATTTTTAAAAGACAGAGAGAGCCTGGAAATAAAACAACTCATTGAGTGCACTACATAGTGTGTTGTGTATGTAGCATGGTGCCCATGGCAAAATTACTATGTGGGTAAAACAGAAAGGCATTTAAAAATAAGGAGATAAAAACATATTGGAGCCATCGTTAATGGGGATGACAGAAATGCTTTGGGTTACCATTACAAATGATTTCATGGTTTAAATTCTAATTGTCTGAAGTTTGTGGGGTTGTAGATGGAGATCGTAAAAATCTATTGTTACAGAAAGAAACAAAATGGATTATAGCACTGAATACTTTACAGCCAATTGGCTTAAATGAAGAAGTGGATTTTCATTCCAATTTTGATGGTTCTTTTTAATGTTAGTGTTACAGAGTCAGTGTGGGACCACACACTACATAGGGCATTATTTTCCTATAGATGTGGTGTGTATATATAAATTAAATGTGATTACCTTGCTATCGAGTTTCTCATATCAGTTTGCTCCACGGGGTTTTTGCATACCTTCTTTGAATAGTGTTACTATTAAAATATTTCTATGTATTTATATTACTTTCTTGGTCTACGTCACTTGAAATTTAGACTATAAATTAAGTGTGTGTCTGTCTGTCTCTCTGTACTGACACGCCCCCTGAGGAAGACTCACATGGTCAAAGCACTGAAGCATTTGCTTGTCAGCGTCTGTGGCTTAAATAAACTTACCACTTTTTGTTATTATTTTGAGTGCTGAGTTTTCTCCTGAATTGAGTGCCAACATTTCTGCTTTGTAGTGCTTATTAGGTACCTTTTTTATGCACTTTTCTAAGTGTTTGTGCTCCTTGGTTTGACCCCCACCTTAGTCACTGATGCACAGCAGTCTTAATTGTAACCAGTGCAACCAATTGGCAACAGCTGGGCTGTGCCTTCAGGGTATAAATTGGGGGAGGCTCAGTCCAAAAAACAGCCCCCTGATAAAGACTATGGTCAAAGTGCTGGGGCTTGTTGGGACTGTAGGTGCTTCCTACTTTTCTCTGTCCCTGCATTGCTTCAATAAATGCTTTTGAAGCACCAGCGCTTGTTTGTGTCTTTTCCTATCTGGACTGTTGTCCTCCTCAAGTGCTCCATGGTTCCTGTTCTTGCTGGTATTTAAACATCTGAATATAAGAAAGGAAAAGTCTGGATTTGGACTGGGTAACAAGGGTAGTTGATAAGGGCTACATTGTGGAGTTACTCTACTTTGATTTTAGCAAAGCTTTCAACTTGGTGCCTCACAGAGGATTGCTAAAGGAGCCAGGGGATCTGGGTGCAGCAAAGGACAAAGTTAGATGGCTGAGAAACTGGTTGAGGGACAAAATGGTTGCAAGGGAGACATCAGAGGGTAATGACTAAGTGAGTCAAATCAGAAGAGAGGAAGGTCACCAATGGGATACCACAGGGATCAGTTCTCAGTCCAGTCCTTTTCAGTATGTTTATTGGTGACATTGGAAAAGGAATACAGTGCAAGATGTGTCACTTTGCAGATGACACTAAGCTCTGTAGCAGGGTAGATAAGGAGGGGATTATGGAGATGTAGAGAGACTTGCAGAGGCTAGAGAGGTGGTCAGAGGTTTGGCAGTTGAAATTAAATGCCAAAAAGTGGAAGATGATGCACATAGGGAACAAGAACCCCAGGACAGAGGACTGGATGGGGGGGTAAAGCTGGGCATGGCCTCTAGGAAATGAGGTTTAGGGGTCATCATCAGTGACTCCCTAAAACTATTAAGCCAGTGTAACAAAGCCTTCATTCAGGCAAACTGGATGCTGGGGTGTATACAAAGGGGTACTGACAGCAGAAGGAAGGAGATATGTCTATAGATCACTGGTGAGGCATCACCTGGAGTACTTTGCCCAGGTCTGGAGTCCTCACCTAAAGAAAAATAAGGACAGGCTGCAGACAGTACAGTGGAGGGTGACCAAAATGATTCAGGGCCAGCAGGGCAGATCTTATGATGATCGGCTCCAGGCACTGAGCATATACTCTCTGGAGGCCAAACAAGAGAGGGGAGATATGATAGAGGGATTTATGTGTTATTGCACCACTCACAAAGAGTGATGCACAATCGTCTGTGTCAAAAAGGTGACCACAACTTAGAGAGATCGCCGCAAACAGTGATGGTTCTCAACAAAATACAGTGCTACTTTTGTTTTTTGTGGGGGGCTATGCCCCCCATCCACCAAATTTTTTTTGGGGGGCAGACTCATAAAAAAATTAATGTTTTATATGCCTACTGTGGGACCCAAACCTGTGTATGCTAGCTCTGTAGGTGGTGGCTCTAGCCACTACACCAAATGGCCAGCTTGGCAGGGTTCTGGACCACACCTGCTTATATCCTGGCATAGTAAGTTTAGTTCACTGCTACACTCACTATACAGGATTCCTCACTGTATTGGAGCACTCACCCTAAACAGGAGCGGTATTATTGAGACGCTAATATTGAGTCACTCAATAATACGCGCTCATATAGGGTACTACCATGATGGAGACCTTCAAGTTCCTGAAAGGAATAAACAAGGTAAACTATGAGGAACTATTTACATAGAAACATAAACTTTTTTTTTTTTTGCTCCTCTTGCTCCATCTGGCAAGCACCTCCTTCGGGCCCTCAATGTGCCCCGTCTGTCTGCCATCCCCATGATCTGCCTCAGCTCCAAATCGCAGCCCCCTGGAGATAGCCCGGCGGGTCCCCCTCCTTCGAGCAGGAAGGCACTGGTGGGGGTTGTCCAGCGCACTGCGGCATCGGCTCCAGGTGCTGCTGGGGTGGGAGGTTGTGGGGCCATGATGGCAGCGAGGGGACCGGAGAGCCATCATCTGGCCCACCAGAGAGCCATTTTCGGGTTTTCTCCCCACGGAGAGTGACATACCTGACGTCATGGCGAACGCCGACGTCCATCACTCCCCTGGAAATTTGAGCCCCTTAAGACTCTGCCATGCTCCCGGCCTCTGCCAGGAGCCAACAGGTGCCCAGCTCACATCCCCACCCCCCCCGGAGAAGGCAAGCTGTCTACGGATGCTCCAACCTCCTCCCCGGCCGTCTTTCCGACGACCTGAGTCTGTTCCCAAACCCGGGTCACCGGCGCCACAATCGGAAATCCAGCTGCTGCACTGATGAGCCGGCCATGAAACATAGACTTTGATGGTAGATAAGGACCGCTTGGCCCACCTAGTCTGCCCATTTCCCTACCTACTGGATAATCTGCAGATTCTAGTTAACCAACAGCCTATTTCTTCCTACCCCCCACCAAGAATTGCCTTATGTCTGTCCCATGCATTCTTGAATTCTTCCACAGTTTTCAATCAATCAATCAAATGTATTTATTTAAGGCGCCCTTCCAAAGCTCAGGGCACCTTTACACATTATAAAATTAAAAATTCACCACACATCATAAAACATATATGAAACATATTAAAACATCCATACAAATTTGAACTTAGTATATTCCTGAGAAGGCCTGGTTGAACAGATATATCTTTAAACAACTTTTAAACCCTTCTACGGTCTGGCTATCCCATATCTGGTGAGGTAGAGAATTCCACAGGGTAGGGGCCACAAAGGCAAAAGATCTTCCTCCTGATGTTTTAAGGGATACCCTGGGAATCTCTAGCAATCCCTCACCAGAGGAACGGAGCAAGTGGGATGGACAGTAGGGATACAGGCGCTCTTTCAGGTAGTGGGGTCCCTGCTTGTGTAGGGCCTTATAGGTCAGCAAAGCTACCTTGAAGGTAATCCACCACTGTATCGGCAACCAGTGCAAATCATGCAGCACAGGTGTAATACGACTGGACCTAGAAGCTCCAGTCAGCAACCTGGCCACTGCATTCTGTACTAGTTGCAAGTGGCAGATATCTACCCCCAGCAGCTCTTGGTAGAGGGCATTGTAATAATCAAGACTACTGGCGACAAAGGCGTGGACCAAGGTCAGAAGATCTTCGGGCGGAACCAGGTGTTTAACCCGGGCTATGTTCCTAAGATGGTGGTAGGAGGATTTGACTGCAGCCAAAATCTGCACCGTCAGGGTCAGACCTTCATCAAAAACAATGCCCAGGTTCTGCACCTGGCCAGAGGCAATAAGCAGGATCCCACCAAGGCTTAATCCTGACAGTTTTCCCGCCCATGTCCCTATCATCCTATAACCAGGGTCCACAACCAGTACCTCAGTTTTTTCCGAGTTCAACCGAAGCCAACTGGCACTCATCCAGCTCTGAATGTCCAGTAGGCAGTTATTAAACACTGTAACAGAATCTAATTCCTGATCGGGTATAAAGGACATGTATAGTTGAAAATCATCTGCACAGCAATGAAAACTCAATCTGTACCACCTTATAATGTCCCCTAACAGAAGAAAATACACCACGAATAACATGGGGGACAGCACTGAGCCCTGTGGAACCCTGCAGGGCAGTCCATGAGGGGCCAAAGAATAAATTCCTGACACCACTCTCTGAGACCTACCCTTGAGGAAGGACTTAAACCAACTGTGGACTGCCCCCTCAGTCCACAGAGAAACCACAGGCGCTCGAGCAGCACCCCATGATCCACAGTGTCAAATGCTGCTGAGAGATCAAGGAGAACCAAGATCAAATGGGATCTCCAATCTCTCACCGTCGGGTCATTAAATACCCTCACCAGGGCCGTTTCAGTGCTATGCCTTTTTCTGAAGCCAGACTGGAGAGGGTTGTAGATATTGTGGTTGGTCAAATGATCCTCCAGCTGCAGTGCGACCACCTTCTCAATAACTTTCCCAGCGAAGGGTAAGTTCGAGATTGGTCTGTAGTTAGCTGGGCAGTCGGGGTCAAGGGAAGGTTTTTTTAAAAGGGGGAGAACTACTGCCTCCTTTAAGGGATCCGGAAAGATCCCTCTCTCTCCAATGAAACTCCCACTATCCCAACAAGGACTGGGCCAATGACTTCTACACATCCCACTAATAGGCGCATAGGACCCGGATCCAAACTACAGGAAGTTGGCCACAGAGTCTGAATGATCCTCAATATATCCACGACTACTGGTTGGTTAAAGGTGGACCAGGTCAACTGGGTATTAGTACCACCCGGTTGATTAATGCAAGGACCAATGGGAAAGCACTGGCTGATCTCATTTCTGATGGTGGACACCTCATCAGAAAAGATCTGCGCAAACTCCTCACACTGTTTTTGTGACAATGCTCAACCAGAGTGAAGACAGACTGGATTGCACAGTCTGTCCACAGTCTGGAAGAGCTGGACTGGTCTGTTCTTTGCTGTAGCAATTTCCCCGGACAGGAATTCTGCCTTCTTATGGGAAATGGCTAATTGATAGACATTATAATGGTCCATCAATCTAAGTCTGTACACCTCCAGGTGAGTTTTCTGCCAGTGTCTTTCCAACCTTCATCCCCGCCTCTTTAATTCATGGATCTCCCCATTAAACCATGGGGTACCCAGATGAGAGGTAAGAGGGTGAACACGAGAAGCAGCAATGATATCCAGTGCCTCAGTAACAGCCTTATTATAGGCTGATACAAGAGGCCCTGGATCAGTGCTATCCCCAGGAAATCCTGAGAGGTCCAGTGCCACCATTAGGCCTTCTGAGGTAACTCCTCTTAAAGGGCAGAACTGCACCAACTCCCTTGGGGCAGGCCTATTTCGGGGGGCTATAAAACTGAATCTCAGGAGGTGATGGTCAGACCATCCGATGGGTTCCACCTCCAGATCGGAGGTCTCCATCCCCAGGTGAAATACCAAGTCTAATGAGTGTCCTCTCTTATGGGTTGCAGTGGCAATAACCTGTGTTAAGCCCAATGAATCCATCAATAGGAGGAGGTTCTGTCCAAATGATGAGAGTTCATCGACCCAGGCATTGAAGTCCCCCAAGATCAACCATCTGGGAGACTCAAATACCCTGTCAGCGATGAAGTCTGCAACCTCCTTCAGGAATTCCCTCCCATCACCTGGTGGATGGTAAATTAGAAGGATCCTGTAGCCAACACCTGCACCCATTATACACTCAAAGGCATTGGTAACCTCAACTGGGACCTCCATGATACCCAGTTCCTGTCTAAAACAGACAGCAACCCCCCCGCCCCGACCATCCACTCTCGGGCGGTGAATAACCGAGAACCCATCTGGAATCGCAGACTCCAAGATAAAGATAGCAGTTCCATTCAGCCAGGTCTCGGTGATAAAAGCCAGGTCTGCAGATGCCACAAGATCGGCAATAACTGCTGTTTTGTTTTTCATTGATCAGGCATTGCTTAACACTGCCCGAAAGGGACTGGAGTCCAGAGATGGCCCCACTTCCTGCCTGATAACATCAGAGCCCTTGGGTATGGGCACAAGACAAGGAAGACCTCATTCCTATGTCCATTTTGCCCCAAGGCATCTCCTGATCCTCACTATCCCAATCCGTCCGCTCCCCTCCCATCCCCCTTGAGAGTTCCAGAATCTCTTATTCCATCTGCTGCCTCATCCCCTTAAAATACCAAGGACACAACATCTAAAATAGACATCAGATGGAAGCGATGGATAATCAAACAGATGGAGACCCCTTAGTCTTGAGGGGGAGTAATGCCTGACCGCACTCCTACTTCCCCAGCACATAAAACTCAGGTGTTATAGAGTTCACAGTATTTAATACAATAACCTCCCACTTAACCCACCCTCCACCCAAATTTCTTTAAAATTATTTATTTAAAATTAAACCCTAATAAATTTACCCCTTACATCAGTGTTTCTCAATTCCTCCCCATACTCTTATTATTACGAGGCAAATTAAAAGACTTTTCCTAATTCTCTCCCACAGATTTAATTTATAGTTACGGAAAGATTTAGCTCCGTATTCCCACACAGTCAAGGTCCAAGATAAATTTCTTAGTCCAAACTTCATATGATGACAAACAGCCAGTTAAACTAAAGTTCAGGCCCAACCTGGTACTCTCACTACCTGTGGGACTCAGAATTGATCATGGACACTCTCACTGCCCAATCAATAGCTGTTTTAAATGTTCACATGAAAGTTGAGCCAGATATATGTCCTCATCCTAGTATATGTTTCCTTCCTGCTAAGAAACCTCAAACAGTAGTCCAAGTTCCAGGTGCTGAATAATTTTTCTCAGAAGAAGCCAGAAGGGGAAGGAAGGAAACATATTCAATTCAGTGCTTTAGAGTAACTGATAATTGCTATTTTTCTTTTAAACTTAGATTGTGGGCTTTTAGTGACACTATACTTTCTTTGTTGTCTTTACTTATAATTGTTTTGGGCTGTTGAAAATTTAAAACATAGTGGTGGTGTAATTCTGTGCTGTCTTTAATTGCTGCAAATTTTATCTTGGCTTGTCTGACTGCCCTGTAGTTGGGTTAAGGGTGTTAATTGTCTGGCCTCTGACCTCAGCTACGTGATAACTGGAGGTGGGGCTTAGTCAGAGTTAAAGTAGCAAGCAGAATTTTATTTTCTCAGAAGAAGCCAGAAGGGGAAGGAAGGAAACATATTCAATTCAGTGCTTTAGAGTAACTGGTAATTGCTATTTTTCTTTTAAACTTAGATTATGGGCTTTTAGTGACACTATACTTTCTTTGTTGTCTTTACTTATAATTGTTTTGGGGCTGTTGAAAATTTAAAACATGGTGGTGGTGTAATTCTGTGCTGTCTTTAATTGCTGCAAATTTTATCTTGGCTTGTCTGACTGCCCTGTAGTTGGGTGAAGGATGTTAATTGTCTGGCCTCTGACCTCAGCTACGTGATAACTGGAGGTGGGGCTTAGTCAGAGTTAAAGTAGCAAGCAGAATGTTATTTTCTCAGAAGAAGCCAGAAGGGGAAGGAAGGAAACATATTCAATTCAGTGCTTTAGAGTAACTGGTAATTGCTATTTTTATTTTAAACTTAGATTATGGGCTTTTAGTGACACTATACTTTCTTTGTTGTCTTTACTTATAATTGTTTTTGGGCTGTTGAAAATTTAAAACATAGTGGTGGAGTAATTCTGTGCTGTCTTTAATTGCTGCAAATTTTCACCCCCTCCCTCCCTTCCCCCAACTCTTAATTATATGCCCTGTTAAATCTGATTGACAGGAGCTAAACACAGGGTATAGTAAGGGATGTGAAGTAGGAGGGGCATAAGGGGGAGAAGCCCACCCTCAGCACGACAAGTGTTTTGACTCATTTATTTATTTATTGGTTTCTTTTTCTTTAAAAAAAAATTATCTGAGGATCAGTGGCAGGATTTTTAGTACAGTAAATTAATAAAAAGGGAACTAGGAGAGCTTCAGTAGCAGACAAGTAGTGGAATTGCAGTATAATGTGGGGAGTGGTGCAATGCAGTGGCTGTGGGAGCCATATTCAGGCAGACCTTCTGGACACTGAGGTGCTGCCCTATCTGCATGCATCTCTGGACTGTGGGATGAGGTAGCCAGACTCAGAGCGAAGTAAACTGGGTCAGGAGTACCATCACCCCTATCCAGGGACCACCCAGTTCAATGCAACTGCCTCAAAGGATGCCGAGAACGAGGAGCACTTGGATGACAGTGGGCTCAGGGAGGGTTAGAGCAGTCAGGCAGAGGCACATCACAGATCCTATTCTTCTCAAGAACTCATATGCCACACTGGCAAATGAGGACAACCAAATAGAGGTACCCAGAGAAGTGGAAGGAAAGGATGTGGAGGTTAGCCAAGGAGGTGACCTCAGCGGGGAAAGCAGTGGACCCCAGAGGAGGAGGAAGTGAATCCTGGTGGGGGACTCCATCATAAGAGGGATCCAGCTAGGAACACAGGAGGGGGAGGACAGGGAGGTGAGGTGCCTACCAGGTGCCACGGAAGGAGGGATGGAAGGAAGATCCTGGGGATCACTGGGAAGGCAAGACGGGAGGGTGAGCTGGATGTCATTATCCACCTAGGTACTAATGACCTGGCAAATGGGGAGCCAAAGGAAGTTCAGGAAGAGTTTAGGAAACTGGGGAGGGGTCTCAAGCAAGTAGCTACTTCTGTCACTTTCTCAGAAGTACTACCTGTGAGAGGCAAGGGAGAGCATAGGAGAGCACCAGGAACTTTAACTCATGGTTGAAGAACTGGTGCTGTGAGGAAGGGTTTGGATTCATTTTGGTGACTGGGGACCCACCTGGAGGGATGGAGGTTTGTTCAAGCCTGACGGCCTGCATCCATCCTGGAGGGGAATCCAAGCACTCAATGATAAGTTTAAATGCTACATTGACAAGCATTTAAACTAGCAAAGGGGGTGGCAGGCTAGCAAGGAGGGCACCTACTTGCTCACCCCCAGCTAGCAGTGGAACCAGTGAACCACAGGAGTGGTTATCTCTGCAAAGCAGTGTGCAAAGATGGAGATTAGTGCCAAGAGGTGGATAAGCAGAAAAGGGGCAAAATTCAGCAGAAGG
This sequence comes from Neoceratodus forsteri, assembly GCA_016271365.2. NCBI lineage: Eukaryota > Metazoa > Chordata > Ceratodontiformes > Ceratodontidae > Neoceratodus > Neoceratodus forsteri. The sequence goes on from CM028131.1 coordinate 1,310,458,860, forward strand.
GCAGACAGCAAGGAGAACCAGGATAAATGACAACCAAGGAAGCGGCTGGAGTAGAACAGTGAAACAGTCTAGGGAGGTCAAATCATGGAAAGCCATGTGTGCAAATGCCAGGAGCCTTAGCAACAAGATGGAAGATCTGGAGGCTGTCATGGTACAGTTAGACCTGGACATTATGGCCATCACTGAAACCTGGTGTAATGATAACCACTACTGGGAGATGGCCATACCTGGCTACAGCATATTCAGAAGAGACAGAGCAGGCAGGAAGGGAGGAGGAGTGGCACTGTATGTGAAAGATGACATAAGGGCCACAGAGATCCAGGAGGAACAAAATGGGGGAGAGATACTGTGGGTTAAGCTGGAAAGGAAATGGGGACAGCCATCCACACAGGTGTGGTCTATAGACCACCAGCCCAGGAGGAAGAAACAGACAGGGAGTTGTTGCTAGCCATCCAAAGGATGGCAGACAAAGGTGAGGTAGTACAGGTTGGAGACTTCAATATTCCAGACGTGGACTGGAGCATCCCAGCAGCAGCATCAACTAGGAGCAGATTTATCCTGGACTCCTTCAGGGTGCCTTCCTCAAGCAACTGGTCATGGAACCAACTCGCAGAAGGCAATACTGGACCTTGTGCTCACAAACAGGGACAGTGTGATGGGGTAACAGTGGGGGAGCACCTGGAAACAGTGACCACCAGTCATTGTGGTTTGAAATCACAGAAAGAGCAGAACCAAACCACACAAAACATGTATCCTGGATTTTAGGGGCAGACTTTGGGAAAATGGGGAGATACTTGAAAGAGGCATTAAGGGGATTGGGACAGGAATCAGGGTTGAGGAACAGTGGGAAGTATTTAAAATGGGGATTACAAGAACAACAGAATTATGCATTAAGCAGGTTAGCAAGAGGAAAAGGAAGAGACCATTATGGTTTCCAAAGAGGTAGCAAAAAAGTGAAAGCCAAAAGATTGCATTCAGGCAATACAAAAGACACAGGCAGAAGGGATAGGGAGAAGTACCAGGAGAAGCAAAGGGAGGCAGGGAGGTCAGTAAGGGAAGCCAAAGCTCAGACAGAAGAACACATTGCAAAATCAGTGGGTAGAGGTACAAAACCTTTACAGGTACACAAGTGAAAAAGAAAGACAACGGGAGGGATAGTGAGACTGAAGGGGAGGATGGGGCGCTGGTGAGGATGACAACAGTAAAGCTGACATATTGAACAGGTATTTCTGCTCAGTCTTTACTGAGGAAGAGAGAGGTAATGGGTCTGAAGGAGTACAAGGGGTGAGAATGGTGCAGAAATGGACACAAGTCCCTTTACATGAGAAAGGGTCCTGAAGGAACTGGAAGTAATAAGAGTTGATAAAGCAATGGGGCCAGATGGGGTGCATCCCAGGGTCCTTAAAGAACTAAGAGGTGGTGGCTGAACGTCTGGCTATCCTGTTTAGCTGATCAGTGGAAACTGGGGAGGTACCCAAAGACTGGAGGACAGCAGATGTAGTCCCTTATACAAAAGTGGGAACAAAGAGGAAGCAGGGAACTACAGACCAGTCAGCCTCACCTCGGTAGTGGGGAAGATCATGGAAGCACTACTGAAGGAGAGATTGGTGGAACATCTGGTTGTCAATGGACTACAGGACCCAAGGCAGCATGGTTTCACCAGGGGGAGGTCATGTCAGACCAATCTCGTTGAATTTTTTGACTGGGTGACTAGGGAGGTGGATCAGGGGAGGGCAGTGGACATGGCCTATCTGGACTTCAGCAAGGCCTTTGACACTGTGCCACATAGAAGACTATTACACAAACTGGGGAATATGGGTGTGGGCAGGACAGTAGTGTGGTGGGTAGGTAACTGGCTGGGTGGCAGGACACAGAGGGTGGTGGTAAATGGCTGTCACTCCACAGAGGAAGAGTGACCAGTGGGGTACCACAGGGATCAGTGCTGGGACCGGTCCTATTCAACATCTTCATCAGTGACATGCTGGGACCTAGAAGGCAGAATTTCACTGTTGCTGATGACACAAAGCTCTGTAACAGAGTAGACACACCAGAGGGTGTAGACAGAATGAGAAGCGACCTGCAGAAACTTGAAGAATGGTCAGGGGTTTGGCAGTTGAAATTCAATGCAAAGAAATGCAAGATAATGCATATGGGCACAAAACCCTGGCACAATATATCAGTTGGGGTGAGGATATAGCATGCACCAAGCAGGAAGGGATCTTGGGGTTGTCATCTCTGATGACCTCAGGTAAGGAAACAGTGTGACAAGGCAACAGGTAAAGCAAATAGGATGCTGGGATGTATAGGCAGGGGCATCACCAGCAGGAAAAGGAGGTCATAATTCCACTATACAAAACACTAGTGAGGCCCACCTGGAGTACAGTGTACAGTTCTGGAGACCATACCTACGTAAGGACATAGACAGGGTAGAGAAGGCTCAGAGGAGGGCAACAAAGATGGTGCATGGATTGCATCACAAGTCCTATGAAGACAGGTTGAAGGAACTGAACATGTACTCCCTGGAGGAGAGAGGGAGGGAGGAGAGGGATATGATAGAGACATACAAGTATCTTACAGGGAGGAACAGGGTGCAGGAAAACACTATTTTAAGCGAAAAAGATGTTCCAGGACTAGAGGGCATGGGATGAAGTTGGAGGAGGACGATCAGAGGAAACATGAGAAAGAATTTCTTCCCAGAACGGGTGGTGGACAAGTGGAACACCCTGCCAGAGGAAGTGGTGGGGGCTGAAACAATCACAGGATTTAAGAATGCATGGGATAGACATAAAGGAATGCTGGAGGTCAGGGGTAAGGGGCAACAGACTTCTAGGAAAACAAACTGAACTTACAAGCTCAAATGGGCAGACTGGGTGGGCCATAGGCCCTTATCTGCCGACACTGTGTATGTATCTATGTATCTATGTAGGCCTACTCCATGCAACACACTGCCCAGACAAAACTGCCCCACTAACACGACTCCTACCAGCAATGGCCCACCAGCCGATACCCGTTTTAGACCCCACAACCTCCTCAGGAAGGCTGTTCCGTGCATCCATCACCCTCTCTGTGAAAAAATACTTCCTCACATTGCCCCTGAGCCCCCCCTCCATCTTCAAATTGTGTCCCCTTGTTCTTGCACATCTCTTTTTCTGAAAGATGCTACCCTCTTGGACTTTGTTAATTTCATTGAGGTACTTAAAAGTATCTATCATGTTCCCCCTCTCCCTCCTTTCCTCAAGGGTATACATATTAAGCTCCTTTAGTCTCTCCTCATATGGCTTCTCTTGCAGACCCTGCACCACTTTAGTTGCCCTCCTCTGGACTGCCTCCATCCTGTCTATGTCCTTGCGGAGAAGGGGTCTCCAGAACTGCATGCAGTACTCCAGATGGGGTCTCACTAACTGTCTGTATAGAGGGATAACAACTTCCTGTTTTCTGCTGGTGATGCCTCTCCCTATACATCCCATAAGTAGTGGATCAGGAACACGGTGTCATGAGTGGAAACTGATAGAGGGAGGTGTAAGGGGAAGTGAGAACGTTTTATTTTGCAGAAAGGGTAGTAGAGCTGTGGAACAGAATGTGAACTGATGTGGCTCATGCCAAAGCCATTAAGGGTTTCAGACATGGCTGGGACAGAATGAAGGGCTTAGTGGTTGCTCAGTGTAGTAGTGGTAAAGCAGGGAGCATGGGGTGGATAGTATGGGTTACAACCCTGTATGGACAATAGGTCTTTAGTTTGTCAGGGTTTTATGGGCAGACTGGATGGACCAATGGTCTTTTTCTGCTGTCATTGTTTATGTCTAAGACAAACTGAGTGCAATCTGAGAAATGGTCTATGTATAAAGACAATCTGAGTTCAATCTGAGAAATGACTGTATCAAACAAATCTGAAAGATGTAGAATGATTAATGGAAATGATTAACTGTGGGAAAATGCGTTCAAGCATTTCCTTAAAAATAATGAAGTCAAGATATCTTTTAAAACATGACAGAGTGGGAGTGGACAGAATAACATAAAAAGAGCAGGATGTCTTCAGAACTATTTTCACCCCTTCACCAGTGATACAGTATTTCAATGCAGAATTGCTGGTCAGCTTTTTAACAGATGCATCACAAGATGATTTGGGAACCATGCTACTACAGCAAGGACATTGGTTACCGGCAGACTTTTCATCCAGGACAGTAAGCAAAACTGAAAAAATGTATGCAAGTAGAGACAAAGGCTCTAGGACTGTCTTTTGGATGTGAAAGCTTCCATGACTACATCTATGGATGGAAAATCCTGGCAGAGACAGATCATAAACCTTTGATTACAATCTGGCAGTGAGGACTAAGTGAAACTCCTCCTAGGATACAAAGATTACTAACTGCAGTTGCACACATATGATCTGAAATTGGAATATAGGCCAGGTAACAAGTTACTAGTTGCAAACACACTGTCAAGAGCTTTTCTGCCTAGTTCAGAGATTTGAGGAAAAGAGTCTGAAAAAGAAATCATGCTTCATATGAATCTAATACAGTCAGGGAGAAATGTCGCACATTCAATGTGGAAAAATATCAAAACAGAGACTGAAAATTTTGAAACGACACAAAGTTTTGGCAACCAACAGAAATAACAGTTGTGAAAGATTGCAGGACTGGTATGCTGCACTTTAATATAAATTAACTATACTTGGTATAATGTTCCACTGGTAGGAAACTGTATTGGCATTCTGCTTATTGCTGGAGGAAGTAGGAGCTGTGAGGTTGAATCTGTCCCAGGAGGCATTTTGTCTGTGAGATTGAACTGTTTTTGTGAATTTAACTGTTTTTGTGAATTTGAATCTTTCTTCAACTGTTCCAGGAGGCATTTTTGGGGAGCATTAGCTTGAATCTTTCTTTAACTGTTTCTTTAACTGTTGCTGGCTGCTTGGGGAAGGGGATTTTTGCCCAGAAACAAAGGAGCCAATCAAGTAGCAGTTGTTAGTTTGAATCTCTCTTTAACTGTTCCAGGAGGCTTTTTGTCTGTGCGTTCTGCTTGCTGCTGGGGGAGATAGGAGTTGTGAGTTTGTATCTGTCCTGGGAGGCATTTTGTCTGAATTTGAATCTGTTCCAGGAGGCATTTTGTCTGTGAGATTGAACTGTTTTTGTGAATTTAACTGTTTTTGTGAATTTGAATCTTTCTTCAACTCTTTCAGGAGGCATTTTTGGGGGGCATCAGCCTGACTCTCTCTTTAAGTGTTTCTTTAAAGAGTCAGTGGAGCCGAAACAGGCAGACAGTAAAATAATGCAAATTTTAAGTAGTAGTCAGTTGTAGCTTTTTATTTCTGAAGTATTTTTCATTTTCCTTTTGCTCATCAGGAAGTATTTTACGTGGTAATATTGTGCTGGTTGTGTGGACCAGCTCGTAGCCTGGCAGCTGACATGTCTAACTCTACTGCCCCACACTATATCATCAGCATTATGATTTCACTGACAGTTACATCACAGGTGAATGACCTGGCAGTCACTCACTTGATGTTCCTAAGTAGCAGTGATGTCACAGTTGGTGAGGTCACAATGCTGGTGATGTAGCGTGGGGCAGTAGAGTAAGATATGTCAGCTGCCAGGCTAAGAGCTGTGCCACACATCACACCTACTAACATCAGGTAAACAATCTTCTAATTAAACAAAGGCAAAAGAAAAAGTACCTCAGATATAAAAGATAGTGGTTGGCTGCTTTTAAAATCTAATACTAGTTTTAGGCAGTACACTAGCTCTTTAACTGTTGCTGGCTGCTAGGGAGAGGGGATTTTTTTGCCCAGAAACAAAGGAGTCAATCAAGTAGCAGTTGTTAGTTTGAATCTCTCTTTAACTGTTCCAGGAGGCATTTATTTTGTCTGTACATTCTGCTTGCTTCTGTGGGGAGGTAGGAGTTGTGAGTTTGAATCTGTTCCCGGAAGCATTTTGTCTGAGTTTGAATCTGTTCCAGGAGGCATTTTGTCTGTGAGATCCCACCCACCCCACCTCCACACATTATTAAATGCTTAGTTAGTTGGGAGGAGCATATAGGCTCTTCCCAGGGTTGGGAAGATAGCTAAAGAGCAAATAAAATCAGAATGAGGAGGAGCTGCTGATTATATCATGTATGTGGAGAATTGTACATTTAAACTGCATGATCTTGTCAATTTCACTCTGTTAAGAATAGGATACATTTAACAGGGGCACAGAGCAGAAAGGGCAAGGGCTGCGTAAACATATCAGGGTCATAGACAAAGAAATTTTGTAAAAGGGAGAGAGTGCAAAAATAAACACTAAAAGTGGATAGGAGCATACTTAAGGAGTATGTAGGATGGCACAAGGAGTGGTGCAGTGCAATGAGTGTGGAGCAGCAGTGTTCAGAACTTTCTGTGAACTGTGGTGCTGCCCCATTTGTAGGCACCTCTGTGGGCTAAGGGAGGCGGTTGCCAGGCTTCGAGCACAGTTGGCAGCAGTACTGAGGACCTTTTCCCCCACCCAGGGACCACCATACCACCAGCCACTGCCACAAAGAGTACCCAGACAGATACCTGGATGGACTATGGTGGGCTCAGGGAGGTTTAGGAAGGTAGAGCTCAAGCAACACCCACCCGGTACAACTAAAGAACAAGTATGATGTTCTCAAGGAGAGGGAGAGCCCTGGAAGGGAACCCAAGATTGTGACCAGGGTTGATGAGCAGACCCACCAGGAGGAGGGCATGGGGACAGGGTCAGAGAATCTCTGGGAAGAAGGAAGCTTCCTCTAGTGTGGGACTCAATAGTTCAGGGAATGGAGATAGGATCAGGAATCAGGAGGGAGGGAGAGGGAGGTTATGTGTCTCCCAGGAGGCATAGTTTCAAGGGAGGGGGAACGGATCCACAGGATCGCTAAGGCCATGGCTGGTGGGGGGGGCTTGACATCATTGTCCATCTGGGGACAAATGACCTAGCCAAAGAAAGAACAAGTATTGAGAAGGTTCAGGAGAACTTTAGGGATTTGGGTAGGAGCCTGGGGGAAGGGCAGCAAACTGTTACGTTCTCAGAGGTGCTACCGGTCAGGGGAAGGAGGGGGGAAAGAAATCAACACATCAAAACCTTCAACAAGTGGTTGAAAGACTGGTGCAGGGAAAAAAACTTTGGCTACACTGGGGACTGGGGCACCACCTGGGATGATGCATGACTTTACAAAAAAGACAGCCTGCATCCTTCTGAGGAGGGTACGTCTGTGCTCATTGAGAGGTTTACATGCTTCTTGAACAACCATTTAAACTAGCCACTGGGGGAGGCTGTCAGGAGCAAGGAGATTCAGGCAGCCAACCCCACAGGTTACTGCACACATCAAGCAAGACCAGGATGTCAACCCAGAGGCAGATACACAGGTACCACAGGGCGGGATAGGCTGTGCTCAGGACATAACGATATCACCAGTAATAAAATGACCTGGACCACAAGCAACCAGTAAGGTAATAAAAAGGAAGCACCACACCGAGCACTCCAGGAAAAGTAGGATGAAGCAAGGGACAAAACACAATGAAGGAACAAAAAGATGCCGCATTTCATGGAAGGTCATTCATACAAATGCCTGCAGTCTGGGGAACAAGATCCCAGACCTGGTGGCTGCAATGATGGAGGCTGATCTGGACATAGTGGCAATAACTGAAACATGGTACACCAGCAACCATAGCTGGGACATAAGTGTACTGGATTATGCCCTTTTCAGAAAAGATAGGGAGGGTAAAGGAAGGGGAGGAGTTGCCATGCACATCAAAGAGAGCATAAAAGTGACTGAAATTCAAAACAGGCATGAGCAAATGGAGGAAGTTTGGGTCACCCTTGAGCCACGCAATGGAACAGCAATTTGCATAGGGGTCATTTACAGACTCTCGGCTCAGGCCGAGGTAATTGACAAGCAGCTGCTAGAAAACATGCATGAAATGGCTGCAAGGGGGGAGGTGCTGCTAATGGGAGACTTTAACATGCCGGAGGTAGACTGATCCATCCCAGCAGGGGTCTCAGCTAGGACACAAGACTTCATGGAGTCCCTTGAGGGGGATGGCCTTGGGCAGCTGGTTCAGCAACCTACCAGGAACTGGACAATCCTGGATCTGGTGCTGACCAATGGGGACGGGGTAGCAGATCTTAGGGTGGAATGTCAGTTAGGCTCCAGCGACCACAATATGGTGTGGTTTAAAGTGGACACAGGGATCCAGTCAACCCATACAAAGGCAAGAGTGTTAGACTTTAGAAGGGCGGACTTTTCCAGTATGGGATTACAGCTAAAAGAAAACCCTTGAAAAGAAGAGGATAGGCGGAGACGTTGAGGAGAAATGGGCACAGTAGTCTGTGACCATAGCGATCGAGATCGAGTGCCTAGAAAAATGGTGACTCAATGTTGGCGACTGTGATCATGGCTACCCAGGGAGGAAGGCAACTGGATACTGTGGTTGACGAAAGCCGCAACAGGAACTAGCGGGGGGGGGGAGAGGCAGGGGAGTGATAGCATGTGGGAGGGGTTGCGGTGAACAGCTGCTGAGCTGGATCGCTGGCAACATGGGGAGGATGGTCGGCTGGGAGGCATGGGGTACTGGGTTCTGGTCCGGCATGGTGCGAGTTTTCCTTTTGCCTCCTGGCAGCATGTATTTTAATTAAGTTTTGCACCCCCCTACTTACATCCCCCTGGAGTTGAGAATCCATAATTAAGGGGGTGTGGGAAGCACAGCCCCCCACATTAAAAATGGGACCATTAAAATGGGCGCCTTTTTTTCTGCGCTGCAAGTGTGCATCTCCAAAATTGATTTTTGGCGATGTACACTCGCCATATTAGCAATTGCTGTTTCTCGGTTGCTATTATGACATGGAACCAATGGGCTCACATCAAGGAGGCTATAGCGGAGTTAACAAAACAATGCATTGGGTCAATAGACAAGAGTAAAAGGAGAAGAAAAACACTTTGATTCTCGGGGGGGGGGTAGAAGAAAAGGTAAGGGCCAAGAGGCTAGCCTTCAGGAACTATAAGGAGACACAAAGGGATGAGGACAAGAAAATGTACCACAAGTGTCTGAGAGAGGCGGGAAAGGCAGTAAGGAGCACTAAAGTGCAAACGGAGGAGAGAATAGCTCAATCGGTTAAAAAAGGTGATACGACATTCTTCAGGTACATTAGAGAGAGAAGGAAGGCAAAAGGGGGAGTAGTAAAGCTTAGAGGGGCCAAGGGGAAGATAGTGGAGGGAGATGGGAAAAAGCAGCAATCCTGAATGAATAATTCTGTTTAGTCTTCACTGTGGAAGGGAATGGGCAGGGCCCACAGCTGGACTTCAAAGGAGCTAAGGATAAGGAGGTAAACACCAGTCCATTCACAGAGGAGAGGGTCCTAGAATAACTGGTGAAGCTAAATGTGGAAAAAGCCATGGGTCCAGATGGAATGCATCTCAGAGTCCTAAAGGAACTGAGAACTGAACTGGCAGCCTCTCTGGCAGCCCTGTTCAGTGAGTCCTTTAGACACTGGAGTGGTCCCAGAGGACTGGAGAAGGGCAAACGTTATCCCTCTTCACAAGAGTCAATAAGAAATGGGGGAACTACAGGCCAGTTAGTCTAATCTCTGTAGTCAGAAAAATAATGGAGGCACTCCTTAAGGAAAGAATAGTAGAACACCTGGAAGCCAATGGACTGGTGGATCCTAGGCAACATGGGTTCTCTGCAGGACGATCCTGTTAAACTAATCTGATAGATTTCTTTGACTGGGTGACAAAGGCAGTAGACCAAGGGGGGGGGGGCAGTAGATATTGCATACCTCAATTTCAGCAAAGCGTTTGATACGGTCCCACATAGAGACTGGTCAACAAGCTAGGTAGCCTGGAACTGGGATGCAAGGTGGTGAACTGGATTGGAAACTGGTTAAGAGACAGAAAACAGAGGGTAGTGGTGAATGGAACCCAACCAGACAAAAGGGAGGTGACCAGTGGGGTACCTCAAGGGTCAGTTCTGGGGCCAGTCCTCTTCAATGTCTTCATCAGTGGCATTGCAGGTGGGCTGGTGGGAAAGGTTTGCCTGTTTGCAGATGATGCCAAGATCTGCAACAGGGTGGATACTCCAGAGGGGGTGAAAAGGAAGAGAAAAGACCTGGAACTGCTGGAGAGATGGTCAGGGGCATGGCAGCTAAAGTTTAACACAAAGAAGTGCAAACTCATGCATGTGGGGAGCAGGAACCCTGGGGCGAGTTACAGGTTTGGGGGGGGATCTGCTGACAGTAACTAAGGAGGAGAGGGACTTGGTGGTAATAATCACAGATGACTTGAAGGCCACGAGGCAGATGGCAAAGGCAGTGGAAAAGGCCAATGGGATGTTGGAGTGTATTGGAAGGAGAATCACAAGCCGAAGGAGGGAGATAATAGTTCCAATGTACAAGACTCTAGTAAGACTTCACCTTGAATACGATGTACAGTTCTGGAGACCACATCTTCAAAAGAACATTGACAAACTAGAGACGGTGCAGAAGAGGGCGACCAAAATAGTAAAGGGAATACTTCACAAGCCTTATGAGGAGAGAGTGCGGGATCTCAATTTGTACACGCTGGAACAAAGGAGGGAGAGAGGTGACGTGATAGAAACATTCAAGTACCTCAAGGGGATTAACAAGGTGAAAGGGGACAACATATTCCAAATTAATAGCAATGCCAGGACAAGAGGGCATGACATGAGACTGAGGGGTGGCTGCATAAGGGGAAATGTCAGGAAGTTCTTTTTTACAGAAAGGGTGGTGGATGCATGGAATATCCTGTCCTAGGAGGTGGTGACAGCCCATACAGTGGCAGGCTTCAAACATGCACGGGACTTAGTCAACCACCCCCTACTGCACACTAAACTCCATCAGCTTGGTTGCTCTACTGAGACATTGTGGTGGTTCCAGAGTCATCTGTCGGGCCATTCCCAATCAGTGACAATAGGAACTGCCACCTCCCTGGAATTGCCTGTCTCCATGGGTGGCCCCCAGGGTTCTGTTCTGAGCTCCTTACTGTTTTCTGTATTTATTAATTCCCTCCCCGACAACAGCCTTAACTGCTCTGCCCCGCTGTATGCTGATGACTTAGTTCTCTTCCATGGTGACAAGTCACTACAGAATATATCCACAATACTTACTCAGGACTATGGCCTTGTCCATAACTGTTTTTTGTCAAACATGCTCCTTGTTAATGAGAAGAAAACCAAGGGTTTTCTCCTTGGATCTAAGCCCTACCTGTCAAATACTGAGAAATCCAACTCCTCCCTCTCGGTGCTTTCCCCATCCGAGCCTGCCCTGCAGAACACCCCCAATTTCAAACACTTGAATGTAACCCTTGACCCCTCCTTCTCCTTTACTGATCATGTACGCAGAGTAAACCTGAAACTAGGTGCCACTTATCAACAAAAAAAGTACCTAGCCCCAGAGGCCAGGTTAACCATTGCCAGAGGAAATCTGCTCTCCATTCTCGACTACTTCTCCTCAATGTCCTCTATCCTCCATCTCAGACTCACCTCAGCCTACAGTAGTGTTTACTGCTTTGTATTACTGGCTCCCTATTCAACCCACTATTGTGACTTATACCAGTCTCTAGGGTGACTCCCACTTAAGGGACACTATGATTATACACTTGGTTGCATCATTGATAGCACTGTGTGAGGTGGTATTGAGTCCCCATACACCTCCCATCTCAAGTTCCGGATTGCTCCCAGGTGTCTTCGTGAAACTTTGGTCCCCTTGCGGTGGTCCCCAGAGTCTGCACTGTAATGGCAAGTAAAGCTCTGTCAGTGGCTGCCCCCTTTCTATGGAACAGAATCCCGGGACCCCTCTGCTCAGCCGCCTTGTACCACTCCTTCAAAACCCGACTCAAAACCTGGTTATTGTCTGAATCCAGCTGCTGTTGCTCACCAGAGTGACTCCTCTCCCCTCTGGGAGACTACTACTCCCCCTCTCCTCTGCAGCACTTTGTTTCACCCACCCAATCTATATCCCTCTTCCCTTCCTTTACCTGCTCCATCCCTATTATTTTTTTGCTGCTTACTCAAATCTCTCCTTTATACCTCTCCCTTCCTAATGAATACTTCCTAAAGTCCTACCTCTTTGCCCTCTGTTTCTACTCTTTTCTCTTTGCTCTGGATTGCTAACTACCATTGGTGCATGTTCACAAACCTCTACTGCTCTTTAACTCTCTGCACTTTCTCCATTTCCAGTACAATCATCCTCCACCTCAGGTGTTATCTTGCTATGTAATTGCTCTTGTGCACTGATATGTATTCTCTGTAGCTTGTGTTGTAGAGCTTTGTGTACTGCATTGACATGATCATTTTACTGTACTGTACATTAATCTGTGCCATTTGTTGTGGACCGGGTCATGCCTGAAAACAGTCCTTGTATCAGTGCACTTACCCAGTTATCAAAGACTCAAATACATATATACATACATAAATACATACATACCTACTTACATACATACATACATAAATACATAAATAGATAAATAGCTAATATGTCATTGAATTGGTAGCCAATGCTCTACTTGGGAGGTCTGTACCTCCAAGCTCTGCCACTTCAAGGAGGAGCTCTCAAATTCCTGGGGGGATGGCAGGAAGTTTTGGGACAACAGTCATGACCTCACAGGCAAAACCTGAAAATCATCACCTCTATGCTTACTGTGAATAGGGAAATCACCCAGGACCCCAAGCAAATTGCTGATACTTTCAATTCTGCCTTCACAGATCTTAGTGGCATACTTCCACCCCTACCGGGTCAAGTTGTCGCGTACATAACCACGCGTGGAATACCGCACAGAACATTTCTCGTGCACATGTAGGGTACAAAACCCCGCAAGACACATATGTTGCACGTGGTTTTGTACCCTATCACGCATGGGCGGGGAGGAGGAATTACATGGAGGTGAAGACCTCCATTCAGGTGATGGTCCTCCGAGCTGCCGCCATGGCTCAGTGGGATGAGCCATGAGTGCAGGGGGTCGCTGTTCATCTGTGGACCGGGGCTTGAATCCTGGTCCCAGACTTTTGCTAAACCGCATTGTGTGGTTTCTTTTTTTTTTTGCTCCCCCATGGTGTTTCTCCTCAAACCTGTGTTGAACCCCTCCCGGAGTTGATTTATTAATTTGGGGGGTTAGGAAAGCCCCTAGAAGGAAAGATACCACATGTTGCATTAGCTGAAATGTGTTTCGGCAGTTTATCTGAGCCCAGCAATATATCCGCTGAATTTATAGCACGGTACATTGCTGCGTTCTTATGTGGTACGATATAATGACCCTGTGCCCTTCCACCTGACTTCTTTGATGCACCTATGGATAATGCTAAGGCTAATAGTGAAGGCACCCATCAGGGGCCCCCCTCCTTCTATTTAAAGATGGTTACTGTGATAGAGGCCAGAAAGTATCTACAGTGGATGCTTGGAAAATCCAGATACAGTAGTGACTATCTTGATTTCAAACTTATTGATCTCACCCTTGACAAGGTTCTAGCTCCACTAACTAAACTACTCAGTCTATCCCTATGCCTTGGTCAGTTCCCCCAGAGATGGAAGGCAGCTGTGCTCACCCCATCCACAATAGTGGCAATCAAGCCCTTCACACAGACTACCATCCTATCTCAACCCCCCCCCTCCCGAAGGACTTGGAATGAATTGTATCAGACCAACTAAGTACCTTGAGAAATACCAGATCCAATGCCCACAACAACATGGTTTTCATAAGGCACACAGTACCACCACAGCACTGCTAGAATACACTGACTTCATACATAGCGTACTTGACCATGTTCACTTAGTAGGGGTGATTTACATTGACCTCACTAAAGCCTTTGACAGGGTCAGCCACACCATTCTGCTTGACGCACTCTCCACCACTGGACTCTCTTCTGAAGCTGTGGGATGGTTCAATAGCTACCTCGGATGCAAATCCCAACGAGTTAACATAAATGGTATTCTCTCATACAGCCGGCAAGCGTGCTCTCGGGTCCCACAAAGCTCTATCTTGGTCCCTTACTATTCAGTCTCTTCCTTAATAACCTCCCTCTGGCCAGCACTACTAATATACTACTGTACATGGATAATGATGTTATTTTCTCTAGCCAGCCTGAGCCACACTCCCTTGAGGCACAACTCCAACATAATTTTTCATCTGTTGAGGCCTGGTTCACTAAGCACAAATTCCTTATGAATTACAAAAACACCAAAGTCATGCTATTCACAAACCCTCACAATAAACATAAATTGCACCGGTTAGCCATCTGTAACAGCCTTAGCACCCAACTAGAACAAGTCCAGAGCTTTAAATATCTTGGGATAACTCACAACAGCTCTCTGTCCTATGCCATCCATGTGGAGTAAGTTGAAAATGCGGTCAGTACCAGGACTGGTCTCTTATATAGGCACAGACATTGCATGACCTCGATGCACTTTGGATAGCAGTCAATAGCTCTATCATTTCCATCATCGAATATGGATTAGGCATGTACAGTGCAGCAACTGACACTACACTGAAAAAGGGTTAACACTGCCCTCAATAAAACATGCAGGTTAATTACTGAGCACACTGTCTCACCCATACTTGTGACTTGTATGTGCAGACTAGCTGGTTGAATCTCAAGGGTAAAATGAAATACCAGACCTGCCTCCTAGCAAAAAAAATCTGTCTTGGCCAAACCCCTCCGGTCATACAGAATCTCTTTAAATTAGTGGCCAACCTGCATCGAACCTGAGGCATGACGAGACAAACATATCAAGTCCCCTTTTGCCGCACCTCACAGATACAGCGATCCTTTACATACCAGGTGCCCACTTGGCTAAATGACCTCCCCTATGCAATCTTGGCTGAGCCCAGGATAGGCCCCTTTAAGAGTAAACTTTGCCTACACCTTACCACACTTAGCAACTGTGACTGCCATCCATAAGTTATTCTCACTTCCATGTTGCCAAAACCATAGGTTTGCCCCCAAATATGAATCTCTGCCACTCCTCCACATACTCAGCAGCTGTAACCGCCTAACCTTATTGTCACTTTCCCTCCACCACTCCACCCCTAACGCCCACTCCTCCTTGCAGTCACCACTGTCATCCTTAGTATCCTGTACCCCTCATCCCTTGCCCCCTGTCCACCCCTCTCACTATTGCCCTTTATTTACCCCCTTTTTCCTCCCCCCATCACTGTTTGGCAAGGCCAAATTTGGCTGCTCCTGACTTCCTATTATTTTCTACTCTAATACATTATTTTGTTGCTATGTTTCAGTGTACTACCACTGGCGTTGCAATGTCTTTTTTTTGTCAGATTGATGTGATTATTGCTGTTTATTTGATGTGTATGTAACCCCCCTGCAAATGGAGGTTCCTAAAAGTCTTCTAGGAGCTGGCTAAGTGCTCCCAGCCTGAATGGTGTTCGGCGTTTAAGCCGTTTATCTGTGAGTGCTTTTAGAGCCTCTGGTACTGTCTCTTTAAGAGCTGCCTGCTTGCAAGCTAAATTAGTTTGAATGGGGGGACTGTGTATTTAATGCTCGAATCCCGCCCTGGGATGCCGTCTGATCGCTCCATTTCTGCAGTTGTTAAAAGCGCAGAGGGAGCCCACCTGAAAGATGTAACTGTTTGTCTGAAATCATTTAAAGCATTAGTAAAATTGCAGTTTGTCTAACCTGCCTTTATTGCAGCTGGGACTCTGTGTGTGTTGCCCCTCCGTTTGGACCTGAACTGCTAATCTGGGTCAATTAGGTTAGGGGAGCCCTAAAATGGAGATTGCTTGAGCCAACCAGAACTTGGATTCTCACCTGGAGCATGCTTAAAAGGGGAATGTATGGCAGGTGCTTCTGGGAGCTGTAGTTTGGACCTTGGCACCTTTTTGCACCAACAGAGGGAGCCCTGCAGTGATTGACAGCCAAATCCAACAACTGAACTTGTGTGGAGCCTAAGGGAAATGCCCTGAACTGTTCCTGGAGGGGCAGATGCGAGTTGACTGTGAGAAGAGAAAGAGCTCTGTTCTGCTGCGGCATGCAGTTCACACGGGAAGCACGTGTAAGGTCCTGAAGTTGGCCTTTAGCCATTAGCGAGTGTGCATCAGACTAAATCTGAGTTGTGGAAAGAGAAGGAGGAAGTGTGCAGAACCAGGCTTGCCCGCAGAAGACCGAAGATTTACAGAAGTGCGATCGGACTGTCGGGGACTCTTTTGCTGCATGTGTTCTCGGGTTTTGCAGTATTTGTGATCGGGATCGAGAAGCAGCTGCCTGGTATAGTAAGTTCCTTTACATATAAATATGTCTAGTGCTTGTAGGGGATCGTGATTCATTTTCCCCTTGTTCTGTGAGTTGTGAGCTGAAGCTGGAAGCTGGACTCAAAGTTAATCGGACTGAATCCGTCTGCTATCCAAATCAGTTAGGCCCTGTCACAGGGGTCTCATCTCCATGCCCTACTCATCCTGGCCATCCAGAGCCACCTCCTCAATTCAGCTCTCGGTTTGGGGTTCGTGAGTACAAATAGGGGTACCTCCCCTCACCTTCATTTAATCAAAGTGTGTCAACTGATTGTTTTATGTTCTTCTGTTTGTGGACTGAGCCATCCAGCTCTGGATTACAATTTGTTTGTGCATATATTTTCTTCCTATAGGGCCCCATCCAGCTGCACCAGCCGGCCAACCCCGGGCAACGGATCTGGCTTACCCCCTACCATCCTGGGTACCCAGAGTGTGACTTTTTGGTCCCTTTTATGCCTGTACAGTACTGTGATTTGAATATTGCCAATCAACCTGATTTCCCCCTTCCGTGTTCTAGTTCCCTGAATAAACCAGATTTGTTATTGTTGAACTTTATACTGTCTGAGGTGTCAGTACATATAGAACCAGCATTGCAATCTGTGTTTGTGTATGTTGCTTAACCTTTGCTTTACAGGGGAAGTCCTCAGAGACATGCTGCAGAATCCGTCTCAAGGGTAAGTGGTATCTATATGTGTAACCAGTGTTCATATGCAGGGTATTGGGGCGGTAACTCCTATGAACTGTGTGGGCCACTAGTGGGGACAAAGGGGGTCACAGTGTCCCAGAAGGCTGTGCCCGAGCTAGTTTAATCACTATCAACCCTGACCTGTGGGTGGAGGCACCAGTCATAGAACCTAGGCCCCTCGACCTGTCAGTAGCCAAGCAGGCAGGGGTAGTAGCCCTTGGGATAGTGCCTCCTGGGGGTTACATGTATATTGTTGTCTTATCCTGATGTGGAACCTTTGTAAAAAAGCCTATGGCTCAAAGATATTGTAATCTGAGAAAGAAATAAATAAAAATAAAATAAGAAACAATGCAGCTCATGGAGCACTGACATGGGTAGCATGTCAATTCAGTGACGAAATTATAGTGAGGGCAATTTCGGCAACGGCAATGTCAGTGAATGTAATTACGGTGCCCAGAAAGATGGGCAAGCACCGATACGGTGACAAAGGTACTCTCCCTCCCTGAGCTGCTACGACCTTGAGGTTGATTATTTAGTAAGGGGTCCGGGTGGCAAGCCCCCGCAAGGGGTGGGGGTCTTAGGGCGAGGCCCATGAAAGAAGCATTTTAAAAACTGTCATTTTAATGGTGTTCGCCCATATGTACTGGGCGCCTTAATTGTAGTTACCATACTGTCATCGCCAAAATTGTCCTCGCTATAATTCTGTTGCCGAATTGATATGGAACTGTGCCATGATATACTCAGACTGGAAAGTCCCAGTATTCAGCTGGGCTGCTGCATTCTGTACAAGGTGTAGGCAAAGCACAAGCCTCACGAGAAGCTGTAGGTAAAGAGTATTGCAGTAGTCCGATCTAGATGTGATGAAGGCATGCACCAGGATAACCAAATCAGTGGGAGCTAGAAAGTGTTTGATCTGGGTGATGTTTCACAGATGGAAAAAGACACTGCAGACAGCCGCCACCACCTGATGTTCTTCTGTCAGCTTGTATTCCACAATGACCCCAGGTATCTCACCCTATTCACAGCTCCAAGCAGGATGCCATTTAAAGATAATAAAGAGACACCACCACCATTCATTGCTGACCCACACTGGCCAGGTTCCACCTGCAGCAGCTCTGTCTTTGCAGAATGACGACAAAGACAGCTGGCAACCATCCAGTCTTAAATCTCCCTAAAGCAGCACCCCTGTCTGGAGCACAAGACAAGTTCAACTGGATATCATCAGCATAGCTATGAAAACCCAGTGCATACTGTTTGATAATATCCCCCAACAGTAGCTTGTACATGGCAAGCACCATGAGGGCCAGGATCTAGCCTTGAGGCCTTCTACAGCTGAGTGCAGTACTGTTTGACATGTAAAACCCCGGTGCCACCTGTTGCACCCTGCCAGACAAATAGCCAAGAAATGGATGGCTTTTAAATCAATATTGGGTGTTGCAGGTCATGTTTATAAGTTTGTGAACAATTGACCCTATGTAATGTCTTGTCTCAACCATGTGGATTTTATACTAATTATATTCTTGTGCTTGTCTAGAGAGGAAACATCTTCTACAGTGTAGCACAAATATCCTTGTCTTTTGTACACAATAATAATTAAGATAAGTAAGTCTATGGTTAAATGTGTTTCAAAAGTGTTTTTCTGATTGTAAATTCTGATTTTTATGAAACAACTGTTAAGTCTTGCACTGTCTATCATATGTATCAATCTGCTTATACAGGACTACTTTGTAAAACATGGCCTTGCAGTCCTAAAAGTTTATCTCCTGCTGAAAAATAAACTTTTTTATCTATCTATCTATCTATCTATCTATCTATCTATCTATCTATCTATCTATCTATCTATCTATTTATCTTTATCTTTCTATCTATCTATCTATCTATCGATCTCTCTCTCTCTCTCTCTCTTTCTCTCTATCTAAATAGGGCTCAAACCACATCAGCACCATCCCTGGGAGTCCTACAAAATGCCTCAGGCTTTCCAACAGCACCCATGGTCCACTGTTTCAAATGTCAAGGAAAGGTGAAGCAGAACCAGAATAGAACACTATCCACTATCTCTCACTAGGAAGAGATCATGGTGCATCTGGACAAGTGTGGTCTCAGTGCTATGATGAGACTGAAAAGCAAATTGAAACAGCTTGTAGATGTCATACTGTTCCAGGTGTGCTTCACCTGCAGCATTACCACCTTTTTGATAACCTTCCCCAAAAAGACAAGGTTCGAAACAGTCCTGTTGTTGACGAGAATGTCAGAGTCCAAAGATGGTTTCTTCAGGAGAGGTATTGCCATCACCATTTTCAGTGCAGTAGAAAAACACCCTCCCTTAGAGAACACCTGACAAGCTCCACAAATATTTTATTTATTTTACAGTTTTTGTGGCCAGGAAAGACACACTAAGCCAAGTTTTATTTCTAGGCAAGTCCTGGGAGCACACAGAAGTCAAGTGACTTGCTTATGGTCACACAGTACTTTAGTGGCTACAGGATTCAAAACTAGTTCTCCAGGTTTGCAGCTCAGTGCTCTTAAGCACTATGATATACTGCCGCCCCACCAGTTCCCCCAGGTACTCCAAAAGAAGTCTGATAGGTCCTCAATCCAATACACAGCAGATGCTCTCTCTTCCTCCAACAACAGGATGTGCCCCTAGGAACCAGGAGCACCTGCTTGGCCTATCAAATCCCAAAGCCCCCCTACCAATGTCCATCCCATCAGGGCAGCAAAACTTAACAACTCTCGGAGAGTGCTACAACTACTCTCGTGGTGCCTGTGTCTCCAAAGTCAGCATTAAGTTCCACTCCATCAGGAAGAAATCTCTGAGACTGAAACATGGCCTGGGGGACTTAAGGAAGCTTACATTAATACTACACCTAATGTCTGGCAACATCCATCCAAACTCAGGCTGCACAGGAACCTTGGTTCAGGACCAAATCATCAAGGGAAACTAAAGTCTTCCTTGGCATCAGAAGTAGTCGCTCAAAATTTGCTAAGTTTGAAGCCTGGGCAGCATTAGTACAACCAGATGTAATATCCCTGACTGAACCCTGGCTCATCCCCAAACTCTCTGATGCTGTCATCTCCCTGCTAGGCTTTAACTTTTTTAGAGAGGACCAACTGGGTAAGCATGAGGGAGGGGCTGTCTATTCTATGTAAGGTTGGAGCTGCAAGGCTCCAAACTAGAAAACTATGGCTTAACTGGAGAATACAAGTGCCTGGCAATTAAACTCCTTCTGGGGAGGGGACACAAATCCCTTGTACATATGACAATCTACATACCACCTGGTAAACACTAATCTGGCATTGAGTCCTTCTTCAGCTACTTTAATTAAATTAACTGAAAATGGGAAACAACTGTCACTGGAGACTTCAGTTTCAGTTGTACTTCCAAATCTGTTGTGGCCATAGGGACTTGGTTGCCAGCCTCTTTCTCTCCCAATTGGGTATGAAAGCACTAGAGCCAGCTCTAAAACAGGCACCATAACCTTAATTGACTGGATCTTGGCTATCCACCCTGATAGGGCTGGGGGGATACTGGGATGCATAGGGAGAGGCATCACCAGTAGAAAACAGGAAGTTATTATCCCTCTGTACAGACAGCTGGTCAGACCCCATCTGGAGTACTGCGTGCAGTTCTGGAGACCCAATCTCCACAACGACATAGACAGGATGGAAGCTGTCCAGAGGAGGGCACCTAAAATCGTGCAGGGTCTGCACTGGAAGACATATGAAGAGAGACTTAAGGTTAATATGTATAGCCTCGAGGAAAGGAGGGAGAGGGGGGACATGATAGAAACTTTCAAGTACCTCAAGGGAATCAACAAAGTCCAAGAGGGTAGCATATTTCAAAAAAAAGAGGTGTGCAAGAACAAGGGGGCACAATTTGAAGATGGGG
Source organism: Neoceratodus forsteri (assembly GCA_016271365.2). Lineage (NCBI taxonomy): Eukaryota > Metazoa > Chordata > Ceratodontiformes > Ceratodontidae > Neoceratodus > Neoceratodus forsteri. Next base: position 1,310,479,673 of record CM028131.1, read on the forward strand.
GAGGTGGCTCAGAGGTAATTTAAGGAAGTATTTTTTCACACAGAGGGCTGTGGATGCATGGAACGGCCTTCCGGAGGAGGGTTGTGGAGTCAAAAACAGTGGTGGAATTCAAGCATGCATAGGACAGTCATAAGGCAATTCTAGGGGTTGGGGGTAGGAAGAAGTAGGCTGCTGGTTAACCAGGATCTGCAGCTTATCCATTAGGTAGGGAAATGGGCAGACTGGGTGGGCCAAGCGGTCCTTATCTGCCATCAAATTCTATGTTTCTATGTTTCTAGGGTCATAGAAGTCTGAGTGCTACCTGACACCACCAGTGACCACTCCTCGGGGCAATGCATATGGCGAGCTAAACAATCCATGCCTCCCCTTATTTAGTAATAGCTAGGCCTTATGCAAAGATAGGGTAGCAGAGTTTAAGCAACATGTTGCTCAGATTGATTGGAGTTACTTGGACGACACCTCCAATATTGACTCTGCTCCTGACTTCTTTATAAATGAATTCACTGCAACCTGTGACAGATTTACCCCCTTCAAAAAGTGCAAGGTGTGAGGTACCCTGACTGGCTGGATTGCCCCTGAACATGTAGCTCTCATGCGAGAAAGGACAACCTGTGATGCCAGATGAGAGATACCAGGTCATCAATGCACCCACAGAGGTAGAAAGAAGCACAAAATATTTGCACCAGTAAGATAATGCAGGCAAAATATGAATACAGCAAGGACTGGCAAATCCAAAACTGGAGCAATGGGAAAAAAATGTTTATTTATTTATTTATTGAATACTAGGAATAGACCTTTGAGCTAAAAGCTCATTTACAAAGGCTCAGTGTCCAACAACTAACATAGCTAACAGCACCAAGAAGACCAACAAATTACAATAATAATTCATAACAAGACACTAAGAGCATTGTACATTAGATAATGGTTCACAATATATACATATAAGTTACGTAATGAGGTAGGAAATATAGGAGAGATGTCAAGAGTAAACTGGAGTTAGTAAAGAGATACAGATGGTAGCTAGTATCTTAGCATTGTCGAGATTAGGTTGGGGGTAAGGGAGTAGACAGAGGGTAGCTCAGCCAGGGGAGAGGGAAGGGGAAGGGGTGGTGGAGACACAAAAGGGGGAAAAGAGGAGAGGATGGCAAGGAAAGAAGAGATGCAGGGACAGGGGGGAGGAGGGAGCCTAGGGAAAGATAGTAGTAAGTATGATGGGCAGTAGGAGGTTAAAGGCTACAATCACATTTGGAGTATTTAGTCACCAGGTGGGCCTTCAGATTAGGCTTGAACTGGCCAAGCTTGGTACAGGACAGAAGAATATATGGAATATATATATATATATATATATATATATATATTATAGTGTGTGATCACGACACTATACTTAGGGTAATGAAGGCACTTCTATGTTAAAGTAAACATTTTGTCGTTAATAACTTTGGACCCGTTCAACGCATTTGCCTGAAATTTGGTATGCTCGGTGAGGCATGGTAGATCTCTTGATCTGCCAAATTGTGTTTTGGTCAGACTGACAGTCGTTGCTCACCAAAACGCTGAAAAATGCACTTTTCGGCAGTTTTGGGAATTTTGCTGTGGCCCTGCAAGGCCTTCATGTGGTGTGCCAGTCTGTGAGATGGCTCATCTGAAAGACATTTGGTGGCTGAACATGCCACTTTTTGTTTGGTGAAAAAATATTAAGACATTCAAAAGTTATGGCACTTTTAAGCTCTCATTATAAGCCAATGGGAAAATTTATATGGTTGTTTTACGAACAAAGAATGGGGTTTGGGATATGTCGTCCCGCCTGGTGGTCAATCCCGTCAGAAAAAATCAAATATCTCGGCTCAGGGGCCACTCCTGGGTTGTGAGGCCTAAATGTTGCCCCATTCTTGTTCACTGTTGCTTCTCAATATGATTACACAAGTAATGGGGCAACATTTAGGCCTCAGAATCCCAATGACACACCCCGTCATCTGACAATCATGGGATGATTGGTGGGTCCACGAGGTGGGAGGGGCAATCCTAAAGGTTTTTAATTTCCTGACTTTTTGTGGTTTAACCCTAAATGATGCATTAATGCAGTTTCTGGCATAGAATAAATATATATATATATATATATGAGATATGACATGGCCTGACTGAAATATCATATTTATCTTCACGAGAGGCCAATGATATCATGACATCTCACGAGTGGCGAAGCCATGAGTGAGATATCTTGATGTCATTGGCCTCGAGTGAAGATAAATATGATATCTTCAGTCAGGACATGTCATGTTCTGTTTATACAATGTATGTTTTGGGATCCACACAAGAGAATCCCTCCTCCCCAGTTCTGCCCTCATCACAATCCTTAATGGTTTTGTGCCCCTCTCAGATGACTTACTAATGCTCCTCCACAGAACTTTCCATATCCCCCCACAAAACTGTCCATATCTGCCACCTAACTTTCAAGCAGCATTTGTGATTTAAAACATTTGTTGTTTGTGTCATTTCACACTGTTCATCAATCAGGCACTTTGTTTTTTTTTCCTTTAAAGTAGCGTGACCGAGCACTGCATATAGCAGTAAATTAAGTCCTGCTAGTGATTTAAACTTAGACATTCTGGGCCAGATATTCAAAAGGGTTGCACCATGCGCAATAGGGTTGCACCTGCGCAAGTCCGAACTTTCTCCATTCTGCGATATTCAGCAGGAGGCAGTTGCACCACAGAAAACATGCTGAGCAACAGCGCAATGCAAATGAATGCATGCTGAACTGGAGGGGGGGAGGAACCATGCATAAACTGCACAGCCCGATATTCAGCCGGGCTGTGCAGAGTTGTTCAGGCGCAACCCCCAACCTGCGCCTGCACAACTTTGAGCCCAAAAAAAAGGCTCAAGTCGAGGGTCACCCAGAGGTGAGCTGCTGCATTGCAGGGTGCAACACAACAGCTGCCACCTGTGGCTGGCCCTCAACCCACTCCCTGTGCCCCCCCTGCAGCCCGATCGTGGGCAAAAGAATGTAAAATCCCCACCACCACCCCCCACTGGCCCGATTGCGGGCATAGCTTAAATCCCCCTCTCCCCACCAGCCCGATCACAGGCAGCAATGTGTCTCCCCCCCCAACACATCCCTGGTGGTCCAGTGGACCGATAAGCTCAATCGCGGGCTGAAGTAATTAAACACCCCTGCGAACATATCCCTGGTGGTCCAGTGGACTGATAATCCTGATCACAGGATGGAGTAATTAAACACATCCCCCCCGAACATATCCCTGGTGGTCCAGTGGACCGATAATCCGGATCGCGGGATAGAGTAATTAAACACCCCCCCCGAATATAGCCCTGGTGCCTGAGTCCCCCACCCCACCCACCCACGAAGCCCCACCACGCTCCCTCCCTGGCGGCGGCGAGGCAGCATCCCACCCGCCTGCCGCCCGCCACCGCGACTGACTGCCCAGTGGGCTGCACGCCCATTGGTGCAGAGCAAGAGCCAATGGGCGTCGTCTCATATTGAAAGACAGTCCAGTTTTGTGAATGAATGTATTCATTCACAAATCTGACTGTCTTAGACGGGTATAGGCTGTATGCCCATTGGCTCTGCTCTGCACCAATGGGCATGCAGCCCTACCAGGCAGTCAGTCGGCGGGCGCGGGCGGCAGGCAGGTGGATGCTGCTGCCCGCCGCTGCCGGGAGGGAGCGGGTGGTGGGTCGTGGGTGGGTGGGTGGGGTGGGGACACTAGGCAACCAGGGCTATGTTCGGGGTGTTTAATTACTTCAGCCCATGATCGGGCTTATCGTCCACTGGACCACCAGGGATATATTCGGGAGGGAGGGGTGTGTGTTTAATTACTCCAGCCCGCGATCGGGCTTATCGGTCCACTGGACCACCAGGGATGTGTTGGGGAAGGGAGACACATTGCTGCCCGCGATCGGGCTGGTGGTGGTGGCGGGATTTAAGCTATGCCTGCGATCGGGCCAGTGGGGGGTGGTGGTGGGGATTTTACACTCTTCTGCCCACGATCGGGCTGCAGTGGGTGTCGGTCCCCGATGGCTGCTGCCTGGCAGGGCGCCAGGCGCAAGTCCTCGGGGATCGGCGCATTTGCATGCTAATGGCATGCAAATGAGGCCATATTCAGATGCAAATCCCCCCCCCCCGTGCCGTGCATGAATTATGGCCCCATTTGCATGTCACCTTTTGAATATCGGGATTTTGTGCATGGCGCAATGGTACTTGCGCCACTGCAAGTTGAATGCTCCACTCTGACCACTTCTGGTGGCGCAAGTTCCACTGCGCCAAGCACAGTGGCTGCGGCCGAGGGGTGATATTCAAAGGAGTTGCTCAAGGGTGCAACTCCTTTGAATATCGCTCTGGCCACACACCTGCGCAACTATTTTGTGCAGCGCAAGGGCTTGCTCCACAAAATAGCGCAGTTTGAATATCTGGCCCCCTGTGTGCAAAAAAAGTAACATAACTGTGTTTTTATGTTAGTTTGCCTTAGTTTTATGTATGAGCACTTATGTGGTTGATCCTGCCATTTACAGAGTCCCCTACCATTGCACCACTTTCAGTTTTAATATGCTTATGTAGCGTAGCCGAGCGCTGTTCGTTGTACATAATGATATTCTGTTAGAAGGACTGCTAGTGATGGAAAAGTAACAAACGTATGTATTTTACCTTCATTTACTCAGATTTGTGGAAAAGAGGTTTCCGATTGTAGCAAGAAGAGAGGGAGTGCAATGCAAGGAAATCAGCAGGCTGAGAACAGTAGCTGGGAGTGAGAGCGCTCGTTGCTATGGCAATGGTGACTTGGGCTTGCGGTTTCTTTTTGGAATCTGCCGACTCGCTGGCTGCACACTCTGTGTCATGTTGTTACTTGGCATACTCTGATACAGAAAGCTGGGTAAATTTAAGATGAAGTAGACACATTTCTTTCTTTTTGGAGAGAGAGAGAGCATTATTTTAAATGTGTATCAGCATGCATGTACTGCATGTACTGATAGCGCTTAATGACAGGAAGAAAAGTGAAAGCGGTTACATTGGTATGACGGTCTGGCAGGATCAACCAGATAAGTTCTCTTTTACAAAAGTAAGGAAAGTTAAGATTAAAAATAGTGTTTTGCTCTTTTTTGTGCAAAGCGTGCCTTATTGTAAATCTTGTTTTACAGCTGTAGACAGCGCTCAGTTACAGTACAAGAAAGTGAAAGTTCCACATATCGGAGTGGTTTCAGAATGACATATAGGAGTGTGAAGATATCTCCATGACATATAGGAACATAGAGATAGCAATTTTATCTTCACTGCCTAGCTCAGATATCACGTTTTATACTTCTATTTATCCCAAAACATACAGGGCTGGATATTCAAACTGCGCTATTCTGAGGCGCAAGCCCTTGCGCTGCGCAAAATAGTTGCGCAGGGGTGTGGCAGGCGATATTCAAAGGGTTGCGCTATTGAGCAACTCTTTGAATATCACCCCAGCCATAGCTACTGTGCATGACGAGTGGAACTTGCGCCACCGCAAGTTGTCAGAGGAGCATTCAACTTGGCGGTGGCTATACCATTGCCATGCGCAAAATCACAATATTCAAATGGTGACATGCAAATGGGGCCATAATTCATGCAAGGCGCAAGGGGGGCCATTTGCATCTGATTATGGCCCCATTTGCATGCCGTTAGCATGTAGGTGCGCCGATCCCCGAGGACTTGTGCCTGGCGCCCTGCCAGGCAGCAGCCGTCGGGGACCGACGCACCCTGCAGCCCGATCGCGGGCAGCAATGTGGCTCCCCCACCTCCTCCCGTACATCTCCCTGGTGGTCCAGTGGACCGAAATGCCCGATCGCTGGGCGGTATGTTTAAAAACTCCCCCTCCGTTCACATCCCTGGTGGTCCAGTGGACCGAAATGCCCGATCGTGGGCAGAAAGTAAAGTGAACCCCTCCGAACATGTCCTTGTGCCCGATCATGGGCAATAAGTAAAGTGACCCCCAACCCCGAACATCTCCCTGGTGGTCCAGTACGAAATGCCCGATCGCGGGCAGAATGTAAATTAACCCCCAAACATCTCCCTGGTGGCTAGTGTCCCCCACCCCACCCACCCACGAAGCCCCACCACCCGCTCCCCCGGCGGCGGTGGTGGCAGCATCCACCGCCTGCCGCCCGCCGCCCGCCCGACTGACTGCCGGTAGGGCTGCACGTCATGGTGCAGAGCAAGAGCCAATGGGCATGCAGCCTACTGACATGACAGTCCAGATTTGTGAATGAATCATTCACAAATCTGGACTGTCATGTACGGTATGGCTGCACGCCCATTGGCTCTTGCTCTGCACCAATGGGCGTGCAGCCCTACCGGAGCAGTCGGTCGAAGCGACGCGCGAGGCGGCAGGCGGGTGGATGCTGCCGTCCGCGGCTGCGGGGGAGCGGGTGGTGGGGCTTCGGTGGGTGGGGTGGGGACACTAGCCACCAGGGAGATGTTTGGGGGGTTCAATTTATTCTGCCCGCGATCGGCATCGGTCCACTGGACCACCAGGGAGATGTTCGGGGTTGGGGGGCTCACTACATACTGCCCACGATCGGGCACAAGGGACATGTTCGGGGGTTTATTTACTTACTGCCCGCAATCGGCACAAGGGACATGTTCGGGTTTCACTTTACTTACTGCCCGCGATCGGGCAGAAGGTACATGTTTGGGGGTTCACTTTACTTTCTGCCCACGATCGGGCATTTCGGTCCACTGGACCACCAGGGATGTGAACGGGAGGGGGGGAGCCACATTGATGCTCGCGATCGGGCTGGTGGGGAGTACACTATGCCCGCGATCGGGCTGGAGGGGCACAGGGACTGAGTTGGGGGCCAGCCACAGGTGGCAGCTGCTGTGGTGCGCCCTGCAATACAGCAGCTCACCTGTGGGTGGCCCTCGACTTAAGCCTTTTTTTTTTGGCTCAAGGTCCTGCAGGCTCAGGTTGGGGGTTGTGCCTGCACAACTCTGCACAGCCCGGCTGAATGTCGGGCTGTGCAGTTTATGCATGATTCCTCCCCCTCCTGTTGAGCATGCATTCATTTGCATTACGCTGTTGCTCAGCCTGTTTTCAGTGGCACAACTGCCTCCTGCTGAATAATCGCAGAATGGCACAATTTAGGACTTGAGATCAGCAACCCTGTTGCGCATGGCGCAACCTTTGAATATCTGGCCCACATTGTATAATATATATATATATATATATATATATATATATACATATACATATATATGTATATATGTATATATATATATGTAGATAGATAGATATGTAACCCCTAGATGGCGCTATCCCAGGGGCTACTACCCCTGCCTGATTTGCCACTAACAGGTTGAGGGGCCTGGATCCAATGGCGGGTGCCTCCACCCAGAGGTCAGGGTTTGCAATAGTTAAACTAACTTGGTCACAGCCCTCTGGGACACTGCAACCCCCCTTTCTTCCCACTAGTGGCCCACACAATATATCAGAATTACCTTCACAGTATACACTTACCCCCAGGTCTGGTTCCGGTACTGGGACCTCCTGTGAAATGAGATACAGTGCAACAATCACAGTACAGTACTTTAACATAGACAAATACCTCAGGCAGTATAACTTTGCTGAAACAAGCAGCTCTGATTTATTTAGGGGGATATAACAAGGACAGGGGGAAATCAGGTTAATTAGCTTATCACTTTAATAATCTACCTATGGCTCTGTGCACAGGCCTATCCCTATCAGTTACTGTCCCTGGGTACCCAAGCCCTAGTGGCTAGTCCAAACCGTGGCAGCTGGTAGGGGCCCTTTCACACAGAGAAAAGGAGAATTAAACAGTCAGCAGTACAGTAATTCCATTTGGATTTAATGTGGCAATTCAACAGGGAGTGACCCTGAATTAGTACTCACGACCTCCAAATAAGATAGGGTCCTTCAATGTCAGCAGGGCTCACTTGAGGTACACAAACCTCTTCACACATCCATATAAAAGAAAGCACTATACCAGGCAGGCTGCATCTGTATTCCAATCGTAATTACTGCACAATACCGGGAGAACACACAGCAGATTCAGTTCCTGACAGACCGAGTGTAATTTTCAGCAATTCCTCCAGTCTTCTACAGGGTGAGCCTGGTTTCTACTCTTCAGAGATCCTTTGATTCTTTTCACAGGACGGATTCAGTCCTAACAAGCTGTTACACAAGCTGCAGACCGAACTCTGGGCCTTACACACGTTTTTGACTAAAACTGCACACTGAAAAAGCACAGGGCTCCTTCCTTCTTCACTGCCAAAGCTCAACTGACACTCCAACTGACAAAACTGGCACTTCCTTTGAGTTCCTCCCAGTTCTTGACTGGATTGGCTGTCACTCACAATAGACTGCTGCTGTTGGTCCAAAAAGGTGCTGAAGTCTAAACTACATCTCCCAGAGTCACTGCCCATACAATCCTCTTGTGGCTGGCTCAGATTATGAGTCCAAGTTCTGATTCGTCCAAGGCACCATTTTAGAGCTAGCTTACCCACACTGATTGGTCCAGTTCAGCAGTTCAAAACTAGAATGGGGAACTAGCAGACACAGTTCTGACTGCAAAGAAAGCAGGTTAGACAAACTGTAATTTCATTATTACTCTAAATAATTTCTGGCAAACAGTTACATCTTTCAGATAGGTTCCCTTTGCACCCTAGTGACTGCAAAATGAAGTGAATTGCAGCAGCTCGAGTGGTACTCAGAGAAGCACACAGTCCCCCCATACAAACTAATTATGTCTGCAAGCAGACAGCTCTTAAAGAGACAGTACCAGAGGCTCTAAAAACACTCACTGATAAATGGCTTAAATGCCAAACACCATTCAGGCTTGGAGCATTCAAGCAAGCTCCTGGAAGTCTTTTGGGAACCCCCATTTGCAGGGGGGTTACAGATAGATGGGAGAATATATCTGAACTTCTGGGTAAGGGTGAAAAACAGCCTCCTAAAATGCTCAAAGTTGATGGTGCTGAGATCCGGGACCCAACAGAGATAGCAAACAGTTTTAACACAGCCTTTACAGACCTAAGGTCTGTTATCCACGATGGTCCTGCACAGGGTTCATGAGATGGTGGTGGCACTGGAGCGTTATGCAGCTATGACCCAGAACCAGGACACCCAATATTCTATTTCAAGTCTATCTCCACCAAAGATACCCTAAAGTTTAGTATGTCAAAAGGGTACTAGGTAAAACCAGGGTAGGGGGTGATGCACTAGACATGAAGTTGCTAGCCCTGGCCCTTGAGAAACTTGCCCACTCCTTATCCAAAATATTAAATTTCTCTCTGCAGTACTCCCAGTTCCCAGGGGTATGGAAAACGGCACTGGTCCCTCCAGTTTTTAGAAACAGTGACTCCTCCAATTTGAATAACTAAAGGCCAATTGCAATCCTCTCTCCTTTGTACAAAGTCCTAGAGAGAATTGTATCAGACCAATTGGTCCCTGCTTGAGAAAATACAATATCCACTGCACATAACAGCATGGATTCAGAAAGCTTCATAGCACCAGCACTGTCTGATAGAGTACACTAACTACCTGCATAAGCTCCTTGACAGTGGTTGCCTGATTGCAGCCATCTACAGCGATCTAAATAAGGCCTTCAACCTTGTCAACCACAAGCTACTGCTTAGCAAGCTCCCCTTTGCTGGTTTATCTAAGGACAATTAGCTTGGTTTTGAAGTACCCCACTGACCACTCCCAGCATGTAAAGATTGACGGCTTTCTATGTGATGACAGGAATGTCTCCATAGGTGTGCCCCAGGGATCAATTCTTGTCCCCCTCCTATTTGGCCTGTTCATCAACAACCTCCAAAGGCCAGCCAGTCTGCAAGGTGGCACTCCTTTATGCTGATGATGCTGTCATTTTCACCAGCTGTGCAGACATAGATACATAGATACATAGACAGTGTCAGCAGATAAGGGCCTATGGCCCACCCAGTCTGCCCATTTGAGCTTGTAAGTTCAGTTTATGTTTTCCTAGAAGTCTGTTGCCCCTTACCCCTGACCTCCAGAATTCCTTTATGTCTATCCCATGCATTCTTAAATCCTGTGATTGTTTCAGCCTCCACCACTTCCTCTGGCAGGGTGTTCCACTTGTCCACCACCGTTCTGTGAAGAAATTCTTCCTCATGTTTCCTCTGAATTGTCCTCCTCCAACTTCATCCCATGCCCTCTAGTCCTGGTACATCTTTTTGCTTAAAAATAGTGTATTCCTGCACCCTGTTCCTCCCTGTGAGATACTTGTATGTCTCTATCATATCCCTCTCTCCTCCTCTCCTCCAGGGAGTACATGTTCAGTTCCTTCAACTTGTCTTCATAGGACTTGTGATGCAATCCATGCACCATCTTTGTTGCCCTCCTCTGAACCTTCTCTACCCTGTCTATGTCCTTACGTAGGTATGGTCTCCAGAACTGTCACTGTACTCCAGGTGGGGCCTCACTAGTGTCTTGTATAGCGGAATTATGACCTCCCTTTTCCTGCTGGTGATGCCCCTGCCTATATTTCCCAGCATCCTGTTTGCTTTACCTGCTGCCTTGTCACACTGTTTCCCTACCTTGAGGTCATCAGAGATGATAATCCCAAGATCCCTTTCCTGTTTGGTGCATGCTATATCCTCACCCCCCAACTGATATATTGTGTCAGGGTTTTTGTGCCCCATATGCATTATCTTGCACTTCTTTGCATTGAATTTCAACTGCCAAACCCCTGACCATTCAAGTTTCTGCAGGTCCTCTCATTCTGTCTACACCCTCTGGTGTGTCTACTCTGTTACAGAGCTTTGTGTCATCAGCTAACAGTGAAATTCTGCCTTCTAGGTCCTGTGCAATGTCACTGATGAAGATGTTGAATAGGATCGGTCCCAGCACTGATCCCTGTGGTACCCCACTAGTCACTCTTCCCTCTGTGGAGTGACAGCCATTTACCACCACCCTCTGTGTCCTGCCACCCAGCCAGTTACCTACCCACCACACTACTGTCCTGCCCACACCCATATTCCCCAGTTTGTGTAGTAGTCTTCTATGTGGCACAGTGTCAAAGGCCTTGCTGAAGTCCAAATAGGCCATGTCCACTGCCCTCCCCTGATCCACCTCCCTAGTCACCCAGTCAAAAAATTCAACAAGGTTGGTCTGACATGACCTCCCCCTGGTGAAACCATGCTGCCTTGGGTCCTGTAGTCCATCGACAACCAGATGTTCCACCAATCTCTCCTTCAGTAGTAGTGCTTCCATGATCTTCCCCACTACCGAGGTGAGGCTGACTGGTCTGTAGTTCCCTGCTTCCTCTTTGTTCCCGCTTTTGTATAAGGGGACTACATCTGCTGTCCTCCAGTCTTTGGGTACCTCCCCTTTCCAGTGATCGGCTAAACAGGATAACCAGAGGTTCAGCCACCACCTCTCTTAGTTCTTTAAGGACCCTGGGATGCACCCCATCTGGCCCCATTGCTTTATCAACTCTTATTACTTCCAGTTCCTTCAGGACCCTTTCTCGTAAAGGGACTTGTGTCCATTTCTGCACCATTTTCACCCCTTGTACTCCCTTCAGACCCATTACCCTCCTCTTCCTCAGTAAAGACTGAGCAGAAATACCTGTTCAATATGTCAGCTTTCCTGTTGTCATCCTCCATGCAGCCCCCATCCTCCCCCTTCAGTCTCACTATCCCTCCCTTTGTCTTTCTTTTTTCACTTATGTACCTGTAAAAGGTTTTGTCCCCTCTACCCACTGATTTTGCAATGTGTTCTTCTGTCTGAGCTTTGGCTTCCCTTACTGACCTCCCTGCCTCCTTTGCTTCTCCTGGTACTTCTCCCTATCCTCTTCTGCCTGTGTCTTTTGTATTGCCTGAATGCAATCGTTTGGCTTTCACTTTCTTTGCTACCTCTTTGGAAAACCATAATGGTCTCCTCTTCCTTTTCCTCTTGCTAACCTGCTTAATGCATAATTTTGTTGTTCTTGTAATCCCCATTTTAAATACTGCCCACTGTTCCTCAACCCCTGATTCCTGTCCCATTCCCCTTAATGCCTCTTTCAAGTATCTCCCCATTTTCCCAAAGTCTGCCCCCCTAAAATCCAGGATACGTGTTTTTGTGTGGTTTGGTTCTGCTCTTTCTGTGATTTCAAACCACAATGACTGGTGGTCACTGTTCCCAGGTGCTCCCCCACTGTTATCCCCATCACACTGTCCCTGTTTGTGAGCACAAGGTCCAGTTTTGCCTTCTGCCGAGTTGGTTCCATAACCAGTTGCTTGAGGAAGGCACCCTGAAGGGAGTCTAGGATAAATCTGCTCCTAGTTGATGCTGCTGCTGGGATGCTCCAGTCCACGTCTGGAATATTGAAGTCTCCAACCAGTACTACCTCACCCTTGTCTGCCATCCTTTGGATGGCTAGCATCAGCTCCCTATCTGTTTCTTCCTCCTGGGCTGGTGGTCTATAGACCACACCTGTGTGGATGGCTGTCCCCATTTTCCTTTCCAGCTTAACCCACAGTATCTCTCCCCCATTTTGTTCCTCCTGGATCTCTGTGGCCCTTATGTCATTTTTCACATACAGTGCCACTCCTCCTCCCTTCCTGCCTGCTCTGTCTCTTCTGAATATGTTGTAGCCAGGTATGGCCATCTCCCAGTCATGGTTATCCTTACACCAGGTTTCAGTGATGGCCACAATGTCCAGGTCTGACTGCACCATGACAGCCTCCAGATCTTCCATCTTGTTGCTAAGGCTCCTGGCATTTGCACACATGGCTTTCCATGATTTGACCTCCCTAGACAGTTTCACTGTTCTACTCCAGCCCCTTCCTTGGTTGTCCTTTATCCCTGGTTCTCCTTGCTGTCTGCCCTTCTGCTGAATTTTGCCCTTTTCTGCCTATCCACCTCTTGGGCACTAATCTTCATCTTTTGCACACTGCTTTGAAGAGATAGCCACTCCTCTGGTTCACTGGTTCCACTGCTAGCTGTGGGGTGTGAGCAAGTAGGTACCCTCCTTGCTGGCCTGCCACCCACTTTGCTAGTTTAAATGCTTGTCAATGTAGCATTTAAACTTATCATTGAGTGCTTGGATTCCCCTCCAGGATGGATGCAGGCCGTCAGGCTTGAACAAACCTCCATCCCTCCAGGTGGGTCCCCAGTCACCAATGAATCCAAACCATTCCTCACAGCACCAGTTCTTCAACCATGAGTTAAAGTTCCTGGTGCATGCACTCCTATGCTCTCCCTTGCCTCTCGCAGGTAGTACCTCTGAGAAAGTGACAGAATTAGCTACTTGCTTGAAACCCCTCCCCAATTTCCTAAACTATTCCTGAACTTCCTTTGGCTCCCCAGTTGCCAGGTCATTAGTACCTAGGTGGATAATGACAGTCCAGCTCAGCCTCCCATCTTGCCTTCCCAGTGATCCCCAGGATCTTCCTTCCATCCCTCCATGCCGTGGCACCTGGTAGGCACCTCACCTCCCTGTCCTCCCCCTCCTGTGTTCCTACCTGGATCCCTCTTATGATGGAGTCCCCCACCAGGATTCACTTCCTCCTCCTCTGGGGTCCACTCCTTTCCCCACTGAGGTCACCTCCTTGGCTAACCTCCACATCCTTTCCTTCCACTTCTCTGGGTACCTCTATTTGGTTGTCCTCGTTTGCCAGTGTGGCATATGAGTTCTTGAGTGGAATAGGATCTGGGATGTGCCTCTGCCTGACCACTCTAACCCTCCCTGAGCCCACTGTCATCCAAGTGCTCCTCATTCTTGGCATCCTTTGAGGCAGTTGCATTGGACTGGGTGGTCTCTGGATAGGGGTGATGGTACTCCTGACCCAGTTTACTTCCGCTCTGAGTCTGGCTACCTCATCCCTCAGTCGAGAGAGATGCATGCAGATAGGGCAGCACCTCAGTGTCCAGAAGGTCTGCCTGAATATACCTGCCCCACAGCCACTGCATTGCACCACTCCCCACATTATACTGCAATTATACTGCTATTCCACTACTTGTCTGCTACTGAAGCTCTCCTAGTTCCCTTTTTATTAATTTACTGTCCTAAAAATCCTGCTACTGATCCTCAGATAATTTTCTTTAAAAACCAAAAACAAAAAAAACCCAATAAATAAATGAGTCAAAACACTTGTCGTACTGAGGGTGGGCTTCTTCCCCCTTATGCCCCTTCTACTTCACACCCTTTACTATACCCTGTATTTAGCTCCTGTCAATCAGATTTAACAGGGCATATAATTAAGAGTTGGGGGAAGGGGGGCCTCCACCACCAGTACGTTTTAAATTTTCAACAGGCCAAAAACAATTCTAAGTAAAGACAACAAAGAAAGTACAGTGTCACTAAAAGCTCACAATCTAAGTTTAAAAGAAAAATAGCAATTACCAGTTACTCTAAAGCACTGAATTGAATATGTTTCCTTCCTTCCCCTTCTGGCTTCTTCTGAGAAAATAAAACTCTACTTGCTACCTCAACTCTGACTAAGCCCCACCTCCAGTTATCACGTAGCTGAGGTCAGAGGCCAGACAATTAACACCCTTCACCCAACTACAGGGCAGTCAGACAAGCCAAGATAAAATTTGCAGCAATTAAAGACAACACGGAATTACACCACCACTACGTTTTAATTTTCAACAGCCCAAAAACAAATCTAAGTAAAGACAACAAAGAAAGTACAGTGTCACTAAAAGCCCACAATCTAAGTTTAAAAGAAAAATAGCAATTACCAGTTACTCTAAAGCACTGAATTAAATATGTTTCCTTCCTTCCTTCCTTCCCCTTCTGGCTTCTTCCTTAAATATGTTTCGTTCCTTCCCCTTCTGGCTTCTTCCTGGGTAAAATCTCTTCTGACCTCTAAGGCAAATTTGAGCCCCTAGAGAAATGGTTCACCAACAACAAATTGGTTTAAAATTACAACAAAATAAAAAAAAAAACTTGCTGTTCTCTGGCCCGTAAATGGAAAAAAGGTCCCACCACTGGTCATACTCAATGTCAAGGGCCATAATATAGAACAGGTATAATCATTTAAGTACCTTGGTTTTGTTCTGGATGATACCTTACCATTTTCCCCTCACATGGTCAGCATTGTTACCATGGCCAACAGAAGGCTGGACACCTTGTATAGGAACTGCTTCAACCTTACCACCAAAGCCAGATGTCTTGTTGTATCCAGCACTGTCCTATCACTCATTGACTATGGCATCCCTATCTATGCTACTGCATGTGACATTGTACTAAACAGAGTCCAGCTGACATACAACAAGGCCTGTCACCTTGTACTGAGGGTGGACAAATGTGTCACTAGCTGCTGTATTCCTTCACCAACTGGTTACCCCTACATAGCAGATTAAAGTATCAAACCTGTCTGCTTGCTAACAAGGCAATGTTGGGCTTAACCCCTCTGGCTATATAAAATTGCTTCCATCCTGTTACCAATCAATATCCTACCAGGGGCATGACTAGGAATGCCCTAAAACTGCCTTTTTTTTCAGAGAACCAACCACGGAAAATGCTCCTTTTCTGTAAGGGCAGTAGGCTGGCTGAATAAATTACATGAATCCCTACTAAGCCTCTCAAATATTGCTAATTTTAAAAAAGCTCTGCACCTAACCCTCGACTCAAGTTCCAGTTGTACTGTACCTACTTTAACTAATCTGTATACCTACTAAACTGCTGTCTCAGCTTGCACTGTAACACTGTCATTAATATTCTAATTGTAAAATTCCATTTGTGTAGCAATGAATCTTGTTGATTGTACTGACTATATTCCTCTGGAATGAATGCAAAAACTGTTTGTATGTAACTGTATTTTCTGACTCAGACATGGAATCTTTGTAAATGAGCACCTGTGCTCAATGGCATTGTCCTAATGAATAATTTATTTAATTTAAGTTTAGTCTTTGGTAATCGGGTAAGGTCCTTTATGCACAAGTGCCTGTTTTCAGGGGCAATCTGGGAACACTGGGGTGGTTAAGTGACTTGCTCAGAGTCACACAATATGCAGGTGGAGGTTGTGGGAATCAAACCCAGGTCTGCTGGATGTACCAAGCTCATTCAAAGTTCATTACGCTAACCTCTAGGCTGCACTGCCAGCCCATACAAAGTATAAAGTAAATAAAAATGAATACAGTAGGTTAGGCACAGTTCCAAGACAAACCTGAAAGGCATCTTCCACCAGAACTGGCTGAAACTCATTCCACTGATACGGAATGCCCTCATTCACCGTCGACTGAACACTACTGGCCCGTAACAGACCACCTGACAATATCCAGGCTCAAATAGTGGATACCTTATCAAGGAAGAACCAGTTAAACTCTGCACACTTTTCTGCAGAAAATCTCCTCTAGACTGCAGACAGGTCAGATGTAACAAACTGTCTGAAGTCTTGAAGAGTTGAGCTGGTCGGTTCATTCTGAGAATGCATCAACGTCTGTCCCTTTGTCTTCAACTGCCTCAGGTCACCATCATTCCATGGCAACCCATGTTGGGAAATCAAGGGGCAATCATGAAAAGGTGTCAAAGGCAGCCACAAGAGACAGATTATAGTTCTCAATTTCTTTCTCTGCTCTCTGAGCACAGACCTTCACTAAGCCCGAGATGTTTTGTACTGCCAGGTAGGGCTGTGCATGGGCCGAATAGTATTTTCCGAATACCATGAATAGTAGGCTTCCTGAATATTCGGATGCATTTTCCGAATAATTCACTATTCGGGAACTGCTATTCAGTGAGATTTCCAAGTCTCGCAGAGCTTTGTTGGCCAATCAAAAACTGTTTCTTGAGCTCGAAGGCAAGCACACCATGTGACTTCCTCACTCTGAGCTGGTAGAAGAGAGGAGACTGTCGTTTCTGAGAGCTGCTCTGCAGTACTATTGAGACCTTAAACTTGCTAAAAAAGAAATTGATTTTTGCTTCACAGGCTTTTTTGGGTCAGTATAATTTTTTTGACCAGTGTCAGGAAAGCTATGTTTGGCTTTCTGATAGGTATTTTGTCCTTATTGCTGTACTCAGTTACAGGGACTAGGAGGCTGTCTACTAACACCCCTTCTCTGCTGCTGTCTGACATAGCTCCAGTGTGATTTTTTTGGGGTGGAGCACATTTTATTTTTGTGGATTTTTTTTTTCCGCTGTTGTCTAGTTCCAGGCTTGGTTCCCTGCATGACTGATGAGGGTGTCAACTAACTCCCCCTCCTGCAGGTCACTGCTTATAATTTGCTGTATATGTGCAAAATATTTGATTTTGTGAGGCTTCACCCCACATGTGCATGCTTAATATATTTTTTCATGAGGCAGGGCCACACGTGTGCACAGCTGTGTGCACACAGATTTTGAAATAAACTTCTTCAGTTCTAAGCCAGTCAGGCTTGACTCACTGAATTAGTATTGTTAGTCTCCTCTGGTTCTGGGGATAGATCCCTGTACACATGAGGAGAAGAAGAAGAATAATAATCAGCATTTATATAGCACTTTTCATACACAGTATATCCCAAAGCACTTTACAAGCAATGCTAGACTGGTAGTGAAGTGACTGAATGCGTGGTGGCAGCCATATCGGCCATAACACACATCATCACCCACACACAGCCTGGATAATTACAAGAACCGGTTTTTGGGAAGGGGAATGTTGGCCAGGACACTGGGAATGTTCCCTACTCTTTGCGAAGAGTGCCCTAGGTTCTTTTACTTCCACCTGGACACCCACCAGGATGGGCAGAAGGGACCTCGGTTTAACGTCTGATGGCATACTTCAGCAGTACAGCATCCCCCAATACTGCATTTGGATGCCAGCGATTTTTAGGTGCAAGTTCAATCCCAGTGTGGGACGAGAACCCCATGACCTTCTGGTCCAGAGGTGGATGTGCTACCTACTGAGCCACGCTGACATGTTGGCTGACTGACTCCTCCCCGTCCACTTCTACAGCCACTGTACACAATTAAGCTGTGCTTGTGAAATATATCACCCTGCGAGCCTGTGCCATGTGTGTGTGTGCACAGTTGTGCACATGCATTTTTTTTTTTGTTTGTTTATTGTTGTTTTGTTAATTAAACCATTGCACTTAGGGGGTAGGCTTGTCTCACTGAGTTATCTGTATGTCATCTGTCTGTTCCTTGCTCTGTTCCATGTCTGACTAAATAGCTTGCTCTTTTCTTCCCCTTCTTAGTAGCAGTGTTTTTCTTTACTGCTACTTTTCTGTGGTGCAGTATAACTGGAAAGGTTGGTGTATTACTGTAGTTCCACAAGCACTAAGTAAAACATCACACACACAGGTACTACATAGTAATAGTTTGTGTTTTACCCAGTAACCACTAGTGACCTGATCCATCATGTCTTTAGCAATCTTGCAAACATGCTTGGTCCAGCCCCAGCAAAGCAACTGCAACGCTGGCCCCAAGTAGTGAGGGACAGGATGATAGACCCCAAACATACAGCACATCCACACAATTACTGCTAGTGTTGTCCCTGGGCTGCCAACCCCCCAGACAATCTATGTAGAACAAAGGAAGTACTCAGCGGGGGGGGGGGGTGTTGCAGTAACAAAATACAGTTAAGAGCAGTGTAGCATAAAGTTGCCAATACATTAGTTTGTGCTAAGGCTAGAGGATGCCAGTAGAGCCCTGGTGCTTTGACCAGAACCTGGTCTTTGTCAGGCTGCATGTCGGGAACATACAAACACGCTATGAATATACAATCCTTAAAGAAACACACACTATAAATAAGTGAAGTTAACATGAATGAGACTGAGATGCCCTTGTAACAAAACAATCCACAACTAACATACCCAAGGATGAAACACTGCATCAAGATTATAGAACATAGTTCATACTGGGGTGCCAGACAGTACGCAATGCAGTATCTTGCAAAATTGCTGTAAAATGCTGCAGTATGCTGCAAGGAGCAGTGTAATTTAATCACAATTAACATACCTCTGAACTGTACCACATTACGAGGAACGTTCCTCATTTTACTTCACAAAAGCTCCCTGTTCCACATTGTGAGGACTTGTTCCACATTCAAAGACAACATTTTAAAGCAAAAATCCATAGCAAATGATACAAAAACTATATCATTCAGTTAATAACAGACTTTCTGAACATAAATGCAACATGTTAACAGTGTTCTGAACTTCTTAGGTAAAGATTTGATTAAGTGTTCCACATTTTGGCCATGTTTTCCACATTTTGACAGGCAATGTACCACATTTGGGGGACAAAAGGTTGAGAGGTATGACAATTAAGCCCTCCAGTCATCCAATATTTTGTGGCATGTCATTTACTGCAAAGTACTGAATTGCATCTTGTCTTGCTCCACTGTAAATTATGATACATAATACAATTCCAGAGAAGATGGTGAGATAGACTACATAGACAATGACATTACAGGTGTCTCTCTTTATTCGATGGGCTCAAATATTGTTCTCCTCAAGCAAGCCTTTTAGTTCTTGTAGCATTGGTAATAGTACTACTACTACTAATACCATTAGCAGTACAACTACTGCTAGTGTCACCACCTGTCCATCTGTACATTCACTGTCACATCCTGTTGTGCAGTAGTAGGGGGGATTAGAACATACATGCTTTGTGCAGCAAGCAGCAGACACCACTACCAGTGTCCCCACTGCTACCATTATGGCTGCTACATCCGCAGCCAATGTGCTTCCCACCACCACCAGTGCCATTCTTGCAGCAGCCACCCTTTCAGCTGTCACCACTACTGCAGCCACTGCTACCACTATTCCTATGCCCATGGCTGAAGCACCTTCTACCCCGTGTCTGTGACCATGAACACCCTCTAGTGCTGACCCAATGCAATGCTTGATATTGTTTTCAGAGGCTATGTGTGTGTTGTGGTGGATCGAGTGTGCCACATTAGCTTGTGTTGCATTAGTGAGAGCCCAATGTTGGTGGCTGAAGTGTCATTGAGGTGTATATTGTATTCCAGGTTCAATGAGTGATTAATGGTGTTGCTGAAGTGCTTTTTTAAAGTTTCCTTAAAAAAACACCTTTTCTGGCCGAATAATGAATACCAAATACTTGGGACCCGAATACAGAATATTCGGGAAAAGGTATTCGCATAGCCCTACTGCCAGGAGCTACTCAGGCTCCAAATTTTCAGCTGTACTGTATCTATCTCCACGGGGGGGGGGGGGTCTGCAAAGGAATTGCATGGAATATGACAACTAAAATTGATAACCATCACTGCATAAAAATGTGATGAGTATTTTGACTGGATAACTTTTTCCTGACAAGAGAATGTGCTGAGTTATAGTACTTACGGGATGTAAACAGGAAACACTGTACTATGAAGGTCAATGTGTGTGATCTCTGGTGGGCCAAAACTGAGCAGTCTACACATGTAGCTGAAGCAGTTGTGCCACAGTGAAGTAAACACTGACAGAGTGCAGCTGCTATGTCTGTGTTATCTTTGGATCTCTCCCATCATCTGGCTAAGGCGAACAATGACCTAATCACTGACTAGACCACACACTGCCTCTTTACACAAGGATTTCCTATCAAATACAAGGCTACTGTATTCATGGGTTATGAGTACGGTATTCCTATTACTAGAGTTATTCCTGTAAACTATAGCTTATTTATAAGGTATCTTGATTATTGTCTTCCAACATGTTTGCAGGCACAAGGAAGGTAAGAGTTGTTAGAGAGCAAAGAGAAATGTTCACTGTGAAATTAAGACTATGAGTGAAAATTATGTAGCAAACTGCTCAGCTTCTAATCAAATAATGTATAGTATTACCAAAATTCAGAAAAGTAAAATAAAATTATAATATTTTTTAAAACTGTCATGTCATTTTATGTACAAATACAAAACAATAGTATCAATGCAATCTGTCAATACAAAAAAAAATATTGACACAATGCGCCCAATTTTCAAAAATTGATGAAGGGCTTGTGCCAAGTCCTGCGTCAACCCCAATGTTTGGCGCAACTGTGCCAAACTGCTTTAATTCAACTACATCCAATTTTAATACATTGGATGCAGCTGTGACAGTTTTCACAATTTACAGCAGCTTGCGCCAAGGATTTGGCACAAGCCCCGTACAAAGAGTCCCCCAAATGGCACGAGATAGACCAGGGGAAGCTGACCTAACTTGAGGCATTTGGTGCAAGGGACTTGCATCAGGGGTTTGATGCAGGCTATGTTAGAAAATTGCGATTGCCACAATTTCTGATGCAAGTCGCCCCTTGCATCAAACTCTGTGATGCAAGTCCCTTGCATCATTCCAAAGTCCTTTGAAAATCGGGCCAAATGTGTTTGCCATTTTTTTTGGCTCTGTCACAACTATAAATCATGTATCAATAATATATTCAAAAGTGCTTTCAAATAGTTATGATGTGTATAGAACAGTGTGAACACATAGAAACTGTATCAACAGGAATGATACTTAACTGCCTGACTGCAGGCTTTCATTTAAAAGAAAAGTAAGCTTCTAACCTCAAGGATTCCCAAGTCAGAACTTTCAAAAGATTATTTATTTAAAACTGGATAATTTTAGAACTGTTATGGCTAGATACTTAAAATATGTTTTTAAAGAAAGCTTTGAGTCAGCTAAGTTGATATATCAATTAATTTAAATAGCGAGGACTGGTCCAAATTTTAATCACTTAGAAATCAAAGTAAAAAACTGGTTTGCAGAGTGAAAAAAAGACTATTACAACAAAAAAATAGATTCCAGTAGAGACCCTGTATACTGGAGGTTAATTAAAAGCCTTGATCCAGCTAAAGACACAAAGTCAAAAGTAAATTTTGTAAATAAAAATGGCTTGAATCAACTCCCTCACTAAAAAGTGAATTAATTAAATGAATATTTTTGCAAGCTGCCTGACATTAGTATTCTAAATATTCACATTAAAAATGAGAAAGACATGTTGGCCCATGACAGTCCGTTAATTAAAATTAAAGACCAGATTACTGAATGTGCTAAACAATTCTAACAAATCACCTGGCCTTGACCAGACTGAGATAAAATCTTTAAACATATTGGCTAAAATAATATCCCCTGTGTTAGCTAAGTTGTTTAATAGAAGCCTCGTGAAAGGAAGTTTTCCATATTATTGGAAATATGCCAAAGCGGTACCAGTTCTTAAAGGGGGAGACTACAACAGTCCATTTAATTACAGGCTGATTGCATTCCTGTTCATTATTTCCATGTTAATGGAGTGGATGGTATGCATTCAGGTAACTAAATACCTAAAACAGTATTCATTGTTGGCAAAACAATGGTCAGGATTCAGGGCTGGAAAGCTGATGGACACCATGCTCACTGAGTTTGTAAGTAAGGTAGTTAGTGACATGGATGAGGGGAAGGTTGTGGGTATGGTGTACATTGACTGTTCAAAAGCATTCAGCCTCGTTGATTTCTGAAATTTTGTGGAAAAGAATGAAAAACATTTGTATAGCTTCTGACACCTTAAAATGGTTTCAAAGTTACCATATTGGTAGATCACAGTTGGTCACAGTGGATAATGTCAAGTCCAAAATAAAGCAGTTAACAAGGGGGGGGAGGTCCTCCGGGGGTACATTTTAGGGCCCATTAATGATTTTAATATACATAAATGACCTGACAAAACAGTAAAAAACTTGGACATAATCCTACAGTATATGCGGATGATACAGTCTTAATAAGCTCAGCACACAAAACAGAAATGGAAGCTAACCTTCAGGAGGATTTTAACAGGCTAGAGACATGGTTTAGAATCTCTAAGTAAGTACTGAGTCAAAAAAGACCCAATCTATGCTGTTCTTATTAAATGGAGATAAAAAACAAAATGAAGGTATATTGAATATTAAGTTATTAAATGGAGACCCAATCACCATGGTAAATGAGTATAATTATCTTGGTGTTCTAACTGATAATTCTTTAAAATTTCACAAACATTTGACAAATACTATTAAAAAGGTGAATTACAGAATAGGCACAATACAAAGAAACACATCAGCTCTAAATAAGAAAGCTAGAGTTAACATAGCAACACAGCTTATATTACCTGTATTACAATACAGCAGCACAGTATATAGCAATGCAACTAAACAATATTCAGGGAACATTACAGGGCAGTCAGGAATGGAGACACAAATAAACCCATTGTATCCCACTTTATTTCCAGGAACCACAGTGCCAGTGACCTTTCTGTTTGTGTCCTTCAGCAGGGCTTCTGGGATTCTGACCATAGAAAAAACATGGAAACCAAGATGACCATCCTCTTTAGCTCCTAGCTCCCAGCAGCCCTCTGGTTTAAATGATAGACTTATTTTCCACTAACATCTTTCAGCCCTTGTTTTCCCTAAAGTCTGTTTGTATCTTCACACATTTACCTTCTTTTCATTTTCACCATTTGTCTCCATCTCTGTCTCCTTACCCCACCTCTGTCACCTTTCAACCTTCTTACTATGCCCTGTTAATTAATCCCACCTGGGGACTTCTCCAGCTCATGTTCTCCTATAATGCCTTTCTTTCTCATCATCACCCTTTTGTTTCACATATTCTCTTTTAATCTTGCCTTTTATCACTTCTCCCTGAGCCTTCCCCTTTCTTCTTTCCCCACATATATATCCCTTATTTTATCTTCCCTCTTCACTAACTTTGTTTTTTTCTCTTTTAGATATTTCCTGAAGAAGGCCTAAAGTCGAAACGTCAATTTTTAACTCCATTTTTGATGTTCAGCGTGCTTTAATATAACCATTTTGTTTTGCTTTCAGACCACATGCTGACACAGCACCTTGTCTTTGTTTAAACATATATTAGATAGTTTAGATATAACCTATAATAAACTGGCTTGGTTTGTCTCAGGTAAACCATTGTGGATCCATCAGCGTGATCTTTATAATTCTCTAAATTGGGATCCCCTCTCTGTTACGAGAGAAAAACACAAAATGATAATAGCCTATAAAATTGTCAGAGGTCTAGTATCTGATGTAAATTTTAATGCTGCACTCACAAATCCTAGTAGATACAAACTCAAAGAAATCAGCAATAGGGCATATATGGTGCCAAAAATAATATAAAGGTTAGGCATTCTCTGGTATCAAAGACAGGGAACCAACTGGCACCAACAGTGCATGCCCTGGATACACTAAAACTCTTTTGAGATCTGATCTCTGATGAGATCACCCATACGTGTGAATGCTTTTGAATTTTGTTCCCTTGTGGTAGTTGATTCTCAAATACTTTATCTGACCTTGGAATATAATGCTGTGCTTTGCTATAACTGATTAATATATTTGATATTGTGATTTCTTAGTTTTACTATTTGGTAATATTATGTTATGCTTTATGTATTGTCTCTGCACTGTAACTGATGCTCTGTAAACAGAACAACTTTGTAAATAGGGCCTCCCAGTCCTAATAGTTTCATCCTGTATAAAAATAAAGCAATTTACTACATATGATATTGTTACAGCTTCCATAGGACGATACACAAAAACATAAAATGGTTCACCAACATATTATGTCGTCATGTATAGACATGTATGGACATGTGAAAACTGTATCATTAGGCTCTGGTCATGTTGATCAAACTCCAGCTGTCACTTAAAAAACAAAACCTTAAAGAGGGACTCCTGCCAAAAGTGCTACATTGCAGAATTAGAATTAAGTATACCCCTAATAAATCTCATACCAAAAATTAGATTTCTGCATTACTTTGTTATGAACTTATAAGCTGCTTTGTAACCCTGATTTCATTACCAATTCAAAAAAGCCAGTTTCAGTGAAGAGCCACTGATGATATCATCTCCTGATCTCACAGTCCAGTCCTCCCTGTCAGCAACCTAATAGGACCTGCTTCTCCAAGTTTAGGAAAATGTAGCTAGAGTAATCCTTCAAAAGAAACTGACATAGGGTTGGCTGCAGTGCTTGTGTTTCCAGAATGTTCAGATGCATGGTACTGTAGAAACATAGAAACATAGAATTTGACGGCAGATAAGGACCGCTTGGCCCACCCAGTCTTCCCATTTCCCTAACTAATGGATAAGCTGCAGATATTAGTTAACCAGCAGCCTACTTCTTCCTACCCCAACCCCCTAGAATTGCCTTATGACTGTCCCATGCATGCTTGAATTCCACCACTGTTTTTGACTCCACAACCTCCTCCGAAAGGCCGTTCCATGCATCCACAACCCTGTCTGTGAAAAATACTTCCTTCAATTACCTCTGTGCTGCCCCCATCTTCAAATTGTGCCCCTTGTTCTTGCACACTCTTTTTGAAAGATGCTACCCTCTTGGACTTTGTTGATTCCTTGAGGTGCAGAAAGTTTCTGTCATGTCTCCCCTCTCCCTCCTTTCCTCGAGGCTATACATATTAAGCTCCTTAAGTCTCTCTTCATATGTCTTCCGGTGCAGACCCTGCACCATTTTAGTTGCCCTCCTCTGGACAGCTTCCATCATGTCTGTGTCTTTGTGGAGATTGGGTCTCCAGAACTGCATGCAGTACTCCAGATGGGGTCTGACCAGCTGTCTGTACAGAGGGATAATAACTTCCTGTTTTCTACTGGTGATGCCTCTCCCTATGCATCCTAGTATCCTCCCAGCCCTCCTTGCTGCCCTCTCACATTGATTGCCCACCTTTAGGTCATCTGATATGACTACCCCCAGGTCCCTTTCCATTTTTGTTGTTGTTAGTATCTCACCCCCATTGTGTACTCTTCCCCTGGGTTTTTGTTTCCCAGGTGCATTACCTTGCACTTCTTAGCATTGAATCTAAGCTGCCATACATTTGACCATTCCTCTAACCTTGCCAAGTTGCTTCTGTCTTTCCACCCCACCTTGTGCATCAACTCTGTTGCAGATCTTTGTGTCATCTGCAAAGAGACATACTTTTCCTTCCAGTCCCTCTGCAATGTTGCTTATAAAGACATTGAAGAGGACCAGTCCTAATACTGAACCCCGCGGTACCCCACTAGTAACCCCCCTTTCTTCAGAGTGGACTCCATTTACTATTACTGTGTGTGTCCTATTGTCCAGCCAATTCTTTACCCAGGCTGTCATCTTGGGACCCACTCCAAGGCTGGCTAACTTGTATATTAATCTTTTGTGTGGGACTGTGTCAAATGCCTTGCTAAAGTCTGGGTAGACCATGTCCACAGCCCCTCCCATATCTACTACTTTGGTCACCCAGTCAAAGAAATCTATCAGATTTGTCTGGCATGACCTTCCCACTGTGAATCCATGCTGCCTTGGGTCCTGTGCCACTCTGGCCTCTAGATACTTGACAATTCTTTCCTTCAGAAGTGATTCCATCATTTTCCCTACCACTGAGGTTAAACTAACAGGTCTGTAGTTTCCTGCTTCTGCCTTGCTCCCACTTTTGTGAAGGGGAATCACATCTGCCCTCCTCCAGTCCTTGGGTACCACCTCATCCTCCCATGATTTGTTAAAGAGGGTAGCCAGTGGTGTCACTAGTTCTACTATTGGTTCTTTTAGAATTCTGAGATGAATCCCATCAGGCCCCATTGCTTTGTCCACCTTCAGTTTTAAGAGTTCTTTCAGAACCCTTTCTTCTGTAAATGGGCTGGTATCAACTTCTGTATCCAGAGTGTTTCTACTGTTTGTTTTAGGTACCCCTCTCTTCCTTTGTAAATACTGAGCAAAAATATTTGTTTAGTATCTCTGCCTTTTCACAGTCACCTCTGCCCACCCTCCTCCCTTTATTAAGCCTCACTACCCCTCCCTTGGTCTTCTTTCACTCCCTGATGTACCTATAAAAGGTTTTATCCCCCTTCTTAACTGAGTTGGCTATATTTTCCTTGGTTTGTGTCTTTGCTGTTCTGTCTGCCCTCCCAGCTTCCTTTTGCTTTAACTGATACAGTTCTCTGTCCTGCTTCTTCTGTGATTCCTTGTACTTCCTGAATGCTTTCTTTTTCTCTTGAACCTTCACTGCCACTTCCTTTGAGAACCATAGTGGTTTCTTACATCGTTTCATTTTGTTTATTTATGGCAGTTTTTATTATTCCCCATTGTTCTTCCACCCCTCCTTTCTGCCCATTTGCTAGTGCATTCCTTAGGCACTCACCCATTTTGGCAAAGTCAGCCCTCCTAAAGCCCAGTACTTTTGCCTTTGTATGGCTTGACTCTATTGCTGTGTTTATTGTGAACCATACTGTTCGATGGTCGCTAGTTCCCAGATGGCTACCCACTTCTACATCTGTGATCCTCTCTTCATCTCCATTTGAGAGAACCATGTCTAAGATTGCTCCCTCTCGAGTGGGCTCCAATACTAGTTGTCTAAGGCATGCCCCCTGTAGGGCATCTAGAATAACCCCACTCTTCGAAGTGGCTGCTGCAACTGCACTCCAGTTAACATCTGGCATATTCAGTTCACCCATCAGCAATATCTCCCCTTTTCTGCCATTCTAAGTATACTTTCTATCATTTCCTTGTCCATTTCTTCCCCCTGAGAAGGGGGTCTCTATACAACCCCTGTGCGGATTGTGGTGCCTTTGCCAGTCTCCAAATTAACCACAGTGCTTCTTCTCCTCCCTGTTTTCCCTTTTGTTCTGTTGCTTTGATTCCTTCCCTTATGTAAAGAGCTACTCCTTCTCCTCTTTTACCCTCCCTGTCCCTCCTGTAGATAGTGTATCCTGGTATGTTTACGTCCCAGTCATGATTTTGTGTGTACCATGTTTCTGTGACTGCCACAATATCCAGATGTTCCTCCTCCATCAAGGCCACTAATTCAGGAAGCTTGTTACTCAGACTACGGGCATTGGTACTCATTGCTTTCCATTTTTGATGGCTTTACCTTCTTTTGCAGCATCCCCATTGACCTTTCTACCTCTGTCTTTTTCTCATTTAGTACCCTGTTTTGTAGGGAGAGGCTGGGATTTTCCTGCTGCTTATCAGTGCCTCCCCCCTTGACTAGTTTAAAAGCTTGCCAATAAAGCATTTAAACCGATTGCTCAAAAGACTTGTTCCCTTCCTGGACAGATGCAGACCATCCTGCCAGTATAGGCTGGTGTCCCTCCAGGTGGAACCCCAGTCCCCAATGAAGCCAAACCCCTGTGCTCCACATCATTTTTTCAACCATTCATTAAACTGCATGGTGCAAAGTACCCTCGCCTCACTTATGCCATTGACAGGCAGCACCTCAGAGAAGGATACTGTGTGTGCTTCTTGTCTTAGGCCCTCCCAATTCTATAAAGTCCTTCTGCACTGCTCTAATCTCATGATGAGCCAAGTCATTTGTCCCTAGGTGGACAATGACGTCCAGCTCAGACTCCTGTGCAGCTGTTCTCGTGATCCTGAGGATGCACTTCCTGTCCCTCCAAGCCATGGCACCAGGCAGGCACCTTACTTCAGTTTTCCCAGCTCCCCCCAGTTCTGTCCCCCTAATAATTGAGTCCCCCACCAGGAGCTGCTTCCTTTGCTTGTGGTGTCTTCTGCCTCCTTCCTGTGGGCCTCCCTTGTGACAGTTGTCCTCAGCCTGCTTAGTCTCCTCTTCGGGTGCATCCATAGGGGAGCTGTGCTCCCCCAGAATGGTGTGTGGATTATGGAGTGGAACAACTGACTGGGTGTGCCTCTGTTCCACCATCCTCACCCTCCCTGAGCCCACTTTGGTCCAACTGCTGTGCTTTCTTCACAACCTCTGAGGTAGTGGTGGTGGCTCTGGACTGGTGGTGGCTACTGTACTTTAGAACACATCAGGAGGTGGTTTTAGAATGCAGCACTGAAACAAGGCATAGAATGTTAAGGTGATGCACAATTTTTAAATGTTGGGTAGGGGGGGAGACATGCAGTCTCAGAATGTGGCAGGAATGTGCCACCTAAAAATGTGGTGAGACAATCAGTCTTGGAATGCGACAGGGACACATTGAGAAATTTGGTGGGGACTGGCAATTTTGGAATATAGTGGGGAAGCATGCTTATGGATTGTGAAAGGACATACCATATTATTCTGAAATTGCTTGTCCCTTGTGCCACACTTAAGGGAAGGGATTAAAACAACAGAACTAAAGAGTAAACAGGAAGTTGATGAGTCACTATGGGTCACCCTGGAGACAGGAAACGGTACCACAATCTGCATGGGGGTTGTGTATAGACCCCCATCTCAGGGGGAGGAAATGGACAAGGAAATGATAGAAGGCATCCTTAAAATGGCAGAAAAAGGGGAGATATTGTTGATGGGAGACCTGAATATGCCAGATGTTAACTGGAGTACCTTTGCTGCAGGCACATCCAAGAGCAGGGTCATTCTTAATGCCCTACGGGGGCATGCCTCAGACAGCTAGTGTTGGAACCCATTTGGGAGGGAGCAATCTTAGACCTGGTACTCTCAAAAGGGGAATGAGAAAGGATCTCAGATTTAGAAGTGGGTAGCCATCTGGGAACAAGTGACCACCAAACAGTGTGGTTCACAATAAACACAGCCATAGAGTCAAGCCATACAAAACAAGAGTATTGGACTTTAGGAAGGCTGACTTTGGGAAAATGAGAGCGTGCCTCAGAAAAGCACTAGCAAATGGGCAAGAAGGAGGGGTGGATGAACAATGGGGAATAATCAAAACAGCCATCACAGAGGCAACAAACCTTTGTGTGAAGCAAATCAACAAAACAAAATGAAGGAAAAAACCACTATGTTTCTCAAAAGAGGTGACAGGGACGGTTAAGGAGAAAAGGATATCATTCAGGAAATATAAGGAAACACAGAAGGAGCAGGACAGAGAACTTTATCAGTTAAAGCAGAAGAAGACAGGGAAGGCAGTCAGAATAGCAAAGGCACAAACTGAGGAAAAGATAGCCAACTCCATTAAGAAGGGGGATAAAACCTTTTATAGGTACATTAGGGAGCGAAGAAAGACCAAGGGATGGATACAGAGACTTAATAAAGGAGAGGGAATGTGGGCAGAGGGTGACAGTGAAAAAGCAGGGATACTGAATGAATATTTCTGTTCAGTATTCACAATGGAAGAGGAGGGGGAGGTACCTAAACCGAACAAAAGAGAAACTCTGAATAGGGTGGTCAACACCAGTCCATTCACAGAAGAAAGGGGTTTGAAAGAACTCTTGAAACTGAGGGTGGGCAAAGCAATGGGGCCTGATGGGATTCACCCAAGAATTCTAAAAGAACTAAGGGTAGAACTAGTAACACCACTGACCACTCTCTTTAACAAATCGTGGGAGGATGGGGTGGTACCTAAGGACTGGAGGAGGGCAAATGTGATTCCACTTCACAAAAGTGGGAGCAGGGCAGAGGCAGGAAACTACAGACCTGTTAGTTTGACTTCAGTGGTAGGGAAATGATGGAATCACTTGAAGGAAAGAATTGTTAAGTACCTAGAGGCCAGTGGGGCACAGAACCCAAGGCAGCATGGTTTCCACAGCAGAAGGTCATGTCAGATGAACCTAATAGATTTCTTTGACTGGGTGACCAAAGTAGTAGACCAGGGAGGGGCTGTGGATATGGCCTACCTAGATTTTAGCAAGGCATTTGACGCAGTCTCACACAAAAGATTAATATACAGGTTAGCCAGCCTTGGAGTGGGTCCCAAGGTGGTAGCCTGGATAAAAAACTGGCTGGACAACAGGATGCAAAGGGTAATAGTAAACTGAGTCCACAGTGAAGAAAGGAGGGTAACTAGTGGGGTACCACAGGGTTTGGTACTGGGACCGGTCCTCTTTAATGTCTTTATAAGGACATTGGAGAGCACCTGGAAGGAAAGGTATGTCTCTTTGCAGATGACACCAAAATCTGCAACAGGGTTGATACACAAGGTGGGGTGGAAAGGATGATAAGGGACTTGGCAAGGTTGGAGGAATGGTCAAATATGTGGCAGCTCAGATTCAATGCAAAGAAGTGCAAGGTAATGCATCTGGGAAACAAAAACCCAGGGGAAGAGTACACAATGGGGGGGTGAGTTAATAACAACAAAAAAAAATCAAAAGAGACCTAGGGGTAATTATATCAGATGACCTAAAGGTGGGCAAGCAATGTGAGAAGGCAGTAAGGAGGGCTGGGGGGATACTGGGATGTATAGGGATAGGCATCAATAGTAGAAAACAGGAAGTTGTTATCCCTCTGTACAAACAGTTAGTGAGACCCCATCTGGAGTACTGCGTTCAATTCTGGAGACCCCATCTCCACAAAGACATAGACAGAGTGGAGGCTGTTCAGAGGAGGGCAGCCAAAATGGTGCAGGGTCTGCACCAGAAGACATACGAGGAGAGACTAAAGCAGCTTAATATGTATACCCTTGAGGAAAGGCAGGAGAGGAGGGACATGATTGAAACTTTCAAGTATCTCAAGGGAATTAACAAAGTACAAGAGTTTCAGAAGAAGAGATGTGCAAGAACAAGGGGGCACAATTTGAAGATAGAGGGGGGACGGCTCAGAGGTAATGTTAGAAAGTATTTTTTCATGGAGAAGGTTGTGGATACATGGAACAGCCTTCCTGAGGAAGTTGTGGAGTCTGGAACAGTGGGAGAATTCAAGAATGCATGAGACAGGCATAAGGCAATTCTAGTGGGGGGTAGGAGGAAGTAAGCTGATGATTAACTAGAATCTGCAGTTTATCCATCAGGTATCGAAATGGGCAGACTAGGTAGGCCAAGCGGTCCTTATATGCTGTCAAATTCTATGTTTCTATGTTTCTATTCCAGAATTGTAAGCACCCACCATATTTCAAACTTGTGCATCACATCCCTACCACATTCCAACATTATGTGTCCTAGCCACATTCTAAAATGATGCATCCCTGCCACATTCTGAAATTGCACATCCCTCCCCATTCCCAAATTGTGCATCCCTGCTACATTCCAAAATTGTACATCCCTCCCCATTCCCAAATTGCGCATCTCTGCCACATTCTGAAATGGTGCATCCCAACCAAATTCAAAAATGGCACATTCCCATCAAG